>JARHVA010000847.1:1397500-2697500 GCA_037957365.1 Torreya grandis | reverse complement strand
TTTTGGTGTTATCATAGATATGATTGAAATAAATGGTAAGTAATACCTGGATACCTATAGGTTAAAGTTTATTTGCACCAACAATAAATATGACTATGAAGCTCTAATATTTATCCTACAATTCATAGTGAAGCATAAAATCAGACACTTATAAATATTTAGTGATTTTTAACCAATCATTAACCAAATCAAAAAGAAATATCAATGCAATATCACCTACTTAAATAATTATAAACATAAAACATGGGACCTAATTGAGTCCTTTGAGGCATTCAACATCAAGGCCATCCCAAAAGAACAAAATCAGATGCTAGGTTCACTAGCAGCTTCAACTGCCAATCTATCCCCATTTTAGGGATATTAAGTGAAAAATTTATCTATGGAGATGGTTCCTTATCCCTCTATTATAGAAAACATGGACAACTTCTAGGTCTTTGAGGATGATCAACAAATTGTTCGATTCATGAGTAGTTATGGGACCTTTGAATCTTAACTAATATATGAGAAATATGTGGAGCCTATGCATGTTGAATACCTAGGAGAGGATGGTGTCCTATAACTAAAGGAAAATTGCATATCTAAAAATGGTTTCTTTAAAATGATATTTTGATGTATATCCATTAGCTCAAAATTAGAAATAATCTAAAGCAATTGAGTCTGATTTCATCAAAGAGAATCTAGGTAGTGACCAACATCCTCAATATGTTAACATCGGTTTGAACTATGATGAAAGTTAGAAACAAAATTTGAAAATTTTACTGATAGAATACAAGGACATGATCTCTTGGACATATGAAGACCTAAACATATTTGACCTAAGATTCATCACCCACACCATTCCATTAAAGCTAAAACATAATCTTTTTAGGCAGAGATATGGGCTAGTTGATCCAATACTACAACCACTTATCCAAATAGAGGTATGAAAACCACTAGATGTTAGGATTATCTTTCCAATTAGGCATTATAATTAAGTATCCAAATTGGTACTAGTTAGGAAGAAGAAAAGATAAATCAGAATCTATGTTGACTTAAGTAATCTAAATCAAGAATTAGAAAAGGATAGTTATGCTTTGCCCTCTTTAGATGAGGTAATTTAGATGATCAATGTTTCTAACATGATGTCCTTTTTGGATGGATTTTTAGGATATAAATAGGTATTATTAGAATCACAAGACAAAATTAAGACTACCTTTATGACCAAGTGGGGAGCTTTTGCATACAAAAGGATGCCTTTCAACCTAATCAATATAGGAGTAACCTTCCAAATAGCGATAGACTTTACCTTTCAGGGACTTTTTAGTAAATCTATCATCATTTACATGGATGACTTGATAATGTATTCAAAATAAGAGTTGATCATGTAAATCATTGTAAATATTATTTGAAAGATGCCAAAGGAATGAAGTCTCTCTTAATCCAAAGAAGAGCATCTTTGGAGTTAATGAAGGAAAATTATTAGGACACGTCATCATTAAGGATGGGATATTCATTGATCCAAAGTGAGTTCAAGCCATTTATAAACTAAAACCTCCAAACAAAAAAAATAATTTAATTCTTTCTTTAGTAAGATTAAATTTTTAAGAAAATTCATTTCTGGGTTTGTAGAGATTGTCAAGACATTGGATGCTATGCTAAAATAAGATGATGAGATAGAGGCTAAGCAATATTTTCAAGACATCAAGATCAATATTACTTAAGCTCCAATTCTAATCAGCCTAGACTTTAATAAATATTTCTATCTATATTCATTTACTTCATAAGATACTATATATGTTGTCCTTACATAGAAGTTGGACAAAAATGAACAGCCCATTGCCTTCATGAACATCAACATAAAGGATATAGATTTAAAATAGTTTATATATATATATATATATATATATATATATACCTTGATTAAATCTATTAAAAAAATTAGGCATTATATTTTTGAGGAACAAAACATACACCAACATCCTAGACTCAACTGTCAAGCTCACACTTGGCCAAAACAAATTGGGTAGAAGAAGAGGCAAATGGATGGAAAAATTACAATATTTTGATCTTAAAATTAGAAAAATGAAGATGATAAGAGGCCAAGGAATCATCCAACTGATGACTGATAATGATCCATGTATCAGTGCTGAAAGAATCAATGAGACTCACGTAACTAGTGGTGAGTGGTACACTTAAATCATCCATTATCTTCTCATAGGTACATGCCCCCTTGAGATAAATAGAGAGAAGATACAAGCCTTTAGGCTCAAATAAATTCATTATATGATCAATAAGGGAGTCTTATTATAAAATAACTATGAGGGCATGAATTTTAGGTGTGTTTTAAGAGAAGAAGCTATAGATATCCTAGAAAATATACATCATAAAATTGGTAGTGGGCATCCCTCAAAGAACACAACATGTCAAAGAATTATGAGGATGGGATATTACTGACCCATGATTTTCAAATACGTGCATAATCATGTTTGAACCTATGATGAATGCCAAGTATTTATAAAAAAGGAGGTGAATACTACCATTCTACTACAACCAATCATCAAAGGATGCCCCTTTGATTAATGAGGCCTTGGATTTTTTGGGGTAATTAACAAAAATTATTTATTAGGACTCAATTTTTTCCTAACATCTACCAACTATTTCACCAGGTGGATAGAATCTATGGCAATAAATAGCTCCAGAGCACTCCATGTCATCAAATTTATAAAATATAAATTATTGTCTAGGTTTGGTACCCTAATTTGTTTGGTTTGTGACAATGGCCCAACTTTCCACTCTACTTAATTTACTAAGTGGGATTACAACAATCAAATCACCATCAAATTCTCATTAAACTAATACCTATAAGGGAATGGAGTGGTTGAATCTACCAATAAGAATCTGATGGATGTGATCAATAAATTGGCCCAAGATAAACCAAGAGAATGGCATATTTTATTGAAGTATGCACTATGGGAAAACCAAACTAGGCACAAACAAGACCACAATGCTTTACCTTTTGTGCTAGTGTATGGTAAATAACCAGTATTCCTCATTACTCTCAAAATCCCAATGTATCAATTCATAGAAGAGTACATGGAGAAATATGAAAGAATATAGTCAAGACTACTTGACATAGTCTAAATGGAAGATAAAATAATTGAGGCAATGCACACCTTCATTAAACATCAAGATATTGTCAAAAGATGGTTTGATAAGAGATTTAAGATCAAAGACGTCAATATTTTAGACCTAGTGATTCTATGGGATAAAGCACATGAAGAAAAGGACAACATGATAAGTATACTACTTTATAAATTATACCATATTAGATATCAAAGATCTTTGATAGTAATGCCTTCTGATTGAAAGACCTCTAAGGTAATGATCTCACTAGTAGTCAACAGACAATTTTTCAAACATTATTTCATGGCTGCTCTAATTGGATAGGCCTTTGAGAGAATTGTAAGTGGAGATATAGTCTAGGATTAGATTAGATTTCCTAATTTATAGATGGAACTTCCTTCTTTCTCAATTAGATTTATTACTTTCTAGTATTAGTCTCTCATATTTTTTGCATTTTGATTTGAGTAGATTAGTTGTTTTAATTTCTAGTTAGTTTTCTAAATTGTAGAATAAGCCAATTAATTTCCTATGCTGAAGTTAAAAGAGACTTGACAAATTTAAGGGGATGATTTACAAGGATCCACAATTGGTTTTTACAAGGGTTTATTCTATTAGTACTAGAGATTCTAGGATTGAGGTATCTAATATAAATGAATTACGTTTTGCTTGGATTGAATGAGTTTATAGGACCTCTAAGATTTACTTTGAGATAGTCATACAAATTTTATAGAGAATTTATATTTTCAAATATTAACTGCACTATTACATGTTAAAACTTGGATGAGAGATAATAAACATATAAATGGATACACACTAATAGGGACATATTTATTAATATAAGTTTTCCTATGCATACACCTAACCAATATTGATTTCAAACCATTCTTTTATTTATGTTTTAAAAAAACTCATCATATAAATTAATATAAGATGGGTGATTCAAGTAATCTCTATTGGGGCTATTATGGATGTCTGGCTAGTAGTAGAGCAATGCTCAAGCTTCTCTTACTATTTAATTATAAAATCTAAAGTTAAAATGAAACTTATAGTGTTTATCTAGGACTTTGTCAAAACTTTGAAAACAAGGGGAGATCAACTCATCAAATCAAACATAGATCCAAGATATGGAAAGGGTTAGTATGTTACCTGATGAAGTAAGAATCCTTTTTAGGGTCTATTTTGTTTATTCTCTTCTTTGTGGGGTTGAAGTTTTCTTATGATACATTACTACGATTCTAGGTTCTCAAATACTCAAGAGTATTTTAAATTCTAAATTGCCATTTATTGTTCCCCAACACACACAAACCCATTTTAAAATTCAAATAGGGACCCACTATTAATTTCCTATCATCATTTGAGGGCTTCTGAACTAAAAGTCCATAACTTGGAAGTTTGAAAAGCATAAGATTAAGGAATTTATTAAATGCTAGGAGGAATTTATTTGTTGTTCTTAATTTATGTTTTGTGCTTGACACAATCAATAGGATTTTATCTCATTATTTTCAATATTTTTCAAGGTTATAAGAGAAATGAAGATGCACATTAGCCATTTTACATGATATCCTTTTTTCCTTTGATTTTACTTTAGCTCATGCTTATATGTATTCTTGATTTATGATTTAGGACTAATTGGGCTGATGTGTTATGTTCTTTAATGGTTTAATTACATTTATTCTATATTAAAAAATTTATTTCATACTTATGAATTTTCTAAATCATCCCACATCTCATTTAATCTTACCACACAACATCATTCTGCTCACCTAGATCCCAATTAAATAATATAAGTCAGTCAGGCAAGTGGATCATCAAGAGCTATCTATGTGTCATCATACTGCTAACTTGATGGTGATGTCAACATTGTTCCATGTATGGTTAATTTTGGGTAAGAAGATGACTAAGAGCTATCCATGTGTTATCATCCTTTTAACTTAGTGGTGATATATCATCATCCATCTATTATCCATGTGTTATCATCCTTCTAAGAGGATCATTGAGAGCTATCCATATGTTATCATAGCTCTATGTATGGTTGATCTTGGGCAAGAGGAGTATTGAGATCTATCCACATGTCTTCATCTCATTAACTTGGTGTTGATTTCAACAAAATTTCATGTATGAACTACCCTAGGAAAGTGAAGTAGGGATATCCATCCATGTGTCATCATCCCACTAAATTAATAATAATGTCATCACAATTCTATGTATGGTTAAAACTAGGCAATCAAATCAATAAGAACCATCTATATGTCATCTTCCTACTAACTTGATGGTGATGTTAGCATACTTCCATGTATGGTTGATCCTAAACAAGTGGATCAACGATAACTATCCATGTGCCATCATCTTGTTAAACTGATGGTAATGTCAAAAAAATTCCATGTATGGTTGATACTAGTAAAGTAGAGCAACAAGAGTCATCCATGTGCAATCATCTTGCTAACTTGATGGTGATGTCAGCATAGTTCCATATATGGACTACCTCAAAAAAGCATAGTGGTGAAAGTCATCCATGTGTTATCATCACATTGACCCACAACCAAAAGTAAAAAATTAAAGTAAGCCACAACTCAGATACAAGTAGAATACTGATAATAAAATAACAAAAACATGAATGCCAATATCAAAAGAGTGGAAAAGAGACATCTATTACATTATGATGACTAAGCATCCAAGAGTAGGAAAAAGAATCCACATGGCAATAAAAGTTTTACAATTTGGTGTTATGAAATTCAAATGGAGATATTAAACATGGGATGGAGTGAAATCTATTGTTGCAATTAATTCAAATGAATGGGTGAATTAATACATTCAATTCTCATGACCAACACATCTAAATAAATATAGGTGGAATTACCACATTCAGTCTATTAACATTTCCTTCTAGTTATTGAGAGTAACTAATGAATTCAAAGCTCTAGTACAAACTACGAACCTAGAATTCCATTACACCCAAGAGCTTATATAATTTTCACAACACTAGCATTTTTAGACTAGATTTTCAATGGTGTCTCATCTCACACTCTAGTTCCTTCTGCATATTTGATTGCATGGCTGACTGAACACATGGATACAACATTCAATTCAATGACAACTCTCAATCATGATTTTAAGCGTTACTCTACTATTTGGGATGAGGTCGATGTAGTTGAGCCATACAAGGATGAAGACTATATTTCAATTTTCACATGAAGGTAGAAGGATAAATTTCTAGAAATAAAAGTAGTTAGTCTTCATAATGTTTTTCCAAATTAGAGGTAATGACCTATATTAACCTATTATTTGATTTATTTGAAAATGGAAAAGTCTTTGGAAAATTATTATACTTACTGCGTAAAACTCTAGTAGTGTACATAAGTGGGAATTCTTTTGAGAGGTATTAAAAACTCCCTATGCCCATAATGATCTATAGGTAAGATATGGTGAATTCATGGCTCTTTCAAAACAACATCAGTAGTAAGTTGCAATAATGAGATAGCAATCCAAGAAGTTTTACAGTTCAGGGCCTACTTTGGCTATCCCTATCACCATATTTAGACTAGGGGTGAGAATTTACATGGACCTACTAAACAAAATATATATTTTCTTAACCATTACTTATGCTAATGAGATATGGATCTCGTTGTTGGATATTATCCTAGCATCCAACAAAATCACATCCTTGGGGTAGATTATCATCTCCAATTTAATTCTATGAATTATAAACTTAGAAAGATTACCAAAATTTAACTTCTATATGATGTCTTGTGAAATACTATGAATTACTAATATGAATAACCCTAGAAACCATATGTGAAATATCCAAAGAATAGAATTGATGATGAATTCAATGTTCTCTATGTGCAAAGGTTTAGAATGCATATGAAGAGATTGACTAGACCTTTTGCCCTATAATCAATATTGAAGTTACTAAGGCATAATCTTTGTATCTACCGTAGATTATGCCTAATAAATTAGCTAAGTAGGAAATTAATGCTCATTTGGATGATAGTGTATATGTTGAACTAATAAGGGCTGATAAATCATCTATCCATCCAACCCCTCTCAGGATTGGTAGGATGTAATATACAACTTGGGAGCACTTCCAATCTATTGGAAAAATGAGGACACATTATGGATTTAACTAGGCACCATTAAAATATTGGGATCCCAATAAAAATGTCAGAGAACATATTGAGAAATATGACAGAAGGTGAAAATCAATTATGAGCACAAATCATAAAGTTTTGATAGTGTCTTCATGAATTTAGAGGATGATAATGATGTTTTTATGAGAATTCGTAGGGTAAATATGTCAATAAATGTTAATGATTACAGTGTAGATGATCTAATATGATCTAACTATCACTAAGGAGGACACTAAAAGAATTGATAAGGAACTATGGATTTCTAAACCTATTCATGGACCTCCACCTTATATAAAAATATATATAGTAGAGTAAGCTATCCCATCTGGTGTAGACACCAAAATCATGTCTACTCCTTGGTTAACTCTCCCCCCTTGGTCCCCTCGGTCCACTTCTACACATTCCTAACCCACACACTTATTAATTTGAAATAATAACTTATTCTAAATTAATACCACCCCCTTGACACACCACCCTTGACACCTGACCCTTGGATTCCTTTCCCTTGGATACCCTCATTCATTACCCTATGACCTATTCCAACTTCCCCCCACTAATCCTCACGCCTATTAAACCCACCTTTGACCGTTTTCCAATGACCATTAAACTCGACAGACGGAGGAACGGGCAAAAGGCCAATTTTAGCCTTTTTCCCATCTTCTAGCCATCGACGTCAGTTATTAGTCGGCCGACGCTAGTGGGATCGCTGACGTCGGTCACTTAAAACAACCTAAAGGCAAATTCTCTTCCCCCTTGGGATGCAAAATCACTCTTGGGATGCTAAAATCACAGCACTGAACGCTGAATCAGAGACCCAAAATTTGACCTCTCTTCCTCTCTCGGCTCTCAGACCTAGACATCAACAGGAACTCTCTGAAATCAATCATCAGACTTCAACCAATGCTCTTCTGGCTACAGACACAATAGGGACAAGCATCTCAAACACCTCTGGCTCTACACCAAGCAGGAGGTAAGTATTCATCTACCCTTTTTATTATTTCAGTAATTTAGAATGTACTTAGAATGTATAAGCAATTAGCTTCTTTTCATTACTTCTAAGTATTATCAACCAACCCTAACCTGACTTCTTCTTAGAAAGGCTAAGAAGCCTTCTTCATACTCTTATTCCTTTTTGACAACTTATCCTCTCCCTCTGACCCTCTGCGGACCTTATCAGTCTCCCTGTAACCCTACACAAACCCTTTTACCTCTCAAACCATTATGTCGATCACAGACTCAACCTGACACTCATCCAAAGCCCCATTGCCCTGACCGACATTAGCCACTATGCCCATTGCCCTTCTGACATTGGTAGACTAACTGACGTCGGCAACATTTATCAATCGATGACGGTAGACTAACCAGTGTCAGTGACTGTGGTAGACCAACTGCAAAGAAATATGTACACATTATCTAATTTCTTCTTTGCTAGTCATTTGTCATTTCTTTATTTCTGACACTTTTACTTATTAACAGTGGACTATCATCCCACAAGGAAGTCTTTGCACTTCTGAGACTGAGCTTCTGCTTGGCAGTCCACTTTATATCCATCTAAAAATCTCTTTGTTTAAGTCTTTATCTCTATAGGTGTTGTCCTCCACAGCCAAAGAGGAGTCCCTACAACATCTGGATAATAGTGTGCAAACTTCATCTGGGTATGTGCAAACCCTTGACCAATTACTTCTAGTTTCTTATTCCTTTTGAATGTGAAAAATTGAAAAACTTATAGAAACATTCTGGCATGCCTGGTGGGACCCTAGGAGTTTTCCTTGGGTTCATTCTTTTTCTTCTAAAAACAAAACTTTCATATAGGTGCATTAGATTTCTTCTTGCATCCTTTTTCTTCTATCTCTTTATCTTGAAATGAAACCACAAGCGGAAGTTAAAAAGAATCTTTCTTTTTCTTCTTGTCACCTTTCCTTCTTGCATCTTAGAGTAGTGAAGTTCATGCTTTTAACCTTTTCTCAACTTGTTTGCATCTGCACACACATTTCAATTTGGGCTTAAAATCTTTTGCATTTCATCTCTGTTTGAATGCATGTTTAGTCCACTCATCCAGTAACTTAAAAATGCATTATGAATAAATCTTAGTGCACTTATGTTACACATCCAGACCACTTTCACAAACTAAACATCTAAACATACCTGAGACAAGGCCCAACTAGGATTTCATCACCCAGAAGATACCTTACCCTTCCCGATAATCCCACTTGGACTTCACTACCAAGGGGAGAGCCCACTTTGTTCTCTGGCAGAGTATAAACTCTAGGAGAAGTATATACTAGCTAAGCAACCCAGCTTATCTCTGGGCTCGTGAAGTGAGGGGAGCTTACTCCTTAGCACTAGGCCACGTACAGAACCTAATACAAACTCTTGAGCACTGAAACTAACCTGAAACCAACCTTAGACTGCTTCTTCTAGGACCCGTTCTAAAAGCCAACCTCCCACACACTCTTCTAAGGCATAAGCCAACACGACTCTAAAAATTGATTCTTAGGGATTTAACGTTTAGGGTCTACTTGTCTTCATCTTCTTTTCTACCTTTATCTAAATTTTTGAGTTGGTGAGGATGAATTTTTTTGAGCTCAAACATCTCAGAACCTTTTTTTCATCCTTCCCAACAACACAGTAACTGACATCAGTTTTGCCACCGACGTCGATCACTGACAGCAACTTTTCTTCCAAAATAGCAAGCTTAAAACCTAACTTTCTTGCTGTTAGACACCACATTCTGAGTTTTTAAAATTGAAAAAACATAGTTTCTAGAACCTAACCCTTTTTGCCTTGAATGGTTTTGACATGTAGTCAAACCAAAACTCTTGTTGACCACGCAAGGCAACAACCACTTCCGGCTTCACCCTCCATAACAAGTCCCCTAATGGAGTGTACTTCAGACACTGAATATTCTTTTATCTAGTTAACCCCTGATCAATCTCCAATTGTTCCTGAAGGGGATCAAAACTTTGAGAGACTCCTTGACCACAACATCAAGGCTCTCCAACACTATCTCGCTAAGGGCCAAATGTGAGACTCTTCAATTCAACCAAGTTTGTCACATTTGCAAAACTTGATTGTCTCGACTCCACACACTCTTGCACCTATAAACGTGGGAGTGACTACTCATCCTTTTACCAATGCTACCATTCAACCACCTTTGGTGGTATCTAGTCAACTTATGCCCTCCAACATCATGACACAAGCCCCCTTGACCTCAACATCAGTCCTTATGACTAGTTACCAATATGTTGCACCTATACAAGTGCAACCAACTACATCATATGCCCCTCCTAACACCTTCCAAGCGCCCTATAATCTAGGGGGTGCTCCACTTGCAAATTCATCAACTGATCTAATCAAGATGTTGATGGATAAGATGTCTAATTTTGAGACATCCATTTTTGGTTCAAGAAATGCTCTCTCATATGAGCAAATTTGTAATGAACCCATTCATCCTTTAGTCCCAATCTAACCATATCCAAGTCAGGGAGAGCTTCCTAAGTTAACTTACTTCTAGAGTAAGGAAGACCCACAGCAACATTTACGAGCATTTAGACTAGCCCAACTTTTCCTTGACCACTTTTTGATCAATATCACCAAAAAGGTCTCAATCACGGACCTATACTCTATCAGACAATTTGATGATGAATCAATAGCTAATTCTGTCACCCGTTGGAGAGGCCTAATCAACCAACTCTCTTTTTCTTTACCTCAACCTGAGCTCATCGAGCTTTTCTCTAGAGCATATGCCAAACACATTTCATCTACCTTGTGGGTCCAAACATTCCACACATTTGACGAAGCTTTCACCATGGCTAGGAAGCTTGAACTCTGCACGATTGAAGGACAAGGTCAAATTGTGAAATAACAATGCAAAATCTAATGACCCTTCTTCTTCCAAACCTTCTTCTTCCCACTCCAAATCTAAGGGGTCGGCAAATGTTGTGGTCTTTAGATCACCATCCTCAATAACAACCAATCAATCTCAACCCTCTACATCACAAAGTATCACAAAAAAATTCCAACAATGGTATACACAATGTCAGTATACTCCTATAGGAGAATCATACACTTCCGTGTTGGACAAACTCGTCAAGCAGGGGGGGTCCTCAATCTCCCTCAAATCTGACCACCTCAATTCGACCCCTCAAAAGCTATCCCTACCTGATATAGGGAAAATGACTTTTGTCATTATCACCATGTCCAGGGCCATGACATAAACAACTGTAAAACCTTCAATAACATTGTCCAAGACATGATAGACAAGGGGGATCTTGTTTTGGATAACCCAAACGTGCTACCCAATCAAAATATAGACATCTTTAAATAACCTTTTCCTAACCATCCCCCTAGCCAAAATAATGTGCAGACCATGGCCGATGACTCCCAAGAGCATAATATACGCACAGTCAACACGGTCTCGCCTCTTATGCCTAACCAACCTCTCTCATAGTCTGAAGAGGTTAGCCCACTTATTGGTCCTTCACAGGTGGAAGAATCTTCTTCTCCCATTCATCTTCTACAGGTGGATGAACCATCTTCTCCTATTAGTTCTCCATCAACCTCTCTTATATTGGAGGATGCCTTGACCATACCAGTGCCGGTAGCCTCACCTTCATCCTTCTTATCAACAATGGGGGATCATACTTTTCCTGCACCTCAACCAAATGCTGAAGCCATCACCATCCCTATGATTTTCCCTCTTGAAGAGCCACAATCTCCAATCCTTTCTCTGTCGAGAGAGGAACTCACCACCTCACCCACTTTGGTCAAAGAAGATTCAGTGAAGGTAGACTTGAACCTTACTCCACGCAATAGTATGCCTCGCACTCAACCAAAGAAGACTACTAAACCCCATCAAAGAACTTTTCTCCCACCATCATCATTGCCCTCCATTTTGGGCCCTCATCTTTCTACCATAACAGGAGTGCTTCCTACTCCGACACCCAACAAAAATAAATCACCTCCATTACTACCAACACCTAACAAAAACATACCTCCTTCAAAGCATCCAACGTCTCCTACCACGAAAGTGCCATCTATACATGTGACCACACTGCCAAACAAAAGGATGGTATGAAATAGTCCCTCAATAGCTTCTAAATAGAAGTTGTCAACTTTTACTTCAACACAACGTGCAGACCCATTAGCAGGTTCTTATACCTTATTGTTACACCGACTTTTGCAATCCTCCAACATCACTCTTATACCTATCAAACCATTTCAACCTCTCAGACCAAAACCATTTTGGTTCGATGACACCAAAATTTGCCTATATCATCGCACACCTGGACATGACACTAAAAATTATTCTACCCTTAAGGTTGTCATCTACCAATTCATCAATAAAAACACCCCTCTTGTTGAGGATACTGTCAACAAATCTCCAACACCGTCCCATGCCTCCCAACCCTCTTCACTGTCACACTCATCAACTCTCGAATCAAAACCATCTTGGTTCGATGACACTAAATTTTGTGCGTATCATCGCACACCTAGACATGACAATGAGCGTTGTTGCACTCTTAAAGCTATCATTCATCAATACCTGAAAAAGGACACCCTTTTCATCAAGGATCCTCTTGACCAATTTTTCAACAAACCACCGACACCATCACATACCTCTCAAACCTCATCACCTAAATCGGGATCTCAACGCAAGACTGTGGTTCCACTACCCCCTTCAACCCAATTATTTGCAATCAACACCATCAATGTGGCCAATAGGTCACAAATCATGCAGGATAAAGGGAAAGAGAAGGATTCTCTCCCTCAAACATATCTATTCGTCAAGCCTCCTCAACCACCAAAACCCAAGACTCTAATCTTGGGCGCATCTCGACCAACTTTTTCAAAACCAATTCATGACCCCATGGTGAAACACCATCACCAAACCTCTATGAAGACACCTTTGTATGACCTCATCTAAAGCTCTCCATGACATCACCAAGCCTTAATCAAAGCCTTATAGGTAGTGGAGGTTCAACCCGAAGACCCCCAACCACTAGCTGCTTTGGTCACATCATTACCTACCATTACCTCCATCACTTTTAGTTGTTCTGAGATTCCAACCTCCAACATGGAAGATCAAGATCTTGCCCTCTCAAACTAAGTTTGTCAGACATTGTCCCTATCACAAATAACTTGGGGAATTTGACTCTATCCTAACTATCATGACATCGACCAAATATTGAACAAGCATCAACCAAGCCTCGACCAAGCATCAACCAAGCATCGACCAAGCACCAACCAAGCCTCGGCCAAGCCTCAACCAAACATCAACCAAGCATTGACCAAACATCAACCAACCAAGCCTTGACCAAGCCTTAACCAAACATCAACCAAGCATTGACCAAGCCTTAACCAAACATCAACCAAGCATTGACCAAATATCAATCAACCAAGCATCGAACAAACATCAACCAACTTCTTAATCATCTTTAACACGTGACCAATTTGGAAAGAAGGAAATGAGGCAAGTTTGCTCCTAATTGGCTTGGACCTTACATCATCATGCACAAGTATGGGTCAGAGACTTATCGTCTATCTTCTCTCGAAGGCCGACCAGAACCTGAGCCTCTTAATGCCTTGCATCTGTGCCCATTCTACTGTTAGTCAAGTACTCGTTCACTCGGCATTTAACTTGAGCTCATCCCTTGAGCAATCCTTGTCATCTTAATCTTTATTTCTTTCAACCCTGTCTCCCTAAAGCAAACCCTATGTAACCCTTTTATAAAGTGTGAATGCTTTGTCCTAATAAAAGGGAGCCCTCAAACTTTTATAGTCTTGTCCATGACTAAAATTTTTGTCAAAAATAAAAAACAAAAAAAATTGGGACGTCAAAATATCAAAAGGTCATAAATTCTAAATGCAGACTACTCCCTTGAAGGACACCTGTATCATCATTGTTGTAGCTAATAGACTACTCCCTTGAAAGACAACTATTCAAAAGCCCTTAAAAATATATAAAGCAAAAATATAGACCACTCCCTCGAAGGATGGCTATGCCTAAACTCTTGCTACAAACAGCACTTTCTTAGAAGCTTCCCACATCGATCAGCTTCACAAATGACCACAAAGCACAATGACATCCCCATGTAGACTTCCTGTATTGATCAGTCTACCAAAAAAAAAATTGACTGACAACTATAAAGTCATGGACTTGTCTATAATTGTTCTCAGGGTCACCTATAAAAGGGGCAAAGTTATCCCTACTAAAAGGGGTTACCCTATCCTAACATATCACATCACCCACTCAAGGGATTTCAAGCTCATTTTAATGTCAAAGTGATTCGATTACTTCTCTAACACAACCAATGGTCAAAGACGTAATGCATGAATGGGGCTTTTGTTTGCAAAACCCTTATTTATGCTATCACTATGGTCCTTGTCAATGAAAGAGCAACGCGCCTTTCACTTCTTATCCATACCTTTGTCACATTTAACCAAAACATTTTCTCAACCATACCCAATCAAACCAAAACATTTTCAGACCACTCACATGACGTAGTCCATTTCACATGGTTTTTATGGAAACTAATACACATGGAAACTATCAACCACACAATTTATGTCAAGCATAAACCATTACTTGCTGAAGCATAAATAATCTCAATTCATTTTTAGCATACATCCATCACCAATACGGAAAATTTCTAGGGATGAAAGACCACTCAACCAATGTTACAAAATACACCATCACATGGAAAAGGTTGTGACATCATCATACCCTTATCATTTATAACCTAGTCCAAACCAACTCTCAACCACTTTAACCCTTTGTCTAAACTACATTGGCCTGAGGGCCTTCTAATAGGGGCTATGTAGGCAGCACTCAGATTACATGCCGTCTTCTGGGGTTAGCTCGGCCACATCCGTTTGTTCATCTACCTGATGGACAAACCATTTCACCTCTAATCATGACTAAACCAATCATCAACCAACTTTGCCTCCTCACCTGAACTACATTGGTCTGAGGCCCTTCAAACAGGGGCTATGTAGGCAACACTCAGATGACATGACATCTTCTACGGTTAGCTTGGCCACATCCATTTGTTTGTCTACTTGATGGACAAACCATTTAACCTTTGACCATGACTTAACCTCATCCAACCTGCGTCCATAACTGACACTCTTCCTCCCTTTTAGGGAGAACTACATTGGCCTGAGGCCCTTAAAACAGGGGCTATGTAGGTAGCACTCAGTTGAAATGGGGTCTTCTGAGGTTATCTCAGCCATTCCTTCATCCATCCATTTAATAGACCAACTATCTCAACTCGACTCGACCACCAACCTTGGAGATCACGCCTATCTCCTCAGACCATGACCACTTCCAAGACAACTTTGCCTTGGTTGTTTTTTCATGTATGCTACCTCACGAATGGTTAGCAAAATTTTCTACACACCCATATTTTGACTGTCACAAGTATTGGATCACGAGCAAGTTGATCCCCACTACATGTGACATTTTCATGTTTTCCAAGAGCACTTCTTGAGCCCTGAATACTTGGAACACGATGACCATTGGAGCTACATCTTGGATCGAATAACCCAATCAGCTATGACTAAATGTTGGAGCCCAATTATTTCAATTTTGACACTCCTTAACCCTTGACCTGTGACAATTTGACCAGACCATCTCATGAAGTGGTATGCATGCAATCTCAACTATTACAGCATTCACACTCAAACTTCACCATATCCATCCACTATCTATCAAATCGACACCTGATTTCAGGTTCCCTTCCCTCGACTCCTGCTTTGAGGGGGAATACCTCATCCCATAATCAGGGCAACCTACATTCATTTTTGTCTTACAGTTCATCAGAACAACCAACAGGATGAAAGCAACCTTATCCCATAACTGGGGCAACTTACTCCTATTTTTGTCTTGTAGTTCATCAAGAACAACCAACAAAAAAAAAGGGGGCAAACGTAGACACCAAAATCATGTCTACTACTTGGTTGACTCTCCCCCCTTGGTCCCCTTGGTCCACTTTTACACATTCCTAACCCACACACTTATTAATTTAAAATAATAACTTATTTTAAATTAATACCACCCCCTTGACACACCACCCTTGACACCTCACCCTTGGATTCCTTTCCCTTGGATACCCTCATTCATTACCCTATGACCTATTCCAACTTCCCCCCACTAATCCTCATGCCTATTAAACCCACCTTCGACCATTTTCTAATGACCATTAAACTCGACAGACGGAGGAATGGGAAAAAGTCTAATTTTAGCATTTTTCCCATCTTCTAGCCGCCGACGTCAGTTACTAGTCGGCCAACTCTGATGGGATCACCGACGTCGGTCACTTAAAACAACCTGAAGGCAAATTATCTTCCCCCTTGGGATGCAAAATCACTCCTGGGATGCTAAAATCACAGCACTGAACGCTGAATCAGAGACCCAAAATTTAACCTCTCTTCCTCTCTTGGCTCTCAGACCTGGACATCAACAGGAACTCTGTGAAATCAATCATCAGACTTTAACCAATGCTCTTCTAACTACAGACACAATAGGGATAAGTGTCTCAAACATCTCTGGCTTTGCACCAAGTAGGAGGTAAGTATTCTTCTACCCTTTTTATTATTTCAGTAATTTAGAATGTACTTAGAATGTATAAGCAATTAGCTTCTTTTCATTACTTCTAAGTATTATCAACCAGACTCAGCTATCAACCAACCCCGACCTGACTTCTTCCTAGAAAGGCTGAGAAGCCTTCTTCATACTCTTATTCCTTTTTGACAACGTATCCTCTCCCTTTAACCCTCTGCGAACCTTATCAATCTCCCTGCAACCCTGCACAGACTCTTTTACCTCTCAGACCATTCTGTCGACCACAGACTCAACTTGACACTCGTCCAAAGCCCCATTGCCCTGACCGACGTCAGCCTCTAAGCCCATTTCCCCTATCGACATTGACAACATTTATCAACTGATGAGGGTAGACTAACCGGCGTCAGCGACTGTGGCAGATCGACTGCAAAGAAATAGGTACGCATTATCTAATTTCCTCTTTGCTAGTCATTTGTCATTTCTTTATTTTTGACACTTTTACTTATTAATAGTGGGCTTTCATCCCACAAGGAAGTCTTTATACTTTTAGGACTGAGCTTCTGCTTGGTAGTCCACCTTATATCCATCTAACAATCTCTTTATTTAAGTCTTTCTCTCTACAGGTGTTGTCCTCCACAGCCAAAGAGGAGTCCCTACAACATATAGATAATGGTGTGCAAACTTCATCCAGGTACATACAAACCCTTGACCAATTACTTCTAGTTTCTTATTCCTTTTGAATGTGAAAAAGTGAAAAACTTATAGAAACATCTGGTGAAACAAATATTTAAGAAATAATGGAGACTCATCCAAGGTCCCATAAATACATAGTTATTATTACTTCTCCTCCAAATACAACCATTAAAGAGAGACCTCCAATACTTGCTACAATAACTATAATATTTTCAATGTTGCCACTGCCTCCTTTGACCATAACTCAACAAGTAAGTCTTCTTGTTTTCTTATCTCATGTTTCCATTATTTATTCTTTTGGGTCACCACCTATTGTGACAACAACACCACTAAAAATAATGCCTCAACCTTCTGGGTAACCACCTTCACCACCTATGGTTCTTTAATTGGTCATTACTCATCCCACTCCATTACCATTTTCCATCACTATACTTCCTCCATCTTCCATTCCACTTTCTATAGGTCCAGCCTTTATTGCTACTAAATAAAAAATTATGTATAAAATGAATCCCAAAACTCCTCTTATTTCACCCCATAAGGTAGAGGTAGAATAGAAATAGGCTAAAGTTCCTAAGGAAAAGGAAGATATAAGAAAGGGTAGATTGAGGTCAGACCTTATTGAGATCTATCACAAGGAAGAAGACAAGAAATGAGGAACAAAATAAGAATGGGTGTCCAAGACTGACACCGAGGAAATAAAGTCATTTAGTGAGATAATAAAATTAAATGAAGAAGATGAATAGATGACTAAAATAAGTACTTAGTCTAGAGGGACTAAAATTTTAGGAGAATTTAAATAAGTTGACCAATAAGATGTTAACTCAATGGCCACATAATTATTGTTAGATAAAGAAAGGGATATATAAGAGGATGCATAGTCAAAACTGTAAACTTTAGTACAAGAGGCATTATTAACTACACCTCTAAGATCTCTAACTCAGATCACTACAATGAAAACTACAATAATTGGTGCCCCAAATATCTCTCTTTAAGTTGTAAATCCACTAATTCCCCATTCTTTGATTACTTCCTCTAGTGATATTTTTATAATTAGCGTATCAAGTAATATTAGCACCAATTAGTTATAGCACCAATTTTGTCTACTATAGCAAAATTTTCTATTGGGGTTATCTTTACATTGATGATGAATTACTTGTAAAATCTATTTTACACCCTAGTAACTTATTCATTATTTAGTGGAACCAGTCCTCAGTCCCTCGAGCCATCAAAGAGGGTACATTTTGAAAACTTGGTGACCAATTCTATTTTTTCTATATAAGCCACCCCTACTAGGTTGTCTACATAATTGGGAATACCTATTATCCAAGATACACAATTAGACTATCCTATGATTTTAGTACACAAATCTGTAGGGAATAATAAATACGTAATTGATACACCAACCCAAAAGCATATCACTAAATGGAGGAAAGTTATTCCTCCTTTCCCTATAGTAGGGAGATCTTCCCCCATGGCCATGCTTCCTCCTAGTCAATATCATTCATCTATTCTTATAGAAAAAGTAGAGAAATAGGTTTCATTAAGCATTCCTTCATGGATCAAACAAATACGATAATAAGAAGAAGGAAGGCATGACCTAGTGATTATCAAATAACCAATAGTCAAATTCCATTTTTATAGACAAATGAATACCTTGATAAAGGTTAAAATAAATACTATGGTTTCCAAAGAAAAATAGGTCAAGTTGGAGTAGGGAAAATACATATTCTATCTAGTAAAGATAAAAAATATAAATTCTTCATACTTGTATAAATACATATAGTATCTTTATAGTTTTATAGATGCTAATGGAGGAGTGATAAAAGAAATGCTAAAAAATTATGATCAACCTATTTAAAGGCCACTTTAAAAGAGCACCATTAAGGCTCATAAAGAAGTGTTAGACAAATTTCAAGGGGTAGTAAGAAAGTTATATGATACTATTCATTTAATAAGGTCTAAAAAGACCACTTCCTAACCTAAATGGGGAGACATACTGTAATTATTCAATAAAATGAAAGACATTGATGGTAAGCTTCACTTTCTAAGCCAAGCAAATATAAATAAGGCTTATGCCTACTTAAATTTAATAATAGCATCAAAGGTTTCTTGGGCCCAAAATTATGTAGTTTCTAATAGATATAAATTACTAGGATGGAATCAAGAGATGCAAACTCTAGTACAATAATTTGCAAATCAAGAAAGAGAACTAGTCTCTATTTTCAAGATATGATAGTCACTCAAGTAAGAAATCTTTAATGTAAATTAGTACCCAAGCCTATTTCTGATAATCTCATATGAATAACAATTGATATATTTTGAACTAATATTAAAATCACAACCTAAAATACCAATGATAAGATTATGTAACCAGTGAATTTTGCAAGAGATCAAACTATAGGAGCTGAGACACTTTATGTGGCCATAAAATTTGCATTAAGCACACATTATAAGTTGATGTAAAATATCTCACATTCATTCACAAAATTTTATTTATTTTTAAACTATTAAAATTAACTTCGATGTGATTCATGCACCATATATATAGATGGAAGCAGCCAAGAAATCAACTTCAGTGACAGGAGTGATACCTACACCACCTCAGGGTACTAAGTTTCTAAAATACATGCTAGTGAAAACATAGTTTAGGTCCTCTTATGTTTCACTTCCAACTTACATTTTTACAAATACATTGGTGGTAACTTCAGGTGTATCTATCTCGATAATGCCTATTCCATTTATAACTCAAGTTACAATGACAATTTCATCTACTTTAACTTCTACAGTTGATATCCCATAGTTTTCTTCTTCCAATAGTGCCACATCAACAGCCCTATAATTATAAATATGTGTTTACATGTATGGATAATTTTTTACATTACTTAATAATTTAATTTGAATGTATATATTGTATTTTAGTTGAATAACTCTATTTTGTGTAATCACTATTGTACATGCATATTTTTCATGAGAGTTGACACACAATTCTATTTCTGAACATGTATTTTTAAACTTTGCTTGAGAGATGAAGCCTTATCCATTGAAAAATTATCTATATTTATCCTTCCATTCCCAAAGGGAGTATAATTTTGTCATTTACATTAATTCTAAAATTTGAGGAAAGTTCCACAATTGATTTTGATGTGCAAATCTTTAATCTTCTCCAAACCTAAGGATTGTGTAGGATGTGATGTCATTCTACTATCTCAATTTTCTAGTTTGTATGAGTTGTTTGCAATATAGTCATTATTATTATGCTATTGTTTATTTGAACACCTCTTATATGTTAACCATAATTCCCCTTGTAGATGTGCTAATGTAATCTTAAAAACATAGAAACATTTGATTATATATGGTTAAGTTTATTGTATTTATTATTTCCATAGAATTCTAATTGTGCTTGATTATT
This sequence comes from Torreya grandis, assembly GCA_037957365.1. Taxonomy (NCBI): domain Eukaryota; kingdom Viridiplantae; phylum Streptophyta; class Pinopsida; order Cupressales; family Taxaceae; genus Torreya; species Torreya grandis. The sequence goes on along the minus strand of JARHVA010000847.1, from coordinate 2,676,604 downwards.
TTTGCGATCTTAAAAACTTAAAACAAACATTGGTTTTTTAATTACTTGTCCAAATTTTAGTTCAAGTGCTAGTTTAGAAAGATTTCATTTTACTTGACCCCATAGGGATCCTTTTTTACCTTGCCTTTCCCTCTTTTTAAGTTTATTTTGGTTAGACCCACCTTATGCTAGACCCATCATATATCCACCCATATAAATTAGATTTATATTCATCCATATATGATTCCATATGTGGTAATTAAATTGTTTCACTCACCATTGCTTAATTAATAAGTTGTTTACAAAACCCAATACCCCACAACTCATGCCTTGGAGTTAATATTTATCCATAGATACTAAAACATTAGAGGCTACATTATAAGGTTTATAGGGTGTGCATAAAAACCACATCAAAAAATGGAATTTGGGTAACCATCACAGAGACAAAACCACCAGTTTGTATTAAATGGTAGTTTCTCAAGTGTTAGTGGTGGTTTCAAAACCACATCATCAATTTTGAAACTATCAAACTACATATACACACATGAAAGTGAAAATAAAAATTAATGACCCAAAATTATGAATGGTTGAATCTTGAGAATTTATAAGACACCAAGTAAGGTGAATAAGCACTCCATAAGGTAGAAAATGTCAAATAAAATATGAGTTACCAATTGAAATGGACAAGGAGAGTCATAGTTCTGATAATTTGGTAAGGGAGAGGGATTTTAATGGGTTAAGTCCTCTAAAAACATATAAGAGAGATGGTTCATATCCAGAATGGATTGTATGAGAGTTCATTTCTTCTTCATGTTATTGTAATAAGTATGTAGTAGAATTTTTGTAGGTGAGATTAAGTGAGTGTGCATTCAGTTTGAATATGAATTTATAGAATGTGTGTTGAAATGTATCAAGACCAAGAGTAATCTTGTAAGTGTGTCTATGGGATAGTGTTTATCTAGGAAAAATAGATTTAAATTTTATCCTTAATTGGATCCCCTTTCTATACTTGCACCAATTGGTATCAGAGTAAGTTATTTCCTTTTTGGTTTGAGTTTGTGAGGTTCTTGTATGATTCAATTTTAGACTGTGAAAGATAATTATGCTTGAGTTAGTTTCAAGTTGTAAAAAATGAACTTGCAGAGGAGAGAGTATAAGGTTTTTTTAGGTGTGAGAAAATTCTTGGAAGTGTTGAGGAAGGTTGAGAGACTCTTTTTTTAGTCTATTTAAAGTTGTGAAAGATAATATTGATTGTGGAGAATATATGGCACACAAAATTAGAAGAGCACAAGCAGTATAAAACTTGATGAAGATGTTGAAAGAAATATAAACAAAATTAGATATGATGGAGGATGCACAAAGTGACAATTTTGTATCTATGAGTAAAGATGAAGAATAATAAATGTTTGATATGTTAATATCCTTACAAACAAAGTTATATGTCTTGGAGAGAGGACAAGCTAGTAAATAAAAGATACCAACAAAGGTCAAGGTGAAAAGAAAAAGGTAATGACACTAGCAATGTTATTTATTTTTTTAGTAAAGAGATCCCTAGAAAGCTCATGAAATTGATTGTGTAGTTAGATATTATTTTTGAAGAGGATAATATTAAATACCCCATGAAGGTAAATGTTTCAAGTAAAAGACTATGTGGAGTTACATCTGAGTATTAGAGATTTATCTAAGAGAGGAGAAAAGAAAAAGTAAAGAAGAAGTTAGGATTTGGGAACATATTGCTTCCAAGTTCATGAGTCATGTTGTGTACCTAATAATTCAAGTAGAGTGATTTAAAAATCTTCATGTCTTGATGCTTGAGAGATAATAAAATAAGAATAATTCCATGGAAGAAAATATGAGAGGAAACTTGTCATGTGAGTAGCTCAAATATATTTTGAGAAGTAGAAAGGATAAATATATGAGTGAGGAGAAGAAGGTTATATTCAAAGACAAAGAGAGAGAGAGGTTTATATATGAGAAATCCAAATCTAATTTCAAAATAGTGAGGAGTAAAGTTTTGATCAGCCTATAGAGGAAGGATTTCACATGGAATAAGATGTAGAGGAGATAGTTGATTAATTGAAATATGAAAACTCATTATTTGATGATAGGAAGGAGTTTGTGGCATCCCATAAGTGGGAAGAGACAATATCATATTTGGTGAATGGTGGAAATGCATGTTTATTTTATTTTTTGGAGGGAAGAAGACTTGAGGACAACCAAGGAAAGCTACATGTTTCCTTGAAGGAAATGATAGTGGTGGATGAATAATTTATCCATGAGGATTTGTGGTTTTCCATGAAGGAAAAAAAAGGTTGAAGTTAAATTTAATTCACACAAGGAGAGTATGGTTGAAGACCAACCATGTGAAGGAAGAAAAAATAAATAATAATGAGGAGAGGATAGCCATGGAAGTTGTTGACAATGGGACTCTGAGAGGCCATCATGTGATTAGAATCTATGAGAAAAATGCAAGAAATGGATAAGATTCAAGAAACATTTTTATGAGGTACGATGAAAAGGATAAATAAGTTTTTTTAGAAACTCTTGATTCCATTAATGTGTTTGTTTAATGTGTAGGTATAGCATTGGAGAAGATGGTAAAGAAGATGAAAAAGTGTGGTTTCATTCAACATGCTCATATGTATGAGAAATAAACTAAATAATTAGAACAAGAGGATAATTTGGTAATGGAAGTTGAAGAACTAGTTGGTAAGGGTATACTAGTGGTAGAAGATTGAATTAAAGTCATCATGGAGACAAGAGAGATTGGGAAATTGTGGGTACAATAATTTTATCAAAAACATATATGGGTGGGATTAAGATAGAAACTCTCACAAGAGTAAGTGAAAGAGACTAGAAAGATGAAGACCTTCTCAATAGGACAACAATGCATATATAAGAGTATAGATCAAATATCCATCTTGAGACATTGATAGAGAGTGGATTGTTGGATGGAAAAATTAACAACTTGGTAATAAAGGTTGGTCCAAAGAGTATTTAGATAAGAATATATGAAACATTTCTCTCATGTGGCATAGGGTCAAGTTTAGATACTATAATTAAATATTTATATTATCTCAGTCTTGTACATTTGATAAATATCAATCAAGGCTCTACCCTTCAGTTCTAGACCTCCCTATTGTCAAAAGGCTCACATTCAATACTCAACGTGCCTAAATTATTATTTCTTAGTCTGATCCATATAATTATGATTACCTAAGTCCCTTTCACTTCACAATAAACTTAAAACCTGAAGAACATCATTCACTATCAATTTTAGATCCATACCTATTTTCTAGCCTTTTGAACACTACTAGCCATAAAAGGACACTACCACTGATGGTAATGTCCAAATCCTTATTTAATGTCTAATTTTAAAAATTCATTAGAATTATAAATGATTCAAAACCTATGGATTGGTCTATTTGTATTATTGAACCCTACCATGATATATTTTGAAAAGGTGTGGTATAAATACAAGTCTAAAACTTATCATTCCTCATCTAGAAAATACTAAGAAAACACCTATATATCTAAATAAATCAAATTCAAAACCAATATATTATACCCTATTAATCCTTATTTTCATATCAATCATATAAAAAATAATATTATAGGTATTAAGTATTTAAAGAGTAGCTCAGAAGTGATATTTGTCAAGTTACAAGCTCGATCATTGTATGCATCATTATATAGTATATTGCACCCTTGTTTACACACATTCCCACACATAAGGAATATCTAAATAAGTATGGGACCTTATTGGAACACTATATATGTAGGAAACACCCATTTATAAAGGGGTCTTTGGGTTTAGCTTGACACCATGATCCCACTAACCCATTTTTAGCAAATTCACTCCAAGGGTGAAGAAGGGTGAATAGCTTAGTTTTGATCAATCAACAAAGAGTGACAACATGTATCATATATTTAAATACATCAACATAAAGGTGATATAAAAACCAAAATAATGAAGTTTTTTGCATTTAGATCCATTCATTATTCTGTATTAGAGACTTGCATCATAGTCAAACATTAGTGTCGATAGTAGTGTCTAGATCTGGCAGTAATGTCTTCATCTGCAAAAATATAATTTCCATAATCTAACAACTGATCCAAAACATTAATCCTACATAATTTATACATGTTTTTAGTCCATATATGTCTTCACATAATAAACCCAAATAAGTATCATTTATCTCACTCAATTGAACAAATGTCAAATCAAGTATTTTATATATATAACATACCTTAGTATTAAAATTCAGAGGATTCCTTTATCTAAGTTTAGAATTAATTGGATTTATATAGATTAGTTTACAACCCTTATGTTTGAAATATTTATATATTCTTAACCTTATACTACACATTCTAAAATCTATGGTTAAACATTTGGTGAACTGTACATTTGGTCTCCAAACCCTAAGTTGACCTAGGGTTTCTTGATTTACTATTTTTATAATCTCTAATTTTTATTTTAAAATATTCACAATTTAAAAATCAAGATTTTAATTTCCTCAAATCATATTTAATATGGATGCATTTACTATTTGTTTCATGGAAAAATCAAAATTGTACTTGTTCTTATTCCTTATACATTACTAAACCAAACAAAAATATAATCAACAGGAATAACTAAATGGGAAACATAACACCTCTTTTTAAAATTCTTATTGTAATGATATGAAACATACACAAAAATTTCCTCTCAAACCCAAATTGGTAACTAAATATAATGGATGTGATATTGTTGAACAATCAAGAAATACACATACAAAGATCTTAATTATGGACCCTGTGAAATAATCAATTATCTATAAGGATATATTATTTGAAGCATTATGAAAAATCTAGGTAATAAATGACATATCATTGGATTATTTTATGGATATTATGAAATATTTAATCCAAAATGTAAATATTATTACCTTTTATCATAAGTATTTTCCCTCAAAAGATATCATTAATCAATATTTGCCTTTATCAATATAACTTACTATTCTTAAAAAAGGAAACCCAAGGGAATACATGAAATAGGTCTCAATGACATATAATATTGAAAACTAATCCAATGATGTTATGGATAAATTTAACTTTTTGATTTGTTACACAAATCACCCCAAAGTAGGGGTATTCTTTTGAGCACAGTACATAGGATAACCTTGTCAAGTATTGTAGATCCACCAAATGTGGCATCTGTGTTGAACTCTATCGCATGGACCATGCATAATATTTCCCTTAAAAAGGAGTTACCACATCCACATACCAATGATAGCTACTTTCCTTTATCTATTCGAATATATGTTCATTCAAAAATGGATTCAAAGGTTATAATGGATGCCAAAACATTGGTCAATGCCATATCACAACAACCTAATTAACTCATCTTACCCAGTATACCTAAGAGATAATTTACACACTTACATACATCTCTAGATTATTTATTTCAAAATCTTATGGAGTGTCATCTCATATCTCTCCCTCTTGCTTTGGAGGTGGATATGAGTCAACCTCTACCTAAAGATATGATGATAATACATATTATAAATATCACCAAATCCTTAAGCATTATATGAATATATTTTATACCTTGAAGCATAAGATCCAAGACCTCATTGATGACCAAAATATTACCTTTGATGATCCTCCAAAGGAGTGAGGTTCACAACCTAGTGATCACTAGAATCAAAAAATATTTAACAATCCTTTACAAGATCATTATAAGAAAGATATATAAATGTAAATGGTATATGTGATCTACGAATTTGACTCAATAGAGGATGGTTAGTATGATTTTATTTCTAAAATGAAAACAAAATGAATTAAACACACTAATAGCATAACATCTCTAGGCCTAGACACTAGGGAGAACTTAGTTAACAAACACAAATGACAAGCACAACTAGAAAGCAAGGGATGAAAACACAAGAATTCCTTCACCTTCCTTGGATGATCCAAAATGATTATTTTGGTGGCTTGATTTACTTGTGCTCATGAATTCTTCATCAAAGGAGGCTTGTATATCTCCTCTTCTCCTTGGCACCTTTGGCTTGTGGCTTGGCTTGGCTTGGCTTGGAATCAATTTGGCATGGTAACACTAGTTTCTTGAAACTTTTGGAACTAATCCTACATTATAACTTTGTACTAATTAAGCTTAGAAATGATGTTATGAGGCCTATTATTTATAGATTTTTGGAGTTGATCAAAATCAACCTCAACCATCCATCTCAAGATTGAGATGTGTGGTTGAGGATTAATTCAATTTTTGGAATTAAGTTTGTAATTATCCTCATCATGACACTAGAATAAGGGAAAATTGAGAGGCATGGAGGGAATGAATCCTCATATTTGTGGCATTTATGGCCTAGGGATGTCTTCCCAAGAAATGAGGTCACTTGATGATGTAGATATTCAATATTCATTTCTAAAAAAAAGTTTTCAACAAGTTTCCATGGAATTATTAATTAGGCCTTGATTTGTGTTAATTAGCTCTTAATCATGATTAAACACTTTATGCACAAGTTACCCAAATTGATCAAAATGCCTTGTCATTGGTCCAAATTTTGATTGGATTAGAATTGGAAGGCCATGTCAGATGTGTTGGAATTGTATTCCCATTTAGAATGCTTCCAAAAACAAATAACAAAGGAATGTGTCTTCTATAGAAGATTTGATAAGAAAGATAAATCCAGAACACTTAGGTGCAAATTTGGCATTTTGACTCAAAATAAACCAATCAAAGTTAGCTAGCCTATAAATTATATTACCTCATTTAGTGATACGCTAGCCAAAATCAACACTTGAATATGTCAGTTTCACATCATTTAGCATGTTTTAGTGTTTTTAGGCCAAATTGTGCATTTTGGGTGGAAATTGGCTAAAAATATGATGGAGGTTATTTGTGGCTAGATTTAGGTGTCTATAGTTTGCCCCTATTTGGGAAGGCATTGCAAGTTATAAGCATAGTAACATCTTCTCAAATAATGAAAAGGTCCTATATGCCTACAACTAAAATGATGATAAACTAACTATATGATTCCCTCTTGAGGGAATGGTTGGCACAAGTGGGTTGGTGAATGGTCCCTCAAAAAGAAAGAAGCAAAATTAGGGGACCATAGCAAGGAAAGATGATGGGGTGAAAACACAATGATACTAAAGAAGTAGTCAAAATCATTGAGAACACAAGTGGGATGGTTTATAATGGTTTTTCCAAAGGTGGTTATAAACATTACATCTTGATAGTCGCAACATGGTATGATAACACAATGATTTGCCCAAAGGTGGTTATAATCATTGAGAAGATAGAGATGCCTCAATTAGGATAGATAAACAAGATAATAACATGCCCTTGTATAAGTAGAAAAAGTAAAGTGGTGACAACATAATGATTTACCCAAAGGTGATTATAATTGTTGAGAAATGCAGGTGGGATGGTGTGCAATGATTTTCCCATAGGTGGTTATAATCATTGGACCTCGATTATGGCAAACATGATAAACTTGGTCGAGGATGATGATAACTTAACACAGAGGGTAATTATGACTTAGAACAACCTACTAGTAGGGAGATGCTCTTATTAACTAATAAAGGTTGAAATTATTTCATGGTTAATTACTCTATTTCAGATATGATTGGGAGTTAATCAAGATGTCAGTGTTGAAGAGATGCCACTATCGATGAATAGACTTCTTGAAGCTAAGGTTTGTTGTATCATGTGATGGTAGTATTTTTGATAGAACACCATAAATACTTGGCCAAAATATTCATGGGGATTGACTCTCATAATCTAATACACAATATAAAATAATGCACCAATAATAGAAACCATGATGACAATGTAAACCTATGAATATGTATAGATTCAAGTGTAAGTGTGGGAAAGGAATCACCCAATGAACACACATAAACTGAATCAAGGCAATAGTGTTGAAAGAAAATAAATAGGGAGACAAACAAAACAAAATAAGAGAAAACAAACAAATAACATAATAGAAACCCTATGGACATTGTCTCTAGAAAATAGGTGATAACTTAACAAATGAACAAAATGAGGGAATAAAAGAAAAAGAAGGTTGTGACCGAGCTATCTCCATATGCACTAGGCAAGTGGACACTACCTACATAGTTCTATGGATGTAATATCTAATAAAAAACTTCAAGACAAATATAGTTCTCCCATAGAATGGGAAGAATGTCATAACTGATGAAAATAAATAGAGTGGATGTGATAGAAAAATAGGAATGGTCTTGAAAAATAACAAGTGTATGAGAGAAAGAGGCCAAAAAGGATGGGGATACTAAATAACAAGCCATTTACTTTTAACTTAGTAAGGGTTCCTAGAATCCTTAAGGCAAGGAAGTGGTTAATATTTGTGTTCTTTTCTAACAATATTTCAAATGTTTTTTGGAGTGTCTCAACTCAATCAAGAATGACAAGACATTAAATGGTTCAAGCTCACAAAATGGGGAGAGCATGGCTTAGGTTTCTCATAAAATAGTGACAGAATGGCTTAGGTTACTCACAAAATGGTGAGAACATGGGAAAAAGGGTGACTAAGCTGACCGCAATAAATATTTAGCACTACCTACATAGTCCCAAAGTGGGACCTCAAGTCACTATAGTTTCACCCTGACAGTAGAGGAATTTGACTAGTGTAGCAGTCAATTCAAACAAAATAGGCACAATTGGTAAAAAGGCATAGGATGACATAAGAAGTGGTAAGTTGGTGGGTCAAGGCTTAATGTTGCCCCTATTTATCCCATAAGAGGTTATAACCAGGACACAACAACATAGATCAATGGTACTAATTTTCCCAAAGGCAGTTATAATTAGTAACAAGACTGGTGGTAAGAAATAATAACAAATGAAGGATGCAACTACCAAAAATTTTGTCACACTATCCCAAAATATGAACTCTATCTAAAGTAATTGAACCAATTGATGAAACTAATCAGATACCTTAATGCTAAAAATGTATAATGAATAACAAAAACCATGGTCAAATGGGCTAGGCTTTAGAACACACTGGGTTGGTAGGTCAAAAATGGAAAGTGGATATGGAAAAGAGGATAGATAAGGATGGTACTTTGTACAAGGAAGAATAGTGGAGAAAAGGCATAACTAAAATGGTCCTTATAGATAATACACATTAGCACTCAAGCATAGTACTACTTGAGAAGAATAATATTCATCGGCTTCAAAATTTCCTCTCCATCTAGCATGGCAACCCTGTATGTTCTTGATCCATAATTTGTAGTGATGATAAAAAACCCTATCTAGTTTGGTTTGAATTTTCCTTTATGTTTCTTCTTGACAGTGGTATTATTTTAGTTTTATTTAAGAACAAGATCACCAAGTTCAAATGTTCTATACTTAGCATGATAATTATAGTGGCCTTTGAGTCGATTCTAATATGCTTAAAGATTGTTGAGTGTGGCTATGCATTTTTCATCTAGTAGATCTAGCTCTTGTAGGCGAGCTACTCGATAATCATGATAATCTAGAACATGCTTGAAAGAGATGCATAGTGAAGGCAATTTGACCTCAATGGGAAGGATCGCTTTAGTACCATAAACAAGTGAGTATGGAGTGACTCTTGTGGAGGTACGATAATTAGTATAGTAGGCCCAAAGTGTAGGGAATATTTGGAGGTGCCAATCATGCATGACATCATTAATAATATTTTTGAGAATATTGACAATGGTTTTGTTGGATGCCTCAACTTTGCCATTACCTTTAGGGTAATATGCTATAGAAAAATGTTGTGTGATATTATATTTAGTACATAACTGGTCTACATCCTTGTTCTTGAATGATGATCCATTATCAATATAATGTCAGAAAGAATACCATAGTGGCAGATAAGATGGTTGAAGATGAATTTGGAAATTTGTTTTCCAGTCACGTAAGTGAGGGGTATAGCTTCAACCCACTTAGTGAAATATTTAGTGGTGATAAGGATATGTTTATGGTCATTAGATGAAGTGGGGTTAATCTTCCCAAAGAGGTTAAGTTCCCATGTAGAAAATGGCCATGATGTCAAAATTGGATTTAGAGATTTTTTTGGGGCATGAATCAAATTAACAAGCTGTTGAAATTTGTCACACTTCTTTATATATGCAGTGGCATCTACGTCCATTATGGGCCAATAATAACTAGGAGACAAGAGATTTTTGGATAGGAATACCTAGGTAGAATGGCCTCCAAATACTCCTTCGTGAACTTATTTTAATGATAATGTAGACTCTACCGAAGTTAAACAATGAAGTAGAGTTCCATCAAAACTATGATGGTAAAGGGTGGATCCAAGTAGATTATAATGATCAGAATGATGAATGAAGATTTTGGTTTGTTTTCAAGATAGGTTAGGTGGTAGAACGTGGTCATGAAGGTAGTTTTAAAGGTTTGAGTACCAAATAGAATTAGGAACAATAATATCAAAAATCATGGCAATGGTTGAAGGTTCATGATTTGGTGATGATAAATTCTTGACAAGGAACTGATACTCTCTAGCTTTGTCTATTTGTCAAATCAGAGAACCAATAGTAGCCATGGCATATATAGTTTTGTTACTATCCTTGGGTATATTCTCAAGTTGAATGTTAGCAAGTTTTTGTTTAAGAGTGTCAGTCATGACTTTATATGGAACTAGCTTGTCATCTTTGGTCTGGAAATGATCTATAACCTGATTGATGATTAACTGAGAATCACCATAAACTTGGAGATGATATATATTCCAATGTACTACTTTTCAAAGTCCTAAAATAAGTTCTTCATACTTAGCCATCTTGTTTATACAAGGAAAGCTAATTCTAAATGATTTAGGGATTAGATGCCCTTGTGGTGTAATAAACAATAATCCTATCCTTGATCTATCTGCAATGAATGAACCATCAAAATATAACTTCTAGGGTTTCTCCTCAAGGTGTGTATCAATAATGGACATGATGGATTCAATAAGAAATTGAAAATTGAGTGGTTGTGTGTCCATGAGAGGTGCTTCAGCAAGTTGATCTATAAGAACTTATGCTTTGATTACTTTCTGATTGACATACTCTATGTCAAACTCACTAAGAAGCATGATCCATTTAGCCATTCTACCTTACAAATTTGTTTTAGATAGTAGATACTTGAGTGGATCTAACTTTGAAATGACCATGCTTTTATTATTTAACATGTAATGGTATAGTTTTTGAGCTATGAAAACCATGGCTAGACAAGATTTTTCAATAGGCACATAGTTATGTTCATATGTAACCAACCTATGGCTTAGGTAGTAACAACATGCTCCTTTCCATCATCATATTTTTGATCCAAGAGTGCCCCTAGGGCATGATCGATAACAGATATATATAACAAGAATGGCTTTCCTAACATAGGCATTAATAAAATAGGCATATTAACAAGATAGTCCTTAAGTTGTTAAAAATTTGTTTGGCAGTGATCATCCTAGTGAAATGCAACTCCTTTCTTCAATAGATGTGTAAATGGATGGCACTTGTCTAATAACCAAGAGATGAAGCATTGGATTGACTGGATCTTACCTTGCAAACTATGGAGTTACTTTAAATTGGTTGGTGGTGGCATCTTGGTTATAGCATGGACTTTAGCTAGATCAACTTGAATACCTCTATGAGATACAATGAACCCAAGTAATTTACTTGAAGTTACACCAAACACACATTTCTTCATATTGAGTCTAACTTTGTAATTTCGAAGTCTTTTAAATATCTTACATAGTACTATTGGATGGTCAACCTTGGTTTTGGATTTTCCCAATATATCATTGGCATAGTCTTCAACAATAGCATGTATCATATTATGGAATATGATATTTATGGCCCTTTGATATGTGGATCCATCATTCCTGAGGCCAAATGCCATCACCTAATAGCAAAATGTTCGCCATGGAGTACATTATTTTATGCTTATCTTTTGGCACAATTTTGATCTGATTATATCCTAAGAAGCCATCCATGAGTGAAAGCATTTCATAACCTACCATAGAATCAGTGATCATGTTGATATTAGGCAATGGAAAATCATCTTTAGGACAAGCTTTGTTTATGTCTCAAAAATTAGTACAAATTCTAATCCCTTCAAGATTTTTCCTAACAGGTACTACATTAGAGATCCATTCTGAGTAGTCAATGGATTTGATACATCCTACTTCCAAGAATTTTTCCATCTCTTTCTTTACTAATATAGTAATGCAAGGATGCATCTCTCATAGCTTTTATTTGATTGGTTTGGTGTTAGGATTAACCACAAGGTGGTGCAAAACCAAGGTGGGGTCTAAACCCAACATGTTAGAATAAGCCCATGCAAAAATATCTACAAATTCTCCCAACAAAGTTGTAAATATGTCATGTTATTTCTTAGTGAGGGACGTGCCTAATTTTATCCATTTTAGGTTTGATGGAGTCCTGATGTTTACCTCTGTTATATCTTTGACTAGAAAGGTTGAACCATCTTCTAGGATAGTAGGCAATAACTTGAATTGTTGAACTATGTCAGGATCTTCTGTTAGAACTTGCTCTTCAACTTCTCCTAGGCATGATGAATCTAAGTCCCCTAATGGGAGATCTAGCCATGTGACAAAAATAGTTGGAATTCTTGAAGAATTTAATCAAATATGTGTTATTTCTCAAATTTGAACTCAGATCTATAGGAAGGTTCATCGTTGGTTGTCTCTTGATTTAAATTTGAAGAAGAATGAACACCCCCATCTAATAGCTCTTGAAATAGGTTTTCACCACTAGACTAGCCTTTATCTTTACTTTTTATCTAGTCAAAAAGCACCTCAAAGAGGTTTTCACTTTGGGACCTCAATGTTTTACTTATTTTTTTTGGATAAGGGTGTTCACTCACTCTCCAAAATAGGTTGTAGGATCTAATGTGATTGAGAATACTAATTTGTGATCTCCCAATAGAACATTATCTCTAAAGCCTAAGAAACCGCAAAATGTTTCATCATTCTAGAACTCATCAATTGGTAGATTAGATTCTTGTGAGTCCCAATCTATTAGTTGGGGATAATATAATGGTAATGGGTTGTGATGAATGGCCAAGGTAAGGGTACAAATGTGATTGTTATCAAATAGACTGGTTTCAACTAGGGCATTAAAGGTGAGGCTAAAATTAGACTCTACTTTTCTATTAGCATCATGATCATCACTAGTCATTGGTGATGAAGTTTGAATAAGATATGTGGGGTCACCCCTAGTAATTTATATCCAAGTCCATAAGGTCTTTCATACTTGGTCATGGAATTTGGCTTAATAGTTCCTTGTTGATTCGGTCCAAGGCCTCTTCCTTCATATTTGTGATGCTCCATGATCCTATTGGGAATAGGATACTTTGCACTTTTATAAAAATCATCCTAGTTATCATTGTATAACCATGATTCATCTCCTTCAAGAGGGTCAAGCTCTAGGCTAGATGTTGGTACAAATGTGATAGTTCATGTATCTTTGTGCTTTTTGTTATAAATGCTTATGTGGGGTGACTTTAGGTCACCCAAAGGTTTTTAGATTCTGAGGAAGATCAGCAATATGAAATGTATCATGGGTCACATACTCTCTTGGTCCATTATATAAAATGGTGAAATGATTGGAAGCATCAAGAAGTGGCCATGTAGGAAAGGGAATCTAAGGTATTAATATCTATGTAATTATCTATTGAATGATTAATAAGTATATCCTTTCCTTTATCTTACTTGGAACTTGGATTCATACCATATTGATAATTATAGCTTTGAAATTAGGCCTCAAGATGATTTTAGTGTTCATATAGGTGTAAATATTTTGTAATATTCACTTCCATCCATGAGTGGGAAAACTTGACACATTGATGCAACATTGACGGGACTGAACGAATCTCATGTAACCAAGGCCTGCCTAGAAGTACGTTATATGATAACTCAAGATTAAGCACATGGAAAAGTGTATCATGGGTCAAAGTCCCAATGATAATGAGCAAACTAATGTTTCCTTGTGATTCTCTTTCTTGATTATCATAAGCTTTGATAGATATTTTTCTCTAGCTAGAGATTTGTCATTGTGTACAAGAAGCTTGATGAGCTTTAGGGACATTATGTTGAGGCCAAGTCCATTGTCTATAAGGACATGTTTCACTTTATGTCATCTTATATAAACTTCTATGTATAATGGATTATTATGGAGTGGGCCAAGGGAAGACATATCACTTTGGTTGAATGTGACTTGTTGGGTTGGAGCTAGGTGTCCAACCAAAGCTTGAAATTTATCAAGGCATATGTCACTAGCAATAGTGGATTAGGTCAAAAAATCATTCAATATATTCTTGTGGATTATCAATGTTCATAATAAATCTAAAATAGAAATTTATGCTAGTATCTTCTACAATTGTTCCACAATATCAAACTTCTTGTCTTGGTTAGTAGTGAATGGTTTATTTTGAGGCTGAATGGTTGGTTGGATGAAGGCAAAGTGGTGGATGGTTATGGGCCTAGGATAGTAATATTTGACCTCTGAGTTGTCATTACACAATTAGGATTAAATACTGCACCATTATTGCTAACTACTATTGGAAATGATGTGGAACCAGATAAGATAAGTCTCAGTTGTCAGTGTACTTGCATGTGGTCATGTGGCAAGAATGAATTATTGCTATAAGATATAAAATTGGAATTCCTAATTTTTTGGTTTGCCTATATGCACTCCCAAGTCAAATAAGGATTATCTATGTAATTTGGATGGATAGTATTGTTTAGCAATGGTCTAGTTTGGTTAGTGCTTGGTCTAGGATTAATGGAGATGGTATTAACACTACTCCTTATAATATGACCTACAACCCTATTTTAGTCATGTGCAAATGCATGGTAGGTTTGTTGGTTGTTACCAATTTGACCTTATTTTTATCCATTATTTTGTCATTGTGCATTTTGTTGTTGATTTTGTCGATTCTGTTGGTTTGGCATTTGATTTTGATACTGTTAATTTTACTATTATACTAGTCACTGTCATTGTTGTTACTGATTATTTTGTTGTTGCTAATTATTATGTCAAGGAAAAGGGTTTTGATAAATCCCAAGAGTTTGACTAGAAGTGGAAGCAACATTATCCAATGTTATCTCCCCATTCTCCAACATATTTTCAATTAAATACTTGATTTGGACACATCTTCATAAATTATGCCCATTGACCCGATGATAGTCACAAAATTCATTTTCATGGTACCAATTAGGGTAAGGAATTCCTTGTAGATAATGCTTTGCTATAGGCCAACTAATCAGATTAGTGGTAGCAAGCTTGTAAAAGATAGATTCAATGGGCTCTCCTAGGTCACTAAAGACACAATGTGTAGGCACGATTCTCTTAAGAGGAGGGGTTTGCAATGGTAAAGGCTATTGTATTTGTTGTGCAGGTTTTGGTTGTTGTGCTTGTAGCATTAGTTAGAGAGGTTGATGGGTAGGATTAAGCTAAAAAGGTAGTGCAGATGAGGTTTGCACAATTTGCACATTACAAGATTTAGTTACTCCATTTCCCACAACATTCCTATTTTAGTTGAATTTCTTCAGTCTTTGTTGGTTATTGACTTATGCCTATTGCATTACTTGTATTTGAATAGGATGTTATTGTTGGCCATTTCACTAATTGGTAGAATTAAGTTTGATGACTCCTTTATTAATGAGCACCCACTCGATCAAAAAACCTTTATCAATGATCTCTTTAAACGTATGTGCACATTGTAACTCCAAATGGTAAGATATCTCACTATGAAATTTTTTGGTAAACACAGTGGCTAATTGCTTATCTAGTAAACTATGGGTGAAATAGCTTGCAAGGGTTCTCCATCACTGTAAATAACTTGAAAAACTTTCCCCAAATTTTTGCTTTGCTTGTGTCAAGTCCACTAATGAAATCTCATGCTTGAGATTATAAGAAAAGTGTTGCACAAATTTATCATAAAGGCCATCAAAGTCTATTACTAAATTCTTGGGCAACTTTAAAAAACACTCCAAGGCTTGTCCAACTAGGCTCCTCGGAAATAACAACAAAAGGTATATGTCGTTATATGCCACTGGTTGACATGTGATAAAGAATTAAATCAAATGGGCCTTAGGGTCACCTTTCCATTTGTACTTATCAAATTTGGGTGGTTCATATCCTTGAGGAAATGGTATCTACAAATACTCCATGTTGAATAGATAGGAACACATGTCATCCAATTTGAACTTTTTAGTCTGCTTCCCCACCTAAATGGTAGCAATCATATCCTTTATCTATTGAAATTATTAGGATAGGAAACTGGAAGGGATATTGGTTTGAGGGAGAGGATTGGTTTGGGTGGATGGATGAGAGGTCACAAGTGGGACAATTTGACCAAGATATGATGGTGACACCTTTTGAGGTATATTAGCTTGGTTGGGGAATGGACCAAGAATATGCATACATGGATTGGGATGTACTTGAAATTGCACATTTGGCTACATGATATTCTAGTTTGGGTTAGTGATAAAGGTTTGACTTAGATGATTTTATGGTTGGGATGAAGGGATATAACTATATTATGCCTATTGTGGTTGAAAAGGGACATGCTACTGACTAATAGAACCTTTCTTTTGAGTGGGAAATTGTGGACCAAGACTCTGTCTCTGACTTTGTGCCACATTTTGAACCATCAGTTGTCTAATAGGTACTTGAGAAACATGGAGACCTCCTTGTTTCATGAATCCCTATCAAGAAGTGAAAGCAAATTATAGATTTGGCATCCATCACTAACCAATATTTGAATGTTGTTGGCTATTAATTTCTTGGTTTTGAATTGGCATATTAGTCTATGATTGAAGAGGTATGTTTATCATTACCTGGCAAGGAGGAAGATTAGTTTCCCCTGATTGAGGTGGTAATATATTCATCCTCTATTGTGTGGATACACTAGATTGTGTCTGTTGTTATGGAGTACCACTCGCTACTTGTTGAGGGGGAGTAGGATTCATCACATTCTATCATTAAGGTGCAACATTATCCATTATTTGATTATCTAATCCCATAGGTTGTACACTTGAGAAAGCGACTGGTTAAGGCTAGGGTGCATAAACTCCTATTCCTTAGTACGATGATCTACTCATGAGATTAACTATAGTCACATGCTATTAGCTAGTTATTTGTGTGTTAGTACCACTTTGATCAAGATTAGACACTATTTTCACATTGTCTACTATGTTTGGCTTAGTATTCAATGTAGAGGTCAAAGACATTTCTTTAATAACTAGCATATGCATCAAGTTATCTACTAGTGTTGTTTGTACAAATGGGTCAAAAATCAGATTTTCTTATCTAGTGAATTATATCAACACTTCTATTAAAGGTACTAGGTCAATGAGAAGCTTACTTGCCATGTTCATTTGATTAAAATTGCATGCTAAATTTAGGTAGGTTTAGTATGCTATTTGCATTTGGTTAAAGTGATCTTCCATGATGTTTTTGCCTTGATTGGATATATTAGGGTCTTGATATGTTATTTGGACTAGAGCCATAGGATTGCTAAAAGAAGTCTATTGATTGTAAATGATATTATGGGGCACTCTTACTAGACTTTGTGAATTTTCATGGGGAAGTCTACCAGAAACTTGGCCCCTACCTCTATGGCTCTAACCAAAATCTCATCTTTGTTCTGTAACAAATGTCACTCAAACAAAAATGGATCATATGTGGAAGTTGTATTAGTATAATATGAATTTTGAAGAAGTACCTCATCCATTATTGGTATTGTAGCTGAATATTGTGTGGTTTATTCTTGGTCCTATTATGAATAAGGTAGTGTGTTAACTAGGTAGTTAACTAATAGATCTTGGCTTTGGGCCCCTGATTGAGTATTATAAGAGGGATAAGAATCTATCTCATAAGCAATATTATCTGCATAGGGATCTTGCACCATTTATTCTTATGCAACTACATTACTAATCCCTAGATTATACATGAGTCCACTATGAGTGTAGGAATACATGTTGGGATCTATAGTCAATGCTTTGTGATAAAAGGTCAAAGAGTTCTACAAATTATAAATAAGATAGAATCTAAAACAATGATGCCTTCAACTTGGTCTAGATTTGTCCAAAGGATCAAAATGTTTATGCAAATATTTGTGAGGAAATAAGTTAGCATAAAATATCTAATGTTTCACTATTCACACAAAGATAAACAAGCAAATGGACTGAAAAATTGAAATGCCAAACTCTAAGGTTGAAGTATTTCAAATCAGTCTAATATAGGAATTTAAAAGTTGTTAGGTCTTTTGGCCAAATGCAACATCAAAATCTAGGCTCAAACAAGGCATGTTCTAAGACTCTTGGCCAAATGGCATCAAAAGCTAGACTTTGAAAATGGATGAAAGTTCTAGTCTAAGAGATTTGAAACACTTGTAACAAACACTAGGCATTCAATTCTTGGTCATGAACTTGATCAACTAGGTATAAGGTATGAAACAAAAGGCACTTTTAGCAATAGTTTATTTTCTCATAAATAATGGTATAAAACTTAGTTCTTTTGACAAATAGGCTAGACAAAGGTGAGTGGTATAGCTATGTTTTAGACAAAGGAACACAAAAGGTACACTTGGATTGGTCTAAAAACATAGGAATAAATTTGGAATTATATGAAAAATGGTTTATGAAACAAAGTTAGAAATTATTTGGGCAGCGTAATGGTGTTATACTACCCAAAAGGTGTGATAAAAAAATTTATTTCAAAAAATATCTAAGGCAAAGACAATTTTCCACAGTTTTGATAGCATAACACTACCTTTTTTGACTTAAAATGTTGTGGTCTATAGACTTAAAGTGCAAGTTTCTATCACAAAATGTCTTATGTCTATCAAGTGAGGACAATGATTATGAGTCTTAAATGCCCTTCAACCCAAATTGAAAATTAAACCTAAGTTCCCTAAAGTTTAACACAAATGGTGAACCCACTTAACAAATCAACCCTATGAACTTGTAAAGGTGTAATTCTAAATTTAGATTACAAGTGAAAGACTCAAACAACTTTGGTCAAGGTCTAAACTTAATTGGGTAGCATAATTATGCCAAAGTGGATGATATGACTCTCAAGCTTTTGATGAACATTGAATAAGGTAAATTGATGATCTCACATAGGTAGCATAATGGCTCTTTATTCAAATAAAAATGAGGACCATGTGTTTGGTTTGGGATTTTTTGTTTACACCAAGTTTTAACTCCAAATAAGACTTTAATCTAGGAGAAGACCAACTAATTAATCACCCTTAGATCCTAAACTAACAAGGTTGTTTGGTATTGTTGGAATCCATCAATATACATCATTTGAGAGGATTTTAAGAGTTTATCAAAAATTAAATGCACATTATATAGTAGGTTTTTTACACCCCCCACTTCTCTCAAATGACAGTACTATGACATGGACCTTGAGGTGCACCTTGCACCAACAATAATTTTGTAGCAAGTGGGGATTTGTCTAAAATCTAATAATTTTTTGAACAATCTAGGGGAATCAATTTCACAATGACTTTCATGTCAAATAATACAAAATAAAAGCATGAATTTTGGGTCCATATCACTTGGCTTGTTGCAAAAAGGTCTAGTCTTTTTTGCAACCACTACATCCTACTATTCACTCAATGTAGTGCGATGTCCAAAGTGCCACTATGTCTTGTGTACAACTCCAAAGGAGCCAAATGAATTTAATGCCAAGAGATGAAACCCCAAGTTAAAGCTTTCCTAAAGAACTTGTGGGAGGTGATGAAGTCCTGCTTGCAAGCCAAGATGCATAAAAAATAAATAAAGCATGAGAGTAGAAAGACTTTAGGGTCATTTTTAAGATCACCCAAACTTTGGTGAGTTTTTGGGGAGTGCTTTAGATGACTTTCTTTCTAAGCCTTGGACTAGGCTATTTAAAATAAGAATGGCACTTTTGATTCCAAGGGTTCCCTATAGGGGACAAATGGAAGAGCATACACACAACACACCTCTTTTTGCCAAACAAAATTTGATTAAACAACTATTGCAAATAAAAATTGACAAGTGTGTTCAATTTTAAACCCAAAATGAAATATTTGGTGGTGTTCATTTGACCCCTTGGTATTAGTTGTAAACTTTGAAAACATTCACGAAAAACACCTAAATTCTTTGTTAAACATCCAAAACAAGGCTCCCAATAAATTTTTAAGCATGCAAAAGTGATTTAAACTTGTTTTGAGCAAATATCCTACTTGGTCCTATAGCAAAATTGTTAGCATGTCCTTTAGATTTGAAACAATAAACTTTGAAAAAGTAGATCTTGAGTTTATGTTTTTGGAAAAACATAGTGACCGATGTCAATTTTTACCACCAACATCGATTACCTGGCTACCAAGATCTGATCAATGTCAGTTCTATTGACTAACATCAGTTGATTAGTGACTGATGTCAGTATTTTCTGTCGACATCAATTACTGTGTAAAAACCATGGTAACCAAAAATGGAAAATAAAGTTAGAAAATCAATTTACAAGAGTTTTAAAGGCTCAAATAAATATTTTAAAGTTGAAAAATGATATTTTTCATGTGTAAGATGCATCTAATCCCATCAGGTGTGCCATTTCATCTTGTGCCAATAATAAATAACAAAGGCACATGCCTTTTGAAAAAGATTTGATAGGAAAGAGCAATCCAGAGTACCTAGGTGCAAATTTGGCATTTTGACTCAGAAAGAACTAATCAAAGTTAGCTGGCCCATAAATTGCATTGCCCCATTTAGGGATACTCTAGCTAAAATCGGCACGTGAATATGTTAGTTTCATAGTATTTAACATGTTTTAGTATTTTTAGGCCAAATTGTGCATTTTGGGTGGAAATTGGCCAAAATCCTGATTAGAGGTTATTGGTGGCTAGATTTAGGTGTCTACAGTATACAATTCACATATTCCTCCAAAATATTATTGGCATCCATTAGATGCAATTATTAAGATACTGAAACACATAATACCTCCTATAGTTTAGAGTTCTTCTATCATAGTTCCCATAATCTCATATGTATAACCACTTGAACAAGAAAAGTTTATTCTAAGACAACTAATTGCTAAACCTACTAATGTTAATTCTTTGTAAAAAGGTAAATAACAAGAACTCTTCTTTCCTAGGTAGACCATACTTAAGAGGCCTTTAAACTAGAGATACATAGTGGAGTCCACATAATCTTCATCTAATCCTACACAACATACTCGGTTACCTAGAGTAACTAAACATGTTCTAATTATAGCTACTCAGACTAAACCATAGAGCACAAAATTATGAGTTCCATGAACCCCTACTCCTATTATTTCTTCTTGACCACATATTCCTATTAAACATGCTTAGAATAACACAAATAATACATATATATATATATATATATATATATATATATATATATATATATATATATATATATATATATATATATATATATATGACACCTATGCATTCTCTTTGATATTATTACCAATTTAATAAAATATATTCTATGTTTATAGCTACCTATGATCATAACTTGGATGGGATCATATGCTAACCCTTTCCTTTATAATATTCTAGAAAATATAAAAACATTTAAATCATTCAAAAATTCAAAAATACTTAGCATTTCCATATTTTATTATCTCTTTGGCATCTATGTTGTTTGCTTCATGTTAGTATATAACATATCATTTCACTCCTATATACACATATGTTACATGCGTCTTTGAGTGTGATATAAGCACACCCATACACATGATCTATGCATTTACAAATGTTGGACCTCTCCTCTACACACATCATATATTATGTTGGGGGAATATACTTATTTTACCATGAATTATATAGGTTGCATATCCTTTATGATCATTTATACATTATGATATTTAATTTTATATACTAATGCTTACACATGTCTATATCCATGCTCATATCTTTCATAGTGTACTTGATATGCTATGTTACATAACATTTTTTTCAAACACATATATGCAAGGACTAGTATAATATGCTTATGCTAGTCCCTTATGTTTAATTTATTCACATAATCACTTCCTTGAATGTTTTCCATTGATTGTTATTGTATTGCTTGTGGAATATTTAAATGTTCCTTACCTTTTGGCCCCTTTGCCATTATGTGTTGTTTTCACATTTTAATTAGTCATTCCATGTTGATTGAACATTTAAATATGTCATCCACTTCAATTATAAAAAAGTTTAACATGACAATTGTATGAGGTTTCCTCGGACCATTCTTTTCCATTACATTCAGTGTTCTTGTGTGTGTGCTTGATTGTTTGTTGATATTGTATTGTTACTCTTCAGACATCACCATGATCTACATCATGCATCTTCACACTTGATGTGATCACATACAATAATCTTAATTCATTAATCTACTTAAACATGTTATACCTATATGTTACATGATTCATACACAGGTTCTACAACTACCTTATCCTTTTGAGGTAAGGTACCTTCCAAATTTTAGTTCCCTCACCTCAAAAGGGGGTTTGTATCAATGGGGTCATGAAATAGAAGCATGAGCTCCACATTTTCATAGTTTCTATATTTTATTGGGGGCATGTCATAAAAATATGACCTCCACACTTATACACCTTCTCACACTTTTCATATTTCAATGGGGGCATGTCATAAAAACATGACCTCCACATTTATACACTTCTCAGTATTATCAGATTTCAATGGGAGCATGTTATAAAAACTAACATTCACACTTACACACTTATTATATTTAAAATTTAATGGGGTCATGTCATAAATACATGACCTCCACACTTGCACAAACTCTAGTTTGATTCCATGATTCATATATACACTTGGGTTAAAATCCTATGCATTGCATTAATTTTGCATAGATTTGAAACAATTTGTTTTTATATTTATGACACATGTACTCTAGATATAAAATATTATAGGTGCATATTCCATTCTATTTCACCAAAATTTTCAAAACTTACCAATTATACTGTAGAGTAAAAATTTACTCTATGTTTCATTCTATTTTTCAGTCACATGCCACAAAATTTTGCCTTTACATATTGTGGTCTGAGATGGCAAAGTTTTGAAATAGAGCATGGGCTCTATTTTCCCCTTTTGATTCATTTTTGTCTAAGTGTCACGGTAAAGCAGAAGCTGAAAAGTGTCATCCTCCGCGGCATGTTTTCTCAAGTAGAAATGCCAAGTGTTGTTATCCGAGGCACCTTTCATATTTTCTATGAGTTGGTCGGAATGTGCCACGTATCTCACAATGACTCAGCAGAACATGCCAAGTGTCAGCATCTGCAGTTACATATCGGCACCCATGTTTTATCTCTTTGCAATGGAAGGTTTTAAAAGGATAAGTATCGAGATCAGGCGAAAAGCAACAAGTGGCAATAGTAGAAGATCTCAGTGTTGTTTTTCTAAAAGTGATGGAAGCTACCATGTATCCCAGCTGAAGAGAGCAGAAGTCACCACATGTTGGCATCTGAAATATGTTTAGTTCAATGCCTTGGTTTAATTTTTGGTTCAAAGCTTTGGTTTAATATCCTTAGTTCATGTGTAAATGGCACGCAACATTAAACCATTGAAACATTTTTGGTTCAATCAGTCGGTTCAACAACTTAGTACAATCGAGCAATTCAAAGGAGCATCCCAAAAAACCAAAGGGTCAAGTGCCCTTTTAGAAGGAAATAAGGCACAACCAAACCATTCAAGCAAAAGCTTCCAAGTGTCATCTATCAAGCCCCTTTCTACTACATTCCTAGAAGCAGCAGAAGATGCCACGTATCTTCCCAGAAGCAGCGGAAGCCACTGCGTGTCACCATCCAAAAGATCTTCTTCACGTTTCATTGTTGAACAAAGACTGTGGTGGGTCTCAAGTTTATTTTTAAAAGTCTATGGAAGATACCAAGTGTCACCATCCATAGGAGCCTAACATGTGTCCTGAATGTTTCCACAGTATAGCTAAAGAGCAATGGAGATTTCCACGTGTCTTTTGATGAAGTAGCAAAGATCAACACCTGTCCCTGTGTTCCTTTTAAAGTTACTCAAGTAAGAGATGATGTGGGTCTTATTTTATTTCAAGCTATTGAGGTTTTGAGGAAGTAGATGGTGACAAGTGTCAAAGGCGAAATGATCTTGAGCCAAGACACAAAAGAATATAAGTTATGTAGAAAATGCCACGTGTCTTCGATAGTTGCTACAAAACATGACAAGTGTCATCCTCCGATGTCTCTTGAAGTAATAATAAGATTTTCAGGCAATTGACAAAGTGTCCTCTTCTATTTAATTGAACAGAGCGTCCTGTGTATCTATTTCAGCAAGCGAACTGCAAGGAAACAAAATGTTTCAAAATCGAAAAACTATCTTCTGATAGACACTTCTAGCTCAGTTAGAGTTAAATTTGGGCCGTAAGTTTGGGAATGCACAAAAAATTTGGAGGGAATCCGAGGCTATAAAGAGGAGTGCATGGATCACCAAATGAGATATCAAATACAAAAAGGGAGATTTTTTTGAGAAAATTATTATCAAGAGTTTTAGAATTTCTAGAGTTGTGATTAGAAAGATCATTTTCCTTTATTCTATTTTCTTAAGTTGTAAAGTTTATGTAACTGTGCTTGTTGCTATGCCTTTTATGTGGCTGGAGAATTAATGAGAAGATAGAGTTATGTGCCTTTGTTGACATTTCTTGTATCATTACGAAAGTAGTATGAGCTTTGAGCCTCTGTTTCTCTTGTTTCTATCTTTTGCATTGATCATGCCTCATCTACTCTTTAATGTAAATGAATCCTACATATAGTCTCACTGTGCTTAGGATTAAGGTTGAATTACAATCAGGCACATCACCATAGATTAGATTTTATTTCTTGCATTGTGTTTCTGTTGAAATTCCTATCCCTTTTCCCCCAACACTTGATATAAAGAAGAGACTAGCTTCTTAAAAATCTGGAGGTTGTTTCAAGTCGCATGTCCCACATCTTGAAACTTCCCATTGTTGGTGTCTGAAACAAAGCACAATTTTAAACATCAACAATTTTTGGCATGCCTAGTGGGACCAATCTTGAAGTCTCTTTCAAGATTGTATGAACCAAAGAGCTACGAGGAGTCATAGTTATGGACCAGTAACTAGATCACAATCTACTACAAATCCAGGTATTCTTTTGCCACCTTTGGTAACAAGTCCAAAAATAAGAGCTCACTAGTTTGTACCAATACCCAGAGCAAATATGGGAGCCCCTATCCCCCCAAGAAATTATGCAAGTTGGAACACTGGTAGTCCCTTAATTATCTCAATACCACCAGACACTTGGGACCCTATCCCAGTGAATGCCCTAAAAGCTCTACCTAAATTCAAATGGCAAGACTCTAAACTACCTGAAGAACATCTACATGATGTATTAGATGTCTGTGTTATACATGTTGTCACATAGCAAAATGTGGCCATAAGATTATTAGCAGCTTCTTTTAAAGGGAAGGCTCTAGAATGGTATCAGTCTTTGACCCCAAATACCATATCTACATGGGATCAGATCGGAGATATTTTCTTTGAAAGATTCACAGAGAAGGGTGATAAGTCTTCTTTATTACAATAGTTAATCACCATTCAAAGGGGACCACAAGAAGCCATGACTAACTTCAATTCCAAATTTCAAAAGACCTGGGACAGAATCCCTGTTATAGCTAGACCATTACCAAGTATGGCCATAGTGTTTTACCTTAAGGCTTTGAATTCAGATATGTCTATTATGATTCAATCACTTGGAGGACACACTTTGCCAGAGGCTTATGAATATGCGATCAGAGCTAAGAACAATTTAATAGATGCTGGAAAGTTACCCCCAAGGCCTCCCATGCCCATGTTCCCAAAAAATTTCTTTCCATTACCTCAAAAGTCTCTAAATCTATAATCCCACATGTGTCTATGTACACTTACCCTCAACCATCTGCTAAAGAAATTGTCCCCACTCAGTCATCTGAGCTAGATGATATCAAGAATATCCTAAGGACATTTTCTAATGAGTTGATCAATATAAAAAGATAGCAAAATAATTTCTCTAAGCCTCCATATCAAGGATATCAAGGAAATAGATTTTCATCTCAATCAAACCAATATCAGGGTCCTCCAAGACAAACCAACCATCAGCCAGCAAACTAATTGGTTGCAGTCCCCACACCCTCATAGACTATTCCTCCAAATCCAAATAGGGAGATTATTCCAGGGCAAAATAACTATGTGGATAACACTAATGCCTGGTGTTTTCCTTGAAATAATGCTCATACACCTAGAGATTGTCCTATGGGTAATATACAATAAAAGGTGGTAGAGTAGAAAAGAATGGATGGTCAGTTTGCAAGTTCCAGTGACAATCAAGCCTACCAATCTCCTGGTATGCAGAATTCAGTCCTAGTGGCTCAAATGCAAGGGATGTCCTTGTAACAAGAGGAAGAATATCCTTGAAACATGCTTTGTTCTCCTGGGTTGAAGATGAAGAATTAGTTTTCTTGAACGAAACATCTACCTCCAAAAAATTAGTAGTGCAATTTGATTATTACACCAGATCAAAGAGAAGGATGGTGGAACAGCCTGAGATTGTAAATAGTCAAGTCATGGAGAATCCTCTATTTCAAGGACAAAGAAACACAATTTTCAGATAAGAGGTGCCTCAGTCGGTGCAAAATCAAGGGATTTTTGCCCAAAAATTTAGGAAAAAACAAGATATCCTTATTTTCAAAAAGCTTAGACTCTGGGACCAATAAATGTGGTGGCTCAATTGAAAAAGACTCTAGCACAAGTATCAATATGGGATATATTGGCTATTCCTGAATAGAAGACATTACTACAAGAAGCTCTGCAAAGCCAAGCAGTACCTAAAGGTATTGTTACCAAAGAAAAACCTGTTGAAAAAGAAAAGCTCAAAGATACAATTCATTTGCAGCCTATAGCCCTAGTGAATAATACAATAGAGGTAAGCAAATCCAAACTGGATCCCTTCTATTTAACTTTAATAGTTGGCAAGAAATTGCTGCATAATGCAATGATTGATTAAGGGACTAGTACCATAGTAATGCCCAAGCACGTAGCTGATGCTTTAGGAATTAAGTATGAACCACTCTCTAAAGGAGTCATATAACTAGATGTCAAAGCAGTACAAACCATAGGGAGAATCAAAAAACTCCAATTACAATTATATGCTTGTCCTAATATAATTATGAATTAAGATGTAGTAGTGATAGATATACCTCCTATTTTTGGCTTATGTTTATCAAGAGACTTTACAACAAAAATAGGGGGATATATGTCCCTTGATTGGTCTCATCTCATCTTAAGAACCAAATATGGTTCAAAGATGAAGATATTGTCTGAACCATTATATAAAGATCATATCACTAATGAGCCCACTGCAAAGTTAGAGGTAGGCCATGCCATGATGAATAAAGAAGAAAGGGTTTTTGTCAAAGAGCTAGGTGAATGGGATGAATATAATCACGAAGAATAAAATGATCATTTATTAGCTATGATGCAAAGTGACCCATATGGAAATTATGACTCTATTGGTCTAGGCACTTACATCATACTTGATGAAGATCATATAATACCAAATGTTCTAGAGGAGGAAAAGTCAAAAGATGCCTCTTATGAATTCTAGATTCCTAGTGAGAAATCACAAGCATATACCTTAACCTCTGATGAAGAAGAGATAATCTCTGATTTTCTTCTTAATTTGCAAAATGATGAGGAAGAGCATGAACATTTCATTAATCATGATTTAAATGATTTGTTTGAAAGCATTTGATCAGGGTATACTACTTTTCAGGGAAGTTGTGAGCCAGTTGCAAAGAAGCATAATAGTTTTAAGCCTCAATTGCATGCACAAAATTATTGCAAACATTCATAATTTTCCTTTCAAGATATTGGTAATTTTGAAGTCATGAAAGAGGATGGTCATGCAATAGAACCAGAGTTTGAAGAAGAAGAAGTTAAGATAATATATGATATATGTCGAGAGGTTTCTGTCGGAGGTAGGTTTGACTCAGACCCACCCAAATGTAGGTCAGACACCATGGCACACAAAGAAAAAAGTCATCATAGCTATATCGAATTCAATTACTTATATGGCAATATAAGCTGGCTTGTTATGAAATAAACTTTAGGAATTCTTCTTTTGATCTAGGAGGGAGATAAAGATGCTTCATTAATGTAGTTAGGTAGTTTCCCCTTTTTGTATTGCTTTGTTTTCCCATTTTTATTTTCTTGCTTTTATTTTAAATAAGTGTTCTTTGAACATGTAGTCGAAAACTTAGAATTTTTAAAATTTTCAAAAAATTCTCTAATGCATTGAATATCTCTCAAATCTTTAGAAATCCCCAACGTACCTTGTGTTACCACTTGCATAACGTGTCTATCTCGTTGTTTCATAAAGATTGAGTAGGATCTGCTAATGGTTATCCGAGTTTAATGCCACTTTGAGACTTGATAGGTCAATAATACCTTTTAGCAAGGGTTAAAGTTTACAAGTTCTCAAACATTCTTACATATGCATGAAAATATCCTTCTATTTGCATTTTTTGAGCTTAGTAAACTTGCTTCAAAAAAAGTGTCTCTATTTTGCAAAAGTTCATACAAGTTACCACAGAGAAGATATAAAGATGGACAGGGCACAATCTTCACAACAAGGAGCTGGGATGTATGAATTCCTTGATAAGTTTCTTGCAAGTAAATCGTATGCTTCAGCTCCCACACAACCATTTAAGGCCTATCCAAGGACTAGGTTTCCTGAAGCTGGTCCAGCAAGTGATTCAGCAAAAATAAAAGATTATGCAGATGGCATCATGGATCCAACTCTTCAGAGAGCCAGTAGCAAAAATCTTAGAGAAGGGGCACATCAAAGGTGTTTACAGAGGGCCAGAGTAGGGAAATTTGAAACATTTTCCATGAGGATATGGACCTCATAACTGGCTCAGTTCATTGTCCCAGTTGTGCATTCATGCCCCGACCTAGTCAAATTATGTGTAGACTTACTCCATGCACCTTTAGGCACCATTCAATGAGGCCCATTCACATTGCAAATCACACCGCAAGCTATCAAGGATATGTTAGCCCTACATCATGACAATACAGCTACCTTTCCCACTATTGCTAAGATGCAAAGAACATGGGCAAACATCAACACTCAAACAAGGTTCTTGAGATCTGAGTTACAAATGGGTGATGATGACACTACAGTACCCACACTCCCTGCACCAAGAGCTCAATTCACATAGGCTAGCCAAGACACATTATCTATGATGGCTCTCATCTTTGGCATGAAAGATGATATGGTAATGTATTCAAAACAAATGGATATCCTTTTCAGGTTGAAGACTGTTAACAAAACCCAGGAGTATCAGCTTGACTTTTCTAAGCAAATTGCTTTCTCAATGGTAGAACAACTGGCCCATTTTAGATCAAAAGAAGTGTTCATGTATTCTTCCTATTTGTTCCACCTCATGCTTTTCCAAAAATCTGAGCTCTTTGCCCAACATATGTATCTTAATATGTATGACCTAGATTTTGATCTCCAAAGGACCATTCCTGTGTCTGCATGGACACACATTTTGTCGAAGACTAGTGACCCATATGAGTTCTGTAAATTATTTGTTACTCCTACTTTTTACCACCTCAATCCTAAACTAGTTATGAATATATTATATCCCAGTGTTTCAAATCTTCTAGCTAGTTGCCCAATTCCTTGTGATTTTTATTTTGGATCTCACCATATCATTATAAGAGTCCATGGCTTTTGTGGGGAACCAATATTGCTACCTAATATTTTGACTCCTAGGTTAGCATTCCTAGAGGTCACTAGGCAGGTATCCATAGTTGACAATGAATTTGGTTTTGGGAAGAGAAAAAGAAAAATGTATGATCTCCTGTGGATGACAACAAGCATGGTTTTGGAAACCAGAGATGCAGAAGTTGTGTTGCTCAGAATGCTAGCCTTGCTAGGTTTCCTTCTAGTAGAAGATAAATGGGTTTATGACCCAAATGGTTTCATAACCTCTTGGGTAAAGACTCACAGGGTTGAAACTAGAATTACACATGAAGGCCACCCATTTTGGGAGAATATAAGAAATCCTAGCGAAGACACTCCTGGATTTTATGTTGAGTTAACAAACTTGCCCCTCCCACAAAATAGGCCATGGGAGACATTTTATGTCAAACAAAGGGATTATGATCCTAAATTCAGAATGACATCTGGCTTAAGGAGGACATTAAAGAATAAATATTGGGATACTGAGAAGATAGAGGCCTATTGGAAGTATAGATAGGAAATTTGTCAAACAACCCATTCTTTCAAGAACATAGACACAGATGAAAGATGGGAAGAACTATGGGATGAGTGTCATCTCTCCCCTGTATCTAGCCCAAAGACAAGTAATCTACTGACATCAGGTGAAGAGCAAGAAGCTAGGGTCAAGTCAAGCCAAGAGTCATAAGCCTCAGAGAAAACTATAGCTGTAACAACTGTATCAGTTTGGCTTTGATCCCTCAGTGCCATAGAAATGCAAAAAAGTGTGGTGCCTTCACCATCACAAGCTTCCCCATCAGTCTCAATTATAGATATTCCTAGTTCCCCACAAGCATCATTAAAAGGAGTAAAAATATAACTAGAAGAAGAGACACCCAAGAAATGAAAGAGGGTGTAATTTCAATTTGCTTCAGAAGTAGAGACAGACACCCCACAATGCCAATTACAGGGTACTTTAATTACTCCTCAGGTAAGTACTATTCCTCCCTCTCCTTCTCAGTCTATTTCTTCCCTTGCTACTTTTGCCATTCCCATTTCTCACTTCACCCCACCTGTGCTACCTCCAGCCTTAACACTACCTCATTTCTCTCCCTCTATTCCCAAGAAGCTTTCCCCTTAGATTACCCATAGCCAACAATTGGCTATTCAATATGGTCTACCACAGGGACATCCTTTTGTGGGGCACATTGCCCCTCCTTCCACCTTCCAGACCCAAGCAGACAAGGGAAGCCTGAAGAGAGAAAAAGAAGATTAAGGAGAATAAAACTTTGGCTACACCCCATTTTCGGTCACAATTTGACCCCATCCAGTAGCAATTGACGGTGACTCATTTGTCACCAAATGTAATAAAGCTAATAGAGTAGATGTAGCCAGAAGATTACATGATGAATGATATGGCCATCTACATGTCACTCTTCAGGCCACAGGGTAAAGTTGTGCTACTGACTGAATCCACTTCTACAGTTATTGAAGACTATTTGAAGATATCAAGAAGGCTATAAAAGATGAACGCTGAGCTAACCAAGGAAAAGGCAAATTGTAATAGTTTGACTTGAGAAATCAATAGAAAAAACAATGAGGTAGAGAATCTGAATAAATAGTTGCAAAATATTGTTTCTCTTTAGACTCACTGGGTAGTTCAAGCCCAAAATGATTCTTTAAAGGCAGAGCTCACACAGGTAAAGGATGCAGTGACAACCCTCAAGCATGAAAAGGCAATGCTATGAGGAAAGTGCAAGGAACACTTGTTGCAAGTTACCCAATTGAAACAAAAGCTTATAGTTGAGCAGAATAATGCTGTGGTCCTACAAGCCCAATTTCACTCAGAGCAATAAAGAGCAGCACAATTGACACTAGAGTTGGCCAATAGGCCAAAGAGTGTCAGAGTATTAAGTTAGGTAAGGGAGCTATATGAATCCATGTCGAAGAGAATCTCTTCAAATATTAATTAGCTCATACTTTCTCTCACCTTCCTACTAAATGCATAGAAATTATGCAAAAAGGTGGAGAGTTTAGTTGTAAATACTCTGGCTACAGTCTCTAAGAGAGTAACAGACTTGCAAATGTTGCTACAAAAGCTTTATGATGCATCAGATGCAACATTGTCAGTTGTAGGAATCAATGATAGAATGGTCACTGTTAAGTGAGTAAATGAGGTTCTCAATTGCAATTCTATAGCCAACAGTTGCAAGGAGCTTCTAGATGTCATGAAGGAAGGAATCAATGAAATGAAGCAGCATGTTGAAGATCTAGTGCAATTAGGTCTTCCTTCTCTATTTCTTGATGATGATACTGTGCTAATGGTAGAAGAAATTAAACCATTGTTGTTGGAAAATGATCAAATAGTTTTCCAGGATCTAAGGAATGATTCATCAGTCCCTGAAGTAGAAGTTGTCTTGGTTCTTGTTTCCCAGCTTGAATTCAAATTGAAGGCTACTATTCAAATTTTGCAAAATTTTTCACACAAGGATATCATTAACCTTGATTTAGCCTTTAATGAATTGTAGAATAAGTAAGGGTTATCTGATGAAGAGTGGTCCACCTACTAGATAGCATTGTTGAAGCTATGATTTTGAAATTTTGATCTAGCTGGAGTCATGGGTTCTTTTTTAGTAGGCCCAAAAGTCCTCAGGGTCGCCAGTAACTGTAGAGTAAAAAATTACTCTATGTTTCATTCTATTTTTTAGTTACATGCTACAAAATTTATCCTTTTCATACTATGGTCCAAGATGGTGAAGTTTTGAAATAGAGCACGGGCTCTATTTTCCCCTTTTGATTCATTTTTGTCTAAGTGTCGAGGTAAAGTGGAAGCTAACAAGTGTCATCCTCTAAGGCATCTTTTCTTAAGTAGAAATGCCAAGTTTCATCATCTGAGGCACCTTTCATATCTTCTATGAGTTGGTCAAAATGTGCCATGTATCTCACAGCAACTCAGCAAAATGTGATAAGTTCAGCATCTGCGGTTACATATCGACACCCACATTTTATCTCTTTATAGCGGAAGGTTTCAAAAGGCTAAGTATCAAGATCAGGTGGAAAGTGCCAAGTGGCAATATTGGAAGATCTTAGTTTTGCTTTTCTAAAAGTGATGAAAGCTGCCATGTATCCCAGCTGAAGAGAGTGGAAGTCACCATGTGTCGACATCCAAAATATGTTCAGTTTAATGCCTTGGTTCAATTTTTGGTTTAAATCTTTGGTTCAATATCCTCAATTCAATTCCTCAGTTCATGTGTAAATGGCACGTAATGTTGAACCATTGAACCATTTTTGGTTCAATCAGTCAGTTCAACGGCTTAGTACAATTAGGCAGTTCAAAGGAGCATCCCAAAAAACCAAAGGGTCAAGTGCCCTTTTAGAAGGTAGTAAGGCACAACCAAACCATTCAAGTAGAAGCTGCCAAGTGTCATCTATCGAGCCCCTTTCTACTCTATTCCCAGAATCAGTGGAAGACGCCATGTATCTTCCCAGAAGTAGCAGAAGCTGCCATGTGTCACCATCTGAAATATCTTCTTCATGTTTCATTCTCGAGTTTATTTCTAAAAGTCTATAGAAGCTTCCAAGTGTCACCATCCGTAGGAGCCTAACATGTGTCCTAAACATTTCCATAGTATAGCTAAAGAGCAATAGAGATTGCCATGTGTCTTTTGATGAAGTAGCGGAGATCGACACATGTCCCTATGTTCCTTTTAAAGTTACTCAGGTAAGAGATGATGTGGGTCTTATTTTTTTTCAATATATTGAGGTTTTGAGGAAGTGGATGGTGAAAAGTGTCAAAGGTGGAACAATCTTGAGCCAAGACAAAAGAATTTAATTTATGAAAAAAATGTCATGTGTCTTCGATAGTTGTTGCAAAACATGAAAAGTGTCATCCTTCGGTGTCTCCTGAAGTAATAAGAAGATTTTCATGGAATTGACTAAGTTTCCTCTTTTGTTTAATTGAATAAAGCATCCTGTATATCTGTTTTAGCAAGCGAACTATAGGGAAATAGAACATTATAGAATCTAAAAACTATCTTCTGATAGACACTTCCAGCTTAGTTAGAGTTCAATTTGGGCCATAAGTTTGGGAATGCACAGATAATTTGGAGGGAATCCAAGGCTATAAATAGGAGTGCAGAGATCACCAAATGAGATATTAGATACGAAAAGGGAGAATTTTCTAAGAGAATTATTATCAAGAGTTTTAGACTTTCTAGAGCTATGATTAGGAAGATCATTTGCCTTTATTATATTTTCTTAAGTTGTAAATTTTATGTAATTATGCATGTTTCTATGCCTTTTATGTGGCTAGAGAATTAATGAGAAGACAGAGTTCTGTGCCTTTGTTGATGTTTCCTGTATCATTACGAAAGAAGTCTAAGCTGTGAGCCTCTGTTTTTATTGTTTCTATCTTTTGCATTTATCATGCCTCGTATGCTATTTAATGTAAATGAATCCTACATATAGTCTAATTGTGCTTAGGATTAAGGTCAAATTACATTCAGGCACATTGCCATAGATTAGATTTTCTTTCTTGCATTGTGTTTCTATTGAAATTCCTATCCCTTTTCCCCCAACACTTGATATAAAGAAGATACAAGCTTTTTAAAAATCTAGAGGTTGTTTCAAGTCACATGTCCCACATATTGAAACTTCTCATTGTTGGTGTCTGAAACAAAGCACAATTTTAAACATCAACATATACTACACACCAAGATGCATCAATTACACTAGGATGTACTATAATCAAGCCTTTTATGTTACTAGAGTTGGTTCATTTTATAAGCTAAGTGATTAAATCATTCAACCTCAATATATTTATAGGTTGAAGTGCTTAAATCATATAATATCACATGATTTATATGATTACTTGATAAAATCACTCACCCTCACCAGATTATATATAATCACACTTAAGCTGTGTGATTAAGATAAAATAATCTCAATGGCTAAGACACAACTCATCCTTGTAATGAATTGGGGTGTAATACCTTCCAATATCCCTCTTCAAATCTCTAAGGTTTAGGTGTGAACCTATTCTATCTCAAATTATTCATAAGTAATCATCTTTATGAATTTAAAGCATCAAGAGGTAACATGGTTGGATCGACAAACAGGTGTACTCCTTCCTTTCTCTCTTTATTTTAAATCATTTAAACTATTTCAAATTTTAGATTATATGCATTGATTTATAGTATAACATGATTTTTATTATATGCCATAGACCATCAAAGTAAACAAAGTTGGATCAAGTAAAGTTAATTTGTGTTATACACACCCAGGCACACATTTATTTCTTTTAAACTAGTAATTTAATCCTTATGCATTACTAAATTAAAAGTGGGGATGTAGATACTAAAATTGAATATTTATAACATCATAGTCTTTTACATTTGACAAATATCAATTAGGGATATACCCTTCATTTCTATACATCTTTGATATTGAAAGACTCACATTTACCATCTTGCTATGACTAAATGATTATTATTTAGTCCAATCTATATCAATATGATGACCCAAATCCCTTGCATTACACAGAAATCTTAAAACCTGATAAATATAATTCACTTTCAATTTCATATACATACATTTTTCTATCCTTCTAGACAATATTATCCATAGAGGGACATTAATGCAAATGGTAATGTCTAGATCCTTATCTAGTGTCAAGTTTCCAAAAGTCATCCAAATTGAAAATGATTTGAAACCTATGGGTTAGTTGATTTATCTTATTGAACCCTACCTTGAGATATTTTCAAAAGGTGTGGTATAAATACAAGTCTAATCTATCTCATTCCTCATTTATAAAATACCAAGTAAACACATACAAAGCTAAATTAGTCAATTACACAACCAATATATTCTACCCTATTCATCCCTATTTTCATATCAAGCATAACATCAATCATATTATAGGTTTTAAACATTCAAAGATCATCCCATAAGTGATTTTTTCAAGTTAGAAGATAGATCACTTCATGCATCATCATATAGTACATTTCACCCTTGTGCACACACTTTCCCACACATAATGGAAAATTACATAAATCTAAGGCCCTTTCTAGAGTATTGGATATGCAAGAAACACCCATTGACATAATAGTCTTTAGGGTTACATTGACAACATGATCCTACTAACCCATTTTTAGCAAATTAATTATGAAGGTGAAGAAGGGTGAAGAGATAGGGTTTGATAAATCAACAAAGAGTGATAACATGTATCCTATATATGAATACATCACTAGAAATATTATGAAAAACTAATAATAATGAAGTTGGTTGCATAAAAATCCACTCATTATGTTGTACTAGACACTTGCATCATAGTTAGACACTAGCATCAACAATAATGTCTGCATTTAATAGTAGTGTCCATAGCTACATAAGTATAGTTTCTAGAATATGACGACTTGTCTATGTAGACACCGAAATAGTGTCTAACCCTTGGTCACCTCCCCCCTTGGTCCATTCCTAACCCATTCCTAAAACATGCAATTACTAATTTAAAATAATAAACTTATTTTGAATTAATAACCCCCCTCTTTTGACACATCACCCATGACACCTCGCCTAGGACACCTCGCCTTGGACTATTTCCCACTCTATGACTCACCCAAGACCTATTCTTACTTCTCTCTAACCACCTAACCAAATCTCATGCGTATTTAGCCTAACCTTCACCAAATCTCCAACAAATTATGCACCTGGCAGATGTAGAACGGGCTTGTTGGGCCTTTTACTCATTCTGCACCCGCCGACGTCGGTCAACTATCGGCCGACACCGGCGGGATTGCCGACATCGGTTTACTTAAACCGGCTTCTGACCTTTTTCTTAGCTAATCACAAATTCTAATTGCTAATCACGAATCACAAATTCTGAATCTCGAGAGCTAATCACAAATCCTTCAATCTTTAGTCTTCGACCATCTGCCAATCTGCCAATCTCTCAATCAGGCCTCTCACTCTCTTCCTCAGCTGCAGCAATAGGAATTTTGCCTTCAACAACTCCATCAGCAACAGGTCCTCCACACAGGCTACATCAACAACAGGTACGAGGATCAACAACATTCCTTCAGCCAGCCACAGGTAAGTATATTGTCTGTGTTTTCTTTATCTTTTCTAGTCATTTGCTTCTAAGTATTATGAATTCGATTTAGCACTTCCTATCCCCAGACTAGACTAGGCACGAATCCTCATTTCTCTTTTTCCCTATTAGCCTCCTCTACCCTTATGTCCATTTGACTCCCCTGTATCTTTCCATAGACCATTAACCAAAACCAGACCTTCAGACTACCTCAAAACTAGATTCTTAGACCTTTAGATAGACCCAGACCATTCTGCACGACCAGAACCTGTCCACAGACCACAGACCTGACCAGACCCCGTCCAAGCCTACGGCCCTGACCGACGCTAGCCACTACCCCAACCGACGTCGACAGACTAACCGACGTCGGCAGACCTCAACAACCGACGTCGGTAGGACCACCGACACCGGTGACTGTAACCAGTCCAACAACATCTTCTAGGTAAGCCTTTTGCTTCTATTTTCCTTTTCAGTCTTTTATCATTTCAGTATTTTAACATTCTGCTACTTGTCAGACACTTCTTTTTATTGACTAGTGGGTTGATATCCCTTAAGGAAGTCTTCATACTTCTGGGATCAAGCTTTCGCTTGGCAACCCACCATCTATCCATCTAACGCTTTCTTTTGTCCAAGTCTCTTTTCTTTGCAGGTGTCATTCCTCCATAGCCAAAGAGGAGTTCTCACAATGTCTGGATTACGGTGCGCAGACTACATCTAGGTACACACAAGCCTTGACCATTTCTTAAGTTTCTCATTTTCTTCTCTTTGAATGTGAAAGTGAAATTGCATAGAAACATTCGGTCACGCCTGATGGGACCCTTAGGGCCTTCCTTGGGTTCCTTTCCTTCTTTTTTCATTTAGGTGCATTAGGTTTCTCCCTCTTCACCTCTTTCTTCTTTTCTAAAAGACATCATAAGCAGGAATAAAAAGGACTTTTTCTTTCTTTTCTTGCATTTCTAGACTAGTCAAAAAATCATATTCTTCAAACCCTTTCTCAAACTTGTTTTTATTCCAACTTAACATTTTGATTTGGGGCTTAAATATATATTGCATTCCATTCCTGCTTGCTTGCATTTCTTAGTCCACACTTAGTAATTAATAAACCGCATATTGAATAAATCGTAGATCACTTGATGTTACACAACCAGACCACGTGCACTAAATTAAACATCAAACTCACTTGAGACAAGGCTCGATTGGAATTTCATCCCCCAGCGGATACCTTACCCGTCCCGGTGATCCTACTTGGATTTCATGACCAAGGGGAAAGCCCACTCTATTCTCTGGCAGAGTCTAATCTCTAGGGAAAGTATATTTTGGCTAAGCGAGACCAGCTAACCACTGGAATCGTGAAGTGAGGGGAGCTTGCTCCTTAGCACCAGGCCATGTACGAAACCTAACACAGACTTTTGAGTGCCTAAACAAACCTGAAACCATCCATAGACTACCTCTTTTAGGACCCTTCTATCAGCCAACCTCCCCAAACATCACACTTTAAGGCATAAGCCACAAGATTCTAAAATTTGATTCTTAGGATTTAACACTTAGGGCCTACCTGTCTCTCTCTATTTTTCTATTCTTATCTGCTTTTTTGAGCTAGTGAGGACGTTCTTCTCTCTTTTTCCAAGAATCTTCAAATTTTTTGAGTTTCTGGAAACCACAGTCACCGACATCGATTTTACCACTGACGTCGGCAATTTTCTTCACTGGCACCGATAATCTGATCGACGTCGGCCACATTTTTTCACCAACATCGGTTTTGCAACCGACGTCGGTCACTATCACAGACCTTTTTTCCCAAAATAGCAACTTAAAACCCAACTATTTTTTCTGCCAAAACCTCATTCTGAGTTACTGAAACTGAAAAAACACAGTTTTTGGACCCTGACCCTCTTCTTGACCACGCTCCCTCATCCCTAACTAGTCCTATCATGGAGTTCCACTCAGAGACTGAAAGAACTCCTACAGGACCGACCCTGACTCAAACTCCCATCATCCCTGAAGGGGACCAAGATTTCGAAAGATTCTTGGACCTCAACGTCACAGCCCTCCAAAACTATCTCGCAAGAAACCCAACGCGAGACCTTTCAGGTGAAATGGCAATGACATCACCACCATCTGCTACCCAATATTTTATGACTCAACCTTTCACCTCAACCATTAACCCGACCATGGCCAATATGCAAAGTTTGGCCTCCTCATCTATTTTTGGACCGACCTCCATCAGGGTTTCATTACCCCCTCAACCACACGCAATTCAACCAAATTCTACATCATACCAGAACTTGATTGTCTCAACCCCGCACACTCTTGTGCCCATAAATGCAAGAGTGTCTATCTCCCCTTTTGCCAATGTTGCCATGCAACCACCTTTGGCAGTACCTATTCAACTTATGCCTTCTACTTCCATAACCCAACCACCCTTAGCCTCCACTTCTGTCCCTGCAACTAGTCATCTGTACGTTACACCCTTACTGGTACAACTGACTACATCGCATGCCTCCTCTAGCCTCTTTCAAGTGCCTTACAACCTAGGGGCACTCCACCTATCAATCCATTAGCAGACATCATCAAACTATTGATGGACAAAATGTCCAGTCTCGAGGCTTCTATTTCCGGTTCAAGCAATAACTTGTCATACGACCAAATTTGCAACGAGCCTATCCATCCTTCCATCCCAATCCGACCATACCCCAACCAATGGGAGCTTCCTAAATTTACTCATTTTCAAAGCAAGGAAGACCCACAACAACACTTACGGGCATTCAGACATGCCTGTTACCTTATTGCCCATGATGATGCATTATTTTTACGCACGTTTTCTATGTCTCTTTCTGGCCCTACCCTTGACTGGTATAGCTCTCTTACCAGACATTCTATCTTTTCATTCACTCAACTCACCCAATTATTTTTCGACCATTTTTCTATTAACATCACCAAACAAGTCTCGATCACAGACCTCTACTCCATTAGGCAATTTGACGACAAACCAATAGTCGATTTTGTCGCCCGTTGGAGAGGCTTGATCAACCAGCTCTCCTTCCCTTTGCCTCAACCTGAGCTCATTGAGTTCTTTTCTCGAGCATGTGCCAGGCACATCTCGTCCACCTTGTGGGTTCAAACATTCCACACTTTCGATGAGGCCTTCACCATGGCCCAAAAACTTGAACTCCACGCCATTAAAGAGGATAAGGTCAAATTGCCTCATACCAATGCAAGAACCAATGACCATACTTCTTCCAGACCTTCTTCTGCCAATTCCAAACCTAAAGGAGTGGCCAACACTATGGTCGTTAGATCACCATCCTCGACAACAACCAACCCATCTCAACCTTCGACATCTCACAACATCACCAAACAATTCCAACAATGGTACATCCAGCATTCATACACTCCACTTGGAGAATCATACGCTTTCATTTTGGAAAAACTTGTCAAGCAGGGGGTCCTCAATCTCCCTCCAATCCAACCACCTCAATTCAACCCTTCAAAAGCCCTCCCTACATGGTATAGGGAGGCCGACTTCTGCCACTTTCATCGCGTCCACGGCCATGACATCGACAACTGCCAAACCTTCAAGAATATAGTCCAAGACATGATAGACAAGGGGGATCTTATTTTAGATAACCTAAATGCGCCTCCCAATCAAAACATCAACATCTTAAGACACCCTTTTCCAAACCATCCTCTTAATCAAAACCATATCCAGACCACGACCAATGACCCCCAAGACCATAATGTTCACACCATCAACACTGTCTCTCCTCTTGTCCCTAACCAACCTCCTCTACAGGTAGAAGAACCTTCTTCTCCTGCCAGTCCTCCATTGACCTCTCTCATATTGGAGGACACCTTGACCATACCTATGTCCTTAGCCTCACGTTCATCTTTCCTCCTACCAATTGAGGACCCTACCTTGCCTACTCCTCAACCACAAATAGAAGGCACCATCATCCCTACCATCCACCCTTTTGGGGAGTCGCGCTCTCCTATTTCTTCTCCACCAAGAGAAGACCTAGTCTCTTCACCCATTTTGACCGAGGAAGACCCAGTCATGATTTCCTCTTGCCTTTTGCTTGAGATTGATACATCTCACTCACCTCCATCCACATCTAAACCCAAACCCATATCCAACCTTGCCTCACACAATAGCGGCCCTCGACCCAAACCAATAAAGACCACTAAACCACACCGGAGGTCTCCTCCCCCACCTTCATCATTACCTTCAATTTTGGGCCCGCATCCATCCACTTTAATAGGAGTGCTTCCCACTCCCATCCTTCATAGAGGCAATTTGCCTCCATTACTCCCTCAACCCATCAGACATATATCTCCTCTAAACCATCAACCAACGCCTCTTACACCTCTCAAACCAAAGTCATCAACCTCCACTGCAATAAGACACACAGACCCGTTAGCATGTTCATACACCTTGTTGTTATGGCACTTGTTGCAGTCCTCTCACATCAATCTTCTGCCTCTTAGACCATATCAATCTCTCGAACCAAAACTGCCCTGGTTCGATGACACTCAGATTTGTGTGTATCATCGCACACTTGGACATGACACTGAGCATTGTTGTGCCCTCAAGGTTGTCATTCGCCATTGTTTGGAGAAAGACACCCTTCTTCTCGACCACATTATCAATAAACCTTCAACACTACCTCACTCATCAACTCTCGGATCAAGACCCTCTTGGTTTGATAACTCTAAATTTTGCCACTATCACCACACTCCGGGACATGACACTGAGCATTGTTGCACTCTTAAAGCTGTCACTCATCAACACCGAAAAAAGGATACCCTTCTCATCAAGGACCCTCTTGACCACCCCTTCACCAAATCATTAACACTGACCCATGCTTCTCAAACTGCATCACCTAAATCTGGATCTCCACACCAGACTATGGTCCCTTTGCCGCCTTTAACCCCCTTATTCAAAATCAATACAGTCAATCTGACCACCAAGCCTCAATCGACCAATCTATCAAACATTCTCCCTAGCCGCTGGGGGAATTCAACCTTCATCCAAGCCTTGACCAACCTATCAACCCCGTCTCGCCAAATATCAATCACTCTTTCAACCTGACCTCGACCAGACTAGCAACCAAACATTCAACCCGACCTCAATTAAATAATCACCCCAACCAAAGACCAAATACCGACCGATCAACCCTCGACCAACCATTGACCAAATATCAAGTGACCACATCTCAACCAAACATTGACCAATCCTTGACCAAACATTCAACCAATTTTGACCAATTAGCAACCATATCAGTTAACTTTCCATCTAGCATCAGCCATCATCATGACCAATCTCGAAGAGGCAAATGGGGCAAATTTTCTCTCAATTGACTCGGACCACCTTATCACATGCAAGCATGGACCAGGGTCTTATCAAACCCTGAGCCCTTTTATGCTTTGCATCTACGACCATTCTACTGTTAGTCGAGTACTCATCCA
Source organism: Torreya grandis (assembly GCA_037957365.1). NCBI lineage: Eukaryota > Viridiplantae > Streptophyta > Pinopsida > Cupressales > Taxaceae > Torreya > Torreya grandis. The sequence continues at coordinate 2,634,306 of JARHVA010000847.1, read as the reverse complement.
CTTGACATTTAACTTGAGCTCATCCCTTGAGCAATCCCTGTCCTTTTAATCCTCAATCCATTCCACCCTTTTTCCCTTAATAAAATCCTCTACAACCCTTTTATGACGTATAAATGCTTCATCTTAATAAAAGGGAGCCCTTGATCTTCTATAAGTCTTGTCCATGACTCAACATTCTGTCAAAACTAAATCAAGATGTCAAAATATCCAAAGTCACAAAATCAAATCAAAAAGCAGACTGCTCCCTCCAAGGATAGCTGCACTATCATTGTTGTAACTAATAGACTGCTCCCTCGAAGGACAGCTATTCAAAATCTATAAAGCAAAGTATAAACCACTCCCTCGAAGGATGGCTATGACTAAATCTTGCTACAAACAACACTCTCTTAGAAGCTTCTCGCATCGATCAGCTTCAAAAATGACCACAAAACAAGTGACATCTCTATGTGGACTTCCCGCTTTGATCAGTCTATGCTAAAATATATATATATATATATATATATATATATATATATATATATATATATATATATGGGTCATGGACTTGACTTATAGTTGTCTCAGGGTCTCCTATAAAAAGGGGCAAGGTTATCTCTGCTCTTAAAATGGGTTACCCTATCTCCTCCTATCATAACACCTTCTCAAGGGACTTCGAGCTCACTTTAATGTCAAAGTGATTCGATTACCACTCTAACATAACTCATGGTCAACGATGCAACGCATGAATGGGGCTCTTGGTTCTAGCAACCCCTATCTATGTTGTCATTTTGGTCCTTGTCAATAAAAGGGCACTTATGCCTTTTACTTTCTACCTACGCTTTGGTCATGTTTAACCTCATCATTTGTCAAAACAATTCAATCTGACTCTTTTTAAACCATTCTAGCCTAATCATTCTGGTTTCCATAGACATCAATACACATGGAAACTATCAACCACACAATTTATGTCAAGCATAAACCATTACTTGCTGAAACATAAATCGACCTGCAATTCATTTTTAGCATTTATCCATCACGAATATGGATAGTTGCTAGGGATGAAAAACCTTGACCAATGTTACAGAATACACCATTTGGAAAAGGCTGTAGCATCATCTTCTCCTCATCATTTCAAAGCATGTACCCTCAGACATATGGGAAGTGCTATATCATTATCATGACCAAAATCAACCACTTCAATCTTTTTCCTCCCTTCTTGGGAGAACTACACTGGCCTGAGGCCCTAATGATAGGGGCTATGTAGGCAGCACTCAGTTGACATGGGGTCTTCTGGGGTTAGGTTGGCCATTCCTTCATCACTTTTCTTCCATCACATTCTTTTATCACCTGCCAATCACATCACAAAAAAATCACATATTTTCATAATCATTAACATTAATCATTTTCATCCATATCATTAATCATTAATCTTAATCATACATCCATCGTCATATAAACACCATAATCTCAACATCATAATCTTAAACATATATCAAATCAAAATAACAAATACAAACGCATCCACAATATTTTTCATAAACACATCCATGATCAAAATCACATCATATATATACATCAATGTTTTATACAATCGCACAATCTGTGCCTCTGTCTCTCTCTCATACATCTCGCATCAATGGCTCGCAGGCCAGTATATACATCAAAAATAAATCTCAAGGTCTGCCCTCAAGGCTGTGGCTGTGGTGGTGGTGGCGGTGGCCAGGAAGATGCTGTATCCTCTCCCCCCTCTGATATGTGCCATCTACGAGACCCAAAAGCTGTCACTCGAGACATAGACCTCTGTCAGCTCTACTCTACCTGCATCTCAGAGTATCATTGTATCTGAGGGAACCCCCTGATGGCCCTCTCATAATACGCGATCTCATCAAGCACATCACTGTATCTAACTAGAGATACAGTCTACAGTGGACCCATCTGTCCTGCTACCGTGCCCTGTACTAACCCCTATGGCTGTGGTTGACCTAGCTGCACTGATGCTGACTATCCTAGCCCTTGTGAAAATGCCAATTGCTGTGATGGCTACTACATCGAGCCCTGTCCTCTCAAAACCTATCCTATCACTGCCTGTGCCTGGGCTACGATGAGCTATCCCTATAACAGTGTGACCTGACCCATCAACACTGTCACTTGACTCATCATCTCTATCAACTACCCTATAACCCCTACCAGTTGTCCCTACAAAACTGTGACCTGGGCTTGGGCCGCGTCCCTCTCCTACCACACGGTGTCCCTCTCCTCGCGGGCTGTATCCCACTCCCTAGTAATGGCCTGTGGATTTGGCTGCGGCCCTACCTATAAACCTGTGTACTGCCCTACCCACCATGCCATGTAGGCCTCTGTACAACTTGGGTTAGCCACCCTAGGTCCTACCAGCAACTCCTCAAAATTTGGGCCCTCTGTCTCCTCTAGTAGCGAGAGCAGTGCCTCAATGTCATCCCATCTGTACAGTGGGAATGTGGGAGGTACATCCTGTAGCAGCCCATACTGGCACTGCACTCTCTCTGCTGGCACTCTCTCAAGCTCACCGGCTCACCTGCCCCTGACCCATCTCAAGCTCTGCACACCAACCAATTGCTCTCCCTGGTCTCTGAACGCTGGATAAACCAAGTATGGTCTCCAGATGATGTCTGCAAGAATCAGGGCCTCTAGTACCCCTCTGTAGTGGTCAATGTCTCTGACCACTCTGTCTACTCACGTCTACACCATCACCTCGTGCCACTGCTTGAATTTGACTCTGAAGCTGGCCAAAATTGCCACTGGGAGGCCAAGAGGACGGGTAACCACTATATGCTCATAGGCCCAACAATGTAACAAGTGGCCTACACACAAGTTGTATCATCGCCACTGACTGATACCCCACATCTCTCTATACACCTGGGCCAAAAACACTGGTGCCCAGGCAAACACTATTTGTTGCTCTAACATATATGTCAAAACTCTGATCATAGCGACCAGAAACTTGCCACCCTCTGCATCTGGCAACGCGTACACCATGATGCCTATCATCATCAACACTACTAGCTAATGTGCGTCCTCATCTGCAACGTATAAAGGCTCATACACAAAACTTGCTGAGTGGTAGCTCATCTTCGTGATGTGCTCTCCAAATAGTGTAACCATATGAATATCGTGCACCTCTCTCGAGCATGCATAAAGGTCTGCTCCGTGTACTGGCAACCACAAAATCTGATACACATCCTCGATTGTGACCGTCATCTCTCTCGTGGGCAGATGGAAGGTGTTGGTGGAATGATCCCACCACTTGATCAAAGCCATTATCAGGCTCACGTCCCTCGCCACCCGACAGTAGCATCGCAACCTGTCGATTCCAATTGTGCTCATCTGCATCCACTCATTGACTGTCACCCCTCCGCGTATCTGCATTAGCAATGTCAAGAGGCGATCCCGTAACATCAAAGTCAGTCTCACTTGCATCCACCCAAGTCAATCTCATGTTAAAAATTTTCCCTATTTCACTATCTATTCCTGACCCAACACCCAAGTAGCCCTTGGCGTAACTTTGACCCCTCAACTTAAACATTTTTCATCCCTCTTTTGACTAGGTAGCCAACCAACATCAGTTAGCGTGCCAATGATGGCACTCACCTAACCGACATCGGTCACTTAGTGACCGATGTCGGCAGGTTAGTGACCGACGCCGGTCACTAATCGGCTGACGCCGGTGAACCCATTGACGTCGGTGACTGGTTCGGCCCTCGAGCTGAACGGGGTGAGCCCTAAAATTTAGGGCTTCCCCATTTTCCCCCCTTACACCCCCAAAACCCTCTCAAAACCTCCTAACCTATCCTAGATCCCTTTTCCACCTTCCCAGCTACCCTCCCCCTCACTTTTTGCCTAAATTCACACAAATTTCAAACAACAAATAAAAATAAAAATTTAACTCAATAGGGCTTAAAAACCCTCTTACCTCATCTCGGCATCGCCGGCGTGGTGGCACGATAGGTGCCACTGGTGGTGGACCTCCCACGGGTCCTCTACTACCCTCTACCATCACTTCTACCTCAAACTCTTGTTGGCCCACAGCTAACTCTTCAACCTCCAATCCAACTAACTCCAATCTACTCCCTCTCCACCAATCTCACTCTGCCACCTCACACTGCTAATTCGCTTACTACCAGTCACTTTCACTCCTAAAATCTAGATCACCTTTTTTCTCTTAGTCCAATAATCACAAATGACTTTTGGTGGGCTGCCAATCTGGTTTTGTCAGATTTGGCAGGCCGTCGATGTCGACATCGACATGCCCTTATCCACCGACATCGGCTGACCTATGTCGATGTCAGCCATTTTTGGCTACCGACGTCGATTCTTTTCATCAACGTCGACAACCTTCAAACCTCTTTTTTTCATCATGTTGCCCCAAAATCATGTCCCCAATCAGTCAACCCTCTAGTACACATCATTTTGACCCCCTGGGGCACCCTAGAGATCACTTTTGCCTCCATCCATCAACCACCAGACCTTGGAGATCATGACCATCTCCTCTAACTGCAACTACTTCCAAAGCAATTTTGCCTTGGTTATTTTTGCATGTATGCTACCTCATGATTGGTTAGCAAAATTATGTGCAAACTTTTGACCTTCACAAGTATAGGATCACAAGCCAGTTGATCTGCACTACTTGTGACATTTTCATGTTTTCGAGAGCACTTCCTGAGCCTGGGATACCTAGAACATGACGACCATTGGAGCTTCAACTTTGATTGAATAACCCAATCAGTAGATGACTAAATGCTGGGGCCCAGTTATTTCAATTTTGGCACTCCTTGACCCTCGACCTGTGATAATTTGACCTGACCATATCGTGAAGTGGTGTACGTGCAATCACGATTTTTGCAACGTTCTCACTTTATCTTCACCCTTTTCATCCACTCTCTGTCAAATCAGCACCTGATTTCAAGTTTCCTTCTCTCAACTACTGCTTTGAGGGGGAATACCTCATCCATAATTAGGGCAACCAACCCTCTTATTTTTGTCTTGTAGTTCACTTGAACAACTAATAAGATGAAATCAACCTTATCCAATACCTAAAGCAACCGACTCCTATTTTTGTCTTGCAGTTCATTTAGAGCAACCAACAAGACAAAAAGGGGCAAATGTAGACACCGAAATAGTGTCTAACCCTTGGTCACCTCCCCCCTTGGTCCATTCCTAACCCATTCCTAAAACATGTAATTACTAATTTAAAATAATAAACTTATTTTGAATTAATAACCCCCCTCCTTTGACACATCACCCATGACACCTCGCCTAGGACACCTCGCCTTGGACTATTTCCCACTCTATGACTCACCCAAGACCTATTCTTACTTCTCTCTAACCGCCTAACCAACTCTCATGCGTATTTAGCCTAACCTTCGCCAAATCGCTAATGAATTATGCACCTGGCGGATGTAGAATGGGCTTGTTGGGCCTTTTACTCATTCTGCACCCGCCGACGTCGGTCAACTGTCGACCGACACCAGTGGGATCGCCGATGTCGATTTACTTAAACCGGCTTTTAACCTTTTTCTTGGCTAATCACAAATTCTAATCGCTAATCACGAATCACAAATTTTGAATCTCGAGAGCTAATCACGAATCCTTCAATCTTCAGTCTTCGACCATCTGCCAATCTGCCAATCTCTCAATCAGGCCTCTCACTCTCTTCCTCAGGTGCAACAATAGGAATTCTACCTTCAATAACTCCATCAGTAATAGGTCCTCCACATAGGCTACATCAACAACAGGTACAGGGATCAGCAGCATTCCTTCAGCCAGCCATAGGTAAGTATATTGTCTATGTTCTCTTTATCTTTTCTAGTCATTTGCTTCTAAGTATTATGAATTAGATTTAGCACTTCATATCCCCAGACCAGACTAGACACGAATCCTTATTTCCCTTTTTCCCTATTGGCCTCCTCTACCCTTCTGTCCATTTGACATTCTATCCATTTGACTCCCCTGTATCTTTGCACAGACCATTAACCAAAACCAGACCTTTAGACTACCTCAAAACTAGATTCTTAGACCTTTAGATAGACCCAGACCATTCTGTACGACCAGAACCTATCCACGGACCACGGACCACAGACCTGACCAGACCCCGTCCAAGCCTACAGCCCCAACCGACGTCGGCCACTACCCTAATCGACATCGACAGACTAACCGACGTCGACAGACCTCAACAACCGACGCTGACTGTAACCAGTCCAACATCTTCTAGGTAAGCCTTTTGCTTCCATTTTCCTTTTTAGTCTTTTATCATTTCAGTATTTTAACATTTTGGTACTTGTCAGACACTTTTTTTTATTGACTAGTGGGTTGATACCCCTTAAGGAAGTCTTCATACTTCTGGGATCAAGCTTTCGCTTGGCAACCCACCATCTATGCATCTAATGCCTTTTTTTGTCCAAGTCTCTTTTCTTTGCAGGTGTCATTCCTCCACAGCCAAAGAGGAGTTCTCACAACGTCTGGATTACGATGCGCAGACTACATCCAGGTACACACAAGCCTTGACCATTTCTTAAGTTTCTCATTTTCTCTCTTTGATTGTGAAAGCAAAATTGCATAGAAACAGTCTAGAATACTAATCCTACATACTTTACACCTAATTTTAGTCTAGATATGCTTACACATAGCAAACCCATCTAAGTATTATTTTTATTTGGTATTTGAATCAATTGAACATCTATCAAATCAAGTACTTTTTATATTTAGCATATCTCAATATTAAAACTTATTATATTCATTTATTTGAGTTTATAATTAATTGTCCTATTATATATTAGTTTACTACCATTTTTATTGAAATATTTATATATTATTAACCTTATACTACACATTCTAAAATTTAAGGTTAAAAAACAATCAAGGAGATATGTATGGTGGACATGTTTCTACCAAGATGAATGAAAGATGAAATTAGTGTTGCATATATTAGAGCATCCCACATAGGTATTAGAGAAGAGACTCTTATGAATCAAGACATGTATTTTTTCTCATATGGACAATAAGAGTATAAGGTTCTTTTCACATGGCATGTTTAATATAAAATAAGGAAAGTATAATCATCCCAGATATTATGTAAAAATTTTGATCATGGAAGAATACAAGGATGAGGTAGTGTAGCTAAGTTTGTTAACAAACCAAACACATGGAAAAGAGTAAGAGGTTATCATAGGGATACATTTGGAAGATGATGGATTAAGGACATGATTTTATAAAAATTAGAAACACATGGAGAATAAGATGAAGAGGATGATGAGAGAGATAAATGGAGGTGGTCAAATGGTAGAGGGTACAAAGGCATATTGGTGGAGATGTTCAGATGAAGGTGGGTCCACAAGAAGACGAAGATATAATTAAAAAAAATCCTTTGGTGAGAAGGATGGTTTGTGGTGGGTTTAATCTCATAAATTATGAATGAAAGAGAAGAAAAAAGCAGAGGAAGGATTTGAAACCAACAAGAAGCTAAAAATGAAATAAAAACTATTGTAATTAGTTTAAGTATTTGATGTGTTGGAAGTGGATGCCATGGGAATAAATTAGCATGGTGAAAAGAGTGGTTTTAACAATTAATCCATGTGATTAGGATATCATATTTTAGATACCTTAGATGTTTGATCCAGAAGCATCAAAGTATTATAAACAATCTTGCATCAACCAAATGTAGAAGTTGTGTGTATTTTGGTTTAATTTTATTGCTTGTTATTTTGGATGATTAAGATGGTTTTATGTGAAGCATTCATACTATGAAAAATTTGAGCAACAAGCACACAAAAAAAAGGATCAATTTCAAGAAGCTACATGATTCAAATAAAGTAGGTTGAGTATCTCAACAAATCAATATAATCCATAAGACTTGGATGTGTTGAAGGGATAAAATGGATAGGTTGTGGGGAAAATGAAAAAAATGCATCAATATCTTCCATAAATTTAAATGTGATTGCATATTTTTTTTATTTCTCTCCAAATTTTATGCACTTTCAAAAAAGATCATATCATTTCGAGTCCATATGCAAAATTGATGGCATCTATAATTTGGTAGAATAAACATAATGATGAAATCATTGGTCTACATTGAGAGTTAGTTTCAAAAGTTTCACTAGTGATTTAAAAACTACCCTAGTGGTTTTGTAACTTATAGTTTTCATATAGTCATGGTTTTTCAACCACCATAATTGTTTTGAAACTCTTAGACTACATATATAGGTAGTTTCACCTGCATGAATTTGAAAAATAAAAGTAATGACCCATAATGATGAATGGTCAAATATTGAGCATTACTAAGATGCAAAGGAAGGTGAAGAGACACTATATAAGGTAGAAAATGTGAGATAATATCTAAACTATCAATTCAAATGGAAAATGAGAGTTGTAGAGTGGAGTTAGATCCAAGAATTTGGCAAGAGAGATAGAGATTTGGAGGGGTTGAGTCCTCTAAGAACATATCAGAGAGATGGTTAAAGTCTAGAATGGATTATATGAGAATTTATCTCTTATTCATTTTATTTTAATAAACATGTAGAGGTAAGTTTGTGGGTGAGAATGAGTGAGTGTGTATTCAATCTTAATAGTTTAAAGATGAATTTAAAGAGTGTGTTGATATGTGTCAAGTCCAAGAGTGTGGTTTTATATGTTTCCATAGGAGAGTGTTTATCTAGACAACACAAAGTTAAGGTTTGAACCCTTAATTGGATCCCCTTTCTATGATTACACCATTTTATGATCCCTTTGCCATGAGTTTCACTTAAAACAAATATGATTTCATTTTAGGTTATTTCATTGTATAGTACATAAATCATGTAAGCATTACCTTGTTTTCATGGCTACTCTATGGATTTCTTACCCTAATTTATGAGATTTTTATCTTTTTACTTGAGCATTCAGTTATGTTTTTTAGATTTTGAAAATTCCCACCAAAATTACCACCTATGTACTATCAAAATTTCACAATGGAAATCGTTAAGTAGTTATTGAACTTACAGAAGTTGACTTCATTTAAAAACACTTCCTTAGCTCTAAACTATCCTACATGAGTCTTCATCATTAAGGATTATTGATTTTTGAATTCATCATTCAGTCAAACTACTTAAAGTCTTTCATGTTAACACTTCACTAACTCTGCTTATGGAATCTTGTTGATTTCATTAAAATTGGTACAAAAATATAATTTAGGTAAAGATTATTTTTTGTATAGTTAATAATTTATTATTAACTTTAAAATAAAGTATGTAACTATGTATATTCCCTATGAAAACTCATGTGATTCCTAAGTTTTAGGGGTCCTATCACTTAGCCTCTCATTTGTAGCATGAAACATGTATCCTCATTCCTACATGTCATATCTCTTCTAGTCAGATAACTTTATACCTCCCATTTTTATGAATGATCTTCCCTCATAATCACCTTCTGCATTGTCACATTTCATATCCCATTTTTTCCTTTATTTTTCTCATATGACATAAGTTTTTCATGTTTTTTCACACCCATATATTCCCATAAAGGTTGCCACTTAATCCATCTCACTCCATTTGAGGATAAATGTCAATATTAAGTTTTTGTGGATATGATAAATAAATGGAATTTATTTCCCTTGGTTGACATGGCACAAACATTAAGTTAGGTTGAAAGAATTAATAGTTGCATGCATATCCAATGACATGTGAAAATGACTAATTTTACACTAAAATTATTGCATATGGATTTGGTGATGAATATATGTATGTAATCCCCCAACATTTCACAATCAATTTGTTTTTAATAAGAAAGTTTTATTTTTAAAGGACATTAATAATATCTCTCTACAATGACTACTAAACTTCACATTTTTCCTACCTTACATTCCGATGTCATTCTGTATTTGTTGAACATTATATTCAGTTGCTACATAATAAAGTGAAATTGTTGTGGATTTTGGGAAGAATTTGATTCAAAATTATGGGTGGATATATTTTTCAAAAGGAGCCATATGATCACACAGTGCTCATGAATAATCTAACCATTGCAACCATATTGTGTGATTTTAGATGATTAAATTTATTTGATAAATTCACATGGTATATTGCAATAATAGAAAAATAATATGCACATACCTTTCATGATGACATTTACATGGTTAAGGGATTGAATCTAGTTATCAAAGTAGAGATTATTTATAGGTGACTCAACTACACATGAATATATACATATGGCCTAATGTTGCAGAAGACAGATATTAGTTTTTATAGTAAGGGATACTTTTATAGTTACTACTAAGAAAGTAGAAAAATTCCATTTCCACCATCATTTAATGAAGTGGATGCATTTATTATGAAGTATATCACTTGTAAAGGTAGACATTGCCTTATATTTACTCTTCATTTAAAAATTCCCAATCATTTGAGGTGTCCCATTCATGTTAGGCATAATTATCATGTCAGTCTTCCTCATTTCTTTTCAAAATTTATAATGAGTATGGATATGTATTTTTAAAAAGGAAATGGAAAGGCATTAGCCCACCATTGATTAATTTAGATTGTAGTGTAAAAGGTTATGAAGGATACCATTCAAGAGATATCCTTGGAAAATTTCGTTTCGATGCAATATTTACCCTCAAAAATTAAATTTGTTAAGACCAACCACACAAGAATAAGAGGAAGGATCCTTCACCATAGGTAATGCAAAAAACCCTCAAACTCCATCAAGATGCACTAAGCTAAGGTATCTCTACATAATATGTATATTAAACATGAAATATGAATTTATTCAATTGGACCCATTGCAAACACAAATGCGTGTAAGAAAATTTGTATTATATGTGGAGGAAAGAACACATGATGAATATTTTGGCCAAAATTATTCTTACAAAGGACAAAATGAAGACTCATATTGGTAAAAATGAAACTGAATAAACCCAAAATTGGAATTTTTGGTGATGCTTTATAAAATACATATTTGATGGTTGCATACCATCAAATATAAGCACTAAAGACTAGGTTTTTGGAGTTATAAGAAATATAAAAATATTTGAATGACTAAAACATTATAGTAGAATGAGAATCAAGAAACCCCTTTAACCATGGATACAAATTCCTTTGCCTAATTTTTTGACCAAAAATAAACTACAACCATTGGACTTATAAATATAGAGCCCAAAGTTACAATTATTATGGATAATGGAGTCCTACTCCTTCAGTTGAAATTCATCCATTATTCCTTTTCAAAATGTTTATATTCCTCTATAAGTAAATCTTTAACCTTTTGTGGATGTCATCACTAGGGATGAGAATTATAAGATAATAAAGATCCTTAGAGGAGAATGGTATCTCTTATATGTAATTAGGTAGGAAATAATTCACAAGATATATGAATAAAAGAGGGTTTTATAAGTACAATTATAAAATAGAAAAGATTAAATCCAAGCTAAGGATGTTGAGAGTGATAATAAAATATCATACATTCTTAAAATTTTATAGTTGTTAATAAACAACAAAAATTAGTGTGTTGGCTTCTAGTTTGATTGACTCAATAGGTAATTTTGACCCCTTTTATGATACACTTTTCTCTAGTTTAATTTAAATATAATTGCTCTAGGAATTTTATAAAATTAATATATTATCCATGAAAATAAATAGAGTCCAAACAATTTTTCTTGGAATGTCATGCTTAGAGATTTCTCTTGCTACTTATGTAATGAAGTTAGAAGAAGGCAATAAATTTTGACATATTAGGAGGAAGAAAAAAAATATTGGTCAATAATCAAAGCAAAATATGAGAGACCTATCAAAGTCATTGAGGACTTGAAAGATTGAAATTATATTTATCCTTCTAATTACATAAATAATGTAGAAGAAGGAAATAATTTTTGACATATCAATAGGACTAAAAAAATTCCAAGTTAGTAATCAAATTAGAATATAAGAGACTTAGAGAAATCATTGATGACTTGAAATATTTGATTAATTATTAAATTATATCTTTTAAGATTAGGAGACAATAGTTTTGTGTTCTTTATCACTATCTATATTTATCTATTTTAATCAATAAGAAAGCCTTTATAGGATGTGGAAGTTGATGGAGGAATCTCACTCCCCTTCTAATAAATAATGAGACTTTATCCATGTATAATATTAGAAATGCTAACATGAGATCCAAATTATATGAAAATTTATGATAAGGAATAGCATTCAATGGATTGGTTTGAGATTATATTTTCCCTTGTTTTAGTTCCCCATCCTTGATTAGACATGGAAGACTCATTTGGATTTATGATTTTAAGACACAAGGTGGAAGAAGATTAAATAAAATATAGGTTATCATGATAATATGGATGATGTCAAAACTAAACCTTTTATATTTAGGAGTACTTGTGATTTATATATGTATCACTACTCTTCAAATAAACTAATGGTATTGTATAGTGATATACAATCAATTATGTTAGGGTTAATTGATGAGGGTCATCAATTCCCTTCATTTAATAATGTCAATCCAGGGCTAGAATCCAAAGGTTTTACACAATAGAGAAAGAGATCTTCAAAAAATAGTTCCTTTTATAATAATCCACACTTAAAAAAAATAAATCACACTTGAAAAAATTAAAGCACACTTGTAGAATGTAAATTGTTGAATTAAAAATAAATGACAAACAAATAAAATACCTTCAGGTTCATAAAAAACCATTTGAAAATAAATATTTATAGTAGCAAAGAAATAATAATTTACAACAAAAAGGATAATTATAGAATAAAAAATAAATGTAAATAAATTGATCCATCTTCCTTGGAATGAGTTGCTAGCTCATTCCTTGAAAGAGGATTTCACTTAGTTTGCAAGCTTCAAAATAGACTGCTTAGAATAAGAGAAATAAAAGTATATTAATTAATTCATTTGGGTGTGGAAGGTTGCATTTATAATCTCATGATTTTAGCCAATAATTTATTTAGGAGTAACAACCTAGATATTATATCCTATCTCAATCTCCACAAAATATGAAGAGAGATATTTATTGCAAGAATGTACTCTATTACAACATAATCTCAATCTCTGTAAAATATGGAGACATCTATTTATTGGAATTAATTTACATAAATCTATGTTTTAATATAATATATAAATGGAAATTCTATATATACAAATCTATACATATAAATAATTCAAATGGAAAGCATTCTTATGATAGATAGAATAGACCAAGCAATCATTAGAATACATTTAGAAATACTTTTCAAATAAGTCCATAGTAGTTTTGTTTAAATATATAATAGTCTTGATGAAGTCCATAGTAATTTTGATGAATTTTGTAGTAAACTTGATGAAATATGTAGCTAGTCTGATGTAATCTATAGCTGGGTTGATGTAATCCATAGTTGGTTTGATGTAATCTATAGTTGGTCTAATGTAATCTATAGCTAGTCTGATATAATCTATAACCGGTCTGATTTAATCCATAGCTTTTATGGGAATCTATAACAAGCTTGTGGGAGTCCATAACTTGACCAAAATGTTAGATCCATTGTAGTATACTTTGACACTATTCCAACATTATTCTTTAATGGTTACTCTTAATTCTTTGAATCATTCTAGCTTAGTATGAACTATGTATGCACACATTGACATCTTTTTCCCAATAATCATTAGAAATAACTAATAAATAGATAACAATAAATTATAAAGACATAACCATGATATATACTTGTTATTTTATTCTAAATAAACTATAATTTTAGAAATTACTTTTAAATCCACTTTTATGCAAGAAAAAGGATGTTATTGCATGGACATAATGAGCCATTTTATGGTCTCATCATTAATGATGATAGTTGGAAATGAAAATAATCCTATAATCTATTGAACTTAAATCATTTTCATTTTTATATTTTTTGAACCTATTGTATCCTTTCATATATTAATATTTTGTAATAGTATAAATTGTATATGTTGTATAGTTTTTTATTATGGTTTTTAAAGATTATGTTTCTAGTTAAATTATTATGATTTCTAGTTTTCTCATATTGGTGTACTAATAGTTTATAATTAGAGTGGAGGATATCTTTATATATTTAAATCATTATATAATTTTTCAAATCCATATACATTAATAAAATGTTACCCATAACCATTGTGCTACCCATGTTGCTACTACTATGAGTTGTTACCTAGTCCATAGTTATTAATTGTGGTTACTTGTAACCACTGTTGTAGATATTATGCTTGTTACATACTATTGTTTAATGTTTGGATGATGATAAAGGGAGTAGTTTTATTATTTGATGCATGTAAAATAACAAGATTGGCAATGGTTGGTAGTTTAAAAGTTAGTTTCAAGTGTTACTTGTTTCTCCTTCATTATCATTGGACCTCTAAATTCTTATTTTATATTTTAGATATTTATTTTAATGTTATAATTTATATTTGTAATGAATTGGTTCCTATCATATATTTAATACATGGATATGTCAATCTTGGACTAGTCAATAAATTAATCAATGATTCTTGATCAAGTATTAGACACATAGTATAGAGCATTTGTAATCAATATCTAGAAAATTATTTATTGATACATAAACATTCTATATCCAAAATTGCAATTAAACTAAGAGTAATATGTTCTATCTAAGTAAATAATTTATACATTAGTCCAAGTGAGTAGGGGTCCATTTGTGAGGAGTGATTGTGCATGGTTCTCATATGTTATTGTTGTTTACTTTGGTTGTGTAAGTTTTTTTTAATAAAGTCCACTTTTGGATAAATTATGATATCATTTATTATTTCATTTCCAATAGAAAATTATTTATTTATTTCCCTTATTTCAATTATTTCAAAATGTGATTGTATGGGAAGATTTCAAGTTAATTCTAAGATTCATTTCCATATTACTTACATCTTAGTTTTTATTTCTTTGAGATTATTATTTATTGCATCAATTAAATTATATTTAATTTGATCTCTTGTTAACATAAATTATATACAAAAAAAATATTAGCATTATGCACTTAATTTATAAAGAAGTCTACTACTCCATATATAGTATAAGCCCCTAGTCAAAATATACATTTCTAAATTGATAAGTTAAACATACTAACCTACATAAGGATTGGAAGTAGAAGGATATGAATGGAGCCTTATCCCTCTCCCCTTCACTCTCCCTTTCTCACTCTCATATGTGAAAATAGCCTAAAATATGGGTTGCATTATTTTTAAAGACTTGTAAGGATTTATAAGATTTTTTTAAGGTTTTGTAAAATATGGAGGGTTAAGATTGAAAGTATCCAAGACTATATATTTAAAAATTAACTTTTTTAAAAGATGACTCATTTAAAATGAGTCAACATTTGGTTTATGATTTATTATATTATAATATTATTTTGAATGGTATCATGTATGTGGATATTAGAGAATGACATCTTTAGTGATAGATTTAGGCCCAGATTAATACATCAAATCATATTTCAATTGAAATATATAACTCTTATTATTTTTATACATTTATATTATTATTTTTATACATTTATATTTGGTTTCATGATCCTCTTTAAAATACATGATTATGCTAAATTAAATATTTAACTAACAAACTAAATTTAGACTTTATGATAATTTTGTATCTTAATACATAAATAGATACTCTATCTAAAACAATCTCAATAATTATTTTACATAAATTTAAATGACTTAATATTTACTTAGGTGGCATGTTCCATTTTGTTTTATTTAGTATAAATCCTTGGATTATGAATATAACATTCCTTCTATAATCCATAATCAATACATCCAAAATAATTTAACAAATAAAATAAACGAATATGTAGTCTTCATAGATACAACCATAAATCATGTCTGATGAATATGAGATACTACTACACTCCACTATCCTGAAAATAGAATTATCAAGTTGTATGTTTTCTTAATATTGGAGAAAGGACAATTGAAACTTCAACATTAACAAAAAACTATAATTCTATTTATATTTTATGGAAAATTAAATCAAAATACAAATATAAATTTTCAAACCTTTAAAATATAACCATATAATTTTTTCGTTAAATCCAAGCACCACAACCAACCTTTAAAAAACTAAATTGGCATTATTTTTTTCCTTTCCAAGATGATCTCAATTTCACTTCTTCTTCACATGAATTATCCCATGCAATGTGAAGATTACCATTCAAAAAAATGTCATCTTCCCAACCAATGATTTCAAATACACAAACAAATTTTAATTTTGGTGTTTACTAGAACACCCAACTATTACACCAAAAATGTTAAAATAAAAAAAATGTTGCTTATGGTCTAATCCTTACAAGCACACATGATATATTAGTGATGGGGTTTTAAAATAAATTACACTCAATAAAATATTAATTAATAATAAAAAAATGTGATGAGTCCAAGTATCAACATTGGACTATCAAAACACTCTATGCAAAATACATTTCAAATCAACTTTGAAAGGTGAAAATAATTGTTAAATCAACAAGGTTGTCAATTTTCATAATATTAAAAAATATCATTTTAAAATAAGACATTATATGATGATTTTCCTTGTGGTTTGCCCTAAACTACTTAAAAAATAAACACTTAACTAAAAGACAATATTGACATTATTGTGTAAACACCCAATTTGCAATATCCCCATCATAAAAAACTATCAAAACTTCATCATACACCTTATTCTCTTATCTTATGAATTTGGTAGAGATATTAATTTAGAGTTCATTTTCATAATAGTAAAAATTTCCACACCCCTTTAGTCCCATACATAAAATTTTTAACTCTTTAATCAGACAAGGAGGAGAAAACTTTTTGATGGATACCATTTTTTAAAAATATTTTACCTTTCAAATAAATTGGTGGAAACCTTGATTTATGCAGAAATCAAGGTCAATGTAGTCAAAGTCCGTTGATAGTGAGATAGGTCGAGGAATCCTCAAAGAGGGTTTAGATAGCTGAAATAATGAATTGGTTGAATCCAAGAGCCTACAACATGGCCATGATGAAAGGCCATTTAACCTATTATAAGATTTTTATAATAAGAGGCACTTACCCATTCCATGTACCTTTCCACATAGAAATAAGATTGAGTTAGTTTGCTTAGCCCTGACAATGGAAATTAAAATGAGTTGGAGGTAGCTAAATCTTTAGCAAGGATATTGTAAGACAATATGATCGGGTGAAAACTAGTGGTATTATTATTTCTTTCCTTCAAACCCCATAGATGGATGGGTAGCTCTGGATCCTTGATGAATGATCCTCCACCTCCTCCTCCTAGTGAGGTGACCTAATGTGCTTGATATAAATGTTGCTATATTGATCTTGTTGAATCGATACTTTTCTTTGATAGATAATCTAAACCATACATATCAACCAACCACTTTAAATATTATTTTATTAATAATTATTTTACTAAAATATTCTAATTTAAAAAATGGAATTTCCTATCAAAAGCATACTTATCTATCACACTCCTCTCCATACATAATAACTTTTTGATCCCTTTAAAAAAATTCTATCCATCTATTTTTATTAAAAAAATGTGGGCCTAGATCTGATTTTAACTATTGACCTCACTTTTTAAAAACCAATATATATATATATATATATATATATATATATATATATATATATATATATATATGTTTTCATAATAAAAAACCATCATTTAACATCCACACATGCTCACATTTTCACCCTATCATAATTTAAAATCATCTCTACTCCCATTGCAAGCCATGTAGATTTATTTGTTCTACAAAATGACCACTATACAAATTTATGAGCACCACTTTTTATTATTATTAACCTAATATAATATGTCATTTTCACTGATAAATATTATAGGTCTACACATATGAATTGTCAATCCTTTGTATTGGCCACACCAATGTTCCTAGATACATTTTCAAGAACCCCCATTAAGGGAAGGGGACTAGTGGTTGAGACCCCTAACTTTGAAGTCCCACATATTATAGAATATTCTACCTTATCAAATTCATCATTCAACTGGTGGAAGGCCTTCTTAACCTAAAAATATGAATTTGGAAGTGATTGGACTTTGTCAAAATCCATACCACCATTTGTACGTTGAAAGGTGATTTACATATCATTTTGTTAGTATGACCAAATATTAACAAATATATGTCCAATTTTTTATGAGAATGGGGCCATTAATTGAATTCATTTGCATTCATTGTTTCATATATGATATATGACTAAACATTAACATATATATGTCCAATTATTTATGAGAATGGGACCATTATATGAATACATTTGCATTCATTGTTTTAAATGTGATATGAAAATATGTACACAAATGACATAATAAAAATAATACATATCATCAATAAATACTAAAGGGACCATTTATAAAAAATGAAGAGACCAATCATAAACAATGAAGGGATACTTAATAAATAATGAAGGGGTCATTAATAAAAATTGAAAGGACCATTATAAACACACTAGTCCATCCCAACACAAGAATATACATATAGGTCCTCTTATAGAAATTGTAGACACCTAAAATTGGATAATTTATGTCAATTTTAACTATCTATGCTAACATTGTCCTAAATCCTAATTTCTTCCTCTAACTATTCTTCTATCAACTATTCACTTGTGGTTAATCAATTACTTATTCTATTATCACATTCTTTCCCACAAATTCACATCAAATTGCATTAGTTAATTAATCTCAATTAATTAGATAATTTTATTCTAATGGAAAATTATGGAATGCATAACTAATATTTTCTATACATCATTTAATCTTATTTTCCATCTCAAGATTATGACATCATGCTTCGTGACATCATCATCTTCTTCAACAAGGAAAGTAAATGAAATGTTGGAAGTGTGCAAGTAAGGTCTCTTACACACTCCAAAATTCTCATAAGAGAAATTATTACACATCCTCTTACACACTCCACATTATTCGTACACACTCTTCCTCTCTCATCATGTAGATGTAGGACTGATTTTTATTCATTGATATTTATCTTGATCCATTGGTACACTTTCATCATCCAAGTTTATAAATTGGAGGGATTCATCCTAATTTAGACAAATCTTGAAATCATAATGAAGTGTTGTCAAAATCTAATCTCAACCAAGCAAATCAGCCTTAATAATACTAAAAATATCTACCATTTTAGATATCTATTCATACATCAAACATATCAATTGTTCATCTAAATCACACATAGTGAAAGGGGAGATGTCATTATAATATCTACACAACATTTACAAAGACTTCAAACACTATTTATGGACCAAACCAAACTAAAATTCTATCTAGAAGGAGGCATCCATGAGGAAGTTATAACTATTTGATTTTATCTTCTATTATGCTTATTTCTCTCTTTCTTGACCTTACACAATCCAAGGACATGTGATTAGGATGTTATGTTTCATATTGTTCTATTTTATTTTCACACTAATGAGAAACTAACCTCCTTTGTAATCATGTCATCACATATAGCATGCTCGATGGGACTAGCACCCCACATTCTCTTTTAAATCATCATATCATTCCTCTAAAATGAAATAATATTATAATTGATCCTAATTCCTCCTTTTTTTCTTATAAAATTATCAAATTTATATTCTCATAGTAGCAATAGAAATGGTCTGCTAAACATTGGGATCACCTTCTCTAAATGGCAATAGCACTTCTTCTGTGTTTTATATTTTCCAAGATTTCTAGGTAAACAATATAATAAACTTAAAAATCGGTAGGATCAACCTATAAATCAAAGTAAACTCACTATGAAAAGGAATATTTGATCTTATCTTCTACTCAGACTATGGTTTTACATAAGCAACATAATCATGAATCGAAATGGAAGAATCAACTTGTGAATCGATAGGATCAACTTGTATATCGGTAGAAATACCCTGATAACTTTTATCCTATGTATTTCCTAATTTTTATCAATATCATACCTTTTTTTAAAATGATGATATAAATAATGAAATCATTTCTATCTTTATTTCATCTATGTTTTGCTTATACTAGCGAGATCATATTGCTAATCAATGATATCACCCTACTAATTGGCATAATTACCAATCTTATTTTATATGTCCTATATCTGTAAATTAATGATATTAACCTATAAATTAGTGGGATTTACCTAATAAGTGGTGGAATTAACCTATGACTATTTCCCAATACATAAATAATCAATATTTCAACATTATCCTACTTGTCAAAGGCTAAAAATTCAAACCATAATCTTTTTGTTGCAGGTTCACTTGTCAAAGAAGAGGTTATTTTAAATATAAACACATTTTTTTTGGTACATTAAAAAAATTAACATTTAAATTTGGTGCCCTAAAATACTCATGTGTTCTTCTATTTTGAGTGTTTGTGTTAATTTTTTGTGTGTTTGTGGGTGGCTCATCATGCGTATGGTCTCCCCTTGCCCACTTAAGAGACCTTGGATGATCATAATAAAATAGTTTACTATTACCTTTATCTAAAGACAAACTAGAGTATTCTCTCTTATTTTCCACTTGTGGGACCCTAAGGATTAGAAATAGTGAACCCTCTTTTTTCTTTTGGCTGAGGTGGAATTTATCACTATTTGTGAGTCTTTAGGGTGCAGTAACTAGGATTTCATCCCCCAATGTACATTCCAACCTTGTACTCTAATAGGGGATATAAATTGAATGAAAGTATTTTTTAAACATAGAAAAATTCCCAAAAGGGTTTCATTAAAGTAAGGGGTTTATACCTGACTCTAAGTTATCAAACATCACCCTTGAAGTTCAAATTTATGGTAATACTTAATTGAGATATATGTCTGAAGTGGTCACAAAGGGGTTAAACCCTCCTATGAATTTCCCATTATTTTTTCTTCTTCAACAAAATTTTGACCCTAATTCATCATGAGTTATATCAAGGACAATCTAGCAATCATTATCAAAACTTATATTAAGACCTTTCAATCATAAATGATTTGTAATATAAGGGAAACTAACTTTTCCAATTATGTCATGGCATACCACTTGAAGTGAGGGTTAGGAGATTAACTTTTTTTCACTTCTTGTGAGGTAGATGTATGGGTTATAGTCATATTACACACTCATTTTATCACTTGGATAGAGTTTCTATTATATGCATGACATTTCTTGTTTTTGTCATATACCCATTTTAGGTGTTATACCTTACACATCAAAACAAGTTAAAATTATCCTAACTCAATAATTTTTCGTATCCTATAAAAAATTTATGTAATAAGGCATTACTCTACCTGAATTATGATTCATTTATACCCCATCCTAATGTCATGTTATATAATTGAAATGGTACCCTATCCATATTATACTATTATGCTATCCATTTTAAAATAAATCTAAATCATGTTCTTTTTAAACCAAATTTAATTCAAATCATTCTAATTTTCCAAGCTAGTCAAACATTTAAAATCAAACCAAAACAAAACATCAAGTCCACCATCACAAGTCAAGTCCAGTCAATTTTGACCAAGTCAAATCAAGTCCACTTTGACCAAAACTAATCCAAATCAAATCAAAACATCAAGTTAACCATCACAAGTCAAATCAGGTCAACTTTGACCACATCACATCATTCAAATCAAATCAACTCTTCCAAATTCAAATCAAGTTAACTTAGTTAGAGTCAAACTTTTTAAAAATTAACTCTCAATGTTAAAGTCAAACTATGTCAAAGTTTTGAAAATAAAATTAGACATATCAAGTCAAATCTATTCCACTTTGACCAAGTCCAATCCAATTAAAAATTTAAACATTGAAGCAAATTCAAATAAGGTTTATTGTGGCCAAGTCACATCAATTCCAAACCAAATAAATGTCACATCCAAATTCAAATCCTATTTTTCTATTCAATCTCCTACACCTATCAATTGGGAATAATGAATTCACATCATTAATCATTTCTCCCATTTGAATCAAGTCTAACATAAATAATCAAGATCCAATTTAAGCTTAATCAAATCAAAAATAAAATCAATATGACATGCTTGGGGCCAATCACATCAAACCAATCTACCTTGCTTGGGGAAAATCAATCAAATATTAGAACAAAATCAAATCAATTTACCCTATTTTATGCCCATCACATCAGAACATCAACTAATTCTACATCAAATTCCATGAGTCTAAAAAAATTAGGATAGATCCCACTTTGAATGATACATGTTTGAAAAAAAGATGATATCTTTTTATGACTATTAGAAATAGATTCCCAACTACTTGGAAATTTTGATCCTAAAAACTTAAGGCACACCCGAAGCAGGAAAAGTTGAAACTTTTCAAATCAATATCAATAAAACATCTTATTTACTATCTATAAATTTTATCATGATCATACTAGTAAATGAAAGTTTATTTTATCACCCTAATCGAATATTGTTTTGGCCCCTAATCCACAATAATCACATCTAAAATCTAGTCCATCCAAATCTAAATAGTGTTTTAAACTTCTCAATGAACCCTTGAAATAAATATTTTACCAATTAGTCATGGCAAACATGATTTTATATCCATGCACCAAGTATTAAAATGAAAATGAACCAAAAATTTAGTGGTACCAACAAGATGAATATTGGGAGAATCAAAAAATTATATTTCATTTTCTTAATCAAAATGTGTTACTTTCGAACTTATATCCAAGGTTTGATTGACCATGGAGACATCAAAATAGAATCAAATCCATCCATGTCTAAGGATAATAAATAAGGATATGCTAATATTTATTTCAATATCAAAATCATACTCTTCCACTTCCAAGCCAAGATCAATATAGTCAACCCATCTTCAATGTTTTTATTAAAACACTCATCTTTAATGAGTCACCCTTTGACCATCCTCCTATCTTTCATGAGCTTCTCATTGACAATTCACCTTTATTTTAAAAACCCTCCTTTAATGAGCCCATGCTTTAATAACCCATCATTGACCAATACTCCATCTTTAGTCAATTATAATATACCCTCCATTTTAGAGAATCCCTTCTTCCCAAAACTGTCATTTCTAAGTGATAAGTGAAAAAGATACATGTAGACAACATAATATAATAGGCCTTACTTGTGGCCACATCCAAATAAAAATAATTATCATCATCAAAATCAAGTTCCATATTAGAAATAATGTCATAATCAGGTTCAACATTATAATCAGAACCATTATCAACATCAAAATTGGCATCAAAATCCCAATCAAAGTTAGCATTAGTTTTAGAATCAAAAACAAAATTAGTATCTTATGACATTCACTACATACTTCTGGTAGATCCATTTGAATACATCAATGATATTTATACTATTTTTGAGGAATATTAATTTAACATCCAATCAAGTTCTCATAGTATCTTCTAAGATTATTATGTATCCTTTAATCCTTTCATCAGTGTCACCCTTCCTTTTTAAATTAACCATCCTATCTCATATCTTGACATCCAATCTCTCACACTTGTTGATTGAAACTAAAAAATCACACATTATTTTACTTCTTCAATAGTGACATATCAATGGAATAATTTATGGGGATCCAAAGAAGCTTTCAAAATCAAAAATCAAAGTTCCCCAATGAAACCTTATTTTACGTGCTAGTGGATAATCAAAATCAAAATCCTAGAAATCCAAAATTGGGACACCCATGCCATCTTGTCTTGTTTACAACCACTTCTACTCCTTTCCAACCATTTATTGGCTATCTTGTTGTCAAATTAGATAGAGGAGGCCCTAGATAGATATATAGGGGTTGGAAAACTTGAGCCATATCTATCTATAGGGGTTATTTTTCCAACTAAATGTTAATCTTGAAGACACGGTGGCCAAAAAAACATTATCCACCACCTTACCAACTAAGACCCCTCTCCCCTATCTATATATGGGTTGGGGGGAATGTCATCCATCTCTACCTCATTGAGGGAGTGCATTATAGAGTTTAATGATCACCCCATCCTCATATATAGAGATTAGAGAGGGGTCCCTCCTCTATAGGGGCAAGAGGAGTGCCCCATATCCCATATAATTTATATAGAGGGGGAGGGGGGCCTCACCCTCTTACATCAAGTGAGTGCCAATTCAAATAAATATTTACGCTCACCCCCATATAATAGATAGGCCTCCTCGACCTCCCTAACCTGACTGTATATAGAGATAGAGTGTGGATGGTCCCCTACACTCTAGACTAGAATAAAATTAGGTCAAGTTACCTAAAGTTCCCTAGTAAAACCTTGATAGAGGCACTAGAGGATGATCAAAATCAAAATTCAAAATCTCTTAATAAAAACTTATTTCATGAACTAAGGGAGAATCAAAGTCAAAATTAGAATAATCAATAAGACTATGTTTGTGAAAACCTCTAAGAGGTGACAACATATGAACAAGTAAAATCTCCTTTTCTTAATGATACATCATTGAAGTTAATATCAAAACAACTGATAATCCAGAAATAATTTAGATTTTAATAACTCTCAGGCATAAAGAGCAAAAAAATCTTATGGCCCTTTTGAGATAATTTTTAGAGATCTTTAACTCCCCAACATCTAAATTCATGTCACTATTAGAACATCTAGAATCAACAACAATGTTTTTGACTATTAATCATAATTTCCCTTGGTCCCCCAATAGTTATGTCCCTTCATGATCGTATCCTTCATACAAATCATATATCCCATCATCAAATTAGATCTTTTATCCAATGCTTATGCTACTTTACCCTCCTTGGAATAACTCTCTTTCATAAAGGGTACAAAGACACCTTGTTTAGAGGTTTGAAGGAAGTAGAATCAACCACTAATGAATATCCAATAGCATCAATGCAATCCACATTAGCAGCAGGATCCTAACAGAGAAGGTCTCTAAAATAGGTATGGGCTAGAGATCAAAATGGGTCAAAATTATGCATATTGTAATCCTACATTGAGTTGAGATGCTAAAAAATTAAAAAATAATCAAAAGAGGAAGAGAAATAACTCATCGTGGATGTGAAAACCATGCTTATGGTACCTTGGGAAAGCACCATGATGAAAACTAGGTTCTTGGTGTTGTGTAAATAATTAATTTTATAGAAATACCTCAACACTTTAGGGGATCCTAGTCCAATTCATATTCAACCATCCAAGTCCTTATCCATCCCATTCAAGCCATTTTGACCATTTGAATCCTCATCTTGTATTCATCCTTATCCATCCTATTATTCCCATCTCTCTTATCATCTTGACCTTGATAAGTACATGGAAGATGTTTTGAGCCTTAATTTTGGAATCATCTTGAAATATCATCTATATGGTACTTAGATGATAGGATACTTGGTTCCCATGTGATATGGTCCTTGGATATCTCTCATCCATTCCTAGTCATTGTCCCCTATAATTGACCATTATCATCCAACATCATCCTAAATCCATTCCATTCATTATCATGTCCTATATCAATGCTAGAACATTTTCCCCTTTGATAGTATCCAATGTATATAATTAATCCAAAAATTCCTAAACATCATAAAATTAAAAAAAAAATTAAAACATTGAAAATCACAAAATCCCTAAAATTAAAAAAGGCCAAAATATACAAGAGATATATAAAGCCATAAAATCCAAAAACATTTATCTTATCTTAAAATCTAGTCAAAATCCTTATTCAAATAATTTTAGCTACCATTGGGATGTGTTCTTCCCAAATCCACCATATTTGGGGCAAATCAAATCCTTCATCCAATTCCAGCTCATAGTTTTTACCCTATTTAGAGCAAATCAAAGTGTACAGCTTATTTTATGATATTTTTCACATTTACTTCCCTTACATGTATCCTTTCTTGGTGGAACCATTCAACTGTCAATACTATAAAACCTTGACATGTGGATATTGAATTTATTAAATGATAATATGATTTATGTTGCTTTTATAAGTTTGTGTGTGTTTATTTGCTTGTTCATTTATTTTATTTTCTCATTGCACATTGACTCTGTCCATATACATTTATAAAATTTCATCATGGTTTTTCCATATCATGGTGTTTCCTATCATGAATTTTTATTTGAGTCCATCTAGGCATATGACAATAATGTCATCTTGATTTTTCCATATCATGGTGCATTTATGTCATTTGTCTATTAAATCGGAGGTCAATCTTTACATGTATTGTGGCCAGGTCATCATGATTTTTTATATCATGGTGCATACTATCATGTACAATATCAAAAATTGAGTGCTCAAGGCTTATATACAATGTCACATTACAGTGACAATTTATCCCCTTAAAAAATCATTTATTATCAAATCAAACCATCTCAGTCATATTTGACCACATCACATCATTCACCTTTTTTGATATTTGACTACATCATATCATCTCATCTTTTTTTATATGTGTTAACATCATATCAGATCATCTATTCTATTATTAATCATTCTCATCATATTCTTCCTATTTTGGAATAACTATATCAGCTTGAAGTATATTTAGATAAAGTAGGTAATGCTTAGTCACAGGGAAATTTTGAGGTCAGTTAAACCATCATTACCACCATCACCATCATTTTAATCCATTCCTATCAACATCTAATACTTCTAACTAATAGTCATTCTCATAGCCTGTGTGCCCAGACATTAGTATTTCACATCTTTTTTTTATCCATTTTTCTTCAAATCTAATCACATCATGCTTCAATCATTATTTTATCACATTCTTCCATCATTAATTTCATTACATTGGGCATCCTTGTGTGCTATATTTTTTTGAATTCTTCATTCTTTGAAAATTTGTTATACCACCCGTACATATGTTTTTGTCCATCTATCAATTTCTTGTCATCCATCACCATGATCATATCATCCTTAATCCATGCAATAAGTTAAATCCTTGATCCATGTTTTCCAATCAATCAATTCCTTAGTCAATTAGTTAGTCTAATCAGTGATCAAATCCACCCTATTTGGGGAAAATCAATTATTCCATTACTCAATCCTCCTACTTGGGGTAAATCTATCATCCTCATTTTTTGGGGAAAATTATCCAGTCCAAGCTCATTGGTTTCACCCTGTTTTAAAAAAATCAAAGTGTGTAGCTCATTATATTAGGATGATTCCTTCCTATGTTTGCCCTACTTCAAGAAAATTATTCTATCATTCTCAAAAATCAAAGCATGCAAGAATTAGCTTGAGTGGGTTGATTTTATCCATAAGTTATTTTCATCCATTTTCATCAGATCTTATATCACCTTCTTTTTTGATATCCCATCCACTTCCTTCATCCTTGCATGTCCTCTCAAGGGGGAACCATCCATCACATTATTTATTTCATCATCATCTATTTTTCATCCTCTCACATTTTTCCATCTTATTCTTTCTTTGAAAAATCATTACTCCACCCATCATGTCTCACAGTGCCTTCTCAAAGAGGGACAAAATGTAGACACCTAAAATTGGACACTTTGTATTGATTTTAACTGTCTATAAATTAACATCATCCTAAATCATAATTTCTTCATCTAACCATTATTATATCCATTATTCACCTCTAGTAAATCAATTACTTCTTCCACTATCACATAATTTCCCATAAATTCACATCACATTACATTAGTTAATTAATCTCAATTAATTCGCTGATATTCTTATAATGGAAAATTTTGGAATACATAATTAATATTTTTTATAAATCATTTAATCCTATTATCTCTCTCAAGATCATGACATCATCATCTTCTTCCGCAAGGCAAGTCAATGCAAACTTGGAAGTGTGAAAAAAATGTATCTTACACCCTCTTACACACTCTAATGTTCTCATTGTCGACATCCAATTCCTAACACCATTTGTGTTGAAATTTTCAATCTAACTTGAATTGCACTCAAATTCACATTTTAGGTCAAATTCCATAAAATGCCCTAAGTGGTTCAAACTTGTCACTTACAAGTGCTAGTTTAGGTCAAAGTATCCCTAAATAGGGCAATGCATTTTATGGGCTAGCTAACTTTGATCAAGTCATTTTGAGTCAAAATGATGAATTTGCCATTTAGTGCTCTGTATCACTCTTTTCTTCTAATTCATTAGTGCACATCACGTACCTTTGTTATTTGGTGTTGACAACATCCTAAATGGGAATACAGGTCCAACACATCTAACATCACCTTCTAGTTCCTCTCGAGTCAAATTATGATCCAGTAATATGACTTTTAGACCATTTTGATTAATTGTGCACTAATTTCCAAAGAATTACACTAAACTTAATTAAAATTACTTAAGCTAATTAATCTAATTTAAGAGCTTAAGTAAGAATTCCATAGATCTTTTTGAATATCTCATTATTTGAATTTGATTTTCATTATCTACATCACCTAGTGACATCATCTATGGGGTGGTATCCATCAAGCCATAAGTGCATAAAATAACAGGATTATGAGTCACCCATGCCTAGTTAATGCCTCCCATGCCTCTTTAATAATTATTTATCTTGAGGATGTTTATGAGTTTAATTTAAAATATTAGGATTATCCATGGCCACACATCTCAATCTTGAGATGGACGGTCATGGTTGATCCTAACCAATCCCAAAAATCTATAAATACAGAGGCCATGGACATGAATTTTAAGCTTAATTTATGCAAAGTTATTATGCAAAATTCTCTCCACAATCCCTTGAAATAGACCATTGAAATTAGTTACAAGCTTCATTGATAGGCTAGTTTAGTGATTTGGAATCATGAGCCTAGGTTTTATGGAGTGTTCTTGAGACATTAGAGGAGTTTGCCACCTTTGTTGGCAAAGATAAGGATGCTTGATCAAGGGAGAACATGCTTTTGAGCCACATGGGTATGGTGATCCATTTGGGAAGGTAATATAATTTTGCTTTCTCTTATTTATTTCTTGCTATCCTTTATAATTCCCATAGGAATGGATACGCTTAGTTAGTTAGTTCTTTATTCATTTTTAATCATTTATGGACTACTGTTTGACTAACTTGCTTTGTAATCCTCTCTACATCTTGGCATACCCGATGGGACAAGACGCATCCCACACATGAAGAATATAATTATGAAACTTTAAAATCTTAATTTGGTTCATTAAAACTCTTGCAATTTTATTTTCTAACTTTGTTTTTCCATTTTTCTTTGTCACGGGTTTACACAGTAACCGTCATCAGTTAGTAAAACTGTCATCGATTGGCATAGCTATTGTTGGTCACTATTGGTATAAATATTGTCAATTAGATAACCATTATAAGTTAGTAAGTGTAACCATCATTGGTTATATAACTAACGTCAGTCACTGTGTTTTTCTTAAAAACACAAACTCGAGAGATAATAGGCCATTTTAAAATGCTTGGTTTGGGGTCATACGGACTCTGTTTTGGATGATTTTTTTAAAAACCACGTGTTTTCTCATAAATTTTTATAATTTGACATTAGTCTATCTTAAATTTTCATATATTTTACACAAAATTTTGAAAATCTATTTAAAATGTTTTTAATCTAACATATTTACTTTTGGGGTGATGCCTTAAGGGTAGATAGGTAACCAACGGACTTGGAACTTGTTAAAACATACTATTAAGACATCTTTGACATAATTTTAAAATTAATTAAGAACATTATTTTTGTGCTTAAAGTAACATTTTGGTGCTTAAGTAGATTTTTTTAGCATTAGTTTTCAAAGATACAACTTAAGACCAAGGGGTCAAATGAACACCACCTCATTTTCCATTTGGGCTTAAAAATGAACTCAAATTTCCATGTTTTTTTGTTTACTTAGTTGTTTAAGTTAGATTTTGTTTGGAAAAAAGAGGGATGCCATGTGAATGCTCTTCCATTTTTCCCATTTAGAAAACCCTTGGAATCAAAAGTGTCATTCCTATTGTAAAAATCTTAGTCCAAGGCTTAGAAAGAATTCCATCTAAAGTGCTCCCCAAAAACTTGTTAAAGTTTGGATGATCTTGAAAATGACCCTAAAGTCTTTCTATTTTATTCTTTCTTTATTTTTATGCAAACTTGGCTTATGAGGGGGATGTCATTACCTCCCATGAGTTCTTTATGGAAGCTTTGACCCAGGGTTTCATCTCCTGGTATTGACTTCACTTACTCCTTCTGAGTTGCACATGGGACATATCTGCATTTGGACATCACACTACACTGAGCAAACAACAAGATGTAATGGTTGTAAAAAGAACTAGATCTTTTTATAACTAGCCAATGCCATGATCACCCAATTTATGTGTTTATCTTTTACATCATTTGACGTGAAAGTCATTATGCAATTGATTCCCCTAGAATGATCAAAAACCAATTAATTTTAGTCAACCCCATTTTTCCATACCCTTGTTAGGATTTTGATGATTATACTTAGTGTATTTTGGTCATTATTTGTTTGGTATGCTTTGAGGCTAAAACTTGTTTGTTTGTTCATAAGCCATGTCAAAATCATGTATTTGAGTTAAGAAGGGTAGTGTTATGCTACCCAAATCATGTAAAATATTTTTTACCTTTAAGTCTTTGAAACATAACAATTGACCACATCATTCAAGCATTCTTATGCTATTAGGCTACTCAATTTATTTCAAGAACTTGTTTACCATTGTATCAAAAACCATTTATTTCAAACCATGTCATGTATACCATTTGGACCTTGTTTATGCGTTGTTATGTTGTCTACTCTTGTCTAGTTTGTTTGGTCCAATCCTAGTCTTCAACATTGCATTTTTCAATTAACCTTGTTAAGTTTGGATCCAAACATTGATTGATTTCTATTTAGGCCTCAATTCATGAGGTTGGTACATAGATATTTTTATTTTGGGTTGCATAGCTTCGGTTAAATGATTACCCAATTTTGAACACTATTAATTATTTGTTTGTTCGAGTGCCTATCCTCATCATTTTTTGTGACTTTTTTTGGGAAAACACAACCTTTATTCAAAAACCTTTGATGTTAGACATTTGACGTTAGGTTGTTTTATGCCAAATCTCATCATAAACTACTTTTGAGATGCAACTTCACCCTTTCAACCAAGGTTGAACCTTTTTTATTTTAAATATCACTTTTCAAAGTTTGCAAAACTTTAGTCTTTCTATTTTTGGAGCTTTCTTTATTAAATGCAGATTTGTCTAGCTACACTTATGGTGCAGTCATGGATAATCCAACTTATGATAGAATGGCTGCACAAAATTAATTTTATGACTTTAGTCAAGACCCCTATGGTGACACTATGGGTTGTGAGACAAATTTCTATCCACCTCACAAAAATCAGTCATGAGAACACTGTCAAGATCAAACTTATGATCCAACTCATGATTGGAATGATTGGGTTTATCAAGAAGACTTGGATGCTTTGGCTTGTGTAAGTAATCAAACTCCACAATGCACCAAGATCACCATTTTAGAATCTCCTCCTTTAGTTTTCATAAGCAACCAAACTAAGAAGCTTCTAGTCATCACCATTTTAGGATCTCCTCCTTTGGTTTGCACAAACAACCAAACAAAGAAGCATCTAGTTGTTACCATTCTTGGCCCATCACTAGTTTTTGATGAACCTATTATTGAAGAACCTACATTTAATGAACCAATTGTTTTTGATCCCTTATTCAATAGTCTAATATTTGGAGATTCCATTATTTAACCACAAACCATTGTTCCTACTAAAATAAATGTTCTCCACTTTATAAATTATGTGCTGATCTTTGAGCCTAAACAAGAACCATTACCTTTTTAAAAGCCATCTTATTAAATTAAAAAATGTGTTCAAAATTGATCTTTTGCAACCAATTTTGAACCAAAACCAACATTTTATTGTTGAAACACCCATTTGTGACAAGATAAACTATGAAAAGTTACCTCTTCATATGTTACCTATTTTTAAAGAGCCTCATCTCCTTGACAAGCTAGTCTCGGTAGAGTTGTCTCTTAATCTTTTCCCACTCATTGAGGAGTCTCACTTTGATAGACATGATTTTATCAAGATGTCCCTTGAGTGGTTCCCTATTTTTGGGGAGCTTCACTTACATGAGTCAGTCTATGTTGAACCCTTCCAAGATGAATCAATTTTTATTGAGCCCATTATGCCATCACAGGTCATTACTTGTCAAAAATTCATATTCAATAGAACATTATAAAAATAACCATATCAGATGAAGAATCAATATTAGAGTCAAGTTCCATTTTTGAATTGACATTGGATTTAACATCAAAAATAGAATCAACATCAGTTATGACATTAGATTTAGAGTCCTTTGCTTCAAAATCAGAGTCTAAAATAGATTATAGTATTGATTGTCACAACATTGGTTACAATTACTTTGCAAATCAATTTGAATATATTTGTGATCCTTATATATTTTTTTAGGATGATTAATTTAGCATCAACACAATTTATCCTAGTATATTAGATGAAGATTGTGTTGCCTTTCACCATCCCATTATTACCACCCAGCATAGTCATTATATTGACATTTCACCTCCCATAAGTGTCAATCGGGACCGACAAAGTCACACTTTATTGAACTGTATCCATTGTGATATATCATTTAAAAAATAAAGGGGACCAAGACCACATTCATTCAAAAGAAGAAAAATCTCCTAGTGAAACCTTTTTGAAGGTGCTAGGTGATAAGCAAAGATCAAACTTGGCATCTTTTAGTGACACCTTTTTGAAGGTGCTAGGAGACAATCAAAGCCAAATGTTAACATCTCTTTGTGAAACCTTATCATAGGTGATATAGGATGATCAGAATAAATTCATTGGTGAAAACCTCATCAAGGCACCAAAGCTGATCACAAAAGTTCTTCATTATTTGCTGAAGATATTATCAAAGATCAAATCAAAATAGCTTCCAATATATAGCATAATCAAATGGTAGATACCCTTAAGATCAAATAATAGAACAATTTGATGGTCCTATCGAGAGTATCTTTAGAGGTCTTTGGCCCCACCATAACCAAAATTATGTCAAATTTGGCATCAATAACATTACATATGACTAAAATTCTTGATCTCCATTTGTTTCCCATTCATTATACATTTCATTATCACCCACCTATTTATTACCCACTTATCTCATTTATCCTACCATTATTTACCATCACTAGAAGCACTTTCCTTTATAGAGGTTATAAGGATATCTTGTCTTGACATTTGAAGGAAGTAGAATCAATGATCTACGAAGATCACAAACACATTATTGAGATCGAGATCAAAAACAAGTTCTTAATAGAGCAGTTGTTCTAAAAGGGTTTTGGATAGCAACTTATATAGCTAATCATTTTTGTTGTCTCACATATTGACTAAGATGTGCATCTCCCTGTCAGTAAGAGTAACAAAACTATTTTTCATCTACCATTCACCCATTTGCCATTACCATGCCTTGTCTCTTGGGGATAACCCTATAGACCCTTTTTATGTATTATTATACCATTCAGATCTATGAACCATGCTATTTGAACTACATTAACTTGAGGTCCTTCGAGACTATATAGGCAGTGCTCAATTTTTATTGAGGTCAGCTCAGTGACCCTTTTCTCATGCTCTCACCATTTTGTGAGCAATTGTTAAGTTTGAATGCTCTCACTATTTTGTGATCACCTAAGCCAATGCTCTCACCATTTTGTGAGCAATATGATCCAGTCATTTCTTGGGAAACTTTGTTGCCACTGTGTCTAATTTTATTTTGATCATTTCATTATACCATTTTTATTATACCATTTCTTTGCTATTGACCAAGGATTGTTTTTAGTCATCCTATTTATCCCATTTTGATCTTGGTTCCTTTGCTTCATTTTGCACCTTTTGTGGGGGGATTCTGATCTAGTTTTAACTATTTTTTAATTCAGTGTTGAAGGATAGTCTATGAACATAGTGTGACATTTGATATGACAAGTTATCTTTCATCTATAATCTTCTTTGGTATCATTGATTATAACCACCTATGGGTAAATAAATATTGTTTTGGTACCCTTGATTATAATCACCTTTTGTCAAATTAGTATTATGACATTGTTTCCTAATTATAACTACCTATGGGAAAATTAGTTACAATGCCTTTTTATCATGCATTGCCACATCATCTAGTCATTATTATTATTATAATTTGTCTTGTCGTTCACCTTTGTTTGTGAACTTGTTATGACCTAGTCAAATTTTTATCACCTTTTGTGTGGATAGAATTACTGTGACTTGAGATTATTTTTGGGTTATATAGGCCATGCTCGATTCATGTCAAGGTCAATTCAATCCCTCTTATCATATGCTCTCATCGTATTGTGAGTATTTTAAGTTGGTGCGCTCTCACCATTTAATGAGCTAGACCATTCTATATCTCTTAATCCTCGATCAAGTTGAGATACTCAAAAAATTCCAAAAACATTCATAAAACCATTCAAAAACTCAAAAACATTTGTGTTTATTTGATTATTGTTTGTTGTCTGGTCTTTTATTTTCCTGTTTGGTCTTGCTTCTTTGTTTTATTTTTTCCAAGTACATCTTGATGGTCCACATGGATCTTGATTACTTATATCTTGGTCTCATGTCATTAAGATGTTCTTACCTTTTGTTTTTAAACATTTTTGTTCCTATTTAATTCTTGATTGATCATATCTTGATTTCAACTTAGGTTCATTTATGTTTATCTTTTTCTTTGTCTTTGATTTTTTTTGTTATTAATTAAATGTAAATCATTTTAACTCTGGTTTTGGTCATTGTTTTACCATTATCCTTAGTTATAGATATTCACATTTGAACTGGCTCAGCGTAATTGAAATCTTATGTCATTCTAAGTTATTCATACTTATGATGCCTAATTTCTTTTGCTATAGCAAGCACTTTGTGCTTAGGTCTCAAATTCTTAAATATCAACATCAACTCTGATGAATGATTCTCAAGAACACTTTTCAAAACCTAGGCTCATGATATGGAATTAGGCATCTAGATAACATGCATTTTAGGATGAAACTATATGCTTAGACGTGCATCTCTTTGCATAAATTATGAGTCTAATTAATTATTGGTCATTATTCATCATTCCTCATTCCATTCTCTCCCAAACTTGGGTGAACTACATTGGCCTGAAGTTCATGTTAGAACATGAGTCCATAGAACAATGTAGGTAGTGCTCAGTTTCTATTGAGGTTATCTCAGCTATCTCCATTTTTATTTTCATCTCTCTCATCACTTTATGCATTCTCTTATGCTTGGTTTTATATGGATTTCTAAGCCATTACACCATCACATGTACATTTGTGCCTACTCACTTTAACGTATGTTTTTGGTTATATCCTTGAGTTATTTTTCTTGCCAATTGCCCATGCTGGGGCACAACATCTGAACCATGTCTGAATAAAATCAGCTCTATAGGGGCAAAATTATTATTTATTCTTTATCAATGATCAAAATTTTCCCTACTAGGGCAAAACTATTTTATCATGATCACATTTGCTTTACTGGAGTACTTATTATCTTCTCTTTGGAGACCCTATTCTAGTGGTGCTTCCCTTCCTGAAGTAGAACGCTCTCTCTTTTCCTCTAATTCCAATATCTCCACACTAATGCCCATGATGGTAATATTTTAGTGTGCAACTTATCTCGAGATTGATCAATGCCATAAGCATGCAGCTTGTACTCTTAAATTGGGTATGTTTGAAGTGTGTCCCTTACATTTATAGATTGTATCTTTCCCATTCCTCTCATTTTTGGGACCTATTATACTCATAATTATATTTTGATAATTGATGGTAATCATATGTGCAAGCATTAGCTCATTTGGATGTGATCTATTCCATGGGTTAATCTCTCACTTTCTCTCTCTTTTTGAGAGTCCATCCTTTTCTTCCATCCTAGTATGTCCTCTCAAGCAGGCATCATGGGTCTGTTTCAATTTTTTATTGACAACTCTTTTCTTTGAAAATATGTTACTTCACCATGAATGTCTCTCTGCACCTTATAAAATAGGGGCAAAATGTAGAAATCCAATTCCTAACACCATTTGTGTTGTAATTTTCAATCTTACTCGAATTGCACTCAAATACACATTTGAGGTCAAAATCTACCAAATGCCCTAAATGGTTCAAACTTGTCACTTACAAGTGTCAATTTAGGTCAAAGTATCCCTAAAAAAGGCAATGCATTTTATGGGCTAGCTAACTTTGATTAGATCATTTCAAGTCAAAATGACAAATTCACCATTTAGTGCTCTGGATCACTTTGTTATTCTAATTCATTGGTACACATTGCGTACCTTTGTTATTTGGTGTTAGAAACATCTTAAATGGGAATACATATCCAACACATATAACATCACCTTCCAGTTCCTCTCTAGTCAAATTATGATCTAGTAATATGACTTTCTAACCATTTTGATTAATTGTGCACCAATTTCCAAAGAATTGCACTAAACTTGATTAAACTTACTTAAACTAATTAATCCAATTTAATATCTTAAATTGATTTTGAATATCTACATCACCTAGTGACATCATCTATGGGGTGGCATCCATCAAGCCATAAGTGCATAAAATATCAGGATTATGGGTCACCCATGCCTAGTTAATGCCTCCCATGTCTCTTTAATGATTATTTATCTTGAGGATATTTATGAGTTTAATTTAAAATATTAAGATTATCCATGGCCACACATCTCAATCTTGAGATGGATGGTCATGGTTGATCCTAACCAATCCTAAAAATCTATAAATACAGAGGCCATGGACATGAATTTTAAGCTTAATTTATGAAAAGTTATTATGCAAAATTCTCTCCACAATCCTTTGAAATAGACCATTAAAATTAGTTACAAGTTTCATTGATAGGCTAGTTTAGTGATTTGGAATCATGAGCCTAGGTTTTATGGAGTGCTCTTGAGACATTAGAGGAGTTTGCCACCTTTGTTGGCAAAGATAAGGATGTTTGATCAAGGGAGAACATGCTTTTGAGCCACATGGGTATGGTGATCCATTTGGGAAGGTAATATAATTTTGCTTTCTCTTATTTATTTCTTGCTATCCTTTATAATTCCTATAAGAATAGATATGCTTAGTTAGTTCTTTATTCATTTTTCATCATTTATGGACTAATGTTTGACTAACTTGCTTTGTAATCCTCTCTACACTCATAAGTGGAATTATTACACATCCTCTTACACACTCTATCTTATTTTTACACATTCTTCCTCTCTCAACATGGATGTGTAGGATTGATTTTCATCCATTGATAATCATCTTGATCCAACAGTCCATATTCATCATCCAAGTCTATAAATTAGAGGGCTTCTTCCTCATTTAGATAAGTCTTTAAATCGTAACGAAGTATTTTAAAAATCTAATCTCAACCAAGTAAATAATCCTTGATAATATAATGAATCCATACCATTTTAGAGAGCCATTCATACAAACATATCAATTTTCCATCTCAATCATGCATAGTGTAAGGGAAGATGTCTTTAGAATAGCTACATGACATTGTGAAAGACCTCAAACACTATATCTGGGTCAATCTAAACTTAAATTCCAGTTAGAAGGAGGTACCCATGAGGAAGATATAATCATTTGATTTTGTCTTCCATCATTCTTGTCTTTCTCTTTCTTGACCTTTCCCAATCTAAGGACATGCACCTATGATGTTATGTTTCATATTGTTTTGAATGATTTTAACACTAATAAGAAACTAACCTCTTTTGTAATCACATGATCACATAAACGATTAATAAGAACATAGTAATTTCTCAACAACATATGATAGGTAAAATAAATAAAAAGGTGAATTCATATCCAAGTATAAGTATAAATGCACTAAACCGGAAGCCACCTAGCATGACCAAAAGTATGTTAAGAACCTTCACAATGTCATTTGATCTAACTTGTTTTTTTTTTTTTAATCAATTACCAAATATAAGTTCCCATGAATCATAATTTATAATTTACAAAATATAGTCATTAATAATATCCTTAAAAATCTATAATATTTAGTTCCATGCAAAAATGAAATATAATCTAACACATAAATTCTCCTCTTATTTTATTTTGATAGAATAAATGGGGAAAAGGGATATGACATACAATGAATAAATATAAGTTATGGACTTCTAATAATGGTAATGCATTATTATTATTATTATTTATTTCTAAATAAATAATTTTAAGTGAATGACAATTTGATTCTAATATTATATATAATTTTACAAAATGGAAAACAAATCCCACAGTGTTACCATTTAGATACATTCACCCCCAAGCTAGTAATCACTCCTCCCTCTACCCTTAGAGGAAAATCTAGACTCTGTAAAAAAAAGTGATATATAAAATATTTTTATAGATATGAACATATCACCAACATCAAAGATGAAAAATCTTACACCACATCTTGGCAACCCCCAAATAATAGTTGAGCTTTAACAACTAGAATCTTTCTCACTGTGAAAAATGCCTCATTCAAATGAACAACTTGAAACGCAAGTTAAGTGATTTTTTTTTTTTTAAAAGGCATTAAATGATTATATAATAGGTTATAATGCATTGAATTATCACCGTAGAAGAAAATTGTTCAAATTGAATTAAGAATCTTATCTACTCAGGTCAGAGAAAAAATGATGTTTCACTTATTTTTTAAGTTTACTTTTCTCTGTTTGAGATTATGTAATAACATTTTTTGTATAATTATAAACATTATAATTTTCAATATAACAAAATAAGTAAAAATAGTAAATTAAAAATATGCTTTTACTCTATCAATATAATTTTACTAAATTCCAAATTATTTCCATGTAAAAACAAAAGGAATATGATGTTGGATTTCTCATTTATGACCAGGTATAACCACAAGAAGGATTAAATTTATTGTATCATAATAGCTAAGTTTGCAATTATGATGGTTTGTGAGGTACTTATATTCCCATAGTGGTAATATCCTTATGGATTGGGTTGAGGACCATTTTTAATAAGGTTTTATCTACACAACATTTATAACAATATTAACTACTATAAGACAATAATATTAGAGAAACTAAAACCTTATGAATTTGTGTTCAATGCTCATCCATAATGGGTGATTTAGTTGGGAAGAATTAAAATATTGCAAAGGCACTTTGATTTAGAATATTCAATTGATTGGGAAGACATTCTGGTTTGAAAGAGCCCCAAATAATTTCCCTAATTGGAATCAATAATGAAAACTAAAAAATCACACTTTCCATAATAGGTTTAAAAATAAATGCATTGCCTACATAGTTTGATCTCATTATGGTCTAAAGACCAATTTGGTTTAAAAAATGTTAAAAATTATTAGTAAGCATTTTATAGTTGATGTATCTACCCTGATTTAATGACCAATCAACTTGGATAGTTGGACTAGGGGAAGTGGTTTAGATGCTCAAGATTGTGAAGTGTTTTAGTGGAGAAAGGTAATTGTAGTTATTATAGGGGTTGTAAATCATGTGGATGCAATAATGTAGTAGTCCTAATGAGGTTGATCTGCCATCACCAAAACATATTAGGATTGACCAAATGAATATCTGGAGAATCATATATGTTTTTAACTCTATGGTAGCCTTCCACTTCCACAAGCTTCATTTTTTGCCCATGAATCCTCCAATTGAGAGAAGTTTCCAAAACCACATTTGAAATACAAAAATGTTAAGTTTTCACTTCACAAAACACATTCCATCCACATTTGTTATAAAATAAATCAAGGAAAGGGATGACATGTTTTTTTCTTAAAACTTTAGATTTTGAACTTTGGATTACCTTAATCTATTGTGAAAGATGTACTATAGATTAATTTTCACTATACATCTAGACCAATTGAATTGGTGCCCGTTGGTAAATGCTTTGGTCAAATATCTTTTATTTTATTTTATTTTTGCCCTGCTTTGTCAAAAAACAATCATATAAACTTTTAATTTACACAACATTGGGAATTTTTTATCAAGAAGAAAAATGAAAATATAAACTTTTATTTCAAATCAGTAAAGTAGATAATTATCTAACATACCACTATAAATTTTCCAAGTAAAACCTTGAATGTTTTCTTGAAACTTGCCATATAGTCTATATACACTTGAATGGATGACATTACCTTGAGAAAAGTCATGGTGTCACACCCCAATTAAATATATGAACATAATTTTTCCTTCCTTCATTGTCAGTATATTCAATATCTGGATTCATATCCACTTTTTACATAACCCATCTAGATAAAGGAATACTAAATACAAAAAATAAATTAAATAAAATTGAGATAAAATTATAATAAATGTGAATGGTAGATACAATAAAATAATAAATGATAAAAACTTACTTACAAGTGTCTCCAACATTATCTCCACACTAGTGAAAGGACATACCAACCTAAAGTTTTAAACCATGTCTTATGAACATGTTGACAATCTATTTATAGACACACCAATCATACTACCTAGGGTTGTCCTTATTGACCAAACCATACCACACATACACGATGGTACCTCTCAGTCCTTCACTCTTTAGGGCCAAAATATTGGCATTCATGGCACACTTTCTATTCATATTGCCATTAAAATTTATAGTATCTAAGGGTAACATTACATATGCAGACACTCCTTTATTACTCTCATAAGGACTTTCACTAGGGATTTTATGGATGGAATTTCATACAAATATATTTTCTAGGCTTTACATAGCATCTTTAATTTCCTTGAACTTCTCAAGCAATACACTCTGCAAGCATTTATGCAAACTAAAGTAGTATTAGTCGATGATGATAGATTTTGCCTTGATATATGCCTCTAGATTGCAACACCTTGGCCATTTGAATCATATCACAAACTCTTACCAAAAATATTATTACTAAGAGACCCCATAGTGGAAGAGGAAGGCCACATTAACGTCATGGTACAAATCAACCAAGCTGCTAAAACCCCCATGTAAAAAATTAGTTTGTTGAGGAGTGAAGATGAAAATGGGAGTGGTAACTTGCCTCTTAGAGCTAAGAGGTTGAAATTTGAATAACTTGGAGCCAAAATTTAGAGCCAAAAGGTTTAAACTAGATTAATTTTTTCCAAAAGGTTAAAATTTGAATAACATGAAGCCAAACGTTGCCATTTAAATATGAATGGAACCTACATATATATGAAAAGGATGTAATGTTTTCAAAAGTATATTAAATTTTGAATATGATATACATTATTTTCAATATGAAATACCTTTTATTTTAGTTATAGTGTTTATTTATTTACATTTTGTATGAAATATTATACATATAAGTCCATATTTTTTATATTATTTATCCAAACAATAATATGTCCCTTATTTGCATGTATAGGTTACTTTGACCAAAATTACACATACACTTATGCATAATTAAATAAGAATCAATTAATTATAATTAGGGAATCACTACACCATGTAGGTCACAACTATTTGACCCTATCCAATAATTGGTCCCCTTCTCCTAATCTTTATGTCTATGGTAGGATGCAAGGGATTTTTATATATCATCATTATTTTTTGTAAACTGCCTCTCGTTGGATACCTTTGTTACTACACATGGATATTTTTAGGTGATTATTTTATAAATCCATTTTTTATTAGAAAATTTATAGTGAAAAATAAAACATAAGTCTCCTTCCTTCACAAGCTCTATTCCATGTGCCTTTTGTTTTTCCCATCTCTCTTCAAGGGGTTTCAACAGTTTTTCCTCGTTGTGCATGATCCAAACTAGAACTTCTTCTATTGATTTTATTTTTTCCTACAAATGCTAAATTATTGGGTTGAGTGCTTCCTTCCAAATATTTTTATATAGATATGTACATATTTTTAAGAGTCATTTTGTGCCTAAATTCCTCTCTTTTGGTGGGAATATTTTAGAGACTTTTTGATGTGATGGGGACCTAAAAAAACATATTATATTGGCTAAACCGTGTCTAAAAGTAGGTGGGAACATATCCTATAAGACAATTAAAAGTTAGAGCTAAGGAAAATG
Source organism: Torreya grandis (assembly GCA_037957365.1). NCBI lineage: Eukaryota > Viridiplantae > Streptophyta > Pinopsida > Cupressales > Taxaceae > Torreya > Torreya grandis. Next base: position 2,592,398 of record JARHVA010000847.1, on the reverse strand, counting down.
GAATAAAATTAGGACTAATAGGCCAATGCATACATTACCACAATTAACCATTTTCAAAAGGATAAAAAAATACTTTTATCCAAATGGCAAATATTAGACACTAATATTATCCTTGATTATAATGTTGTACATGTGGTTTATTCTTACATGTTTATATATTATGTCTATGTTTCACATCATTGTTCTATCTTTTGATTTTTTTTTTGAAATTCATTTTCCTTCATCTTTTTGAGTAATGATTGTTACCAAGCTTAACATATTATGACTATGTTGGAGTACAAAGGGTTTTATAAAGGTTACACTAAAACTTATATATATTCTACTAATGTGATTATCAAGATATTTGTAGGATATATATCCAATGTGTACATACTCATGATTATGGATTTACAATAAGCTAGAGGCACCTTCCATTCTCTCTCTATGATCATTGTTATGGGGCATCTCCGAACATCATTTTAGGTTATATATCTATGATTTCATTTTTCATATTTATCTTTCATGAGAACTTATATATTTTCATCTATCTTGCATGTTATGTGTCTCCTTGAGTACTTTCATATATTTTCATATGCATGTTTTGATTTTTATATTCTCACCTTTAATTTTTTATTGTGACTGGCTATATTATTATATCACTTTATCTATGTTCTATGTATTTTATTTTGTTTATCTCTATATACTCTTTAAGTAATACACTCATATTTGATATATTATCACTTTTTACTATATGTGAATTCATTATTTAATTTATTTACTTTGTGTACCTTATCTGAATGCATTTTTTATTCTATGTGATATGTTTCTATGGTTTCCTATGTATAATCTATGTGTGACATTGGTTGCTCATATGTGTTAACTTGCATTGTGTCTCTTATCTTCTTTCCTTAATAACTTTATGTGTGATATGTTTGCCTCACTTTATATTGTGTGTGGCATGCTTAGCTTATGATTAATATGCCTTTCTTTCTTACCTTGAATACTTTGATTTATTTTGTGTTTGGTGCCATGTTCTATATAATGCTTGGTTCTATTATTTTCCATGATTCATATCATAAATGTATTTATCATTGCTTTCCTATGTTTCCATGATTCCTTTCATGCATCCATTACGGGAAATGATACATATTTGTGCTTGAAAATATTCTATCTCTTACTACACATACATTGTGTGGGGCATTTTACCTTTATGCTTCAATGATTACATGTTGACTATTTTTGGAATATTACTGTTGTCTTTCACTACATATATGTTTCCTATTTGAGTCACATTAGTATTATGTTTAAATTGATTATATTTTTCTTACTTGGGGCATATTAACTTTGTGTTTATTTGATTGCATGTTTCTCATTAGGAGCATATTATGCTTGTGCCTATAGATTATATTACATTCCCATGTGGGGAACTTTATCTATGATATGCATGATTTTTTTTTGTTTCCTAGGGTTTCAACAACAATTCCCCCATGACTAATGAACCTTGTGGCCAATGAGGGAAGATACCACTAACCCCTGGGGGAAGCAATCAGGCCTACACAAAATGACATTCTAAGATATCCTGAGCAGTAAGAATCGACCTCAGAACCTGTATGTGAGGAAGCCAAATCCCTTACCCAACTATGCTACCCATGCATGCTTTTAAAATAGTATTTTACTATGCTAGACAACAATAAATTAATTTCCTATATTACATGTGATGTATGTAGTCATTTTATTTTAACATATTTACACCATAGGTTTATCTCATCTTTAAAATGGGGGGCATATATTCCACCCATTTTTATTTCCCAACTTCAAGACTTGAGACATTTTCATGTTGTATCACTCCTCTAATTGAGTGAAATTACATGTTTATTTTCCTAAGACACACCCAGTGCATGACAATTATTTCCACCATATAATATATTCAAGACATTTCCTAAACCTACTCTCTTCTATATTGCATCAAGTCTAATTATTATTGATTTTTGGTCATTAAAATTATTCCCAAAAAAATATTTAGGCTTTAGCAAGGATATACTTGGTTTGCTATAAGGGAACTTTTGTTTAACACAAAATTAGAGATGTATGGAGCTTATACAGGGGAGCCATCACATTTACCAACAAAACTAGTTGCATCATTTCAGAAAAAATCTATATTTCAGTAGTAGTATTTTTTGAGCATTTATTCTCACATGTTTTCATAAGGACATTTACATATATCCAAAGATGTTGAGGACTCATATAAGAGTTAATACTAAACCACCACACCCACTAATTGTATCAATTTTAGTTCTCCCTTACCTAGATTTCCACAATTTGTTGATTTATTGACCATTATTCACATGCATGTGTCTTTTGTACATATAAAGTAGAATTGAAGTTGTTATTGAAATAACTTTGGAAGTGCAAAATTTTGCAACTCCCTTTTTTATTTATTTTAATTTAATATGTATAAACATACACACATCAAACGAGGGCACTATGTAGACACCTAATTTTTGTATGGGGTAGTTTTTAGTTATAAAATTACATTATTTTAGGGTACTTTTGTGTTTATTGACCATAAGTTTAGATTTGGCTCTTATTGGCATGCTTTCCTTGTGTTTTTTGTTATTCTCTCTCTCTCTCTCTCTCTCTCTCTCTCTCTCTCTCTATATATATATATATATATATATATATATATATATATATATATATATATATATATATATATATATATATATATCCCTCTCCCTTCCTCCCCCCCTTTCACACTCCTCTCATTAGCCCCGCCCCTCTTTATTTCCCCTCCTCTCTTTTTGGGGGTTTCTAAGACTTTCCCTCGAAATGTATAGTGTATATTTATAGGGTGTGCCATTTTGGCCCTTGTTTTAGGTCTCGTGTGTCATGTGATCCTGATGTTTGTTGAAAAGTATGCCAATAGCACCCTGATTTCAATTCAATAAATTTATAAATACATATCTGCATTAGTGCATCTACGACACAAATCCATACATCAAGAGGATTAATTTTGAAAGAGTAAAATAAATTAGTTCAAGGATTTAAAGTAGAATACAAGAGTATATTAATAATTTATTACTCTATCATGCATTCATTCTTGATTAAAAAAAATCATATAAAGTAGACATTGCATCATTGGATTGCCTAATTAAACATGCACTATAATTGGTGTGATGTTTTTGTAATTACATAAGTATTTTAAGGGCATGATAATTATTAATCTAAGGATAACATATTCCCTTACATCCCCCATATTTTTAGGTAACTTAGGAGATATGGTTCACCTGTTAGAGTTTCAAAGAAGGAAACTAGCTTCCTAGAGATCTAATCATAATTTCAAGAAAGTGAGCAAGAATTTTTTTGTGTTATACCTAACGAAAAGGATATCCAAATAAATCTAGACATATATGTTATTTTTTAGTTTTGACCTTGGTTTTGAAAAGGATACTACTCTTCTGGAAGTGTTGGGACAATTTTGAGATTAGTCTCTAGTCTTTATGTTTCTTTAGGCTTTTATTCTCTTTTATGTCAACATTTGCCTTGTACTATTTGGTTTTTAAAATTATTTATAGAATCACACAACCCTAGATATTATTCCTAAAACTCCTCTCATCATGTATTATGTTAGGAAATATTATTTATGTAATTAAGTTTGAGTTTTCTCTTTTAAGTCTAATTATATTTATTTTTAATGTGTGATTGATAGATGTGATGTTATTTGACTTAGATTATTTTTTCTATACTACACTAGGCTAACTAAAATATAAAAAATAGTATTTAACCTAATTAGTTGATTCTAAATTTAGAGAAAGAGATAGACATGCAAGGTTTGGGAATTTACAGTTTTATTTTTAATATAGTGGTAGTCATCAGAATGTGACAATAGAAACATGTGTTGAGAAGTGATAGGAAGTTGATCAACATTTTTTGTGAAAAATAGAGAAAATTCCCTTGGAACTTTTTTTACTCTCATAATGACATACAAACTATTTTTGGATCTCAAGAAAAAATGCAAAAAAGACATAAATAATTTTTTTGAATATGTTTACTTGGTCTTGACCTTTAAAAACTTCACTCAATTTACTATGCTTTTGCTATATCAAATGTAGGAAAATAATCTTATTTTTATCTAATTGGGCAACAATAATTGGAAACCTAAGAAAAATAAAATGTGTTTTCGAGATTGTGTTAAACCACATAGTAGTCAAACTATCTTGATATTTTTTAGGCTCCTAGACACTAAAAATATTTTTTTTAAAATCTCAATGATTTGATAACTCTAAAAACATGCAAACCAATGTCTCTTAGTATTTGTCTAACGTAAACTTACATGCTTCAATGAATATAATAATAATTACTTGATTTCCTCTAAAATGACTATGAATGCTCAATATTTGGTGTGATATTTTTGAAATTGTACAAGTATTCTAAGGTTCTGATAATAAGTAATCTAAGGATAACATATGTCCTAGAATACATCCCCCAACTTTACAAGTTTTCTAGATATGGCTACCCTATTAGGATTTGAAATAAGGAGAATAGTTTCCTAGAGATCCACGCATAATTTTAAGAAAGTGAGAAAGATTTTATGAGATATATACCTAATAAAAAGGATAGACAAATAAGTTTTGACATATTTTTTGTAGGTCCAACCTTAGTTTTGTGAATGATACTACTCTTCTAAAAGTGTTTGGATAGTTCTAAAAGTACTCTATTCATCTATGCTTCTATAGGTTTTCTTCACCTCAATGTTAGGCCCTACCTTGTACTCTCTTATTTTGATAATTGTTTGAATGTGTTTACTTGGTCTTGATTTTCAAAAACTTAATTTATTTTATTGTATTTTTCTCTGATTAGATGTAGAAAAAAATATTTTTCCCATAAATGGAAAACAATATCTAAAAATCTAAGGAAAACATAATATATTTTCGGGATTGTGTTTGATATTTTCAAGTCCATAAACACTAACAATATCAAAAATAACAAACTTCAATTATTAGATTAACTCTAAAATTATACAAACTAGTGTCTTATGGTGTGTGTCTAACATAAACTTGAATTCTTCAATAAATACAATAATGATTACTTGATTTCCTCTAGAATTCTTATGAATGCTCAATAATTTCCTCTTTAAAATGTTCTATGAAATTATTGATAAGTGACTTAGAATACCTATGTATTTATAGACAAATTGAATTCAAATTAAGACTCTATTGACATCCAAATCAAAATATAATGATAAAAATATGGAGAAAAATCATATGTGCAAGAGCTAAAGGAATCACATCAATGGGCTCCTGAGCATCTTAATACTCCATACAATAAATAAGCATTAGAATGTTTTGGATATAAAATTTAAGGAAGAGGAAAAATTGGAAGAGAAGGGAACAACCAAATTTTGTTAGGGGAAGGTAGAGAGAGCACTAAAAATTGATGAATACACCCATAATACATCATTTAAACTAATAATTAACAAATACAAAAAATTCTCAAAATCATTTAATTTAATAATTAATAAATACAAACAAACCACTTTTAGATATCTACATAATCTTATTTAAGCTTCCAATAACAGACATTGGTTTAAACTAAAGTCAAATATTATTGAACACGGATCAATCATTGGAAAGACACGAAACAACTAGAGCCTACATAGGTCTGAACTTTCACTCTTCAACAATACAAACTAAAGTCAAATATTATTGAACAAGGATCAATCATTAGAAAGACACGAAACAACTAGAGCCTACACAAGTCTGAACTTTCACTCTTCAACACTACAAATATTTGTGCTTATAACCTTTTTAACACAGGCCTGTCAAAAAAAACTATGCTGAGGTTTTAATAGATCAGAACACCTTTCCAAATTTGCTAATATTGTAGTTAAAAAATCATAGAAGCAGTATAGTTTAAATGTAACATTAAGATGGACTAGCTTAATTATATTTATTTTATAATTAATTATTAAAGATTATAAATTATTATATTTATATTTTATTATAGATCAATCTTATTAATTAATATGAGATTAATTTTTTTAATAAATAAAAAACTTAACATATAATTTTATTATACATTGAAGAGGCATATCTCATTTACTATTAAAATGTTTCAAGATAAATTTATTATTTAAAAAATAATAAACAGAAAATTACACAATAAAAACGTTAGTTAAACCTAGAGGAACAAGACATATCTTATTTAATTTAAAATACTTACATTAAAAGACATTTAAAAGGGATTGTTCACTTTTAAAACACCATAATAATAAACCTTTTTTTTTTTAAGTAGGATTTCACAATCCATAACAAAACTAAAAGATTTTTCTAAAAATTGTCTAATTTTTTTTAATCGACCTTTAGATCACCTTGCAATCTCCAATTAGTAAATCAGAACCACCTGTTTGTAATAGTGACATTGAATGAAGATGAATAATCATTTGTGGCATTCTGTGCTACTCCTAAAAATATTAGAAACAGCTTAATTATAATTCTTCAAATTATGCTATCATACAAAAATCAAGGGAGATGCTATAATGTTTCGTTACGCATTCCTCAGCCATATATTTTCCTTTTAAAGCATACTTCATAACACATTACTACTAGATAAACTCCCCTGAGTTAGTATAAATTAATATGTGAAAGTGTTAAATACCTTGATGAGTTAAGGCCAGTGAACACAAACAAATTACCCATTAAAAAGAGCATGAAAGAAATACAAATCAAAATCCCTGCATATTGCATAGTCTTCTACCCCGTAGAACTTTGAAGCTTACCAGATAGTATGAATAGCAAGATAATCATGGCAGTGCCTTGCCATTCATAATGTCTAGCAAGCTTAGAAGCACCATTTATTTTTTGAAGTATGCAAAATGTGAAAATGGAAATGCTTGGAAATGCACTTGACGTACAATACATTTATATTGGAAGAAGAGTGATGGATAAGCACGAAGCTTGAAGAGCCGGTGGACCTATCTAACACCTGTGTGTATTGATCTCAGGTGTCTTCTATTCATTGGTATGACTTAAGTTCAAATATTATTAGCGATTAGGTTATTTACGGTACGGAACATAAAATTGATAGATTGACAAAGTGGAGGTGACAAAGTGGAGGTATTGGGACTTAATCTCTTTTATATTTCAGATGGGATGTGGTCCTGCCAATCTTACAATTAACATGTATCAAAAATATCAAATATCTTCAATATCAATCATCATGAAAATAATGAGTCTTTATTTGAGATCAACTAAATGGCCACTTAAAAAGTAGATAATGTAATGCAGGGAAATGCATAATGTACAGATAATGATAATGTTAGGGGATCTCTAGCTCTACCAATTAGAGCACAATTGATTACTTTCTTATATGCAATCAAACACGGAATTATACCAGAATGATAAAGTAGCTAGAAACTTAAGACAGTAAAGAATTTGAGAGACAATACACACTCTTGTATTAAATACTACTAGAAGAAAATACAATAAGGAAGATGCCACTTCTTCCTCCACCTCAAAGGCTTGCCACACCTCAAGACCTTCTTCCCTCTCTCTCTTGCTCAACACAACAACTCTAAAGCCTGAGTTATTATCCCTCCTTGAATGCTTCAGCTGATCTCCTTGACCTTGCTAGCTTTAATGCTTTTACTTGCCTTAGAATAATTACAATACATGCCTTATGGGTCTTTAAATAGGATCCCATGCTTACAAAAATAGAACTCTAGTTACAATAATTAGACACGCAGCTCATGACTATAATTAGTCGCTTGACATGCAAACACTCGCTTCACTTAACTAACTGTTTGTCAACAACAGTTCTGAAAATACACAGGCGACCGACGCCAGTCCCTGCTTGTCTGGTGCTGCCGACGTCGGTCGACTGTCTGCCATCACCAGTCTCCTTCTCCACTGTGTGTGACCGATGTCGGTCATACTGCTGACACCGGTGGCTCTGGTTCTTCAGCATCCTTCCTTGTGTCTGCAAATAGTTGAAGCTTTTAGCTTCACACCTTAACAATCTCCCACTTGGAGATAAACAACTGCAACTTGTACCTGTACACCATCTATTTTGTTCCTTAGGCTCTATATCCCTCTTCAATGTCACTCTTGAAGACCAACCACCACGCAAACCTGTGATGCTATACCTGTCTCTTATGCCACAAGAATTTTGTTGCTCCCAAATTCTCCATGACATACTTCTAAACCAACTCTACCCTTAGCTCAAAAAACTCCCTGTATATGAAACCCTACAACAAGTAACACAATATAGTAACAGGATAATGTAGCTAATATTATCCACCCTGGTAAAGATAAAATACAATGGTCAAACCTCCATTATTCTGCAGCATACTCAAGACCATATACCATAGCCTTCTGTCTCATGTGTCCATCCACTCTCTTCTCTAAAACAGGAATCCATCCCTCTATCCAGTGCTTCCTTCCAACTGACAACACTACCAACAATTACCTTTTTGGTTCTCCAAGGACTCACACTCCTCATCCATGCCAAGCTCCCACTATTTATGGATTCTACCTGCATTGCTTCTTCCATCTTCCTAGTTCATGACTATCAGTAAGCAATATAAAGAAGGTGAACAATGAATATGAGGTTCACATACCTTTCTTGACCTCCACATGGGTGTTTGAGACTTATTAATTCACCCAACATCCGTTCCAGTGACCAATCTAGGCCATCTCCTAGTCTGCTCCTGACCGATGTCGGTTCCCTGCACTGACCCTGACTGCCGATGTCATTTCCCTGGCCGACGCCGGTGTCCCTCCTGTCGACATCGGTCCTTATGACCAACGTCGGACTTCTCTTACCCGACCTACCGACCCTACTAGTCTGCACATGACTGATGTCGGTATCTGGATGACTGACGTCAGTGCCAAGCAACCGACATCAGTGTCTGTGTGTTCTTGTAAGTGATGAAATTTTCATCTGTGAGCTCTTCTTGGATCAGACCTCTGTCCATGCTGCCCTGCTCAAATTTATTCAGCCCCTATGACTGATCCCTGTCCTTCATATCCTCCATAAACACCAAGGCTTCTTTGTTCCTGTCAAAAGCATCAAATTTCCTCTTTTTGCAATGAACTGTATCTATGCTTTCCGAATTTGAACACATACCTTTTGAATCAAGAACTTCCATTTCCTTCCTATTCATGTGACCGAGCCTATTAGACCACATCTTCGAATCTGTACCAGAAGTAGAATCAGTAATACAAGTAGGTAGATAAAGAGTACCTACTTTCTTACCTCTTGCTAGAACAAGTGCTCCCTTGGTAACTTTCCAAGAGTCCGCTGTGAGGGTTATTGTGCATCCCTCATCTCCTAACCTTCCTATAGAAATCAAACTCTGCTTTAGAATTGGAACATGCATGACCTCTTTCAACACCCATGTGTTGTCAATTTGCAATCTTAGCTGCACTTTCCCTTTGCCAACAATCTGACAAGGCGTACCATCCCCTAAATAGAGCACTCCAAAATCTCCCTGTTCATACTCATAGAACAAATCTCTATTTGGGGATGCATGAAAAGATGAACTAGAATCTAAAATCCATGATCCTACCTGACTATCTGAAGAAAGTATGAGAGCATCCTGCATCACAATATTTTCATCCTTTGCTTCTTCCATACCTGCATGTTGATTCTCTTTATCTCTCAACCAACACTCCTTCTTTGTATGTCCTTTCTTTCCACAAAACTAGCAGGTAATACCTTTGGACTCGGATCTCCTTCCCGACCTTGATTTCCCTTGTTCAACCTTTTCCCTTTGCCTTCCCCTGCTTTCTGCACTTAGAGCATTCCCTGATGATTCACCTATGCTTCTCCTACGTATTTCTTCATTCAAGATCACACTCACAACATCATCAACTTTTAAGATTTTAGAAGTAGATGCAGAATTACTTATTGCCATAACCATACCGTCCTAACTTTCAGGCAAAGAACATAAAATCAAGAGAGCCTTTACCTCATCATCAAAAACAATATTGACTGAAGTTAATTGGTTTACCAAACCATGGAAATCACTGAGATGAGTATGTACCAATCCACCTTCCTGCATTTGTAAAGTAAATAGTTGCTTCATAAGATATACCTTATTAGAAGCCGAGGGCTTTTCGTATAAATTCACCAAGGACTTTATCAACTCTTCCGTTGTCTTACACTGTGATAAGCTGGAAATCACAGACGATGCAAGGCTCAACCTTATGGAATCGAGAGCCTTCCGATCAAGAATGTTCCATTCTTCATCCTTCATATCTGTGGGCTTGCATGCAACCCCACCCAATGGTAAGTACAAATCCTTCTGATACAGATAGTCCTCAATCTACATCCTCCAATGTTGATAATTCTTGTCTTTAAACTTCTCCATTCGTAGTCTACTTTCTTCTGCCATTGCTAAACTCCCACTCAATCAGAAAACCCTATGAATGACCTGTAATCAAAAAACAATACCCTGCTTCCTACAAACTGTAGCTCTGATACCACTTGTCAAGGGATCTCTAGCTCTACCAATTAGATCACAATTGATTACTTTCTTATATGCAATTAAACACGAAATTATACTAGAATGATAAAGTAGCTAAAAACTTGAGACAGCAAAGAATTTGAGAGACAATACACACTCTTGTATTAAATACTACTAGAAGAAAATATAATAAGGAAGATGCCACTTCTTCCTCCACCCCAAAGGCTTGCCACACCTCAAGACCTTCTTCCCTCTCTCTCTTGCTCAACACAACAACTCTAAAGCCTAAGTTATTATCCCTCCTTGAATGCTTCAGCTGATCTCCTTGACCTTGCTAGCTTCAATGCTTTTACTTGCCTTAGAATAATTACAATACATGCCTTATGGGTCTTTAAATAGGATCCCATGCTTACAAAAATAGAACTCTAGTTACAATAATTAGACACACAGCTCGTGACTATAATTAGTCGCTTGACATGCAAACACTCGCTTCACTTAACTGACTATTCGTCAATAGCAGTTCCGAAAATACACAAGCGACTAACGTTGGTCCCTGCTTGTCTGGTGCTGTCGACGTCGGTCGACTGTCTACCATCACCGGTCTCCTTCTCCACTGTCTGTGACTGACGTCGGTCATACTACCGATGCCGGTGGCTCTAGTTCTTCAGCATCCTTCTTTGTGTCTGCAAACAGTTGAAGCTTTTAGCTCCACACCTTAACAGATAACAAAAGCAATGTGTCTAAAAGTACAAAAAAGAGGGAAGAGATTATTAAAGTTCAAGATACTTTTACAAGTCATATCTAACAGGATAGAAAGTCTGCCAACTCTAAAAATAAATGTACTCAAATTTATTATCCTAGAGATCAATTACACATACTTAGACAAATATAAAAAAAACTTTTGCCTTTTAGGTTCCTTCCTTTTATATTCTTTAGGTGAATGTAAAGGTTCTTCTTGAAGCACATGATAACTTTCCTTCCCAACATATTTTAACTATGATTTCATCCCTCTACATTTTCAAGGGACCTACCTACACAAAACTCCACCTAATGTGGACTAACATATTAATCTATGTGTATTTCATACGCTGATAAATGTCATTCACATAGATAAAAAAAATTGCATTGCTATACCAATGTTTCTATATTGTACAATGAAACTATTTAAAATTAATATTGTATTTGCCTATGGAAAGCACATCTACATGAATGACAACCAAAAAAAATACATGTGATGCCACCACCTTCAAGAATGCATTCTCTGCCTATCCCCATGCATGTTTAGCTCTTTGATTATTTTTAGGAAAGCCGATGAGAAACTGAATCCAACTATTTTGTTGATTTCACTTACATTAATTTTCCATTATTTGTATTTCAACCCATATATGTCTTTTATGAAGATATCAGTTTTCATTTTTATTTCAACTATTTCTCTAAAAGCAGTGTCAAAATTCAATAAGGAAGTCAGGTCATTATTATAAATATAATTTATAAATTTTCCAATCATAATCTTCATGTTCTTTCCCCAGACTACCTTGTTCTTCAAAGTTTTCAGATACATAGCATAGATCTGACAATCCTTTTTGGACAACATAATTTAGAACTTCCAAATTTTTATCCACTATGATGACTGTTTGTTCAATCTGGGGTCTAGTCTCTTCAACTCACTATAACTATTTGGTAAATCAGAAATATTTTTTTAACTCTTTGAGATATGACTATCCCTTCCCTTCAATTACTTCATCATCCATATATATCATCCTGGTGCTAAATTTGTTTCCTATTTTCAATCTTTGAAACCAAGACACTTTAAACATATCAATCTTGAATAAAATTCCATCGCATTGAGTTTTCATTTTCCTAACTCTTTTAATGGCTTCCTAGAGATTATATGCTAAAAACTCTATTTCCTTCACCCTTCACTTCATAAAATTAATTATTGTGATTTTAAAATGGGCTTTCAACTCTTATTTTTCATCTTGGAGAGTTTGTTTCTCTCTTTTTAGTTTATTTTGAGAACCTAAATTGTCTTGTCCACTTTTCCCCTTAATATCTATATCTCACTATGCACTTATGCACTTGTTCAGTGTTACTAGGTGTTGGATTTGGTTCTAATGTTCTTTCATGAGCTATAAGACTAATTTTTTCCACTTCAAGAGAATCACTTATGGGTTAAGGAGGTGGGAGTGCCATTGGTGTTATTTTAAATTTCTCCATTTGACTCTCAGTTATTTCCAACTTGGCCTGAATTTTATCTTTTTATATATAGACCTCTCATGTCTAATTTTATTTATTTATTAATACAACAGTCCCATCAACAAGATTAATGAATAGGGAATTTATAGGCTTCACATTATGATAATTATATCCAGCATAATCCCACATTACTTTGGATGAATTCTCAACTTTTATATCTCCCACCTTAGTGATGGTCAATTGCCCTCTAAAATGTTGAAGGGTGAGTTGATTTATTGGTTTATTATGATGTAGAGACTAAATATGAGTTGATAATGTATTGGTATCTATATTGAACACCATACTATGAAAATATTTAGCAATTGATTAGATTTGAAGTCATGTTCAAACACCCTATGTGTGTCATAGTATTATATAATTTCATTGAGAATCATTGTTTGTGTTATATTTTACCCAGGGATTAACAAGCAACCACTATTATTAACAACCTCTCTTTCCTAATTAAGGGTAAGATTTTCATAATCCACTCCTTGTGGGTAAGATTTGAATGGCCTAAATTTATAATATATTTTACTGTCGTGATCTTTGTTATATTCTTGTCCTTTAACCATAGGTTTTTTCCCCTATCTTGGTGGTTGGTATAAGCAACAATGAAAGTCTAGGATTCTTTAGTTCTAATAAACTCATCATCGTTTATAAATTTTTTATGTTCTTTAATTATTTGATCATGTAAATAATCAAGTTCAATGAAGTTAATTATCTTTGTTTCTTGTTCTTCACCATCCTTAATACATTTTTAAATTTTATGGAACACAAGATCCCCTTAATACATATACATATACAGACATACATACATACATATACATACATACATACATGCATACATACATATACCTGTGATTCCAGACTAACCTATACATGTCTCATATAATTTTCTATTGAATCAGACCCATACACTTATAGTAACTCTAGCAAATTTATCCTGAAATAAGATTGAGTATAATCTATAAGGCAAATATGTGGCTCGAACTATGAAATTGTATAAAATTGAGGCTATTTGACCTATGTATATTTTCGCATAATTGACCATTTTCAAAATTGAAAAAAAAACCTATTTATAACCTTTTGGCTATAAATTACCTCTAAAATTTTCTTTGTTCTAAACCCACATTTGAAATATGGAAATGATAATTTTCAATTCATATTACACATGCCATCTACATTTGTCAAAAAATCAATCAAGGGAAGGGTTGACATGTTATTTTTTCTCAAAACTTTAAATTTTGAACTTTGGATTACCTTGATCTACTATGAATGATGTACTATAGTTTAATTTTATCTATACATCTAGACCACTCAAATTGGTGCCCATTGATAAATGCTTTGGTCAAATATATTTTATTTTGTTTTATTTTTGCCATGCTCTAGTAAAAAACTAGTGATATAAACTTGTAATTTACACAACACTGAGAATTATTTTAGATTATGGTAAAAGCAAGTTTTGAAGGGACCCCGAAACCCTTTAATAGAATCAAGAAAGATAAAGCATTAACAACCACCAAGAAAAGCAGTCCTGAAACCTACTGCAGAGCAGCATCAAAATTAGGTTTTACAGGGACCTGAAACCACAAACATAGTCCAATAAAAGTACCCAGGTTTTACAAGGACCTGAAACCTCAAAGAACTTACAGCATAGGGAAAAGAATGCTAAAAATATATATATCTTTAGCATTCTATCCTGGCCAAAAATGTAGGTTGCCATTGCAATAACGACACACAAGCATTTAACAAGACATTAAAATTCTGCAAAATACCTTTGGTTTCTCTGTCCCTTTGATTTGGTAGAGACACCATCAAATCCAGCAATAATGATGGTCGTAGCCATGTCAATAAAAAGGCCGTGCTCCACCATGCCCTCAAACTCTAAAATCACACTATCTACAGCCCTAGCATCCTTACACCAGTGGATGCCCCTTGTCGAACACCAGAACCGCATTATTCATCCTGTTCCATGCCCCACTTTCAGGATCCATGTTTTGCACCCTGATTACATTTCACAGCTTCGACAGCCACCTCAGGATTATGACATCGCTGTCCATGTATATCCCACCATATTTGTACAAAACTTTGAGGCATAGGATGTTTGACAGGTTCTAAGTGAAGGATATTTCCCCCGAGTCCATTTTCCTAGCCATCGTCTCCTGCAGCCACACCTCTGCAGGGGTGGCCTTCAACAGGAACCCTCCAACACTGAGAATTGTTTGTTAAGAAGAAAAACAAAAATACAAACTTGTATTTCAAATTAGTAAAGTAGATAATTATCTAATATACCGCTATGACTTTTCCAAGCGAATCCTTGAATGTCTCCCTAAAAATTGCCATATAATTTGTATACACTTCAATGGGTGACCTTCCTTTGATCAAAGACATGGTGTCACACCTCAATGAAATATAGTCATAGTTTCTCCTTCCATCATTGTCATTATTGTCACTATAATCAATATTTGGATTCATGTCCACTTCTTACATAACCCATCCAAGCAAAGGAATAAAAATACACAAAATAAATCAAATAGAATTGAGTTTAAAAATTACAATTATTGTGAAGGGCAACTAGAATAAAATGATAAATGATAAAATTTTACTTACAAGTATTGCCAATATTTGCTCTTCACTAGTGAAAGGACATACTGACTTGAAGTTTCAAACCATGTTTTATGACCATGTTTACAAGATATTTATAGCCACACCAATCATATTTCCTAGGCTTGTCGTTGTTGACAAAACCCCACCACACATACATGATGATGCCTCTTATTCCTACACTCTTCAGGGCCAAAAAGATGACATTCATGGCACACTTTCTGTTCATGATGCCATTGAAATTTATAGTATCCAAAGGTAACATTACATATGTTATCACTCCTTTAATACTCTTAGAATAACTTTCACTAGGTCTTCCATGGACCAAATTTCATCACGATACATTTTTTAGGCTTTACATAGCATTTTTAATTGCCTTGAACTTCTCAAATAATTCATTCTATAGGCATTTATGCAAACTGAAGTATTATTATTCGATGATGATAGCTTTTGTCTTGATATATTTATCTGGGTTGTGAGATTTTGGACATCTGAATTAGATCACAAACTCTTACCAAAAAATATTTTTATTGAGAGACCCAATAGTGGAAAAGGAAGGCCACCATTAACATCATGGTACAAATCAACCAAACTATTAAAATCCCCATGCAAAAAACTAGTTTGTTGAGCAGTGAAGATGAAAAAGGGAGTGGGAACTTTCCTCTTGGATATAAAAGGATGAAATTTGAATAACTTGGAGCCAAAATTTAGAGATAAAATGTTAAATTAGAATAAGTTAGAGCCAAAAGGTTGAAATTTGAATAACTTGTAGCCAAAAGGTTGAAATTTGAATAACTTGGAGCCAAAATTTGGAACTAAAAGTTAACCTTTAAATATGATTAGCACCTACATATATATGAAAAGGATGTAATGTTTAGAGAAGTGTATTAAATTTTTAATATGATATACATTATTTTCAATAAGATATACCTTTTATTTTAATTATGGTGTTTATTTATTTACAACATGTATGGAATATTATACATATATGTCCATTTTTTATATATTATTTATCCAAATAATAATAAGACTCTTATTCAGATGTATAGGTTACTTTGACCAAAATTACACAAACCCTTATGCATAATTAAATAATAATCAATTAATTATAATTAGAGAAATACTTCACTATGGAAGTCACAATTATTGGACTATGTCCAGTAATTGGACCCCTTCCCCTAATCTTTGTCTATGATAGGATGCAAGGGATTTTTATATATCATCATCTTTTGTTATAAATCACCTCTCTTTGGATACCTCCATTACTACACATGGATCTTATTAGGTGATGATTTTATAAATCCATTTTCTCTTTGAAAAATATTAGTGAAAAATAAAACATAAATATCCTTCCTTCACAAGCTCTATTCCATATGTGCCTTTTATTTTTCTCATCATTTTTCAAGGGTTTTCAATAGTTTTTCCTTCTTGATGTGCGTGCACCAAACTAGAACTTCCTCTATTGATTTTATTTTTTCCTACAAATGTTAAATTTGTGTGTTGGGTGTTTCCTTCCAAATATTTTTTGTATGGATATATGTGTATTTTTATGAGTCTTTCTATGCCTGAATTCCTCTCCTTTGGTGTGAGTCTTTCAAAGGCTTTTTAGGATGATAGGTACTAAAAAAAACATATTAAATGTGGCTAAACCATGTCTCAGAGTAGGTGGGAACATATCCTATAGGACAATTAGAAGTTAGAGTTGAGGAAATGGAATAAAATTAGGACTAATAGGCCAATGCATACATTGACACAATTAGCCATTTTTAAAAGGATAAAAAGCTACTTTTATCTAAATGGAAAATATTATCCAATAAAATTACCCTTGATTATAATGTTGTACATGTAGTTTAATCTTACATGTTTATTGATTATTTATATGCCTCACATCATTGTTCCATATTTTGAATTTTTTATGAAATTCATTTTTCTTCATCTTCTTAAATAATGATTGTTACACAACTTAGCATATTATGACTATGTTAGAGTACATGGTGTATTATTAATAGTTTTTATCTCTTGGTAAAGGTTACACTGCAACTTATATATATGCTACTAATGTGATTATCAAGATAGTTTTAGGATATATATCCAATGTGTACGTACTCAGGATTATGAATTCACAATAAGCTGGGGGCACCTTCCATTCTCCCTCTATGATCATGGTATGGGGCATCTCCCAACATCATTTCAAGTTATATCTCTATGATTTCCTTTTTCATGTTTATCTTTCATGAGATCTTAGATATTTTGATCTATCTTGCATCTTGTGTGTTTCCTCAAGTAATTTCATATATTTTCATATGCATGTTTTGATTTTTATATTCCCACCTTTACTTATTTCTTGTGACTTTCTATCTTATTATATCACTTTCTCTATGTTCTATGTGTTTTATTTTGTTTATCTCTATATAGTTTGTAATTAATACATTCATATTTGATATATTATCCATTTTTACAATATGTGAATTCATTACTTCCTTGTTTACTATATGTGATTTCACTCCATTTATTTAATTTGTTTGCCTTATCTAAATGTGTTGTTTATTCTATGTGATATGTTTGTATAGTTTCCTATGTATACTCTATGTGTGACATCGTTTGCTCATATGTATTAAATTATCTTCTTTCCTCACTAAGTCTATATGTGATACGTTTACCTCACTTTCTATTGTGTGTGGCATGCTTAGCTTATGCTTAATATGACTTCCTTTCTTACCTTGAATACTTTGAGTTATTGTGTGTTTGGTGCCATGTTCTATATAATGCCCAGTTTTCTTATTTTCCATGATTCATATCATAAATGTATTTCTCGTTGATTTCCTATGTTTCTATGATGCCTTTCATGCATCTATTAGGGGAATTATCCGTATTTGTTATTGAAAATATTATATCTCTTACTACACATCCATTGTGTGGGGCATATTACCTTTATGCATCATTGATTACATGTTGGCTATTTTTGGAATATTACCATTGTCTTTCACTAAGGACATGTTTCCTATTTGAGGCACATTACTATTATGTTTAAATTACTTCTACTTTTCTTACATGGGGCATATTACCTTTGTGTTTCTTTGATTGCATGTTTCTCATTAAGAGAATATTATACTTATGCTTATATATTATATTACATGCCCATGTGGGGAAATTTATCTCCGATATGCATACTTTTTGTTTTTGGTATCCCAGGGTTTTGGCAACAATTTCCTCACGATTAACAAACTTTGTGGCTAGCAGGGGGAGACACCACTAATACCATGGGAAGGTAATTAGACCTACACAAACTGGCACTCTAGGATATATCAAGTAGTAAGAATCAACCTTGAGACCTGTATAGGAGGAACCTAAAGCCCTTAACCAATTATGTTACCCATGCATGCTTTTAAAATGATATATCACTATGCTAGATAACAATGAATTTATTTCTTTATTAAACATGATGCATGTAATCTTTTTTATTTTGATATATTTACTTCATAGGTTTACTCACATTTAAAATGGGGGGGCATATATTCCTAAGACATACCCAGTGCATGACACTTGTTTCCACCATATAATATATTCAAGACATTTCGTAAACCTACTCTCTTCTATATTGCATCAGGTTTAATTATTTTTTATTTTTGGTTATTAAAATTGTACCCAAAAAAACATTTAGGGTTTAGCAAGGGTATATTTGGTCTATTGTAAGGGCACTTTTGTTTAACACAAAATCAAAGATGTAGGGAACTCATACAGGGGAACCCTCACATTTTCCAATAAAATCAATTGCATCATTTCCAATTTTTTTTATATATTTCAATAGTAGTATTTTTTGATCATTTATTCTCATATATTTATTTTCACAGGGTTTCATAAGGACATTTACATATATCCAAATATTTTGAAGACTCACATAAGAGTTACTACTAAACCACCACACCCACTAACTGTATCAATTTTAATTCTCCCTTCCCTAGATTTCAAGAAGTTGTTGATTGATTGTCCACTATTCACATTCATATGTCTTTTGTAGGTCTAAATTAGCATTGAAGTTGTCATTGTAATAACTTCGGAAGTGGAGAATTTCACAACTCCCTTTTTTATTTGTTTTAATTTAATATGTATAAACATATACACATCAAATAAGGGCACTATGTAGATAGCTAATTTTTGTATAGGGTAGTTGTTAGTCATAACAATAAAATTATTCTAAGGTAATTTTATGTTTATTGAACATTAGTTTAGATTTTACTCTTATTGGCATTCTTTCCTTGTGTTTTTTGTTATTCCTCTCTCTCTCTCTCTCTCTCTCTCTCTCTCTCTCTCTCTCTCTCTCTCTCTCTCTCTCTCTCTCTATATATATATATATATATATATAGGCACACACACACACACACACACACACACACACACACACACATATACAAATATGTATATATATCCATCTTTCCCTCTCTCCCTACCTCCTTCCTCCCTCTCAACCCCCTCTTTATTTCCCATTTCCTCTCTTCTTTTGGGTTTCTAAGACTTTCCCCAGAAATGTATAGTGTATAGTTATAGGGTGTGCTCTTTTGGCCCTTGTTTTAGGTATCATGTGTCATATTTTCTTTATTTTTATTGATATGTATGCCAATAACATCCTAATTTCAATTCAATAAAGTTATAAATACATATTTGCATTAGTGCATATATGATATGGATCCATATGTCAAGATAATAAATTTTGAAAGTATAAAATCAATTAATTAAAGGATTTATAGTAGAATACAAGAATATATTAATAATTTTTTACTCTATCATGCATTCATTATTAAGCAAAAAGTTATATAAAATAGACATTGCATCATTGGACTGCCTAGTTAAACATGCACTACAATTAGTGTGATGTTTTTGTAAGTGCATAAGTATTTTAGGGGAAATGGTAATAATTAAGCTAAGGATAACATATTCCCTTACATCCCCCATTTTTTTAAGTTTATGATATATGGATACCTTGTTAGGGTTTAAAAGGAGACTAGTTTCCTAGAGATCTATGCGTAATTTCAAGAAAGTGAGCAAGAATTTTTTTGTGTTATACCTAATAGAAATTATAGCCAAATAAATCTAGACATATATATTATTTTTTAGGTCTGATCTTAGTTCTAAGAATGACACTACTCTTCTAGAAGTGTTAGGATAGTTTTGAGAGTAGTCTCTAGTCTTTAGGCTTCTCTAGGATTTTCTTCACCTTGATGTCAACATTTGGGTTGTACTCTATGGTTTTTAAGATTGTTTTCAGTTTCACACAACACTAGATATTATTCATAAAACCCCTCTCATCATTTATTACATTAGGAAATATTATTTATGTAATTAAGTTTGATTTTACTCTTTTAAGTTTGATTATATTTAGTTTTAATGTATTATTGATAGATGTGATGTAATTTGACTTAGATACATTTATCTATACTATAGTAAGCTACCTAAAATATGAAAAATAGTAATTAACCTAATTGATTGATTTTAAATCTAGAGAAAGAGATAGACATGCAAGGTTTGGGCATTTATAGTTTTATTTTTTAATATAACGGAAGTCATCAGAATGTGATAGCAGAAACACATGTTGAGAAGTAACAGGAAGTTGATCAACATTTTTTTGTGAAAAATAGACACTAAATATATTTTTAAAAAAAAATCTCAATGATTTGACAACTACAAAAACATGCAAACCAATGTATTTTGGTATTTGTCTAACATAAACTTGCGTGCTTCAATGATTTCAATAATGATTACTTTATTTCCTTTAGAATGCCGATAAAAGCTCAATAATTAGTGTGATGTTTTTGAAATTGTACAAGTATTATAAGGGAATGATAATAATTAATCTAAGGATAACATATTTCTTGGAATACATCCCCTATTTTTACAAGTTTTCTAGATATGGCGACCATGTTAGGATTTCAAAGAAGGAGACTAGTTTCCTAGAGATCCACGCATAATTTCAAGAAAGTGAGAAAGGTTTTATGACATCTATACCTAATGAAAAGGATAGATGAATAATTTTTGACATATCTATTTTTTTTAGGTCCAACCTTAGTTTCAATAATGGCAGTCCTCTTCTATTATTCTAAGGTACTTTTATGTTAAACCATAGACTAGTCAAATTATCTTGATATTTTTTCAGGCTCCTAGACACTAAATATATATTTTTTTTTAAATCTCAATGATTTGACAACTCCAAAAACATGCAAACCAATGTATTTTGGTATTTGTCTAACATAAACTTGCGTGCTTCAATGATTTCAATAATGATTACTTTATTTCCTTTAGAATGCCGATAAAAGCTCAATAATTAGTGTGATGTTTTTGAAATTGTACAAGTATTATAAGGGAATGATAATAATTAATCTAAGGATAACATATTTCTTGGAATACATCCCCTATTTTTACAAGTTTTCTAGATATGGCGACCCTGTTAGGATTTCAAAGAAGGAGACTAGTTTCCTAGAGATCCACGCATAATTTCAAGAAAGTGAGAAAGGTTTTATGACATCTATACCTAATGAAAAGGATAGATGAATAATTTTTGACATATCTATTTTTTTTAGGTCCAACCTTAGTTTCAATAATGGCAGTCCTCTTCTACAAGTGTTTGGATAGCTCTAAGAGTACTCTCTATTCATCTATGCTTGTCTAGGTTTTCTTCACCTTGTTGTCAAGGCCTACCTTGTTCTCTCTGATTCTAACAATTGTATCTAGATTCATGCAAAAATAGATATTATTCCTATAACCTCTCTTTTCATTTACTATGTTAGGAAATACTATTTATGTAATTAAGTTCAATTTTACTCTTTTAAGTCTAATTATATTTATTTGTAATGTGTTATTGATAAAGTGATATTGTTTGATATAGATTCATTGATCTATATTACACTAGGCTAACTAAAATATATAAAAAATTAATTAACCTAATTAATTGATTCTAAATTAGGAGAAAGAGATAAATATGCAAGGTTTAGGCTTATTTGTTTTACTTTTTTAATAGAGTGCTAGTCACCAGAATGTGATAGTGGAAACGTCTACTCATAAGTGATAAGAAGTTGATCAACATTTTTTGCAACAAATAGAGAAACTTCCATAGGAAAAATTTGTAATCTCCTAACAACATATAGACTATTTTGGGAGCTCAAGACAAAATGCAGACAAGAAAGAAATATATTGGTTGAATATGTTTACTTGGTCTTGATCTTCAAAAACTTTAGTTAGTTTATTGTGTTTTTTCTATGATCAAATGCGGAAAAAAATCTTTTTCTCTAAATGGGAAACAATATCTGAAAATCTAGGGAAAACATAATATATTTTGGGGATTGCATTGAAATATAGAATAATCTAACTATCTTTATATTTTCTAGGTCCATAAACACTAACAATATCAAAAGCAACAAACCTCAATGATTGGATTAACCCCAAAAGTATGCAAACTAGTGTCTTATGTTGTGTGTCTACCATAAACTTGAATTCTTCAATAAATACAATAATGATCACTTGATTTCTTCTAGAATTTTTATGAATGCTCAATAATTTCTTCAAAAAAATGTTCAATGAAATTCTTGACTGCTTATTGATAAGTGACTTAGAATACCTATATATTTATAGACAAATTGAATTCAAATTAAGGCCCTATTACATGGAAACCAAAATATAATGGTCAAAAAAAATAAAAATATGGAGAAGGATCATATGTGCAAGAGCTAAAAAGGACCACATCAATGGGTCCATGAGCATCCCAATGCTCCATACAATATATATGCATTAGGATATTTTGGATATAGAGTTTAGGAGGAGAGAAAAGGGAGGAAAGAGAAAGGAACAATAGAAAAGTGTTGGGGGAAGGTCAAGAGACCCCCAAAAATTGATGAATGCATCGATAATATATCATTCAAACTAAAAAAAATCTTAAAATCATACAATTTAACAACCATTAAATATAATAAATTAAACCATTTTTAAGTATCTACATACAGACATTAGTTTAAACTAAAGTCAAATATTATTGAACACGGATCAATCATTATGAAGACACGAAACGACAACTAGAGCCTACACAAGGCTGAACTTTCACTCTCAAAACTACAAATATTTTTGTATTTAACCTTTTTAACACATGCATGTCAAAAAAAAAATGTTGAGGTTTTAATAGATTAGAGAGACACATCTGATTTGGGTGGTAAAGGGGAAGGGAAGGGTTCAAAAGGTGGAACAATCAAATATATTTATTTTACAATTAATTTTTGAAAATTATAAATTATTATATTTATATTTTATTATAAATCCATCTTATTAATTTATGAAATTGTTATTTTTAATAAACAAAAATTATAATATATATTTTTATCATACATTGAAGAGGCATATCTCATTTTTTATTATAACACTTTAAGATATATTTATTATTCAAAAAATAATAAAATACAAGATTACTCAATAAAACAACCAGTTGAACAAAACATATCTCGTTTAGATTAAAATACATACAATAAAAGGCATTTAAATGAGATTTTCCACTTTTAAAATGAGCTTCTTAAAACACCATAATACGAAACTTATTCATGAAAGATTTTAGGATTTTGCAATCCATATAAAACTAAAAGATTTTCAAAAAAATTGACTAAATTTTTTTAATCCACTTTTAGATCACCCTTCAATCTCCAATTAGTAAATCAGAACCACCTATTTGTAACACAGTGATGTTGAATTAAAATGAATAATCATTTGTGGCATTTTGTGCTACTCCTAACAATATTAGAAACAACTTAATTATGATTCTTCAAAATGTGCTATCATATAGAAATTAGGAGAGGCTATATGTTTCATTACACATTCCTCAGCTATATATTTTCCATTTAAATCAAGTTCATAGCACATTATTACCAAATAAACAACTGAGTTAGTATAAATTAATACATGAAAGTGTTAAATATACCAATGAGTTAAGGCCAGGGAACACAAACAGATGACCCATTAAAAAAATCTTGAAAGAAATACCACTCAGAATCCCTGCATAATGCATAGTCTTCTACCCCATAGAACTTTGAAGCGTACCAAATAGTATGAATAGTAAGGCAATCAGGGTAGTGCCCTGCCATTCATAATGTCTAGCAAGCTTAGAAGCACCATTTATTTGTAGCTGTCTGCAAAATGTGAAAATGGAAATGCTTGGAAATGCACATCCAATACATTTATATTGGAAGAAGAGTGATGGATAAGCATGAAGCTTAAAGAGCCAGTGGGCCTTTTAACACCTGTGTGTATTAATCTCAGGTGTTGATTCGTATGACCTAAGTTCAAATCTTATCAGTGATTAGGTTATCTATGGTAGAGAACATAAAATTGATAGATTGACAAAGTGGAGGTGTTGGGACTTGAATTTCTTTTGTGTTTCAAATGGGATGTGGTCCCACCAATCCCACAATTAACATGTATCAAAAAAATATGGAATGTCAAATATCAATCATCATGAAAGCACAGACTCTTTATTTGGGATCAGCTAAATGGCCACTCACAAAGTAGATATTGAATGCAGGGAAATGCATAATGTACAGATAATGATATCAAAAGCACTGAGTGTATGAAAGTACAGAAAAGAGGGAAGTGATTAAAGTTCAAGATACTCACAAATCATATCTGAGAGGACACAAAGTCTGTCGACTCTACAAAAAAATGTAGTCAAATTTATTATCCTTTTGTAATTTGGTGGTAGTGGGGAATATTCATCACTTGGTGAGGATTTTTCTTGGGTGATGGGCCCTTCATTTTCAAAAATAAAGAAAACTTAATCATTTTTTAGCCAACTCGTTCGACGGACTGGTGGCTTCATTTACATGTGTAAAATATGAATTGGGTTTTTCTCCATTCTAAATAAACAGTCATCATATTCCAATATCTCTTCTCATCATGGTTTGCTTGAAGAACAGTCCTGCAAAGTACACTCCTAGCAGAAGAAATGTTATGTAAAAGCTATTTTTACATGGAATGTAGTATCATAAATGGCCCTATTAGCACGTTTGTATATATATGGTTAATTTGCTCCAAATTAAATAATATTAGTGTTCTTGTTAAATTTTCAACCTTAAATTTCCATCCCCAGCTCCTTCAAAGAGCCACTATCTGATCTTTTGAGCCTCGTATCTCACTATCTACACTGTAATATACAGTCGTGATAGTTGTCTCAACCAAACTATATAGTCTACACACTATTTCTCTTATAGTATAGACACACTATTTCTCTCTCCTATATTTGAGGATGGACCCATTCACTTCTTTCAACGCTTTCTGATTTTAGTTATAGGAAGTTGGCATACACACCAGTATTGTAAAATTTGAGTTCAAAATATATTATAACTAGACAAAATGCAGTAGGTCATTTTACCCATAACAGCATCTAGTTAGCATTGTACAGTGGATCACTTTTGGCACACATTATGAAGTTTCCTTCCTTTATATAATTTATGATTTTTCAACATCTTTATTCTTACCCAAGGGCTTAATAAATCAATTACATCTTAGATAAGGCATTCAATTCAATTTTCTTTCTTTTACCACAAAGGGAAGAAAAGAATAAACTATTGTAAGTACATAAGATTTACAAAATGAGATTTGAAGGCAAGGAACACAACCTAGCAGTAAAATTTCAGTTTCAACCACCACATATGAATCGAATTTTATGGCCTTGGTAAATATCTATGATCATATCCAAATTTCTAGGATTAGTTACCTTGGTTCTACTTGTACATTTATAATTTCATATTTCTGCAACAAGTCTTCTATAAGTTTATACATATATGTCATCTCTATCCATCTATAATTTTAGTATGGGACAAGTACTTTTAAACATCAAAATGCACTATACTCACCTTCCATACTTGGCTATAAGATATAGCCATTTTTACTCTAATAGAATTGAAAATTAGAACTAATTAGAGCAAGGAATGTTATAGAATAAATAATAAATGCAAGTATATGGTTCTATAAGAATATTTTAACTATCACAAATCTACAAGAAATATGCACCTGAAAATAGGACCTAATGTTAAGATGAACAAAACCTAGAAAGCTCAGAACAAACTAAGAACTTTTCCCTAATTGTTTGAATTGTATGGGCAATTTTGGGCTGACCAAAATTATCAAATTCATGATTTTGTGCACCTATACCTTTTTGAAAATTTATTTCACTACTATTTTCTCCTTAATTGAAACACTGAAAACCTTGCTCACTTCCCCTAAAAATTACACATCTCTGGGAAATTAATCTCTTTCTCCATAATACTAAATCCTCATCAAATACCAATAAAAATGTGGGACTCAATGAGGAGCATCCATTATCCCTCCATTATCATCAAGGCCTTGTTCTTGAAATTTTTTGAAAGACAACATTCAATCCACTTCAGCAAGAAATTCCCAAATGTAAGCTTTAATCATATACATCTTTTTGTGCTAGTATGACAAGTGACACAATGCAATATAGACTTCAACTCTTGAACCAAATTATATATTAAATATTCAAATTATGCCCCTCAATAACCTGACTCTTTCTTTCACAATTATCATGCTATGAACTTCACTATTATTATGAATAAACCTACTAGATTATAGGGTGACATAATGGGGGAGGACAATCATTGAGACTAGGTTAAGTCTCATCACTTTCGGCTATGTCAGACTTAGGGAGCTTACCTTGCAATCCAAAGAAGATCAACTAAATTTAACAAAATAGAGATCTCAAAGATGTAATAAAAAATTGTAACCTTGATTATTCATGGATCCTATACATTGTTACTACCTGCATGAATACACATTCTCCTTAAAAAAATGGATTACATAACAAAAAATGTATAAATAATATATAAATCATCATAGACATGTCAAATATTCTTATAAATGATAAATATAACTAAATTAATGTGTTTTCGTAAAACTCAAATGGAAATATCACACATTTTTGTAAAATTTTGTAATATGTTTTCATTAAAAAAAAGGAAAGATTGAACTATAATGATCTGAATCCTAATATCAATGCCTTACTACTTCATTAGGTATCATTCATTCAAACAAAAAACCAAATTACTGTCACCTATCTTATTAACTTCCATTACAACTTTGCACAAATTGTAAAAAATAACCATTAAACATGTGTGAATATTAATTTCTTTTATATAAAAAGTCTCATTGATAATTTAAATAACTCAAATAATAAATTATAAAATGAATTTTAATAAAAAACTTAGATCATACAATACTAATAAGGACCATAATCTCTAATCAGACCACTTTCTAAAATTGGTATGAATGTAGCATTTCAATACACATGAAATTACTAACACTAAATTCCTTTTCCTATTTCCTATGGGACCTATGACTTCTATCAGCTTTGCTCTATTCTAGACATGTAATTAACAACTTATTAAAAAGGATAAATATACTCAGCTATGGGACATGAGAAACAACAAAATCAAAATGGGATAACACATTCAAAGTAAAAGCATACTTAGACAAATGGAAGGAAAAACCTTTGCCTTCTAGGTTCCTTCCTTTTATATTCTTTAGGTGAATGTAAAGGTTCTTCTTGAGGCACACTTCTTCTTTCCTTCCAAACATATTTTAAATATGATTTCATGCCTCTACATTTTAATCTGTGGACCTAGCTACACACAACTCCACCTAATGTGGACTAACATATTAATCTATGTATTTCATACACTTATATATGTCATTCGCATAGATATAAAAAATTGCATTGTTATATCATTGTTTCCATATTTTACAGTAAAACTATTTATAATCAATATTTTATGTGCCTATGGAAAGCACACCTACATGATGACAACCAAAAATACGTGTGGCTACCACCTTCAAGAACACATCATCTTTACCCATCCTCATGCATGTTTAGGTCCATTATTTTTAAGAAAGTCAATGAGAAACTAAATCCAGTCTTGATCACTTGGGGGTTTAACTTTAGTGTTTTTCGTTGGTTTCACTTGCATTAATTCCCCATTGTTTATCTTTTAAAACCATATATGTCCTATATGAAGAATTCAGTTTTCATTTTTATTTCAACTATTTCTCTAAAAGCAGTGTCACAATTCAATAAGGGAGGTCACTATTATGAATATAATTTCTAATTTTCCAATCATAATTTTCATGTTTTTGCCAAAGTCTATTTTGTTTCTCAGGTTTTTACATACATTTCATAGATTGGATAAAATTTTTTCGGATAAGATACTTTAAAGTTTCCAATTTTTTATCCACCATAATGATTATTTGTTCAATCTGGGTCAGTCTCTTCAACTCATTATAGCTATTTGACAAACTACAAATGTTTTTTTTCTTTTTTTTTTTTTTTTTAAATTTAAAATATAACCATCCCTTCTCTTTAATTACTTCATCATTCATATATATCATCCCAGTGATAAGTTTGTTTACTATTTTCATTATTTGAAACCAAAACACTTTAAACACATAAATATTGAATAAGATGTCATTGCATTGAATTTTCATTTCCTTATCCCTTTTAATGGCTTCTTAGAGATTATATGTTAAAAGCTCTATTTTCTTCACCTTTGACTTCATAAAATCAATTATTGTCATTTTAAAGTGGGTCTTCAACTCTTATTTTTCATCTTGGAGAGTCTTTTTCTCTCTTTTTAATTTATTTTGAGGACCTATATTGCCTTCTCCACTTTTCCCCTTAATATCTAAATCTCACTATGCACTTATTCAGCTTTGATAGGTGTTGGATTTGGTTCTAATGTTCTTTCATGAGCTATAGGACTAATTTTTTCCACTTCAAGAGAATCACTTCTAGGTTGAGGAGGTGGGAGTGCCATCGGTTTTATTTTAAATTTCTCCATTTGACTCAATTGTTTCCAACTTGACCTCAATTTCATCTTTTTTATATATGGCCCCCTCATGTCTAATTTTTTTCCTATTAATACAACATTTCCATCAAAAAGATTAATTAATAGAACCTTTATAGGCTTCACATTATGATAATTATATCCAGCATAATCCCACATTACTTTAGATGAATTCCCAACTTCTATATCTCCCACCTTAGTGATAGTCAATTGCCCTATGAAGTGTTGAAAGGTGAGTTGATTTATTGGTTTATTATGATGTGGAGACCCAATATGAGTTGATAATGTATTGGTATCTATCTTGAAACCATACTATTAAAATATTTGGCAATTTGATTAGATTTAAAGTCATGTTCAAACACCCTACTTGTGTCATAGTATTATATAATTTCATTGAGAACCATTGTTTGTGTTATATCCTACCCAGGGATTAACAAGCAACCACTATTCTTAACAACCTTTCTTTCCTAATTAAGGATAAGATTTTCATAATCCACTACTTGTGGGTAAGATTTGAATGGCCTAAATTTATAATATATTTTATTATCATGATCTTTGTTATATTCTTGTTCTTTAACCATAGGTTTTTCCCCTATCTTGTTGGTTGGTATAAGCAGCAATGAAAGTCTAGGATTCCTTAGTTCTAATAAACTCATCCTCATTTAGAATTTTTTATTTTCTTTAATTATTTCATCGTGTAACTAATCAAGTTCAATGAAATTAATTATCTTTATTTTTTGTTCTTCACCATCCTTAATACATTTCTAAATTTTATAGAACACAAGATCTCCTTGTTTCCCTTGGTTTTGGAGATGATAATCTAGTTTTCAATGTCTCTTTCTCACATTGATCATCAACCTAATAATGTTTATCCCATATGAATTTAAATTTAATTTTTACATATTTTCCCTTTACTAAATCCCCTTATTCCTCATTATGAAAAAATAGTAAGAGTTCCTCTTGCATGGCTTTAGCTAGTTGATAGATAGGCTCATGATTGACTGTCACTACCTTTTCCACAAGATTATATTTGTGAAAATTTTAAAATTATACTACCTATTTTGTAGAGACAATATCTATTAAATCATCTCTTAAAAATTCAACTATTCTCACTATTTATTCACTTTTTTAGTGTGCTTAGCCCATTTGTGAATATAATTCAAAAATCCTCTCTACCTTTTTTGTGGGGTCTTCTATTTTGGGTATGATCCTTTTCATTAAGGATTTTTTCTTCTCATATCTCTTCATCTACCTTCCACCATTATAATCTCATTGTCTCTCCCCTATTTCTTCTTCATTCATGCACTTCTTGTACACATCGTCATGTTCAATATGCTCATAAGAGTATACACTTTTCTTTATATTTTTAATCTTTTTATCAATAAACCCTTTAGGGTCACACATTCTCTTCCTTAACATTCTCAAACATAACACATAATCTCATTTTATGGTAATACTAATTCACATCTATGGTAAAACATGAAACAACCAATGGTGGATACAAAGGTTAGGATGCTACTCTTCCAAATTTTACCAAAGTCTTCTTTGACTAAATCAATGCTATGTACCTAGGGATATGATATATTGAGGTATATGGGTTGATGGAGATGCCGACATGTGGCACACATCCCCTTAGTTATATGGGTACAATATATTAGGATAATAGAGTAACTTGTGGAAGTAATACATTGGGTAATGGTCAGCCTACATTGGATTAGGAGGTTACCCATCCATGGGTTAGATAGATGTATATATATAGGAGATGATTATCATGGGAAGGATATCAATCAAGTAAGCATTGAGTCTTCTATTGTAAGAGGCTATTGGAGGTTGTCCCCTCGAAGAGACATTGTGGAGTTATTCCTTCCTAAAGGAGTATTTTATGGTGTTTCCCTACCTTAAGGGTATTTATGCATATATTGGATATAAAGATCATTACAAGTGGTATCAGAGCTTCGATTTGGGCAATGTGTGGAGTGAAACCATAATTTCACTATATCTTCTGAAATATAGGGAATTTTTACTCAAAATTTTTACTGGAGATGTAATAAAATACAAGAGAATCGTGGTAAAAATTTCAGAATTTTTGGAGCTATTTTGAGGGCGTTATTTCTATTTTAGGGTTTATAATACTTTCACTATATCTTCTGAAATATAGGGAATTTTTATTTGAAATTTTTACTGAAGATGTAAGCAGATTTAAGAAAAGTTCAGACAAAATTTCAGAATTTTTGGAGCTGTTTTTAGTGAATTGTTGCGATTTTATGGATCAGTTTTGACATTTTATTTTGAATTGAGGCCGAAATAATTCCAAAATCACTTGGTTAAAGTTGGGTCAAAATTGTCAATAAGGGTTTTATGACATAGATCACAAAGTGAGCCAGCTTGACTATAGTATGCAAGGCATTCAGAGTGAGGTGCAAGACCCACAATATATTATGCAATCCATACAAGATAGTTTGGGATATATCATGATAGCTTTGAATATTAATCAACCAAATCATCAAGGTAACTCTATTTCACAAACCCACCAGGATGGTTCTCTTAACCAATCTACTTCAAAATCAGAAGAACAAGAAGAAGAAGTAGAAGAAGCAAAAGAAGAAGAAGCAGTAGAAGAAGAAGAAGAAATAGAAGAATCATCAGAAGAACAAGAAGAAGAAGTAGAAGAAATAATAGAAGAAGAAGCAGATGAAGAAGAAGAAAAAGAAGAAGAAAAAGAAGAAGAAGAAGAAGAAGAAGAAGAAGAAGAAGAAGAAGAAGAAGAAGAAGAAGAAAAGAAGGGTTCAAATAATTTGGCTCCAAAGAAATCTGAGTCAATTTTTCAATTTCATGGATGCATTCAAAAGAAGAAGGTGGTTGTGTCCATAAACCCTACTAGCAAGTATAACTTCATTAACATGAATGTGTCCAAGCATCTACATGTTCAAGCAAAGAATATCAAAGAGGTTTAAGTAGATGGTAAGAATATTTCAATGTTTGAAGATATAAAGCTCATTATGGAAAAATATGTTTTGCATTCAGATTTTTATGCTTTGGATATGGATGATGTGGATATAGTTCTTGGATATCCATGGTTAGAGACTTTGGGAATAATGAATATTAATGTTCAGAAAAATTTCATGAAGTTTTGGTATAAGAAAAAGATCACTTTACAAGATATCTTAGTGAAAAAGGCACCAATAACAATCCAGGTAGATCGTGAGGATGAGATGGAAATAGGTGATGAAGAACATGATGAAGATTTAGATGATATAGATAAAGACACACTAAAAATGAGCACTTCATCTACTCAAGAGACAAAGAAGGAAAAAGTGGAAGAGGTAGAAGTAAAGGTGGATAAGGTCAAATTATTGGAAAAGGTTGAGGTATATAGACACCCACATCATCATGAGAGGAAACAATCATGGAACCAGGTGAAGAAGTGTCATAATAACAATCATTTTGTATATACAGGAAATAAAACTTCCAATCATTATAGATATGCATGGAATCCGAAAAAAAATACTATGGCACATGGAATGAATGGGGAAATCACTATGACTATGCATGGAAGAATACCTACTATCGTTATGGTTGGAATCAGAGTAACGTAGTGGATTATGGTACATGGAATAAAAAGAGGAATAATTATGATTGGACACCAAAGCAGTATAATTATGATCATCAACGAAATCAAAGGAGCACAATGAATTTTGGACACCAGCTTGGCAAGCTATCACCTGTGAAGATCACATATGGATGGCTAGATGATCGAGATTGGAGACAAGTGTGCAATGATTTGAAACACACTCATTATTTGGTTTCTTCCTATGTTTCGAGGACGAAACATGTCAAGGAGGGAAGGAATGCTATGTACCTAGGGATATGATATATTGAGGTATATGGGTTGATGGAGATGCCGACATGTGGCACACATCCCCTTAGTTATATGGGTACAATATATTAGGATAATAGAGTAACTTGTGGAAGTAATACATTGGGTAATGGTCGGCCTACATTGGATTAGGAGGTTACCCATCCATGGGTTAGATAGATGTATATATATAGGAGATGATTATCATGGGACGGATATCAATCAAGTAAGCATTGAGTCTTCTATTGTAAGAGGCTATTGGAGGTTGTCCCCTCGAAGAGACATTGTGGAGTTATTCCTTCCTAAAGGAGTATTTTATGGTGTTTCCCTACCTTAAGGGTATTTATGCATATATTGGATATAAAGATCATTACAATCAAACTGTCTAGTTAAATTTTAGCATATGGTTCTCAGGATAACATGTTCAATAAATATGAATTGAGGTATATTAGCTCCATAAACCCATATATAAATCCAACTTGGTGCTAACTACCAGTCAACCCAATTTTGAGTGTGGTTTTCTCTTAGAATAATAAATTAAAAGGTCTTTAGGACATTCATTGAAGCATTTCTTAGTTTAGGTATTTATTGAACATAAAACAACCTATATAATTTTTACACAAATTAGTATTCAAACATACAATAATCTTCATGTTCATTTTTTTGTCCGAGTGGCATGTCCAGCCATGAACTAGTTTTCTCATGTTACCTATTTTAAAGCCATGTCCCCATTATCTCACATTTAAATACCTTGGCATTTCCCTCCTATGTGTTTCTAGATACATGTGGCATAAATTTAAATAATACCTAAACTTCTTAGTTTTAGTTGTTTTCTCCTAATTAATTGTTAATTTGTGAGGACAAAACAATAGCATAGTCAAAGGTGACTAGATGGTGATAATGTAGAATTTCCACTAAGAGTATTTTCATATATTTAATTACA
This sequence comes from Torreya grandis, assembly GCA_037957365.1. Taxonomy (NCBI): domain Eukaryota; kingdom Viridiplantae; phylum Streptophyta; class Pinopsida; order Cupressales; family Taxaceae; genus Torreya; species Torreya grandis. Next base: position 2,558,433 of record JARHVA010000847.1, on the reverse strand, counting down.
AAAAATTCATCTTGTTCACTATATAATTATGATAAAATGGACACGATATGAATTAAATGTGGTAAGAACATTTTCATTTTGAAGGGATCCATTATATTTTCACCTATACATCTCTCCATGTGATGTCCTCCCTCCTTGTCATATATGCATTTATGTAATTCAACATTCCTAAAATACCTTTGATTATACACATATTTGAACTCAATGGATATTTAGGTCTAGTTTCTTGACACCTTTAGTAGATAGCCCAAATATTTATCTGATATTTTCATCACTAAGATTTATGAAAATCTTAGTACCTTGTACATTAGTCACCACTCTTAAGTGTGAATCATAGTTATTTGCCATCCAAGAGATGATGTTGGGATTCTCAAAATAATTGGATATTATATTATATCCCAAGTCATGTATTGTGGACTAGTTTTTCATCCTAGCCCATGTATCAAAGAACAAATCCATACTTTGATATCAAAGAATAGGGTCTATATCATCTTCCCTAATGTCATCATAATAATCTCATACATTCTCATTTTCTTCTTTGACATGGGGCCTCTTCGTACACCCTTTCAACACTAACGATGTTGATGGTTCACTATATTTTTTAAACTCTTCTATTTTTTAATTAACACCTACCCCCAATTTACTTGAGGAAGATGCCTTTAATAACACATAATATAAATAGAGGATGATAGAAATTCTTACCCAAAGAATATAATCGTTCAGTGAATTACCTATTCTAAATTATCTTTTTATCTAAAATTTCCCTTGAATGGTCCTACAATGGTAATGCTTCAATAACTTTTTATCACACACTTTAGATTAGTTGAATCAAAAAGGATGCATGAGATTATATAACCTAAAGTGGTGCAATCAAATATTAGCCTTGACTTTTCCCTGCTTTAGTGATAATAATTTTTAGATCCATGTAAGTGATAAAGAGAATGATAACTTATATTTCCCATGCCATTTTTTATTCATAGGTTTAACATGTACAATCTCGATGGTATTATGTTTTCCATGCACCCTTTCATCCCACTACCATTTACTAATAGGTTCCTTCAACACTAGTAACTCTGATATGGTGAGGTTTTTTTCCATTATATCACCACTTATAGGCAATAATCATTCATTAATTATTTAGTGATATTTCTCCTTCATAGGCCTTGCACCCTTGATCATTTATTTCCCCTATTTATCAATCCATATAAATGAAACAACCGTTTATGGCCTTTACCTTTGTTGCCCTTTTAGATATATTGATTATTGTTCTTAAAATATTGATTTGGACATTTATAAACATGGTTAATAATTATGCATGGATTTAACATGTAAATCTCCACAATGAACACAAAAAACACTAGGACTCAAGGGATTTGAATGTCTTAACAATTCATACCTTTAATTTTAGTATAAATCATTTAAAATGCCAACACTACCCATGACAAGATTTTAGGTCTGGGTTATTTTTTACCCATTTTCAAAATTCTCAAACATGAAATTGGTTTTATATGTTTTTTTCATATTTTTGTATATATCACATTTGATAACTACCATATTATTTAAAATTATACTAGTAATCTGCAATTCATGTTTTTATGTTTCAATTGTTTTGGTCCAATTTCAAAAGTTTTGTTATTTATTTTGTCATATTTTAGATTTGTTTGTATAATTTTCTTATATTTATTTTTTATTCATTTTAATGTTCATGTATATATTAGATCATTATGTGCAAAAATTTCAAAAGATAAATCGTGAACTCGGATCTACTTACACTCAACTTAGGGTTGTACTCTCGTACCCTTTAAGAATTTTATTTTTTAATACATTTTATATTTTTATTTTAAGTTTTTACTAATCCTATCAACCATGTGGTTTCATTTCTTTTATGTGTGGATTTTTTAATGATCTAAGAGGATCTAGGTCATTAGATCTTACTATAGTTTACCATTGTTACATATCTAATCTTGAGTTAATATTAGTAGCACCAACATTATGTTTCACACTGATATGAAAAAATTTAAGATCTAACTCTTCTTATATGCTACTGCATAGCTCCTGCAATGTCAATATTGTAGAGTATAACTCATCAAAAAAGACAATTAATGATGTCACAATGTTCATCTGTTATGAAGTGGTTATTACCAACTCTTGTAACAATTCAATCAACACTTCTCCCTCCATTATTTATTAATGTGCACATGTACATTCTTTTTATTTGGTTACATAGATAAAAATGAAACTATGGAGTACATAGACACCAAACATTTGATCTCTCAAATATTGTATAAAATATACTATAATGTAACTTTATTATTACATTTATACACTAGTTGTCATTGTCTTGTTTTCTTTCCTTATTCTTTGATGTACTACACTTTCATATTCTCTATCATTCATAATTCACTTTTGTTCATAACCCTCTTAAATCTATTTAAGTAGGTTATCCACCAAATCTCCTCCTAGGCCTTAGATGTGTGGTATTAGAGTTTACACACTTCATATCATTTCTAAGTGGAATCGTGGTGTATCTCAAATTCATCTTTGTTTATATGCCCATTCATACAAGGTCTAATTATAGGAAGTTAAGGCTCAAGACTTATGACCCTTCATTGTACCTTCATGTCCTCAAATGGAAGATAAATATTCGACAATGTAAAATTTAGAAATGTTCTAAAAGATGCATTACAAATACAATTCAAAGATATGGAATAATTTCATGCACGTGAGTGAGTAAGTATCATTGATCATTTATCACTACCTCTTAAGCAACAGACTCCTTCCAACACATCTTATTCTCGTTAGTCTTTTGGTGTTCAATTGTCATACAAGCTACAATTCAATGTAGGCATCCCTATGTTTGAAGGAAAAATAGATGCATATGCACTAGATAACTGACTTAACCTAATCTATTCATGTTATGTGATTAATTAATTCTCTGGTTCGGAAAATATTACATTCACTCTTATAAAATTTTATTTATCAGTAGATAAATGGTGGGAAAACTATTTCACTTCACAAGAAAATCATGAAGATGAAGTTGACTTAGACACGTCTACAAACACATGGAATGGTTTTGTAGAAGCATTCAGAGAAATTTATTACCCTATTTTAAGTTACATTATGAGTAGTACATCAAGTTATATTAGTTTTGTAAAATCAAAGAACAATTTTTACAACAATAAATAGATACCTTTCATACTTTGGTGTCCAAAATTGGATTCAGGATCTAGGATAAAACCTTGTTTTGAAGTTTAGATTAGGCTTGAGACCATATATCTAGTCATATATGGATTTATTATATATGTCTTCAATATAATAAGCCTAAATATTTGCTTGCAAGTTTGAAGTAAAGGCAAAGACTAAGAAAAAATATTCTAAGTCTCAGACTATGCAGAATTCTAAATATTTTAAGTAGAATTCAAAACTAGGTATTAACTCCAAGCTCCCTCCATAGAAAAAGCAATAATGATCAAATGACCAAAAAATAGTCCAAGACTATAAAAAAAAATTAGCTCATATTTCCATTATTTATTTCAATGAGGAGTGTCATGCTAGGAAGACTCTCCTTGCATAGCTTGAAGAAGCAAGTACAAACACTACATCATTGAAGAAAGGTAAGATAGTCATGGAATCTAAACCTAGAGCTATGGTGGGTACCACAAACATATCTACTACCACTGTAGAAATAAAGGAAGAAAAAATGTTGTTCCATTTGGAAAGGTGGATCAATGCTCAACTAGTACAGTTCATCATTGATAATGAAAGTTAGAGGAACTTGATTTTTCCTAAATTAGTTTTCAAATTGATCATTCCACTGACACCTAACCCATAACTATACTCTATTTGATGGTTGAGTGTGGTATCTAAGAAACACATCACTCAAGAATGTCAATTAGTGTACAACATCAAGCCTTTTCAAGATATATTCCTTTGCAATGTCACTTCATTAGAGGTATGTGATGTTTTACTTGGTCAACCATATCTTTATCATCAACGTGTAGTCTATGAGGTTGAATCATAAAAATGTTTTCATAGATGTTGGTGATAATAGATATCGTATACCAAAAGTGATCCCTAATCTATCACTCATTATCCCAAAATAATGTAAGAAGTTTGTCACATATATTAATAATTTTTTGATTTTAATGGTGAGATCTGAATATAAGAACATCCTTGTGGTGTTAATCCATACTAAAATTTCTCTATAAATCACAGTAGAGACCTCAAAGTTGACTCGTAAGTTGGAAGAATACAAATATATCTTTTAGTCACCGAAGGAAATGCCTAGACACTATATGATGAAGCACACTATTGATTTGATTCCTAGACCACCTTTGCCCAATGCTTCTTTATACCACATATCATTTATACAGAATGAAAATATCAAGAAACATATTTATGAACTCATAGACAAAGGACATATCATGCCCAACTCATTACTTTGTTACAACCCAATTATACTTTCACCAAATAAGGATGACACATGGAAGTTTTTCATCGATTACATAGCTCTCAACAAGATCACAGTGAAGAACCTCTATCCACTTCTAAGGATTGAAGACTTATTGGACTAGATCCGCAGTGAAAAAATACTTTACTAAAATCAATCTTAAGTTTGGGTATCATCATATTCCTATTGAACCCTTATTCTTATGAAAGACAACCTTAAGTGCCAAAGAAGGTTTTTTCAAATGGTTAGTCATTCCTTTTGGTTTAACCATACTAAAAACTACATTCATGCTAATGATGAATGGAATTCTCAATCCATTCAATACCTTATTTGTCATAGTCTACTTTGATGACATCTTATTCTTAAAAAAAACATGGGATGAACATATGCACTATTTAAAACAAGTAATTGACACATTTCAGAAACACAAAGTGTATGCAAACATAGAGGAATTTTCATTTGTTATGTGGGATATATAGTAGACACAAAAGGAGTGCATGTGGACCAAACCAAGATTCAAGTCAACTAGGAATGGTCATAACCAAATAAGTTCATAGGGCATGATAGTTTATTAGGATAATATAATTTATACAACATATTTATACTTGGTTTTTCTCATGTGACTTGGCCTTTGAACCAAGTTACCAAAGGTGGTGCTAATGTAAAGTTCATCTTGGAATCTAAAAAATAGAAAGCATTTGAGGAATTTAAATGTAAACTCTGCTCTATACCAATACTTATATTAATAAATATTAAAAAACCATTTAAGCTTGAGATAGACACCTCAGAATTTGTGCTTGGAGTAGTTCTCACTTAATAATGCCACTCAATTGCTTACCATAATGAAATATTCATTGTACTTGTAAGAAAATACTTAATCTATGATCATGAGTTGTTTGTTATTGTTCAAAAATGTAAGCATTAGAATCATCATATCTTGGGCAAGGAGACTATGATCTATATAGATCACAAGCTTCTTTAGTTCTTGTAGACTTAGAATAAATTGTAGTAAGAGTGGAATCAAAAATGGTATTTTTATCTTTAATAGTTTCATCTAAACATTAAGAATGAGAAAGAAAGTGCTAATCCAATCAAATTATTTAAGCCATTTATTGGTTCAATCTCTCTTTTATGTAGTTGATGCATGTGGAATTGAATTTAGTGCATGGTCATAATTATATCCATTTGACATGGATTTCACTAATATCTATTAGAATTTTCTTTGTGGTAATTCAGTTGTAGAGTTCTAGTTGTAGGATGGACTCCTATATTACCTTGGGAGCTTGTGTGTTCCACATGAGACAAAGAGACATAAAATAATGTAGGAGGCTCATTTTATCAAATTTTCAAGATATTTTGGAGTTTAAAAGACCCTTTCAATGTTGAAAATTTACTTTTTATTGCCACATCTTAGGCTTTATTTATCCAAAATTATCAAGTCATATACCAAATGTAATTTCCAATCCAATTAACAAGATGTAAGGTTGGTAGACACTTTTACCAATTCTAATGATATCTTGGGAATTTATTTCCATGGATTTTCTCTCACGATACCCTATTATTAATTATTGTAATGATTGTGTTTATGTATTCATTGATATATTATCAAAGATGGCAATTCTCATACCTTATAAGAAAGCAATATCAGCTCTAGAAATAACTTGTTAATACTTTCAACATATTTGGATCCTCTTCATAATTATAAAAAATATCGTATCCAATAGGGATACAAGGTTCTTAAGCAATTCATATAAAATATTTTGGTTTAATCTAGACACAAATTTGAAAAAACCTACCGCATTTCATCCATAAACTAATGGACATACATAAATGGTAAATAGGATGATATTTAACCTTATAAGAGTGTACAATTAAAATAAGCAACACACTTTGGATGAAATCTTGCCCTTTATTCAGCATAGCTACAATAGAGCTCTACACAACTCTACCACATAACCATTTTCATGTATTTTTGGGTTTCAAACATTTATCACCCATCAACTTAGCTTATCCTATTCCACCATCAAAATTATAAACTCCTTCAGCTCAAAATTAAGTTGAAAAAGTTGTTTAATACATTGAGAATATTTAACACATTCAACATAATCAAACTCAAGTATAATTCACTCTATAAAAGGCTAGTGTAAAATACAAGCATCTCCATGACAAGCACTAGATACTGCACACCTTCCATGTTGGTTATTGAGTTTGGCTACACTTGCAGAAATAAATACTAATAGGACCTTCTCACAAGCTTCTTCAACTTTGGTATGTGCCCTATACCATCACCAAGCAATTACGAGAGAACACTTTTGAACTCAATTTTCCATCTTACCTTGGGTTACATGTAATCTTCAATGTAGAAATTTTGGCCCATCACTTTCCAACTCTATTGGATACTTCAAATATTATAGAGACTCTTTAGTAGGAATAGATCAATCCACCTTACAGCATCCTGATAAAATCCTTTAAATTCATTGACACTCAAGTCAAATGGACACGTCGATAAAATATCCCTCTCTTTTAGATCATCAAATAAAGTCAACTTTTCTCCCAAGGAAAATGGTTTATACAAATGCATTTGTCCATTTTATTTCCAAATATTTTACCATAATAGCATGCAATGGGGACCCTTATCTTTAAATAGGGGAAACTAATCTAGGAGGATCTAGATCACTAGATATTACTATAGATTACCTTTGTTGAATATCCAACTTTGTGCTAACGTCAATAGCACTGACATAAGGTTATATAATTAATTAATTTTTTAAGATCTAACTCCATTTTAGTATTATTATGTAGTTCCTACAATGTCAATATTTAGACCATAGCTCATCAATATTGGTAGTTAGTGACATCACAACATTCATCAATTATGAAGTGGTTAATACAATTCTTGTAATGGTTAAACTAATGCTACATCTCCTCCCATTATATATTAATGTACACTTCCATTATTTATACTTGGGTTACATAGATAAGATTGAATTAATGGAGTACACAAACACCAAACATTTGATCCCTCATATATTATATGAAACATAGCATAATAAAACTTTTCTATTATAATTATACATTGGGTATCATGATCTTCTTTAGTTTCCTTACTCTTTAATACATTTCACCTTCATATCATATATCATTCATAACTCACTTCCATTCATAACCCTATTAAATTTATTTAAGTATGTTATCCATTGTGTCTCCTCCTATGCCCTAGATCAGCGTGGTTGGAATCATGGTTCAAATTAGCAAGATGAAAATAAGTTTTTTTTATCTTTGTTGAAGCTAAACAAAAAAATATGAATGTTATAGATAATGAAAGAATCAATCAATGCATTAATAATCTTTAAAAGCATACTTTCTTGAAAAAACTAGAATTTTTAATGAAATTATGGATATTAATGGAAACAAATCAAGTATAAATTCCCCTAAGGCTTGGGATTGTGTTCATATGTGTCATATTCTTTATGAAAAATTCTTAGTTTCAAAACCTATGATAAATAACATATCTATGTCTACAATCAATGATAACAATCAACCTTTGAATGAAACCCTTAATGACCTTAGTATGCTCTCTCAAGATAATGTAAGTGTAATGCATTCAATAGCATAATTACAATAAGAGTACATGATTTATCTTTACAAACTATTACATCTTCATCTTGGGCCAATTCCAATGCTATATTTGGTCAAACTATAGTGCATAATATTTATAATTCACCTTTGCCTCGTGACTTTATAATACCAAAATTTAAACTGTTTGATGGTTTAGGTGATCCTTACTTGCACCTTATACATTTTATGGCTTCCTTTGGGAAACACAAATTCAATGATAGGATTTTACTTAAAATATTCCATATAAGCTTAATAAGTCATGCTCTAGATTGATTTCATAGAATACTTTTGGGCTCTTTACATACATATAATGAGTTAGAAAAGATATTTTTATGATGGTATATCCTTAATAAAGGACCAAGATCTACTTTTGAGCATCTTCCCTCTCTTCACCAAGGTTAATATGAATTGGTTTATGATAATATTTTGTGATTTAGTGGCTTACTATAAATAATCGATATTATGCTCTCACTTTGCCCTTAAGAGATATTAATTGATCAAAAATTGGTGAACTTAAAGGGGTACTATGGGTTGAAGAAATTTTATTTCATATAAATACCCTAGGTTATATTTGTGTTTTGATAGTTTTAAAACTCATAGAAATTGTCACTTTGGAAAAAACATTGATTAGTTTTACCTGATCCATGGTGTGAGGGGAACTACCCCATAATCAAGCCATCATAAAACACTATATATTGATCTTAGCTTTTGTATACCTCATGGTATATAAAATTTTCTTAATATTTTTTTCAATGAGAATCCTCTTAATTGTTTGATTTTTTGTGCACCATTAAGTGATTAACCCCATGAAGTTACTCTTGCGTACCTTAGAGACATGATAGTGTGGCTATGGGATGGTGGAAGCATCTGTAGTGAATGACCTTTGGGATTGTTCACTATTTATGATTGTGGATTCATATATCAAAGTGTTTATTTATCAAACACACATTAGCCTATTATTTCCCAAAAGAATTCTAGTTATATTTGGTAGATTTGTACTTTTAGAATATTCTTTGTTCAGCATTAGTTTATAGTATTTCATGTCTAAATTGAGTTTTAGTATCCCTATTTTGGATTTTTTTTTAAAACAAGAACAATAAAAGGGAAAAGCATAGGGAATTTTTTTGGCATAAGGGATTTCTCAAAAGAAAGAAAAAATTCCATGTGGGAAGGCTGCAGACTAGCTCCATGTGAATTATTTTAAGTACAAAAAAATATTTTTTCAATTGTATGGTGGCTGCACCATTTTGATTTTCTCATTGAGATGATCATTTCAACTAGTATTTCATTTTTTCAAAAAAAATACATATAATTTTTTTTCACTTGCAGCCCCGAAAACACTATTTTGGAAAAAAAATTGCCTATAGGCCAATTTCATCGTTGTCATTTATCATTAAGAGGGTCATTTTAACATGTATTTTTAGAAACAAGTTTTCAAAAAAAAATGCATACAACACTTTTGGGTTATTTTCACTAAATGTTTTGTGCTAGCAATGGTAGAGAAAAAGATTACCCTCTCAAGTTCCAATTATTTGAGCTAGAAAGGATGTATTATAAATTTTATCATTAGAAAGGATTTGTAACACATTTAAATGAATGAATAAGTTTCACCTTTTGATATTTTCAAAAAAAAAAAACCATTATGACAAAGGTAGAGCCATCCTTGGTCAATCAGTATCCCTTAAATTGAAGTTTCATTTTTAAGGTGTCACAGAACCTTATAAAGTGTGGACTACCTTGGAGGACCTTTTTAAAAATCACATTAAGTTAAGGGCATGCCAACTAGAAAACAAACTCACTACTCTTACTCCAAACAATTATCCTTGCATTGAGAACTTCATCACTCACATCAAATGCTCAAGGATTCTACTCATTGAGACTGATGAAAAACTCATTATGACTATTTTTTTATAAATTGATTGTCCTTATTCAGTTTATGTTTAAAACTAATATAAACATCAAAACTCTATGAAAAATGCATATTTTCTACTGACTTTTGATAGGTTATGTGAGAAACTTCAGAGAAAATAGGAAAAAAAAATTATGGGAGAGATATGACTTTAATGTACTAAGAAAAAGGCATTAGTGTTCAATGATACTAATGCAATGTCACAACATAACTTTAGAAAATTCAAGGACCCTACCAAAAAAATGGAAATCAAAGACCAAGCCTAATGGAAATCCATCAGTTTAGTAGGATCCTTCCCCAATTCAAAACAAAGGAAAGGAGAAAGTAAATGTTAATGTCAACCAAGAGTGTTATAATTGGTGTAAGAAACTAGGTCATGTTGAATGTCAATGTTTAAATAAAATGGCATATGTAGAAGTAGATATTAAAAAAAATAGCCTCCCCCTCCCAAAATAGGAGGAGCACTTTATGCAACACCAAGATCACATGTGTCTGAATGGATTCAGGATTAAGGATCCTCTCCCATATGTGGCATGATGGCTCACTATTTGAAAATCTTAACCAATGAGGCACAACTAAAATTTTTTATGGGAAACTCTAGTCCTCTAGTTGTTGAGGCCAAAGGGATAACTAAGATAGAGAATGGTGTATTCAACAAAGTTCTCCAAATTCTATACTTTTTTGTTAACCTCCTCTCCATATATCATATCATACTTTAAAGTTAATTAAAAACCATTGAGTTTACAACTACCAATGTTTTCATCAAAAATATCATAAACCAGACGGTTATTATAGCCACTAGAAAGGTTGATCATTAAGCACAATTATATATAATTAACAACATTGTGTTCACTCAACCTTCAAAAGTCATGATTTCACATGTTAATGATTTTAATAAACTTTAGCATGATATTTTTGCTCACCTCAACTATCACTCATTGTAATAACTCAGTAATCATCATGTGGTTATTAGTTTACCACAATTTTATTTCAAGGATGGCATTTGTCTAGATTGTGCACTTGGAAAACAACATAGGGATCTATTTCTAAAATAAAATTCCTTTAGGGAAAGTGACATATTAAAATTGGTTCATAGTGATCTTATGTCCTTTATGACTGTTTCTTTTCAGAAACATAAATATGTGTTTACATTCGTTAATGATTTCTATCATAGAACTTGAGTCGACTTTCAAAAAAATAAAAGATACATCTTTGAGCATGAAATGTTTTTCAAAGCCTTTGTTGAATACCTATCAAAGATAAAAATTAAGTGTCTTAGAATAGTAATGAAGTAGAACTTGTTAAAAAGTGCATGATTAGCTTCTATAAATATGTAGGCAATCAAATTTAGCATATTATACCTTATACCCCTCATCAAAATGGTGTAGTTAGGTGCAAAACCACACACTAAAATAAATGAATAATTGGATGGTATATTACAAAGACTTGCCTCCATAATATTGGGCTGAGGAAATTAAATATGTAACCTACATCTAAAATCACACTCCCCACTTTGTAATGAAAAATATGACTCTTGAAAAAAAAATGGTCTAGTGTCAAGCCAAATATTTTTGATTTTTTAGTTTTTGGATGCAATGCATGGGCACACATTCTAGTTGAAAAATACAAATCAATAGAAAGGAAGGGTCCTACTTGTATCTTTGTCAACTACTGTAAATATGTGAAGCCATATCATCTTATTATTCTAAGAACCACTGAAGTGATTTGTCAATAGCATGTGGTATTTGATGAACAATCCCAAGCTTTCATGCCAATATGTCCTACTCCTCATCCTCCATCACCTCTTATTTATATGGACATAGATTTTGAGGTCCCTTATGAATAACAAAAAAAATTAGATGACTCCCATTCTAAGTGTTAATATTTTTCATATGATGAGTCATAGGGGGAAACGAACACCTCCACTAGTTCCAAAAAACATTATAAATGTACATGCACCACCAAAATAAACTCTAATAAAATGGGTTTGCAAATTTTTCCATGAGGTTAGTGCATTGGTAGGGAATCCAAAATTAGAATGCAAAATGAGAACATTTTCTACACAGGGGATTCACTTACTTAAGTTACCCATATCACATGTGTGCCAAGGGTATTAAAATATAGTTATATTTTTGCTTTTCTATCACCTAACCCTTAATTTTTAATATTCCTAGATACATCAGGTCCCATTAAAAACCCAATATTATCAGGGGTACTTCCAAATCACCATATTTTAGAGAGGGATATTTAATACACCTAGTTATTTTTACCTGCCATATGTGATTGTAAAAATACATGTTACAACCAAGTTCCAAAATAAGGAAAAAATGAAATTTATGCTTAAGAATTATAGTAATACCATTAAAAGATATTTTGGGCTAATGTTTCATGGCATCTGATGTATAAATTATAATCACTCCAGCCTTATCCATAATATGCACCCACTTTGGAGCAAACGATTTGTAGAGTCATTACATTGTAGTTATTTACTTTAAAATATCAAAGGATTACAAATAAAGTGCAAAAGGCATATGAATTGTTTGAAAAGATTCATCACTTGAAAGTGTTCACCTAAAGTGCACCTAAGGAACATTAATTATTTGGGCACATGAATTAAAGACTCAAAAAATAGGTGGAAAGATAAAGGGAAGAGAGAGAATATGGGGGCCATGAAAACATGCCAATAACACCTAATAGGACTAATAATCAAAAAGCACACGAGCATATGAAAATAATGTAATTTAATTACTAATAAATTCTTAAGTGTTATTTTTAGGTGTTTATATCGATTTTCACCTTGACTTATTAATTATGTCTAAACAAACACACTAGTCCATCAAATTATAAGAAAATAAAAAAACATTTTAGAAATTTATGGGTTTTTTTTTAATATAATTATTAAACTTATTATTTTTAAAATAATATAAAATAACTTATATTTTTAATGAATAATATAAAATAATTAAACTTATTTTTTTATTTTCAAAACTTGTCTATTTTAGTCCCCACCTGATAACCTTAAGCCTTACTCAATCTAGTATATACCTAGAGACTCTCCAATCCTCCTACAACTGATATGACTTTTCCATATTTGGACTTGTAAATAGGTGATAAATAAAAAATAATTTTGAATAAAATAGTTATAATAATGTTTTATGTTATTTTGGATTAGTTAACCCTAACATGATAGAACTATGTATTATTTAGATTTTATGAAATATTAAAATTAAGTATAAATCTGAATGTAAAATGTAGAAGTTGATTTGACACTTGCACTTATTAATTATGGAAATTTCTGAGAGGGATAAGATACTTAGTGTTTCACTTGACTGTGTAGGTCTGATATTAAATTAAAATGGAAGGGAATAAAGCAAATTAGATTATGAGTCACTCATAATAGTGTTTTATCTTATATTTAGATTATTTAACCCTAACAAGATAGAACTATGCATATTATTCAGATTATATGAAATATTACAATTAAGCATAAATTTGAATGTAAAAGTAAGAATCTAATTTGATGCTTACACTTATTAATTATGGAAACTACCAAGAGAGATAATATACTTAGCATTTCACTAAACTATGTAGGTTTGATACTAAATGCAAGTGGTGGGGAAGGTAGTAAACTAGATTATGAGTCATTCATAATAGTTTTTATCTTATTTTGGATGAGTTAACCTTAAAAATATATAATTGTGTGTATTATTTATATTATATGAAATATTAAAATTAAGCATAAATCTAAATGTAAAATACAGACATTGATTTGACATTTACACTTATTAATAATGGAAAGTACTGAGAGGGATAATATACTTAGTGTTTCACTTAAGTTTTTAGGTCTAATATTGAATTTAGGTGGCAAGCAAGGTAAAAAACTAGATTGAGTCACTCAGATCAAAAACTAGAGTCTTGGGCACACCTAGAAATAAATACAGCTCTAGCCAATACCATCTAATGCTAGTGACTGAGTCTAATGGTTTCATCTATGTAATTATTATTTCTCTACTTTAGTACAAGTCATTGCATCTACTTTTATTTTGTTTATGTGTGTGATCCCAAAGTCTGAATGTGTGTGTAATGCCCAAAAATTTGCATCCTCTTCAAACCCTAGGTCTACCTTTGACATTAGGTTTAGGCCTAAAAAAATAGAAAAATATGAGCTAATTTTAACCCAACCACTCCATAATGAATGTCTAATCATTTCCTACACATCTAGTAGTTCGAAGAGGGAATTTCAAACTACATGTAGTTCTCCATGTTAAGTGCATGTGTGAAATAGTGCTCAATTAAAGTATGTAACCTATGATTTATCTTGTGACACTTGGAAAATAAAAACTTTGAATTAGATTTGAGGTGCTTAATACTTGGTTAAGACATGTTACCTGAGACTAATTAGTAAATTGGAGAGAATAGGCAGTGCCTTTGAATGTGTAGAAGTGTATAAATGTTTCCTTGATGAGTATTTGACAAATGGGTAAAAGGAGTAAGCCTAATTTGTATTTATATGGGACTTTCTAGATACTTTATCATGCCATTGACATGTAAAACATATTGTCCAACACATATAAAAGACTTTAATTTGAAAAGTTACCATTGTTTGGCATGGGACAAGCCTATCAAACTTGGATGAGTTCATAATTTTAAAACTATCTGAGTTTGATGGTTATGTCCAAAAGGTAGGAAAATTGATCTGATGATCAAAAGATAATCTGAATATGATTGTAAGTAAGTTAGACATAGACTAGGTAATTCATGTAGGTGATTTGGGTAAGTGCATGGAGTCGGGGGATAATTCCTTGGACATTTTCAGTAATGTGATCACATTCTAAAATAACATGATTGTGTTATTTAAATTATGGCTCGATAATTATCGAACCATAATGTGATTGTGTTATTAAATAACTCAATTGCATTATTTTAAATAATAATGTGATCATGTTACTAACATGATCATGTTATTAATGTGATCATGTTATTATTGTTTTCAATAGCATGATTATGTTAATAACTTGATTGCGTTGCCTATGTAACCAGAAAAATAAAAATCAAAACCTGAATGCAAAATTCCTCATTTTGCATTTGAGTTTCCTTTGCTAACCTTGCATTCCACAATTGCATTTTGGGTGAGAGAGAAAAAAATTCCAAAATTCATCCCAGGAAGCCGCTAATCAATGATTCTACCATGTAGAATAGGTAAGTGCTAAAAATCTACACTTGTTAACCCTAAATTTTAGTAATTTTTAATTATTTTCATTATTTAACCCTAATCTTTAGTTGTAATTTATTTGTTTTGAACAACCCATCATGCTAACCCTCATGTTATTTTGCCTAACCCTCCTAACGATCCATAAAACCCTCTTGTTCATCCTCCTAACCCTCCATAGAACCATCTTGTTCCTCCTCTTATCCCTCCACCTAACCCTCCTACACTTCCACAAAATCCCCTAGGTAGTCAAGAGAGTCTAGTTGACAACATTATGGTAAATAAAATTGAAATTGAAGAATTTATTAGGATAATGAGGGATATCACTTCCACCAACACCCACCACACCCATCTAGCCAATTCCCTAGAGTCATTATTAGGTCAAATTAACTCTATAACAAGTCAAATTGATAGATGGGATCTATATCAAGATAGTTGTAGGGCTTATTATGGTAAAACTAATCAGCACTTGACGTTAAGAACAAATAAATATCAAAAGCCTCTATTTGTACCTTATTCAATTGATCTATCTACCAATGTACCATTTTTAATAACTGCTAAATATTTTCCAATCCATCACTACCAACATAATTTAATCATAGCCAATTTTGGGACTGATGACAGATGGTGTTTTATTATCTACCATGTAACAACCATGAGGTTCCATTGTATTTTTTTAATTAAACTCTATTATGATTTTGTATTCAATGAAATTCTAAACTATTTTGATTATAGTGAGTTTTAGGCCTGAAGAAAAGGCTCTACATAGGATTAACCATGTACATGTCATGTACCTAATTAGCCTACAAGGATCTACATCTAAAATCTACTTAAGCTTGAAATCCCCCCTATAGTTTAGTAGGTCATGGAGATTGACACTCTACATGCTCTTAGTTTGCTCATTGATACACGCATTCATCATATGAGTAGGCTCTCACAGACCGATGCTAGAGATATGCCACCTAGTGTGCATACCCAACCCCATCCTTATAGTTCTTATGGATTTATGTGCACTGGACCTTCTGATGACAATGGCATTGATGGTTTAGAAGGCTTGGATAATATTCTTATGAGTGATGAGTTTTTAGCACGCATATTTGGTGTGCATACATCAGCCACTACATAGATGCAGGTATATTTTATATAAATGTCATGTTAAATTTAAGTTATGTTTTCAAATTTAATTTAGATAAAAATTAATTTACATAGAAATTGAATAATAAATATGTCATTTTTTAATGTCCCAGAGGTGATAGTGCCTTCATCATCACAGTTAACATTTACAACATTTGATTTGATGTAACCATTATTTACATTTTTAGATTGAGTTGTTAGCCCATCCACTACTACATTTGTCTCTGTTAGGATAACACCTTTTACTTATATAGAGGTAAAATTTTGAGTTAATTTTATGCTCTATGTACATTTAGTCTATGTTATTTTCCTTGTAAGTTTAATTTAAATTTATCTATCAATGATCTTGATGCACGGGGTCTAACAAGCTTCCCTAATATGGATTAAAACACACAATTACCTCTTCTAAATACCCATTTTGATATTTTCTTGTCCTTCTTTGTCTTTTGTCTTCAACCTCTTTATCTCTTTTTTCATTTTATATTTACTTTGTCTTTCTTGTTCACTCTTACCTAATCAATGGATCTTAAGATTCCTTGTATTCACTTAATCCTCCTTCTCTACTTAAATTCATTTTACTAATCAACTACCTCTACAATTTTTCCTTTTAACATCAACCTCCTCAATTCATACTCTATTTTCATGTTCTCTCTCTTTATCCTTGCTCTACTATTTAAAATCTTCTTATGTGTTTTCATAGGTCTACATGATACTTTTATTTTGTCCTTACACAATACTCATAATACCATCTACCTACTAAATTACATCTCATTTCATGCATCCAACCATTCCACACAACCCCAAGCTTCAAATCTTCACTTAACTCTTCTTTCCTCTTTGACACCTACCTTCTACTAGCCCCTTTTTGAGGCAAACCTCCTTGTTTTGAGTAAACTACAAATATCCTAACCAAACCAAACCCACATTAAAATACCCCTTTACATCACATATCTCCACACATACTTTCATAATTTAAATTTCTTTGAATAACACCTAACTCAACACCCCTCATGACCAAGTAGGTCTCCTAAGCCTAATTCAAGGCTACTGAATGTGAAACCATACCATAAAAACTTAAATCGACTTTAAACCTTCAAAATCAGCTTCATCATATAAATACACCTATCCACAAATTTTAATGACTTTTCATCATTTAAATCACTTTTTATCTCATTTTCTAGTTTCAAACCCTAACTTATATTGTCTTAGTCCTGCACCTACCCAAGAGGATAATAAATGAGCTATAATGACCTTTTGACCCTTATCAAATCTTATAAAGATTTAAATGGCTCTAACCTTACCCCACACATCTTATCAAACTATTATGTTTCCTTTCTCAATACTAAATCACTCCCAACATGTAGTTTTACAAAAAAATTGTACCCCCCCCAACATGACTATGTCAACAAATAAGACACAATAAACCCTTAAAACCCTTTACCTTCATTTGAAATAAATTAAAAGAATCAAACATAGAAAAATAAAATCCCACAACATACACAATACCTTAAATCCTCAACTCTATTTCCAATAACTCTATATGGTCTTTCTTTATGACTATGCAAATTCAGAATTGTTACTAATTGGGTTGTATATAGTATTCCCATGTATTTTGAATTTTCTCAATAGTATTGAGACTTTCAATTTTTTTACATTCATTTCATATAAATCCTTTATCCCTTACTCATATTTTAATTATTTATAATGACACTTTAAATGGACTATGTTCTCCTCTTTCTAACTGTGACTGAAGACAGAGTATTGAAATTTGGGTTTCACCACTTTGAAACTATAGATTACTGACTTGATGTTAGGAATAAAATAGAAATTAACGAAATTTTTTTTCATAAAATCATAATAACAAGAACTAAGAATAGAGATACATAAATAATAAAAATTAAAATGCAGAACAAAAAGATAGGATTTAACATGGTTCACACAATGTGGGCTACATCTACCAAGAAACACTTGATTAGATCTTATTACAAGCCAACAAGATTACAATCCACTCTTAGATCAGTGTTCTCACAATTACAATGCACAAATATTATTTGGAGCTATGATCAATAAACTCTCCCAAATTCACACTTGAATTCACACACTTTGTTTACCTTCTCAAAATCAGTTCTTCCTATATTTTACCTACTGTATGACCATCTATATATAATTACATCAATAGGTAATTGACATAGTGGTTTTAAAAAATCATTGGTAACAAAACCATGGAACAAGTCAACCCTTAATGGTTCCCCATTAATCATGGGTGATGACACCATACATATACAAGTATAGATAAACCACGTATCTATACTCTTGGAAAAAGGGGGTCCATAAAATTTTAATGTAAAATATTTGAAATACATTGTAATGTGGAAATAGGCTCCACAACATAAAAATTTCCCACTTGGAGACTGATTTCCTCTGAGCAGGTTTTTTAACCCTTCACTATCATCTATAAATGCCAACCAAAGTTGAACATAGCATCAATTTTTTCCCTTGTGACCACCTTGGTCATCATGTCTATGAGATTTTGACTGGTATGAATCTTCTCCAACTTCAACTTCTCTTCCTCCAAAGTTATCCTGATGAAATGGTACCTCAACTGTATATGCTTCATCCTAGAGTGGAAAGCATAGTTCTTTGCTAAGTGTATAACACTCTAACTATCACTATATAGCTTCCCTTTTGTCTACTTATACCCCAACTCCTCAAGCAATTTTTGTAACCAAATCATCTCTTTGCTTTCCTCTATGGTAGTAACATACTTAGCCTCTATGGTTGATAAATTCATAAGCTTTTGTAGTCATAAAATCAAAATCACTAATGTGTCACTTACAGTAAATACATATCCTATCATGATCCCCATGCTATATAAACCTCCATCCATGTTTGAATCTATATAACCATATAAAGTGGTGTCCAATCCACCATAGCGTAAATCTATCCCCATGGTCCCTCTCAAGTACTAAAGGATCCACTTCACTACCTGCCAGTGCTCTCTACCTAGATCACTCATGAACCTACTTATTAATCCCACTACATGGAAAATATCTAGCCTAGTGCACACCATGGCATACATCAAGATGCCAAATGCTAATGAGTAAGATATTGAGGACATCTGGATTCTCTCCTCCTTGGTCTTGGGACACTACTCCTTTGATAACATGAAATGCCTTGCTAAAGAAGTCCCAACCGATTCAGCATCATGTATACTAATAAACCTCTCCAAGACTTAATAATGCACTCTTATTGAGATAAATTTAGCTTTTGTTCCTTCCTATCCTGAATTATTCTTATACCAAGGATTTATTTTGTTTCCCCCAAATCCTTCATAGAAAAGGAATTACTAAGATATTCCTTGAGTACCTTTATTTCCTACATGTTTTTACCTGCAACCAACATGCCATCCACATATAAACATAGGATAATGTAACTACCATCATCAAACTTCTTGATATGTATGCAATGATCTAAATGACACCTAGAGTATTCTTGATTCATCATAAAACTATCAAATTTATTGTACCACTGTCATGGAGCTTATTTTAGGCCATATAAGCTCTTCTTCAATTTACATACCATGTTCTTCTTCCCTATGACATCATATCCCTGTGACTACTCCATGTATAAGTCCTCCAAATCACCATGAAGGAATGTAATATTCACATCCAACTGCTCTAAGTGCAAGTTTTTCACTGCCACTATCCCAGGAATAGTCCTAATAGAAGTCATCTTCACCACTAGAGAAAAAATATCATCAAAATTAATTCCCTTATTCTATACAAACCTTTTTACCACCAATCAAGCCTTGTACCTTTAGTTTCCTCCATCATCCTATTTAATTTTTTAGACCCACTTGTTATTCAATGCTCTCTTACCTTCAAGTGGGTTTACCAGGTCCCAAGTTTGATTTTCCATGAGAAATTGATGTTCCTCATCCATTGCTTGTTCACACTTCTTCCTGACATCTACCTACATTATTTATTCAAAGCATTCTGGCTCTCGATTGTCAATGAGTAATATATAATTAAGAAATGGAGAAAAATGTTTAGGTTCCCTTCTTAACCTAGAAGACTCTCTCACCTCAAGAGTTTGGGATTCCTATGGAGTAGGTACCTAAACTAGTTATTTGTACACTTTACCATCTACAATGTCCTCTAACACTATGTACTCTTTTTTTGAATCCTCTCTCTGATCATAAAACTATTGTTTATACATGAATTTTTCATTAAATACCACATCTCTAAACCAAAATATTTTCTTGTCCTTAAGACTCTAAATCCAAAAACCAAAGTCATCCTCACCATAACCAATAAAGGTGCATTTTTCATATTTAGACTCTAACTTTGTCCTATCATCTTTATCAATATGAACAAAATCTTCATAGCCAGATACTCTAATAAATTAATAATCAATCTTCTTACTAGACCAAGCTTCCTTAGGTATGCCTCCATCCAAAGAAGATGAAGGTCCTTTATTGATTAGATATACAGTTATGTTAACTACTTCTACCCAAAATTGAAGAGATAGTCTTGCATGCAACATCATGCTCTTAGCACACTCCATGATAGTCATGTTCATCCTTTTTGACACTCTATTTTTTTATGGAGTTCCTATAACTATCCTTTGTCTATGAATTTCATTCCTAGAATAGTAATCAAAAAATTGATTGATGCAATATTTCCCACCATTATCTGACCTGAGACATTTTAAATTGAGACCTATTTCATTCTCAACCAAGGCTTTCCATCTTTTAAATGTATTAAACACATCATATTTTCTCTTAATACCATACACCCAAATTTTCTTAGTTGCACATCAATAAAAATGACATAATAAGATGAGCCACCAATAGAAGCTACCTGAGCCGATCCCCATACATCTAAATGAACTAGCTCCAACTTATTCTCCTTCCTCATAGGTCTAACCTTGAGAAACTTTACCCTTTTATATTTTTTTTATATAAAGTATTCAAAAAAATATAAATCAAACCTTTTCAATTTAGACAACCTATCCTTTAAAATTTTCATCCCTTTTTGGCTCATGTGATTGAGCCTATTATGCCACAAAGTTGCATATGCATCTGTAACAACTAAATTACAATATTCAATACTACTTGATAAATACAAGGTATCAACATTCTTACCTCTTGCTACCATAAGAGCACCCTTAGTCACCTTATAAGAATATATTGTAAAATTTACCATACAAACTTCACTACCCAGTTGCCCCATGGATACCAAATTTCATCTCAATTTGGGCACATGCTTGACATCCTTTAGTATCCAAGTGTTCCCAATATTTATCTTGACCTAAACACATCCTTTTCCTACTATGATACAAGGATCATCATCACCAAGATAAATATGTCCAAAATCACCTTGAATATAATTAATAAAACAATGCCTATATGGTGTAGCTTGAAAAGAAGCCCCTCAATCTAAAATCCAAGACTTGGTATTATTATCTATGGAGAGAATTAATACATCCTGACAAACATTTTCTACTACCACATTCACCTCCTTAGTGTCTTCCTAATTTGTATTCTTGTTATAAAAATCTCAATACCTAATCTTTCCACGGTGTCAGCATGTCATCCTGCTCTTTGATTTTGACCTTCCATGACCATTTGACTTTCCACGCTTTAATTTTCCTCTATAATTTTGTCTCCATCTATGCTCCACCACTAAAGCATCACCTAAAGTATAATTTTATTTGGAGATTTTCCATTGCATTTAATTTCTAAGGATTACTCCTATGACATCCCCAAAGTTCAACTTGGCATTGTTAGAGACCGAGTTGCTCACAGCCATTACTAGGCTATTCCAACTCTCTAGTAAGGAATACAAAATAAGTAGAGCCATGAATTCATCATCAATTTAAATTTTTACAGAGTTCAACATACTCACAACCCTATTAAAATTATTTAAATGATCAGCAACAGAACCATTTTTAGACATCTTCATATTAAATAACTTTTTCATTAAAAATATTTTATTAGAAGTAGAGGGTTTCTCATATAACTTCCCTAACATGTTCATGAGACATTTCATGGTCTTATCCTATGATATATTAAATGTGATCAAAGATGTAAGGAATAACCAGATGGCCCCAAGTGCTTTCCTATCAAGTAGCTCAAAAGCCTCATCTAACGTACCCACTAGTTGCTTTACTATTCCTCCCAATGGATTAGAGAGGTCCTTATGATAGAGGTAATCCTCCATCTACATCTACCATAAACCAAATTTACAATTATTAAATTTTTCAACCTTTGATCTACTATCATTAGGCATAGCTCCCACTTAAACTAGTAACCCTTCCTACGATTCAACTTAAAGCTCTGACACTAGTTGTTAGTAATAAAATAGAAATTAATGCAGAATATTTTCACAAAATCATAATAACAAGAACTATGAATAGATATACATAAAGAATAAAAATTAAAATGCACAACAAAAAGATATAATTTAACATGGTTCACTCAATATGGGCTACATCCACCAAGAAACACTTGCTCAGATCTTATTATAAGCTAACAAGAGTACAATTCACTCTCATATTAGTCTTATCATAATTACAATGCACAAATATTGTTTGGAGCTATGCTCAACAAACTCTTCCAAATTCACAGTTGAATTCACATACTTTGGTCACCTTTTCAAACTCAGTTCTTCCTATATTTTACCTATTGTATGTCCATATATATAATTACATTAATAGGTAAGCGACATAGTAGTTTTACAAAATAATGAGTACTAAAACCATGGGATAAGTCAACCCATAACGGTTCCCCATTAATCATGGGTAATGACACTACATATATACAAGTATAGATAAACCACGTATCTATACTCCCAGAAAAAGGGGGTCCAAAAAATTTTAATTTACAATATTTGAAATACATTGTAATATAGAAATAAGCTCCACAACATATCACTTGAATCTTCTCTGACTTTAGATATGAACACCACAAGATTGATCATAAACTGCTAGACACTTATTTACATTTTACTCTATCCAAAGAATTTTTACAAGTAAATATAGAGTTATTGATATGTCTTCTTTTCCTTTTCTCTCCTTAACTCTACCTTCTTGAAGTGTTACTATTTTTTTCACCTCCTGCTTTTCCACTCACACTTCCTACATGTATTAAAAGTTCCATATTACTTCCAACATGCAAACTACTTATTATTATTGGCCATTGAACGTTACATGGGAGTTACACTTCCATGATTCTTGGTATACATTATCTTTTCATGATATGCATTTTGAAATACATTTCCATATATATCTTGGTTTACATTGAGAAAACTTTGCCATATATATCTTTGATACTTTATAGAAAACTAAATGAGACCTTGTTTATATGAATAATTGATGGCTTAAGTAGACACTCCTCCATCACTTTGAGCCAAGACAAACATAGACATTGTTATTTTAATGTCATATTCACAGGCACTAATAGAGGTATATATTAATTTGTAAATTTGAATTGTAAAAATAGAGTTGTTTTAATAATTTTACTACATACTTGGGGCAAATATAACTTATATAAATATATTGTGTATGTAGGATTGTCCTATGACATCTGATAGTCCCATTCATATGATTATTAGGTCAACTTCTCATGTTTATCCCATATTTTAGATGCCTATTCAAATAGTTGATCTTGCCAGTTGATCTTGCCACTAACTTGTTTGAGCATCAAAAATAGATTGATTAGGACTGCAAGCTTGTAGTAAGTGCATTTTTAAATGATTTTTTATTGTAGTTTAAAATTAATTTATTAATAATTGGTTGAATGTATTTTCTGTTAATTTTATAATAATACTTATATTTGAATAGGTTTAGCTACAAGAAAGCTATGAGCATAGGACCCACAGTCAGACCTTGGAGCAATCTAAGGCATTAGATGGGTCTCCATCTACTAGCAGGGCATTCCATGGAGAGTCTTCTTCAATGAAGGCAAAGAGAGGGAGGCTATTGATGAATAGGATGTCTTGCATGAGATGTATTTTTTAATGCCTATATGGCAATTTATGTATTTTTTGCATTGCATATGCATATATGACATTCACCCCACATTAGATACTATGTTGGTAGATGTAATTTTTTGTATGCCTATCACAACAATCTATGTATTATTAACATTGTACACATGTTCCTATATTGTTAAGAACCATAAAATACTTATGCTATCTATTAAATCCCTATAATTTCACTTTGGATCACTTGGTGGAACCTTTAAGAGCAATTTGTTGGACAAGTTACAATGATGGGTCCAAAAATGTAATTTTTTGGCATTGAACAAACAACTTCTTGAGCTCCAACTGCCATTTCTACCTATAATACCTCCACATAAGAATATATCACTTAAATAAAATCAAAATATTCAAATTACATGTTATCACACTGACACAATGTTTAAATCCACTTGAAATTACATTTTCACTTTCGTTTTGGAGTGCAGAAATAGTGACAACATATGTTGTCAAAGTTTAAGTTGTGGTTGTATAACTATAGTTTTAATGTTTATTAAATAAAAATTAAAATTTTCAACACATTCATGAGGAATTATAACATCTATTACCATGTTCTTGGCCTCTCATCAAGCCCAATTGACAAACCCACCACCCATTCTAGCCTCAAGAATGCCCTTCCCAATACAAGAAAAATATAATTTTTAGCCTAAACTCAAACATGCATAAAATGAAACCTATAAGTCATTTACATGAAATATAAAATCCTTTCCCTACTTATTTAATTGCTCTAATATCACCTTAGATCACTTAGGTGAAACCTTTGAGATAAATCTGTTGGACAAGTTGGAGTGAGGGATCCAAAAATGCAACTTTTTGGAATTGAACAAGCAACGTTTTGAGTTCCATCTGCCATTTATACCTATAGGACCTCCACCTAAGAATATATATATTTTATCACATAAATATAGTAAAATTAAATTTTATCACACTACCACAATGTTTAAATCCACTTAAAAGTGCACTTATACAACCATTTTAGAGTGCGGAAACACTGACAACAAATATTGTCAAAGTTTAAATTATGGTTGCATAACTATGGTTATGATGCTTACTAACTAAAAATACATATAATATGTAGATAAAATCTAGTACTAAGTTCTTGGCTTCTCATTAGGACTGATCGATAAACCCACCACCCATTTTGGCCTCAAGAACACTCTTCCTAATACAAAAAAAATACAATTTTTTAGCCTAAGTTCAAAAATGCTAAAATGAAACTTGTAATTCATTTTCATGACCTATAAATTATATCCCATGCCTACTTAATCCCTTTAATCTCACCTAGGAGCACTTAGGTGTAACTTTTGAGAGCAATTTGTTGGATATATTATAGTGAGGAGTCCAAAAATATAACTTTTTGACATTAAACAAGCAACTTCTTGAGCTCCAACTGTCATTTCTACCTCCAATACATCCACATGAGAATATATCATTTTAATCAAATCTATATACGTAAATTACATGTTCTCACATCATCATGACATTCAAATCCACCCATAAATTAATTTTCACTACCATTCTAGAGTGCAAAACTACTGACAATAAATGTTGTCGAAGTTTAAGTTGTTACAAAACTATTATTCTGATGCTTTTTGAATAAAAATTGAAATTTTCAACACATCCAAGGGTTTATATAAAATTTAATACTAGGTTTTTGGCCTCCCATTAGACCCGATTGACAAACCCACCACCCATTCTAGCCTAAAAAATGTTTTTTCTAATACAAAAAAAATGCATTTTTTTAGTCTAAGTTCAAACACACATAAAATGAAACTTGTAAGTCATTTCCATGAATAGTTAGATCCATCTCATTCCTATTTAATCCCTATAATTTCATCCCAAATCACTTAGGTGGAACCTTCAAGATTAATCCATTGGACAAGTTATAGTGATAGGTCTAAAAATGTAACTTTTTGGCATTAAACAAACAACTTATTGAGCTTCAACTACCATTTCTACCTCCAAAACATCCACTTGAGAATCTATAAATTTAATCATGTCCATATATATATATATATATATGGACATGATTAAATTTATAGATTCTCAAGTGGATGTTTTGGAGGTAGAAATGGTAGTTGAAGCTCAATAAGTTTTATATATATATATATATATATATATATATATATATATATATATATATATATATATATCACACCACCATGATGTTCAAATCTACCTGAAAGTACATTTTCACTACCATTCTAGAGAACGAAAACACTGATGACAAATATCAAAATTTTAGTTGTGATTGCAAAACTATTGTTCTGACACTTTCTAACTAAAAGCTGACACTACCAATACATCTGGGAGGTAGATAACATCTAATACTAGGTTCTTGGCTTCTCATTAGACCTGATCGACAAACCCACCACCCATTCTAGCCTCAAGAAGGCTATTCCTAATATAAGAAAAATGCAATTTTTTAGCTTAAGTTCAAACACATGTAAAATGAAACATGTAAGTCATTTTTGTGAACCATCAAATCATTATATTACCTATTTAATCTCTCTAATCACATCCTAGATCACTTAGGTATAACTTTTAAGATCAATCCATTGGACAAGTTGTAGTGAAGGGTCCAAAAATGCAACTTTTTGGCATTGAACAAAAAACTTATTGAGCTCTAACTATCATTTCTGCTTTCAAGACCACCTAAACCTGATATTCTCTTAAATTCAAGAATATATAATTCTATACTGACAGTGCCAACCATGTGAAGGTGGTAGCTTATCTTACACCACTATTATACAAAAAAATGTTAGTAAGTAATTAAAAATAAAATTCATATGTACTACCTAGAAAATAAAAAATATTTGGTAAAATTGATTACATCTAAATTTGAAAAGTCAACATACATACATATTTCAATCCAACAAACCACTGAGATTTGCTCTAACCTTAATAGTGTCAAGAATAGATTCATGGTCTGACTCTCAAACTTTTTATAATTTTTTGTGTAATGGCCTGTCATGATATTTTTGTAATTGAATATGAGTTACAAAAATCAAATTTGAATAGTGCAGTATCTTCATGTGCATTTCAAACTATTTAAACAACCATTGATCTAAATATTTTATAGGATATTATCAAATCAAGTTCTAGTAACTACCACAGACCTAATGAGATAGTCAATATTTTTTCCATTTATAACTGAAAAAGTCAATTTTTTTCTCTTTATACATCGACACAAGTAGTAATCATTGCTCTCTTCATTATCCTCATCTGTAATAACTTTAAAAACATGTCCTATATAACCAAAAATTATTTTTAACAATAATATGAAGATATATAATAAAAAATATTCTACCTGGTTGCACTAGATCAGATACATGGTCAAAGTCATCTAATGATATCATATATGTATGTTTGAATGTTATTGGAACTTGATATGTGTTAATATAAATTAGAGGTTTGAAATTTATAATCATCCACCCACTCTTGTGACTCACACTCATTCCAAATAAAGTCCACACATGCAAACATAAACATGCCAAGTGTCTCGTATGAATAGTCTAAGAACTTGTGTTTGAGCTATGAAATGAGTGGTCACCTGAATCCGTTTGAGTCATATAATCCTCATAATTTTCCAAGTGTTCTTCCACTAAATAAAAATGTCTAAGAATAGTATAATTTGGTTGAGCACCATGACACATGTTCTCATTACACCATTAAATCATGATTTTTGCATTTGTCAAATAAACACCCTCTTTAAATTTCAACTCCTTTCTTTTAATAACTATTTTTACACATGCTCTAGTACCATCA
This sequence comes from Torreya grandis, assembly GCA_037957365.1. NCBI lineage: Eukaryota > Viridiplantae > Streptophyta > Pinopsida > Cupressales > Taxaceae > Torreya > Torreya grandis. The sequence goes on along the minus strand of JARHVA010000847.1, from coordinate 2,530,303 downwards.
TGATTCTTTTTTTCATGGCTAGCCTTGGTGAAACTCCAAATGTATTATACACTAGTGGTAACATGCATCCTGTTCAACTAATAAAATATCCATGCATTTTTGAATTGTGATGTGCAATTGTCTAACCAAATATAATGTTGATTGAAAGTAATGTTCCTCTGACTCAATTGTTCATAGAACTTCTAATTACAACCTTACACATACTCTAAATAATGTGAACGATCATTGTTGATATAGAAATGGTATTCTCTTAATATTTTTTGTTGTTGCTCTATACTATTAGGGGCATTCATGAATGTTATATGCATGAATATGGTAACTTATGATGAGTTGTAATACTGTGATTAAACTTCCATTTGGGGTTTGAATGTGTAATTTTTAGCAAATTCAACTACTAAAACAAATAAGCCAAGTGGGAATGTATCCTTGCTTATCTTGAAATTTTTATCTAACCATCTAGTCATATATGTGTGCATTGCATACTCATAAACAATCTTTTCTTAAATTTGACCAAAAATTCAGAAATAGGTATCTTTATTGTAACAAGCTCACATCGTTTAGATTCTTTGTCATTTTTTACTTGATAAATCACTGATTTATATTTTCTTAAACCAACTAATTCCTATCCAATTACACTTTTAATCTCCCCATGGATACATTTTTTAAATTTTGGCAATCCACCATGAATGTTGTAATTTCTATTTAAACATGATTTGTTATAAAATAATTATCCATCCAATCTTTTGCATAAGATATTTGGAATAAATTCTCTTGCTGATTTTGGTGGCAATTCAATGACACACTCTTACAAAATATTGTTAGTATGTAAAGTACAAAAAATATGGCAAAAAATATCATAGTACATTAAAAATTCAATATGTTACCTATAATAACAAGTGGTGCATGTGTGATTTATTTTTACATAAAAAGGTTTGGCCATATCAAAATATCTTTCTGACAAATATAAATTTGTGAATATTTTTTTAAAAAATTAAAGTACAATTATGTTTAAGTCATATCCAATAAATGTTTTGTATGCAATTCATGGTTACGAGAACCAACTCTTATTTTCACTACATCTCTTTCATTGGGCGAAACTCTTATATTATATTTTCAAAATTGAGCAAATAACTTTTTGAGAGTATTGGCTATAGCCTTGTCCTTTGGTGGAATTCTACCAAAGAATGTCCAGAGCTCATTGGTATTAGGTTCATTAAGTCTTTCACATCTTTTAATTGCTTTCATTAATATTTTTTTCTTTATATTATTTGTTCGACTTGTTTTTGAAGTCATTTATTTTTTCCTTGTTTGATCACTTATTGCATAAGTTGTAAGTATATATTGAACAACATTACAATCTTGGGTGTGTGATTTTGGGCCTATGGTATGATATGCATCATGTAGATTTTCAATAATTTCATTGTTTTCATCATCCATGTTAGATTTTTTTAGTCTTAATGTGTACATTATATGTCTCATTTTAATTAATTTTATCGATGAAATAAATAATTGACATTTTTTATTATTATAATCCAAATTATGAAATAAAATATCCCAAATTTGTTGAGCCAATCTTTGATCTGAAGGATTTTCACTCTTCATATGGTTCAATATAATTAATTAATATCTTATTTAATGGTATTTTTTAATTTTATCATGAGATATATTTAATTAATTAAATATCTTATTTAATTGTATTTTTTATTTTACCATGAGATATATTTAATTAATTAAATATCTTAATGATATTTTAAATTTTATCATAGGATATATTTAATTAATTATCTTATTTAATGGTATCTTTTACTTTACCATGGGATATATATTTAATTAATTAATATATTACTTAATATATTTTTTTATTTTACCATGGGTTATATTTATTTAATCAAATATCATATTTAATATTTTTTAATCTATCATTGGATATTTTATTTATCCAAGTCTCAAAAATATACTATTCCCACTCCCACGTGGATAGTTATTTAAAGTAGCCATAGGATATATTTTTAAATCTTTATCCCATAAATCAAGAATCTTACTACTCTTATATTATCAAAAAGACAAAGTTTCTTTTAAAGAATTGATGTGGCAGCATTGACTTTTTAGAGGCTTGTTAAAGAAAGTCATGAGAATATTTTAATTCTTTAATCTCATAAGTTAAACTCCACTTTATTTTTCCTACTTGAAAAGAATCATACGGTTGGTGGAAAGATATTTAGTTCTTGATTTATTTTAGTAGAAAGATTATGTTTTTATTTTGGTGGAGATTTACATACATATTAATCTTTTGTTAAAAGATTAGTCCAAGTCTTTAACTCCAAGATTATTCAAGGACAACGTGAAATTTGATTTAGACAAGTTTATTTACATGGTAATCTTGTTGTAAAATCTACATGATATATATGGCGTGGAAATAGTAGATTATATTGAATTGTCTACCAAGCCAATAATCTTGGCATCAAAATAGAGCAGTAGATATGTGTTAAAAGATGGTGAGCCTAGTTTGGCTTGTATTTATCATAAAAAAATATTTGGTCTACAAATGGAGAAAACTCATTATTATGAAAAAAAAAATTATTCTTAGCCAATGTGTAAAGGCAGAGGAAATCCTAGAAAGCCATGTTATTGAAACATAAAAACTCAATTCAAGAAAATTGTTGGTGCTTCTAAAGGGAAATTTGTTAATGTCCAACCAACACCTAGTAACATTGAGAAATATATAACTGTAGGTTATTTTATAGAGTTGAAAAAGAAGATTTTGTTAGAAAAGCAATGATTTTGCACAGAGGAAACAACGTACGAAAATATACAGAGGTTGTGTATTTTTTGGTATTTTTTTTCCAATCTCTATAATATAGAGAGGGATTCGTGACCAGAAGGTTTATAATAAACCTTCTGAGAGTGTTAACCTCCTTGAAAAAAGAGAGAAATTGCTCATTTCAGAGATATATATTTGTAGTTGATCATTTTAAAAACAAAGAACTTTTGTGATCTATGATCAGAGTTTTTCAAAGGTTGATCAACCAATTGCAAATTATTCAAGGATGTAAGTTTAATCATTGTATTTACATCTTATTTAAATTAAATAGTTTGAATGAACCCAAGGATGTAGATATTTGGTGAACTCTGTAAACAAATCTTCTGTATTTTTTTTTTAATTTCTTCTATGTGATTTGAATTTCTTTCAATTTCCTTAATTAAATTACGAAAGTTTTATAAAGCAATTTTTAGATTTACTTAAAGTAAAATTGGAAAATTAATATTCAATTTTAATCCAAGTAGACTATAAAATTTTTATGAACTTAGATTATTTATAGAGGATAAAAAATGTGAATTAAATGGTTTTAACTGAACAATAGAATTAGATGAATTTATAAAATAACTCATAATCAAAATTATTCAGATTAATTACATTCAAATTAAAAAGTCAATTTTATTTAAATAAATTTTAGAAAGTGACTTATTATATTAAAATCTATTTTTAAATAAAATAGTATTTATTAACAGGAGATAATTACTATTTATGAATCAATTTGGGATTAGAGCAGTTAGAATGCAGGGATTAGCTTTTGATTGTGCATAATTTTGATTTCAGTTTCAGTGTTATTTTAATTCTTTGTAGATTGGTGTTTACTCTATTTATAGTGTTGAAAATACAGGTTGTTTTTAGGAATATGAAACTATGGACAAGTTGTCCAAACAAGAGAAACTTGATGATCTCAAAGCATTTAATATGCAAATTCAAGAAGAGAATTCTTTCTTGAGAGTAAAGTTTTACTCCTTGGAAGAGATTGAAAGGTTGGAAAAAGAGTTACAAGCCAAGGATGAGCTCTTATCAAGTTTATAAAATGATAATGGCACGAAGGAGAAAAATAAATCCATTATGCATATAGGACCTTCCTCTCCCATAAGTGAACAAATAGATTCATTAAGCAATGTAAGTGAATGTGAGTCACCAGCTACTTTTTTTTTTCATCGTGATTCTGATAAAAAAGATTTTTGTAAGTTTGAACAACATACTAGAGGTATAGGTTCAAAATAACTTGTTAAAATGAGATTTAATAAAAAAAGGCCTTGAAAAAGATAGTCAAGAAATTACTAACCCCATTCAGATAGAGGACAAGCTTCATCATGCAGGTTTGAGATACAAATTGGGTATTCAGAATGAAACAAAGGAATGCTCTAAGAAAGTAGAAGCAAGAGGTGTTATAGATAAGTATAAAACATCTTGAATGGAAGGTAGAACACATTCTTTTTATCACACTTTCAATAATGTTGATTCCAATTCTACTAGACAACATAAATATTCCAACATTCCTTTTGACTACAATATACAAAATTTGTGATATGTTTATCCATGTCATTTTTGTGGATTGTCTAACCACTATGTAGCCAAATGTTAAAAACGTAAATCTCTGTTAGAAAATATTTTAAAATACCACTCTCTTAGATAATGTTATGAGAATGGCCATAAGAGTATGTTTTCTAAAAGAGTGGACAAACATTTTTGTACTCATTGTAATAGGAAAGGGCATGAGGTTAATAGATGTTGGTAGCTTCATCCCAAACAACATTGGAGAGTTATAAAAAAAGAAAGCATTTTTAAACCAATAGTTTCAGATATAACCTATGCATAAACTTAGGTAAAATCTATGGATAATCTGGTTATTTGGTTTGGAAATCAATTCCTTAGTTTCATGTTTTCATAGCTATGCTAGTTTATTAGCATGTAAATGTTCAAAGCAGTTTAGAAATTCCAGTAAAAAGAATATATTTTGAACAATTTTGGAGCTACCAATTGTGAGGAAATCCAAACAAGAAGTTTATCATACTTGGATTATTTTCTCATATTTATGGTTTTGCTATGCTCTATTTATTCTCCTAAATAAATTTTTGAGTTCCTGATGCAATGGTAAAGGAATTAAATCATATTTAAACTCAGAGATATTTCCAAATGATTTAAGTTTTGAATTTGGTTTAGAGTAACCTGTAGAGAAAAGCTAAGGGACAGGGTTATCATACTTGGATTATTTTTTTCACATTTAGGTTTTGGAAAAACTTCATTGTTCAAACTTTGATAGCAGTATATGCAAATTTTATGGGACATGATCAGTGTGTCTATTTTGTGAAAATTTGCATTTCAGTATATATATATATATATATATATATATTGAGTAGGTAATTTACTTCTACCTACAATTTGGTATTAGGTAGATATTTCTTTCATTGACATTTCAGGGATTTAATTTGATTTTTAAATTGTTACCATGATATTTTATAGTGATATGTTGCAGAAGAACTGTTTACAATTTCAGAGAGTGATTTGACCTTTTGAGGACCAAAAACGTCTTCTTGGAGAGGTTTGATCTAGAGTATTTTCACTCTTCATATGGTTCAGAATAATTAATTAATATCATATTTAATGATATTTTTAATTTTACTTTGGACTATATTTAATTAATTAAATATCATATTTAATGATTTTTTTATTTTACCATGGGATATATTTAATTAATTAAATATCATATTTAATGTTATTTTTTATTTTACCTTGGGATATATTTAATTAATTAATTATTCTATTTAATGGTATTTTTTATTTTACCATGGGATATATATTTAATTAATTACTATCATATTTAATAGTTTAATATTTTACCATGGGATATATTTATTCAATTAAATATCATTTTTAATGATTTTTAATCTATTATTAGATATTTTATTTATCCAAGTCCCAAAAATATGTTATTCTCACTGCCATGTGGATAGTTATTTAAAATAGCCATGGGATATATTTTTAAATATTTATTCCATAAATCAAGAATCGTACCACTCTTATATTATCAAAAAGACAAAGATTCTTTTAAAGAATTGATGTGGTAGTTTAATCATGGGCTTTTTTTGATGAAATATATCTATAGATTAACTTAACAAAAATATACAAATAATTCACAAAACAAATTAGGCGGTATGAGAGCACACCATGACACTAGGCAAAGCCTAGGAGCAAAGTATCAAATTTAGATAGCGCCTAAAAGCTAGTCACAAAAAATAAGTCATAAGAGAAAAATATCAAGCAGCAAGAGCAAGGTCTAAAGGTAGAGGATCCATATCATCCATACCTCAAACCAAACTTGGCAAGTCATTGCCATCTAGAATAGGCTCCCAACCAGTAGCCTGAGCTATGTCCATTTCATCATCTACTTGAGTCTGAGTGGGTGAGATAGCCAATGAGAGCCTTAAAAAATTGTCTAGCATGTTTACCTAACCTTTAGATGGTGCCCCCCAAGAATTTGGGTGCAGAGGAGGAGTCCACCAGCCATCTTTCCCAATGGGGGAAGGAAGTAGTGGCTACCACCCTCATTGTTGTCTAGGAGGGAAAATACACTGATATGAGGTGTCACTATGAGAGTAGTGCCTAGAGCGGTTATGATGATGTCCACCATGATATAGTTGAGACACTTTGTCATCCATCTTAAGATCCCTGGGCAGAGAAGGAGAACCTGAGCCATATCACAAGGAGCATCTCCCCAGTGAGACAAGAGGTCTTGAAGATACCCAAGCTCCATGGCCACTTTATTGGCTTGGACTTGTATCTACAAAAGAACATTGGAGATAATAAAAGATTTATGTAAATCAGAAATATTATAACTAGAAGAGACATTATTAAACATAGAATTATTTCTTTTTTTCCAAATCTAGAAGGGAATCTCCACTCTAAAACTATGTCAGACTTGTGCGACTTTGATGGGCATCATGGGCTTATTTCCTATGAGGATGTGTTGCCAAAGGAAAAAATTAGGCTGGAAGAACCTAAAGAGATAATGGATCTAGGATCAAACCCTTTGAGCTTTGGGATAGTACCAGAAGAGATGAGGAAGCATCTCAAAATACCCATAGAAGGAACAAGTAGGCAATTGGACTCCAAGTTTAACAAGCCTTCTACCAATAGGTAAGCCTTGGTATAGTATACACCAATCAAAATGGGCAAGCTTGGGCTTCACACAGGTCCCCCGAATAGTGTTGAAGGGAAAGGTCCACATTTTCATAGATGAGTGTGTTGGGTGAATATTTTGTCACCAGCTAACTGATGGGCAAAATAGGTGTTTCCACCACAACATAGGGAGATTTATCAGCTAAATGTGCAGGTTGACCACATCAAAAGGGAACGAATCTCTCCTCTCATCAAGGGGAGGTTACCTGTAAATATGAGGTATTATATACTATATATATGCTAAAAATAACACTCAGGGTATGATAATACCATCCATCTCTCTTTTTTTAGAGATGATGTTAACAGATCAAAGGAGAAATCCTAGGTAATTACTGAAGGTACTTTTCTTCTTTCAGAAGTAATATTCAGCCAAAAACCAGATTCTTTCCTGGATAGTAAAAGTAACAAGGCGCAGTAACATAGTAGGATGAAGTGTAGCACAAAGTCTCCACCTCAACTTCCAAAGAGTGAAATATACGAAGGACAATGGGGGCACAAAATCATCCTAAGATCCTTTACACAGAAATAGAAAAACAAAAATGTTAAATACAATTGTGGTAGCACAAAGTCTCTTCATAGTCAGCTTCAGGACACCTTCCTAATTACTTCCACTAGTTTTGTTTGTTAAATTAAATGGACAAGAATGCTTCTAGGAAATAGACATAAGAATAATTTTTTAAATAACACAAGTTATTCTAGCACAAAGTCTGAAAGGTCACTTGTTTTCTCATTGAAATAAAGAAATATGATTAACAATCTGAGCTCAAAGTCTCAGGAAAATGCATTTCAATTTTGGCAGAGTTTTACTTCTATAATCGAGAGATCTCCTTTACATCCAATAAGAGATTACAATATATAGTGTTCCAAGGAAGACTTGGGTGCTTTGTTTCATGAAATGGCCCATGCTACATTCAATGCCTTGAATGTATTTTTAGTTTGTCAAGGGGCCATGCTGGAACAGGGCATCGACCTTAACTGTGGCATGTCAATCCATCTCAAATATCTCTTTTTTAAGTATGGGCCACCTGGTCCTCTCCCTGATCTATGTGTAGCTATCCACTTTGCCTTTACTTGATAGAAAAAAATAGGCTACATCCTTGAGTGTTTGTGCTCTCTAATGTCCAACTGGTGGACTGTTCAACCTACTAAAAATAACTCCTACGTAGATATTTCTAGTCTTTCTGCATCGTTCCCTCTTTTTTTAATGCATTTTGTCTCTTCCTCATGATCTAGGCTTGTGGGCTATCTCTTCCCTTTATGCTGGCTCTTTTGGCTTCTTCTTCAGTTGGTCACTGAGTTTGTTCTTCAGGTTCCATGTCATATTTGAAAATAAATGGGTATTTCATTACCCTAAATTTGATGTCCATGGGGATGTCATTGGCCACTTGGTTGTCTAAACTACTTTGAACCTTGAACCTTTAAACTTTGAACCATTTTGGTTCAAAGTTCAATGGTTCATTCTCTTTCTAAGAATCCTTTGGTCCTTCAAAGTTTCTGGATCCTTTTCTCTTTTGTTAAACTCGTTGAACCTTTGAATTTTGAATTCTTTTGGATTAAGGTTCAATGGTTCAATGGTTCATTCTTTGCTCTTTAAATCCTTTGTTCTTCTAAGTCTCTCAAAATTTATTGAACTCATTGAACCTTTGAACTTTGAACTCTTTTTGTTTAAGGTTCAATGGTTCAATCTTTTGTTCTTCGAAGTCTTCTTTTCTTTAAGTCCTTTGAAGCCGTTGAACTTTGAACTTGCTGAAGTACTTAACTCTTTAAGTCTGTTGATGTTAGTGAACCTTTGAACCTTTGGAGGTGGGGTTCAATGGTTCAATGATTCAATGGTTCAATCTTTTGTTTGAATTCCACCGATAAGTCTTTTGATTGAACTTCAGTGTTGAACCGGCCTTGAAATGCTTAAGTGTTGGGAACTTGTTTCTTCGTGAGAGCTCGCCTATTGAAGTTGTTGAACCTATTAAACCTACAAGTCCCTTAGCTAAAAAAGATTGAATAATTGAAGAATTGGAGTGCTCAGAACATTTTTTGAGAAGGGAAGAGATAATTTTGGCCTGTAAGACCAAAATAGTTGATATGTTTTCCCCAAAAATAAGTGAAAAATTTTGGGAACAACATCAAGCTCCAGTTGAGGAACTTCCATCAATTGTAAAAATAATCAAAGGGAGTATAATATAGAATATCCACTACCTTTAAGTATGTCATTGGGCTACAGAGTCATGCTACCCAAATAAAAAGGTGCCAAAAAGAAATGAAAATGAACAACATAAAATAAAACTAAAGACTACAAATATATAAATGTATAATCGGACTTATCTAATACTTCAATAATTGAAGTGCTTTAGATGTTGCCCACTGTGAGGCAATAAAAATGGTGTGCCATCTTGATACTTCAACAAGAAACTATTTTCACCATTGATCAGATGAATAGAAAATGGGCCTCTCCATAGGGAATCAAATTTCCCATGCATTTCCTTTGGTTTTCTTCTCTTGTCCCATAAGAAGACTTGGTCTCCAATCTAGAAATCATGGGTTTTTGCTTTCTGGTCGAAGAGCTTCTTCACCAGACTTTGATGTGCATCAATTCAGTCTACCACCATAGTTCACTACTCATCTAGCTCAGTCAGGCACATGATCCTTTTGTCGATGGAGCTTTCATATGTCTGATCTTTGACCGCCTTTGCCAATTTTAGTGCTGGCAATTCTAGGGTGATTGGTATCTTTGCATTGAGACCATACAAAAGTTGGAATGGTGACATACCTATCACCTTCTTGAGTGTAATTTTGTCTACCTATAAAGTATCAACCAATGTCTTATGCCATGCTCGTTGGTTGTCATCCACCAACTTCCTGATGATGGTCACCAAGTTCTTGTTGCTCGATTCTGTTTGGCCATTTCCTTGTGAAAAATAATCAAAGGAGTGGGAGAGGGTAATCCCATAATAAAAATAGAACTAAGTAATCTCATGAGAAGAGAAATAGGCTACATTGTCTATCATAATCTTGGTTGGGACCTCAAACCTGGAAATGATGTTTTCTTTGAGGAAATTGCATACTACTTCTGAAGTAGCATGCTTGGCTAGAATAGCTTCCACCCATTTGGTGAAGTAATCTGTGGTTGTGAGGACACAATCATGTCCAGCAATTGAAGATAGGTTTACAGCACCTATGAAATCAATTCTCCATTGCTAAAATGGCTCTTCTATTACCACTAGCTTAAGAGGCAAAGTAGCTAACTTGGGTCTTCCAACAAACTATTGGCATAGTTCACATCTTCATACCCATTTGTATGCATCTTCAAACAGAGTAGGCTAGTAATCCTTGGCTCATAGAATCTTATGGGTAGTTATAGGTGTAGAAAAATGTCCTCCATAGGCCAGATTATGGAAGGACTCCAAAAGTTGGTTCTACTACTCTTTATCCACGCAACGAAGGAACACTCCATCGAGGTTCCTCTTATACAGGTCATTGTCCCATAAGACAAAATTGGTAACTTTTAACTTGACAGTCCTCATTTTTTTATGAGATAGGTGAGTAAGACACTCACCATAAGTAAGGAAATGAGCAATACTCAAATACCACTCATTCGTGGTGGAGAGAGAGGACTGTTAGCATGTCTTCAATTTTTTCTTCTTCATGCTTTGTTACTTCTAGTCTATTATCAGCAATCAATTGGCAGATACCCCTTCCCCACACAATCTTCATTGGTTTGATAATAAGATCAAACTCCTAGATTTTAGCAACCTAATTGGCCCTTTTGGTTCCAAACTCCTGCTGAGTTAATATGGATTTGACTATGGTATCAGGAACCAGGGCAATAATATATGAATTTAGGATGTAAAAATGGAGTGCTTTACTACCTTTACCACTGCATAAGCATGCTTCTCTAAATTTGAATATTTTAGTTCATGAGCTTTGAGAGGATAACTCATGAAGGATATGGGACATTCCACACCTTCTTTGTTCTATTGAATCAGAATTGCTGAAAGTGTGTGCTCAGAAGCATAACTGTACATTTTAAAATCTTTGGTATAATTTGGAAAAACTAAAATTGAGGCATGGGCGATAGCTATCTTGATGTCTTGAAATGCCAATTTTCCTTCTTCAGTCCAGTTGAAAGTGGCCCTTCCCTTCATCATGTTCACAATGTGGTGAGTCTTCTCGGTGAACTCAAGAATGAACCTTCATAAAAAATTTACTTTTTCAAAGAAAGACTGAAGTGTAGTCTTAATTGTGGGTAGAGTAAGCTCCTGGATGGATTTGACTCTTTCTGAGTTGATCTTTATGCCTTCTTAGGATATAATGTGTCTGAGAAGTTTCCCTTCTGTTACCCCAAAAATAGACTTCTTAGGGTTTAGAGAAATGTCATTCTATTGGCATCATTTTAGCACTTATTACAAATGATGTAGGTGATCAGGGTGATGCTTGGAAAAGACAGTTAGGTCATCAAGGTATACCATAATGAACTTACCTATTTCATCCCTAAAAACAAGGTCCATTGCTCTCTAGAAAGTGGCACCAGCATTTATCAGACCAAATGGCATTCTTTGATATATAAAGGTGCCCCAAGGCGTGGTGAAGGCCATCTTATGTTGGTCTGCTTCATCGACTTCCACTTGATTGTACCTTGAGAAATCATCTAGCATTGATAACATCTCTGAACTAGTCACTGTCAGAAAAAATTGATCCATGATGGGCAGAGGGTAATTATCCTATTCAAATTTCTAAAGTCTATGCAAAGGCAAATTTTGCCATTCTTTTTTCTCATAGAAACTATGTTTGCAATCCATGTGGAATGATGGAGTGGGAAAATTATTCTAGCGTTCAGCATTTTCTATATTTTAGACAAAATAGTACCTGATATCTTTGGATTATACTACTAGAATTTCTACTTGTGAGGCACTGAATCACTCTTGAGAGGAATTTCATGGCAAATTTCTTTAGGTTTGAGTGACTTTAGATCATCATAGGAGTACTCTAGAACATCTATGTAATGGTGAAGTAGGGTAGTAAATATGAGCTTCTCCTCAGGAGTGTAGCATTTACCAATGTTAATCATCTTGGGATTTGCCTTAGTACCCAAATTTATTTGATCAAACTCCTGGGAGAAGCTTGAATCCATTTATTACTATTTGATGAACGTGTCATGCTTGTCAAATAGTTTCTCAAGGGAAACTAATTTTTTGGGAATTTTATTCCCTTTTAGCTGTAGGAATTCTTCACCTATGTCTGAAATTATTTCAGGGGTTGATTCAAGTTTCTGATGCTCACTGCCTTCAAAGTGAAGCTATTCAAAGCTATCTTTTTATTCCAAAAAGGCAATGATTTAGTTGTCTCTATTGAACACTTTCCAATCATTGGCATTGTTAGGCATACTTGGTTGAAAGACCAGTTTGATAGTGTAACTATCTCCCTTAAAATTTAGGTGAGGAATCAAAAGAGTTGCAAAAATAGCTAAAGCATCAGCTCAGTCATTAAATTCCCTGGGTACTGCAGAGATACTAAAAGCATCAAAGCTTTCAATTTGATCCCAAACTAGATTATGTTAATGGTGCAATCTCTCATTTTTGGTTTGGTATAGGTTCCTAACCTGGAAAACCACTAGCTTAGCATCTCCTTTGGTGTGAAGGAGTTTGATGCCCCTATCCTGAGTGGCCTTTTATCTTGAGTAGCAGTGATTCATATTTAGCAGTATTGTTGGTGTTGTTGAACTACAATTTATAAGAATAGATAAAAATATCTACTTGAGGAGATATCAACACAATCTTGGCTCTTGAGCCTGTAAAAGAATAGCTGCCATCAAATTCCAGAATCTAGACATCATCAAAAACTAATTTTTTTTAGATTTTTATTCGTTCGGAGGGGAGGATTCCTCTCAACTTACACTGTGCTTTATTAAGTCTTTTGTTATTTTGTCTGAACATATTTTTAGATTGCCATCTTTAAAAGTTTCATCAGTTAGGATAGGAACATCCTCTATAGTCAAAAATTAATTACCCATGTCTGAAGACTCAAATAGAATTTGAGCTTCAAGCGCTGATGTTTGAGTGACAACGTATTTTGCCTCTTTATTAGAGAGAAATCTCTGCATGATGCCTTTGACTGGGATCCTTGCTTCAGACAGGTCCATACTTAACTCACCACCAACATCTTTACAAAAAATTTGCCCAAAAAAAATGTTGTATGAGGCTGAGATGTCAGCCACCAGGACTGTCATCTTAATTCTCTTATCTAAGAATGTCACAAATGCAAATTGAGTGTCCTTGATTTGTCCTAGTAGTGGCACTTGTTTATTTTCCATGGAGAAACATCTCCCAAATTTCTTGGTTAGTGTAAGCCTTAGAGATTCTACCACTTTGGAAGGCATGACATTGTCATACGCACTTGATTCTATGATACAATTGTTCTGTTGGTGTCCATTTATCAGCAAGGAGACATAAAATGGTTCTATCCTCTTGAGAGTAGCAGGAGGAGTAATGACAAGGTTATTTTGGATGGATGTGGGAGTCACCTTTGAAACAGTTGGTCCTACAGGGATGGTTTTATTCTTTACACACTGAACCAACTTATCCAACTACTCAAGGTTGGATTGCAGAAATTCAAATTCAGACATTTAAATTTTGGTTTTCTTGACATGGTTGATTATATCAAATGTTTGAAATGAATTAGAAATAGGGGAAGGTAGTTCATCCTTTTGGTTTTTAAGAGGGGGGGACTGGTCTACAAATTTGAAGTAGAAAATGAAGGAAAACTTGATGTACTTACCTTTTTAGCGATCACCGGGTCCTTTGATTGAAAAGATAGAGTGGTTTCCCACTTAGCAATTGAAATTTTTGGTTGAGCTCGCTCCTCTATTTTTTCTTATCAGCTCACTGGGCTGATTGGTTATGGGACCAAGTGAATACAGCGTATGACCCATCAAATGCTTCACTTTTACTTCTGGGCTCATCTTGGTAATTTAAGAAACTAATGTTGGAGTCGCTAGCTAATTCTTCTTCTCCCTCTGTAAAGAGATTAGCATCATATTCTTGGTTCAATTTAAGTTGGAGAGAGAAACTAGATTCTATTTCAAGATATTTGATTGCTAAATTGGTTAGAGGTGCTTCAATGGCAAGTTTCTCTTGTGGGGGAGGAAGATGATTTGGCTATCCTTGATTCCTAGCAGCATTGCCTTGGTATGAATGATTCAAAAAAGTCCTCCTTGGTATATCTCAGTATGAAGGAAAAGCAGACATTCCTTGTGCCATTTGCTTTTTGAGAGCTAACAACTCATTCTCTATCTTTTGCACCATTGGATCAGTGGTGCCTGTAGATGGATATTCAGAGGATGAAGAAGATTTACCTTTATTAGGATCTTTCCTTATCTTCCCCGCCAAGATGAGATCATCTTCTACCTCAGTGGTCAAATCTTGAGCTACAGCAAGGTCTATGTGGCCAGTCTGTCTCAACAAGAAACTCACTTCAAAAATTTGAGAGTAGATGAAGAAACATTTGAGATTCTCAGTTGTTGGCTGAGCAATGGTAGAAATCCTATTCCTCAACTTGTCAAATTTGGCAATGAAGTCCATCATAGGTTCATGAGGCTCTTTCTTCATTTGTGTGAGCTGAGCCAATAGGGCATGTGCATCTTCTATAGGCTTGAATCTAGCTTCAAATTTAGCTTTGAGGGTGTTCCAGTCTATCACTGATCGAGCCTGCATATAGTAAAACTAGTCTGCAATAATGCCTTGTAATGTTTCTACAAATAGCCTGACTACTACATCCTCATACTCCACACCTTTCATGTCACAGGCTATGTTGAAGGCTCCAATATGTTCATTAGGATGAACTCTCCCATCACCATAGAACTTGAAGAAATTCTTCATGGAACTACGAGGCAGTTCATGTAGAGGTGGAGTTAGATTGAGTGGACCAAAAGAGTTACACCAAGGGCCTTGAACTGCCATGATTTCACTACTAAAGAGAGGGATAACAAATGTATGAGGGGTATGTATTGACAAAGCTCTGATTATAGTATAAATAGATGCTTTACCTGGTAATGGAGACCTGATTTTGGTAGGAAGAAAATTTTTCATTTGTTGAAGGTGAGATGGAGAAGGAAACAGGTCAAAATCACTTTATTGTACCAACTCGAATACATGATCAACAATACCTTTAGATCTCTGGCTTCTTGTATACCGTGGATCCACCAAAGTGTAAAATTAAAATGGATAAGGATAGAGACTACTTCAATTTGAATTTTGAGGCTTCAAACTGCGCGTTCTTCCCCAGCAGAGTCATCAAAAATTGTTGGGTGAATATTTTGTCACCAGCTAACTGATGGGCAAAATAGGTGTTTCCACCACATCATAAGGAGATTTATTGGCTAAATGTGTAGGTCGACCACATCAAAAGGGGACAAATCTCTCCTCTCATCAAGGGAAGGTTCCCTATAAATATGAGGTACTATATACTATATATATACTAAAAATAACACTCAGGGTAGGATAACACCATCCATCTCTCTTTTTTTAGAGATGATGTTCACAAATCAAAGGAGAAATCATGGGTAATTATGGAAGGTACTTCTCTTCTTTTAGAAGTAATATTCAACCAATAGCCAGATTCCTTCTTGGATAGTAAAAGTAACAGGGCACAGTAACACAGTAGGATGAAGTGTAGCACAAAGTTTCCACCTCAACTACCAAGAGTGAAATATACGAAGGACAATGGGGGTACAAAGTCATCCCAAGATCCTTTACATAGAAACATAAAAACAAACATGCTAAAGACAATTGTGGTAGCACAAAGTCTCTTCACAGTCAGCGTCAGGACACCTTCCTGATTACTTCCACTAGTTCTACTTGTTAAATTAAATGGATAAGAATGCTTCTATGAAATAGACATAAGAACAATTTCCTAACTAACACAAGCTATTCTAGCACAAAGTTTGAAAGGTCACTTGTTTTCTCATTTAAATTAAGAAATATGATTAACAATCTGAGCTCAAAGTCTCAAGAAAATGCCTTTCAATTTGGGTAGAGTTTTGCTTCTATAATCGAGAGATTTCCTTTGCATCCAATAAGAGATTACAATATATAGCACTCCAAGGAAGACTTGGGCACTTTGTTTCCTAGAATGGCCCATGCTATATTCAATGCCTTGAATGCATTTTTAGTTCTATCAAGGGGCCATACTGGAATAGGGCATCAGCCTTAACTATGGCATGTCAATCCATCTCAAATGTCTCTTTTTTAAGTATGGGCCACCTAGTCCTCTTCCTGATATGTGTGCATCTGTCTAGTTCACCTTTACTCAATGGAGAAAAATAGGCTGTCCTTAAGTTCTCATGCTCTCTAATGTCCAACTGGTGGATTGTTTCACCTACTAGAAATAACTCCTACATAGATATTTCTAGTCTTTCTACATCATTCCCTCTTTTCTTAATGCATTTTGTCTCTTCCTCATGATCTGAGCTCATGAGCTATCTCTTCCCTTTCTGCTGGCTCTTTCAGCTTCTTCTTCGGTTGGTCGTTGAGTTTGTTCTTTAGGTTTTGTGCCATATTTAAAAATAAATGGGCATTTTATTACCCTAAATTTGACGTTCATGGGGATGTCATTAGCCACTTGGTCGTTTGAACTAATTTGAACCTTGAACCTTTGAACTTTGAACCATTTTAGTTTAAAGTTCAATGGTTCATTCTCTTTCTAAGAATCCTTTGGTCCTTTGAAGTTTATATATCCTTTTCTTTTCTGTTGAACTCATTGAACCTTTGAATTTTGAACTCTTTTGGTTCAAGGTTCAATGGTTCATTCTTTGCTCTTCGAATCCTTTGTTATTCTAAGTCTCTCAAACTTTATTGAACTCATTGAACCTTTAAAATTTGAACTCTTTTGATTCAAGGTTCAATGGTTCAACGGTTCAATCTTTTATTCTTCGAAGTCTTCTTTTCTTTAAGTCCTTTGAAGCCGTTAATCTTTGAACTTGTCGAAGTACTTAACTCTTTAAGTTTGCTGATGTTGTTGAAACTTTGAACCCATTGAACCTTTGAACCTTTGGAGGTAGGGTTCAATGGTTCAATGGTTCCATGGTTCAATCTTTTGTTTGAATCCCATCGATAAGTCTTTTGATTGAACTTTGGCATTGAACCAGCCTTAAAATGCCTAAGTGTTGGGAACTTGTTTCTTTGTGAGAGCTCACCTATTGAAGTTGTTGAACCTATTGAACTTGTGAGTCCCTTAGCTAAAAAATCTTGAATAATTGAAGAATTGGAGTGCTCAGAACATTTTTTGAGAAGGGAAGAGAGAATTTTGGCCTACAGAACCAAAAAAGTTGATATGTTTTCCCCAAAAATGAGTGACAAATTTTGGGTACAATAGAGTGAAACCCCTAGTAGTTGTTAAGCTTGTCCACCATGGGAAAATGTGGGGTGAACTAATTATAGCCAAACTGAGGAGTGTAATTATGAAAGGGGGTATCAACATACCATTTCTAGTTCATCTACCATGGTCTAGCAGATTTGACTAAGATTTTATGGAGCATGGAGGTAGGGACAGCATTAACGATTTATTGATAAGACTCCTAATCTATATTAGCTAGCCAAAATTTAGCTTTCACATCCTCTTAGAGTAGACAAGTACAAGAGCATCTATAGAATATATCCTAGATAGAGTGGATTCCTCTATGATAGAGCTTGAGGGCATTGATCTAGGGAACCTCTATCAAAGGTACCCCATTTTGAAAGAGAGTGGAAATTAGTAAATATCCCATTATGAAAACCAGAGCCATTCTAGAGGAGCCATGGCTTGATTTTTTCCCAATATTTCCATATGCTTTTGGCCATGAAGGACCTAGTGATCTAGACAAGAGATTGGGTGAAGAGAAAATTGAGGAAGCCAAGCCCTTTCCAAGCTTTCTTATCCTTAGGAAAGCCTAAGGAGATACAATATTTGAATAACACCTTCCATGCTTTTGGGCCCTCAATGACCCTCATAACCCATTTGGCACATAAGGTAGATCTTTGCCTATTTATGTCAATAAACCCCATCCCTCTAGCTTTACGTGGGAGTTAGAAATATCTCCAAGCCACCTTATGGAAACCTTTACCTTGGGAAGAATTGGCCCAAAGTAAATCTTAGAGAAGTTTTTCCAACTTTTGGTAAGCTTTTTTCAAGGAACTCAAGATGACAAGTAATACACATGGGTGGATGCAAGGATCTTCGAGTATATTTAGAATTTCCTTGCTAATGAAAGAGACTTGTTCATCTATTAATCTAGCTTCTTGGTGACTCTATCAACAACACACTACCATAACAAATATTGAAAAGCATCAAAAGCAAAGGGGATGCCAATAATTTTAAAAAAAATTCATGATGGATCCACTTTCAACTAAATTTAGATGCCCACGAAGGTAGAGGGAGGTATGATTATCTGTAACAATGAGTTTTTTGCCATTAGATGCTAGAGCTAAAGGCTAGGCAAAAGGTGTCAAGACACTAAAGAGAATTTTCCACGTTGGCTTCAACTTAAATTAGGGTAAGAAAGGAATCATTAGAAAAGTGGCCATTAAGCAATTGCATGTCCTCTTAAGGGTTGGCTGCATCAAGCGGTAGATAAATTCTCTTAACAAGACCACTAGATTGGGCTTTACTGAGAATGTATCCAAAACCCTTAGAAGCAAGCACATAAAAGGCTAGAGCTAAGGGGCACCCTTGGCAAATAGAATGGTATAGGCCAAATTGGTCAGAGGTGACTCAAAAAGCATTTGAACAATTTGAATGAAAATGGGCTTGAAGCCTAGAGCATGAAGCTTGGCTAGGATAAAAGGTCATTCAATGTGATCATAAGATTTTTCAAAGTCAATTTTGATGAATAAATCTTGTTGATTGAATCATCTAGCCCAATCCATACCTTCTCAGATGGTAATGATGTTATCTAAGATGTAGCAGCTTTTGATGAAGCCTATTTGTTCAAAACACACAATGAGAGGTAGTATATTGTATAGCCAGATCGTCAGCACCTTGGCTATGATTTTATAGGAGACATTAATGAGGGTGATATACTCTAGGTCTCCTTACTTAGGTATGAATTTGATGTTTTCTTTATTTATATTTTTACTTGGTGAGTGTGTGCGAAATGCTTCTTGGTATACATTAAGAAAATCATTACCCACAAGATCCCAAAGGGTTTTGTAGAATTCACAAGGGAAGCCATCAATGCTAGGGGATTTGTTATTAACTATTTATGTCACTATTTCATGTAAATCATCTATAATGAGTGGCCTATAACAAATCACCCAGTGAGTGAGAGTGAGTTTGCAAGGCATAACTAAAATACATTGTTGAAGGGTAGTTTCATGTTCAGTCAAGGAAGCTTGAGCTTTGAACACTTTTTGATAGTGGTGAAAAATGCTTACACTATCTGTGAAGTTTTTGAGAGTCTATTACTAGTGTCAATAATAACTTGAATTTTTTGCTTCAAGTTTTTGGCTCACAATTTTTGAAAGAATTCTTTAAAAGCTTTATCCCCAATCTTCAGCGTATGAAGCCTAGCTTTGAATTGGGCTCCCCGAGCATTATTGTTGTCTAAAATATGGATGTGGTGCCTTAAGGAAGTAACTCTCAACTACAAGATCTCATTAAAGGGATATTTTCCTAGTGCTAGGGCTAAATGGCCCAACTCTGAGGAAGTAGCAGAGTAGGAGTGTATTTGAATTTTGGTGAGCTGGTGGTCATATATCCATAAAAATTGAGTGGTCCTCCAGATTACATCATCCCACCAGAGAATCAAACTAGATTTTTGGGAAGGACATGGGTCTAAATTCTATACTCTCCTACTGTGTACCACCATGAGCCCATGTTTAAGCAGAGAGTTGTTAAGAAAAAATTATATTTTGTGGGCCTTGGGCTTCATGAACTACTAAGTCACATGAAATCAAATGGGAGAGTGGTTAGCAAGCCCAAAATCTGGTAGTGTTTGTACTAAAGGGAAGAAGCCATTATCAAAATAGAAGTATGATTGGGTGGACATCATTGCCCTATCAAGATGTTTCATAATTCAAGTAGAGCCTTCCCTAAAATTACTCTAGGTGTAACAAACTCCATCTGTAGGTCAACATGAAGTATTAGGGTCATAAAGACCTTATTTAGTGAACATGTAGAACCACACCTCAATTTCACTAGCTACCCACCTCATGGGCAAGTGGCTCATTTTGTCTTTGGGAGTTGCCACCATATTAAAGTCACCACATAATACCCAATGGGCATCAGGGAGATCATCTACTATCCACCACCATAAATGGGTATGCTCCAAAGCATTATTTGAGGCATAAATATTAATAAATCCAAAATAATAGCTTTCAATGCTAAAAATATCTCATACGAACTGGTTGATGGGGTCCATGCTAGATTGTACTAAGTGTGGCCACCACTTTAGAGAAATGAATGTGATCACCCCTCCAAGTCCCATGGTATGATGACTATGCAAAATAATACTATTGTGCTAGATGAAATTACTGATAGCCATCAATAAAAAAATCCACCACCTTGACTTCTTACAAATAGATAATGTCCATCTCAAAAAATTCTTTACTAAAATCATACATGAAAAACTTGTGTTTTAGATCTATGAGACCCTAAACATTCCATGAAAATCAATTCATAAATGATGGGAGTCAAGGAACATGTCCTTTGAGTCTAGCCCTTCTAGGGTGTCATATTGGTTCTATAGAAAGTGCTCACTATTGGCACTCAAGAATTCATATTGCTTCCTCAAATCAGGGTTAGTCAAAAACTCTTCTTCCTCTACCTCATCATTCTTTTGAGCAGGGATACAAGAGCATTTGGGTATATCTCAACAAAAAGGAAGTGGAAGAGTGGTGACCTATGAGTGTGAAAATTTGAGAGAGCTAGGCATAAAGGCCTTGATACCTTGGGACAAGATGTTAGTATCTAGAGGGGTGTTAAACACTCTAGGATTTTCAACTAGTTTCAGAGCTTCAACTAGTGTGGGCTCTTTTTCAATAGGACCATGCTTTCATAAGCCTATACTCAAGGATGGCTTACCACCTTTGGGGATAGCAGCCATGTTGGTTGATTTGGGGTGTAAATTCTTCTTCCCTACCATTTTATATCCATCTTTAGTGAGTTTTTTAATAGCCTTGGGAAAGGACTTAGGTGGTGAGGACAAATGATTGTATGAATTATTGTGAGCCAACTGAAGGGGACAATCCCATATCTTATGGTCTATGGCTTGGTAGAGAAAACAATTATTAGGAAATTTGATATAGAGGACTCGTTGAGAGTGCCTCACATCCTCAACTTGGATTTCCACACACTCCTTGAGGTCCCAAAATAGGTCTACTTCTATATAGACCCTCTTTTGTAATCTAGCAGAGTAGAACTAGTTTTGTTCATGAAAAACCACATGACCAATAAAACACACTATCTAGTGAATAAAGTGTCAGAATACGAGTGAGAGGCCTGGGAATTTAACCAAAATTGAGACATTAATATCAGTGTGCTCTGAGATCACAAAGTCTCATGTCCATGGGGAGAGGACCATTGGTGAGTTCCTGACATACCAAATGGCAAACTTATGGAGGATTCCTTCAGCATGGGATGGGTCAAATAAGCAGAAGAAGAAAAAACCCTTAATCATTTTTTGAATTCTCTTCAACTTGATGCCATGAGATGCCCAATGAGTTTGAACCCATGATCATAACATACTTACATAGGGGATTCTCCCAACAAAATAACCTATTAAATAAAACTACTCTAACCATTGCCATGAAAAATTAAATTCAAGAATAGTTAGTCTAACATCAGGTTTTGAAACATTACCTCATGGTAATTTTTTGGGACAAACTTCCTTAGGTGCTTGTATGGGGCCATTTCTCGGTGCTCCTCCATTCTTCTCTATAGTTGAAATAGTTTGGATAGAATGGGGGGATATTATAAAGACTTGCCTCACTTGAAGGTGAGAAACCCTAAATTACAATTAATGCTAAATCTCATAGGTGCTTAAGGCCTTGGTATGAACCAAGGATAGACAATCAAGAAACCAAGGGCCGACTCAATGGAATGCATGAAGAAACCCTAGTAGAGTGAAAAAAACCTTCCCTCACACATGATCTAATCATGGATTATTTAAAATAAGCATAGTTTCATATTTTTTTTAAATCCAATTCTTTATTCCACCAAAGAAATGTGACATTAACTTTTTGGAGGATTGTTAAAGAAAGTCATGGGAATATTTTAATTCTCTAATCTCACAAGTTAAACTCCACTTTATTTCTCCCACTTACAAAGAATCATATAGTTGGTGGAAAGATATTTGGTTCTTGATTTATTTTAGTGGGGAGATTATGTTTTTATTTTGGTGGAGATTTACATGTATATTAATCTTTTTTTTAAAGATTATCCCAAGTCTTTAACTCCAAGATTATTCAAGGACAATGTGGCATTTGATTTGGACATGTTTATTTACATGGTAATCTTGTGGTAAAATCTACATGGTATATATGGCATGGAAATAGTGGATTATATTGAATTGTCCACCAAGCCAATAATATTAGCATCAAAATAGAGTAGATATGCATTTGAAGATGGCGAGCCTATTTTGGCTAGTATTTATCACAAAAAACATCTGGCCCAAAAATGGGGAAACTCATTATTATGAGAAAACAATCATTATTCTCACTGAATGTGTGAAGGTAGAAGATATTCTAGAAAGCCATGTTGAAAAAATAGAAATACCCAATTCAAATAAATTGTTGGTGCCCCTGAAGGTAAATTTGTTAATCTCTAGCTAACACTAAGTAGAGTTGAGAAATATATAACCACGTGTTATTTTACAAAGGCAAAAAGAGGATTTTGGCAAAGAAGTAGTGATTTTGCATAGAGGGAACAATGTATAGGAATATACAGAGGCTATGTATTTTTTTGTATCTTTTTTTCTAATCTCTATAAATTATAGAGAGGGATTTGTGACCAGAAGGTTTCTAATAAACCTTCTAAGAGTGTTGGCCTCCTTGAAGAAAGAGAGAAATTGCCCATTTCAAAGATATATAGTTGTAGGTGATCATTTTGGAAATAAAGGATATTTGTGATCTGTGATTAGATTTTTTCATAGGTTGATCAACCAATTGGAAATTATTCAAGGATGTAAGTTTAATCATTGTATTTACATCTTATTTAAAGGGAACAGTTCAAATGAACCTAGGGACAAATCCATTTGGTGAACTCCGTAAATAAATCTTTTATGTCATTTTTTTTTTAATTTCTTCTCTGTGATCTGAATTTCTTTCAATTTCCTTAATTAAATTATAGAAGTTTTATAAAGCAATTTTTAGATTTACTAAAAGGGAAATTGGAAAATTAATATCCATTTTTAATCCAAGAAGACTATAAAGTTTTTATGGACTTAGACTATTTGTAGAGTATAATTTTTTTTAAATTGAATGGTTTTAACTGAACAACATAATTATATGAGTTTATAGAATAACTCATAATCAAAATTGTTCAAATAAATTACATTCAGACTAAAAAGTCAATTTTATTTAAATAAACTATAAAAAGTGACTTATTATATTAAAATCCATTTTTAAATAAAACATTATTTATTAATAAGGACAAATTATTGTTTATGAATCAGTCTTCTTAAATGACGATCAGACATTTTGTTATGCATTAGTTCTAAAATATTTTCATTGACTTCAATTAAGTACTTGTCTTTTCTATGCACAATTCTTGGAGGTGTTGTTAATGGCAGAATTTGTTGAGAGGGTATTTCAAAATCATTATTACTTCCATTTTTTAAAGCTGGGATGACATTTTATTCAATATTTGTTTCCATCAAATTTTATTCATTCATGGAGAGTGAAGCATCATACATAGACTCATCATCAACAAAATCAAAAACTTGGAACTTTGAATGTAAACTTACAACATTATATAATTCATTATTTCAATTTCATTATTATTCACTTAATTATGGTCAATTTCATTATTATTCAATTCATTATGGTCAATTTCATCATTTTTTAATTCATTATTGTCAATTGGCTCATTATTTATGGCATTTAGTTCATCAGGATTAGGGTTTGTACATTGTCTACCATGAAGTTTTTGTATTTGTATCTTGTTTTTCTCTCTCAAATCTTATAATTCTTCTACTGTTTTTTCTTCAATATATTCCTCTTCCTTGAATGCAATCCCATCAAGGATAATTGACAACTTTTCAAAGGTGGGGTTAAAAGTACACAAGTATTACAAGTCTCACAAAAGTACATAGAGAATGTTTGTGGGTATAGAATTCTTGATTTGAGTTGAAAATAGACCTTGAAAAGTGAGATTAGCCTATAATAATAATAATAATAATAATAATAATAATAATAATAATAATAATAATAATAATAATAATAATAATAATAACTTGATTGCATTGTATAATGTGATTACGTTTTCAATAACATGATCGTGTTATTCTTTATACTAGGTTTTGTTTCAACATACATATTGAGAAGCGAGTTTTGTGTATATTAAGAATAACATGACCACATTATGTAATAACATGATTGTATTATTCTTAATACTCGGTTGAGGTTAAACATAGACATTGAGAATCAATTTTTGTCTATACTAATAATAACATGATCATGTTATTAAATAATGTGATCATGTTAAACTCAATATAGATTAGGGATTAGGGATGAGGGATTAAGGCATTAGTACATTGGGTTTAGGGATTAGGGATTAAAATTTATGTTTTAGGGTTTAGGGATTAAGGATTAGGGCATGTAGGGTTTAGGTTTAAGGGTGTGTATAAGGTCTAATCACTCTATGCCATGTGTGAAACTAATTTTTACTACAAAGGATGTTAATTGGGACTAAATCAATTAGTAAATATGGAAAGTTTATGTTTACAATTTAGGATATAGTATTTAGAGTTTATGGTTTACGGCTTAGGTTTAGGGTACACAGGGTCAATCACAAATATAATTCTTAGTCTAAATGATGTTAATTTGGTCTAAAATGATTGGTTTGGGGTTTAAAGTATTTATATTTATGGTTTAGAGTTTAGGCATTAAGAACTTTAAGGATTAGGGATTGGGGTATAGGTTTTAGGGTATATAAGGTACAGTCATGAAAGTGATTGGGGTAAATTAGAGATGATCAACCCCCAAATGACATTTTATAGTCATTAAATTAGGTTGAAGGGGATCAAAATAGTCCCAATTAACTTCATATGCATAGCTAGATTGGTACTCAAAAGGTTAAGTTTTGGCCATAGGTTTAACAAATGCATTATATGAAATTTTATGATAAAATCAGTTATATCATAAAGCATGTATGTTTGTGGCATGTAGTGGGCATTAGGGCATAAGGATCACAATTTATGTTTTAAGGATTAGGGATTATTGCATAGGGTTTAGGTTTAAGGACCCATATATAATGTCTAATCACTTTATGCCATGTGAACCTAATTATTACTATAAAGGATGTTAAATGAGATTAAATTGATTGGTAAATGAGGAAAGTTTATGGTTTACAATTTAGGGTATAATGTTTAGGTTTTATGGTTTAGGGCTTAGGTTTTAATGTATATATGGTTTAGGGTACATAGGCTCAATCTCAAAGCTAATTGAGGATAATTTGAATCACTTAGACCCATTTATGATTATATAATGTGTTTTTGGGTTGTCATTATACCCCATGTCATCATGTAGATTGAGTGAATTAGTCAAATGGGGCAATCAATTGTGTGATTTAGGCCAAACTGATCCCT
The DNA here is from genome assembly GCA_037957365.1 of Torreya grandis. Taxonomy (NCBI): domain Eukaryota; kingdom Viridiplantae; phylum Streptophyta; class Pinopsida; order Cupressales; family Taxaceae; genus Torreya; species Torreya grandis. The sequence goes on along the minus strand of JARHVA010000847.1, from coordinate 2,504,534 downwards.
TTAAACTTATTTCTTAGTCTAAATGATGTTAATTTAGGCTAAAATGATTGGTTCAAGGTTTAAAGAGTTTATATTTATGGTTTAAAGTTTAGGTATTAGGAACCTTAAGGATCAGGGCATAAGTTATAAGTTTTAGGTTATATAAGGTATAATCATGAAGGCAATTAGGTCAAATTTGAGCTCCTTGAACCTATATCTATGAGTGAAGAATGTGATTTTGAGCTCAATTAGCCCCCACATCATCATAGATTGAGATAATTAAGTCAATTTTGGCTTAATGAGTGATGCAATTTTGACCAATTTCATCCCTATGAACCTAATTCTTGCTATATATAAAGGATGTTAATTGGGGTTAAATTTATTGGTTTAGGTTTTAGGGTCTACAATTTAAAGGGTTTGGGGTTTAGGGATAATGGCTTAGGGTTTAAGGTAAATGGTATAGGGTTTAGGGTTTAAGATATCAGATATAGGGTCCAATCACTAAGGTAAATGAAGAACATTTGAGTTGTTTATTCACCTATTTATGAAAATTACCTTTATATTTGCATTTCTAATAAAAGTGCTCAGTTAAGCTATGTACATGTTGCATACATGTTATACAATAGATTGAGCCATAAATTTGGTTTAGGGGCTCAATTTTTCCCAAATCATGTTCCTAATTGCACTAACTGAATCAATTCTTGGTAGAATTGAACTTTTAGTTGTGCCCCAAAGCATAGCTTGCTCTTGAAGGGGTTCAAATTGGCTTCAAATGCCTCCTTGATTAAATTAAAAAACTCTTTGTTTAATTATATATGACATGACATTAAGGTTAATTTCATTCTAAATCACATCATATACAATTTAAAATAGGTTCATGTGGCTCATTTTGACCCTAATTACCTTTGTAATTTAACTAATCGACATTTGCATTCATTAGTTGATGACTTCAAGTTTACTAAGCTCAAAACCACATTCTATACATGTATAACTTGCATATAAGTAAATAATATATCTTTGCTTCAATCAAGATAATGAAATTGGAGTTGATCAATCCCTAAATCACATTTTATAGTCATGTAATTAGGTTGAAGGGGCTCGAAATAGCCCCAATTTACTTCAGATGCATAACTAGATTGGTACTCCAAAGGCTAAGTTTTGGTCATAAGTTTAAAAAATGCATTTTATGACATCTCATGATAAAATCGGCTATATCTTAAGGCATGTATTTTTGCAGTATGTAGTGGGTATTAGGGCATAGGGCTTACAATTTATGTTTTAGGGATTAGGGCATAAGGTTTAGGTTTAAGGACCTATATATAATGTCTAATCGCTCTATGCCATGTGAACATAATTCTTACTATAAAGGATTTTAATTAGGACTAAATCAATTGGTAAATAGGGAAAGTTTATGGTTTACAATTTAGGGTATAGTGTTTAGGTTTTATGGTTTAAGGCTTAGGTTTAAATGAATATATGGTTTAGGGTACACAAGGTCAAAAGCAAAGATAATTGAGGATAATTTGAATCAATTAGAGCCATTTGTGACTATAGAAAGTGTTTTTGGGTTGTCATTATACCCTATGTCATCATGCAGATTGGGTGAATTAGTCAAATGGGGTAATTATTCATGTGATTTAGGCTAAATTGAGCCTGTGAACTTAATTTTTTGTCTAAATGATGTTAATTTGGGATAAAATGATTGGTTAAAGGTTTAAAGAGTTTATATTTATGGTTTAGAGCTTAGGGATTAGGGATTAGGGTATAGGTTTTAGGGTATATAAGGTACAATCATGATGGTGATTACAATAAATTTGAGCTCCTTGAACCTAGATCTGTAAGTAAAAAATGTGATTTTGGGCTCAATTAGCCTCATCATCATCATAGATTGAGCTCATTAAGTCAATTGTGGTAATGAGCGATGTGATTTTGACCAAGTTCATCCTTGTGCACCTAATTCTTACTGTATATAAAGGATGTTAATTAGGGCTAAATGTATTGGTTTAGGGTCTAAAATTTAAAGGGTTTAGGGTTTAGGGCTTATAGCTTAGGGTTTAAGGTAAATGGTATAGGGTTTAGGTTTTAAGTTAAATGGTACAACGTTTAGGGTTTAAGATATTAGATATAAGTTCCAATCACTAAGATAATTGAAGAAAATTTGAGATGTTTGTTCACCTATTTGTGGCAATTACCTTTATGTTTGCATTTCTGATAAAAGTAGGGTTAGTTAAGCCATACATATTGCATACATGTTATACAATTGATTGAGCCATAAATTTGGTATAGGGGCTCAATTTTTCCTAAATCATGCCCCTAATTACACAATTTGACTAATTAGATCAATTTATGATAGAATCAAACTTTTAATTTTGCCCTAAATCATATCTTGCTCTTGAAGGGGTTTAAATTGGCCTTAAATGCCTCCTAAATTAAATGAACCAATTCTTTGGTTAATTATATATGACATGACATTAGAGTTAATTTCACTCCAAATCACATTGAATGTACAATTTAAAATACATTTATGTGGCTCATTTTGACCCTAATTACCTCCATAATTGCATTAATCAACATTTGCATTCATTAGTTGATGACTTCAAAAAGTTTATTAAGCTCAAAACCACATTCTAAACATGTAAAACTTGCATATAAATAAATTATGTTTCTTTTATTCAATCGAGATAATGAAATTGGAGCTAATCAACCCTAAAATCACATTTTATATTCATGTAATTAGGTTGAGGGGACTCAAAATAGCCCTAATTTACTTCAGATGTGTTGGTTGAATATTTTGTCGATCAGCGTACTAATAAACAAAATAGGTCTGATCAGCCAAAGTAGGAAGATTAGTCATCCAAATGTGTAGGTTCACCACATCAGAAGGGGACTGATCTCTCCTCTCATCAAGGGGAGGTTCCCTATAGATAAGCTATATATATATATATATATATAGAAAATAATACTCAGGGGTAAGACAAACCATCCATCTCTCTTTGTTCAGAGATGATGTGTGTGGATCAAAGGAAAAACTCAAAGGAAATGATAGACAACACTCCTCTTCTTTCAAAAGTACTATTCAGCCAACCATAAGAGTACTCCTAGTAGTAACAGTAAAATGTAGCAAAGGATGTGTTATTGTTCCCAAGTTCTTCTTAAAGAGGCTATATAAGGGACTCTCTTCTATTTGTAAAAGATATCTCTTTTTTGACAATTAGAACGAAACTCTACCCAAATTTTAAGGCATTACTGAGACTTTGAGCTCAGATTGCTGATCATATTTTGTTACTAGAATAAGAAAGCAAGTGACTTTTCAGACTTTGTGTTGTGAAATCTTTATTGTTGGAGAAATTGTTCTTATGTCTTTTTCCTTGATATATTTTTTGTTCCTTTACTTCAACAAGCAAAATTAGTGAAAGTAGTCAGGAAGGTGTCCTGAAGAGTCAAGTTTGGAGAGACTTTGTGCCCCCATAATTGCCTTTAGTGTGTTTTCTTTTCATTTCTGTGTAAAGGACCTTGGGATGACTTTGTGCCCTCATTGTCCTTCATATATTACTCTTGAGCAATTCAAGTGGAGACTTTGTGCTGCATCTTGATTTGCTAGTTACTACATCCTTTGTTACATTGTGTTGTTACTAATATTTGTTGTTACTACTAGGAGTACTCTTGTGGCTGGCTAAATAGTACTTTTGAAAGAAGAAGAGTGTTATCTATCATTTCCTTTGAGTTTTTCCTTTGATTTGCACGCATCATCTCTAAAAAAAGAGAGATGGATGGTTTGTGCTACCCCTAAGTATTTTATATATATATATATATATATATATATATCTTATCTATATGGAACCTCCCCTTAATGAGAGGAGAGATCAGTCCCCTTCTGATGTGGTGAACCTACACATTTGGATGAATAATCTTCCTACTTTGGCTGATCAAACCTATTTTGTTTATCAGTACGCTGATCAACAAAATATTCAACCAATAGTTTTTGGCGACTCTGTTGGGTATATCACATCCATTATCCATTTATAATCTATCCATTCACATCCACACTAACTAGAAAAGAATGCATAGTTTAAAGCCTCAAGCTTTAACTGAAGCAAGGTTAATTCTTTTCTATTTTTGTTTCACAATCTAGCAGATTCAAGGTATACATGAAGCCAAAGGGCTAAAGGTATTGTTGACCCTATATTCGAGTTGGTATAGCAAAGTGATTTTGATCTATTTCCTTCACCATCTCGTCTCCAATGAACCAAGAGCTTTCCTCCTACTAAAGTTAGTCTCCATTACCAGGTGAAGTATCTACTTTTGTTGTTGATAAAGCTTTGCCTATAATTACCCCTCTAAGATTTGTTATCCCTCCTTTTCATAATCTTACAATGGCAGTTCAAGGCCCCTAGGGTAATGCTTTTGGTCCTCTCAATCTTACTCCACCTCTACATGAGCTTCCATGTAGTTTAAATAAAAACTTCTCCAAATTCTATGGTGATGGAAAAGTTCATCCTAATGAGCACACTCCAGCTTTCAACATAGCTTGTGGAGTAATCAGAGTAGAATTTGAAGATGAAGTAGTCAAGCTTTTTGTGGAAACACTACAAGGTGCTACTACAGATTGGTTTTATCATCTATAGGCTCAGTCAGTGACTAATTGGAATACTCTCAAAGCTAAGTTTGAAGCCAGATTCAAACCTGTACAAGATGCACATACACTTCTAGATCAACTTACACAGATGAAGAAAGAGCCTCATGAGCCTATGAGAGACTTCATAGCCAAATTTGAAAATTTGAGAAATAGAATCCCTGTAATTACTCGACCTACAACTAAGAATCTCAAATGCTTTTTCATCAATTCTCAGCTACCTGAAGTGAGTTTTTTCTTGAGACATGTTGGTCAAATAGATCTTACTGCAGCTCAACTTTTGGCCACTAAGATAGAAGATAACCTCATCTTAGCAGGGAAGATAAGAAGAGATCCAAATAGAAATAGAGCTTCATCATCTTCTGAATATGCATCTACAGGCACCACAAATCCAATGGTGCAAAAATTAGCAAATGAGTTGCTTGCTCTAAAAAGCAAATGGCTCAAAGAATGTCTTCTGCTCCTTCATACAGAAGGACATTCTCAAATTAGTCATATCAAGGCAATGCTGCCAAGAATCAAGGGAAACAGAATCACCTTCCTCCCCTACAAGGGAAACTTGCCCTAGAAGCTCCTCCAACTAATTCAGCAATGGGATATCTTGAAGCAGAATCAGAGTTCTCTTTTCAGCCTGAATTGAATCAAGAAAATGATGCTGATCTCCTTGAAGACAATCAAGAAGAATTAGCTGGTGACTCCCACATTAGTTTTCTAAACTACCAGGATGAACCTAGAAGCAAAGGAGAAGCTTTTGATAGATCATATGTAGTATTTACCAGATCCAAGAACTAATCAGTCTAGTAGGCTGATAAAGAGAAGATAGAAGAGCAACCGCAGCCAGCAGTCATAATTGCTAAACATGGAATCATTCTGCCTTTTAGTGAAAGGATCCAATAATCACCCAAAAGGAAAATACATCAATTTCACCTTCCCCTTCTACTTCAAATTTGCAAACCAGCCCACCTCCCATCCCTCCTAAAACTCAAAAAGTTGAAGTACCTTTCTCTGTACCTAGTTCAATTCAGCCATTTGATATAATCGATCATGTCAAAAAGACAAAAATACAAATGTCTGAGTTCAAATATTTGTAGTCTAATCCTGAATAATTGAATAAGCTAGTCCAATATGTCAAGAACCAAACTGTTCCTATAGGACAAAAGGCTAAAAAGTTAACTCTTGATTCTCCCAAAAACATGCCTATTCTAAATAATTTGGTCATTACTCGCCCAGCTACTCTTGAAAAAATAGAACCTTTCTATGTTTCCCTATTAATTAATGGCCACAAGCTGAGTAACTGTATTATAGACTCAAGTGCATCTGATAATGTTATGCCTGCTAAAGTAGTTGAGTTTCTTAGTCTCACACTGACCAAGACATTTAGGATATGTTTCTCCATGGAAAACAAGCAAGTACCATTGCTGGGGCAAATCAAATATTCCCAATTTGCATTTTCAGCATTTCCAAACAAAACAATCAAGATGACTGTCTTGGTGGTTGACGTCCCAGCATTTTATGGTATTTTTCTTGGACAAAATTTTTGCAAGAATATGGGAGGAGAACTAAGCATGGATCTATCTGAAGCAAGGATCCCTATACAAGGCATAATGAAGAGGTTGCTCCCTGAAAAAGAAGCAAAATATGTGGTCACCTAGACATCAGCCCCTGAAGTTCAAATTATTTTTGAATCTACAGGTATGGGTAACTATTTTTTATCTATAGATGAAGTACATGAAACACCTGAAATTATCAACTCAAAAATTAGTTCAACAAGAACAACAAAAAAACTAGTAGGCTGTAATACAGACCAAGAAGGATCCTCCATCTCTGATGAAGGAAAGTCTAAAGAAAAATTAGTATCAGATGAGATATGGACTTTGGAATTTAATGGTAGCTATTCCTCTACCAATTCAGGAGCTAGGATTATTTTGATATATCCTCAAGGAGATATGTTCCTTTCATCTTACAAATTACAATTTAGCAACACTAACAATACAGCTGAATATGAATCTCTATTGCTTGGCATAAAGGCTACTCAAGACAAAGGCATCAAGTTTCTTCATGACAAAGGGGATGTTGAATTAGTGGTTTGTCAAGTGAGGAGCTTATACCAAACTAAGAATGAAAGATTATGCCACTACTGTAACTTGGTTTGGGACCAAATTGAAAGATTTGATGCTTACAACAATTTTTCCATACTCAGAGAGTATAATGACAGAGCTGATGCACTTGTTGTTTCAGGAATTATTTTAGTTCCTCATTTAGATTTCAAAGAAGATAGGTATACTATTGAGCTGGTCTATAGACCAAGTGTTTCTAACAATGCTGATCATTGGCAAGTATTCAATGATGATCATCAAATCATTACCTTCTTGGAACGTAAAGATAATTTTGAACAACTATGTTTTGAAGGCAGTGAACCTCAGAAGATTGAATCTGTGTCTGAATCCAACTTAGATATAAATGAAGAATTCTTACAATTGAAAGGAAAAAAAATTTGAAAGGCCTGGTTTCTCTTGAAAAGCTATTTGACAAGCATGATAGATTCATCAAACAACAGCAAACAGACTCGAGTTTCTCTCAGAGATTCGATCAAGTGAATCTGACTACTGAATAAAATCCCAAGATGATCAATATTGGTAAGTGTTGCACCCCTGAAGAAATATTCAAGTTCATTTATTTACTCCATCAATACATAGATGTTTTAGCATATTCTTACGAAGACTTAAAGTCTCTTAGACCAGATGAAATTTGCCATGAGATTCCTCTCAAGGCTAACTCAATGCCCTACAAGCAAAAATCCAGACAATATAATCCAAAAATATTAGGTACTATTCTGCTTGAGATACGAAAGATGTTAAATGCTAGAATCATCTTCCCAATCCATCATTCCACATAGATTGCAAACATAGTGCCTGCAAGGAAGAAGAATGGCAAAATTTGCATTTGTGTAGATTTCAAAAATTTGAATCAAGCATCTTTGAAATATAATTATCCTTTGCCAATCATGGATCAAGTACTTCAAACAGTGATAGGTGCAGAGATGTTATCAATGTTAGATGGCTTCTCAAGATATAATCAAGTTGAAGTTGGTGAAGTAGACCAACACAAGACTGCATTCACCACACCTTGGGGTACATTTGCATATAGAAGAATGCCTTTTAGTTTAATAAATGTTGGTGTTACCTTTCAGAGAGCTATGGATTTAGCTTTCAAAAATGAGATTGGTAAATTCATAGTGGTATACCTTAATGACTTGACTGTCTTTTCAAAGCGTTGATCTGATCATGTACGCCACTTAAAATAAGTATTAGAATGCTGTCGCCAGAATGGTATTTCCTTAAATCTTAAAAAGTCTATTTTTAGAGTAACAAAGGGGAAACTCCTTGGACACATTGTGTCTAAAGAAGGCATAAAGATTGACTTAGATAGAGTCAAGTCTATTCAAGAACTTAATTTGCCTAAAAGTAAGAATGTTGTTCATTCTTTCTTCAGAAAGGTGAATTTCTTACAGAGATTTATCCCTAAATTTGCTGAGAAAACTAGACACATTGTGAACATGATGAAAGGGAAGACCATCTTCAGCTAGACTAAAGAAGGAAAATCAACATTTCAAGATATCAAAATTGCCATTGCTCATGCCCCTACCTTGGTTTGCCCAGATTACAACAAAGATTTCATCATATATAGCTATGCGTCTGAACACACTCTTTCAACAATTCTTGTTCAACAAGATAAGGAAGGTATGGAATCTCTTATCTCTTTCATGAGTTTCCCTCTCAAAACCCATGAGATAAAATATTCAAATATAGAGAAGCATGCTTATGCCTTGGTGAAAGTAGTCAAACATTTCCGCTTCTATATTATGAATTCACATACTACTGCCCTAGTGCCTGACACTACAGTCAAGTCTATATTAACTTAGGAGGAGCTTGGCACGAAAAGAGGTAATTAGATTGCAAAGATCCAAGAGTTTGATCTAGACATCAAGCTGACAAAGCTGGTCAGGGGTAAAGGCCTATGCCAATTAATTGCTGACAATAAGTCAAAAGACACAACATGAAGAAACTAAAGTAAAAGAGATTTCAATAGTCTTTTTTGTCTCCCCTACCAATGAGTGGTATTTAGGTATCGCTCATTTCCTTACTTATGGTGAATGTCCTGCTCATTTGTCTTACAAAAAAAGGACTATCAAGTTAAAAGCTACTAATTTTGTCCTGTGAGATAACGGCCTGTACAAGAGAAGCATAGATGGAGTATTCCTTCACTGTGTAGACAAAGAGAAATAAACCCAACTTTTGAAATCTTTTCACAATCTGGCCTATGGAGGACATTTTTTTTCTCCTGTGACTGCTCATAAGATTCTATGAGCTAGGTATTACTGGCCAACTCTTTTCCAAGATGCACATAAGTGGGTGAGAAAATGTTGGAAGACCCAAGTTAGTTGCTATGCCTCTCAAGCCAGTGATCATAGAAGAACCTTTCAAACAATGGGGACTTGATTTTATTGGGACTATAAACCCATCTTCAAGTGTTGGACATGATTATGTCCTTATAGTAACTGACTATTTCACCAAGTGGGTAGAAGCAATCCCAACTAAGCATGCTACTTTAGAAGTTGTATGCAACTTCCTTAAAGAGAATATCATTTCCAGGTTTCGAGTTCTAATCAAAATTGTTACTGATAATGTAGCTTGTTTCACCTCTCAAGAGATTACACAATTTTGTTTCCATTATGGAATTATACTCTCTCACTCTTCTGATTATTTTCTACAAGGAAATGGACAAGCTGAATTTAGCAATAAAAATCTGGTAACTATTATCAAGAAATCAATAAATGACAATCAAAGAACATGGCATAAAGCTTTGGTTGATGCTCTGTGGGTAGATAGAATCACACCAAAGAGGAAAATTGGTATGTCTCATTTTCAACTTCTTTATGGTATTAATGTTGAGATACCAATCACCTTAGAATTACCAGCCTTGAAATTGGCAAAGGCAATTGAAGATCAGACATATGAAAGTTCTCTCGATAAAAGAATCATGTGCCTAGCTGAGCTGGAGGAATAGAGAATCATGGTGGTGGACATAATTACTACTCATCAAAGTCTGGTAAAGAAACTCTTTGACCAGAAGGCCAAAAATCATGATTTCTAGATTGGGGATCAAGGCCTGTTGTGAGACAAAAGGAGAGAACCAAAGGGGATGCATGGAAAGTTTGACTCCCTTTAGAGAGGCCCATTTATAATTCATCAACACATTGGTGAAAATAGCTTTCTACTAAAATATCAAGATGACACACTCTTTTCTCTACCTCACAATGGGCAGCATCTAAAATACTTCAACTCTTGAAGTGTCAGAGCATTGCATATATATATATATATATATATATACAATTTTTAATTCTATTTTGTTTTGTTTGTTTCCTTTTTTGATGCCTTTTGTTTTTGGATAACATGACTCCGTAACCCAATGGTACACATGAAGACACTGGAGATTTTAGATTCTACTCCTTTCAATTCTTGTTGCAATTGACAAAATTTCCCCAACTGGAGCCAACTGTTGTCCCCCAAAAATATCATCTATTTTTAGGACAACATTTGAACTATTTTGGTCCTACAGACCAAAATTATCTCTTCCCTTTTTAAAATTGTCTTGGGCATTCAAATTTCTCATTTTTCAAGCTTCTCAAAAATTTGTAGATTCTGCAGGCAGATTCAATTCTATAGGTTCAAAGACTTCTACAGGCGGGTTCAACCAAAAGAATCAATTTCTAACACTTGGTCATTTTCAAGATTGGTTCAGTGCCTTGGTTCAAACAAAAATCTCCATCGACAAACATCAGCAATAGGTTCAAAGCTTGGTTCAATCGATTGGTTCAATGAAGTGGTGCAACATGTTTGGTTCAATGAAGATCAAAAAGACTCAGTTGAAACAAGGGAATGAACCATTGAACCATTGAACAAAAGTTGGTTCAATTGATCGGTTCAAGCGACAAAGTTCAAAGGAGTGCCCCAAGAGTCAAAGACACAAGTGCCCTTGCAAAGGGAATTCTTGTTTCCAAAAGTGACCAAGGCAAACAAAAGGAAAGAGACAAAAGCCTGACAAAATCTCGTGGATGCTGCCAAGTGTCGACGGCTAAGCCCCACTATACTTTATTTCTGCAAATTGGTAGATATTGCCACGTGTCCCTCTTTAAGCTTGTTAGGAGCCTCCAAGTGTCAATATCCTTAGTCTCTTTCCTTAGCTTCACTATTTCAATCAAAGACCATGGTGGGCCTAGGGACAAGTGACTAAATGAAGTAGAATGTGCCAAGTGTTTGTGTCTACGTGACTAATAAATGTATTTGAACTGTGCCACGTGTCCCTTGTAAAATTTGACAGAAGCTGACAAGTGTCAATCTCCATAATTTCTCCCTCTTACTTCTTGTTTTCATAAAGATTATGGTGGACCCCCAGTGAGCTACTGAAGAAAGTGGAATGCATCATGTGTCATCATCTGCCTGACTCTCCAAAGATGAGTGAAAGTCACCACCTGTTCATTTATAACTCTGCAGAGAGTGACACGTGTCTGCGTTTGATTTTTGAACAAGTTTCTAAGCTCATCTTAAGAATTTTTTAAGTTAAGTGAAACACACCAAGTGGCATCGTTCGCATGAATCCAAATGAGTTATGCATAGTTCTATAGTGTTTCTAAAATGCAACGGAAGCCGACACGTGTCATCCTCTACAAGATTCTCAAGAGGCAAGAAGCTGCCACCTTTTCCATTGTAAATCCATGGAAGTTGCCACGTGTCTTCACCTGTTTAGCAGTGGAATGTGCCACGCGTCAATTGCTAAAGACCAGAAAAAAGTGACTAAGGAATAGAGCATCAAATTGACTCTAGGACCCGATTCAAATAACTAGAAAAGGAGGAATGATGAAGAAGGATCAGATCACTAGGTGGACATTGAAAGATGTAAACTTTTAAATAGTGTGACTTGTTTCTCTACATTGAGAAAAGCAATTGGGTAGATGCCCCTGAGTTCTAGCCTGCCTTTTTAACAAATTTCAATGCAACATGATGTGTTACTATTCTCGAGTTCTTGAAGAGGCTATATAAGGGACTCTCTTCTATTTGTAAAAGATATCTCTTTTTTTGACAATTAGAATGAAACTCTGCCCAAATTGTAAGGCATTACTGAGACTTTGAACTCAGATTGCTAATCATATTTTGTTACTAGAATAAGAAAGCAAGTGACTTTTCAGACTTTGTGTTGTGATATCTTTGTTGTTGGGGAAACTATTCTTATGTCTTTTTCCTTGATATATTTTTTGTTCCTTTAATTCAACAAGTAGAATTAGTGAAAGTAGTCAGGAAGGTGTCTTGAAGAGTCAAGTGTGAAGAGACTTTGTGCCCCCATAATTGCCTTTAGTGTGTTTTCTCTTCATTTTTGTGTAAAGGACCTTGGGATGACTTTTTGCCCTCGTTGTCCTTCATATCTTACTCTTGAGCAATTCAGGTGGAGACTTTGTGCTACATCTCGATTTGCTAGTTACTACATCCTTTGTTACATTTTTCTATTACTACTAGGAGTACTCTTGTGGCTAGCTGAATAGTAATTTTGAAAAAAGAGGAGTGTTGTCTGTCATTTCCTTTGAGTTTTTCCTTTGATCTGCATGCATAATTTCTAAAAAAAGAGAGATGGATGGTTTGTCCTACCCCTGAGTATTATTTTTTGTTTATATATATATATATATATATATATATATATATATATATATATATATATAGCTTATCTATAGGGTACCTCCCCTTGATGAGAGGTGAGATTAGTCCCCTTCTGATGTGGTGAACCTACACATTTGGATGACTAATCTTCCTACTTTGGCTGATCAGACCTATTTTGTTTATCAGTACGCTAATCAACAAAATATTCAACCAACAAGATGTACAACTAGATTGGTACTCCAAAGGCTAAGTTTTGGCCATAGGTTTAAAAAATGTATTTTATGACATCTCATGATAAAATAAGTTATATCATAAAATATATAATGAGTTACACCTTAAAACTGAGTAATTATAAGTGGTCAAGTCAACATATTAAAATGACTATAAAATTTTTGAAGTCTAATGTGATACCATGACACCTTAATTCACTATCCAAGGTTAGGGACCTTTCTTGTATCACATAAAATAGCACCACTATTAGGGATCTCAAGAACATATAAGGTCATATATAAAATTTGAGGTAAATAGCAAATTCAAAGTTTTGGGTGTTATGAATATGTAATGTGATCATGTTATTAATGTAATTGCATTATTAAGTAACGTGATCACATTCCTAATGTGGTTAATAATTAAATCATGTTAATACCATGATCATATTATTAACATTATCATGATATTTGAATTTGAATTCAAATCACGTTCCTTTTGGCTCAGGAATGGATTAGATTCCTGAGCCTAAGGCTTGGACCTATTAATCTACAGTCGAGTCTGAGGGTTATGATAAAACAAAAAAAATCAACTTTAGTTGCCAAAAACATTACTAATTTCGATGTGAAAATTCAAAAACTTAATACATCATGATGAGCACACTCTCTTCTTTCCAAAAATATTATTTTTATAGTTTTTGGAATAATTTAAGGTTTCAAACTATGTTGATTTCTAACTATACCTTTTTTAGGCCATTACATGCTGCAAACGTACATTCCTATACATGTTCATGTAATTTTTATTTCTTTGATCTAAGTGAAAAACAAGTTATCTAGTAACAAATTAGGCCTAATTCTACACACATTAAAAAAATTTGATTTTCATTTTTTTTGAAGTAGTTAGGTGTGTCACACGAACGACTATGCATTTTTTTTTCAATTTTTAGGATCTATTTACTTGAAAATTTTATAAACAAAAGTATTTGTTGAAAAAATATAAAAAAATATATGTCACAAAATAGAATATCTTATCTAAATTTTCTCCAAAGGGTTTAAAATAATATTAAACACTGCTCAAAAAATGGTGCACCACATGGCCATTTATCTACTCTACTTTCTTAAAAAAATTAGGAGTTTCTGTTCAAATTTTATATTTTTGAACTAGTTATACTTAACCACTTTTTTAAAAAATTAGTGTTTTGGAAACTAGACTTGAAATGATAAATTTCTTGTTCTTACACCATCTTCAAATTTAGAGTGTAAATATCTCAAATTATCTACAGAAGTTCAAATTTATGAAATTTTAAGAAAATCATGTCCACCGATAGCCCACTTTTTGTCCCCCAACTTTGTGCACTTACCCACTGATTGAAAATCAAGAGGGTCATACCCATGGAAATCATGTGGATTTGAGATAATGGTGAATAAAACTTATATATGTATGCACAATTCATGTAAGGTAAAGGTAGGTCAAAACTAAAATTTCCATGTATCTAATCTAGATTTTAGTGTCTAAAAATACCCCACTTTTATTATAATGTTTAAATTAATTACAATGTGAGAGTAAAAGTAAATAGATATACATGAGTTTTTACAAACACTTTGTCATTGGGGAGATGCTCCAAATTTGTAGTTTGATCTAAGCAAGCTTTCAATGAACATGTATCCATCAAATTTCATGAAATTAAATCTGAAATGAATTATTTGAAACTTGAAACTTAAGAGAAAGGAAGGAATTATCCTATGAGTGGGTGAACAGTGTTTCATTTTAATCTGTTAGAGATTATGCTTTAGTTTTGAAGCATTGGATAAATGTTTTTTTCTATCGAAGCATTTAGAGAATGGTTCCTCTTTTTGGACCCTTTGGAGAATTGGGGTGATCAAATCTTAGTTTGTGTAATTTATAACAGGCCATGGATTGGGAATACAAATTCCATGACCATCATCAATAAGGAGTAATTCTAAGGCCTTTGAGTGTCTCGTTGAACCTCAACCACACCACTCATGTAACTAACCTTGACACTAATCTTGTAACCAACCTTGAAACTATTATTGTAACCCCAATATGAAAGGTAGAAGCCACATATTGGAATCACTTGGATTAACTCCAAAGTTATATAGTGTCACTAAACCTCAATCATATTACCTTAATAAACAAATTGTTTTATATGGAATTATAGATTCAAGGTTGCTCACTTCTAGGTATCATTAAAAATAGAAGGGTGTATGCACAAATTTGGGGGACAGAAAGGTGAAAAATTAAAAAACACAAAAAATATTTGTAAAGGGCATATGCCCTTTTTTCAAAAAAAATATGGCAAATATTATTTAGTTTGGTCCTGAGCCTAAAGGGCATACACCCTTTACAAAGAGTGTATGCCCTTTGAGTTGCAAAGGTTGTATGCCCTTTGAGCTATAAAGGTTGTATGTCCTTTTCAGTTCAAAGGGTGTATACCCTTTGATCTCAATTTTTGTGTTGGGTACACCCTTTTTTCTACATATTTTTGTGATGGGTTTTGTTTGTGTGTGTACGCTCTTTGATCTGCATTTTTTTGTGTGTTGGGTATGCCTGTTGATCTACATATTTTTTGTGATGGGTTTTGTTTGTGTGTATAAGGATATATTTAGTAAAATAAATTACATTTAAATTTTATATTCTTATACTTTAAATTTATTTTACTAAATATAACAAATTAGGACCACTCTACATCTTCTAAAATTGATTATAAAGTTGTAGTAGTTACCATTTAGAAGCTAATTTTCAAAATCTATTCTAGTCAATACTTAGTTTTCATAATTTTAGGTATAGAGGATATAATGACAATTGATGTTTCAAATCATGTTACATATGTAATATAAGGATTAGAAGCCTATTTTACCTACTTGAGTATGTCCTAACTAATTTAACTACTTGAGTATGCCCTACCTAATTGAATAATCGAGCCATATCTTGATCTTAATGAGTATGCCCTACCTAAATACTCAAGTTGTATCTTCATCTTGACTATTCCCTACCTAATTTAACTACTTGAGTATGTCCTGCATACTTTACCTATTCAAGTGCATGCCATACCTAATTGAATACCAAAGCCATATCTTAATATTGAGTATTCCTACCTAAATACCTGAGCCATATCTTGATATTAACTATTCCCTGCTTACCTTATTATTCTTGAGTATTACCTACCTACTTTTTCTAATTGAGTATCCTCTACCTACCTATCTTTATTTCCATACCTACTTGAGTATGCCCCACATAATTCAATATTCTCTACCTAATAAAATACATGAGCCATATCTTGATCTTGAATACCCATATCTAATCCTTATCGTATCTATCTTACCTTATCTATATCTTTAATACCTAATACCCAATTGAATAACTGAGCCATATCTTGAAAGGAGTGTGGGAATTATCACACTTGAAAATCATTAGATGGGGCATCACTAGATCAAAGAATAAAAGAGATGGGTCATTATCAAGGGATGCTTGAAAAGTAGGAGAGGGGCATTTGTTGATCCATATCTTGAAAGGAGAGGGGGCATTCTCACCTATATAGAGAAAGGAGAGACTTGGGACATTCATGTAAAAGGATTGAAGGTAGATTCAGGCTAAATTCTTAAATAATTTATGGATTTTTTAATCAATGGGTTTATCAATATGCATAAATGACTAGCCTATAATATGCAACCTATAACATATATATAGTAATGATATAGTCATTGGCATATTACATCTACCCCATACCTAGTACTAGATGTAGGTATGTTATCACTCATACATGACATCTTTCCTTATTCATGATATGGTCACTCATACCAGGCATGAATGTAGCTAATCACCCTTGTACACTCCATTTCAACCTAAATAATTAACCCTAAACCCCAAAATTCAAACACTAAGCACTAAAACTTAAACCCTAAATATTGATCCCTAAACTCTAAACCCTAAGCCATAAACCTTAAACCATGAACACTAAATCATATACCTAAACCCTAAGGCCTAAATTTTGAACCCTTAACCCTAATACATTATCCCTAAACCCTAGACCCTAAACATATAACTTTAAATCCTAGACTTTATACCCTAAACCCTAAAACCTAAACTTTAAGCCCTTAACCCTACATCCCAAACCATAAATCCTAAATTCTAATTATTAAACCAAAAACCTTAACCCTGTACCCTAAATATTAAACATTAAACCTTAAACAAAAAATTCAAAATAATGAAACTTAAACCCTAAACATTGAACCCTAAACCCTAAATTGAAAACCCAAAACCTTGACCCCTAAATACATAACCATCAAACGTAATCCTAAAACCCTAAGCACTAAACCTTAAACCTTGAAATTTGAACCCTAAACCACAAACCTAGAACCATAAAACCTCAAACCCAAAACCATAGACCCTAAATCCTAAAACCCTAAACCTTAAAACTTAAATGACAAAACCTAAAAAATAAACCCCAAACACTAAACTATAAACTTTAAACCCTAAACCCTTCACCCTAAACCCTAAAAATGAAACCTAAGTGATAATCACTAAACCTAAACACTAAACCCTATAGCCTAAATCATATACCTCAAAACCTAAAACCCAAACCCTAAACTCTAAGCCCCAATCCATAAAATCTTAAACCCCAAACCCTAAACCCTAAACATTAAAAGTTAACACCAAACCTAAAAACCTAAATCACAAGATGTAAACCCTAAACCTTGAATAATAAACCCTAAATTATAAAAACTAGGCCCTACACCCAAAACCCTAATATCTAAATCCTAAACCCCTACACCCTAAACCCTAATCTCTAAACCCTAAACCCCTAACCCTAAACCCAAAAACCCCAAAAATTAATCCCTAAACCCAAAACCCTAAAAAATAAGCCCTAAACCCTTAGCCCTAACACTAAATTCCAAAACACAAATCATAAACTCTAAATCCTAAACTCCAAACCTAAACCCTAAACCCTAATAATTAATCCCTAAGCTCTTAACCCCAAGCCTAAAACCATAAACCATAAGTCATAAACCCTAAACATTAACTCTTAAACCCCAAATTTTAAACCCAAACCCAAAATCCTAAAACTTAAACCTTAAACACTAAACCTAAATCTCTAAACCCTTAAACCTCAACCCTAAACCTAGAACTACAAACCCTAAATCCTAAACTCTCAACCATAAAAACTAAACCCCAAATCCTAAACACCAATCCCTAAGCCCCAGACATTAAATTCCAAACCTTAAATACTAAACACTAAGTTCTAAACCCCAAACCCTCAACCATAACCCCCAAGACCAAAACCTTGAACCTTAGACTCTAAACACTAAACCTTAAGTGTGAAACCAAAAACCTAAAACCCTAACCACAAATACCAAACCCCAAACCCTAAAATCTAAACCCTAAAATATGACCCCAAAACTTTAAAACTAAAACATTAAACACTAAGCACCAAACCCTTGACCCTCGCCACAAAACTCAAAACCTTAAACCCTAAACCCAAACACTAAGCCCTAAACCTTGAGCCACAAACCATAAATCCCAAACCTTAAATCATAAAATCTAAATTATAAACCATAAACCATAACACTAAAACTTGAACCCTTAACCCTAATCCATAAACCTTAAACCCTAAATTGTGAACCTTAAACCATCAACCATAAACCCTAAATTGTGAACCTTTAACCATCAACCATAAACCCTAAACCTTTAACCCTAAACCCTAAACCCTAAAACATAAATCATAAAACCTAAACCTGAAACCCAAAACCTTGAACCCTAATTATTAAGCCCCTAACCTGTAAACTCTAAAATGTAAACGCAAACCTAAACTCCAATCCCTAAAATCTAAATGTTAAACCCTAAAACCTAACATATAAGCACTAAACCCCAAACACAAACCCAAAACACAAAACTAGGAACCCTAAATCCTAAAACCCAACCCTTAATTTAGAATCCTAAGCCCTAAACCCTAACTTGTAAATATAAGACCATAATCCCTAAACCCTAAACCCTTATCCCTAAATCCAAATTATAAGCCCTAAATATTAACCCTTGACACATTTTATGGTTGTAATGTTTTATATTTTTATGTTTTTTGGGTCTAGGTAACTTAGGGTTTAGGGTTAAGTATTAAGTTTTTAAGTGTTTAAGGGTTTTAGGTTATAGGGTATTGCATCTTAGGTATTGAGTTGTGTGTCTTGGTATAGGATCTAAGGTCTAGTGTTTAGGGTTAAGGTATTTAGGGTTTAAGTTTTTAGGGTTTTGGGGTTTTTGGGTTTGAGATTTTTGGATTTAGGATTTTGGGTTTATGGTTTTAGGTTTGGTGTTTTGAGTTTGGGTTTTTCGGGTTTATGGGTTTATTGGTTTAGGGTTTAGGGTTTAGGGTTAAGATTTAGGGTTTAGGTTTAGGGTTCTTACAAGTTTTAAAATACATCAAGGCTCATATGCACAATGGAACCCCTAAATGCCACCTATTATTAGGATAATGGATAGTATTTTTTCACACCTTAACTTATTAGGGTTTATAATTAATAAATATATATAAAGAACCATTTCACATATGAATATATTGTCATAGTGAAATTCTAATCTCCCCTTTTAGTGAATTATGTCCAAGTATAATTATTTCCAATGTCTAGAAACCATTCTTATGTATAGTGGGTACCATGCTTAGATGTTGGACTCTATTATCTAGTTATACCTAGTTCTAGATGTTGGTGACTACCTATCCATCTATCTAGCAATACACTCTAATTTATATCTAGACTCTCAATGATTTTTTATCCATACATTTAATGACACATAAATATGGGTAATCAATCATCCCACTAATATTTTTTGTTGATGGATACATCTTTAATTGGCTCAACTCTAAGATTAGCTCAACTCTTGAATTATATGACCAAATTCCTTTCAAGGGAATCCCCTCAACTAGAAGTGTCATTTCCATAACCCACTCCCATTAAATCCTCCACTATGACCATTTTGAAAATGTTAGGACAAACAACATATGTGGTGGATACAACACCATAGAGGAATGATGCATGCAATGAAAGGTTTGATCAGCCCCCTCTCTACTTTCCTATCCAAATAAATGCATCAATGCTACCCATAGGTATCAACCCACTTTATACCTCTAAATATACCATTCAATAAGTCTAATAAAGGATCTTGTGATTACCTAATGGGTAAAAGAGCCTCAAGTTAGGCAAAAGGACACACAAGGACTTGTTATCATAGAGTTGCCAATAATGATTAACCATTTGGACAAACAAAATGGTGCCACACAAAGGGTGAGGAAGAAGAAGCTAATAGACAAAAATTGGGATGAAATGATATTAGAACACAAAACCTAAACCCCTAAACCAAAAATATCCAAACTCTATTTGAACCCAAAACCTAAAACATCAAAAACCTGAATAACAAAACCCAAACCCAAAACCCTAACCCCTAAACCATAAACCTTAAAACCTTAACTCATAAAGCATTAAACCCTAAACCCTAAAAATTAAAACCTTAAAACCTAGACCCTTAAACCTTAAACCGTTAGAACATAGACCCTAAATACTAAAATATAAACCATACACCCTAAAACCTTAAACCCCAAAACCTAAACCCTTAAACCCTAAATCTCAAAAACCCTAAAATTCTAACCACTAAACCCTTAACCCCTAACCCTAAACCCTAACCCCAATGCCTATCCCTAAATCCTAAACATGTAAACCCTAAATAATAAACCTTAAACCCCAAACCCATACTCCTCAAAACTCTAAAGCATAAAAACTAAAACCCAAAATTGTAAACCCTAACTTCTAACCTATAACCCTGACTCACTACGCTTAAACCCTACCCATACCCTATAATCCTAACCCGTAAACCCTAAGATGTAAATCATAAACTCTAAAACACTTAAATCTAAAACCCTTGAACCTAAAACCTAAAATCCTTACCTCTAACTCCTAACCCCAAACCCCCTTAAATAAAAAATGGGTAAAAATGAGGAGGTAATGATTAGAGATGATGATGGATGATAATGGAGTTAATAAGTGTGATGATGAATGATGATGGATTGATTAGGGATAATGAGGGTCAATAAAAAAGTGATTGGGGATGATGAGGGATAATGAGGGCCAATGAGGGTGTGACTAGGGATGATGAGGGTTCATTATGAAATGATGAGGGATGATTAGGTTTAATGATTAAGTGATTAGGGATGATTAATAATAATGGAGGATGATGGAGTGATTAGGGATGATGAGGATTGATAAGGGTGTGAGTAGGAATAATGAGGGTTGATGAAAGAGTTATTATGGATGATTATGGATTATTATGGATGATTAGGGCGTGAATAGGCATGATTAGGGATAATGTTGGTTAATGAGAGAGCGATTAGGGATGATGAATAATGATGAGGGCCAATGAGGGACAATGAAGGATGATGAGGGAGTGGTTTGGAATGATAAGAGATTATAAGGGCTAATGAGGGAGTGATGAGGGATGATGAGGAATCATTAATATAAATATGTTATAGGTTGCATGCTATAGGCCAATAATTTATGTATATTGATAGACCTATTGATAAAAAAATCCCACAAATTATGTAGGAATTTAGCCTAAATATACCTTTAAGACTTTTACCCAATCATCCCTAGTCACTCAATTTTATATATCTAGATGTGAATGCCCCTATATTTTCAAGATATGGATTCATCACTTCCCCCTAACCTGGCTTCTATCTTTTTCAAATACAAGACACACATTCAAAAAAGGCTCTCATCCTAGTTCTCCAAGGCTCTTGAAATAGGACCTAGAGATATAATTCAGAACCAAAAAATCTCCAAAATCTAATGTGTAATGATGCACAAATTCTTCCCAATAATGTATAAATTTGAGTTGATTAGATGTACCCTATAATTTTTCAATCCACTCTTTCCCACTTGGGCTTTGTAAAACCATTTTTCGTCATTTTAGTTTATAATTATACTCAAGACTGGTAATCCTTGATGTAGCTTCAAGATTGATAATCCCTACTCAAAGAAACATTCATAGTTCTATTCAAGTCACTAGTCCCATGCTTTTAAATTCCTCCTTTGCACTTTCAACACAAGGCACAAAGGTTTCAACCTCTACACATGAATTTTTTGGCCATCCCTTTCAAGGCCATCCCCTTAAGTAAGTCTCAATTCCATAACCCACTCCCATTCGGTCCTACACTATGACCATTTTAATAACTTCAGGACAAACAACATACATTGTGAAAACCACATCATAGAGGAATGATAAAAGCATTAGTATTTGTTCTTAACCCCTATCTATTTTCCTATCATAATTCCCACACAAGCACATAGATTTCAATGCAAGGAGAAAATGTTCTAGACCAAATTCAGTGGCATAAATGCTAATAATTTATACTCGTGACCCATATCATTCTTTGAGAATAACTCAAAAATGTGAGAAGATCCAAAATACTCTAGCCCTTGCACTCAATGTTTGTAACTCAAATAGAAAATAAGTAATTGTGGCTAGAAGAAGTATTTCACCTCCTCCTCATCAAAATATGAATACTAATAAAGAACCAACACAAGCACTACATTCATCAACATCTGTAGAGAAGAGGTGATAAGGGGATGAGATCTAACAATTTTGAAGGTCAAATATGTGAACCATTAGCAAATGCCAAAATGCATGTCATCAATTCTATTACTAGCTGGGTGAGTTGGGAACAGGGTATCAATAGTCCTTATAGTGGCTCGAGGCCAAAACTCAGACTGAATCAAAAGAACCAAAAATCAACCTATCACTCTTTGGAGATTAATACAATATTCAATCTAACATATCATGATATGCAAATCAGAGAAAAAAATAAAGTTAAAGCCAACATTCGATCTTACATTAAGGAGGAAACATAGTTTCATTTGTATATTTACTATTTATTTATGAACTTGATTATATGGAGAGTTCTAGCATTTATTTGATATCAATGGAGAATTATAAAGTTTCCTTTATTGTAACTTATTTTACCAGGTAGGAATTCAAATAACATCCTCCCCTCATATTAGTTATAAGTTAGAATTGATGTCATATTTCTCATAAGGATCGCATGATAATCACACTCATTTTTAAAAATGCATCATTATCAATACAACTCATGCTCCCAATATAATTCAAGATTTTAATGCAACTTGGGCTCCAAATACAAATTAATCTGGTAATTTAACTTGAACTAGAAATACAACTTAGGCACACAATGTAACTTAGGCTCACAAAGTAACTCAAGCTAGAAATGTAACTAAAACTCCTAATGCAAGTTGGGATGGAAATGCAACTTGGGCTCCCAATGAAACTCAAGCTCAAAATTCAACTCGAGCTAGAAATGCAACTTAATCTCACAATACGATGAGGGCTCACTATGCAATTTGGGCATGGAATGTAACTCAGGTTTACAATATAACCTATTTTCACTTATCAACATCATATCAATTTAGAATTGATGAGGAATATATTTTGCATCATATTAACTCATTTTATAAGACACAAATACATCCCCACATACAAAGAGTATACCAACATCATTTTTTTACACTGAAGAGGAAACATAGTTTCCTTTTTTATAACTCACTTTCCAAATTGGAGTATATGAAGCAAATGCAAAGAGGTCATTTTTGATCTGTCATCATTTGTCATCATCCCTCATTATTCAACATGAATTTCCACCATGCAAGTTCAAATAGGATATTATCTTATTTCTACCATATAAATCATTCAAAAATATCCCTAGAGTAATCCATCATGGCCCTACCTAATCTATCAGACATGAATGAGAATAATCATCCTAGTACATTCCAATCGTAAGAAAAGGAATCAAAAAACTATTCAAGATTCATCTAAAAGAGATATAGTTTAGTCTGAAACAAATTTATACTAAATACTAGATTATAACACACTCTACCAAATGAAGGAGTGATTAGGGATGATGATGGAGTGATTAGGTATGATAATGGCCAATGAGAGAATGGTTAGGGATAATGAGGGATGAGGATGAATGGGGAGGGAGTGATTAGGGATGATGAAGGATGATGAGGGTTGATGAGGGATTGATTAGGGAAGATTAAGGATAATAAAGGATTGATTAAGGATGATGAGAAATAATGATGGTTGATGAGGTAGTTATTAGAGATGATGAGGGATGATGAAGGATGATAAAAGTATAACTAGGGAAGATAAGGGATGATGAGGTATTGATTAGGTATTATTAGGGATGATGAGGGTTGATGAGGGAGTGATTAATAATAATGAGGGATGATGATAGCCAATGAAGGAGTGATTAAGGACAATGAGGGATAATGAGAGCTGATGAGGGAGTGACTAGGGATGCTAAGGGAACATGAAGGTTGATGAGGGAGTGATTAGGGATGATGAGGGTCAATGAGGGAGTGTCTTATATGAATTTAGAATGTTATAATATTAATTTATTCTATAAAACTTTGGAATAATGCATGATATTAGAATTGAAAAATGCATGGATTGACCCATTTGTCTAACATTTATTTCAAAGTGAATGGTATCTTTTTAGGATGATTTTTGAATGGTGATTTAATTCATTCTATTCTAAATGGAGTGTATTAGGTTGACTAGCTACATTCATGTCTAGTATAAGTTATTGTATCATGATTATAGGTAGATGTCATGCATCAATGGCTACATAAGTACATGTTATAATAGGTATGCAATAGATGTCATGTATGAGTGATCATATCATGACTATAGGTATGTTATAATTTACATGCTACAGGGCAATCATTTATGCATATTGATAGACCCATTGATTGAAAATCCCACAATTTATTTAGGAATCCACCTTCAAGCTCAGGTATTCAATTGGGTAGGGCATATTCAAGTAGATAAATTAGGTAGGGCATAATCAATTAGGTAAAATAGGGGGCATAATCAATGGTATAGATCTATTACATACGTAACATGATTAGAAACTTTGTTTTTCATTCTATCTTCTAATCCTAAATTATAAAAACTAAGTATTGACCATAATAGATTTTGAAAAACTAACTTCTAAATAGTAATTTATACAGCTCTGAAATTGATTTCATAAGATGTAGAGTGGCCTTAATTTGTTATACTTATTAAATATATGCTCTCACTAATAAAAACTCATGTAACTCAAACCTAACATACTCTCACTAACAAAATGGTGTACGCTCACTAAAAGCTAAATATATACTCTCACTAACATTTCCTTAAAAATTATCTTTCAAAGGACATTCTCCCTTTACAAAGGGATGCAAAGGGCATATGATCTTTCAACATTATAGTCTTTGAAATATTTTTTCTCCAAAATTTCTTTGGGTATAGGTTTAGGGAGGTCTGAACCTAGCATGAAATCAACGATGGAGTAGTCCACGTAATTTTAAGGAAATTTAGGAATAATTTTCATCTTTGTCGATACATTTGATCAGACATATTTTATTATTTAAAATATATATATATATGGATTTGTAGAGGGAAAAGTGTAGTTTTTGAATGTGTAATTTTTTAATGTTAAATTATTATTTTTAATTATTACTTATTTTTTACACAACATACCTCATTATGGACTAAATAGAATCATTATAAATACATTTATAAATTTTTAAACGTTAATCAAAAGTTTATAAAACTTATATCTCAACAATCTACACATCATCAGCTATGCTTTTTTTTTAAAATCATAAAATTAAGGTCAAAAAGTTGTGTTCGTACACTTGCAATTCTAATTTTTCAATTGTCTTAATTTGTGTGTGTGTGTGTGTATGTGTGTGTGTATTAATAAAAAATATTCTCAATAATCTTCAACATTTCATCTATTCATATATGAAATTTCATTCACTAATTCTTTCATTTACTCAAAAAAAGTGTGTTCATACACATGCAATCTCCTTATATTTTCACCAAAAAATGTCAAGACATTGTCATAAATGCATCTATTTTAAACACATTTATCATATGAGTATTGACAAAAAATATATATCTAGAAACTACATTCAAAATTCCACCATTCATATTCTTGTACCATTGTCAAATTCATTGTCTAAGTGTCTCTAAATTTCTCTTGAAGTTTAATAATTGTTATTTTTAGGAAAATAATAATAATAATAAAATGTTACTTTACCCCCCTTTTGTTCCCTGTTATCCTACAATTACCCAAAAAATTGTAATATTGTGTATGTGCATGAATAAATTTCATGCCCCATAAATTTGTGTCAATATGATATATCATTTTATGCATCTATATTCTATTTGTGTTAAAAATCTAAGAACATGTATCTCATGATCTTGTAAAATTATGCATATGCATTGTATATACCCTCAAATGTGTCTAAATATGTGAATATCTGAAAACTTGTAACTTATATTCTTATAAAATGAGTGCATAAGCCCCAAAAAATTGTTTGAAATATTTAAATTCATGTTTCAACTTTAAATCAATGTGATATTTGAACCAATATGAAATATGTAAACTGTGTAAAATTTTGAATTTTCTACTCCAGAGGCTTAAGTCTCTATGACAAGCACACTAATATGTCCCACTTTTGATGTGAGAGACGTAGTCTGCAAGTCACTCATCTCAAAATAAAATAATTTACTATATCATGTTATGTAAAACATGTATAATCTTGGTAATATGTGGAGAATATGTTATCATAGTAATGAATATATCATCAAAGAATGTATGAAAAATATTATAAGGCATATAAGTGTCATGTCAAGATGTATATATAAATTAGGCACATAGTAGTAACCATCACTGATATAAGCACTAAATAATACTATATATTAAAGATGAATGATGTGTGTTATGGCATTACACATAAATGAAGACGTGTGTGATATGGATTATGACACCCACAAACTCAACAAGGTCAACAGGATCAAGAGACTATTTCATGGCCATGACACATACAAAAAAGGCACGTGTGATAGCACTCAGTGTCATACAAAATTTCAAGGGATGTAAAAAGGGACAATAAATGTTACACACAATGCTAGGCACTGTAAAAATGGATAATAAATGTCACACATACAAGGCCAAGGGCCATAATAAGGGGTGTTAATATGTCACATATACAAGTCTAAGGGTTGTAAACAAAGCACAATAAACATCACACACACAAGGCCAAGGGTCATAAACAATATACAAATAATGAATAATCTATTATGAAAGAAAAACAACATCAATGAAATAGAACAAGTAATCTAGTCTACACCATCCATGTATTTCAATGTCACTACATAGTAAAGTAACATATCCATGAAATCTATCACTATAGAGACAATAATTAATATCAAAACATGTGTAAGCAATCATTATAGCTCAACATAGTAAATAAAAATGTCATATAAATATATAACTTGTAATAATTTGATATGTTGAATAAGACACCCTCAACATTAACATGGCCTTTAGGTGTAGGAATGTTCACCATCTATGTATCCATGTATCATTTTTATATGTATGTCTTACATATCACTCATGTATATCATGAAATGTATGTGTGTATGGAAAAGTATATGTATCCTACCAAGATGTGATAAAAAATTATGTAAATAATGTAACCTAACAAAACCTATCATGCTTAGATTTTTTTTTTTTTTTTTTAATCTATTTTTAGAAATGTAGAGTGTGGATAGTGCTAACCAAGGATTCTGCAAATGGGATGCTAACATAAATATCTAGTATTGTATGGTGAGATGGTCATCTTTTGTGAGTGAAAAGTGCCATATGTAGGTGAAATTATATCTAAGTTTGAAATCTAAAAAATGACCTTATTGTGTACTATAACTCCCACCATCATTACCCATAGTATCATATGTATGTTGAGTACCCTAAGAGTGTAATGTATCCTATGAAATCTCTTGCATAGTAGGACAAATGTGTGTATATGTTTGGTATGGAACATAGACAACTGTTAATAACTATAGTGTAGGATGTGGAGTATATATTGGGTGTCATAAGTCTTGAATGACTCTTTGATGTAATGGGTGTTGAAGGAATGACCGTCTAGGAAATTAAACTACTCTCCTTTTGAGCTATATGTGTATTTTTTTTGTTGCACAACACACTCTAATTTCACTAAAATTAGGGTGCCTCTTTTTTTGTTTAGATATTGGTCTCACTTACTATGGTCCAGTTGGATCTCACCTTGTTGCACATGCCTTATCGTGTTTATGGTCATTGTTTTGATCATATCTCAGTTTTTGTGTGTTTTTGAGTCTTATAACCTATCCCATAGTGTCAAGTGAGTCTATGTGATAAATTTTCATATACAACATTTAGTGTGAAAATGGACTCTAATCAATTTTTTTATCTCACTTCGCTACTCAAGTGAGCTTCTCGACTAAGTCTTCAGGGGAAGCAATATGTTTTGAGGGGGAAATAGGTTTCGAGAGTCTTACCATTGAATTGACTATGTCTAAATAATTAATTTGTGTTCATACTATTTGTTTTAATTTAGTCTCTGACATAATGATTAAATTTTGGGAATTAAAATTTGATTTTCTCATTTTTTATTGAATTTTTTTAGAAAAATCATACTTTAAATGACAAATAAATCTGGGGCGTTACTTGTAGTCATGCATGTTGGGTAGAAAAGAGCTTAAATCAAATAAATGAATTTTTCTTATTGCCAATTATATGGCATATTAGAATGAGAAGTGGCAAAACTACATTATTTTCCTAAGCCACGAAATACAAAGTTTAAAATGTTAATACTTGCCCATGAAAATGGTGAAATGGGTTCAAATAAAACAAATATAATTTACTTAATGCAAAATGTACACTAATTTAAAGTGAAAAACAAAGTGCATATCGACACATAGTAAGATTTAAGTGGCAGTGTGCAAAAATCTCTAAAAATGGTGAATTCATTTTCAAATATTAAAATGTCATGTAGAGGCCAAGGCATATGTATGAGTGTTAGGCAAATTACTTTGTGCACCAATGCCACAAAGTGCAAGATTGAAATGTTCGCATTTGATTGTGGAAATAATGCAATGAGGCATGAAGGAATGAAAGAAATATTTTAATAATGTGTGTGGGATTGATTAGTTTATGGACCAAAGTTTGTAATAGAATTATTATGTGTTAATATAATTTTTTGATATAAGAGTTATTCTTTTGAGTAGTATGTAAATTCGATTTGAACTTGAAATTTATCAATAACATAAAACCAATAAAAGATAGATCTATTCCAATGTTGTGTAATGTAATGCAGTATGAAAAGCTCGATTTATATACTAATTTTAAAATGATATGTGTGTGTGTGTGTAAAAATTAATGTTATTTCAAAATTTTGAAAAAGTGCATACATGTTATAATTAAAATCTCAAATTGTTCTGGGAAGTTATCTTTTACACTCGTCATTTTTTTACCATAACATTTCGCTCACAACTCCATTTTACGATCTATCTATGGCACTAGGAATCTAGTTCCAGTCGAGACGTAGTGGTGTCTTCAATTTTCATATATTTTTTTTGTAGATTAAAACATGTTTATGTTTTCCTTCTATGTTTTTTTTAAGTTATTTTAAATCTAAATATTTGACTTTTTTATTTCTATTTAGTAGGCCAAAAGGCTAATGTGGCATAGCACTTGGAGAAAAGATGAGTTGGACTATTGATTACTCTCATCCACTTTTTAAAGAAACTGCCATTTGGTTAATGACTATAATTTTTATAAGTACCCAGCTAAAACTCTATAAATATTGGCTCTTTGTTGCTCTCTGAAGATAATATCAGCCCAATCACTCTTTTCATGTAATTTTATTGTTTCTTAGTGTGGGTGCTTAAGCAATCGCTTGCTTGATGGCCTCAAAATTAGCTTTTCCTTCTTTAGTCCATTAGAATGCTTGATTTTTCTTCAACATGGTTGTTATAGGCTTCACAAGAGTGGAAAATCCAGTGATAAACCTTCTAAAAAAGTTAATCTTTCCAAATAAACTTTGCAAAGCCTTCTTATGCTTGGGTAGTGCCAAAACTAGAATGGCCTCAACTCTATTAGGGTCAATAACATGTCCATATTTAGAAATAATGTGCCCAATTAACTTAACTTCATGAAAAATAAATACACACTTATTTGGATTGAGATAAAATCTATATTATCTACACCTTTCAAAGACTAGCCTTAGATGCTTTAAGTGGTCACTAGCATTCTTGGATAAAATTGTTGTGTCATCAAGGTATATCAATACTATCTCATTGATCAAGCCTTGAAAATCCATATTCATGACTATTTTAAATGTATCACCTTCATTAGACAACCCAAATGGCATTCTCTTATAGGAAAATATCCCCCATTTGGTAGTGAAGGTTGTCTTATATTGGTCTTCTTCTCTGACCAACACTTGGTTAATACCAAGAGTGATAAATATTGAGAACCTGCTACTACTTGAAGTATTTTCTCCATGGAAGGTAGAGGATAATGGTATTTTAATGAGACCATATTCAAGTCTTTAAAATCCACACATAACCTGATTTGACAACTTTTCTTTCTCACAGGGACAAGATTAGCAACCCATGAAGAGTGTTTTATAGGAAAGATGGTCTTTGACTCTATCAACTTGGTGAGTTCATTTCTCATGAACACCTCCACCTTAATATTGATTTGCCTTTGCATTTTAATTATATTCTTAGCATTGGGATCAAATTATATGTTATGTTGATTCAATGAGGGATCAAACCCCTTGAGGTCACCATACTCCCAAGCAAAGATAGCTACAAACTCTCTACATAGTTCAATGAATGTTACCTTTTTCTTCTTGTGTACATACCTTCCCAAGCTTGAGTAATTTATCCTTGAAGATAGCTACCCTCTCATGGTGTTCTTATTTGGTGTAGATACTTACTTTATCTCTTCTCATTTGGTCACTTTCATTGAATATACTCTCAAGATTAACCAATCCTTTAGGGAGCTTGTTAAACCTTAGTTGTATAATTTGTTCCCCATATTGATACTACAACTTGGCCTAGTTTTTGGAAGAGAACTCAAGTTCATGTTGTAAGAAACATGTTATTTAGTTTTCACTTTCAAACACCTATCAATTTATATCATTATCTAGTATGGAAGGCCTTACAACTACCATGATGTATGACTAAAATTTTGCGTTCTTGACATCATTGGAAATACCAAATTGTGCTCTAACTACTACCAACCTATCAACATGTTGATTTTATTCCTTTGGTAGCTATTTGGTGTCAAAATATTTAAAATCCTTAATAAGTTCCCACACTCTATGCTTATGTGACTTCCATAAAGTGTTCTTAGATGTACTCATACCCCTTACTTGGTGTACAACAAGTTCACTATCTTCAATGGCTTGAACTTGTTTAATTACTTTCTTCCTTACCCATTGAAGCCCATGAATGAGAGATTCATACTCTACTTCATTACAAGAACAACTAAGTTGAAATCTAATAACTGAGTAGCACCTTTCATTTGATGGAGAAATAAGCATCATTCTATCACCTACTCCATTCTTACTTCTTGAGCCATCAAAAAATAACTTCCATAAACCATCATCATCATCATCATTAGGCTTAGAAAGATAAGGTATGGATGTACCTTCTTCATGTAAATAATAGACTTGACTAGCCTCTTCAATCCCTCTATATGGATCAAACTCATGATTTTTTGTACCCCCCATTCATCAAGGAAGAGATCTGAAATGTCTTCAAGAGGGATAATTGGTTCTTGATCCCTAGGCTTATCTTCTTCATCAATAATGGCATAATTAACATTAGTTACATTTGGTTTATATGGATAAATATGAAACCTTGAGATAGGTTCTGATCTTATGGTAACTTTGGTGCCATATCTTGTCATAAAGACCATGTAGGATGAATCTAATAATAAGTATCCACTTATATTTTTCATGAAGTCCCTTGACAAGCAAAGGGAAAATTATGGTGGTAGACCAACCACAACTACATCTTGAGAAATAGAGAATTTAGGAAAAGCATGAAGATTTAGATTCAAACTCTTGACAACACTAACTATCTTAGTGGTTGATCCATCTAATTGTAACACACCCTTAGCATGAAGTTCATACGTGAGGAATAGTTTGTCTAAAATTTACTTTGGCATGACTAAGTTACTATCCCCACTATCTATCATGAAATTTTTCACCAAATAATCATCAATGATTATTGAAACATAGAATAGAGGAGGCTTGTTCACTTTACCTTGTTGTGGCTCACTAATCTGAGATGTGTTTACATATATAATAGTACCTTTCATTGTTACTCCTGATGATAGATTGAGCTTAGAAATTTCTTGTAATGTATCCCTTTGCCCCAAAATCAAAAAAAATTCCCACATAGGTATACTTACATGAACCTTTTTCATTTAATTTACTATATTAAGAGAAGAAGTATCAATCCTTCATTGTCCTCTAACATTCATAGTATCACCTTGGACCTACTTGTTTTTATGTACAAAAATGCCTTTGTCATTCTAATTTCTTTGATATTATTGATCCTTGAGAGTTAAATTATGCTCTCTTACCCCTTGAGTCATGTATGTAAATGCATTTGAAATTTTTCCACTATCTTGTATCTTTTATACAGCTTTTCTTTTAGACCCAGTGTTGGTTATAACTAAACTATCCACCCCTCTACTTGAGCTTCCCACTTTATTTATTACACAATAGTTCTCTTCTTGGAATTTAACAATGGTATCACTTTATTTACCTTGCTCTCCAATAGTCATAACATGATTATTGACTTAATCTTGTGTCATGGAAGGAAAGGTTCTTTCTTGTGCCAAACAAGTATGATTCAATGTTCCATCTTGATTGGTAGATTGCTCATGAGATTGGTTCTATTGAGGAGACCATTGTTTCTCTTGAATTATATTATTTTTATTAGGGACCAATGATCTTGAACTAGAGGTTGCATTTGGATTTTAAGTTTGCATATGGTCTAGTATTAGTGATAAGACCTTGTCCTTGAACATTTCCTTGAAATGGTGGCCTATTTGATTGATAGGGTTGATGAGCTTGATATTGAGCTTGGTGAGGCATATGAAACTAATTCTTCTACCTTTCCATTTACATGAATTTATTTGTAAGTGTCTTAATAATTCCTTCCACATCATTTGTCTTACTTGATTGACTAGGGATAGCCAATTTATGATTGGTTATGGTAGGAATTAGGGCAAGAAATGGGGTAGGAGGTTGAATATCAGGAAATAAAGGCATAAGAGGATTTGGAGAAATTTTTTTAGCTTGGATCAAGTTTTTCTCAGCTACTATAGCAACGTCATATGAATTTGGTAAAGTATTCCTACCCATGGATTAGATCATAGCTGCAATATCACCAGTCAATGCCTTTATATAATAGAGAAAAACATAGTTTGGAATGAGTCTTACAAGAAGTGAGATTATATCTCATGTTTTTTGAAACCTAGCATTGAAATCTTGCATGAATTCTTATGGGGGTCTTTTTATGGTAGTCAATTATTCGGCCAAATACAAATGATCACTTTTGTCTTCAAATATCTTGCTCAACTGATCTCCTAAGTTATCCCATGATTAAATAAAATTAGGATCTAAGGTCCTATACCACTACAAATATTTGCCTTTGAAACTAATTAATAACAACCTGATTTCCACATTCTCTTGTGTAATGTTGTGGATGTTACAAAAGTTTGTCATGTCTCTAATGTATTCAATCAGAGTAAAAGAGGTCTCTCCATTAAAATAAGGCACACTCTTGAGGGAAACCATGGGTATATCATCATATTGTTGAATATTCAAAGTAAAGTCACCATTGAAGGCAACAAAAGGCAAATTTATAGTCATATTATCAATTTTAAGAGAACTTGGATAATCTAGAATAAAGAACCTCCTTTTAGGTGACTTGGTGTATGGGAGAGTATGAGTAAATTTCTTTCTTTTATGTGAATTCAAAGGTAATTAAAGAAAATATACCTTTCACTTTTGACCTTATGGTCACCTTTTGCATGAAATTTGGCTCACTAGTCAATAACTAGGAGTTCAAAACCTTTTGGAGTCGCCAAATGCTATATGAAGAAACTTGCTACTACTGCAATAGTGCCAAGACCACCATCTATCTTGGACAATATCTTTTATTTAGGATCCTATTAGGTGTGCCAAAACTATTATAGCTCAAAATTTCACCCTATGAGAGGGTGATTCAAGCCCTCTCAACTTGAGCTATGTAATGGGATTGACCTTAGGTTGTGGGTGACCTATAAGTGAGTCAAACCTCTATATTTTTGGACTAGCTCTTGAAGTACAACACCTAAACTAATAAACTACACTATTTGCTTGACATTGAAAAAGGAGAAATGAATATTAAAACTAGAAATATAACTTAAAGGTGATGCACCAAACATGAAATCCTTAACTTGTGGAAGATGTACTATGAAACATTAGACTAAAATCTGATTATGCTAATCAATAATAGTCTTAATCACACTAGTGTTCCAATATGAAGGTTGGAGAGATTACAAAAGTACTAGGATGATCAACCAAGAGGTGTTAGTAGCAAACACTAATGGTTTATCAATTCTTTAGCTTATCAAACTAAGTAAAACACTTCATATGACCTTTGAGAGGCACAATTTACATAAGGCATGAACATGAAGGACAAATGCAAAGAATACAACACTATCACTAAGCATTCATCAATACAACATACTCAAATTCACTTTTTGTAAGGAGATAGGATATCCATCTTGAATTCATTTCAATAGGCAAGTACAAGACTCAATTTCTATAGGGATTTTCCATAACCAATGTGAGGATAGATTACAAAGCCAAAAATGATTGTTTATATAGAGAATTGTCAAGAGAGAGAGAGAGAGAGGTAAACATAGGAGAGAGTAATGATGAGTCTTCAATCATAATGAAATTGGTTACCCTCTTCAAAAACTATAATAAAATCATATAAAACTACCTTGAGACATGTATCAATCTGCTCTTCAAGTAACTCCATGAGGTTGGCGAAGATGAGAGGAGAAAGCACTCATTGAGCATCTTTGAAGTTTTGAAAATCTATCATTTCAACACAAAGGATTTGTATTAGTGAAACACTCCTCCAACTTTCATGATCATCTTGACACCTTCTTCACTTCCTGACATATCAACTTGACACCTTTATGCTCCCTCTATGCCAAAATATACTTTCTTGATTAGGGAGTTAGCAAGTTGTTTAAAACTGCCTTGGAGACTTTTGACACCTTTATTCATAATTTAAAGATGGAAAATATGCTTGAATAAATAATCAAAACCTTATTTGAACTGATACATCTTTTGGACACTTTCCTTTCATACTCTTACTTTCATATCATGAATCTCTCTTTCATTGATCAAGTATGCCAACTCATAAACTAGGCCTAGTTGCTTAAAAATTATCACTTGGGAAGCTATAGGCATTCAATAAAACTCATTTAATAGGTGAGAAACATGTGTGTGAAGTCCATTTTTCCTCTGGTTTATCATAAATACCTTATAATAATTAAAACATGATGTGTCTTGCTAATCTAGATGGCCACCTCACTTCATATTGGCCCATTGAGACTATTTTCAACACACATACCTATAAAAGTGATTTCATGGATAGAAAAGATGTATTTTAAGGTTTTATAGGTTTAAAAACATACTCATGTACTCCCCATAGTGATTTACATCCACTCACCCAACTGTACACCTTTCTCCTTAAAAACTTATAAAGTTGTAGCATTTATCACTTTTGTACACATGACAGTATGGATTGACTGTGTGATCAAGACATTACAAGAGTTCTTAACACATTCCAACTATTAAATAGGAAAATTCAATTCATTTGGATTCATTTTATTCAATATCTCCTCCATCGGGTCTCTATTAGGGTTTAAGAGAGGTTTATGGAGATTTAGGTTCTTAGCAATAGTTCATAAAGGTTAGGCCCCTAACCTATGAACTAATGCCATTGGTTTCAATTAGATAAGGTACTTCAATTTTACCACATTATTTGAGCTCCATGTAACTTCTCCATATAATTATGAGTTCACAAAGATGCTTCTCAAGTGACCAACATGCATTCTATGCAGTCCTAAAACCATTTTGGGCTAAAATGACCAATTTCAAGTTATTATCTACAAACTAGTGTCTTTTTCACCTCTACAATAGACATAAGAGAACTTTTATGTTGGATTTAGGTCCCCATTCAACCCTTTCTTTTTCTGACCTCAATATCCAAGCATTGATACTTTGAGGAGGGTATTAGGCTAATAGGCCTAATGACTATGTTTTCTATGTTTTACCCTTAAAGGGATTGATCTAATAACTTAGATACCTCTGAATTCATGAAATTCACTCTCTAGACCTCCTTGGATTACTCATGTTGGTGTAGACACTCAAAAACAACACATGCTAGCTTTTGATGTCAAACTACCTTTTGACCCTCATCCAACCTCGTGTCTAGTTAAGCACCTAGTCAATTAGACTCATTTACTAATGTGACCCTATCAAACCCCTAACTTAACACATTTGACTAAACTCACCCTTTTTAACTTCCTTTAAACTATTTTCTTTTAACCCCTCAACCACAGATGGTTAGCCTAATCGTTGATGGTTGGCTTGACCATCGACGGTCAACTCTCAAGGCCTACTTTAAAGCTTTAAAGCATTAACAACTTTATGTGAGATAAGCATCTCCCTTAATGAAAACTTGCTTTTAAAACTTGATTTAAAACATCATGAATTGGTAACTTTATCCCCTATCAAATTAGTAAATTCCTCCATCATAATTAGTAACTTCATCCTATAAAAGGAGAAGAGGAAGAAGTGAAATGGATCCACAATCCAAAACCTTGCATCCAAGCTCTCTTGCATATAAGCATTCGGCATTATTTCAAAAAGTAAGCAACATCATCATAGACCTAAAGCTCTATTAGAATCACTTTCAAAATCCAAAGTACTATCACTCTGGCCAAACTACTTCAACCTTCCACCATCAAGTTTTAGTGTCTTTTTTTATATGTAGGTTATTCATTCCTAGCCCAAGAGGAGTTCCCATCATCATCTATATTCACGCATGCACTTTACTAGGTATTCTTCTACACACCCTATTACTATTTTCATATTTCTTTCAAAATTAATAAATGAGTGAAATTCAATTGAAACATTTTGGCATGCCCGATGGGACCAATTCCCCTTTTTCCTCCTTTATTATTTGCTCATTGAATGAAATTTGAAAATTTATTTTTGGGTTTTAAATAGACCTCTTACATAAATTGATTTTTTTTTTGTCTTAGTTCATCTTGTAACTTAAGAGACAAATTAATTAATCATAGCTTTCACACTTTCTACCACACACTTAATCCAAACCAAAAGACAATTAAAACATCAAAACATACCTAATACAAGGCCCATCTAGGATTTTATCACCTAGTGGTAACCTTACCCCTTCCTAACTATCCTACTTGGATTTCACCACCAAATGGAGACCCAACTCAGCTCTTTGGTTGCGTATAAACTCTAAACCTAGTATATTTTGGCTAAGCACCCAACATTCTTACCATTGTGAGACCATGAAGTGAGGGGGTAGGCCCCAATACCAATCCATGTATTGAAGTTCAACATAGATTTCCATCTTGAGCACCTAAACAACCTAAAACCAACCATAGATTTCGTCTTTAGTACCTAATCTACACACCAAATTCCCTCTTCACACTTTCTAAGGCATAAGCCAAAAGTGATCTAAAAAGAATCCTAGGTTTTAACCCACTTACAGTGTATGCATTGTTTGCCTTGAATTCTTTTCTTTTGATTGCTCTTTGTTTGAGGTGTGAGTTTCACCATATTATTTCCTATTTTCTCACATGGTCCTTAATAGACAATAGCTAAGAAACCAAACCATTAAACTGCCACCTTCTTCTTCTTCCTCCATGGAATATAATTCTAATGATGAGGGTTCACCTCATTTTTCTCCCCCTCCTACCAGAATCTCAATTATTTATAAGGGAGATGCAAACTTCACTGCCTTCCTTGACAACAATCTAGTGTCCCTTCAACATTATCTTAATAACTTACCTCACCATACCTCTATTGTTTAAGTTCCTCCTACGAACCCTCCTTATGTTATACCTCCCCATCTTATGGTGGGTACTACTTCAACCCAACCCTTGCTGACCCAAGCCTCTTCTTCTTCCAACATCCCATCTACTACCGCTACCCAAACTCAATCTAACATTCCAACCTCTAACCAAACACCTCCTACCACACTCCACACTTCACATATAGGTTTAAATTTACCTTTATTTACCTATACTCCACCTACCATGGGGTTATCTTTTACCCCTACTTCCACCCTTCCGTTTATTGCAACCAATCCACCAACTTCCACTGCATTCATAACTTGGTGCTCTCTATCCCTCAAACACTTCTACCCATTAGCACTAGAGTCACAACTCAGCCTCAACTTACTATCTCAACCATCCCTTAGTAAGTATGCATAACAACCTATCAATATGTCCATAACCCATAGGGATATACAACACCTTCCACCCAACCATTTGTGCATATCTACCCTTATGTGGCACCATCTCAACCTCTTGTGACTACTTACCAATATATGGCTTCTTCAACACTGTCTACCACCTATTCATACATAACTACCACCTAACCTCAACAAACTTTACCCTTTAATTATGCAACTTCCCAACCCCAACCAGAATTGATCAAGATCTTAATGGAAAAAATGACTAAATTAGAGTCATCTATCTCTAGGTCTCATAACCTTTTACCCTACTATACAAATTTTAATGAACCTATTCATCCATCTTTGCTCATCCATTCCTATCCTCCTCAATGAGAATTTCCCAAGTTTTCCAAATTCCAAGGCAAGGAGGACCCCCAATGACATTTGAGAGCATTCTGTCATTCTTGTTATTTAATCACATACAATGATGCTCTCCTTCTTCGAACCTTCCCCATGTCCTTATCAGGACCATCCCTCGATTGGTATAGTGTTATTCCCACGTACTCTATATTTTCTTTCTCCCAACTAGCCCAAATATTTTTAGAGCATTTCTCGATAAATATATCTAAAAAGGTTTCTATTACTGACCTTTTTTCCATTAAGCAATTTATTGATCATTCAATTGTTGATTTTGTTGCTAGATGGAGAGGTCTCATCAACCAACTTTATTTCTCCTTACCTCAACCCAAATTTATTGAAATCTTCTTTTGGGGATGTGCCAAACATATTACCCTTACTCTTCAAGTTCAAACTTTTAAAAAATTTGATGAGGCATTCACCATGGCCCTTCCAATGACCCTTCCTCCATAAAAACCACTAACCAATCCAATACGAAAGCAAAAGCATCTATAAAATTAGTTGTTCTCAAAACCCCTCCACCTCTAACTATTAACCAACCACCATGGACCAATTCTTTTAACCCTCACTATCAACAAAACCAAAACCAAGCTACTCCAAAATAATATACTCCCATTAGAGAATCTTATGCATCAGTTTTCGATATATTGATCAAATCCAACCTCATCCAACTTCCACCTATTAAACCACCCCAATAATTTGATGTTTCTCACCCTGTATCTAGGTGGTATAATGAAAATGGCCATTGTGCCTTTCACCAAGTTGTGGGACATGACATTAATAGATGTAATACCTTCAAAAGTCTTGTCTAAAATTTGATTGATAGTGGAGAACTTGCTTTTGATAATCCTAATGCCCCTCCCAATCAATCCCTAGACATTTTTTGCAAGCCTTTTCTAATCATTCTCCTTCCACCCAACACCATGATAATAAACCAAAATCATCTCACTCTCATGAGGCACACACAATCAATGTTATTAATAACGAGCCAATTATTGAAGATATCATTACCTCAATCACCTAAATGGAAGTAGTAAACTCACCCCCTAGTCCTTTAGATACTCAAATATAGGATTTAACCACCCCTACCTCTTCACTTGATGAAACCTGAGCTTCATCTACCTCTCCTTTGATGGAAACACCAAAAGAGACAACCTCTACTATAACCATTCCATCTTCATCCACTCCATCCATTCAAGTGGTAGAACTACCTCCCATTCCTTTGGGCATCTAAACAAAGGAATCAAATCTATCCGAGGACACCATACCTACCTCCCCCATCATAAAACTATCCATGCCCTCTTTGAAAACTATCCCCAACCAAGAGAAGGTTACCTCATCTACCCAACCACCAATTTTGGAACCATCCATTAAAAGAAAGGATAGAGAAACCAGTCCTTTTTCTCCACCTAGGGGCTTAAGCTTTGAAACCAATAACCAAGGAACTAAACCCATCTACAAGACCTTTTCTAGGCTAGTCCAAATTTTAGAGTTCACTTCCTAACCTAACTTTGATAGAGCCACCTTTTGGCATCGTCTTGGCCTCCCATACCAAAACAAATCAGAATGCTCAACCTCCCTTGAATCCACCCTTAAACCCATTATTACCTCTTGCAAAACCATAAGTGAATCATCTCAACAACCTCCTTCTATTATTTTCAAATCACCTTATGACTCTCTTACCAAACAAATCAATAATTATGGAATCCTTCCCACACCTAGCCATACTTACCCCTCTTTGAAGTTGGACTTCACCTCATGTAGTCCATTGATACAACTTCAAACTAAGCCAACTAATAAGGTAGAGTTACCTAAACATCCACCTTGAACTAGATGCATACCACCTCCTTCCCACATACCTTCCATCTTAGGATCCCATCCATATTCCCTTCCAGTTACCTGTTCTTCTTTTAAGAAACCATCCACCTTTCCTACACCTACACCCCTCAAACCCTCTAGTTCTCCATCATTTTTAACTAACTTATCTACCTCTACTTTCCTACCTACAGGTAAACCTTCATCATCCAAGTATTCCATATCCAAATATTCAACCTCTAAACCAATTGTAACCAAACAAACCCAACCAAAAGCACCAATTAAAACCATTCCTCCAACTATAACTTCCATGGTAAAGACTACACCGAAGAAGTTTCCCATCCCTAAAACTATATACCCATCACCTCCAATGCCTTTAAATTAATCCTACTCAACCATCCTACAAAGGTTGTTGAAAACTTATTTCATTAGCTTACCCCCTATCAAACCATTTTACCCTTCCAATACTAAACCCTCCTAGTTCAATGATAACTTGATCTGTGCATATCATAGGGCCCCAAAACATGACACAAAGAACTGTAAAGCTCTCCAAGAACTTGTTTATAGCCTATATGATGAGGATGATCTATTATCAAATGAACCCTTCTTACCCCCATTACCAATCTTACCATCAACCCAACCTACCCAACCTTTACCTACTCTTCCACTCCCACCTAAGAGTGAATAGGAGGAACCAAAGTGAGCATCAAAACTAGAAAACCCCCTTATCCACACTATTCATGTGGTTACATGATCCCAATCCCAACAAAAACATAAATGAAAATCCAAGGCATCCATTCTATGGACATACCTTTCAAACCCTCAATCCACCAGCCAAACCCAAACATCTCCACCCTCACCTTCATAATCACTGAAACCCAAAGTATCTATTTTGGGACCCTCTCCCTCCAACCCATCTGAATCAATCTAGTGTATCATGTTGAAACAACTTCACCAAACATCAATGAAAATGAACCTTTATGAACTAGTCAACACCTCACCCCATCATCACCAGGCATTGATCGAGGCTCTACAATATATAAAGGTTCAACCAGATGATCTTGAACCTCTTGCACCCTTTATTGGATCCCTCCAACTATTTACCCTCATCACCTTTTAGGATTTTGAAATACCTCCTACTCATCCTGAGGATTCTGATCCTCCCCTCTTTATCACAACATACATCAATCAGACCCATATCAAGAGGGTTATGACTAACTTCAACTACCCAAGAAAATCATGTCAAAAAGTACAGTAGTCCTTCACTCCTTTAATGATACCATGGCCACTACCTTAGGGACCATTATCCTCCATATCCTCTTGTGGCTTCATACCATTCCCAAACTATTTTATGTTATAGAGGGCAAGTTTCAATACAATGTGTTACTCAGACACCCTTAGATTTGTGTTATGAATATTATCCCTTCCACCTTACACTGATGTGTCAAATTTGAGCATGAGGGGCAAGTTATTACCATCAAATCCAATCCTAGTCCCATTCCCTCTTGTAA
Organism: Torreya grandis; assembly: GCA_037957365.1. Lineage (NCBI taxonomy): Eukaryota > Viridiplantae > Streptophyta > Pinopsida > Cupressales > Taxaceae > Torreya > Torreya grandis. The sequence continues at coordinate 2,462,787 of JARHVA010000847.1, read as the reverse complement.
TATGACATACCAACCTAATGATGTTCTTATTCCTCATACATCTACCTCACATCCAACTTTTAATAAACCACTGCATCAACCAAAACCATCAACACACCTACTCACAAAAATGATGAAGCATTAACTAGCTCAACCATCCCAAATTATGGTTGATGACCCTTTGAAATCCACGTTCCAATGTTTCTCTCTTAGTGAATATCATCTTTTAGCCTTAGATGCTTTCCCTACTCTACAAGAATATGGGAACCTCAAATATGACCCTTCCTATGATCCTACATCATCCCATTTGGGCTCCCCAACAATCAAACAAGCTTTGTCTATGGGGTACTTGATCAGCCACTTCTTGCTCTCACCACTACTCTATGCATCTGACCATTCACCACTAATTTTTCTTATCTAGATAAACCAGCCTTTGCCAAATATTAATTTTATCAATGTGCTTAGAAGGGGTATGGTCTTGGCCTTTATGAACATGGAGCTCACAAGTTACCCAAAAATCTCATGAGTTCTTTGGCCTTGGGTTTGTACTACTAGAAGAACCCACATCACCAAAGCCCATTGTCACCATTAACAAAGAACTTACATCCTTATCAACCCCGTCTCCCTTAAAATATAAATACTCTAATATCATCCCATATAACTTTTTTTTATTAATACTATTAGTTTAGGCCCCCTGACCTACCAAAAGGGTGGCCGAACTAAAACCTTTCCTCTCATCCATCCTGAAATGATTGAACATGATTCTCTTACCATCAATACCATCCAATGTCAACATGATGAGTTAATTCTCACCTACCTCAGTGCAGGGGATTCTTTAATTCATAAATCTCTCCCTCCTAAGAATCAAACTATGTTGAATGAATCCACCATTGATGTCAACTTGGGTACGCAGGATAACCCTCATATCATCAAAATAAACCAATCTCTAAATTCTATTGAGAAACAAGATTACCCTTCTTTCCTTTGAGACCATAGCATAGAGTTCACTTGATCCTATCAAGATATGCCCAGAATTGACCCTTCTATTTCCCTCCACAACATTGTTACATATCCTAAGGTTAAATTGGTTCAGCAAAAGCTTCAAAGGATGCATCCTTGCATAACCATTCTTGTCAAAGAAGAGCTACAACCTCTCTTATTTTTCAACTTCAATTAACCCATAAACTATCCTTAATGGGTTTCCAACATCATTCCCATCACCAAACCCATAGGGGGCCTTCACCTCTACATCAATTTTTGTGACCTCAATCTTGTTTACCCAAAAGATGACTTTCCTTTGCCAAACATCGACCAACTTGTTGATCTTATAGTTGGCCATGAAATGTTATATCTCATGGATGGTTTCTTGATATATAATCAAATCTTGATTGCCACCAAATATTAGCATAAAACTTTCTTTATTACCCTATGAGGAACCTTCTACTATAGAGTCATGCCCTTTGGACTAAAAAATGTTGAAGTAACCTATCAATGAGCAATGACCTATATCTTTCATGATCTCATCCATAAAATCATAGAAGAATATGTGGATGATCTCCTTAGGAAATCCAAACACCATAAGGATCACTTAGTTATTCTCACCATCAACTCTGATTGATTAATCCATTATCATGTCAGGATCAATCTCAAGAAATGTATCTTTGTGGTCTTATCTAGAAAGCTTCTTGATTTCATTGTCTATCTTCATGTAATTGAAATAGACCCTAACAAAGTTAGATAAATCTTAGAGATGCCTCCTCTTACCAACCTTATGAAACTCTATAGCCTATAGGGTAAAATTCAATCTATACATTGCTTCATCTCCCAGTTATCAGATAAATGTCAACCCTTCCACCACCTACTAAAGAAAAACACCTCTTTTAAGTGGACCAAAGAATGTCAACATGCCTTTGATTCAATCAAAGAGTATCTTCTCTCTCCACCATTCCTCATCCCTCCTAAGGAAGACTAACCCTTTTACCTATATATCTCCACCATAGGCCATTCCCTAAGAGCAATGCTCATTCAACATGATGTATAGAATAAAGAGTAATATGTCTATTAAATTAGTTGTGCCCTTATCAAATATGAAACTTGGTATACCCATTCTCAAAAACTCTACCTTTCTTTAGTTTTCATGGCCTCCAAACTCTACCACTACCTTATTAATCATAAAACATATTTCATCACCAATATTGACCCCCTCAAGTATATGCACTCTAAGCCATACCAAAACCAACATATGGCTAAGTGACTCCTGCTCCTAGTTGAGTTCAATCTCGAGCTCCTTTCACAAAATTACATTAAAGGATAGGTCATTATTGATCAATTGGCCAAAGCTCTTATACTAGACAATCAACCTATTCCTCTTACCTTTTTGAATGAGTCTATCACAACTCTTTCTTAGGAAAAACGTACTTACCAAATGACCATGTTCTTCGATGGCTCTAAATGCCAACATGGTTGGGGTGATAGAGTGATTTTCATTCCCCTTAATGGTGAACCTATTCCCCTTTATTTTAAACTTAACTTTGAATACACAAAAAACATAGCTAAATATGAAGCCCTAGTCATAGGTCTCCAGACTGCTCTAGATTTGGGAGTTAAAATAATCAGTGTCTTTGGTGACTCCCATCTAGTCATCAACCAGGTCAATGGATCTTATCAATATGAAAATGATGTCCTTCTAAAGTACAAACAACTCATAGATGTACTCTTAACATCATTTGATCATTACACTATGCAATCAGTTCCTTGATCTACTAATAAATTTAAAGATATGATGGACTCCCTTGCTTCCCAAATTCCATCTCAACCTGATAAATCTAAATTATTTGTCACCATCCATCATTTTATCACACCCTCATATATCATTTTTGATCTTTCTACCATTTTTATTATGGAAACATTTGCTTCTAACATTTGGTATGACCAAACCTTTGACTACCTTAACCTTGACATTATTCCTCCCAACCTTTCAAAAAATGCTCAAAGAGATTTTATTCAGGGTACCTCTCATTACACTATACTAGGGGGAATCCTTTACAAACATGGTTTCAATGGCATCCTTCTCCATTATCTATGTAGACATGAAGCTTCCCACGCTATCAATGAAATGCATGATGGCATTTGTGGGGGACACTTTAGTGTCCTGGCCATAATTAAACGTATCCTTTGCCTTGGTTAGTATTAGCCCACCCTCAATCAATATTTTTGTGACTATGTAAAGAAGTGTGACAAATGTCAAAAACATGCTAACTTATATCATGTGCCTCCTCATGGCCTTCAAGTATCCAAATATTATTGGCCCTTCTCATAATGGGGTCTTAAACTTATTGGGGAAATCAATCTCCATTATTCACAATAACACCAATATATCATTACTGCTACTGAATATTTCACCAAATTTGTGGAGGCCACCCCCCTTATATCCACCAAAACCAAAAATATTATCAGCTTTATCAATCACCATATCATCTATTGCTTCAGTGTTCCCCATAAGATCATCACTGATAATGGAAAATATTTTTAAAAATATAAATTCCAAGGTCTCTATGAAGACTTTGGCATCAATTTAAGTTTTTCTTCACCTTACCATCCACAAGCCAATGGGTAGGTAGAAGCCTCTAACAAAACTCTCATCAAAATTCTCACCAAAGTAGTAAGTGATTTAGGTCAAGATTGGCACTTGCACATCCCTTTCACTTTATGGGCCTATCATACTAGCATTTGAACCTCTATGGGTGTTACCCCTTTCTCTCTCATCTTTGGTGTAGAAGTAGTCTTTCCTCTCAAAGTCTAGATTCCATCTCTTCACATATATTTACATAAAATCATTTTCAAGATCGATTATCATCAAGAATGCCTCACACATCTTGATCTCCTAGATGAGCATCACCTTGTATCCCTTAATCATCTTCATGTCTATCAATAATGAATCAAGAGAACATACAACAAACCCTTAAAAGAATGAGAGTTCAACATCAGAGACCTTGTCCTTAAGGAAAACCAACATGCAACTAATATGGATAAAATCAAAAAGCGTAAGTTTTTTTTCAATTGGCTTGGACCCTATATCATAACCCATAAGTATAAATCAATCACTTATCATTTGTCTTCTTTCAAAGGCAAATAAGAACCTGAACCTCTCAATGCTTTGTATTTGCATCCTTTTTATTGTTGAAACAAGGATCAAACTCACTTTTGTCTCTAACTTAAGCTCATCCCTTAGCTTACAATATTTTCACTTCCTTTCCCCTACCTATCTGTAATCCCCTTGGGGATAATTGATTATAATCTAGGACCATGTGATTATCTATCACACTTATAGCCTAATCCTAAGCATGGATACCATGGATCTACCCATGGCATGGTTCTCATGGATACTTTTTGTCTCTAATCAAATGGAATCCCATGTTCAATTGTCTTTCAAACCACCTTTCCCTTATCTATCATCAACCTTTTGTTCTAAAAGTCTTGTCTCCATAACATTAAACTTATAAACTCAAATAGACTTGTCCATATCTCTTACGTTGCAGACTACTCCCTTGAAGGACAGTTACCCAATAATTAAAATTTGCTTAAAAATAGACCTCCCCCTTGAAGGAAAACTATAAAAATCCAATTATAGACCACCCCTTGAAGGATGGCTCAGAGATAATCATTTGAAGCTTCCCATATCGATTAGCTTCACCAACTTATCAAAATAGAAAAAACAACAAACAACCCTATGTCAAAATGAAAGTAAGTAAGCCGCAATCAACTCTTATAAGTGTCATTTGTAGACTTCTTGTATCGATCAATCTACACATTATCCCCTTACACCACAATTTGATCCTATATATGGCATTGGTAGAATTCCTACACTGATCAGTCTATGTATCATATTAAGGCATGGACTTGTCTATTACGGTTCTTTGGTCACTTATATAAGGGGCAAGCTAAGCCACATCAAGGTACTTTTTCACCTAGTTAGCATCAATCATCTACCTATCACTTCCCTTCCCTTCAATTACTCTCTGAAATCAAGGGACTATGAGCTTACCCGATATGAAGTGATCAAGACACCCTCTTTCTCAATGAAAGCATGCTCTGGAAAAGCATTCAATAGGTTTATGTTCACTAAGTCAATCTAACTATGGCTTCTTGTTGTTAAGTCCATGCAAATTAAAAACATCATGCCTTTTCTTTACCCTCTATTCATTAGTTCATGTGGCCAAATGTCTCATGATTCTTATCTCTTTCTCACATTTTAGTTTGTTATCTACACCTACTTTATGTGCTTCCATTATATTCACATTGACACAATCATAACATTATGAACCATGAACAAGACAAATATAAACCATATCCTACCCATAAATAAAACATTAGGAACCATAAATCATAAACAATCACAACATACCATTATAACATCATAAGATCATCATCACATGGCGTCAACATCATCTTTACAAGATATCATCCCATCTATGAACCACAATATCACATTATTTTATAAATATTATTACATCCTCATCCTATCTATAAACCACATAAAAAAACATCATCAAAACCTATCCATCAAATATTCAAGATCATGTGCAAACTAAACTAAATAAAAATAAACATCTTGATCAAAAACATGTTATCAAGCATATCATCATCATCCACCATATCCATTATCAAATACATAAACTATAGAGTCAACAATAAACCTATGGATGAAGCATCATCTATGTCATCCATAATCCATAAACACAACCACATCATGATCCTAATCTACATCTATATCATCACCATCATACATCCATAAATAGTCAACTAAGCATCATAAACATTAGAACATAATCAACATATCATCAATATAATCAAATATCAACAACATAATCAACCTATAATCATCATATACATTAATACATCCATGTCTCTCTTGCTCATATACATCTCACATCATCGGCATGTAGGTCAGTATCAAAATCAAAATCATATACATAACCTCATTTATCAGGCCCCTGATACACCACTACCACTGGGCCCATCTACCCCTACACTTGCACTACCATCTAGTGGTGGTCTCCCTGATATCCCTACCTATCCCACTATTGAATCCCACTATCTTTGGGTAGATATAAAAGGACCACCTACTAAACTATCCCTATACTTTTCATATCTCATCTTTGATGGTAGCTAAGCTAGCACTATCACCTTGTAATACCTCAGCTCCTTAATGGTGGTTAGGTGCCATGTCCTCAAAACTATGTCAGGTGGTCCTCCTACTACTTTTATGGCCACCCCTTCCCTCTATCTTAATGAATCTCTCTCTTGAGTCACTAACCCAAGAGAGATCCTTGCTAGTCATTATAGCAACCTACCCCTATAAGGTGATAATTTGTGCCTTGGCCACCTGACCCTGTAACCTAGTAATCTAGGCCTATGTTGTTGTCAGTGCCACTATCACCTAACTATCTTGTGTTGATGCCCTTACAGGGCCCACATCCATAGGTTTTTGGTGACCATCACCCCATCTAAAGTCAATTTTTGCATATTAAGCCTAGTACCAAGCTATGTAGCCATCTGCCATACCAACACCATCAATGGTTGCTCTAGTCGGCAGTTCCTCATAGTCTAGTACATCTTGTGGCTATGGATTTATAATTAAGAACTTAGCCTATTCTTTCCTATATTGAGGGAAATCTAGTGGGATCCCCTATACTAATCCAAACTACCATCACACTCAGTTGAAGGGGATCAACTCAATATCCCCATCTTTCCTCTCATAAATCTAGCACTAGCTCTATAAGGATAATGTGTGGTATCGATGCTTGAGCTAACTCAATCAATCCACATACAACCTCCATATCACATCTCCTACCACCAAACCTTCCAACACATCATGGAACTAGTCAATGTCTCTAGCTCCTCCACCTACCCCTGTCAAAGCATTAATATACCTCAATCATATGAAGTTGACTGGAAAGACTACCTAGGTAAAACCCTACCATGGTAGCCCCAATGGTCTCACAACCTGAATGTGATCATATGCCCAATAGTGGAGCATGAAACTAACACTTATCCCATATCATCTATGTGCTTAGAAGACCTAGAGATCCTTGTAGATTTGGATTAGTAGCACTAGGGCCCATCCAAACATAGTCCTCCCTAATATCATCTCCACCAATACCCCCAATATCAGGTATGGAAATCAATCATGGCTTGAATCTATAAATACAAAACAAGTCACTACCATCATCATTAGCAAGCATCTATCCCCTAGAGCCCTCTGGTATAATGGCCTAATCCCAAACCCACCTGTATGCCACCTAGCATAAACCCAGTCTGCTCCATATAAGAGATCCATGTAGTAGTCCCTCTCCTCACTCTCAATATGATAGATGGGCTCCCCTAAATGGGTATCCATGTGATCCTAGTCACATCCTCCAATAGGATGGTCATCTCTTTAGTAGGCAATACAAAGGTGTTCATCACTGGGTCCCACCTCTCAATGAGCATGATGATCATGGTCACATCTTGAGGTAGGTGCTAATAATGAATCATAGCCCCTAATCCAACCATCTTTATGTGCCTCCACTCCTTTTGGGTCATCACATCTTGAACCTTAGCAAAAATCTTAGGTACTCAGTCCCTCATCTGAATATGGTCATGAGCCTACACTCAAATAGGGTAAATTTTAGTGGTGAATATTTATTAATTTATGAATATTTTATTTTAGGGATTTTAAATTTGGTAATTTTTTAGGGTGCAACATATGACCCTTTCACCTAAAATTTTAGGATGTCATTTTTTTAAGGATCATCTTTCCAATGACTTACAATAATTATGGAGTTATCCATGTAATACACTATCTATATATAGTACATATATTCTCAAAGGTCTCAGGCAACAAACTTACCACCAAAGTATCTTTTTTTATTGGATTATGAAGATAGATACTTAAGGCCACACTTTACTACTAGACTACTTTTAGTAACCTAACCTCAACCTACATTATGTTGCATGACATAAATCAAATGCTTGATAGCATAATGTCATGTGGTGGTAGTTTAACACATGATGGTAACCTATCGCATGATGATAATATATTGCATGATGGCAATACACCATATAAAACAATCTACTACCTGACAATGATGCATTATGTAATGGAAACCAATCCCCTAACCACCATATCTTACATGATAGTAACGTAGCATCTGACATTAGTGTGTCATGTAGTTTGAGATTGATGCCCTGTCACACTATGTCATGCGGTAGCATCTTACTGCTTGATATATCTATGTTGTGTGACTATACCTTACCACCTGGTAGTGGATAGGAAGTTAGCAGCAATAAACTATCCAGTAATAAAGCTCAAGCATCAAGAGGCACTAGCAAGGCTAAAACACCACAAGAAATACTATAAAAATCTAACATCATGTCTTATTTCAAAAATTTAGGAAAGAAAACTATGCAAACCATAGGCACTTCAAATATAGGTAATTTTTAATCTTTAAAAAAAATAGTTAATTTTGTTCATTGTAGAATAATAATAAAACCTTTTCAATGCAGAAATTGACATGGATATTGACACTATTTCATTAGAAAGAATTAATCCTAATAACTTCTCACCACCTGAAGATTTTATTGATGAAATTCCACCCCTAGAAGACACACCTCTGGGTACTTCACTAGAACATACTCCTTTGGGCACTCCACAAGAGAAATGCAGTTCTTTTTAGACAAAATTTTGTTAAAAATTCCACTCAAAAAAGTCAATGGAGGAAGAGAAGTACATGGACAATAGGAAGGTATTTTCAAGTTAAGTGGGCTACAAAATATCCATTTATAGAACCTATAGACCTGAAAAATTGGTAATAAGCCTCCAATAGAATGTAGATGTACAATTTCGAGTTGGAAAATTGGAAAAAAACATAGAGTGCAATTTAAATTGGACACAATTGAGAAACATTGTGGGAAAATATATATATCAGTGAAGCACCCAGATGGGCAGATAACAAGAACACACATTAAAAAAAATGGAGAAGAATTTATGCATGTCAAATATGCACGTGACTATGAAAAATGATCAAAAATGACAAAAACATCTTGTTGAAAAAGGGGGAACCATAAAAGTGCAATTTAGAAAAGTTATGCAGTCTAATCTTAGGGTAAAATATGTACAGTTCTCTACTATTTTCCATATTTTAAAAAAGGGAAGACCCATTTTTTATTTTATAGATTACAAAAATTTATTTCAACATAATTGGTTTCTAGATATTCCACAATCACATTGGTTGGGTAATAATGCTTGAGAAATGGAAAAATGTGTAGCCATTATTGAGAAGGAAGATTTGAAAGAAAATGTTAAGAGATCATTATTTATCTCTTTGTCCATCGATGAGGTCACTACAATTGACAACACAACATGGGTTTATATGCATGTGTATACCTTTGAAAACTATTTAAGGCAATCTCATCTTTTAGCTATCCATATAATGGTAGAAAATTGTAATGTGGAAAACCTCCATAAATTGGTTGTATCCAATTTAAGAGAGAGAGATGGGATGGATGATTATGACATAGCTAATAATTTGGTGTGTATTAGCACTGATGGTGCATCAGTGATGCAGGGGCATAGAAAGGATCTTTGTGTTCACCTATAAAGAAAAGTTTCTCTATTTATGATTTCAATCCATTGCATGGAACATAAGATGAATCTTGCTTACAAAATTGTTAGCACATTCAGTAATATCGTAAAAGTGGAAGAGCTTATTCATGACTTGTATGTGTACATGTCAAGTAGCCCAAAAATATTAATGGAGTTATATAAATTTGCAATTGGGGTAGCAGATAGTAAAAAACAATTGAAAGATGTGGAAACCAGATGAATTTCCATGTATGAGCCTACCTACAAAATTTTTGAGGAATATTCATCTTTGACAGGGTTTATGTATAAATATCATAGGGAAGTTGACAAAGCAAAAGATTTACTATGTCGTTTAACAAATTTATAAAATTTACTCACATTAGGCAATATTTTTTCAATGTTGAAGGAAATCAACATTTAATGAAACATGCCCAAGAGAGATCTATCTATATCATTGACTTCATATGTTTGACAAAATGTGTATGTCAATGTTTAGATATATTATACACATCGAATGAAATCTTTCATGGACCTATTTTTAGAACCTAGAAAATTTTGACTAATTTTTAGAATCCAAAGAGTTATTTGAAATTCAATATACATGATCATCTTTGTGTCATGGTAAATGGCATTGAGATCCCAATGCACACAAGCTCTAGAAGACTCAAAGTTGTGGGAGTTGAGCCTGAAGATGCACCTGTGACACATTTTCTATATGATATTATTTTTTCTAAAACATGACTTTTATTGATCAAAATCTCACAAAGTTTAGCTGCTGATATCAGAGAACATTTTCAAATGGATAAGTTGTTGGAGGGCATGGGAGTTGTGAATCCCATTTTTTGGAACAATGTTAACAATCAAGAACAGATTAACACATTATTTCAAAAATAAATGGGTACAATTTTTATGCATTTCTATAAATCTTTAGATGTGAATGGAGTTCAAATTAATGATATTTTAAATAAAAAATTACTTACATCTCAGTCAACATAGTTTGGGATTACAATGATGGATCAATTTCAGTGTTTAAGTGACCCAATAGAAAATTATGTCATTACTCGTCTATGGAAAAAAAATTATCAAAATAGTGTTTTACAATAAAGTATTAGTGAATATTTTAGATTATATTAACTTTCTCAAACAATGATTTTGGGTTTTGTGGAATATGAACGAGTGTTTAGTGCATTATCCTTTGTGAAGTCAAAACTTAGAAATAGATTCGATAAAAATCTAGAGACTTGCTTGAGACTATATGTTTTGTGTTATTATGTAGACAAGTTTCCCTATGATAGAGTAGTGGCAACATGGATTTCTCTAGTGGAAAGAAGAGGTGTGACTAATACATTTACCAATATAAAGGAAGAGAATGTCGAGACTGAATATGACACTAGCATGGTAGATGTGAATCACACTTACGATGAACAAGTTTCTCAAGGGTTGTTTTAGCTACCTGACTTTTAGTTTGATAAGTATGAAAATTACTATTTTTTGAAATATTTCTTATTCTTTCATCTTCAAATACATTAAATTCTATAATCTATTTCCTAGATGTTATATTCATGAATTTTATTCAATACATTGGAATTAATATTTTTTGCCCTATTAAAATTGTGTATTTCAAATATTACTTTATCTTTATAATGCATATCATTCATTAATAATCATAATTTTCATTAACATTCTATATAGCATGAGAATATTGAGACTAAATATGGCACTATCATGGTAGCTACAAATCAATCTTACGATGAGCAAGCTTCCCAAGGATTGTTTCTGTTGCTTGGCTTTTAGTTTGATAAGTATAGTAATTACTATTTTCTAAAATATTCTTACTCAATCTTATTCAAATACATTAAATTATGTAATCTATTACCTGGATGTTATAATCATGAATCTTATTCAATACATCAGATTTAATATTTTTTATCTTATTAAAATTATGTGTATTTCAAATAGTTTACAATTCATGTCATTCATCGAGTAGCAATCATATTTCTCATTAACATCATGCAAAGTATTTCAATTTTCCTTATAGCATTCATTGAAGCATATGAGTCTTATGTCTAGACATGCATGGTGCACCATAGGACACCATTTATCTTGCCATTAAAACTCCAATTATTAATATTTATTGTTATACATGCATAACAATGTAACTATAATTATTCTATTGCACATTTACATTAGTACCATTACACAAATATATAACAAATATTTTTTCTATAGTTGGAACTTGTGGTCACTTATTTTCAAATTCTACCACAATAAATCAATTCAATGTTACAGGTACTAACCACTAATAGTGTAACAATGCATTCAAATCTACAACTACTAGAACAATATAACACTAATGATGCATTTAATTGTACAACTACTAGAACAATATAATTCCATAGAATATTTACTCTACAATAGGCTATGTTTTCTGTAACCACTACAATTACAATATTCAAATACTACAACTACTAGAAATATTTTACCTATAGTTCACATATTTAATAATCAATCAATCAATGCATTCCATGCTATAACTACTAGAACAATATAACAATGCATTCAATGCTACAACTACTAGAACACTATAACACTAACAATGCATTCAATGCTACAAATACTAGAATAATTTAACAATTTATTCAAGGCTAAAATAACTAGAACATTATAGCCATGCATTCAAATGCTACAACTAGTATATTTTAACTACTAGAACATTAAATCTCTCCATACAATATTTACTCCACTTTTTTTCTATTATCATTGCATTCAATACTACAACTAGTAGAACAATATAAATCCAAAGAATACTTATTGTACCATAGGCTATTTTTCCTACTACTACAACTACTACAATATTCAAATACTACAACTACTATAAATATTTTTCCTATGGTTGGATTCACATATTTCCAAATTACACCACAATCAATGAATTCAATGCTACAACTACTAAAATAGTTTAACAATGCATTCAAAGCTACAACTACTATAATATTATAGCCATGCATTCAAACCATAAAACCATAACATCTATAGAACATTAAACTTGACCACTAGTATATTTCAACTACTAGAACATTAAAACCATCCATAGAATATTTACTCTGCTTTTTATTCATAGAATATACAAACTTGACCACTAAATTATATATATATATATATATATATATATATATATTAAAATTATACAGCTAAGAGTATTTAGAATAACTATAAAATATCATTTAATAAAGCAAGTGTATTTAAAATAAACATGATATAAACTATTTTAAACAATATAAACTATCATTGTCAACAATATAAACTCAGACAAATCATCATTTTTGTGGTTGAGACTCTCCACCCCCTAGCTGTTTGCCATCCCCACCCATGGAAACCCCTCTATCTAGACCTACCTGTGAATCCTCCATTATCACTTCGTCCTTTTGAAGATCCTCTGCAATAGAATTCATTTGTACAAGAATCACCCTCTCCCCATTCGTTGCATCTCCTACTGAAAGAATTGTAGGATCGGCATCTATTTTCTACTTCAATAAAATGCTTGGATCCATACCATGCTCTTTAATTATTTTCTTCAAAGTGTTGTTCTATTTATTTAATAGAACCAGCTTTTCCTTCAATGTAATTGCCTAGGAGATACTTTTGCGAGTGTTTTTCAAATGCACATTAAGAAGATGTGCTTCTTGCCTCAAATTTTCATATTTTCCCTGCAAACAACAAATAATAGATGTGTCAAGCACATATAAAGGCATTATAATAATCAAAATACATGTTACAGATAAAGAAAACTTGCCACTACTTTATCCTTCTCTGCATATGCAATGGTAACAAGGTTGATATCTTTAGCCCATTTATTGAAATATGTTTGGGCTTCTCCATTTAAATTTTTCAACCAGTTTATCATAATATCTAAAATCCTATCATTATAAACATTGTCCATAGAGATCAACCTAGATTGAGGTTGCTTGAACAAAGCATCAATCTTTGAGGGTTCATTTTGAATAAGAGAAAATAAATTCACTCTTTGAGAGTGGTTATGATAATGGGCATTGATTTCTTTGATAAGTATTTTTGCCCTTGTCTGCCATTGTTTTAAATCATTAAATTCGCCAATAACACCATCCTTCAAATTCTCAAGCAAATTTTTTGAAACTAGATTATCCAATGAAAAACTAGTAAGGTAATCCTCAGAGACATTTACATTATCAGTGTGGGGTGGGGAAGAGCTAGCTAGGGGAGAGGGAGCTATAGGAGGAACTTGGTAAGGCACATTAAGAAATTGAATAAATTGATATGGATTGAATCTACCAATAGTTGAGGGTCTGCTTTCAATTCCAATAAACTCTTCATCTAGATCAATCTACTGTAAACATGTAAGACCCTTTGCATTTGAAAGGCCATCAATCGAGAAATTTGAGAAATCAAAAATTTGTAGCATTCTTTGACTTTGTGTAGGGAGGGAGATGTTATTTCCTCTTCTCTGAATTCAGATGGGTGGTGGGGTTGGTGGCATACTCTGAGGTCTCCTGATAGATGTTGGGTGGACTACAAAAATATTTATTTAAAAATGGTAAATTTAAAATCATAAAATCAAAGAAAATTCAAATTGAATTTGTTAATTTTATTACCTGTCAAGGTGACTATGTCATCCATTTTGATTGTCTTTGCTAGAGTTAGCTCTTCCCCTTTTGGTGTCCTTGTGGGAGTTAGCTCTTGATGTCTCAATGTGATTATGGGAGAGACATTGGTGGTTTTAGGAGTGACTACAAAATGAGTAATTTATGCAGTTAATTAACTAGAAAATTCTAACAAACTTAAAATCAAAGAGCAAGTTGTAATGGAAAACATTGATGGTGTTGTGTGAAAGAATCCTAAATGGCAATGATACGAGAGTCAACTATAAAAAAATACAAACCAATATGAATATTATTTTTTTCCATTGAATAAAACAAGAAAAAGACATTAAAAAAAATTGGGAAAACCTAGAAGTGGAGACAAAATAGAATCAGTTCTTAGGTGTTTTTAAATTTGAAAGGAATTGAATGAAGAATATATGAACTAGGTATCATCAGAGCCCTTTAGAACACATTGATCTCTAAATTTAGCTTGTTTTCTTATGTCATAGACATGCACTCTCACCTGTAACAAATAACAGGCTAAAAAATGTTAAAATTTAAAATATATATAAAGCAAAAAAATAAGACTTGGGAAAACTAAACTTACCTCATATTCTTCTAGAGATAAAGAATTAGCTTTAATTTTAGGAAGAAGGGTAGTGGGAATAGCAGTATTCTGGATTTCATATAAGGCCTCGAAGTACAAATCCAAAATGTAGTTAGAAGAGGAAATGGTGCAAGTATCCTTCAAGAAAGGAAAACTCAATTCTAGCATAATCTTACTAAAAATAATGGTGACTAATCGCAAACAACACCCAAGAGAGAATTAAGAATATAGTAAGCAACCCAGAAGGGAATGTTCAATGGTCTTCCCTACAAAATAATTCTTGCTTGAAAGAAATGGATAATAAATTTGAGAAATGGATTGGTGATATTTTTAATGGGGATCCTTATTCGATTTTGACTATCTGTAATGAAAAAAAAAAGTAAAACATGCAATTGAATTAGAATACCAAACTATTTATAATAAATGATTCAAGTATAATTAAGAAATGTCAATTTCATTAATAAATTCAACACTTACCAGCAGGGTCATTGGACACTTTGTAGATCAACTCCAAGTAATTTTTATCATCATCAAATACCACAACCTTGGTGCTACAAGACTTGCATTACAATGTATAAAACCTGTTAAATTGTGGATATCCAATGGAGAGGTGCCCAAGGATATAGTTTTATTGTTAAATCAAACGTATAAATGGATATTGATATAGTTAAAATACCCACCCAGAGATTGCAGTAAGTTGTTATTGATAGCCATATCATATTAAGGCATCTATACCAGGCCTCTAAGATGGCATTGATCAATCCAATTAATAAAGGATTCAGGCTTATCTAATATACGAAGGAAATTTAGACATAATAAATTTTTGAAAACACAATTCTAGATCCCCCTGCTTGACTCTAAGATTTTGTGGATGTGAAAGCCATTAGAAATAGGTAAGTGGAAGTAGGTAGGTTGAGTTGAAATTAGGAAGGTTGAGGTGGAAGCTTGTAGGATGAGAAAATTTTTAAGTAAAGTGTTAAAATGAGGTTATTGTAGTGTTATTTAAAAAGGAATGCAAAGAATTGGAGCAATTGATTGGCATTACTAGGGACTAGTAACAGGGCATAATTTGTAGACATACAAGAGCATGTTATTGCATGGGGGTATGTCACCATACAACAATAGAGTGTCATGAAATAATATGGTGTCATGCAGCGTTATGGTAACATGCAAGAGTAAGGCAACATAAGGAAATATGGTGCCACATGATAGCATCATTTTGCATGATAGAAGCATCTCATGTGACAGTATGGTGCTGCACATAACCATGCCATTAGGTTGTAGCATTAGTTTCACACAATAGCATGGTACCATGTGATAACATGATGTTATGCAATAACATGGTGTCATATGACATCATGGTGTCATGTGACACCATGATATCATGCAATAACATAATATTATGTGACAGCATGGTATCATATGACAACATGATGTCACATGTTGGTATATTATCATGTGGCAATGATTTGATGTTTGATAGCATAATGATGCCTAGGAGTGGAATGTCACCCTGACCTCTTCATCATTAAGACACCAACAAAAAAAAAAACAATGATTTTCCACATGCTCTACACACTCTAATTTGCCAACAAAGTGAATCTAATTTGCCTAAATAAACCTAGGGGGTATCTGTCATGGCCTCTTAAAGTGAACCTTGCACTCAAAAAAACAACAAATTATCATGACTACTTCATTTTCTACATCACTCTAAAATCTACACCTATCATATTTTGATCTATTCCACCCCCCCTTGTTATATCTACCTCTAGCAATCATCCTCACCTATCCCTCGTATACAACGTGCATCTCTCACAAATGACTTCCCTAACTATTTAACCCAAACCCTCAAAATAATTTTGCACACTTAAAAAATTTCTATTAGACAACTTCCACTCCTATCTACACATTTTTGCCTACCACTATAGACACCCCTTCACGCATGTCAACCCTTTACCCCCACTTACATAATTGACATGACTTTTCCAACCTTCAACACTTTCAACAACTTCATCCACTTTACCACTTTTACACTCAATTTTTCCCACACCTGTTTACCCATTTTAATCATTATCAATTAAACCATTTTAACATTTACACCTTTGATTAACTTTTCAAACTTGACTACAAATTTAAACTACATTAACATTTCTAATTTAACATAATTCTACAAATTTTCAACACAATTTTAAAACTCTTTTTCACCTTTGACCAAGCCTTTCCACCAATCCTTCAACCGTCGATGGTTCCTTGAATCATCGACAGTCCCTTAAGGGCCTTTTTACCTCTAGATTCGACTAAAAATGGTCGGGTTGAACTATCGATGGTCATTGTGTGTGACCGCTGATGATACAACTCAAACCCTTAATCACCCATAACCTCTAAAAACTCACCTAAATCCCCTAATTACTATATCTAACATTATTCCCTAACCCATTACACTGCTAACACACTTTTCCAGTCTCCACTTCCCCCACTAATTTCCTAAAAATAATAAAAACCCAAACCTAGGGCATCATGTCCTAGGGTAATTTTCAAAACCCTACCCCACTAATTCAACTTAGTCAAATGTAACATTATACCAACACATTCAACTATACTATCAAATTCGCAAAAGAGCCTACCTCATTCCATGATCATTGGCATGGTTAGAGCCCTTGTATCACCACTCAACCATATCCTCACCCACCCTCTATCGAATCCCTACTCAATCATAAATCGTACATGCTATCAACCAATCCTCACACTCCACCTCAGCACACTCATGAGCAAAACTAACAAATTTCCCAAACTACCCAGAACATAAGATATCAAAAGTCAAATGTGAAACTACTTTTACATTTTACATTTAACCTCTTAGCTTTTTTAGGTTTTCCTTGATCATCAACGGTCAAGGTGACCATTAATGGTTAACCTTAGGGAAAACCCTGATCATCGATAGTCAGGGTCCTCACTTTTATCTTTCTAAAGAAGCCCACCTCACTACCAACCTTTCAAAGAACTATATTTGACTTGAAGTTATTTTTAGATGTTAATGTCCATCAAACTATGTAGGCAATGTCCACTTGCCTAGTGCATATGGAGTCAACTCGACCATCCCCTACCAACCCATACCCAGCCAACCAACAATTACCTCACATCCATCTCGATGATGGACATGTTTAACTTGGACCATTAGCCTATTTTATAACAACTTTTACATGGTTATTTGTGACCATACCGACCAACCTTGTCATGTTGAAATTTCAAACTTTGCACCACCTCATGCATGACCCAAATAATTATGTTGTTTTGTAGAAGCACTTCCTACCCTGGATACTTGCAACCAACACCAACCCTATCTAAAAGGCTTGATAGGCTATAGGAGTTGTTTCTAGAATCTAGATAATGCGAATGCAATGGAGACGTGATTAGACGAGATGAAGCAAGTGCACACCACATAAATGCTAAAGCAATTTGAAATTACACAAGAAGATAAATTGCACAAGATAAAATGGAGAAAACCAAAATTTGATTAGCATGAGATGTCCAAAGTGAGGAATACATATAGGAGAGTACGTAACTAAATCCTCCACAAAAGGTGGACAAGGCACCCCAAGAATAGACAGTAACTCCTCCATGAAAGGTGGTGACAAGGTGTTAAGAATAGAGAAGTAACTCCCATCAAGGGAGTTACTTATGACATTCTTATGAAACCTATGACACATCTATAACACACACCTCCACATAAGCTAGCCTATCCCACAAATGTAGGAAAACTCCATGTATGCACAAGAAATACAATTTTCCTAATTAATAAATAGGGAAAAAATAAAAACCTACACTAATACCCCCCCATAAGTGCAGCTTAGGTGGGCAATGTGGAAATATAAAATGGGTCCCAGCAACTAGGCCTGATGAGGTACCCATGTACAAATGCAATCTCCCATAAGATAGAGAAAAGGAGAAAACCTGTAAGAAAAAACTCCCCCCCCAAAAGAGAGACATAAAAAAAATGAAGAGCCTAGAAGGCCCCCCTGAAGATGATGCTACTGCAGATGTAGACTGCACCCCAAGAAGAGCTCATAGATGAATGAACTTGCTCTCAGTGAAAGGCTTGGTGAAGATGTCTGCAACCTACTCCAAAGACTGGCAAAATATTCATTCAATGACCTGATTATTAATAAGCTCCTAAATGAAGTGCATGTGAATCTCTATGTGCTTGGTCCACTGGTGTTGAACTAGATTTCTGAAAAAATGAATGATACTCTAGTTGTCACAATAAATGATGGTGGGTTGCCTGATAAGAATGCCAAACTTAAAAAGAATCCCCTAAAGCCAAATAGCCTCAATAGCTACATTAATAGCTCCCTTGTACTCTGCCTATATGGATGATATAGCAATAACATTTTGCTTCTTGCTACACCAACTGATAAGACCAAAACCTAGAGAGAATAGCCAAAAGTGGACTTGCGAGTCTCTGAATCGCCAGCCCAGTCTGAATCTATATATCCAACCAAGTCAACCTCTATGCAAAATCTATAATGAATCCCGTATCTATGTGAACCCTATATGTAATGCAAGATCCTCTTAGCTGCTTTCCAATGTAGCTCATGAGGTTCCCGCATGAATCTGGAAATAAGTCCCACTATATATGATATGTCGGTCTTGGTGTGAGTCAAGTAGATGAGACTACCAACAAGTTGTTGATATCGAGTGGCATCAACCAATGGTGAAGAAAAATTAGCCTCAAGCTTGACTCTTGATAGAAAGGAAGTCAGAGATGGCTTGCAATCATCCATGTGAAACCAAGCCAATAAGTCAAGAGCATACTTAGGCTGTGCAAGAGAAATCCCTAAATTTGAATATGAGATCTCGATGCCAAGAAAGTAGTGCAACAAACCCAAGTCTGTCATGTCAAATCTATCCTAAAGAGATGCCTTCACCATTGTTATAGCTGATGAAGAACTCCCAGTGATCAAAATGTCATCAACATATAGAACCAAAATCAACAGTGAATCATCCTGCTACAAGAAGTAGACATTAGGATCAGAATGGCACCTAGTGAAACCCATTGTGAGAAGAAAGGAATCCATCTTGGCATACCAAGCTCGAGGGGCCTATTTGAGTCCATAGATAGATTTCCTAAGTCTGCATACTAAGGAAGAATATTGAACAAATCTTGGTTGTTGATCCATGTAGATCTCCTCCTCTAGGTCTCTATGAAGAAAGGCACTCTTCACATCCATCTGATGCACATCCCAACCATGTGTTGCGGCAATAGCCAAGGTGAGTTGGATAGAAGTCATCTTTGCAATGGGTGTAAAGGTCTCTGAGTAGTCAATGCCTGCCACCTGTGAGAAACCATTGGTGACTAATCGCGCCTTGTACTTATCAACTGACCCATCTGCTGCAAACTTGGTTTGATATATCCACCTACATTAAACCATCTTTCTTCCCTTAGGAAGTGAAGTCAAATCCCAAGTGTGGTTTTTGATTAAGGAAGAATATTCTTCCTCCATAGCATTATCCCACTCAAGTACCCCTGATGCCTCTCTAAAAGTCTATAGATCCAAAACTAAAGCAAAGAAGGCATATGGATCTCTCTAAAAATCCCCCTAGTACATCTATCATTTGCGAGATCTCCTACCCAAGTGTCAGCACTCTCAAGTGTCTGTTTGGCCCAAAGTGGCCTGGAAGTGGGTGAGTCAGGTGCTAACTCCTCATCCTCTAATTGACTAGAGGTGGATGACTCTGCATCACTGTCCTCACTGTCTGAACTCAAAGAAGAAGAAGATGTCTCTAGCTCAAGAACCTACTGTGGCTGATCTGAATCTGATGAGGAATCATCATGAAGAAGTAGATCTGATGAGGGAGAATAAGTGTCAAGTGTTGAGTCTCTAGGACTCTCCTGAAAATGGACACTTCTCTTGATGACCAACTCATGAGTGACTGGATCTAGAGGGCGATATCTCTTAATACCATCTGAATATCCTACAAAGATGCAAGGCTTGGACTGACGTTCCATAGCTTTGCATTTCTTCTTCAGAATGCGGGCCATGGCTGGGGATCCAAAAACCTTGAAGTGCTCAACATTAGGTTTCCTTTTATGCCAAGCTTCAAAGGGCATTATCCCTTTCAAAGCTTTGTGAGGAACCCTATTTTGAATGTAGCAAGCACAATTGATGGCTTCGGCCTAGTACTATGGTGCTAAGGATTTGGAGTGAATCATACAATTACCCATCTCTTTCAATAACCTATTATTTTATTCTGCAACACCATTCTATGAAGGACTGTAAGTGACTATGCACTGCAAATAAATCCCCTCTGTGGTGCAAAACTAATCAAACCTAATGCTGACATACTCCCCTCCATTATCAATTCGAAGAACCTTGATGGATTTCTCACTCTATTTCTCAAAAAGAACCTTGAAGTCTAGAAAGTTTTCAAACACTTCAGACTTTTGTTTGAGAAAATATATCCAAGTATACCTAGAGAAATCATCAATGAAAGTGAGGATGTACTTGGCCCTTGTGCAAGATGGTTTGGGAAAGGGTTCCGGTACATCACTGTGGACTAACTCCAAAGGTTGTGAAGCCCTCTAGGCTTTTTCTTTGTCAAATTTTGCTTTGAGATGCTTCCTAAGGGAGCACCCCTCACAAAGTCCTTTTGAGAATTGGACACGAGGCAAGCCAATGACCATGTCATTTTTGCAAAGTTGCTCAAGATAATGGTAGTTAAGGTGTCTAAACTGCTCATGCCATAATTTGCTAACTCCATCTGAATGAGTCAGTAATGTTGTTGGAGAAGAATCTGATGCAAAATGTGAGAAGGTGTATAACCTTACTTGGTGATCTACCCTACCCACTACCACTGTAGTATCACTATGCAACTCCCTGATAGCCACTGAATCTAGTGAAAACTCAACTCTCATACCCTGACTAATGTGAGTGATTTGGTACACTGATAGGAGATTGGTTGAAAGAGAAGGAACACTTAGAACATTATTGAATGTTCCTCCTTCCATTTCAACTGACCCTCTTCCTGTAATGGAAATTGATGTGTCATCACCCAAACTAATTGAATTCATGCTACAAGGCTCTAAAGATGAAAACTCAACTAGTGAAGAGCCCATGTGGTGAGAAACACCCGAGTCGATGACCCATGAAGATGTAGAAGCTATTGTAGCTATAAGGGCCTTGCCCTTTTCTTTCTCCTTACCCTTGCCTTTTGCCTTGGTAGAATCTTGGGTAGATTAATTCTTCTTGATGGACTCAGGAACACCTATGTTTTTCTTCTCTATAAGATGAGTTAGGTGATCTATTTGTTTCTTCATGCATTTGTGTTCATCATGCCCTGTCTTTTTACATTAGGCACACTTAACCTTCTCCTTCTTAAGTTTAGCATTGAAAGAGGAAGTCTCAGTGTTGTTTTTGGCAGGATTGGTGTTTTCTTTCTTCTTCTCCTAGTCCTTGTTCTTTTTCTTATTCTCCTTTGTTAAAGTCTTATCCTTACCATTTCCAGCTATCAAAGCTTGGGGTTGAGTAGACTTCATTGTGCCCATTTGAATTAGCTTATCTTGCTAAAGCAAGTGCACACCACATAAATGCTAAAGCAATTTGAAATTACACAAGAAGATAAATTACACAAGATAAAATGGAGAAAACCAAAATCTAATTAGCATGAGATGGCCCAAGTGAGGAATACATATAGGAGAGTACGTAAGTAACTCCTCCACAAAGGGTGGATAAGGCACCCCAAGAATAGACAGTAACTCCTCCATGAAAGGTGGTGACAAGGTGCTAAGAATACAGAAGTAACTCGCATCAAGGGAGTTACTTATGACACTTATGACACATCTATGACACACACCTCCACATAAGCTAGCCTATCCCACAAATGTAGGAAAACTCCATATATGCACAAGAAATACAATTTCCCTAATTAATAAATAGGGAAAAAATAAAAACCTACACTAATAGGCGTAACCTGATCAGTTATGACCCACATTATGGCCTGATTACTCCTATCACATGTGCCTTTGGAATTGAACTTTTTTTTACCAACATTGGCAACTTTAGTCTTCGCATGATCTTGAGTGTCATTCTTAGTCATGATTTGTTTTGTATCTTATAGATCAAAGCCATACAATAAAAAGTGGTAAAATATAGACACTTAAAAATTGTACATGATATCTTTCGATGTCAAACTACCTTTTAACCCTTGTCTGACCTCACGTCTAGTTAACCACCAAGTCAATTAGACTCATTTACTAACTTGACCCTATCAAACCCCTAACTTAACACATTTGACTAAACTCACCCTTTATAACTTCCTTTAAACTATTTTCTTCTGAACCCTTAATCGTAGATGTTCAACCTAACCATTGATGATTGGCATGATCATCGATAGTCAGCACTCCAGACCTGCTTAAAATTTTCAAAGCAATGATAGCTTTGTGCGAGATAAGCATTTCCTTGAATGGTAACTTGCTTTTAAAACTTGATTTAAAACATCATGAATTCATAACTTTATCCCCTATCAAATTATCAACTTCCTCCTGTAGACACCGCAAACGTGTCTGCACCTTGGTCCTCCCCCTTGTTCGCCTTAAACCCCTATCCTAACCCTTGGCCTTGGCCCCCTTTCCACCCTACCCTTGCCACCTTGGATCCTCCCTTGAATCCCTCCACCTTCCCCCTAGCATTTATTAGGCCAAATCTCTTCATTATCTTCCCCCCAAGCCCATTTTGGCATCCTCGTGACCGTTCTTCCCATCCCCCCTCGCTCGGCGGCGTGCAAGAATGGGCAGAGGCTATTTTTAGCCTCTGTCCCCATTCTGCGACCATCGACGTCGGTGACCCTTCGGCCGACATCGGTGAAACTGCCAGCGTCGGCATCCTTCATTACCCTTTTTTGCATCCATTACAGCCCTGGACCCTTGAGCTCGCAAACTGAACTCTCTTGGCATTTTGGCTTTCGTCTCTTCTCCGTTTGGACCTCGTGCAACAACAGCAACAGGTGCAAAGGTTCTTCATCAAGAGTTCTCTTCTTGCTAAATCCTCTGTGGCTTCAACAATAGCTCTCTCAACCCTTCATTCAGCAGGCAAAGAGGTAAGCAGACTCTATTATTTGATTTCTTTTCTTTAAGCTTTCAGTTATCCGCTGCTTCCTACTCTCTCTGTCCTTCCCCTTGAGAGGCTGAAAAGCCTTCTCAGGACCTGTCCTTTGTCCATCCTCCTCTCACATTGTCCCACTTCTTATACCAATCCCAGACAACTCCCTCATCCTCCTTTTGCCAACAAAAGACCCTGTACAGGGCAAGACCACTCCTCAGTCCATTCAGACCCATCCCCGAACTCAGTCTTGACCATTGTTCACGAACCAGACCCGTCCACAGTCCAGAAAGTAGCCCAGACCCAACTACAGGCCACAACCCCGACTGACACCGGTCACTTCCCCAACCGACGTCGGTAGGGTAGCCGACGCCGGCAAATCAGATAACCGACGCCGGCGACATTTCCGACCTCGGCGACTGTCTTCAGCCCAACAACTCCTTCAGGTAACCATTTTGTCTTTTCTTTCCTTCCTAATTTCTTTGTCACTTCTGTATTCTGGCATTCTATATTTTCTTGATATTTTATCTGTCTGTTAACAGTGGGTTGACCTCCCTTAAGGAAGTTTTTACACTTCCGGGAACAAGCTCTTGCTTGGCAACCCACCGCCTATCCATCTAACATTTTCTTGTCCAAGTTTCCTTTTTTCTTGCAGGTGTCATTCCTCCACAGCCAAAGAGGAGTGCTCCCAAGCGTCTGGATTTACGGTGCGCAATCTTTAGTCCAGGTACTTCCCATGCCTTGTCCATTACTTTTTTAGTTTCTTCTTTCTCTTAGATCTAAAAGCGAATTTTGAGCAAAAACATCTCTGGCACACCCGGTGGGACCCTAGGTTCCTCCTGGGTTCCTTTTTCTTCATTCATTTAGGAGCATTAGGTTCTTACCTTTTCTCCTCTTTCTCTTCTTCTCAATGACACTATAAGCAGGACTAAAATGAATCTTTCTTCCTTGCATTTCTAGACTAGTCTAAACATCATACTCTCAACCCTTTCTCAAGCTTGTCTTCATAACAAACAGCACATTTCGACTTGGGCGTTAAAATGTATTGCACTTTCATTTCTGCTTGTGCTTGCATTAGTCCACATCTAGTAACTTAGACGCATATTGAATGAACCGTAGACACTTGATGTTACACTACCAAACCACATGCACTAAACGAACATAAAACTTACTTGAGACAAGGCCCGACTGGGATTTCATCCCCCAGCGGATACCTTACCCATCCCAGTGACCCTACTTGGATTTCATCACCAAGAGGGAAGCCCACTCCGTTCTCTGGCAGAGGATAAACTCTAGGCGAGGTATATCTTGGCTAAGCGAGACCAGCTAACCACTGGAATCGTGAAGTGAGGGGAGCTTGCTCCTTAGCACCAGGCCACGTACCAGACCCTAACACAGATCTTTGAGCACCTAAAACAACACCTAAAACCATCTTTAGACCACCTTCTTCTAGGACCCATTTTTCAGCCAATCTCCCCATACATCCATCTAAGGCATAAGCCACAATTTCTAAGGTTAATTCCTAGGATTTATCGCTTAGGCTTGTGTGTCTCTCTCTATTTTCCTCTTCTCATCTGTTTGTTTGAGTGAGTGAGGACGCCTTCTTCATTATTTTCCAAGAACCTTTTGGTTCTCTGGAAAACACAGTCACCGACATCGGTTCTACCACCGACGTCAGCTTCCCCTGTCACCGGCATCGGTTCTAATACCGACGTCGGCTTCATTTGTTACCGGCATCGGTTATCTGACCGACGTCGACCATCCTTCTAACCGACATCAGTTTTTAAACCGACGTCGGTCTCTGTCACTGTCCTTTTTCTTCAAAACCAGCAGCCTAAAACCTATCCCTTCTCTATCAAAAAACTCCATTCTGGTTTTCTGAGACTGTAAGAACACGGTTTCTGGAACCAGGACTCTCTTCTTAACCACTTTAGCCAACAGCCGCTTCCGTCTATCCTGTCTCTAACCAGTCCTATCATGGAGTTCCACTCGGAGACTGAAAGAACTCCTACAGGACTGACCCCGACCCCGACCCCGACTCAAATTCCCATCATCCCTGAAGGGGACCAAGATTTCGAGAGATTTTTGGACCTCAATACCGCAGCCCTCCAAAACTATCTCGCGAGAAACCCAACGCGAGACCTTTCGGGTGATGTGGCGACGACATCCACACCATTCGCCACCCAACCCTTTATGACTCAGCCTTTTGCCTCAACTATTAACCCAACCATGGCCAATACGCAAAGTTTGGCCTCCCCGTTTATTTTTAGACCGACCTCCATCGGGGTTCCATTACCCCCTCAACTACCTACAATTCAACCAAGTTCTACATCATATCAGAACTTGATTGCCTCGACCCCTCACACTCTTGCACCCACAAATATAGGAGTGTCAACCTGTCTTTCTACCAGTGCCACCATTCAACCACCTTTGGCAGTGCCCAGTCAACCTATACCTTCGACCTTCGTAACGCAACCACCTCTAGCCTCCACTTCCGCCCCTGCGACTAGTCATCCGTACATTGTACAACCGACTATGTCGCACACCTCCTCTAGCCTCTTCTAAGTGCCTTACAACCTAGGGGGCGCTCAACCCGCCAATCCGTCAGCAGACATCATTAAGATGCTGATGGATAAAATGTCCAGTCTCGAAGCCTCCATTTTCGGTTCAAGCAATACTTTGTCATATGAGCAAATTTGCAATGAGCCCATCCATCCTTCCGTCCCTATTCGACCATATCCTAACCATTGGGAGCTTCCTAAATTCACTCGCTTTCAGAGTAAGGAAGACCCACAACAACATCTACGGGCATTTAGACATGCCTGTTATCTTATTTCCCATGATGATGCGTTGCTTTTACGCACGTTCCCTATGTCCCTTTCTGGCCCTGCCCTTAACTGGTATAGTTCTCTTGCCAGACACTCTATCTTTTCATTCATCCAACTCGCCCAACTATTTCTTGACCATTTCTCAATCAACATCACCAAACAAGTCTCAATCACAGACCTTTACTCCATCAGGCAATTTGACGATGAATCTGTAGTCGATTTTGTCGCTCGTTGGAGAGGCTTGATTAACCAGCTCTCCTTCTCTTTACCTCAACCCGAGCTCATCGAGCTCTTCTCTCGAGCATGTGCCAGACACATCTCTTCTACCTTGCGGATTCAGACATTTCGCACTTTTGACGAAGCTTTCATCATGGCTCGAAAGCTTGAACTCTGCGCCCTTGAAGAAGATAAGGTCAAGTTGCGTCATACCAACGCGAAATCTACCAATGGCCATTCTTCTTCCAGACCTTCTTCTTCTGCCAATTCTAAATCTACAGGAGTGGCCCATACTGTGGTCGTTAGATCACCATCCTCAACAACAACAAATTACTCTCAACCTTCGACCTCTTCCAGCATCACCAAACAATTCCAACAATGGTACATTCAGCGTTCTTACACTCCACTTGGAGAACCATACGCTTCCGTTTTGGAAAAACTACTCAAGCAGGGGGTCCTCAATCTCCCTCCAATCCGACCACCTCAATTTGACCCTTCAAAGGCCATCCCTACATGGTATAGGGAGGCCGACTTCTATCCCTTTCATCGCGTCCAAGGCCATGACATCGACAACTGCCGAACTTTCAAAAACATCGTCCAAGACATGATCGACAAGGGGGATCTTATTTTAGATAACCCGAACGCCCCACCTAACCAACATATTGACATCTTCAAACAACCATTTCCGAATCATCCGCCTACTCAAAACAACGTCCAGACTTCGACCAATGACCCTCAAGACCATGACATTCACACGATTAGCACTATCTTGCCTCTTGTCCTTGACCAATCTCTTCCATTAAAGGATGAGGAACCTCTTTCTCCTACTAGTCCTCCATCTACCTCTCTTGTATCGGAGGACGCTTTGACCACATCAACGCCATTAAGTCCACCTTCATCCGAAGACCCTACCTTACCTACTCCTCAACTACAAGTAGAAGGCACGATCATCCATGCCCTCTGCCCACTTGAGGAGCCAGACTCTCTTATTTCTTCTCCACCAAGAGAAGAACTAGTCTCTCCACCCGTTTCAACTGAGGAAGACCCAGTCGCGGTTTCCTCTTGCCCTTTGCATGAGATTTCTACATCTCACTCACCTCCGTCCACATCTAAACCCAAACCCACATCTAACCTTGCCTCGCACAATGGTGGCCCTCGACCCAAACACACGAAAGCTACTAGACCACACCGGAGAACTCCTCCCCCACCTTCGTCATTACCTTCAATCTTGGGCCCGCATCCGTCCACTTTAATAGGAGTGCTTCCCACTCCCATCCTTCACAGAGGCACATCGCCTCCATTACTTCCTCATCCCATCAGACATACATCTCATCCGAACCCTCGACCTATGCCTCTTTCACCTCCCAAACCAACATCATCAACCCTCACTACAATAAAGCATCCAGACACGTTAGCAGGTTCATATGTCTTGCTCTTACGGCACTTATTGCAGTCGTCTCGTATCGACCTCCCGCCTCTTAGACAATATCAATCTCTCGGACCTAAACCACCATGGTTCGATGACACTCACATTTGTGCGTATCATCGCACGCCTGGGCACAACACGGAGCATTGTCATGCCCTCAAGGTCGCCATTCACCAATGTCTTGGGAATGACACCCTTCTTCTCGACCACGTTATCAACAAACCCTCAACACCACCCCACTCATCAACTCACGAATTAAGACCATCTTGGTTCGATAACTCCACATTCTGCCATTATCATCACACTTCGGGACATGACACTGAGCGTTGTTGCACTCTTAAAGCTGTCATTCGTCAGCAACAGAGAAAGGATTCCCTTCTCATCAAGGGTCCTCTTGACCACCTTTTTGACAAAACATCAACCTCGACTCATGCCTCTCCAACCTCATCACCTAAATCGGGATCTCCACGCCAGACTGTGGTCCCTTTGCCACCTTTGACCCCCTTATTCGACATTAACACCGTCCATCTGACCACTAAACCTCAACCGACCTTAACCAACCTTTCAAACATTCTCCCTACCCGCTGGGGGAATTCATCCTTTATTCAAACCTCGACCAACTGTTCAACCCAGTCTCTACCACATATCAATCACTCATTTTATCTTAAAACCCGACCAAGTATCCACCGACCCAACCCCCGACCAATTATTCGACTAGTCTCAACCAAACTTCAACCAAATATCAATCACCCTGACCTCTCGACCAAACATTCAACCTTTCTCAACCAACCAACGATAATGTCAACCAACTTCACATCCATCAATCAACACCTGACCAATCTGGAAAGAGGCAAATGGGGCAGGTTTGCTCCCAATTGACTCGGACCTTAACATACTAGCATGGCCCAGGGTCTTATTAGACCTTAAACCCCTTTTCTATGTCTTGCGTCTTCGACCTTTCTTCTGTTAGTCGAGTGCTCCATCACTTGACGTTTTACTTGAGCTCGTCCCTTGAGCAATCCTCATCCTCTTAATCCTCATCCCTTTCAACCCTATTCCCCTTTAACAAGTCTTCTACAACCCTTTTATGATACATGGATGCTTTGTCCTAATAAAAGGGGAGTCCTTGAACTTCTACAGTCTTGTCCGTGACTCAAATTCCTATCAAAAAAAAAAAAACAATCAAAATCAAGATGTCAAAACATATCCATGGTCACAAAATCAAGTCAAAATCAAAAAGACAGACTGCTCCCTCGAAGGACAGTTGTACTATCATTTCTGTATTACTAGACTGATCCCTCGAAGGACAGCTAGGCCAACTTATCAAACATTATAAAGCAAAAATATAGACCACTCCCTCGAAGGATGGCTATGACTAAATCTCGCTACAAACAGCGTCTTTCTTAGAAGCTTCCCGCATCGATCAGCCTCGCAACATGACCACTACATCAAAAGACATCTCTATGTAGGCTTCCCGCATCGATCAGCCTGCACCAAAAAAAAAAAAAAAAAAAAAAAAAATGAGTCACGGACTTGGCTTGTAGTTGTCTCAGGGTCTCCTATAAAAGGGGCAAGGTTATTCCTGCTCTTAGACTGGGTTACCCTATCCTCCTCCTATCACCTGCTCAAGGGGCTTCGAGCTCACTTTAATGTCAAAGTGATTCGATTACCGTTCTAACTCAACACTGGTCAACGACGTAATGCATGAACGGGGCTTTTGTTCTAATAACCCCTATCTATGCTTCTTTTCTGGTCCTTGTCAATGAAAGAGCGATTTGCCTTTCATATTTTCTCTTCGCTTTGGTCACATTTAACCACATCAATTAGCGACTCATCTCAAACCCAGCCATTTTCATCATTTTCAGCTGACATCATCCTAGACCATTTCACATAGTTTCTATGGACACCAGTACACATAGAAACTACCGACTAGACCCAATTTATTTTAAGCATAAACCAATACTTGCTGAAGCATAAATCGACTTCTATTCATTTTTAGCATGCATCCATCACGACTATGGAAACTTGTTAGGGATGAAAGACTCTCGACCAATTCTACAGAATACACCATCTGTAGCATCATTTTATCCTCATCTTACCCTCATCATTTCAACACATGACCAATCTCATCATCGACCAATCTTCTCAATTTGTCCGAACTACATTGGTCTGAGGCCCTATGACTAGGGCTATGTAGGCAGCACTCAGATCCCACATCTTCTGAGGTTAGCTCGACCACCCCCTTTTGTTCGTCTCTATGATGGACAAACCCTCTCTTCTTTGACTCTTATCACGACCAATCATTTTCTTTGACCAAGACCAATCATTTTCTTTGACCAAGACCAATCATTTTCTTTGACCAAGACCAATCATTTTCTTTGACCAAGACCAATCATTTTCTTTGACCAAGACCAATCAATCCCTCTGACCCTCCCTCCCTTTTAGGGAGAACTACATCGGCCTGAGGCCCCTACGACAGGGGCTATGTAGGTAGCACTCAGTTGACATGGGGTCTTCTGGGGTTAGCTCGGCCACGTCCTTTCGTCCATCCATCCCCTTGACCAATGACCATCCTTCGACCTTCGACCACTTCCAAGACAATGTTGCCTTGGTTGTTTTTGCGTGTGTGCTACCTCACGGTTGGTTAGCAGAATTGTTCGCAGACTATTTTTGACCCTTCGCAAGTATAGGATCGCGAGCCAGTTGATCCCTACTACTTGTGGCTTTTTCGTGTTTCTGGGAGCACTTCCTAAGCCCTGGATACCTAGAACACGATGACCATTTGGAGCTTCAGCTTAAATTGAGTGACCCGATCAGCAGACGACTAAATGCTGGGGCCCGGTTACTTCAATTTTGGCACTCCTTGACCCTCGACATGCGACAATTTGACCCGACCCTCTCGTGAAGTGGACTACACGCAATCACGACTACTGCAGCATTTTCACTCACTCTCTTCTATCCATTTCTCTGTCAAATCGACACTCGATCTTCGATTCCCTTCTCTCGACTATCGCTTTGAGGGGGGGAACACCTCATCCTTTTTCTGGGGCAACCAACTCCTATTTTTGTCTTGCAGTTCATCTAGAACAACCAACAAGACAAAAAGGGGCAAATGTAGACACCGCAAACGTGTCTGCACCTTGGTCCTCCCCCTTGTTCGCCTTAAACCCCTATCCTAACCCTTGGCCTTGGCCCCCTTTCCACCCTACCCTTGCCACCTTGGATCCTCCCTTGAATCCCTCCACCTTCCCCCTAGCATTTATTAGGCCAAATCTCTTCATTATCTTCCCCCCACGCCCATTTTGGCATC
This sequence comes from Torreya grandis, assembly GCA_037957365.1. Classification (NCBI taxonomy): domain Eukaryota; kingdom Viridiplantae; phylum Streptophyta; class Pinopsida; order Cupressales; family Taxaceae; genus Torreya; species Torreya grandis. The sequence goes on along the minus strand of JARHVA010000847.1, from coordinate 2,431,085 downwards.
CTCGTGACCGTTCTTCCCATCCCCCCTCGCTCGGCAGCGTGCAAGAATGGGCAGAGGCTATTTTTAGCCTCTGTCCCCATTCTGCGACTACCAACATCGGCGACCCTTCGACCGACGTCGGTGAAACTGCCGGCATCGGCATCCTTCATTACCCTTTTCTGCATCCGTTGTAGCCCTGGACCCTTGAGCTCGCAAACTGAACTCTCTTGGCATTTTGGCTTTCATCTCTTCTCCGTTTGGACCTCGTGCAACAACAGCAACAGGTGCAAAGGTTCTTCATCAAGAGTTCTCTTCTTGCTAAATCCTCTGTGGCTTCAACAACAGCTCTCTCAACCCTTCATTCAGCAGGCAAAGAGGTAAGCAGACTCTATTATTTGATTTCTTTTCTTTAAGCTTTCAATTATCCGCTACTTCCTACTCTCTCTGTCCTTCCCCCTGAGAGGCTGAAAAGCCTTCTCAGGACCTGTCCTTTGTCCATCCTCCTCTCACATTGTTCCACTTCTTATACCAATCCCAGACAACTCCCTCATCCTCCTTTTGCCAACAAAAGACCCTGTACAGGGCAAGACCACTCCTCAGTCCATTCAGACCCATCCCTAAACTCAGTCTTGACCATTGTTCATGAACCAGACCCGTCCACAGTCCAGAAAGCAGCCCAGACCCGACTACAGGCCATAACCCCGACCGACACCGGTCACTTCCCCAACCGACGTCGGCAGGGTAGCTGACGCCGACAGATCAGATAACCAACGCCGGTGACATTTCCGACCTCGGCGACTGTCTTCAGCCCAACAACTTCTTCAGGTAACCATTTTGTCTTTTCTTTCCTTCCTAATTTCTTTGTCACTTCTGTATTCTGGCATTTTGTATTTTCTTGATATTTTATCTGTCTGTTAACAGTGGGTTGACCTCCCTTAAGGAAGTTTTTACACTTTCGAGAACAAGCTCTTGCTTGGCAACCCACCGCCTATCCATCTAACATTTTCTTGTCCAAGTTTCCTTTTTTCTTGCAGGTGTCATTCCTCCACAGCCAAAGAGGAGTGCTCCCAAGCGTCTGGATTTACGGTGCGCAATCTTTAGTCCAGGTACTTCCCATGCCTTGTCCATTACTTTTTTAGTTTCTTCTTTCTCTTAGATCTAAAAGCGAATTTTGAGCAGAAACACCTCCATCCCAATTAGTAACTTCATCCTATAAAAAGAGAAGAGGAGGAAGTGAAATGGATCCATAATCCAAAACCTTGCATCCAAGCTCTCTTGCATACAGGTATTCAACATTATTTCAAAAAGTAAGCAACATCACAAAAAACCTAAAGCTCTATTAGAATCACTTTCAAAATCTAAAGTATTGTCACTTTGGCCAAACTACTTCAACCTTCTACCATCAAGTTTTAGTGTCTTTCTTATCTACATGTTATTCCTTCCTATCGAAAGAGGAGTTCCCATCATCATCTAGATTCATGTGCACACTTTACTAGATATTCTTATACACACTCTATTACTAGTTTGATTATTACTTTCAAAATTAAGAAATGAGTGAAAATTAAATAAAACATTTGGCTTAGTTAAGCCATTTTCTCATTCCATGACACTTTACACAATCCACTCACAAAACCTCAAGGTGTAGTTGTAGGTTATCATTAGAATTTAGAGACACCTATAAGTGATATTTGTGCTCTGAGAAGTTTTGTTTCACATTTTTTATGTCTCTTGAGGTCCATATAACCATTATAGATCTAAATGAATTTAACTCTACCTATATAACTTTGAATATGTCTCTTGTTCCTTATGTCTAGTTATAGGTACTGATTATAGGGTTTTAGGACTTATTTCTAACATTTGACAATGTAAGTTTTGATTAGCCTCATCAAGACCTTGAGTGCATTGAACCTATCCAACCATCTATTCATATTAGTCTATCAACCTCCTCTAAACATAAGGATATTTCCTTTAGGTCTACTTGTGTGAAAATAATCTCTTAAGCTCATTTTAGGCCTTATAGGTTTTCCTCATGAGATTGGTACTATGTGAGGCCATTTATTTATTCAAAAAACTAAGGTAACCTTTCCATTTTCTAAAAAAAATCATTACATACCTTAGTACACCCCTCATATTTTATGTCACTGAGAATACTTGATCACTTAGGTTGGACAGGCCTATAGGTGATGAAGATTGTGTGTATAGTGATTTGGATTTAACTTGTCTTTTGTTATCTCAGCAAGCAGGTATTGGATCCATTTTGGTTTCAACTCAAAAACTTTATGCTTTGAACTCCACTCAACTTCCTTAGAAGACTTTAAAACTCTAAAACTCCATCATTCTCTATCCTTATCCATTTAGGCTTGGATGTAGGTGGTGATCTCTTGGAGAGTTATGAGTATCTGGTTGCAACTTAGATTGACTAATGGTTCCATTCGATACTAGAGATAGTAGAACCTATTACAAGTTCAAAACATTCACTTAGTTCCTCCTTCAAACCATTAACACCTTCACTCCTTGAAGTGTCTTTGATAGTGAAATTTTTGATTAACCTCATCAAGACCTTGAGTGCATTGAACATATCATCCATCCATGCATATTAATCTATCAACCTCCTCCAAACATAGGAATATTTCTTTTAGGTCTACTTGTGTGAAAATAATATCTTAATCTCATTTTAGGCCCTACCTAGAGGTCTACTTCTACCTATTAGTCTTCTTGATTATATCACCTTTTCCTTGATAATCTTGAACTATCTCTTTAAAATGTCTACATACTCTAAGAATATATCAATTATTCTCTAAGGTGTATAAGATTGTGTGTACAATGGTTCACATGAGATTTGGACAATCCTCATTTTCCCATATCTTCTTTGGTGACCTTCAATGGAGATAGTTAGATTTTAATGAATTTCAAAGAGCTTAGGGTACACCCTCATGTTTTCAAACACTCCTAACACAGACTTGGACTCATGAATGTCCACTTGTAGGCCTACAAGCCTATGTGACTGAAACACTTTATTAGCCCTTGTTTGAATTTGTACTTGGATTATCACCATAATTATCTAAGACTCTCAATAGTTTAATGATGTCTTCTTCATGCTACCTTTTATTTCTCATTACCACTCAAACCTAACATTGATACTCAGACCTAGAAAAGGTTGCTCAAATATTGTACAAGCTTTTCAAAGAGCAAAACACTTAGAGACTATATAAAACATTGAATTACAAGGGAGAGCACATGAACTCCATAAATTTTATGGATATCCCATGAGTTATGAATCACTTGGGAACCTCTGAGAGTGATAATAGCTAAAATAAATAAAAACACTTGTAGCAAAAGTGACTAAACATATAATACTTGAGACACTTTTCCTCCTATTGAAGATACTTCATAGATAAGAGTTATCTAAATAAAAAAAACATGAAAAGGAGATATTTTACCTCTTAAAACATCCTTAAAAAAATTTCCTCTCCATCTAATTCTAAATTGGAGAAACAGATGCAAAATTAGACCTTGTTTGGATGGATAAGGTATAATGACCTGTTGTCACTCTTAGAGATTGTTCATAAATAAGGGGACATGAATCTAAAAAATAATTCCAATAATTTCAATCTTAATAAGACCCCAAAAAATGGCCAAAGTTTCAGATCCTAACTCTCTCTCTCTTTCTACTAGTTGCACCATCCACTTTAATTTTGCCTCTTTGAGCTTGTGAAGGCAGTGATGGAGGAGAAAGAATTATTGAAAATTATGTATGACCTTAAACTTGTTCCAAAGCCTAAAAATGATCTAATTAGTCTCACAAGACACTTTGAAACCATTTTCAACTGATAAATGATCTTTTAAGGTCGTACAAGTGCCCAAAAATACTTGTAAAGTGGCATTTTCCTCATTTTAGACATTAAACCTACAATTTTGTCAGTCTATGACTATTAATGAACATCCTCTACCATTAGGTTCATTATTTAAATTTCTTGAAAATTTTTAATTTTAATATAGAACATAAAACTCCATAAAATAAGCCAAAAAGGTGGCAAAATGACTTTTTAGCACATAAGGACACAATAAAATTCTAACACATGATAATATGACATTTAAAAATCATTAATACTCATTTTTTATGACTCTAAACCATGCCACAATTTTTACCACACTTAACAACACCAATACCTATAGATGACCCTTAGGACTAGATAAGTCATATAAGACTAAACCTTGGGCAAAGCTAAACCAATACAAGTATGACCACATGAAGACCCTTCAAGACCATCACAAGACATTTTTAATTCCACATACAAGTTTTAATAACCCTATAAAAGTTTCAATCTATATGGGGTTGACCTATTTTGACTTAGGAGTCAAAATTGGTGAACAAGTACCACTTCACATTGAGGGAAAGCTCCTACCTCTTCCAATATTATATTAACTCAACCCATACATTCAATAATAAAAACTTAGCATAGGTATCCATATATCAAGTGGTGTCCTCTCATACATTCACACTCAAGCATTCTAACATTCACTTGCACTTGCACCAAGCACTTAGGTAGGAGAACTACATTGTGTTTGATCCCTCCTCGGAGTATTGGTATGTAGGCAGTGTGCCTACACAGGGGCGTGGATCACACATCCAGCACATCAGACCCACTAACTCATTTTTATCATGGCATTGATTTAAACCCTTAAAATCATGAAAACCTAGGGTTTTTGGAGAAAAATAGAGCTATAGGAAAAAGTAATAAATCCACAAACCTAAAATTTGGACTAGAGTTGGAACATGACCTGATCTACAAAACCTAGAAATTATTTGTAAGTAGGAAATTAATTCCAAAGGAGGACACTAATTCCATATAGAACTACTATCTAGTTAGGGCACTACTGTCTCAGAAGGATTATGACAGTTGGATCTTATTTATGATACCTTGATTAACTTTTGTGGCTATTTTTAGCCTGTAGATCATCTGTCTTAGTCTATTTCTAGCTAAGTAATTATTTATATCATTTATTTCTATTTTTAAAAAGGTCAAACTAGGTCAATTCTATTACAAATTAGTGGTTGTATTTATTGCATATTTTTACCTTTATTTACTATACTCAGACCCTTTAACAACCTAGGGCTTAAACTCCAAAAATGGTAAAAAGTTAAATCATTTAGTGAACCTAACTTACTTTAAATATTACACAAACCCTAACCCTAGACAACCCTAGGGTTTATGTTTCCAGCTTTCTAAGACCCACACTCAGATTTTAGATCCCTATATTTTTTTATTTGTATTTCATATAATCATGATAATAATGATAGATGAAGTTTATCACTTTTTAATATAAATTTTTCTAGCTTCCTTTGCATGCTTGTTTCCTTTCATTTAGAATGAATTCAAATATGACATAAACACATGTGTACATGATTTATATCAGTTAAAAATGTATGTCATGTTTCATTCTATCTCTAGCATGTTATTTTTATCTTATGTGGAATTCAATTTAGAAATTAATCCTTATATATATATATAGGATCAATTATAATATAGTTTATTATACTTAATTCATAAATTTAATACCCTAACAACCATGCTTCAAGTTTCAATGTCATATCCTATGCATAGGAAATAATCTTCTTCTCCTCCTCATCTCCATGAGGGTGATAACTACTTTCCCTCTAACCAAGTCCATGTTATCACTCCTCCATAATATGATGTAGCCTATACTAATGTTACTAATGCCCATACTCAGTTTATCCATGCCTCAACCTCTCCCCTATAGGGATGTGCCTACATGTTCAATCAAAAATAACCAGGGTTTGCACTTGTGAGACTCTAAGGGATCAAATTACTAGTATGATCAAGCTAATATAAAAATTATAGAATCAAAAATAGTTATTAAGTGAAAATATCACATTATTGGTAAATAAAATTACGTGTACAAAATCTTCATAATATGTTAGTGTTCATCATGTATATGCATCTACACCTAACAAAGTTTTGCCTATTGCTCTTTCATATCCAAATCATAAAGTACAATATGAGCAATACAATCAAGATCAACATAATACACAATATGATAATTAATACACTAACCCTCACTTAACAATGAAAATCTTACTTTCAATAAGGATGAGATTTGATGGAGTTTTAGAGATAGACTTCAGGAACAACCCCATGATCATGCATAGATTCTGCAAGCCATAATGGAAATAAAAAACAAATCAACTAATGGTCAATCTTCTACACCCCTAAATAACAATATTATTACACCAACATTGGGTAAAACTTAGTTTTTACAACCTATTTTAACTAGATAACTTTCAATAATGTCAACACCTCTTATGGCTAGTTCCTCCTCTCCAAATGTACAATCTGTTATGCATGATATTCATTCTCTATAGGCTAAGTTTTTACATCTTGAGTAGGTTGATACTAGGCCATCACATGCCTTTGATTATCATGTTCTCTTACATACACCTTTGGCACATCACGTAGTATAAACTCCTTTGTCATACAGATTCGTGGCACCTAAGATTACCTTGTATGATGGTAAGAAGACCCAAAGAACCATCTATGAGATTTTCATGTAACATATTTAGATTATGTTTCCAATGATTGGATCCTTACTAAGTTATTCCCATGTAGTAAAAAGGACTATGCCTTATAGTGGTCCTATGATCTTCTAAATCAATCTATCATCGCATTCAATCTATTGGCAAATATGTTTTTATCACACTTTTAAATTAACATTAGTGATAAGATCTCATATGCTCAAGTGGCACAACTTAAGCAAAAAAATTAATGAGCCTATTGCATAATATGTTTTGGATATAAAACTATTTTGGTAAAGATGAATATCCCCATGGTAGATAGAGAGCTCTAAGACATATTAAAATAGAGTTTAATACTAACATTGCATGAAGTTATCTTATTCAAGAAGTTTCCAATGTTCACATATTTATGCTACATAATGAAAGAAAGGGAAGTCAAGTTTCTCTCTATGGGAAAATTAAAATATAAAAGTAGATTAGAATCAACTAATAATAATTAAAATAAGCCTCCATACAAAGTAAGGGATACTAAAAACAAGATTGATCCAAAGGCCACAGTTAACATAGCTTCAGATCCACCTCCTCACTTGGTTTTATCAGTTACTCTATGGAGAGTTTTTACAAACCTTCCAGAATCATCGACATGTGTTTTACAGTAGCTCCTAGAATGCAATGTCATATATCTCTCTCCCATCAAAGAGGTTGACATGGCATGGCATATTCTAAATAACTATGATTTCAATGCATTCTATGACTATCATAGGGTAGTAGGCCATACTATAAATAAATGCATCAACTTGAAACATAATATATAAGATTTGATAGAAGACTAACATTATTGATGTGGGCACACCCATAGAGGCACCTAAAGTTCAATAAATAGAATCTAAGGCATTGAAAATAGTTTTGGATCCATTTTTAAAATATATAGCTAATGAGATAGGTGGCACTTCAAGTGTTCACTATACATATCAAGCACATCCACCAATAGCATCTTATCACACTACTACAAAGGATGCACACCCTATACATAATATCATTGGTGTGTATCATACTACAATAATAGCTACATTGTAACCAATAGTTATAGTTTTGAGTATAGTTTCCATCAATACACCACAAACTTTAGTTAGGACACTATTGTAGGGTTCTTATCATAGGGCACTCATGCCAACTACAACATCTTCTGCCAAATGGGTCCTTAAGATCCCTACAATTCATAGAACATCCTAATCAACTTCACAAAGTTCTATCACCACTTCACATGCAATTCCAGCTATAGATCACTTATTACATTAGGTTTTGGGGCATCTATTACCTCTTCATATAGCACACACAATTACCATTCCTTTATTTGACATAGGCCATATTGATAGTGATCCTCCCATGAGACTCATCAATTAGTATGTTCCTCCCTACTTGTACATCGTCTCATTCACTCTTACCCCTTGTATATAATTTCATTTTCATGTTGCTTGTACATAGCTTATTTTTATAAAATACAAGAAAAATATAATATGCTAAAACACAAAAATATTCAAATATTTACTCAAAAATACAAATTTTAGATTATAGGCATTTCTATGTTTACACCTCTTATATTTTTCAGACACTACATATGCTAGATATCTTAGTCTAGTCAATTTTTATCATGCATACATTGTTTCACTTGTTCTTATCAAGTGCTGGCAGATTGCTATAAGACTCAATTCCACTACAAAAATCCAAATTTGCTACTATTTACCCACTAGGGGCATATACATAGATACACAATTTCTTCATTTGATATATTCACCCATTTGGGGGCATCATATACATAGTTTTGATTGTCATGTTACATCTTTATAAACTCTACATCATAGATTTAACATTGTTATATATTAATATTTATCATCCTACACCTACTTATATATTTGTTTTACTACTACTATTTTAGACTCAGCTTATGTTAATCTTAGCTCTTATACATATTTGTACCACATGTTCATACATACTTTCATTTCTAGATTTCCTAGTTTAGACTTGATTATGTCTCTATGCTTCTTCTATTTGAGGGCATTTGAATATTCCATTGCTCTATGGCTCTATTCCACTTATTTTTAATTATATATATGCTTTGGATATTTTAGCTCCAAGAATATGAATGGAACCACTAGTGATTGGTAGCTGAGTACACAGGGTACTTAAACAAATAACTAAGAGGCTACAAGGCTCAAGGCTTATATAGGCTATATGAGATATATAGTGGCTATCTAGTTTGTCAGCTTGTACCAAGCTATATATAGACTTATAAACTAGGTTAGGGATAACATGATCAAGCATACAAAGGATGCAAGTATCTTTAGTAGGTATAACCATAGTAAAGCAAGTAGCTAAGACTAGATAACTGATTGCATACAAATTATGGAAATAACAATGTTGAATAAAGAGAGCTAACAAGTACTGCATAAACTTAGAATCAAAGGCACTTTTAGGCCAAATGAAATATTTTTTACTTAATAAATTTTCAAGAAAGGGTTCAAGAGCATGCCTAATCTAAGTTCAATCTATCTCTCTACTTTCAAAACTATTGTTCTCTAACAATGCAATTTTCTAGTTTAGTAAGAGAGTAGATTATTTATACAAATTATATAGACTATTTTAAGTATTTAGGATCCTACTATGTAATAAGGAACATTTCTAATGCAATCATAACATATAATGGAAGATATTTCAAGCAATGAATATATTCTTAACCACACAAAAATGCATAAACTTCAGAAACTATCCTAGATAATTCCCTAAACAAGCTAAATCACTAAAAGAAATCAAACCATAACATATATACTACTGTAAACAAAAAAGAATTTCAATTTTCAAATCAAAGTGCCCTTATATCAAACTCAAAAGAAGTGTGAAAAATTTATACCAACTGATTATCCAAGCTAGGAAGCAAGAGAGGAAGAGGATCAAGTTGTGTGTGAGATGAGTCTAGACCAAGAGCCAAAAGTTATGGAAGAGGTGAAGGAGAAGTTGTCAATCTGTGAGAGAGCCAATGCAAGGAGCACAAGAATAGTTGTAATGGATTCTTGAGGGATCAAGAATCAACCCACAAGCTTCAAGAACACTATCAAGAGAAATGTGAATCACCAAGATAAATTGCAGTATGGTAGGGCATCCCTTATCATAATGAAAGATAAGAGTGCCAAGTAAGAACCAAGAGAGATTCAAGAAGGAAACCAAGCTTTGAGTGTGATGATAAAGTGAGAAGGTCATAAAAATAATGTAAGAGAGAGTGAAGAGAGAGGCTCAAATGAATGATAAAAAATCATATATCTCAACCCTAATCTACCAAAAGATCAAAAACTAGCCATTTTAAGTCATTTCGGCCCAAACAAGAACCTTTTTCACGCTTTCTACCTAGGCTATGACCTAGGCCATGGATTTTGTGAAGTAAACATATGACCTAGGCCATGATTTTCCTCCTTGAGATGTGGCCTGGGACAAAAGGCCACCTAGGGTGGTCAACAAGTCTCTGAATGGGCCTCGAGAGGTACCTATAGAGTCTATCTAACACACAAAAGGTTTGAGATGTGCTAAAGATGTATAGGGGATGAGAATGTGATGTGGGAAATGTCTAAGTGAGTGAAAAATGCCTCAAAGTAGGATAAATAGGGTATTTAGTCTACAAGTGAGTCGATGTGTAATCATAGGGAGGAGTAGGGTCATGGGAAGCATGATTAAATATACCCTTGAGGTACAACCAGTCAATGTTCGAATGAACAAGGAGTGTTGTGTAGTACTTAGAAGTGACATAAAAGCAAAGGAAAATAATAATTTAAAAGATAAAAGAGAACATTTCCTTCACTTACCAAATATGGATGGTGATAGAAGAAGTCGACAGTGTGATCCATAGGTGAGAGTGAAAATGCTACGTAATAAAAATCTGACTCTAACTCTAGCTCCAGCTCTAGCTTCTACAAAGTAGGGACACAAGTGATATCAAATCAAATTACACAATCTAGAATGGCATTCACTAAGGTGTCAACCCTAGTGTTCTCCTTGTGAGGGATATGGGTGAATTGGATGTCCTCAAAGAAGGAAAGCAAATCATGCACCACTTCTAAGAGGGCGAGTAACTCAAATCTAAGGATGGCCCATACATCGATGAGTTAAGACATGACTAAGATTGAGTTAGAGAATAACTACACATAGCACGTGCCTAACTCATAGGCATTGATCAAGGTGCCAATGATTGTGTGATATTCGATAACATTATTCATCTTAATGGTAAGGAAGAAACTAACTAAAACTAAAACAATCTCATGGCCCCATGGATAATCGATAACCCAAGCTATAATTGTAGGTCTTGGGTCACCCTGACTATCACTAAATGTGTGAATCACTACTGAGAGGTGTAACATGATAGGGTTAGAGGACATAATACTAGTAATATGGAAAGGCAAACTTAAATCAAGGTAGGACAAGTGAGTTACACTAGGGAAACAAATAATGAAACCAAGTGACAACCAAAGTGGTCAACCAACATCGACTGCAGTAAGAGGTAACAAGGGAAAGTAGGGGGAAGTTTAGAGAAGATAAAGACTAGTCGGTAAGAATAGATCAAGTCCTAAACTATCGTAGCTAGCTAAAAACCCTACCTAAAACCATAATGAAAAAAGAGAAAGAGGGAGTTAGAATGGATCAACTATAGAAAAGTAGAGAAATGACTAACTAAAATAAGCACGGTAATTAACTCTATCTTTGGGTGTCCACAAAATGGGGCACATGCCCAAGAGGTCAATAGGGACCTGCAAGGAGTCTTAAGGACCAAAAAGGGGCCATATCAGGCCCAAAGAAGCCTTAGATTAAAAAATAGATGCCTTTAATACACTCAGAATGTGACAAAACCCTCAAGATGGAGGTTTCACGGTCTAGAATGCAAAAAAAGGGAAAATGCCCAAAAACGGCCGACAAAAAGCCAAAAAAAGGGCTAAAAAGAAGAAAAAAGAGTAAAAAGTAAATCATTTTCAATCTAAGAGAGCCAAAAGAGAGCCTACAAGCCGCCAAATCCCAAATAGAGTAAACAAGGACATGGGAGCATGCCACAAATGCACAGGATGGTCCGGGTAAGTCCTCTGACCAAAATGTTTAAAAATTTTGTTCATTCATGGGGTTTGGGAGGCCCTAAACCCATTTTGATTGACGATTAATTGAATGGAATAAGCAGTCAAAATGACAAGGAAGGCAAGAAGAATAATCTGGGACAAATTACAACTCAAATCGTGCCTTAGAGAGAGAGAAATGGGGAGCCCTAGAGATCCCTAGGGGGTTATGCCTCAGGTCATAGGGGCCATGGCCTAGCCCACTTCCAGGGCATGGCTTTGCCCAAAAAGTCATAACATGGGGTAGAGAGGCCCCAAAAAGCTTAGAAGAGCCTAGGAAGGTCCAAAGAGTTCAAAATAGGAAGGAGAGAGGGGGAAACAAGTAAAATAGATAAAATGATCATTGTTTACTTCATTTTTCTCATTTCATGACTAATACATTAATCTATTTTCCTATTCATTAATTTTGTAGATATGTAAATGAGTTAGCATACAAAAGGATGGGGAGCCTTCATAGGTGAGGGAGCAACCAACATAGAGAGATAGACCATATGAGGTGACCAATCGAGATAGGGCCCCATCATAGTTGGTTGAGGAGGTAGATGCTCTACTTGTGGAGGACCATGATCACCTATGGAGTGCAAGACTTTAAAGACTATTGCATGTGCCTTCATTATGTTACTCTAGGGATTTAATGAATGAGCTGGTGACCACATGGGTACCTGAAAGACATATATACCAACTAGGGTCTGAGCTAGAGGTCATCTTGAGCATTAACTATGTTTATCAGCTATATGAGACAGCCTATGGGGAGAGAGATATAACTACTACAAGTGTAGGATATAGTCTAAGATAAGCTCTACCTATTGGGACCCCACTAAGATCAGAACAACCATAGAGTATAGATCATAGAGTTATCATCAGGGGTACCACCACTACAGATGGTGATAGAAGGCACTATGGTTGGGAGGCTATATGCCAACCAGAGTATGGGGAGACTACCATGATTCTAGATAAGAATCATCCAATGATCAGAGGAAGGATAGAGATATGCATGGGGCCATTATATCCTAGGGGGATATACTAGCAGCTAGATCACATGTGGTGCACAGGGCCTAGAGGATTGACACAACCTAGCCTAATCATGTCTTGGGCTTATGAGAGATTCTCATTGACATGACTAAGGACACCATGGGTAAATCATGCATACCCTATACTAGAGGAGGGCATTGAATGGGCTACACAATTTATAGACAAGGCTAGGCCTATGCACACCACTTTAGATCTAGATGTAGTGAGTAGCTACATCTAGTATCTATATAGATCCATAATATGGTTGGAATATGTAGGGGTAGAGATCCATGTGGGAAAAGAGGAGTTCTAATGTCCATAAAGGCCATACCATCACCCAATGAGACAGGCTATGATGACATGGGAGAGATGGGCATAACCTAGGCCAGTTGGGGCTAAGCATGAAGGACAATCAAAACAAAGTGAGGGGGCAGTGGTGGACAGAGGTAACCATGATGAGGACCACCACCACTAGGAGTAGAATGACCTATCAAAGGGCCATAGAGGCCATCAACATGACCAAGTAATACAAGTGTATTTTCTAGATCATACTTCATTTTTATACTCATCCTTTAGTGAGATCAATATATTACTAACATATATGTTATATGTGTGTGTAGGAGACTAGTCTAGCTAGACTAGACCCTAAGTGGACCTACTACTAAGGAAACTATTCCCTAATGTGGCAATGATACCACTCATAGAGTAGGTGCCACATCTACTAGTACAGGTAGAGCCACATACTTCTAGTGGGTGGGTGCATGAGCCCCACTCGTGTTGGTGAGGGCATGACACTAGATACCATGGATAAAGGTAGAGTTAGCATGGCATGAGGTAGCCACAACATGGCATGAGATAGTTACAACATAGTATGAGATAGTCATAGCATGAGCTAAGGCATGATTGGCTAGAGTGGAGGTCGAGATCAATTGACTATAGGTTGAAATAGCACAAAAATAGACTAAAGGAATGGAGGCACCTGGAGATGAGGTAGACCAGCTGACTACCCTAGAGTAGAATATGGCTCGAATAGTCATACAGTAGATATTGAGATCTCCATCAGAGGAAGGAATACCATAGAAGCCTAGTCATAGGCTGACTAGGATAGTATTGTATGTATAGCCATGCATGTGGCAGTTTTGGGGACTATGAGCCCAGGCTCAGAGGAAGTCATGTGATGTACCTAGAGAAAAAACATGTATTTTTTGTGATATATATATAGTTGTTTATCATTATTATCACATGTGTGTATATGATTTTATGTGTGATGTGTATGCTTCATCTGATATATACTACTAGATACATGTCATTAGATAGTAGAAACTATTAATAAATAAACCACATGCAAAAACTTATACAAGTGACACAAGGGTTAGTAGTGCTAAAAAAGAGGAAAGGTTCACCCTACCACCATAGGCAACTTTCTTGGAGGGCCACATAGGCCTTAGACATGAAATGTCTTAAGGTAGAACCCATTAATTAGGTACCATAAGGGATCACCTTCAAGGGTCAAGAGATGATAAGCCCCATTCTCTAGAGAGGTAGTGATAATAAAGGGGCCAAATCACTTATACATGAGTTTTCACAATTTATAGTGCTCCTTATAAAAAATAAGGACTGTATCACCTACCTTAAATGGATGCAGGTTCACCAATTTCTCTAATTGGTGGCATTAATGATGTTGGTAAGCATGATTGTGCTCAAGGGAGTCAATACATCATTCATCTAGCTACTCAAGCTTAGCAAGTCAAGTGGTGCATTCTTCCTCATCATAGAGACCCAAATGTCTTAACCCACATTGAAGGGATTAAGACCTCTAAGGGGAGAATAACCTTGGACCCATACATGAGTGAGTATGGGATTTCCCTCATGACCATCTAGAAGCTAGTCTGGTAGGCCCAAAGGGAAAGATAGAGCATGAGATGATAGTCCCTCTTGGATTGGGAAATGGTATGGAGAAGCATCTTCTTCGAAGTTTTATTTGAATATTTAGATTTCCCATTTCCCTAGGGGTAATGGGTAGAGTAGAATTGGAGCTTGACCCCAAAGTGTTCAATGAGCTCATGCATCTCAGGGCTTTGGAATCCTAGGCTATTATCATCCATAATCACAACAGGGACCCCAAACCTATAAATAAGATAGTTCAGTGTGAACTTGGTGATGACCTTCCCATACATGTCGCTAAGACGCATGGCCTCAACCCACTTCATGAAATAGTCAGTGGCGGTGATGAACTAGTGATGGCCAAAAGAGGTGAGTTTAAACTCATCAACAAAGTCAGGATCCTAAACTGAGAAGGGCTAAGGGGATGAAATGGAATACGAGAGGCCTATAGGGACATTGATGGCATCCTCAGTGACTTGGCACATCTTACACTTCTTGGCATATTAGATGACATCCTTAACAAGAGTGGGCCAGTAGTAGCCCATCTTGATAATATGCTGAGTAGTGGCTTGCCCTCCTAGCTAGTCACTAAAAACACTCCCATGAGAATCTTCCAATGTGAGATGAATATCCTTAGAGGTGAGGCACTACATCAACACACCATATATAAACCTCTTGAACAAGATGCTACCTATGATAACATAGTGAATGGCAAGCTTGTAGATCTGATATCATTCTTATGAAGGAGCATCAATGGGATAAGATTGAGTCTCAAGGTAATGAATAATGTCCCAATACTAATCAAACTTGAAGACCTTAATCTAGTTGATCGAGTAGACCATCTCATCAAAAAATGCATCATCAACCAATTTCATACTAGGATTGGGTAGTGGGCACTTAACAAGTTGCTCAACTACAACCACACACTTGTTGGACTTTTGGTTAATAATGTGAAGGTTAAAATTTTGAAGATGCATGATCCACCTTGTAGTCCTATCAACAAGGTGTGTCTTTTGAATCAGGTAGTGGAGTGGATCAGAATGGAAAATCATGTTGGTGGTTTGGACCAACATGTAATGTCTTAACTTCTTCATAACAAAGACAAGAGAGAGGCATTACCGCTCAACAAGATAGCAGTTGAGCTCAGGGCCAACTAGCATGCGATAGATGTAAACAAATCTCTCTATCAGTGTCATCCTTTTGGCATAGCATGCCCTTGATGGAAATATCAGTGATAGAGGTGTACAAGATGAACTTATGACCCTAAATGGGTGCCATCAAGCTGAGAGTATTATGAAGCATGCACTTCAATTCCTCAAAATCCATTTGGACTTCAATATACCACAATAATGACATGTTTTTGTATAAGAGATGTGAGAGGGGTATGGATTTATGAGCATAATCCTCAAGGAAATGTATAAGGAAGATTAGCCTTCCAAGGAAGGACTTTAACTGCACAAGGTTATGTGGAGTAGGTATCTCAAAGATCGCCTTGATCTTCTCAGGATCCACCTCAATACCCCTTTGCAAAATGAGGAAGCCAAGAAGATTTCTAGTAAAAATGCCAAAAATGCACTTCTCAATGTTAAGGATGATGTGATACTCTCTAAGATGCTCAAAGATAACCCTAAGGTCTCACACATGCTCATCCTTCTTTCAATATTTGTCGAGGAGATCATTGACATAAAATTCAACAATATTTTGAATGAGGTCATGAAAAATGTGGGTCATGGTACGTTGATATGTGGTCCCAGTATTCTTTAGACTAAAAGGCATGATGACATAATAGAAGGTACCCCATAGGGTAGTGAATGCCATCTTGTGCCGGTCTTTAGGTGCAATCTATATTTGGATGTACCCTTAAAATTCATCCATGAGGGACATGATCTCAAAACTAGCTATGAAATCAATAATTTGGTTGATCAAAGGAGTAGGAAATTTATCCTTTGGAAAAGCCATATTGAGATCCCAAAATTTGATGCAACTTTGAACCACTCCATTCTTCTTGGAAATATGGATGATGTTGGAAACCCATTAGGGGTAGTCAATAGCTTAGATGAAACCAACCTAGATGAGCTTTTCAATCACAGCGTTGACTAACTGGGAGACTTTAACTACCATTGGTCATTACTTTTGGTGAATGGGTTGGGTCTCATCATCCATAACAAGGTTATAGACAATGATGCTAGGATTCATGACCTTCATATTGGAATATTCCCAAGTGAATATATCCAAAAATTTAAACAATAAGGCAACCAAGACATCATGTTCCTCTAGAGAAAGGTTAACACTAATCTTGATGATCTTTGGCCTTACTAAAGTGCCAAGGTTGACATCTATGGATCCTTCAACATCCATAAAATTTCCTTACTCAAAGCACTCAAGTGTAGGAGGGAGAGATTGGTATAACACATCAAGTTCAACCACCAAGATATTCACTATGGGGATACCAGGGGTTGGGCAATTAGTGAGAGAGATCTCCAAACCTAAATGATCAAGGTGATAATGGCACTTACGACAAGCTCGCATGAGCTTGACGTATGCATTTATCTCTTTAAATAGGTTACATGCCATAACATGAATGAAATAGAACTCAATATCATACTCAACTACTCAAGTGGTCTCAATGAGAGATGCATTAAGAGAGCCTATACTCCAATGGGAAAAGCATGACATGGGGGGAAGCTCAACATCTAGGGAGACATCTTGAAAAAGGTCTCCTAGAAGTGAAGAGTTGTCCTAACATCATGGAATGGAAGAGGGAGCTAGTTTCCACATGTCAAACTCTGAAGGAATGAATGTTGATCGACACTCAACTAGATTACAACATTCAACCTTGAGAAAATGAGACTCAAAAGTAGGGGGTGTGTAGGAGTCGATAAAGCGCCATGAGGAGACAACCAAAGCCTCACCTAAGGGATTTGTCTTTACATAGAATAATGCCCAAGGATCTGGGTTAGCATCCATGGTATGAACCTTAGCTTCATGCATGAATTGAACCATGTGAAACATGGCTAATGTGATGGCATGTATGGTAGCGGTCTAAGGATGGAAAAGAATCATGTTGTATGAAAGATCCAAGTCTAGCACACAAAACTCAATCTTGACTATCTTAGGGCCAAACTTGACCAAGAGCTTCATGTTCCCCACCAACATAATTGTGTCATTGTTGAAACCAACATAGTTATAATAAGAATCAAAGATCTTCTTCTAATTGATCCCAAGATCATTGAACACACGTAGGATCATGATATTCAATGCAATTTCTTCATCAATGATGCATCTCTTAACATGATAGTCATCGATGGAGGTCTAAATATAGAGATGGAACCGATCCCTCTTTACAAGAACCAAATCATTTGGCAAAGAGGTAGGGTTGAAAGATAGGATGGGAGGATGAGGGTGCTCGAATACATCAAATTTGAATAACACTTTAACATCATCCTATAATGGACCCTTGCAAGAGAGACCAAGCTCATTAAAGATGAGGCCCCTTTGCTCAAGGCAAAGGCAAAGAAGGTCCCAAATGGAGATTCCAACTGAGAAGACCTGCAACTCCTCTATGATGAAGTAAGGATGATGTCTAGCCTAGGGAGGGATGTTACATTGAAATTCATATCTGACTTTGGGATTCCCTGCCCCCATGGGCTAGACAAGAGGCCCAACACCACTAGTCTCTCTAATAAGGTTGGTGTCCCAACTAGAGTGCATGTTAACAAAGAACTTGTACCCAGTAGAGGCTATGTAAATAGAACCAATGACCTTGATACTCTCATGCTTTTCTTTCCCTCTTGAGTTAGCCTAGGAAGAGGAGTCAAAAGAGCAAGAAGAAAAATAAGGGGAATGAGGGGCCTCAGCCTTTGATTTCTTCTTCTTCTTCTCCTTGTCATGGTCAAGAAAATGCTCTTTGAACACATTTAATTTGTGGTTGGGTTTCACAAGTGGAGAAATTTGAGACAGAAGTGAGGTTTATGTACTAGAATTTTGGGTAGCACAATTGGAATCATCGTGCCCCTTCATCCAATGTAAATTGCAAAACTTGGTGGGGTAATAAGGAAACACCATCCATTATTTTTTTATGCTTAATTCAGAAGCCTTATTTTCAGCTGGCTTTTTGCTCAAAGAATTCACCTCGTGACTATCCTTCTTATCCTTCTTCTTGGGAGGATAATTAGTAACACCATCATTAGTCACATTATTATTGTGATCACATGAAGAGGATGAATTTTGGTTTGGTATGGGTTGCATACCCACGCACACCTCAAATACTTTAATTTTTAGATACTCATTAACAACTTCATCATACAAGGTTGGCTCACACTTGAAGACCTCAATGTGAACCTCATGCCTCAATGCTCACATGAACATGTCATAAAGTTGATCATCTGAGAACCTTATTTTTCATGTATGGATGGTTGAACACCACCTATACACAAAATCAAAGTTTGACTCACCCTTGTCCTACACCATGGAGGAGAGTGATTGGATGTCGAGGTCAAAAGGTCTAGAGAAATCAAAGTATTGGAAGAAGTCATCTAGAAGGAGATAAAAATTGGAGAAAGAATCTAGAGGTAGATTCTAAAACTAAAAAAGAGCTTCATCTCATAGATAACAATCAAAGATCTTCAACATCATGTCTTCATCCTATTCTTAATCGATACATGCTATCATGAATGTTGTAGTATGCTCTGTGGGAATGGAGTCTCGAGTCCCATTGAACTTAGGTAGTTTAAGGGTAGGAGTAGGAATGGGAATGACATATACTCAAGGGGCTAGAGGATTATGATAGAGATCCTCATAGGCACAGTTGATAGCAAGTTAGCGACGAGATCCAAGAGGGGGATCATGATGGTAATGATGTTGTTTATGCCAGTACACATCATCATAACCATGATCATGGAGAGGAAGATGCTAAGGTACAACCTAATATGGGATATGCTCATGCATAAATAGTCTATACCATAGGGTGGGGAATGACCATGAGAAGGATAATGTTCCCTACAGGGATGATGGGATAACATGGCATACTCATGGAATTGGTCATGGTGACCTAAGTCTCAATGATGCTAATAACTTGCCATCAGATGAGGGTCAACTTGAGGGTGTTTATGTTTGGTCTAGGCATCCCATGTATCTCTAATATGTAGATGGTGATCAAAATCAATACCCTCATAAAAAACTCTAAAGGAAAGACTAGGAGGATAGGAGGACTCTTTATGATGAATATGCCTCATCGAGTTAGATACCTATGACCTAAAACATGGACATGAGGGGGTTCTTAATGCAGAGTCTCCTATCAAGAAAGAGGTGGGGAACTCATGTGATAACTGATCAAGGCACTCGAAACTAAATGGGTGCGAGCTATGTCTCTAGAGGAAGCACACCACCTACTCCTAAGGGGAGAAGGGTATACTTCATTCACCTAAAGGAATCTATGGCAATCATCAATGATTACTTTTATCTCATCAAGTATCAATCATGGAATGGGATCCTTATCACCTCAAATGGGTGAATGAGTGATAGCATGAGGCTGAATGGAAACATCCTCAGATGAATGAAGCTCATATTAGGGAAAAGGGGACCAAGTCTGTTGGTTATAGACCTACCAATATTGTTCCCTTTGGAATGAGAGAGGGTCTACATCACCATGCTAGGTCAAAGGACCTCCTAAATCCTACAGTTTCTATGGCATTCCATTATAGCTGCAGGCTACTCATGAGTGAGCTCAAGGATGAGGCCCTAAATTTGAAAAGATTGACATCCCAAGGGTGAGAGGTCAGATTTGGATACAATGAAATAAGAGAAACATGAGAGACAATAGAAAAGGTAAATTGATGGAGAAACAACAAAGAGATTGACATAAAACTAAATTAAGAGAAAATAACCAAGGTAAGAGTTGAAACACAACTAAAAGCAAAGCCTAACAGATAACAGAGGAGAGTTGGCTAAGAGAGTTTTGAATGGGATAGAACTAGCATGAGACTATATGTGAGGTCCCACTAGGCATGCCAAAATTTAGCTCCAAGAATTTGAATATAACCACTAGTGTTTGGCAGGGGGTATAGAGGATACTTAAACAAACAACTAATATTCTATAAGGCTCAAGGCTTCTATGGGCTACAGGAGATCTATAGTAGTTATCTGGTTTGTTGGCTTACACCAAGATATAGATAGATTTGTAAACTAGGTTAGGGATATCATGATCAAGCACAACAAGGATACAAATATCTCTAACATGTACAACCATAGTAAAGTAAGTAGTTAAGACTAGACAACTAATTGCATACAAATTGTGGAAATAATAATGTTGAATAAAGAGAGATAACAAGTACTACATAAACTTAGAAGCAAAGTCACTTTCAAGCCAAATGAAAAGCATTTTAAACAATAAAAATGTTTTCAATTAAGGGTTCAAGAGCATGCCTAATCTAAGTTCAAGTTATCTCTTTAATTTCAACACTATTGTTCTCTAACAATGTAATTTTCTAGTTTAGCAAGAGAGTGGATTGTTTATGCAAATTGTATAGATTGTTTTGAGCATGTAAGATCTTACTATGTAATGAGAAACATTTCCAATACAATCATAACATATAATGTAATATATTTCAAGAAGTGAATATATTCTTAACCACATACAAATGCATAAACTTCAAAAACTATCCTAGATAATGCCATAAATGAGCTAAATCACTAAAATAAATCAAACCCTAGCATGTATACTACTGAAACAAATAAGAATTTCACTTTTCAAAGAAAAGTGACCTCATATCAAACTCAAAATAAGTGTGAAAGCTTTCTACCAACCGATTATCCAAGATAGGAATCAAAAGAGGAAGAGGATCAAGTTGTGTGTGAGCCGAGTCCAGACCAAGAGCCAAAAGTTGTGGAAGAAGTAAAGGAAAAGCTACCAATCTATGAGAGATCTAGTTTAAAGAGCATAAGACTAGGTGAAATGGAGTCTCAAGGGAGCAAGGAATAACCCAAAATCTTCAAGAACACTATAGAGAGCAATGTGAATCACCAAGATAAGTTGTAGTATGGTAGGGCATCCCCTGTCACAAATGAAAGCTAAGTGTGACAAGCAAGAACCAAGAGAGATTCAAGAAGGCAACCAAGCTTTGAGTGTGATGATCAAGTGGGAAGATCAGATCAATAATAGAGGAGATATTAAAGAGAGAGGCTCAAATGAATGAGAAAAAGGCATATATCTCAACCCTAATTTGCTAAAAAACTGAAAACTAACTATTTTGAGCTATTTGGGCCCAAACAAGGACCTTTTTCATGTGTTCTACCTAGGATACAGCCTAGGCCATGACTTTTGTGAAATAAATGTGCAGCCTAGGCCACAATTTTACTCCCTAAGCTACAAACTGGGTCAAAATCCCACCTAGGGTGTTCAATAGACCTTCAAATAGGCCCCTAGAGGTGCCTAGAGAGCCTATCTAGCACACAAAAGGTCTGAGATGTGTTAGGGATGTATAGCAGATGAGAATATGATGCAAGAAAGGTCTAAGTGAGTGACATATGCCTTGAAGTGGGATAACCAAGTTTGGTAGTCTACACGTGAGTTAATGTGAAATCATAGGGAAGAGTAGGGTCATGAGAAGTATGATTACAGATATGTGCCCATGTCTTTGTGTGTGCCTTCCTGATTGTGTATGTAGGCATTTGAACATGTCCTTCCATGTGGATCTAAGCCAACTTACTTTCCATTTGAGTATGTGGACATTTAAAAATGTCCTTGTATGTCTTGATTTCTTAGATTTAGTGACATGTGCTCATGTCCCTTATATCGTGGCCCCTTGGCCTAATTTGTATGCCTCGTGTGTGTTGTATGTATGTTTTCTTAGATGCATCATGGCTATGAAACTTATTTCTTGCTTGTTACACACTCCAATTTTAGATGCCATGAGGGACCTCATGCATCTCCACTTCCTACTTGGGTGTTGTGATGGACATCATGCCCCATCCACCTAGGTAACCACTCAATTATTACACAGATTTGTTGTTCATATACATTTATATATCTATCTCGACAACCTTTTGAATGTTAAATCTAACATACATCATACACTAAAAACTTATGCTCAAATTATCTTACATTCTAATGTTATGTATGCACATTATATTGGTTTATTATGTAGATACATATATGCTCCAACTAACACACATCTCATAGAGCTTTTTATTTTGAGGATAGTTCTTTCACATGTTCAACAACTCCCATTAAAAGAGGGGGCATTCACAGAGGTTTGTCATAGATATCAAGTTATCCAAATGCACTCAGAGTATAGTTTTTAGTACACAAGCACATAATATAGAAATTAGCTTTAGGGAAACATAGTGGAAAATAATGACACAGAGGTCAATTTCAGTTGCATAAAAATTAGAAAATTTAGACATTAATGCCTAAATTGGGACACTAGCACCACAAGGTCCTACTATCTAAGATATAGCACTATTATCCAATAGCCTCAATTTTAGAAAAACCAAAATTGGTTAAAAAAGTACAATAGGTATAGTCTAGGTTTGCATAGGTTCAGTTACAAGTTACCAGTTTTTCTTTGTTTAGCTTAGATTCATCCCAGTTTGCTTAGATTGGGGGAATCATGTGTGGCATGATCATTCTCATTTGAGTTTAGATGTTCAAAAGTCATATTTGGGGGCATGTGCATGGTACATTGTTTCCATATGTTCACTTATACACTGGTTGATTAGAAGGAATGACAAACCCCATGCCATTCTCTACATTGTACACATTAGACACCATGTTCCAAATTACCCACTAGATTCATGCCTTAATCCATCTATAGTGGTTGGCATTACTGACTGGCCTAGATCTACCTAATATTCCCATGTGGTTGTAGATCTGATATACATAGTTCTAATTATAATTACACATCTCTAATTACATCACACAGTTTTAGTTTCAAATGCATCTACTACACATGAGTAGGAAATGATGGATTCATAGTTTACTTAAGTTATTGAGCCATCTATATGAGAGGGTTAGAAACACCGTCAATCCAATCTAATCTATTCACATGTCATGATCCACCAAGCAGGGGTGAGAAATGATGGAGTCAAAACTGGATTGAGTTATTGATCCACCCACACATGGGGATTGAGCAATCCATCAACTCAGTCCAAGGTATTTACTGATTGATCATTATTTTCATACACACACACATAAGTTATTACCAAGTTTATGCATTGGTTTGCATACCCAATGAGGTGTATTCATTCCTTTCTTCTCTTATCTCTTTACTCAGTTTTGTTTTTTGTTTTTTATATCTCTTAAGTAAGGACTAATCTATACATGTTTCATTTGCAAGACATAGAATGGATCATGTTTCACATACTCAGATCCAAATCCAAGGACCTTGCCTCTTAAGTCCAAGTAAGCTTATTTTTCCTTTATCTAGTCATTTCACTTTGTTGCATTTATATAACGAATAGGGGATAAATCCAATCATCTAAAAATGACCATTCATGTCTTGGATGTCCACTTGAGGTCACTTTACCCTTAGTATAACACTTGACCCATCTTAGGGGCCCTTTTGATCCATTTTTAGTCATATGGCAGCTACAAATAGCACCTAGGCCTATAAAATACCATATGAGACCCATAATAGTGCAATTTATTAGTGATTTAGGTCCCTATACCCTCAAAAAGGTAATTTAAATCTCTTTAAGAGGATTAGGCTCAGCCTAGACTTATTATTAATTCACCCTCCCAAGTCATTTTTATCAAAACACTATTCACACACTCTTACACCCTAGGCAAACATTATCACAAAGAAGCACACAAAAGTACCACTTCACATTGAGGGAAAAATCCCAATTCTTCTGATATTATATTAACTAAGCCTATACATTCAATAATCTATCCCTAGCACAGGTATTCAAATCTCAAGTTGCCTCCAAAACATCCTCTCATAAATTCACACTTAGACATTCTAGTATTCACTTGCACTTGCACCAAGCACTTAGACGGTATAACTACATCAAGCTTGAATACTCCTTGGAGTATTAGTATGTAGGTAATGTGCCCACATAGGGGTGTAGATTACATGTCTAGCACATCAGACCTACTAACCTCTTTTTCTCATGGTGTTCATTCAAACCCTTACAATAATGAAAACCTAGGGTTTTTGGAGGAAAATAGAGCTATAGGAAAAAGTATTGCTCGCATAGACCTAAAATTTGGACTAGAGCTAGAACATGACCTAATCTATAAAACTTAGAAATCATTCAAAAAGAGGACATTTTCACCAAAGGACGATATTAGTGGCATATGACACTACTGTCTAGTTAGGGTACTACTATTTAGGAAGGATTTTGATATTTGGATCCTATTTACAACACCTTGATCAGCGTTTTTGCCAGTTTTCATCCTCCAGATCATTCATTTAAATTTGTATCTAGATAATTACTTATTTACATCATTTATTTTTATTTTTAGAAAGGTCAAAATAGGTCAATTTTGTTACAAATTAGTGGGTATATTTATTGCATATTTCTACCCTAATTTACTATATTAATACCTTTTAACAATCTAGGGCTTAAACTCTAAAACCCCTAAAAAGTTAAATCAATGGGGGATTTGGCACTTATCTGGTAGCCATCTATACCCTATTACACATTGAAAAAATATGCCCTATTCTTTCCAAATTATGAATCACTCACTAGGACAAGTTACAAGCCAAGTCGATTCAAATCAATCATTGTTAAGTATCAAAGCTAAATCATTAGCTATCTACATATAGTGAGTGATTACAATTTCATAATCACACTAGATGGGAGAGATACATGTGGCTTGATTTTCATCCTCAGATTATCAAATACATAACCAATGTTCAATCATCAAATATGGGTGATTGAAGATAAATTATCCCATTACACTTTCATAGTTTTATAGGTTTCTAGCTCTGACAACCACACTGATGGTTTCAGGGTGAAGGAGACTAATTTATGGAGTTACATGCATCATTAGGGTTTGATATCACATATAGAGCTTTCAGAGGCATGTAAAGGTGATTGTATGGTCACATACCTGCTTTTATACACAGAAAAATACCAACCGCTATATGTTGGTATTGACAATTGATAGTGACCTAGATACAACAAAATTGACCCTACATAGATAGAAATTTTGTTTTGAAACTAAAATAATTATAGGCCTACTTCAATCTATTTTCCACTTCCAGACTATAAGTACTCAACCCTTTGTTGTACTTACTATATTTAACATGGCCACTTGTCAAATCATTTCAACCAGTTTTAGTATTTTACATTTAGATATATGCTTGAATTTCAAATCTATCAATCTGAATTATTCTACTAGTTTATATCCTATTAGGGTTTATGAAACCAAATTAAGATAAAATATATTGGTGATCCCATAAACTAATTGAATTGTGTCAAACCCTAGGTCTCCATTGTAGTTTCATCCTTATATGGTTTCAGATTTCAGCATTTGGTAATTTTGTACAGAGCCAATTTTCTTTATAATTCTCTAACAATACACATTATGAAAGGATATAATGATTCAATATTACATGATAACACAATTCATGAAGGTATTCTTTTCATAATGTTCTACATGGATAGTGTATTATAATATTGGATCAATTATGTAAGTAACTAGATAAAATGGATCAAATCTAAGAACACTAATGAGGCTGAAATTAACAATGAATAATCCCAAACCTTCCTTAATAAATATTGTTACAACATCCAATCTGAGTTACCTCTTGCTACCACTAAATGGAAAAGTACATGCATGACCTCCTTTGTTATTAATATTATGGATTACATAGTACATATTATACACCCTATTGATGGACTTATCATGAATGTTGAAACTAATAATACTCATCAAATAAATACTATGAATCAACTAGATACCATGGATGATAAATAATTCACTAAATAACTTAATTCAAATCCATATCAAATTAATGTGATGTTATACATTAGAAGAGAAAAACGAAAAAAGTTGGCTCATGCTACTACATTTTAGGAACAATGTGACACTTTTTTTTATATCAACCAATCCTTTTGAGCTAATATTCCCACTTCAAGTATTCAAACCTTTATATTGGTACTATTCCTACATCTACATCTTTAGTGACATATGTAAAATCCACCCAAGATGTGAGGACAACACAAAGGCTTATGATAGATTTTCATACTTATTCCTACACATGCAACCTTTAAACCTCCTATGATGACTACACATGTAACATCACCAACCTCACCTAATTCACATTCCCTTGAGCAGAATGTTATATCTCTACATGATAAGATGTTGCAGGTAGAGTAAGGTGCATCTAGAGCTAATCAGTCAATAGATTCACATGGCTTGCTTCATAACCCATTATCCCCTGAGATAGAAACTTATCCCTTACCAAAAGGTTTTGTAGCTCCCACACTTCCACTATACAAAGGTAAAGGTGATCCATAACAACACATTTGATTATTTCACACAACATGATTGGATTAACAATATGATGATAAATTATTAACCAAGTTATTCCTGAGAAGTCTCAAAGACTATGCTTTGTGATGAATCTATGATTTCCCCCTCCAATCCATAAGAGAATTTAACCCTTTGGAAGATCAATTTATAGCACATTTTACCCTCAACATTGATGATAAAATATCTTATGCACAAATCACTAAACTCAAGGATCCAATGAACCAATCAACGATTATGTACATCCATATAAGACCATGATAGCCAAGATTACTAATGTTATGGTTGATAGTTTAAGTTACAAAACATGTTCAAGTAAAGCTTATTTGCACCACTCCATGACTAAATTTTCATCAAAAGATTCAATTCATTTGACGAGCTATGCCATACAATAAGGGACATATAATTTAAGCTCATAGTTTTGAACAAACTCAAGAAGTATACATGTACTCCTACAAAAAAGCTTCAAAGTAAACCAAATTACAAGGTCAAACCAACTGATAATATTAATGAGGCAAAGATTATAGTTAATGCAATACCACAACCTACTAATTGACTGTATTTGACAATGACACTAAAGAGGTAATTTTCAATATTACCATCACCTCCTAATCTACTATTATAGAAGATACTTAAGTGCAACCTTATCATTCTTATTCCTCCAAAAAATATTAACCCAAACAAACCCACACTAAGGAAATATGATAATAATGCATATTGTTACTATCATCAGATTGCAAGACATTCTATGAACAAATACTTCAAATTGAGACATAAGATCCAAGAAATTATTGATGACAAAATTATTGAATAGGTCACCCTTATACAAGCACCTATATCACAAAACAATGGAAATCACAAGTTGAAAATCTTTAATGATCCATTTCCCCAGCATGACATGATAAAGACAAAGGGTAAAATATGCATCCTCCACCTATGACATAGGATCACCCAATAGATATGATTATTGGTACACATATCAACACTTCACCACAACATGCTATGATCAAATTTGAGGATAGTGAGATTTTTTATGATGATTCAAATTTTCATGCACTATTCATACGATCTTAAATTAGTGAGAAACTCACATATATTGCCATGATCAACAATGAGTCAAGTGATAATATGTGCACAATGATGCTTATTCATTCCATTAGGTACACACAATAGGATATATAATATACATCAAGAGAAGTTAAAGGATTCTGTAGACACCAAAATTGTGTCGACTCCCCTTGGTCACTTACACACATTATTAATTTAAAATAAATTACTTATTTTAAATTAATGACATCCCCTCGACACCTCACCTAGACACCTCACCTAAGACTATTTCTTACCCTATGACTCACCCCATGACTAAGTCCTTCATATCATAACTACCTAAGACCTATTTCAAATTTTCTAACTAACCCTCGCGCCTAATAACCCCATCATTTGACCGTTCACCAATGACAAGTGCACTTGGCGGATGAAGAATGGGCAAAGGGCTAAAAATAGTTCCTTTTACCCATTCTGCACCCACCGATGTCGGTCAACTGTCGGCTAATGCTGGTGGAATCGCCGATGTCGGTTACATAAACTGACTTCAAACATTGAGTTAGGGCCCGAATTCTCCCCAGACGCTCTCTTTGACCCTCAGAACTCTTTGGGACTCTGATTTGCCTCTCTCTCTCTTCCTCCCAAACTTTTTGACATCAACAGGCACTCTCTGAGACCAAGCATCAGACTTCGATTAACGCTCCCTTGGCTACAGAAATAATAGGAACAAGCATGCACACCTCTGGTTCTCCACCAAGCAGAGCTAAGTATTCTTATTCTATTTCATTTCAATTATTTAGAATACATTAGTAATTAGATTCTATTTACTATTTCTAAATATTATCACCCAGACCAGACTTCCTTCTCGGAGAGGCTGAAAAGCCTTCCTCATACCCTTACCCTTTTTGACAACCTATCCTCTACCTTTGCCTTTTTGCGGACCTTATTCGTCTCCCTGCAACCCTGCACAGACCTCCAAACTCTCAAACTCATTCTATCGACCACGGACATAACCCTAAGACCCGTCCAAGGTGCATTGCCCCTATCGACATTGATAGTCTAACCGACGTCAGCAACATTGACCAACCAACGCCGACAGACTAACCAACATTGATGACTGTGACAGACTGACTGCAGAATATAGGTATGCATTATCTCTATTTCTCTTTCTTAGTCTTTCACCATTTCTTTTATCTGACACTCTTTTTATCAATAAGTGGATTGTCATCCCTTAAGGAAGTCTTTGCACTTCTGGGACCGAGCATGTGCTTGGCAGTCCACCATATATCTCTCTAACATTTTCTGTGTTTGAGCCTTATTCTTTTCTTACAAGTGTCTCCTCCACAGCCAAAGAGGAGCTCCTACAACGTCTGGATACAGTGTGCAACTTAATCCAGGTATCACCCCTGACCCTTTATCTTTAGTTTCTTTCTTCTTCTGAATGTAAAAATAAAAAATGAGTAGAAACATTTTGGCACGCCCGGTGGGACCCTAGAGTTTTCCTTGGGTTCATTTCTTCTAAAAAGCAAACTTTCAT
The DNA here is from genome assembly GCA_037957365.1 of Torreya grandis. Classification (NCBI taxonomy): domain Eukaryota; kingdom Viridiplantae; phylum Streptophyta; class Pinopsida; order Cupressales; family Taxaceae; genus Torreya; species Torreya grandis. The sequence goes on along the minus strand of JARHVA010000847.1, from coordinate 2,401,470 downwards.
ATAGGTGCATTAGGAAAATACTCTCTTCTTGCATCCTCTTCCTCTTTCTTTTTATTTCGAAAAGAAACCATTAGCACAAGTTAAAAAGAACTTTTTCTTTTTCTTCTTGTCATTTCTTTCTTGCATTTTAGAGTAGTGAAAATTCATACTCTTAACCTCTTCCCCACTTGTTTGCATCTGAACAAAACATTTCAATTTGGGTTAAAAACACTATTGCATCTCATTCCTTCTTGAATGCATACTTAGCCCTCTCACTTAGTAATTAAAAAAGCATTATGAATAAATCATAGTGCACATATGTTACACAACCAGACCACATTCACATCAAATTAAACATCTAAACATACCTGAGACAAGGCCCAACTAGGATTTCATCACCTAGCGGATACCTTACCCTTCCTGGTGATCCTACTTGGATTTCACCACCAAGAGGAGGACCCACTCTATTCTCTGGTAGAGTATAAACTATAGGTGAAGTATATATTGGCTAAGTGGCCCAGCTCGGCTCTGGGTTCGTGAAGTGAGGGGGGCAAGCCCCTAGCACCAGGCCACGTACGGAACCTAACACAAATTTTTGAGCACCAAAACATAACCTGAAACTAGCTTTAGACTGCCTCTTTAGGACCCATTCTAAAATCCCAATTCCCTAAACATATTCTTCTAAGGCATAAGCCACCACGACTCTAAAAATTTATTCTTAGGAATTTAACGCTTAGAGGTTGCTTGCCTTCATTTTTTTTGTTGTTTTCATCTGATTATTTGAGCTGGTGAGGATGCATTATTCTGAGGTCCAAAAACAACCCAAATTTTTTCTTTTTTTCTAAAAACTTTCAGTTTTTTGAGTTTTTGGAAATACACAGACATCGACATCAGTTTTTCAACCGACGTCAGCAACTTATTTCATCGACATCGGTTTTTACCACCATCGTCAGCAACTTATTTCACCGGCATCGGTTATATTACCGTCATTGGCAACTTTTCATAACCGACATCAATTTTTCAACTGACGTCAGTCACTGTCAACATATTTTCTTCCAAAACAGCAAGCATAAAACCTGACTTTTTTGCTGTCAAACATAACTTTTGGTTTTTTTAAGCTGAAACACACAATTTTTGGAACCTGAACCTTTTTGTCTTGAATGGTTTTGACACAAAGTCAATCCAAAACTTTTATCAACCACGCGAGGCAACAACCACTTCCGCCTTCGCCTTTCATACCCAGTCCCCTGATGGAGCATACTTCAAAAACTAAACGTACTCCTATTCAGCCTACCCCCAATCAACCTTTAATTATTCCCGAAGGGGATCATAATTTTGAGATATTCCTTGACCACAATGTCAAGGCTCTCCAACACCATCTCAAAAAAATCCAAACGTGAGATCCTTCAGGTAATCCTATTTATGGGATACCAACTTCTCTTGCTGAAGCGGTAATGGCATCGACACCATTCGCTAACCAACCCAACATAACTCAGGCTATTGCCTTGACTAATAACCCAACCATGGCTAATGCTCAATATTTAGCCTCCTCGTCTATTTTTGGACCTACCTCCATTGGGGTTTCCGTACCCCCTCAACCACAAACAATTCAACCAAGTTCTACACCATACCAGAACTTGATTGTCTCGACTTCACACACTCTTGCACCTATAAATGTGGGAGTGACTACCTATCCTTTTACCAATGCCACCATTAAACCACCTTTAGCAGTATCTAGTCAACTTGTGCCCTCCAACTTCACGGCACAAGCCCCCTTGACCTCAACATCAGTCCCTATGACGAACTACCAATACATTGCGCCTATACAAATGCAACCAAATACATCATACGCCCCTCCTAACACCTTCCAGGTACCTTACAACCTAAGGGGTGCCCCTCCTACCAATTTGTCAGTTGATTTAATTAAGATGTTGATGGATAAGATGTCCAACCTTGAGACATCCATTTCTGGTTCAAGCAATGTTCTTTCATATGAACAAATATGCAACGAACCCATCCACCCTTCCGTGCCTATTAGACCATATCCTAACCAGTGGGAACTCCCCAAATTTACTCGATTTCAGAGTAAAGAGGACCCACAACAACATCTACGAGTGTTTAGACATGCTTGTTACCTCATAGCGTACGATGATGCATTATTACTTCGCAAGTTCCCCATGTCACTTTCAGGGGCCGCCCTTGACTGGTATAGCTCTATTGCTAGTCATTCTCTTTTTTCATTCACTCAACTCGCCCAACTATTCCTTGACCACTTTTCAATCAACATCACTAAAAAGGTCTCCATTATAGACCTATATTCTATTAGATAATTCGACGATGAGTCAATAGCTGACTTCGTTGCCCGTTGGAGAGGTTTGATTAACCAACTCTCCTTTTCACTACCTCAACCTGAGCTCATTGAGCTCTTTTCAAGAGCTTGTGCCAAGCACATCTCATACACTTTATAGGTTCAAACATTTTTCACATTTGATGAAGCTTTCACCATGGCCTGAAAGCTTGAACTCCGCGCAGTCGAGGAAGACAAGGTCAAATTGCGTAGCACAAATACTAACGCAAAATCCAATGACCCCTCTTCCAAATCTTCTTCTTCCCACTCCAAGTCCAAGGGATCGGCAAATATTATGGTACTTAGATCACCATCTTCTACCACAACCAACCAATCCGACCCTTCCACATCACAAAGCATCACCAAACAATTCCAACAATGGTATATACAGCATTAGTACACTCTAATAGGAGAATCATATGCTTCCATTTTGGATAAACTAGTCAAGCAGGGGGTCCTCAATCTCCCTCAAATCTGACCAACTCAATTTGACCCCTCAAAAGCCATCCCTACATGGTATAGGGAAAATGACTTTTGCAACTATCATCGTGTCAAAGGTCATGACATAGACAATTGTAAAACCTTCAAAAACATTGTCCAAAACATGCTAGACAAGGGGGATCTTGTTTTGGATAACCCAAATGCGCCAGCTAACCAAAACATGGATGTCTTTAGACAAACTTTTCCTAACCATCCCCCAAGTCAAAACAATGTTCAGACCATAGCCGATGACCTTCACGAGCGTAATACACGCACGGTTGACATGGTTTCTAACCAACCTCTCCCACAGTCTGAAGAGATTAGTCAACCCATTTCTCCACCACAAGTAGAAGAGCCTTCTTCTCCTATTTGTCCACCATAGGTAGAAGAGCCTTCTTCTCCTATTTGTCCTCCACCAATGGAGGATAATCTTCCATCCACCCCTCTTTCACATGTAGGAGAGTTAACTTCGACTTCTCCCATATTGAAGGATGCTTTGATGACACCAACATCGGTGGCTTCACCCTCATCCTCCTTATCATCAATGGGGGATCATACTTCCCCCACTCCTAGACCACACAGTGAAACCATGATCATCCCTGTGCTCTATCCTCTCGAAGAGCCACATTCACTAATCCCTTCTCCGTCGAGCGAGGAACTTGCCACCTCACCCACTTCAGCTGAAGAAGATCTAGTGAAGGTAGATTTGAACCTCACCCCTCACAATAGTAGTCCTTGCACTAAACTAAAGAAGGCTACTAAACCACGTCGAAAAACTCCTCCACCTTCACCATTACCGTCTATTTCGGGTCCACATCCTTCCACTTTAAAAGGAGTGCTCCCTATTTCAACACCTCATAGAGGCAAATTGCCTCCATTACTCTCTTCACCTATCAAACACATACTTCCTCTAAAACATTCGGCACCTCTCACCAAGAAAGTACCATCTACACGGGTGGCCACACCACCGACTAAAAAGAGGACACGACAAACTCCCTCAATAACTCCTAAACAGAAGTTGTCAACATCTACAGCAACAAGGAGCATAGACCCATTAAGGGGGTCTTATGCTTTGATGTTATGCCAATTGTTGCAATCCTCTAGCATTAATCTCCTGCCCATTAAACCATATCAACCTCTCAGACCAAAACCATCTTGGTTCGACGACACAAAAATTTGCTGGTATCATCGCACACCTAGACATGATACCGAGCATTGTTGTGCCCTTAAAGTTGTCATTCACCAACAACTAAAAAAGGGCACCCCTCACATTGAGGCTTCTTCTGACCACTTTTTTGACAAACCACCAACAACATCCCAAACCTCTTCACCTAAATCGGGATCCCAACATAAGACTATGGTCCCTCAACCACCTTTATTCGAAATCAATGCAATTGATGTGGCCATCAGGCCCCAAATTGTGAAAGATAAAGGAAAAGACCAAGCTTCTCCACCTTGGACATATCCATTCGTCAAGCCTTCTCAACCACCAAAACCCAAGATTTCTATCTTGGGCACATCACAACCAACATCTCAGAGGAAAATTCCTCCTAACTTCTCTAGTCCACATGACGTTTGGTATAAATGACTTGTGGACTACTTGACATATTCTATCATGCCTCCCAACCTCTCTAGCAATGGACAATGGACTTTTATCAAAAGTACTGCTTGCTACACCATGCTAGGGGGTCTTCTCTACAAACAAGGTCTCGACAGCCTCCTTATCCAATGCCTAACTACCACTGAAACATCTCATGTCATCAAAAAAGTCCATGATGGGATTTGTGGGAGACATTTCAGTGGTAACTCACTTGCCAAGTGCATCTTCCACTTGGGCTATTATTGGCCCACCCTTAACCAAGACTGCAATGACTATGTTCGGTGTTGTATCGAATGCCAACAACATACTAACCAACTTCACGTCCAACATCGACCAAAACACACCCACAACCAAAATCTGAAAGAGCAAAATTTCAAAATGAGAGATCTCATTCTTACAGAAAATTGACATGTGACCAATATGGAAAGAAGAAAATGGGACAAGTTTGCTCCTAATTGACTCAGACCTTACATCATAACACAAGCATGGATCAAGTACTTATCGTCTGTCTTCTTTCGAAGGCTGGCCAGAACCTAAGCCCCTTAATGCCTTACATCCTCGACCATTCTATTGTTAATCAAGTAATCATTCACTTGACATTTAACTTGAGCTCATCCCTTGAGCAACCCCCCACCATCGTCATGCCTATTTCTTTCAACCCTTTTTCCTACAAACATTAGTTAACCCTTTTCTCAAGCATGAATGCCTTGTCCTAATAAAAGGGAAACCCCTCAACCTCTATAGTCAAGTCCATGACCACAAGTTCAGTCAAAAACCAAAAAAATATAAGATTGGGGATGCCTAACCAAAGGTCATAAACTATAAATGTAGACTACTCCCTCGAAAGACAGCTGCATCATTACTGTAATAAATAGACTGCTCCCTTGAAGGATAGCTATTCAACGACATCAAAACATACAAAGCAGAATATAGACCATTCCCTCGAAGGATGGCTATGCCCAAATTTTGCTACATACACAACACAATATGACTACAAATCAAGACAAAAACATCCCCAAGTGGACTTCCCGCATTGATCAGTCTACCAAAAAAAAAAGACTAACAAACTATAAAGTCATGGACTTGCCTATAGTCGTTCTCAGGGTCACCTATAAAAGGGGCAAAGTTTTCCCTAATAAAAAAAAGTTACCCTATCCTGACTTATCACATAATCAAACCTATTACCCCAACATACTCAAGGGATTTTGAGCTCACTTAACATCAAGTGATTCGAATACTTCTCTAACACAAACCAATGGTCAACAACGTAATGCATGAATGGGGCTTTTGTTTCCAAAAACCTTATCTATGCAATCATTATAGTCCTTGTCAATGAAATAGCAACGTGCCTTTCACTTCTTATACACCTTCTTCACATACAACCCAACCAAACCAAACCAAACATTTTCAGACCACTAACATGATATAGCCCATTCACACTAGTTTCTATGGACAACGATACACATAGAAACTATCGACCAAACACAATTTATGTCAAGCATAAACCATTACTTGCTGAAGCATAAATATACTCACTTTATTTTTGGCATACACCATCACTAATATGGAAAATTTCTAGGGATGAAACACCACATAACCAATGTTATAGAATACACCATCACATAATATGGAAAAGGTTGTGACATCATCATACACTTATCATTTCAAGCAAGTACCATCACACATATGGGAAATGCTAAAAACCTTAACATAACCAAACCAACTATCAACCTCTTTGACCCATCTTCCCTTTTGGGGAGAACTACATTGGCCTGAGACCCTTAAAAACAAGGGCTATGTAGGCAGCACTCAGTTGACACAGAGTCTTATGAGGTTAACTCGGCCATTCGTTCGTTCATCTACCTGATGGACCAACCATATAACCTTTAAACCATGACTTAACCTAGTCAAAACCAATCCATAACCTACACTCTTCCTCACTTTTTGGTGAGAACTACATTGGCTTGAGGCCCTTAAAAACAAGGGCTATGTAGGCAGCACTCAGTTGACACAGAGTCTTTTGAGGTTAGCTTGGCCATTCACCCGTTTGTATCCCTAATGACAACGGCCTTTCATTCGTCCGTCTACTGAATGGACCAACCATATAACCTTTCATCACGATCAAACAACTAGCCCTGACACTGCAGAAGTCACCTTTGACTTCTCATGGGGCACATTAGAGATCACCTACATCTCCCTGACCACAACACACACCACTTGAGATGACTTATATCTCAACCTGACTCGACCAATGACCTTGGAGATCACGACTATCTCCTCAGACCATGACCACTTTCAAGACAACTTTGCCTTGGTTATTTTGATTGCATATATGCTACCTCATGAATAGTTAGCAAATTGTATGCAACCCACACTACGACCCTCACACCTATTAACGAATCACGCTCAAGTTGATCCCCATATTTGTGACATTTTTTGTGTTTTCCAAGAGCACTTCCTGAGCCTGGGATACTTGGAACATGATGACCAATTGTAGCTACATCTCGGATCGAATAACTCAATCAGCTACGACTAAAAGTTAGGGCCCGATTACTTCAATTTTAGCACTCCTTGACCTTGCCTGTGACAATTTGACCTAACTATCATGTGAAGTGGTATACGCACAATCTCAACTATTACAGCGTTCACACTCCAACTTCACCATACTCATCCACTACCTATCAAATCGACACCTGATATCAGGTTACCTTCCCTTGACTCCCGCTTTGAGGGGGGATACCTCATCATCATACTTGGGGCAACCTAAACCTTATCCCATACTTGGGGCAACTAACACCTTATTTTTGTCTTGCAGTTCGTCAAGAACAACCAACAAGACAAAAAGGGGCAAATGTAGACACCAAAATTGTGTCGACTCCCCTTGGTCACTTACACACATTATTAATTTAAAATAAATTACTTATTTTAAATTAATGACATCCCCTCGACACCTCACCTAGACACCTCACCTAAGACTATTTCTTACCCTATGACTCACCCCATGACTAAGTCCTTCATATCATAACTACCTAAGACCTATTCCAACCTTCTAACTAACCCTTGCACCTAATAACCCCGTCATTTGACCGTTCACCAATGATAAGTGCACTTGGCGGATGAAGAACAGGCAAAGGGCTAAAAATAGCTCTTTTTACCCATTCTGCACCCATCGACATCGATCAACTGTCGGCTGACGCTGGTGGAACCACCGATGTCAGTTACATAAACTGACTTCAAACGTTGAGTTAGGGCCCAAATTCTCCCCAGACGCTCTCTTTGACTCTGGGACGCTACCTTCGACCCTCAGAACTCTTTGGGACTCTGATTTGCCTCTCTCTCTCTTCCTCCCAAACTTTTTGACATCAACAGGCACTCTCTGAGACCAAGCATTAGACTTTGATTAACGCTCCCCTGGCTACAGAAACAACAGGAACAAGCATTCACACCTCTAGTTCTCCACTAAGTAGAGCTAAGTATTCTTCTATTTTATTTCAATTATTTAGAATACATTAGTAATTAGATTCTATTTACTATTTCTAAATATTATCGCCTAGATCAGACTTCCTTCTCGGAGAGGCTGAAAAGCCTTCCTCATACCCTTACCCTTTTTGACAACCTATCCTCTACCTTTGCCTTTCTACGGACCTTATTCGTCTCCCTGCAACCCTGCACAGACCTCCAAACTCTCAGACTCATTATGTCGACCACAGACATAACCCTGAGACCCATCCAAGGCACATTGCCCCTATCGACGTCGGCAGTCTAACCGATGTCGGCAACATTGACCAATCGACGTCGACAGACTAATCGACGTCGGTGACTGTGACAGACTGACTGCAAAATATAGGTACACATTATCTCTATTTATCTTTCTTAGTCTTTCACCATTTCTTTTATTCGACACTCTTTTTATCAATAAGTGGATTGTCATCCCTCAAGGAAGTCTTTGCGCTTCTGGGATCGAGCATGTGTCTACCATATATCTCTCTAACATTTTCTGTGTTTGAGTCTTATTATTTTCTTATAGGTGTCTTCCTCCACAGCCAAAGAGGAGCTCCTACAACGTCTAGATACGGTGCGCAACTTAATCTGGGTATCATCTAACCCCTGACCCTTTATCTTTAGTTTCTTTCTTCTTCTGAATGTAAAAAGCAAAAATGAGTAGAAACAGATTCTATGAATAGAAATAGATTACCTTAGGACACATAGTGCTACCTCTTTAGGTGGGATCCATCATATTATCCACTTCATTCCTAATTATATAGAGCAATGGGTTTTTTGACATCTTGTTAGGATGCCCTTGGATACAAAAACTTCGTGCAGTACCATCTTCATTGCACCAATGTCTCAATTGCATACATTGTAACAAGGTAGTCATAGTTACAGGTGTATAATATGATTACCCTCTACATCCAATGGTATCTCCTCCTCCACCCCACCACCATTGCAGTTAGTTGATTCACTCATACAATATCCATATATAGATTAATCAGTCACACATATGCAATATCTTTCTATACACCCAGTTCACAGGAAACTAGTTGGGTCTACTAGATAACTAGTTACTCAACACCCATCACATTATTGAGTTATTCAAGGCTCCACATGTTGCACATACTTATGCAGTACCAAAAATAGTCCAATTTGTTCCACAACAAACACAAGCAATGATTCATTACCCTACTATACAATGAACCCAATAGAGTCCTCATCCTTCTAAAATTACCCATCATACATAGGATTCTAGGAACAATTATCATATAACACATGACTTCTTATTAGATTCTGGCATGCCCACATCAAGGACCTTTCATCCATGATAGAGGATCCTTACACTATTTGATAAAGACACTCCCCATAGTCCTCCCATGAATGGAATCACCAGTTATCACTTTTTCAAATCTCAAATATTTTCAAAAACACAAAAATTAAAAATATCAAAAAAATATAAAAACATTAAAAAGTTTCAAACAATAAAAAATCAATACCTGAGCATAACATAATTACTAGACTGCACTATTTATATTTGTTATTTATCACATGTTTGGTATATGACATATTATTTTCATACACATGCATTTTGTGGTACATGAATGTGATGCAAAAATACACATTACAGATGAACATATAGATGTTAAAATTTCATCTACGCAATGGCCATGTCGATACTTGAGGCATCTTATTCCACATGTTTCACTATTATAGTTTATATCTTTTTATGACCTCTATACCATGTTGAGTTATCTAAATCACTTACACATGTCTTTCTAATTAAGTATATATTACACAGTGCTACATGGATATGTTAATATATTATCATGTGACATTGATACATATGGATGATGTAGACTAGTTTACTTGTTCCATGTTCCATTGATGTTATTATTATCTTGCATGATATATTAGTTTGTGCTTGTCTACTGTGTGTGTCCCTTTGACCTTGTTTGTGACATATTTATGTTTCTTGTGGTGGCACTTTGGCCTTGTTTGCGACATATTTATATCTCTTATGTGTGACCCTTGACCTTATTTATTTGCAACATCTTTATGTCCCTTGTGTGTGTCCCTTGGCCTTATTTTTTTGTGACATATTTATGTCATTTGTTTGCGACATCTTTATGTCCCTTATGTATGGACCTTGGCCTTATTTGTGGCAACATCTTCATGTCCCTTGTATGTGGCCCTTGGCATTATGTGTGACACTAACTCTTGATCTTGTTATGTTTGTTAAGTTTACTGACATTTAGTGGTGCCATTATACATATCATGCACTGTTACTATGTAATCTTATTTAATTATTTATCATTGATGGTTACTACTATGTGCTTCATTGATACATTTATCTAGACATGACACTTATATTCTATGCATTATATATGTTACATACATGCCTTGATTGACATATACATTACTCTGATGAAAGACTCTTCACATTTTGATATGATTATACGTGACATGATGCAACTAGCTTTTATTTTGAGATGAGTGGCTTACATGACACATCCCTCATCTCAAAATGGGGGGAGGGGTATTATAATGTGTATGTCATAGAGACATAAGCCTCCATGAACATAAAATTAAATCAAATTATATATTTTAGATATTTAAAATGAGTTCAAATATCAAATGTTTAAGTTACATGATAAATATGGACACACTAGTACAAATTAGGGGGCATATGTCATGAAAATGCACTTATTTTATAGAGACTTGAGTACATTTTCATACACACTTGGGTGCATATGCATGGGCATATGTACATAGTTTAAAGGAACATGAATTATAGGTTTTCACATACACATACATTTGAGATACAAGTTTGTAGATTCAACATATATGTGTACAACATTCTATATTAAATTTTTAAATTCAGGGTGCATGATATTGTTTCATGCACATATACATACTTTTAAATTTATGAGGCATGATAATGGTTCATGCATATACACAACAATACAATTTACAGTTGAGTGGCAAATGGTTGTCATTCCATTTCACACTTATCAAATCTTAGGTCATGATGGAGGCATGAACATTGCTCATTCTCTTTCAATCATGCATTTATTCTACGTTGAGTGAACTTCAGTGAAAATATACAATCAAACCTATAGTTGTGGTGGGGGAAAAAACATTGTTCATTCCCTTTTGATCATGCATTGAGCAAATTAGAGAAAAACTATATAATTGAACTATAAGCCATTTATGTTGGTCGATTCAAGTTTTATTTTAGTGAACCCATCATGTGGCTCCCCCTTTCTTTTCGTAGTAGTTATTTGAGTTAGTACATACTTCTCCCTTCTTTCATGATGATTTGGATATACATCTCCCCAACCTAACAACTTGCATAATTACACATATTTGGAGCACAGTCACCCCAACTCTCCATGTGTTTCAACAAGGAATCATAATTTATCCGTGGTTTAACAAAAAGAATCAATCTCCAAGTGTTTAAGGAGAAAACACCTTTCTTTAATGCTTCAACAAGGAAACATCATCTCCAAACAAGTTACAAGGGAAACATGGTTTTCACCTACATACAAATGTACTCTTTTACTATTTTAAATTTCAAATTTCAAATTCAGAATTCAAATTTTTAATCTATGGACATTGACTACACATGTTTGTTGCATGTTTTGTTATTGAACAACCTACATGATTGGAGCTTCCTACCAAAGATGAAGTGTTTTGTACACACTTAGGGACATATTTTATTTTACTCTAAAAATTTCATTACTAGAATAGAATGGAGAATTTATAGATAATAAAATATGGTAATACGTACTTGAAAATGACAAGTTTGGCATACATTTACCATGCATGACTTATGCACATAGTCATGGTCCTAATCTACTATTCTCTCACACCTACATGCTACCTTATGAGGTTGATCCTTATACTTTGTTGTTCCACACTTATAAACACATCGTTGTATATTTCAAACATTCCTACTGGTCATGCATAAACATCTCTACACCTTCAGTTCAATCCACTTGTACACAAGTCAGTAATGTTAGATTTGATCAATATTACAGTCAATACTGCCTTAATCTGGTCGATACCAAACCTCTCCCAACAATGACCATTTTTTAAAATCAAACATTTCTTTAGGGTCGATCCATCTACCTAGCATGTCAGTGACATGATAAATTACCTAATTGGATTCATATATATACAAAGCAAGGCCTCACTTGATGGAGAACTTGACACTTACTTGGTAGACATCTACACACTATTACACATTGAGTAAATATACCATATTCTTCTCAAATTATGAATCACTCACTAGGAGCACTCAAAATCCAAGACTAAAACACACTAAAGCTAAGTCAAAGCAAGTATTTTCAAGTATCAAATCCAAACCATTAGTTGCATACAAATAATGAAAAAACATAATTTCATAATCATGCTAAGTAGGAGAACTACATGTACCTTGATTTCCCTCCTCAGAGTATCGAATACATAGGCAATAGTCAATCATCAAACCAAGGTGGTTGGGATTAGCTCAACGCATTGTATTTTCCCATTTTTTTCAAGTTTCTAGCTCTCACAAACACACCTAGGGTTTCAAGGTGAATGAAACTGATTGATGGAGTTGTGTGCATCATCGGGGTTCGATATTTCACATACAGAGCTTTCATAGGTAGAATATTTTTACTGTATGGTCACAAAACTTATTTTATACATAGGTCAGTACTGACCGCTATAGGTCAGTATTAACAATTGATACTGACTCAGTCTAATAGAACTGACCTTACATAGACATAAACATAATTCCTAAACCCAATGAATCACATGCTTGCTTCTATCTATTTTCCACTTCCAAATTATAGTCGTGGTCAGAAATTCAACCATAAAAGTTAAGTACTCATCCTTTTGTTGCACTTATTACATGTAACATATGCTACTTATTAGATCATTGCAAACAGTTTTAGTATTTTACATTCAGATGTATGATTGAGTGTCACTTTGAATTATTTTACTAGTTTCTATTTTATTAAGATTTCTAAAGCCAAATTACAATAAAACAACATTAATGTATTGAAGAGGGTATTGCATTGAGCTTGTGTATCCAAAGGTGTCCTAACAACATGTCAACTACACATGTGCTTTGTAAGAATAAGAATGGATTATCAATTATTACAAGGCCTACTTTAAGAGGTAGCACAATCTGTTCTAAGGCGTTTTGTGTATGTCTATCAAAGCCTTTGACCATCCTAATTGTTTTTATTAGATTCTCATATATGTATCCAAAGGTGTGTAGAAATGTCATCGTACAAGCATTTTCACTTGAACTATTGCCTATCATAACTCTATTAATATGTTATAAATCAACATAAATTCTTATGAATAATGAATTGATATCTGAAATCATCCACAATCTCACTATCATCAAATGTGATTATAGATCATCGTAATATTATACCTATAAATTTACCAATAAAACTATCCAACAAATAATCATATATCAAAGTAACAAGATGTGCATTGTGTGTCTTATACACCTTGATAGTATTTTGTGCTCACGAGAGACCCAAAGTCCAACTGAAAAATTTGCAGACCCATACAAAAGCTACGCACATATCACACCTAAACTTTATTGGACTAAAATTTGAAACTCACGCATATCACAATCCAATCTTCCTAATGGTCTCTAACATTTAAAGAATATAAAAATGGTTCATAAACATTAATGACCATCAATGTATAGCCTAGTATTGTAACAAGCCCAACTTGGTCCATTCTAAGAAAAATACACCTACTGGTATCCATGGCATCCTGCACACTTCAACGAATTCTCCCTTCTCACCAAACCAAACCCCCGCTGGCTGCTCAAACGGTCATGAGAAAAACATAAAATACTCAGAGCCTATGACTATTAATCTCAAAATAATCAAGCTGGACGCATAAAACCCTGTACCCGATCACGTTTCGAACCCTTGACCTTCGGACGGTTATTTAAATGTAAAAAGGAAAAAACTGAATGGATGTACAACGAAGAAGATAATCACCTGGCTCTTGTCAAATATAAAGAAACAAATAATGAGGAAGATATTAACACAGAAATAAATACATTATCATATTTTATATTATTCCCATTTAACGAGATGCAACTGGTATGGACAACGCTGTTACAACATGGATCTAATCTCCTCCCGGGAAACCCTTTAGATTTCCTTGCAAATTATAGTCAAATGTTAAATCTGCAACACAATTGCAAGATGGAAAACATACTCACAAAATGTCAGAATTTTACCAGAGAGATGGAATAATTTGATATTTTTCTACTTATTATTACATTGTCTATTGTAATTTCAAATTAATCATGGTCGTCAAGTCTTTCATTCTATTCATTCTTTTAATTTTTTTCTAACTATTATTAAGGTTATCTTTTTCATTATTTAAAAAATATTTAATATTAACATTTTTAAATTAATAAGGTGGTGTTTGTTTAGAGAATTAACAATATAAAATAATAAGGCGATGTTTGTTTAGAGAATTAACAATAATATATATTAAAAAAAATTAATTGAATTTTTTAAATAATTTGTATTCAACTTATTATAGAATAAAATACACATGCAAAATTATTAGTGTTTTTTACACTAATATAATGGTTGTTTCTTTTTCCAAACCAGTGACCTAAAAAAATCAATTTAGAGAATAAATTAAGAAAATAGATCTAGAAAATCAATTTAGAGAATAAATTAAGAAAATAAATCTAGAAAATCAGTTTAGAACAGTCATTGGTTTGGAAAAAGACGCAACCACTATATTAGTGTCAGAAAGGACTGATAGTTTTATATATCATTGATTTGATTAAGTATTTCTTGATTAGTTTTGATTAAAATATGTTGAAACATTTGCATATTTTAGAAATATATAATTAAGCATTTAGTGGAGGATATCACCTTTACTCGATTGAAAAATTGCATGAAAATTAATTATATGAAGATTAAGATTTTAGTATAAAATAAAATTAATTTTTTTTAATACATTAATACAACCAGTTTAAATAATATTTATTACTAATTAATTAAAAATTTATAAAAATTATTAATCGATATAATATTCATAAAATTTAATATAAAAACTTTAAATTTTATATATATAAGTTTTTGTTGAATAAATTTTTATAATATGTATAAAAGAGAAGTGAAACCAAGCTACCTATAATATGTTGTTACCCACAATTTTTGTTGGAGAATGTAAGTTTTTCATTGGTCATTCTTAATCTTCAAAAGAACTGGTGAGATGAGATTCTTTATTTTGGACAAATCTATAGATAATTGTATGTCATTAACTTATATAGGCTTTTGATATGGCCAGAAAATATTTCATATCAATGGTATATATTGATGTTGATTTGTATAGGCTTATATCAATGGTATATATTATAACTTGTTTAGATAATGATGAATGAACATATATCATGTGTGACTGGATCATTGAATATAGTTTATTTCTTCTTATTCTTTATTGTTTAATTAAAATGCTATAAGCAGAGCATATTGTACAAATCTATAAGCATTTAGCATATTGTACACATTCATAAAGGATATTTAATATACAATGCAATTGTATAAATTAGTCCTATTCTAAGAGGTAATCTTCTGATTGCTTTCTACAGGAATGCTTTAATTAAAATCAACTGTCAATTTGCATTATAATTTGTTTTATAGAATTGTTTATTTTATTTAATCGTTTCATTTCAATTGGACATATATAAATAGATAATATAATATATTTGAAAGATATAATATACCATATTAATATTTATCAGATATAATTGAATAAAAATTGTAATTCCTCCAGCTTTCCTTGCACCTTTAATTAATATGGGGTTATTCATGCGCATGTGGGTGTATATCATCATGTTGTGGAGATTAACTTGTGTGGTATCTGTTTTGGAGGAGAAATATTATGGTCTAGAAGACCTAAAAAAACCACTCTTTCATCAATGGGAAGGATACAACCACCTTAGAATGAACAACTTTTATTTAACCTCCGGCTTTTCTTGCACCATAGGAGCAACTGCTAGTTAATTAGCAAAAGGCAAACAAAGTAATATCTCTCTTCCATGGGATTACACTATTCTTTATATATATATATATATATATATACTTTTTGTGTAAAGAATTATTAATGTTATTGAGATAAATTTTGAATATTAAAAAAAAAAATTATATATATTAAATATTTATTGTTTCCACAGTTCATAAAATCAATCAAAATATTTTTAATATAATTATGTTTCTATTTTTTATTCTACAAATTTTTGTTGATACCCTTATTTAATAAAAGGGAAGTGTAAAGTAGAATATTTGATTAAGGTTAATTTATTTTGTTATTATATTTAGAAGGGTAATATATAATCGTTGTTGTGGTTGTGGTTGTAGGTTGTAATGTTTATAAATATATTGATAATTAATAATCAATTTAAATTAAATGTTTTTTAAATTTATATTGAGTAGTTTTTCTTCTTGTATAGAGAAGTTGATTAAAAAATTATGATACATTATAAATACAATGGATTTTAGATCAAGTTTTTTTACCATAATTTTTTTCCAACCTTGATATAGTGATGTAACTAGATTACGGCTATTTAATACTAGTCCATGAGAAATTTTTGAAGAAGATGAGAAAGTCATTAAAGCTATATGACAATTTCAATAACGTTCACAAACTTACTACATATTGACCTTTGTTATATATGTATATTTAAAATATATGTATTAAGATGTAGATATTTCTAATAAAAATCGTATGATAATTTTTGAATCAATGTTTTGATTAACATTCCATGAACCATCATCATAATGAAAGAAAATAATATGATCTGAAACATTGAAAATGGTTTGTACATCTTATTTTATAGATTATAGAAATATGCTGTCTCTTATACATATATATTAATTAGAACTTAATTATATTGATGATTTAAAAATATTTATAGAAAATGAAAAGAGACTCTAAAATGACAGAAATTTGATGAACCTATGCTCAAATACATATAATAACTCTATTTATTTATGACATATATAACAAGAGCTGTGTAGTGGCTAGTCCTACCTTAAAATATGAATAGTATTAAGAATTGCAATGTTTATTATTTTTTTAAACAATTGAAAGTAGTATATTACAAACAATGTTTAGTATAAATAGTTGGCCATGTATATGTTTGAATGGTTGATTTCATAATTATAATATTATAAATTGATTAAAAAAAATATTATTCTTATTAATTATTAGTTTTGTATTCTAAATTATATTAATGAGTAAATTATAATGTATAAATATAAAAAACAGAACTTAAAACAATATATAAAAGTGACAAGAAAAAAAATCGAAGACGAAAGTTAACTAACTAGCAAGTATCTTATTTAATATGATATTTAAAAATAGAAGCCTTAAATAAGATGAAGTACAAGTTCTAAATGAATCTTAAGCAAAGATAAATCCTTTTTATAAAGGATTAAATTTGATGGCAATATGATGTTTCTTTTATTCATTTGATAAATTAAGTTATGCATGCAAATATTTAGTTGTAATTAATTAATTGTCTATGATATTATAATAAAATTATAAATTCATTAAACTTTTCAATTAATTTTGTCTTAACTAAAATCAACTTCTTCTTTGAAATTGTATTTTTTTAATAAATTAAAAATATTTTTTCTATGTGAAATTATCTATAAAATTAAGAATTATATATAAATACAGTTTGATCTCACTTTGACCTCTATAATAAATAGAATTTTTAATAAAACTAAAGAAAATAAAGGGACCCATTATATATGAGTTTAATATTCTATATTTACGTGAAGAAATACATGATAATAATAATATGAAAAAATAGAGGCACCATAATAAGAGGTAAACTTAATTGGATTTATGTTTCCTATTGACTAGAGTAACAATAAAGTAGTTAAAATATTAACAATTAATTAATTAAACAATTCACATAATTTACAGTTTAAATGTCAATTTTATGAGAACATAATATTAAAAAAAATATTATTCATCTAACAAAAATTAATTATTTGAAAATTGTTTCCTATAATATAAATGAAGTGCACAAAAACATTATTCACTTAACAAAAATTAATTATTTGAAAATTGTTTCCTATAATATAGATGAAGTGCACACATTCATAAGTTTTTAATTATAATATTGATATAAATAGAATATTTCATGAGAATATGTAGTAGAATATTTTTTAATATTTGATGTTAAATTTTAAAATGCATACACTATTTGCTATTTTAAAGCTTTCTATTACTCACAATAAAATAATTATTAGTTCAATAGATTCTTATAACATTATGGAAAGCAGAGACTAAAAATTAAAAAAAAATTAATCATTAAAACGAGAAGCAACTTTTTTTTAAATATTCATATTTATACATATTTAAATAATTGAAACACTTAAAATAATGTATAATTAGAAGATCAATTCTAACCATTAATATTGATTGTAAAATAAATCTGAACCTTCCATTTATATCTATAGTTTTCATTAAAAATAATAATAATGTTAATTAAAATCAAATCATTTCGCTTTGATTGATATTTTGAATACTTTGACTTAGCAGTAATTGTGTTTGAAGGTGTCCCATCAATGTATGGGAGTGGGGTATGATTCTTTAGAGATGTTTGAGCAAACAAAAACTCTACCAAACGTGAGCCACACCCATTGTAACCGTTTGAGTTTATTAAAGTAGCGGTAAAAGCGCCACGTAACACAGCGCGCCTTTGCCGATCGTCGACACACGGAATGAGATTAACGCGTGTCCATAGTCCCTCCATCTCCGAGGGGACGCGTGTTCGAAACTTTACGAGTTATGCTCTCCACTCCTATAAATCATACGCAGCCGCGCTGAATGGAACACACTGACAGCTAGACAACTTCGATCCCCACACCCCCACACACACAGAGATCTGTAAGTTTTTTACGAGGCTCAACTTTGCTGTTTAGTTTGATAATGGCTTCAAAGCAGGAAAAACCAGCAGCCTCTGAGAATTTGGAGTCTGCAAAGGAGAATGCCCATGCCGCTTCCGATGCGAGCAAAGAGTCGGCCTCTGGTTTATTGAGCGGCCTGAAGGAGACCACCATGTCGGCCCTTAAGACGGCTCAGGAAAAATTCGACTACGTCACGGGTGCCACTGCGGAGAAAGCAACGGAAACCAAGGATACCGGCGTGGGAAAATCGCAGGAATATAAAGATACGGCTGCCGAGAAAGCCAGGGAAGCCAAGGATTCGACCGTCGGTAAATCTGAAGAGTATAAAGATAGCG
This sequence comes from Torreya grandis, assembly GCA_037957365.1. Classification (NCBI taxonomy): domain Eukaryota; kingdom Viridiplantae; phylum Streptophyta; class Pinopsida; order Cupressales; family Taxaceae; genus Torreya; species Torreya grandis. The sequence continues at coordinate 2,382,267 of JARHVA010000847.1, read as the reverse complement.
TTGTTCAGAAGGCAAAGGAAACGAAGGATTCGACTGTGGCGAAGGCTCAGGAGTATGCGGGCACTGCTACTCAAAAGGGAAGGGAAGCCAAAGATACAACCATGGCGAAAACCCAGGAGACTCAAAAGGCGGCAAAGGCAAGTCGTTATCTGACCCTGCTTTTTCATTCCTCTCGAAATATCCTACCTTTATCGTACCGCGTTTGTTTTATTCGTGGGGAAATATCTGAGTAGATATTTTGTGATTTAACGTAAAATGAAACTTAAAACTTTATAATTTGCTTTTTCGTTTAATTTCAGTTTTACTTTCTTTTTAAATAATCAATTAAAACATAATAGAACTAGAAATTATTTTAAAAACGATATATATATCTATATCCACAAATTAAATAAGGGTTTAATGGACCTCAAAGACAACCTACATAGGCTTGAGGCCAAACATATATGCTTAACTTACATAGCTTCGAATATGGCCACAACACATAATTCCTCAGTTTTTTATTATAATTTAACTCATAAGGTGGATAGACCCAACCTAAATAAAAAGTTGTTCTTTATTATAATTTAACTCATAAGTTGGATAGACCCAACCTAAATAAAAAGTTGTCAAATAAGGTATTTTTTGCTTGGCCAAATTGACACAGTTTCTACATAGATTTTTCATTTGTTAAATCAATAATCGTAAGACATTAAATACAAGCTTTACCACAAAAATTTCTCACCCTGAAGTTGTGACTAATTTCTAAAATCAAATTGACACTCTACCTTATTGAGATAATAATCAACCTTAGGTTTATAATTTACAAGCCAATTAAATCCTAGGATCACATCATATGACCCTAGTGGTTTAACATACAAATCCACTATTATAGTGAATTTAGGTAATCTAATATCACCTTCCATTAGACACTTGTCAACCTTAATATACATTGATTTATTTTATGGCTTCACCCTCCTGAACTTCCTAAATTTATAAAAGAAGGATATCCATATTCACATGTCAAGGCATATGATTATACTATTTGATAATTATTTCATTGGGATGAAGTAGTTGAAAATAAAATCCCACAACCCTTGAATGAATTTACCTTGATCTGTATTATCAACTCCATAAAGGGTTTATACATTAATTTTTCCAACTCATGGCAAACTTTATCAAAGATTTGATATTAAATAAATCATAGATATAACTCATAAGTTGGATAGACCCAACCTAAATAAAAAATTCTTTATTATAATTTAACTCATAAGTTGGATAGACCCAGCCTAAATAAAAAATTCTTTATTTTAATTTAACTCATAAATTGGATAGACCCAACCTAAATAAGAGTTTAATGGGCCTCGAGGACAACCTACTTAACATATATGCTTAATTTATATAGCTGAGGCTAACATATATGGTCACAACTATGTATTATAATTTAACTCACAAGGTTGGATGGACCTAACTCAAGGGTATGGTCATAACACATAATTGCCAAGTTCTTTTTTATATTTGAGTTAAGTTCTTTATTATAATATAACTCAAATAGGTGCTTAATGGGGCTTGAGTACAGTTTACATAGCTTTTAAGTCCAAGCCACAACATAGATTTGCCAAGTTCTGTACACAACATATATGGCCACAACGTAGTTGCCAAGTTCTAGGATGGATGGACCTTGACCCAACATATATTGTCACAACTTACAGTTGCCAAGTTCTCTACAATTCAACTTAAGGATGGATGGACTCTGATCTAACATATATGGCCAAAAAATAGTTGCCAAGTTTTCTAGATTTTAAATTTATAAGATGAATACAACATATATGGCCTTGAATACAACATATAGAGTCATATTTATAAGATGGATACAATATATATGGCCTTGAATACAACATATAGAGTCACAATACAGTTGCTAAGTTCTCCATAATTCAACATATATGCCCAGAACACATAATTTTTAAGTTCTCCATAATTCAACATATATGGCCAGAACACATAATTTTTAAGTTCTCCATAATTAAGCATATATGGCCAAAACACATAATTTTTAAGTTCTTCAACATATATGGCCAGAACACATAATTTTTTTTAAGTTCTCCATAATTCAACATATATGGCCAGAACACATAATTGCTAAGTTCTCTATAATCCATAATTTTTAAGTTCTCCATAATTCAACGTATATGGCCAGAACACATAATTGCTATGTTCTCCATAATCCATCTGATAGGATGGATGGACTACAATAGCGACATAATGGGCCTTATATACAACATACATGGATAGGGACATAATGGGCCTTATATACAACATACATGGACATGGCCTTGAGTATAACATATATATAACCACAACATATAGTTGCCAAGTTCTCCATAATTCAACTTATGGCGGCGGTGTAATGGGAGTCGAGTATAACCTATAGTATGGACCACAATATGGAGCATAATAAATCTGGAGTCTAAATTATATGACCTTGAGACCAACATATATAGCCACAATCAACCTCAAATGCTTAACTACTGTAGCCGCTATGAATCCTACCCATCAACATATCATTGGAACTGACATGAATTTCCCCAGTTCTATGGGTACAATAACAATTAGCTTACTTACGAAGGGGTTCCACGTTGGGGTCAATTTTCTCTTTAATTTTGTTTACAACAGTGCCATGCACAATTATAATTTTAAAAACTGTTAAAATATATATATCTAAACTGGTTCTACGTTAGGGTCTATTACCCTCTTAAATTTTGTTTATAATAGTCTCATATACCATTAGAAGTTTAAAAACTGCTATGAAGATAAAAGTTGTGCTATTTTGATCAGGAAAAATTGGGTGAAACAACGGAAGCTGCTTGCCAGCGAATGGAGCAGCTACGAGTGGGAGGAGAAGAAAGCAAGGAAAGTGCCAAAGATCGATCCAAAGAAGCAGCCGGAAAAACTCAAGAAACCAAGGACACTTTTCTTGATAGGTAAGTGAAAAATAATACTCTCAGAATTTCACATTGCTAAAATTTTCACAGCTCCAAAGAACTTTTTAATTCTAGTAATAATGTTGCATTGTAGGACTGGGCAGGCCCTGACGGGTCTGAAGGACAGTATATTTGGCGGCGCAAAAGAAACCCAAGAGAAGGCGAGCGATGCGTTGGAAGGCGCGAAGGAAAAGCAGCAGGGCATGGCAGAGGATACGCAGAGGAAGGCAGGAGTAGCCACCAAGGAAGGCACAGAGGAAAGCAAAGGAATTCTGAGTTCCATTCCAGATGCAGTGAAGCGTGTCGTTGGCGACGGTAATAATAAGGCATCCGATCAGTAGCAGACAGAACAGGGAAAACTTTGATGAAGGCCGCATCGCATCTGATGATATGGATGGATCATATGTAGATGTAGTGGTAGGATAGAATATAATAAGCCGGTGATAGATAGTTCAGTCATTCATGGCGTCTGTGAACTATTGTGTGGGATTGGCTCGTTTTTTTTTTTTAATGCATTGAACGAGTGTATAAAGATTTGTTATGAACGTATGTTTGTGAGACTGATAATTTCGACTGAATTGCAAGCTACTACTTTATCTGATTTCTGAGTTTTTGCATTTCTTTAGTTATCTCTGTTCCGTTGAGGAAAACATTTAATTAAATTAATAGAGCAGAATCACAGATATAGCTTATGACATATATTTTGCAGATTGATTAATAAAAATAGGAGATAAAATGTAGAAGCGAATTTTAAAAATTTGGAAGTTCTAAAATAAGATATATAGATATATATATTTTTTAAAGAAAAAGATTGGGTTATTTCTAATTAAATTTTTTAACTATCTTATTCTACTATCATAAATGTGTTTTTAGAATATGTGAAAACAAAACATTTATAATGAAATATCCTAAAAGTTCTAAAGATAAAACAATTTTTTATAAAAGATCCAGAGTTTTTTTAATTTATTATTAGATATTGTCCCATTCTACCATTATCGTTGTGGTTGGAAGATCTAAAAGATTAGAAAAATAAAAGGAATTTTAAAATTAAGCATTCACAATGAAATATTTTGGTAGTTTTAAAATAAAATAACTTTTTAACAAGAAAATTGGATTTATTTACTTGATACTTTCTTATTCTACTATTATTATTTTTAAAGAAAATTGGATTAATTTACTTGATACTTTCTTATTCTACTAGTATTATTTTTAAAGAAAATTGGGTTGTTTACTTGATAGTATTTTATTCTACTATTAATGTTGCAGTTAGAAGATGGAAAAATAAGATATTTTGGAAATTATAAAGTAAGTTTTTTCTAATTTATTTATTAAATGTCGTCCCATTCTACCACTATAGCTATGGTTTGAAAATGTAAAGAATGAGAAAAATGAGGGAATTTTAAAACCAAGTATTTACAATGGGATATCGTAGAAGTTTTAAAATAAAACAATTTTTTTAAAAAAACGAGTTTTTTTTAATTTATTTATTTGAATTATCTTATTCTAGTGTTATCGTTGTGTTTTCAGAGCATATAAAAACAAAATATCTATATCGAAATATCTTGGAAGTTCTAAAACAAATCAAATTCTCTAAAAGATAGAGAGTTAAAAACAAATCAAATTCTGTAAAAGATAGAGAGTTTTTTCTAATTAATTTACTAAATAGTATCTTACTCTTACCGCTATCATTGTACTTGGATTGTAGTTGGAAGATGTAAAGAATGCAAGAAATGGAAGAGAGTTAAAACTATAAAGGCATTGCATTGAGAAACACAATAAATTAAAAGAAAAAAACTAATATATAATGTAAAATTAAAATTTGATAATTTATATATTATAATTAAAGAGAGATGAGAAACACAATATTACTTAAAACTGTAAGTAAATATCTACAAATTGAACAATTTAAGTAGAGGATAGGATTATTGCAATTACTTTAGGTCGATGTTTGTGATAGATTGTACGGTCTTGGAATTTTATGTTCTATCGAAGCTATGGCCCAAAAGTATATGGGATATTACTCCACACAAACTTGTAGAGATAATAGTTGAAAGGATTTATTAGTCAGGATTGCTCCATTTATTCTAAACACAAAATATCAAAGGTTGATATCTATGATAGATTGCTTGGTTTTGGTATTTTAAGTTCCATTGAAGCTATGGCTCAAATTCATATGTGATATTACTCCACACAGGTTTGTAGAGAGAATAGTCAAATGGATTTATTAGTCAGGATTGTTGCAATTGCTCCAAACACAAAACATTAAAAGTCAATGCTTGTGATGGACCGTACAATCTTGGCATTTTATGTTTTACCGAAACTATTTCTTGAAGGCATGTGGATTATTACTCCACACAGGATTGTAGAGAAAATAATTGAATGGATTTATGAGTCAGGATTGTTGCAGTTGTTCCAAACACACCATCAGACGCTGATGTCTATGATGGACTGCTCAATTTTGACATTTTATGTTCCACCAAAGCTATGGCCCAAAGGCATGTGGGATATTACAAACAATCCATAGAAAAGTCAAACAAATGGTAAAAAGTAAGTTGTAGTATCCAAATTGCTTGGCTTCAAAAGATACACTATTACATTTCATTTCAAAGGTTATATAAAGATGTGCAAAATTCCTAAAATCAAATGATAATGTTTCAAAGAGTTCACGTGGTTATATACTATTACCAAGCTAAAAAAAGTTAAGTGACACAATTATTAGAGCCACACAAATATTCACTCTTATAATATAGTGTTATTGAGATCTTAGTGAGAGATCAAATCAGATTATATATCTTCATTGATGCATCGACATTACTTATTAATCCATATTTTCTCCCTAATCCCACAATAATATTTGATCTTTTAATCAATACTTATGATTTTGTTGTTGATCAAGGCCTCCATGCTCTTAAATTGTATGCAGTGGCACGATCAATGGCAAATGAAATTGGGAATGAAATCTTGTTCATTACACTCCACTAGATCTACAAGTGGTCGACATGTTAGACACATCATAATTCCCTTTTCAAGAGGGTGTCTCCCATAATATATTATATATAAAGGCTCTCATCTTTATAAACATTCTGATTGAATTTGCATTGTTGATTTAGGGTGAATTGATCAAACAAGGAGATTCTCAATGTGGAAAATTGATGTCAGTCCAAGGCAGTCACCTTGTAATCAACTAAAAGTGGTATTTGGATGCTAAGAGTGTTGCTTGAGACAGTGTATTCTTAGCTTAGCCCTAGACCCATCCTAGAGCCTTTATCACTCTTTTCCAACCATTGTGCAAACTAAAAGCATTTTTTGTCAACCCAAACATAGGGGGATCTAACAAGTAGTCTCCCATAGCAAGCTTAATGCTATGGCATTTTTTTGAACAACTGACTGTAGCACCATCTACAATCATGACCTAAAATTAATAAGTTGGATAAATGAAACAGTTCAAACAAATAGCCACCTTACTATTGATGAAGCTATGTGTACTCCCAGAGTCAATTAACATAGTCACCTTATGTTTCTTTAGGAAACCAACCACTTTAAGAGTTTGAGGAGTACTAATGCCTAAAAGTGCATGACAAAAAATAGTAGGTTGAGAATCTTCAAATTCAACCTCGGGTTCTTCCAAAATTGCCCCTAAAGCCTCATCATCTTCTTCCTCCTCATTGGTGCCTTAAATGTAAAACAAATTTCATCACATCGATGTCCTTTGCTCGATTTGTTATTGCAGCAAAAAAAAGGCCTTTTAAATGATTTTCTTCAATTTGTTGAGGGGTCAATTTGGTAGGCTACAAAAATAATGGTAGTAAGAAAGTGCATTCATAGATATTAGTGAAAGATCTTCATCTGATCAGCTCTTTTTTCTCAGTCATGTGTGCCCTTGGTATGGCTTCTAATGCATTACTAGGATTAAACATGCGAACCTCCAATTGAAAGAGATATTTGAGGCCACCTAAAAATAAGTTAATTCAATTTTCCATAATGATGTTTGCCACATGTAAGGAGAGATTCTAAAATTGATGAATGGAATCCTTTATAGTCCTAGTTTGGCACAACTTGGTTAGCTGGCTAGAGTAGTTTTTGGAGATTTGTTTTAATAGTGGAGTTGTAACTCCTCAAAAAATATTGACCAAGAAACTGGGACACCCTTATTTTTTCTTTCGAGCACACAACTAGTGGTACCAAATGAACTACTCAAGTTCTAGATACAAAGAGGCCATGACCACATTTTGTGAAAAGGGAGTCTAATTTAGATCAATAAATTTTCAATTTGAGTAAGCCACGTAAGTGGATCCTTGCCATCAAACTTGTGCAAGTCCACTTTTGGAAACATCAGCTTCAACCCCAAATTGGTACTAGAATTGTTTGGATTAGGAGACCAAAATTGGAATGGTGGAGAGTTATTTTGTAAACGTTGAGCTACAAGGTTGGTTAATTTCCCAGTTAGTTATTGAAATTGATCCCTCAAGCCATTCATCTCCCCTCTCATACCCATTACTTCCTCTTGAACCGCATGGAGATAAGCTTTATGCACCATGCCATGTAACTATGATTGAAGGTGTTGAACCAACCACTGAAATAATTGGATCTAAAGTTATGGAGTTCATGTCATCATGGCAAGGAATTTTAGGTGTTTATTTCCCTTTCTCACATCCACAAGTGTTAGGCCCAACAATGCATAAACCCCAAGAGGGTTGTAGTCCTGAAAAAAATATTGACAGATGATACCATTATGATCGCCTCATCAAGATGAATTGAATGATTGTTAATGTACATAAGAATTAAAAAATTGGTCTAAAAAAATTGTACTGGTAGAATATACCATTGTGATCGTCTTGCAGAGATGAATCCAATGACTGTTAATTTGCACAAGCTTAAAAAAATTAGACATTTTTTTACAATTTTTTTAATTTTTCTTCCATTTTTTGTAAAAAACCATGAACGAAACTACAGTGATGAAAAAATTCAATTCTTCCTAGATCATAATTTATGTTTTTTCAACCTTCTAGTGCTCAAGATGTCAGATCTGTAAAAATTTGCACCATAGAAACTTGTCCAAATCAGAGCTTTGATACCACTTGTAATGAAATTACTTAGATAATTCACAACAATAGAGTAATATATCATAAAATTAAAAACAAAATAAGCAGATCCACAAGAACTATTATCGAAAGAGCATAATACTTGAATATTATGATTGAGCCACTTTGAGGGGGCAACCTCCACAACAATGCAATAAGAATAAAATTTGTAATATGATCCCTTAAGACTAATTACTACCTCCTATGTATAGTCTACTTAACCATGGTTATTCCATAGGCCAACCTAATAAGAACATAGAGAAATACAACAAGAATATAAGAGGTATGTATGCCATAAGTTGATCACACATATCCCTAGACATGCCATAGGATAAAGGCATAACAATTAATATGTCACATTCTTTTAAAATTATGAATCACTCACTAAGAGTAGTCAAAATCTAAGGCTGAAACATACTAAAGCCAAGTCAAAGCAGTCATTTTCAAGTATCAAATTCAAACCATTAGTTGCATACACACAATGAAGGAGCACAATTGCATAATCACAATAGGTAGGAGAACTATGTGTACCTTGATTTCCCTCCTCAGAGTATCAGATATGTAAGCAATAGTCAATCATCAAATAAGGGTGATTGGGGTCATCTCAACCCATTTCACTTTCCTAGTTTTTGTAATTTTTTATCCTTAAAAAATTCACCTAGGGCTTCAAGGTGAATGAGATTGATTTATAGAGTTGCGTACATCATCAAGTTTCAACATTACACGTGTAAAGCTTTCAAAAGTATTAAAAAATTAACATATGGTCATGGACCCTCTTTTCTACACAAGTTAGTTCCCACCACTATAGGTCAGTATTGATAATCGATACCGACCTAGATTTGATAGAACTGACCTTGCACTAACAAAAACATAGTTCCTAAACCAAACAAATCACAAACCTACTTCAATCTATTTTTCACTTCTAAAATATAATCGTAGTCAAAGAATCAACCATAAAATTTAAGTATTCATGCCTTTTGTAATGTCCCCATTTTTATGCAATATTGTTTCATGAGCTTTTGTCCAGTTTCTGAGTTTTTCCTTAAGCTTCTAAGTTTGTTGGGGAGAACTATAAACTTATTGGAGGATGTAGGTTCAATATTTATGGGTTTCTAGTGGTCTTATAATATGTATCTTTTATTTATCCCCAAAAAATTCTTTGATTCGTAGAACATTTTATGGTTTCTTGAGTAAGTTTTTTTTTTGAAAATTTTTCTTAAAATAAGAAAATATATTTTAAAATATAAAAACTCAAACTCATTATCAGAAATAATATTGATATCTGATTGGATACATTAAAAATATTAAGTGTAAATTACTTTTTTTTTTTTAAGTAGCAAGATTGATTGAACATCATCTTACATATGTGAGATCCCTTCTTAACGAGGAAAATAGAGGATGAAGGCTTGAATTTGATGGGTGTATGACCGTATTTTTTAAAGCTGTAAAATGTAAGGTCATTTTTTTTGTTGACAATATTGTATGCAAGGTCAATTTTTTTGGTTAGACTTAGACATTATCATATGCAAGGTGAAATCTTAGACATTCTCACCAAAATTCTAAGAATATTATAATAAATATATAATTTATTTTCATTTTTTTCCCTTTCTACTATGAATTTTACTAACACTGAAATCATCAAGTATTTTCATGATATGGTAGACTATCCATAAAATTTAGCACCTGAAAGTCTGTCAACTATTTTCATAAAGTTTCATGATATAGTAGACCATCAATTTTAGTGTGTGAAAGGATGAGTGGAGGGCTATGTTAAATAAAGTATTAAATCATCAGTTATCTCCTTAAATAAGAGAATGAGTAAAAATCAATATTGAATAAAAAATTGTCATCACATATTTCTTTGATAAACATAGTCGATCTTTAATTTTATCCTATTTAGGGAGAATGAGTAAAAGGCAATATTGAATAAAAACTATCATCAAATATTTTTTTGATAAGTATAGTTGACTATTAATTTTATTCTCTTGAATGAGAGGATGAGTGCAAAGTGGTGAGGGGAAACTGAGTAAAGGGTAACTTTAAATAAAAATTGTCATGAAATATTTTCTTGATAAATATAGTTAATTGTCAATTTTATTATTTTGAATGAAAGATCAGAGGATGAGTGCAATCAAATAGTTCTTTGATAAATATAATCGATTGTCAATTTTATACTCTTAACAAATATAGTCGATCGTCAATTTTATGTTTTTGAATGAGAGGATGAGTGCAATTAAAAATAGTTTTTTGATAAACATACTTGATCATCAATTTTATCCTCTTGAATGAGAGGATGAATGCAAGGTGATGAAGGGCATGTTTACCTTTTATTTTGAGATCTCCAATTTAATTATACAATTGCACTCATAATTTAATTACCACAATGGGTTCTATGGTGTTATATAGTTGCATTCATAATCTAACTACCACAATAATTTATATGGTTGCATATACAATCTGGAAACTCTAATAGAATATTTTAGAGATTTTAAACCCAGACATTCACAATGGAATATTTTGGAAGTTTTAAAACAAGACAACTTTCACAGAAGATTAGGTTCTTTCTAATTAATTTTCTTAATACTATTTCATTCTACTAGGTAATACTCTCTCATTTTATTGTTATCATTGTGGTTATTATAGTTAGAAGATGTAAAAACAAGACATTTATAATGGAATATTTTGGAAGTTGAATTTTCAAACTAAGACAATTTTCATATAATGATTTTTTTCTAATTAATTTATGAGATATTATTTTATTTTTATTATTATTGTTTTGGTTAGAAGATGTAAAAAATTAAAAAATGAGGAAATTTTAAAATTAGGTCTCCACAATAAAATATTTTGGAAGTTTTAAAATAAGATAACTTCTAAAAAAAACTAGGTTAATTTTTATTAATTTATTTTATATTATCTCTTTCTACCATTATTGTTTTGGTTAAAGGATGTAAAAATAAGACATTCACACTAATATATCTTGGAAGTTCTAAAATAAAATAACTTTCATAGAAAATTGAGTTCTTTCTAATTAATTTAATAGATATTGTCCCATTCTACCACTGTCATTGTGGTTGGAAGATGTAAAAAATGAGAGAAATGAGAAAATTTTAAAACTAGATATTCACAATGAGATATCCTAGAAGTTTTAAAACAAAATATTTTTTAAAGAAAATTGAGTTATTTCTAATTAATTTACTTGATACTATCTCATTCTACTGTTATCTTTGTGGTTATAGTATGTAAAAATAAGATATACATTGAGATATCTTGGAAGTTCTAAAACAAAACAACTTTCATAAAAGATTGGGCTCTTTTTAATTAATTTAGTAGATACTATCCCACTCCCCCTCTACTACTATCATTTTAGTTGTATTTAGAAGATGTAAAAAATAAGATAAATGAAAGGGATGTTTAAAACTATAAAGGTGATGCATTGAGTGAGATATAATTTAAAATATGATCACTGAGCATAAAACAATATATAATGTAAAATTAAAACTTGATATTTTTTACATCACAATTGAAGAGAAAAAGATGAGAAATACAATGATAGAAGTAAATATTCATAAATTGAATGATCCAAGTAAACATTCACAAATTGAACGATCCATAAGTCATATGAATGGTAAAAAATGAAAGTTGTATTATCCAAATTGATTTGCTTCAAAATATGCACTATTAAATTTCATTTCAAAGGTTATATAAAGATGTGCAAAAGTTATAAAATCAAAAGATAATGTTTCGAAGAGTTTACATGGTTATATACTATTACTAATCCAAAAAAATTAAGTGACACCTATGACTATTAGAGCCACACAAATATTTACTCTTGGACATAAAATGTTATTGAGATCTTAGCGAGAGATCAAATCAGACCATATCTTGATCGATACATCAACGTTAAATATTAATCCATATTTTCTCCCTAATCTCACAAGAATATTTGATCTTCTAATCAATACTTACAATTTTCTTGTTGATCAAGGCCTCGACGCTCTTAAATTGTATGTGGTGGCATGATCGATGGTGAATGAAATTGGAAACAAAATCTTGTTCATTTCACTCCATTAGGTCTATGAGTGGTCCACATGTTAGCCACATCATAATTCCCTTTTCAAAAGGGTGCCCCCCATAATATTTTATGTATAAAGGCTCTCATCTTTATAAACATTTTGTTTGAATCTCCATCATTGATTTAGGATGAATCGATAAAGCGAGAAGATTCTCAATGTGGAAAATTGATGTTAGTCCAAGATAGTCACCCACTTGTTGATCTTGCCACATTGTTATAGTTTATGGTGCAAATTCATTTGCATTTCCCCTTTATTATTTTTTTGTGGCCCTCACTGATGACTTTTCATAAAAGGTTAGGTTGACTCTTGAAATGCACTTAAGTAAAACTTGGAAATAAAATTTAAGACAATGCATGAGTGAAATGCACCAAAGAAACTTGGATTCTTTTAAAGATCATCTTGATCATCATCCATGTATAAAGCACAGGTTGCGTGAAAACTATGATGCACATTGTATGATTTACAATAAACACACATTTCTTTTAAAGATCATCTTGATTATCATCCATGTATAAAGCACAGGTTGCATGAAAATTATGATGCACATTGTATGATTTACAATAAACACACATTCGATGAAGAAACACACAGGAAAGAAATAAAAGAAACATAGTGAAGGAGAATCTAACTCATGGTAAGAATCTAAACAAGGAGAATGAATATTGTGTGAAATAAATATAAGTTGGACAAGTATATATTTTAAATCAATGGAATATGCTATTATGCAAGATAGGTAGATGGATCTAAGAAGGAATATTCTAGATGGGCAAAACATGTGGCAAGGAATTCGGTGAAAAGGTGTTCAATCATAAATAGCTAGAAGAGGTCCAAGGAGTCCAAAAAAACTATAAATGTGGACCGTGACCTCCCATTCAAATATATAAAGTGAGTTACACATTTTTAGGGGTTCAGTCAAAATTCTTAGGAGAATCTTAGAGTTAGGGTTTGGAGGAGTTAAATGTATAATATTTGTAGGGGGATATTTGTAAAGGTCACCCTCTAATGGTGATCATTGTACAATGTATACTTTATAAATGAGGTATTAATAATGAAAGGTGGATATTTTGTGGAAGTGTATCTTATTTGTATGTTTTTTTCATATGTTTCTTTGTGTAAAGATGATGTGTTTGTTCATATCTTTGTGCTTTGTTATTATAATAGGCTTTCTTATTGCACCTCGAGTGAGAACTCAAGTCCTTAAGTTTAAGTGATATGTTGGCACCATGAGTATTCATGTATCTATTGTGAATGATCTAGATTGTGCAAGGATATAAAAGAAAAAGAAAGAAACAAAAATTTGGCTCCATTATTGGGACCCCATTTGAATAGAATATGGAGATCACAATAGTAGATGGTGTGATGTATTTATTTAAATGAGTGCAGGCCTTTTTTTAGGGTAAATCAGTCAAATTTGTGTAAGGTCGTTATATAAATTAATGGTTTGAAACCTAAGAAGTGGTTATAGGATAATATGCAAAGCAGTCTTTTTAATTTTTCCTTTTGTGAGCTACAGTAACACATTCATGCCTAGTTAAAATTCTATGTGGGAGGTTGAAGTCATAAGTTTTGAAATAAATATGTTTACACTGAGGATTAGGTAATATAGCAGGAGCTTACGATTTTCAAGTAATAGCTCTAGTTGTTGCATTCTTTTTTCTGGATCAAAATCCATCATCATGTTACAATAATAGAGTTCAGTCACAGAATCATCAAAAGGAGATAGTTCTCCAAATTGATTTACTTGATTTTAATCTTCATTGGAATAAATGTCATTCTCAGTAGGGATTGAATAAACATCACTATTTGAGTTGAATTCAGAAACAACTTGCATTTCTTCATTAGAAAGTATAGCTCTAATCTTTTTCACCTTTTTGGGGTACCTCTTCTTATTTGGGAACTTAGGGGATATATGACCTTCCTGACCACATATATAACATTTTATTTTCCTTTTTCCTAAGATGGTTCTTCTAGGTTTTACATAAGTTTTTCTTTTAGAGAACCTCTTTTTATATATAGGTTTTTCTTCAGTCTTCCATTTTTGAGATTTCATTTTTCCCTTATGGCATTCACAATTAGAGTTTTCATATCCATAATATCTTGGTGGACCATATCCACTATTTTTGTCGATACTTTTGTCAATGGATTTCATTTGTTTCTTAAGTAATTTGGTATCTACTTTATTCTTACAACGACTGTATAGATATTCTTCAATTCACTATATAATTTGTCCTAGAGTCAATTTTGTAACTATGGTTGTTTATCCAATCATACTTTCTTTCTTAGTTGCTATATAGGCCAATACTCCATCTAAGATTTCACTGGGAAGTGCATTAATAAACATGTGTTTAGTTTCTGGTTTTTGGCTCTATTTTGTTTTTCTTGCTAAAAGAGCAAAATCACACTTGAATTTATTCCAGTATTTCATATTATGGAGCTTCATCCTAAACAACTTATTATATTCAATAGCATCAACATTTACCATATCACCATCATATTCATGAATAATTGCCTCAGTAAAGTCTACCATTGAGGATCCTGCTATAGTTATTTGATCTTCTGTAAGGGATAACCACCATCCCTTTATGCTACCATAAAGGTTAGCAATAATAAGGTCCATACCTTCTTCCTCAATTTTTCTAAATACAAGTTGCTAAGTTTCTGCCCATCCATGGAGTCTTTTGGTTAGACTCTGGATCATGTATCTTATATCATTGCCTACTCCACACCATCCATCAATGTTTAGTGAATAAGGTAATATAGGAACTTGAGTTAGATCATTTGGTTACCTTCCTTGGTTTCATTGGATATCTTGGTCTAGAGCTTCAACACTACCAAAATTTCCTTGGGGAAAGGTTTCTTTGATCCTAGGCATGGCTAAAGACAAGATGGATGACTCAGTGTTGGAGAAGTATACTTCTTCCAACCATCTGGGTGTACCGATAAGTACAACCTTTTCCTCTTGCACACCTGTCAGGCTGGTGAGCAAGGACTCAATCCAATCTTGCGAAGCATCCACAAGATCTAGAACCTCTAGGCTAACTAGGCTATCTAGGTTCCAGTCTAACTCAATTAGTTCATTGAAATATAGGTAGGTTCTAGTGAAATTTTCTTCAATTATCTTTTTTTGGATTATGTCCTTAGATAATTTAACCATCTCTTTGAAAATCTTTGTATTCTTATTAAGCATTTCAAGCCTTTGGTAAATATCATCAAAGTTTTTTAATAGATTACTTATGGCAAATGACGTAGTATTTATAAAAGATCTTAGTTGTCTAATATATTTAGCATGATCAGAAACTTGCTCTGTAGTAGGTTATCTTAACGGAGTAATCCTAGAAGAAGTGCTTTCTTCTATCTTTACCATACTTAGAGGTTTTGATTTTGAAGATTTTTTCATGCTTTTTTTTATTTCATGTATCTGAGTTAGGATAAGTGAGGATGATCCTATTAAAGTATCAACCTTCTCTTGGATTTCTTGGATTTTCTTTTCAGCGTCCTTAGATTTAACATTCTACTGATCATTTAATTTTATGATAACTTTTTCTATATGTTCAAGGCTAACGTCCATTTTTCTAGTTTACAAGTTTGTACTTTTGGTAACACTCAAAAGGACAACTATTCCAGTATGGACTATTTTAAGCATGTCATAGCCTTGTGTATTTTCCATTATTAACTTAATCAGGTCCTCTTTTCTTTCTTTAAGCTTTGTGGCTTGTAGAGAGAAATCTAGATTTTATTCTGAGAGGACTTCTTCCAAATGTTTTACTATGCCAGTGGCTTCATCTAACATTATTATTTGTTTTTCTTGGCCTTTGTTTAGCTCAACCAAGCCAGCTTTGGCTGCAATTATTTCTCCTTGAATTCTATCACTAGTATTGACTAGTGGAGCTAGGTATTGTGTTTGGGCCAAAGGTCTTCTTTCAAGTGTTCCTAGATTTTTATCTAAGCTTCTCATTTAGGAAATTTATACATAAAGTTCATCAATGTTTTTCCCAACTCAATTAAGGCTGAATTACACCAATTTAATTGTCTTCATGTAGCAGAGTTGTGTTTTTCTCTAGCTATTGCTTCAATTGGGTCATGCCACATAATAAATTGGTCATCAGATGTAAATTTTATATAGAATTATCTTGGGGGAAATCTTCCCATATTGTCCAAGACACTATATTTGACATCTACACCATTTTCTTCCTTTTCTCAAGTGGTTGACATTTTCAACTCATCTTCTCTTGAAAGGGGGTTTCTTTCTTCAGTTGCTTCTCCTTTGAACATGCAGGGCATTCTGCATCTTCTAGGGGTATGTTATACAGGAATCACAATCAAGATGATTGCCAAAATGATTTTCAATGACGTTTACATCAGAATTTTGATCATCAACCATACTCTGATATTCTGACCAATCTAACTCAGAAGCATCAGATTTTTGGCTTGGGAATCTTATGGTTTTCAGGGTTTCCAAAGTGGTTATAGAAGGTTTCTTCATGGATTGAGATATTTTGAGGTTTGGCTTCTTAGGGCATCCTCCTAGTTAGTTTTTTCCTATTTCTTGATTTCCTTATTCAACCAAGAAAAATGTATATCTTCCATAATCTTCTTTTCCAAGAAGTGAAGTCAACTTAGGAGTATACTTAGTCTTTTTCTTAAGTAGCTTGTTGATGCATTTAGTATAGCTAGTCACCCATTCCTTAGGTAATGAGATTATCTCAAAGTTTATCTGGCTTATATTGAATTGTTCTCCTATAGTTTTTGTTCTACGTACCATCACCATGCTTGCTAGGGATTTTTGCATGTAATTTGAGGGTACTAAGGGATATTTGCAGTATTGAAATACCCATCGGGTTACAATACTAAAGGGAATGGATCTAGGATCCATGTCAATATTTTTAAATTGCAAATTGCATTTGAGCATTTTGGGAACCGTAGGGTCCTCAAAATCAGCCATAAAATTAGGATATACCCTACACGTGACCTTGCCATCATGGACATTATCATTGATAGCACCGATCATGGCTTGGGTAATATTTTGTAGCCTATTATCAACAAGGATAGACAAGATAGGAACATCTAGGCCTTACTTAAAAAGAGGTACTATTGGCCATTCTAATTGACCAATGTGCACAAAAATGATACCCTTTCTTATAAAATGTCTTAAAATGTTCCTTAGGTAGTATATTAAAACCAAGAGTAAATTGTTTAAAAGAAACTTCAATCTGAAACTTTTGTTTAAAGAAATTCATTTTATATACTTCAGATAGATCTAATCTCAGTAATTCGCAGCTTGCATTTGTAGATTCAGATGAAATATATTGTCTTAGATCATGATCATCTTCCTTTCTATTTCTAACATCTGATTTCTCCATTAGGTATGTAAAAGGAATATAAATTTTACTTACTTGGTCCATAATGCTTAGAAGATGTAACTCTTCTCAAGAGAACTTTTCCTTGCTGCTACCTAGTGCTCATTTGGTGAATAACTTCCAAGGCCTCCTCCAACAGACTACTCTTTGAATAGGGGTTATTAGGATAAAAATAGCTAAACAAAACCACAACTTAATGCCTCAAATGCCAAGAATCCCACGTACATTCAAGAGTCAGATCTGAAATATTGTTGGGTAAAAGAAGTCTCAAGGAACTTCAAACATAGTAGGTTCCCTAAGCTTATGAACT
This sequence comes from Torreya grandis, assembly GCA_037957365.1. Lineage (NCBI taxonomy): Eukaryota > Viridiplantae > Streptophyta > Pinopsida > Cupressales > Taxaceae > Torreya > Torreya grandis. The sequence continues at coordinate 2,364,486 of JARHVA010000847.1, read as the reverse complement.
TTTGAAAGTTAATATTCTAATCAACTCAAACAGACTAGAACATAGATTAAATATGCCAAATCAAAACCAAAAAATTATAACAACAGTGCAAACCAGGCTCTGATACCATTAAAGGGCCGATTATCAAGCTTATCAGAATATATATTAAGAATAGAACATATTTACATAATCAGCATAGTCCAAAAAGATTTTAACCATACATAGTCATAAGCATGCCAACTTTTCAAAATTAATAATCATAAACCTAGATTTGGTTCATAGGCTATGCATAGCACAGAAGGTTGAGCAGTTCAAAGACTCTTAGACCCTGAGCCAGGTAGCTATCTGAACCAAAGACTTACAGACCTTTCTTAAGACTTGCAGACTCAAGACTCTCTTTTATCTAGAAATCGATGGTAGTGAATGAACCCCAAATCCATTTAAATAATGAAATGGAAGAGATTTTCTACTATTTCAAGGAGTAACTGGTCAAAGATAACCAAAAACCTAGGCTTGTTGGATGACAGCCCCATCCAACTAGGTGAAGTGACAAAAATAAAAGATGCTTTGGTCATGTCATGCTGAAAGGCGTACTACCCAAGGAGCATCTATCAATAAAGTTAAGGTGGTAGACAGGCCACCCCTACCACATGTGCTACTTCCCACTTTATTTGGATTCCCTACTCAAAACAGGGAGTAATACGAGCACATGCTCCTATTAACACATAACTTTATGAAAAGCAAACAAAATCTCATAGTTGTAGATGATAGAGGACAAGCCCACTCTATTAGCCATAAAATGATAAGACCTTACCATATGTCACATGGTGTGATATAGCTAGATCACACTCCAGGATTTGCTTTCATAATTAAATCATCTACATGATCGTATTATAGGGACAGCGGTCAAACCTTTAAACGGGTCCATCCATGCTTCCTGCTAAGAACTTCCATAAGGAGTTTCAACTAACATGTTGATGCTTATGTCATCTGAATCATCATTTATGTGTTAGGTGTCATGTAAATAGTTATCCCAAGAGTATGTAGTTATTTCATGGAGATCTATAATTAATCTTTCAATTTTATTAGGATGCATAGGATTTGCTTCAAGAAAATCATCATTTAATTTAGTATCAGCATCTTTTGATAGTTCACAGAATTTTCTTTGAAATCCATACCAGAGTTTATTTTTCTCATGGTTATATGCACAATCATTGAAATAGAACCTAAATTTTATTTCATCATAAAGGTGATCTCCAGTGAATTTGAATAACATATCAGTGGCATACACACCTAAATCCTTATGAACAACAAGTATTTTGAACCAGGTGCTCAAAGTGTTTGGAGCATATTATTCAAGCTATTTATCCTAAGTTAGCCTTTCCCATTCAACATATGATATATCAACTGGTCTATCATGAAAGCTTCTTGTGAGAAGATTGGTACTCATGCAGATGTAAACTTCTCCATAAAATATTTCCTTCGCTTTGATCATTCAAAATTCTGCAAGTGATATATGGCCCCCAAGTATCCTGATATTTTTATGATCCATATCATCGAACCTAGTCCAATTTCTCTATGCAGCATCAAGAAAATTCTTATATGCATTAACAAAGAAATCTTTTGACAAAATCTTTTCAATAACAAGTTCAAGAAATTCTTCTTTGATATGAGATTCTATAGGGATAAGAAGCCATTCTTTCATCCTTTCCTTTTCTTCTGGAGTAAGGTCTTGGTATTGTAATCAAAGTTATCAGATCCTCTAGCATCCTGAAACATTAAAACATAATTAGTACAAAATTTATGAGAATACCATTTTGCTCCTTCCCTAGACATCAGATCAACTAGGCATTTAGCAGCTCCCTTTTTGTATTGCACATCAAATTCAAAGTTAGAAAACCCTAATTCCCATCGAGTCATTATCTAATTTCCAACTTGTTGGGTATGAGGTTTTTTTATTGTAAATTCGAATAGCAACAAATCTATTCTTAAGAAAAACTTCTTGGGGAACAAAAAGATCCTTAGTTTGAACATGCACATCTTAGCAGCTAACAATTCTTTCTTAGTGGAGTGATATTTCCTTTGGGTTGGATTCCATGCTCCACTACAGTAATAGTAGACTTCCTCTTTGCCATTTTTAGTTCTTTCCATAAGTATTCCTCCATATGCCTCATCAGAAGCATTTGTTTTTAGGATCATTAAACCATCACCTGGTAATTTTATATTTGGTAGTCCTTTCACCTTTTCTTTGATTCTTTTGATTGCCTTTGTCATTTCATAGGTCCATGGGCTTGAATCTTTTCTTAACCTTTGTTGTAATATTTTTCTGTCTTTGGCTTGATCTTTATAGAATGGGGAGCAGTAATTCAGAGATCCAAGAAATCTCTGTAGTTGGGTTTTATCCTTTATTTTGTCTAGAATTTTTTTTAAAGATTGTAAAATATGAGGTTGAAAAGCAATATTATTTTGAAAAATATTAAACCCAAGAAATTCAATTTCTATTTTTCCTATTTCCATTTTCTTATCACTTAAAACTAACCCATTTTGGCCATAGAGATTAGCAAATTCCTTAAAGTGTCAAAGATGACTATTTAAATCCTTTGAGAGGATTAATATGTCATCAATATATACAACAAAGTGTTTAGCATGACCAAAGATTCCATCCATTCTTTTTATAAATTCAAAAGGGGCATTTTTTAATCCAAAAGGCATAACCTTCCATTCATAATGCTTGTCTAGGACTAGCAAGACGAACGTAGTTTTTGTCAGGATCTTGCTCCACCAATAGAGCACATATGATTACTTCTTGTATTAGCAACTAAACACGAAATTTAACCAGGATCAATAAGTAACTAGAAATATGAAACAACACAGGAATATGAGAGACAATACACAATTGTATTAATAATCACATAGAAGAATATACAATAAGGAAGATGCCACTTCTTCCTCCACCTCAAAGGCTCGCCACACCTCAAGACCTTCTTCCCTCTCTCTCTCGGTCCCAACAATCAACTCCAATACAGAATTGATGTTTACCTCTCCAACCAGTCAGTAACACGCTGCCAGTACACCAAGTACACAACCGTACTCCAAGTAGATCTCCTGCTCTATGCTGCTACCTACAAATCACTAGACCTTACTCACCATTGTAGATCTCCAGAAGAAGCCATGCTCACCTGCTGACCAAGATCATACAAATATGAAGAACCCTTCTGATTCTTCAAACCAGCACCCACCTTGGTACTGTGGTACTAGGAAGAACACATCATTGCTCTCCTCTCTCAAAAGGAGCTTATTTTGCTCTCTTACTCTCTAGCTACAATTTTACAATACTTGCCAATGGGTCTATAAATAGATCCCAGACTTGAAAAATAACCTAGACTCTTAGTTTACTATAATTATCACGCAGCTCAAGGCTCGAAATAGCCTTTACATGCAAACACTCAGTTAACTAAACTAACTGTTCGTGCAACGAGCAGTTCTGGAACACATAGGCGACTGATGTCGGTCCCTGCTTGCCTAGTGCTACCGACGTCGACCGACTTCCTACCATCGCCAGTTGCCTTCTACACTGATCATGACCGACATCGGTCATGCTTTTGACACCGGTGCTTCTGGGTCTTCAACAACCTCCTTTTCTTTGTCTGCAACAAGTTGAAGCTTTTAGCTCCACAACCTAACAATCTCCCACTTGAAGATAAATAGCTGCAATTGTACCTATACCTGTACATCATCTAGTTTATTCCCTTGGCTCTATATCCCTCTTCAAGATCACTCTTGAAGACCAACCACCACAAAACCTGTAGTGCAAAACCTGTCATCCAAATCTCTTGCCACATCCGCATCTACGAACCCCTGTAGAAAAGCACTTGACCCGTCATAGCATGTGCACCTGCTGCTGGCCCCTCTAAGAATCCACTGAACTGCCCTCTAGTACTTCTTTTCCGAATTGGCTCCAAACTTTTTGACAACTCCCACTGCTTGGAAAAACTCAGGTCTACACTAGACCTCATGTGATTTTGAACCCTATTTCAAGCTAATATTTCAAGCTAAGCTTGAACTGTCTAGCCCTTGGTGTGCTTTCTGATTCTACATCCTGCATCATGAACCCCGCCAACACCGTCTTCACACCAGCTCCCGCTGGAGATAAAATCTCCATGTCCCTTATGCCAAAGAATTTCGTTGCTCCAAATTCTTCATGACACACCTCTGAACTAACCTTACCCTTAGCTCAACAAGTCCCTGTATGTACAAAACCTGCTAGCAAATTACCCACATATAGTAACTGGATAATGTCACGACTCATTATCCACCTGGTAAGACAAAACCACAATAGTTAACTGACATTGACTGAAGCCATGCTTAGTCATCCACCTGTCAAAACCTATACCACTGTCATGTAGCTTTCTCAAGACCATATACCTTGGCCTTCCGTCTCACGTATCCATCCACTCTCTTCTTTAACATGGGAATCCATCTGTCTCTCAGTGCTTTCTTCCAGCTGATAACTCCACCAATGAATTCCTATTTGGTTCTTCTCCAAGGACTCACTCCTCATCCATGCCAAGCTCCCACTGTATCTAGATTCTACCTACATTGCCTCTTCACATCTTCCTGGCTCTCGACCATCAATAAGCAATATAAAGAAGGTGAACAATGAATATGAGGTTCACTTACCCTTTCTGACCTCGATATGAGCATTTGAGACTTGTTGACAGGTTGTTGTCTGCCCACCATCCATTCCAGTGACCGATCTCAGCCATCTCCCAATCTGCAACCGATCAATGTCGGTTCCCTACGCTGACCCTGACTGCCAACGTCGTCTCCCTAATCGACACTGATATCCCTTCTACCGATGTCAGTTCCTTCATGATCGACATCGATCTTCTTTATGCCGACATTGGTTACTGTCTGATCAATGCTGGTACCTGTGTTCGCCTGTGAGTGATAACTTTTTACCTGCGAGCTCTCCATGGGTCAAAACCCTATTCAAATCAACACAACCCTACTCAGAATAATTCAGTCTGCTCAGCTGATCTCTGTTCGTCATCTCCTCCATGAACACCAAGGCTTTCCAATTCTTTAGCTTGTCAAAAACATTTGTCTTCCGCTTAAGAACCTGCATTCCCCTCCTACATATGTGACCAAGCCTACAAAGCCACATCTCTGTAATAAAAGTTGAATCGGTAATATAAGTAGATAGATAAAGGATACCTAATTTCTTACCACCATCTAATTCAAGTGCATCCACTATGAGATTTACAGTGCATCTCCCATCACCCAAATTTTTTGAAGAAATTAGACTCATCTCCAAGACTGGTACCTGCATGACTTCCTTCACCACCTGTGTGTTATCCGCCTACAATTTTAGCTTCACTTCCCCTTTGTCAATAATCTGACAAGGCTCTCCAACCCCTAAATAAATCTCTCCAAAGTCTCCAAAGACGTACCCATGAAAAGATGCTCTATTTCGAGCTGCATGGAAAGAGGCAAAAGAACTATAATCAAATATTCTACTTTATCCAGAGCAACCTGTGTAACATCACCTGCAACATCTACTTCTACGCGCTGATCTTCTAACAACCAACAATCTCCTTTTCCATACTCTTTCTTTCCATCAATCAGACCATTCGTGCTATTCAGTTTCTCCATTTGTAGCTTACTTTCTTCTGCCATTGCTATACTCCCACTCAATCTGAAACCCCTAAGAGTGACCTGTAATCAAAAACACTACCAGATCTAAAACCACCTGTTAGTCAACCCAACCAAAAGCTCTGATACCACTTGATGGTATCAGCTCTTGAACCTACAACCAAGGCTCTGATACCACTTGTCAGGAACCTAGAACAATAAACATGCTCTGATACCACTTGTCAGGATCTTGCTCCACCAATAGAGCACATATGATTACTTCTTGTATTAGCAACTAAACACGAAATTTAACCAGAATTAATAAGTAACTAGAAATATGAAACAACACAAGAATATGAGAGACAATACACAATTGTATTAATAATCACATAGAAGAATATACAATAAGAAAGATGCCACTTCTTCCTCCACCTCAAAGGCTCGCCACACCTCAAGACCTTCTTCCCTCTCTCTCTCAGTCCCAACAATCAACTCCAATATAGAATTGATGTTTACCTCTCCAACCAGTCAGTAACACGCTACCAGTACACCAAGTACACAATCGTACTCCAAGTAGATCTCCTACTCTCTACTACTACCTACAAATCACTAGACCTTACCATTGTAGATCTCCAAAAGAAGCCATGCTCACCTACTGACCAAGATCATACAAATACGAAGAACCAATCTGATTCTCCAAACCAGCGCCCACCTTGGTACTGTGGTACTAGGAAGAACACACCATTGCTCTCCTCTCTCAGAAAGAGCTTATTTTGCTCTCTTACTCTCTAGCTACAATTTTACAATACATGCCAATGGGTCTATAAATAGATCCCAGACTTGAACAATAACTTAGACTCTTATTTTACTATAATTATCCATGCAGCTCAAGGCTCGAAATAGCCTTTACATGCAAACACTCCGTTCACTAAACTAACTGTTCGTGCAACGAGCAATTCTAGAACACACAGGTGATCAATGTCAGTCCCTGCTTGCCTGGTGCTGTCGACGTCAGCTGACTTCCTATCATCGCCAGTTGCCTTCTGCACTGGTCATGACCAATGTCAGTCATGCTACCGACGCTGATGCTTCTGGGTCTTCAGCAACCTCCTTTTCTTTGTCTGCAACAAGTTGAAGCTTTTAGCTCCACAACCTAACAGTTTTATAAGTATCCTTGGGTTCCATTGTAATTTGCCAAAATCCACTTTTCAAATCAAATTTGAAAAATATACAACATTCCTTTAGTTTGTTGATGAGCATAGTTTTATTGGGAATTGGATGTCTGATAGGTATAAGTCAATCATTGAGCTTTTTTTAATTTATTACCAATCTCATTTTCCCTCTTTTTGGTTCTAAATGCTTGTTAACATAGAATGCAGGGGAAGCTCATTTACTGTGACTTTGTTGTAGTAGCCCTTTTTGTAGTAATTCTCTGATCTCTTCTTCTCCCATTTTGACTTGAGAGGGCGAAAAGGGAATGGTATTAGACTTAATACCTCTGGTATGATCAATACCAGGTTTCAGATCAAGAGAAACAATATGCTTACATTTATCCCAAAACCTTCTGGGATCATTATCACATAATCCTTTAATTTTTGCAATAACAGTGTTCAAGATATCTTTTCTTCTTTCAAAATCTTGAACCGTTCTATAAATTTTCATTTGTAATTTTTTGTCTTCTCCTTCATGAGATTTTATAGCAATTATAACTGTTACTTGGATTTTTCTAAGAATTTGGTAATCATTACCAAATAATCTTAAAGACAACTGTTTATCATGAACAGTATAAGGCATAAATTGATTCAGAAAATTCATTCCTAAAATAATATATGTCATCATTTTATCAAACATCCATAACTTTACATATTCCCTAATGCCATTTGCTTCTATCAGAACCCTAGGAGAAACCTTGTTTATAGTGGTCCTTGAACCATTGACATCAACAAAATCTAAAGAAGAATCCTACCACAAATATTCTAAAATAGCTCCATATTTAGCAATGCTCATGTTTGCTCCAATATCAATTAAACAATCTCATATTAATGGTTCACTATTTGGGTCAATGATATTTATCGAGATTATGATTTCTTTTTGTTCTCCAGCATAGAAACATCGTTAATTAGGAGGAATTTCTTCAGGGCTACTTTCTTCTACTAGATGTTCAGAACATTTTATCAATTCATTAATATCCTGAGAGGCAGATTCTATTTTTGACTTTATGGCTCTAAGTAGTTCAACAGGTGGATTTTGGTACTTTACTAAACTCTCTGTACTTGGATTTCTTGGCTTAGCCTTTTATTTTCTATCCCATTCCTATTTTGCATGTAACATTAGATTTTCATGAAATTCAACAATTTGTTTGCCCTTAAGATCACCATGCTGGCTATGCAATTGAGTAAGCTCATCTTGGTATACGGGAATTAAAAATTTGATACACATAAAGAAGATTAGAAGATATTTTGGGTACATGCAATACATTATTAATACATCCATCCTACATGTCAACTATGTCAAAGCCCAAAACTTCAACTTGTGAGGAGTTTTCCATAACTATCTATGAGGTACTACAATCAAAAAGAGAAGAAAGAACATCTCGATAATGAGTAAGAAGGTGTGAATTACCCAAATCAAATATCCAATCATCATTGGAGGCAAATGAAGCCTGGAAAAAAAGTGTTTTCCCCTTTTCAGATGAATGTGTTGTAGAAGACTAAGCACATATAGAAATATTATGTTGTTTGACTGTTTCTTGCAAGGCTCCATTTTTTTAAACATCTATTCTCAAAATGACTAGTCCCACCACAAAATCCACATGGATCATTTGTATTCTTATTTGAACTATTTTTTAGGCTTAGGATACTTGGATGGTGTAGGAGACTAGGAGGTTGAGTCTGGGGATTTGTTTTAAGGTATTGTCTTTGGCTTAGGCTTAGGTAGAGGTTTTCATTTAGAGGAATTAGCAACTAGTGCATGACTAGGACTAGGAAGAGCATCTAGGGACATCAACTTAACTTTATCTCTAGTAAGTATTTCAAAAAAAACCTCAAAAGAAGGCCATTTAAACTCATCTCCTAAAGTTCATGGTATAAAAGGCAGAAGCAAAGACATTATATGGAACTTTTAATTTTGATAGAGTCAAAAATATACTTCTTGTCACTCTTTTTTGTAACACCAGCCTTTGATTATAATATTATAAACTTGAGTTTAGTCATAAATTCATCAAATTACAACATTTTGAATTTATTTACTCTTCCAAACAAATTTTTGAGCTTGTCTCATACCTATTTTCTCTTTTTGCTATTTGCAATGTAGAATTGGAGGTTGTTTGAAACATAGAGACTGATCAACCCAAGAGACTCATCCTCTTTACAAGCATAGACATACTTGTCCTTCTCTAATGTAAGCTCAATACACTATGTTGGGAATTTGGATGGTCCAATCACAAATTTAGTGCAAAAAATGACTACATCTAAAATGTTAATGCAGACTTTCAAATGCAATCTGATGTAAAACATAACAATGCAGATCTTGGAGTTGTGATGGAGATGAGCTCAAGGCAGGGGAAAGTCAATAAGGATGTAGCCTAGAAAACCATTGATACAAAATTGTAGTGTTTTTGAGGCCTTTGCCACATTTCCCCAACATAGAAATGCGAATATACAACCTTTAGAATTTTCAAAGGAGACTTGAGGACTTTTATGCTTAAATCAACCAATGGATTATAGGTAATGAGATAAATATTTAAAAAGTGTTGATAAAATCTCCTTAGAGGTCATTCCAAAGTACATAAGCTACCCTTTTTGATCTACAGACTTAGAAGTCAAAGAACGAGATTTAAACAAACCCTAAATAAAGACTCTGAGTTGTGGTTATTGTTATACCACATAATTATCCAACAAGATCTTCTTATGCTCAAGAAGGGTCTATTGGAAGTGGTTTAGAGGGAAACCTTTAAGTTTTTAAATGCATCTTTTAAGATATTTTCAACCCCACTAAACATAATGTACAAATCTGAGTATTTAAAGAATTTGCCCACACTGATAGGAGACTAAGTTAAATGGTGAGCCACATAATCCGTGGATAGCCTATTAATGTAGATCTTAAGGAAAAACTTGATGCTTTTCTGATGCACTACAATGCATCACTACAAGATATAACTCTTGACCTAGGCCCAATAAATGAGAAATATAGCCTGTATGACCTGCAAAAACCTTCACATCAACAAAATTTAGATTAAAAAAATACCAAAAATATGTCAATACAGATCAAACAATTCCTTCACCAAATCTATATGGTAGGGCCTATACAGCGCATATTACTAAATCCTTTAGAGACCAATACAACTATGAAGAGTATGACCTCAAAAATAGATATGCTTAACTTTGTAAAAGATAATATTTGTCATATTTTTAGACTATATCAGGGAGAATTTTAGCAGATTATGGGAAAATATTTGGGTAAAGGTTTTCAGAAAAGATCAAAATGCTCTAATACCATATTATGGTTATGAGCAAGGAGGCTACACATATCTATGGATCTATCTAAAACATCACAACCACAAGTAAGATTCTAAACCAAGAAGAACAACACACAAGTTAAATGAGAAATCAAAACAACTATTACTTAAAAGAGCTTATTATAACCCTTATTATCTCCACTTATCATAATGAATGCACTACATGTGTGTCAAACATATAGGAGAGAGAAAGTGGGATAGACAACCCATAATGGGTATGTAAAAATCATGTGCACACACTAACTTAGGACTAAACAAAAGTCCCTAAATAGAGCTTAGCTAACCTAGTTCACAAATAAAACTAACTAGACTAGGTGAATAGTCAAACACTAATTGGGATCCCATATGGAAGCCAAGAGGGATTAATTAGGGAAATTTTTTTGGGCCCATAAGAGGTAGGGATGTCATTTGATTGCCTCGCATAAAGGGGAGAAATGCTTCAATGAAATTGGAGAATTGTGCATGGAGGTTTCCCTAAGAGAAAAAGATATACTGGAGGAAATTGGATTAATATCACAAGATGATATGGATGATGGAGTAGAATGGCTAATTGGTGATGATGACTCAAACTCAAAATTTCTTTGAGCCGAAACCCACACATATTTTGATATTGAATAAGAACCTCAATTAGTTTTTATTTAACTAATAAAATTTGGTTTACAAGGTAGTGAGGATATAGACATGGAAAAAATAGTGTTCAATATTCCAATGGAGAAAAGGAGTGTATAATTAGGCATAAAATTCATGCAACTAAGTCAAAGAATGAGTATTTTAGTTTCAATTAAAGGGGCCAAAGTTAAAGATTTATTAGCTTGAAGGAGCATCATAGTATAAAACCCTATGGTTGAAAGTTAGAGAGGTGCCACTCAAGAGGGTGTATGGTTGAAAATAACTATAGGTGGAAGGGGTATTAGTGGACTCATTTGGAGTGGAGTTTATAAAGCGAGTGCATAGAAAACACAACAAAAATAGGCTACAGTTAATCCAATAGTCTACAACAAGATGTCGATTAAGCTCTCATAATATCAAAGAATTGAAGACACTATGGATCTTGTTTTTTTAAAAATCACATGGCATGCAAAGGGAATGAATGTGATGGAGAAAAAGGTAAGCCAATTTGTAACAACTTTATTATATTGTGAACATATGTGGTACCTAAAGTTTTACGTTAACCAAATGGTGGTCGACGTCAATTAGTTGAAAGAAAACTTTCAAATGGAATTCCATATATTGAAATTCAAAAAACAAAGAATCTTTACATCGATAAAGATTAAACAAGATGCTAGTGAGAGTGTACACGTTGATGATGAAGTTTTTAAAACACTTGTTTTTTTTGTTATTGTATGACATACATCCATTGCAACATGCACAATAGTTTTTTGGAGGATTTCTTATAGCATTCAGAAGGAAACTAGTTATGAATAATTTTTTTGATATGTAGGAATTAATAGATATTGCATTCTAAATTAAAGTGGCTCCGAACTTGGATACCAGAATAATCCCATTTTTGTTGGTGCAAATTCCAAAGATGAAATGTAGTTGCGGAATATGTTGATTATTAATGTGCATGAGGTACCAAAGGCATTGTGGTGTACTAACCATGAGTTGGTTGGGAATACCAAAGGGAATTTTAGAAAGAAGAAAGTGCAAGTAATGACGTTGTCATGTGAAGTATGTAAGGGTGACCACAAGATGCACAATTATTTGATTTTGTAATGTGAAAATCAAATCAATGTCATATGTTGTTGAAAAATATGTGATATAAATATGCGCTACACATAAAATTGTGAGGTAATTGAAGAGATCAAAAGGTGAGGGAGATGGATCTACACCAGGATAACATTATGTTGAAATCAACCAATCAAGATGGTTATTGAAACCAAGGAAATTAAAACCAAGCCCAAGGTGACAGTTTTAAAAAAACCAGGGTGGTAGGAAAAAATAAAATTAAGGGTGAGGTTACAATTGAGGTGGAAAAGTTTTGGGCATGGAGGAGGATGTGGTCTTATAACATTTTTTCAAGGTTGGCAAGGAGAGAACTCTGAAAATTTAGAGGATAGAATTCGTGAGTTGTAATAATGATTGAAGTGACTGCCCAATACTTTAATGTTGGTAGTGTGTAGTTTATCTCTCAAAGCAAACCACAAATCTTCGTGCAAGCTAACCATGTTGCATTGTACTAGATGTAATTAATAATACGATAAATATTATAACTCATATGATGTACACATCATTTCTTATTTTTATTTGGCCCTAATCACCTCAACTCATGTTGAAGGCAACAATAACATGTAAAATTTTAAGCCAATCAAATGTTGAGAAACTAACTTTGTTTATATATTGTATTAAATAAAATGCATCTTTTTAGGATTGAACCTTATAAATTTAAATAAACTAAAATAAGAATTTTTTTTGATTGAGTAAATTAGTAATAATTAATCACAAATTAAAGTCTAATGAAAATTATAGAGACCCTTCGAGACTAATAACAATTTAGTAATAACACATGGACATGTAAAACAACACATGGACATAGGAAAACAATAAAGAGATAAGGAAAATATTCAATCCATGGGATATTAAAATTGTTGTGGAAGATCATTTAAAAATCAACAAATAGAAGGCAAAATGTAACATTTCACTACCTCCTAGCTTATAATAGCTTACAATAAATAATTAATCATGACAACATATTTATATTTACCAATGTATTTACTTATTCACTATTTATTTGGAGCATAGTAAAGAAGTAAATTTCCATGGACACAATAAGCTACTACTAAGTTTTTTATGTATCTAATTTGTTATTTTTTTCTTAAACACTTTAATTTAAAATAGTTCAAATATTATGAATGGAATTTGATAAAAAGGGAGCCTAAATATTGTGAAGCTAGGAAGAGTTCAAGTATTAAAAAAAATGGAAAGAGTTCAAATATTGATGTAACCTAAATATTGTGAAGCTAGGAAGAGTCCAAGTATTAAATTTTTTTTAAAGAGTTAAAATATTGATGCAGGAGCATCCATGACAGATACGCTATCCTGTATCACAAAAAAATAGTGTTTGCTTTTTCAATTCTTTACTTGTTTTTTGGTTTTGGTTCTGTTGTTTTGGGTGGTTTCCTTAATTTCCATATTGACCATTCTCTTGATGGCTTTCTCAGGTCATTGTCACAACTCTCTCTTTTATCACCTATCTTGACGAGTTGTGTTTTGCCTTGTATTTTGTTATCAAAATTCATTTCTCTTATGTTGGTAGACTTCTAGTCCTAATCAAACTTTTATAGATTTCAATCAGGTCTTGTGAAATAATGGTTCTATTTATATTGGTAATCAAATATTGGAAGTTAAAATAGGTCTTTCATTTCATTGGTGATTTTTACCTTTGCTAACTAGGTGTACATTCACTGATTAGGTTTTGAGATGCTTTATTTTATGCAATAATGGTAATTAGATTTAACAACCTCGATTAAGTTTGTCCTACCATCAAATGCCTTGACAATGGTATTCAAGTTTCAATTTCATGAATGGGTCTTGAGAACATCTTATGTCTCATTATAGTTGTAATCGGGTGGTAGTTTCTCGATTAGGTCGTATACACTTTGGACTTGGGAATGCCTTTGTTAACTAGAGTCAAAATCCCACATATGCTTGGGGATAGTCTTTGGAAAATACAAATTGTTCACACAATGTTAATAACGATTTATATTCTGATTAAAATGTGAAATTATTCAAGCAAAGCTCACAATGCCTATCGAGATTCAAATCTCAAATAGGTCATGAACTTGATAACACTTAAATAGTGTTATTCAGAGTAAAAATACCAATTTGTTGTATGTTTAGTTTGCTTTGACACATCGATGTTAATCATCAATTGAAAGCTGGAAGTGATTTTGTAATGTGCATTGGCTTTCACATTCATTTCTTAGTGTTGAGTGGGAAAATAAACCCTGATTAGGTCATATATGATTTTCAAACGATTTCTCATTACCACAAACCCTGATTAGGTTTCAAGTAATTTCAAATTGTTTTTTGTAATCACCCAAAAGTGGTATTTGAGTGATAAAAGTGTTGTTTGAGACCACCTATTCCTATCTTAGCCTTAGACCTATCCTAGAGCCTATTATCACACTTATCCAACCTTTCTACAGGCCGCAAGCGTCCCTAGTCAGCTCCAAAGCAATCCCAAAACTTCATTTCCTAATCTTGGCCCTTTATGCCTAGTGTTTTGTCAACTTGACACTAGCACCATAATAAGGATAGTAGTGTCATGTGGCACTAGTGTCCCAAAAATGACACTAATGTCCTTTACCCTAACTTTTCCAAAGTAGATATATTTTCAAAACTAAAGCCTTCTAAGGTTGGCATAGACATCTTTTATCATCCGAACAAGCAACAGAGTAGTATAAATACATGAATTTTCATAGAAGGAGCCTTGTTGAAGCAACTACTAAATAAAAGGGAATTTTAACTCAATCTACCAACAAATCTAGAGGAGAAGATATTGGATTTATCTAAGATAATTTCAATGAGGAAAGGCAGAACGTGTGTGAAGCTTCAAGGGAAAAGAGTAAGACTTGTTCTAGGGGAGGATGTTAAGATAGATTTTGTTTTTTGGAGATAGTGAATACTACTCTAGTGGGTTATTTTTACAGAAGGAGAATATTTGGTAAGAATTTTATAAATTTGGTCTAGGCAAGATATAGGAGGTTGATTCTAGGGTACACTCTAGTCTATCATATATTGGTTAGTGGTTATCTTGATTTCATTTTCAAATTTGAAGAAGACATGAGAATTTTTTTGGTAAACATGTGTAATTAGGAGTCATCTCCTTTTACTCTAAATAAGTGGTCATCAATTTTTATCCTTGGGTGGAGAGGTCCCTGACACAATCATTTTGGGTTAAGTTTTTGGGCTTGCCTTTGGATTTTTGGACTTTGGAGGTCTTTAAGGCCATTATGGACAACATAGGGACTTTTCTTAAGGAGATGATAGCTATTTAAAGAAGTATTCTAGGAAGATGGCCAGAATTTTAGTTGAGCTAGATCTAAAGGAGGGATTGGAAGAGTAAATATAAATATATTATAGTCCTTGGAGGCATATTCAATCCTTAGACTATGTGGGAATTAATTTTAGGTGTGTTATATGTCATGCCTATGGCCATCTGGAAAATGATTTCTATCTACACTTCACACAAAAATTTTGGAGGAAGAATTTGATATTAAATATTGGATCGAGATGGAGAAAAATGAAAATAGTTTATTACAAGTTGGTCAACAGCAAAGGTTTGGTGATAGTGGTGAATGCTAATTGAAAATGGTGGATTCAAAAATTTTGAGAAACCAATTATTTAATGGGGGTGATAACAATGACTTGGGATGGGATAGGAAGAAACTATGTTGAAGTCTGTATATCTTACACTTGTCTATGTAAGTTTTATAGCATTATCTGATTGTCGATGTTGTTTTTTGATCCCATTATCATACAACACTCTCATCTTATGGATTTAATAATGAGCCATTCATAAAAGATAATGGTGGTGGAGGGTGGCCATTTTATAACAATTTATGTAAGGAGGATTGAGTTAGGGGATACAAAGGAAGGATTGGGGAGAAATTTAGGGAAGAATAGGAGAGGAGATAGAAGATCATTGGGAGAGCAAGTGAAATCTCAAAAAATTAGAGAAAACATTTTGGATGATGATGGGGAGGTCAAATCAGTAACTATTCTAGATAGATCGATTAGGACTCAGGTGTGGAGACAACTAAATTATTAGATATTTCAGACCAACCAAGATATCCTTTATGATCTTGACTAGTGGTTGCATCTAGGGAATATGGTTGCATCAAAGCAGGCTTAGGATAATCTAGGATGACAATGAGTTCTCATTCAGGGAGAGGTTGGATCTCCCATCTATCTCAAGCATAGTCCAAAGTCGTTAGGGAAATCTAACAGGGAAAAAAAAAACACTTTTAGGGGCCCTTAGAGCAGGGCAAACCCCAAAAAGGTGTAATTAATTATCATTTTTCCCCTTAACATTATAGGGATGAGAAAGCCTTCAAAACAAAACTACCCTTAAGAGATTTCTTGATTTGCATAAGCTAGACATTGTTCTAATTTGGGATGCTAAGGGAGAATGGACAAAGGTTATTATGGATTTATCAAAAATCCTAAAAGATTGGGATTTTTTGCCATGGACCCTATTGGAACATCATCTTCTCATACTACTACAAATTGAAAAGAAGGACATTAAGCCTATGATCCCATTTAAATTCAATCCATCATGGTTGAAGGAGGATGAATTCATTAAGATGGTTAATGATGAGTGGGTAGCCTTGTTGAGGGATCAAACCAACAATAGATTACAATTGTGACAGCAATAAACACGGAATTAAATCAGATAGACAAGTAACTAGAATGATAAATAGCAAGAACAAGAGATACAAGAAAACACCCTGAAAACTTGTATTAATAAACTCTTTACAATAGAAATACAATTGAAGAAACTTCGTTCTTCCACACCTCTCCTAGATGTATAGATCTCTCAATAGATCTCTATTCCTCAAGAGCTATCTCTCTCAAGAATAATCAACTCCAACAAGCCTGGATTGATTCAATTATGTACTGTTCTTCAACATTCAACAATGTCTACAACTTTACATTGCCTTACATAATTATGAGCTAAGAAGATCTATCCTAATATAGAATTAGGAGACTTGAGCATGTACTTCCAACAAACAGTTAAACAACTTAAACAAGGGCTCTAAAAATAACATTACTAATAATAGAGACGTGAGCTTGAGACTACAACTCAAACTCATCATGCAAACACTCGCTTCTGTCCACGAAAATAGCTTTCTGGACACGCAGGTAACTGACGTCGGTTCCTGCATGCTCGCCTGTGACCACCGTCAGCCGATCCTTTACCGACGTTCGCATTTCTGCAACTGCCTGTGACCGATGTCGGTTGCTCCTGACCGACGCCGGTGTCTGTGTAGACCCGAAACCAATAACTGTGCTCCTTGGTGAAGCTTTTAAGCTCCACACCCTAACAATCTCCCACTTGGAGATAAACAGCTACACCAGTACCTGTACAGCAACATCTTCTAGCTCCTCCATCTTCAACTCAATCATGAAGACCAATAGAAGTTGAATGCAAGTTCAACTTCTCCTTTGTAACCAGCTTGGTTAACATATCAGTCGGATTCCTATTTGTATGGATTTTCTCCAGCTTCAACTCCCCATCTTCCAATACCTACCGTATGAAATGGTACCTTAGCTGTATGTGCTTTGTTCTTGAATGAAAGGCCAAATTCTTGGCCAAATGGATTGCACTCTGACTGTCACTATATAATCTGCAACTCTCATGCTCTCTACCAAGCTCATCCATGAACCGTGTCATCCATATCATCTCCTTGCTAGCCTCTGTAGCTGCAATATACTTAGCTTCTGTAGTTGATAAGGCAACAACCTTCTGCAACTTAGATATCCAACTAACCGTTGTTCCACCTATAGTAAAAACATAACCTGTAGTGCTCCTCCTGCCATCCAAATCACCTGCCATATCTGAATCTACATAGCCATGTAGAGAAGTATCTGAACCTCCAAAGCATAAGTGCCTACTGCTGGTTCCTCTCAGATATCTAAGGATCCATTGAACTGCTTTCTAATGTTCCTTACCTGGATTGGCCATATACTTACTTACAACTCCCACTGCTTGGGCAATATCTGGTCTAGTACACACCATTGCATACATCAAACTTCCTACTGCGTAAGAATATGGAACCTTACTCATGTACTCTACCTCATCATATGAATTAGGACATTGTTCTTTACTCAACTTAAAATGTCCAGCCAAAGGTGTGCTTACCGGTTTAGCATCCTGCATATTGAACCGTTTCAACACCTTGTCCACATAATCTTCTTGAGACAATATCAACCTGTGATTTTTCCTGTCTCTCTTAATGCTCATGCCAAGGATTTTCTTTGCTGCTCCCAAATCCTTCATAGCAAACGTTTGAGCTAACTTCACCTTAAGCTCAGAGATATCCTGCATTTGTGACCCTGCAACTAGCATGTCATCTACATACAACAGTAGAATAATATATCTACCGTTATCAAATCTCTTGAAATACACACAATGGTCTGATTGACACCTACTGTAGCCATGCTCAGTCATAAACCCGTCAAATTTTAAGTACCATTGCCTAGGAGCTTGCTTGAGGCCATACAAGCTTTTCTTCAACCTGCACACAAACTTCTCCTTACCCTTGACCTCAAATCCTTCTGGCTATTCCATATAGATTTCCTCATCCAAATCTCCATGAAGAAATGTTGTCTTAACATCTAGCTGCTCAAGATGCAAATCTTCAAAAGCAACCAAAGACAATACAACCCTTATAGAAGTCATCTTAACAACAGGAGAAAAAATCTCACCAAAGTCAATACCTAGCTTTTTTGCAAATCCTTTCACTACTAATCTGGCCTTATATCGCATCTGTCTATTCTCACCTTCCTTCAACCTGTAGGTCCATCTGTTCTTAAGTGTTCTCTTACCAGCTGTCAATTCAACTAAACCCCATGTTTGGTTCTCTCTTAAGGACTCCAACTCCTCAACCATGCCACGCTCCCACTCACTCTTGGACTCCACCTATATTGCTTCTTCAAAACTCTCTGGTTCTCCACCATCAGTTAGCAATAAATAAAATAAAGAAGGAGAATATCTAATTGGAGGCTTACTCACTCTTTTTGACCTCCTGATGGGTGTCTGAGACTCGTCCACAACACGCTGTCCACCCAAATTCTCTGACAGTGACCAACCTCGGTCACCTGTAGACCTGTAACTGGTCGATGTCGATTCTTCCTGACTGACCTTGGTACCTGTATGACCGACGTCGGTCCCTGTATGGCCGATGCCAGTTTCTGTCCTACCGAAGCCGGTTCCTAACCTGTCGACGTCGGTCTCTGTGTTTTCCTGTAAGTGATTATTTCTTTTTTTCACGAGCTCATCTTGGACTTTCACCTCATCCAATTCACCATTGCTCTGCTCAGATTGATTCAACTTCCTTAGCTGATCATAATACATCACTCTTTCATTGAAAACAACATCACGGCTCCTGATTACCTTATTAGTTTCTAGATTCCACAATCTGTAACCAAAATCATCTGAGCCATAGCCAATAAACGTGCATCTCATAGACTTAGCATCAAGCTTCTTCCTATTTTCTTTATCTATGTGCACAAAGGCTTCACAACCAAAAACTTTGAGATATGAGAGATCAACCTTTTTACCTGTCCATGCCTCTTCTGGAATTCCACCATCCAGAGCTGTAGAGGGTCCTCTGTTAATCAAGTACACTGCAGTGTCAATAGCTTGTGCCCAAAACTGTAAGGGCAAACCAGCATGCAATCTCATACATCTTGCACGCTCCATTATTGTCTTGTTCATCCTTTCAGCAATACCATTCTGCTGAGGTGTCCTTGGAACCATCCTTTGCCTACGGATTCCATGCATGTAGCAATAATCTCTGAACTTATGACTGTAGAACTCACCTCCGTTGTCTAATCTCAGGCACTTTAATCTTTTACCTGTTTCATTTTCAACCATAGCTTTCCAAACTTTAAAAGTATCAAATACATCAGATTTCTTTCTAATACAATAGATCCATACCTTCCTTGTGGCATCATCTATGAAAGATACATAGTACTGTGATCCTCCAATGGAAGTAACCTGAGCCGGTCCCCACACGTCTGTGTGAACAAGCTCCAACTTGTGCCTCTTCTTAGTAGACCCAGTCTTGAGAAAACTAACCCTTTTCTGTTTTCCAAATACACAGTCCTCACAAAACTCTAGATCTATGCCTTTTAAATCTAAAAGCATACCTTTAGACTTAAGAATTGACATCCCCTTCTCACTCATGTGGCCAAGCCTTGAGTGCCACAATTTAGCATCCACATCTGAAGTAGATAACACAGAAGGAGATTTGTTAGTAACACAATTACACAAATAGAGAGTACCTTATCTCTTACCTCTGGCCATAACAAGTGCACCTTTGGTCACTTTCCAAGATTCTACTGTGAGAGTTACTGTACAACCCTCATCCCCTAACTTTCCTGCAGAAATCAAATTTCTCTTCAAGCTAGGAACATGCATCACATCTCTCAACACCCATGTGTTGCTATTCTGCATCTTCAGCTGCACTTTACCTTTGCCAATTATTTTACAGGGTTCATCATCCCCTAGATACACTATTCCAAAATCTCCATGGATATAGTCACTGAAATATTCTCTGTTAGGAGTAGCATGAAAAGATGCACCAGAATCTAATACCCAAGATTCTTATATTATTATGCAGAGAGAAAATTAAAGCATCATGTGCAATACCTGCAATCTTGGCTTCTTCCTTTCCTTCGTGCTGGTTGTCCTCCTTAGGCTTTGACCAACAATCTCTGCTTATGTGCCCCATCTTTCCACAATTCCAGCATTGTGGCTTCTTGCCATTTCTGGATTTAGATCTGCCTTTCCCCTTTGATTTGGATCTTGCTCTGCCTTTCTTGCTCTTCTCTTTCTGCCTTCCCCTGCTCTCAAAACTTAAAGCATTCCCGAATGCCTCTTCTATGCTTTTCCTGTGTATTTCCTCATTCAAGATAACACTAACAACATCCTCTACTTTCAAAATATTTGATGCAGATGCAGTATTACTTACTGCCATTACTAAGCCATGCCAGCTTTCAGGCAAAGAACATAATATCAAAAGAGCTTTTATCTCATCATCAAACACTATATTCACTGAACTTAATTGATTCACAATACCATTGAAATCATTCAGATGAGTAGAAACAGATCCACCTTCATTCATATGCAAATTAAATAACTGCTTCATAAGATATACCTTATTGGAAGCAGAGGGTTTTTCATACAAATTCGCTAACGTAGTCATCAACTCTACTGTAGACTTTGCCTATGATAAATTGGATATCACAGTGGATGCTAGACTCAGTCTTATAGACCCCAGAGCCTTTCTGTCAAGAACTTCCCATTCTTCATCCTCCATGTCTTTGGGCTTCTTTGCAACCCCACCTAACGGTAAGTAAAGATCTTTCTGATACAGATAGTCCTCTATCTGCATTCTCCAGTGTTGGTAATTTTTGCCATTGAACTTTTCCATTCTAAGCTTACTTTCATCTGCCATTGCTTCTCCCACTCAAACAAAAATCTCTGCAGAAACTCCTGTGAGAACCTGTAACCAATACACACTACACAGATCTGAACCACCTGTTAGTGAACCTGAACTTTGATACCAATTATCAAGCTCTGAACCTGTAACCAAGGCTCTGATACCACTTGTTGAGGGATCAAACCAACAATAGATTAAAATTGTGATAGCAATAAATGTGGAATTAAATCAGATAGACAAGTAACTAGAATGATAAATAGCAAGAACAAGAGATACAAGAAAACACCCTGAAAACTTGTATTAATAAACTCTTTACAATAGGAATACAATTGAAGAAACTTCGTTCTTCCACACCTCTCCTAGATGTATAGATCTCTCAATAGATCTCTATTCCTCAAGAGCTATCTCTCTCAAGAACAATCAACTCCAACAAGCCTGGATTGATTCAATTCTGTACTGTTCTTCAACATTCAACAATGTCTACAACTTTACATTGCCTTACATAATTATGAGCTAAGAAGATCTATCCTAATATAGAATTAGGAGACTTGAGCATGTACTTCCAACAAATAGTTAAACCACTTAAACAAAGGCTCTAAAAATAACATTACTAATAATAGAGACGTGAGCATGAGACTACAACTCAAACTCATCATGCAAACACTCGCTTCTGTCCACGGAAATAGCTTTCTAGACACGCAGGTAACCGACGTCGGTTCCTGCCTGCTCGCCTGTGACCACCGTCGGCCGATCCTCTGTCGACGTCGGCGTCTCTGCAACTACCTGTGACTGACGTCGATCGCTCCTGACCGACGCCGGTGTCTGTGAAAACCAATAACTGTGCTCCTTGGTGAAGCTTTTAAGCTCCACACCCTAACAAGCCTTTGATTTTGTCTCCAAAGAGTCGGCTTGTCTACAATTTGCATTCAATTTTAAAAGAGTGAAGAAGGCTACCATCATATGGGTTGTCATCAAGTGATAGGAAGTTGAACATGTTATTTTAGCTATGGAACAATAAATAGTTGATTTCTATGTTTAGAACTTCGAAAATATTTTCGATGAGGCTACGAAATTAAGGCTTAAATAACTATAGTTGAAGAAGAAGAAACTATTGGCGGATATTGAAGTGCAGTGGAGATTACAAACTGGAACCTTATGGCTAGAAAATGGAGATGAAAACACTAAAAAAAATTTTAAAAATTCTAATCACCATAAAAATAAAAATATTATATGGGAAATGAGAAAGGAAGATGGTTTTATTATGTAGTCTTTTCAGGGGATAGTTGGTTTGGGTGTATCTCACTTTGAAAAATTGTATTAAAAACCTAATAGAGTCAACATTGTAGAGATAGTTAAAATATTTGATTTTTTCCCAAGCTTTGTCTATTAAAGAATAAAATGAGAGGCTTGTTGAGTAAGCCTCTAAAGAAGAGTTGCAGTTAGAGGGGTTAAGTTTGGAAAGACCACTTTTCTCATGCACTTGATTTTTTTGGATGACGTGTTGTTAAATGATGGTTCATGTAGGGACATTACTTTGTTAAAGGAGTCTTTGTATATCTTTAGTTTGGCTACGGGGATGGACTTAAATTTAAGAAATTCTAACAACTCTTTAAATTATATGGAGGCTCATCAGATTAGTTGGGTTCTTAAGGTTTTTCCCTTTTAAAAATTTGACCTTCAAGTTGGTTTCAAGTATTTGTGGTTTTACTTGAAGTCAAATGACTATGGTAAAAATTATTGGAACTAGTTGATCAAAAAGGTGGAAAATATTAAAAATTGTTGGCGTAATAAATGGATCTACTTTGGTGGCAAATTTACTCTTATTAAGTCAGTGTTGGAAGCTATTCAAATCTATTTGTTATCTTTAGCTCACATTTTAAAAGGTTCCCTAGATAAATTTCATAACAAAAGTTACAAATTATCTTGGATTGGAAGAAAAGAGAAGGTATCTCTTTGGTCAAATGACAATCCCTTAATATGCCTAAGGGTGCTGGAGAGTGGGGCCTAAAAAATATCCATCATTTTGGTGAGGCCTTGGTTGCAAAAAGTCTTTGGAGGCTTATTTGGAAGGAGGGATTATGGAATCAAATTAGCATTAAAAATTAATATTGAACCTCTCAAGGTTGAAGAGTAGATCAGAAGTCCTTTCAAACGATGCTACAATGTTTCGATTATGTGGAAAGCCACCATGCAATATTTTCCACTTATTGGTAATTAGCTGACATGAAAGGTGGGGAATGGTGTTAAAATTAGAATGGGGATTGACCCTTGGGTTGGATGTGGTGGTGATTTAAAAATGACTAAGGGATTGATAACTGTTGGGTGAATATTTTGTCGTCAACTAACTGAGGACAAAATGGGTATATCAACCACAGCACAAGGAGATTGACACCATGAAAAGTGTGGGTTTACCAAATATGGATGAGGTAAATCTCTCCTCTCATCAAGGAGAGGTTCCCTATGAATATTTATGCACTATATTTTTATATATAATTAAGTAGAAAATAATACTCGGGGTGATATAACAACATCCACCTCTCTCTTTTCAGAGGTGATGTACAAGGAATAAGAGAGAGAAATCCTAGTCGTTGGCCAACAACATTCCTCTTATTTTAGGAATGGTATCTAGCATAGATCAAAAAATCACCTGAAGTAACAAAGGTCACAAGAAAACCCACGCAAGCACAAAGTTTTCCATTGTCTCCTTCACTGATTTGAAACAAGCTAAACCGTAGAGTGAAACGAAGCACAAAGTCTTCGTCTGAAACTACAAAAGATAAAAGGATCACAAAGATAAAAGTAGCTCAAAGTCTCTCTTCTACCTTTTAGAAATGCCCTCACATAATATCAACACACTCACTTTGCTTATTAAATCAAACAAACAAGATATTATCAGGAAATAGGACATAAAAATTGTTTCCTAAATAACACATATAACTTCAAAACAAAGTCTGAAATAAACCTGCTTCTCATTCATTTAACAAAATATGATTTACAAGTTGAGCACAAAGTCTCAAAAAGTGTTTCAATTTCAGCAGAGTTTTTGCTCTCAATTATCCAAGATCATTTACAAAAGAGGTCTCCACTATTTTTAAAAATTTATGCCCCTTTTCCTCAACCAATTTTGAGAGGATCCTTGGCCTCTTAGGAGCCTTAGCTTTCACTGGCACTATCTTACCAAAATCGAAGTCATCTGCAAAGATGGCTAACTTCTTTCTTTTAGGCGTGAATGTTGACATCCAAGGCAAGAGAGGAGTACTTACTGTGGCAACAGTTCCTGCAGCTGGTGTTACCATGGTAACGTCTGCACTGCTAGTAGTAATAGTGGTTGTAGTAGGATTAATATGTGAAACTGTACCTATCATTGATTGATCAAGGGCCAAACTTTCTCCCAAATTGAAGGAAGGAGATGCTAAACTAGGAATAGATCTAGAAGAGCGAAGAGTATCTCCAGAAGCACCCTGAGGATCGCCAAATATAACTTTGGAAGGAGAGCTGACTCCAGAACGAGGAACACTGATAGGAGAGAGAGGTGAAGGAGATGCCACAGGAGACTGAGGTGGAGAAGGAGAGACGTTTTTAAGCGGTTGTACCCCTTCCTGGGAAGGTAGGGGTTTAGCCCTTTGCTGTCTGAAAGTCTATCATCTGTTTCTATTTGTTGGGCTGCCAATTCTTGGGAGTTTTATTTTGGGACTCTCTTAGCCGTTGATTCTAGCTCTTCAGTAACCTTTGATTTTTTAGAAACAAAGATGATTCTAGGCTTGTGAGGCCTAGATGGGGAAGGAACATCACCTTTGTTCTTGGTACTATTTTCTGCCTTTTTCCTCATTTTTGCTTGGAACTCAGCCTCTGATCCTATAATAAACTCTTTCAGTATGATCCCTTTGGCTGCTAACCAATCATTGGTGTTAGCCAATATTGGCTCAAATCTCTTCCTCAGAGAAGTTAGCTCTTTCTAAGACCACTGAATTGGAGGAAGAGGGGATTCATCAATCTTTTTGGCTAGGTGCTTGCTATTGATAATGCTCCTATCATCGACCAGATTGGAGGGAATCTTTGCAAGCCCCAAATACTTAATTTGTTCTAGGGTCAGCCTGCTATAGTCCATCCTCCTGATTTCTTCAATTGTTCTCAGGTTTACCTAGATGTCTTCGATCATAGGCTCATGGAATTGAGTCTTTCATCTGATCATGTCCTTGACTCCCCAATAGTCAAATTTGTCCCTTCTCTTGAATTGTTTCATACTAACCAGCTGCATCTTTATTTCCATGACTTTGGCTTTGGCTGCTGTCAAGATAGAGTATCTGCCAATTTCAACTGGAAACCTTAAACCTAGTTTTTTCAGCTCCATCTGCCTAGTATGTACGATAGCCATTTATCGACAAAGCTCCATCAGAACTAACTTATAAGAAGGAAACCTAGGGAGCATATAGGGATAGCCTTGGAAAAATCCAACTCAAAGATAACAGGTGGAAAATTGAAGGAACATACAACCATAGTCGTTGGCGACCATCCAAGCCTCATCAGATACTCTCTTCTGTTCAAGCTGAGGGTCGAAGAGGCATAAATATATGACAAAGAAAGCATCATTTACCCTTTTAAAATGGTAGATTGATCCTTGAAGCATCAATTGGAGGTAATATGAGTAGACTGGGGTGGTCTTTCTGTCCCCTTTAGTTGTCAAACTTGGAAAGATTTGCACTGAGGCAGCTATGTACACAAGGTACGAAGTCATATAAAACTTTGACAAAGTTTGTACCTTAGTCAGTTGCTCGTGAAGGGCATTGCTGATCTATTCACCCTAAAAGATGACTTGCTTACCCTGGAGGATGATTTTAATGAATGGGTACATCCACTCGTAAAATTGTGAGAAAGATGGGAGGCATCACACTCTGTTGAGAAGGGTGATCAAGTCACCAACATCTTCAATGAAATCACTCCTCGAGAAGTTCCATGACCATTTGGATAAATTAGTTTTGGGGACCTTCAATCACCTATTATTCATCACTTTCTTTGCCCTTTCAGGGTCCTTGTCATACTCCTTCTGTGCTTCTATGAAGTCAATCCTCAGCACTTCGATAGCAGGAGGGCACATGAAGACTTTATCGATAAATTTGGGATCCAACTGAATTATTACGTTGCCACTAGCATCTGAGACTGATCTTGTCTCTTTGTTGTAGAATCGAGCGCACTAGAGGATGAACTCCGTATGATGTGCTGCCACTGGGAAAGTGACAACCAGATTAATGTTGTTTTCAATGATTCTCTTCATTTCAAAACTTGGGTTCGTTGCCTTGGTTTGGGTCATGAACTCAGCCATATCTACATGGCCAATCTCTATGTCTCTGATGTTATCAACATTGGAGGTAACCAAAGTGATTGAAAAGATGCCCTCGTACTTGTACTTCATGGTCTTTGCCTTTTTTGGAGAAGTTTTAGACATCGAAACTAGCCTCGATTGAGCAGGGGCTGATG
This sequence comes from Torreya grandis, assembly GCA_037957365.1. Lineage (NCBI taxonomy): Eukaryota > Viridiplantae > Streptophyta > Pinopsida > Cupressales > Taxaceae > Torreya > Torreya grandis. The sequence continues at coordinate 2,337,708 of JARHVA010000847.1, read as the reverse complement.
AGCAAGAGCCTTCAGAAAGTATTGCAATCATGATCATGTAATTAAGGAATAGTGAGCAAATTTGGGAATTTGCACGTTGGGTGATCACAATTTAAGGAAGAGCACTTAGTAGGGCCGGGTTGAAAATTGGGCCTTAAAATGAGGAAGGAAGGGAAAGAATGAAAAAAAAGAAAAAATCCTCCAGAGTTAGAAATTTTTGGGGAAGAAATACATGGGCGGCAAAATTCGTTGCCCTTACATAAAGAATGATCAAATATGTATGGGTGGCAAAATTCCTTGCCCATGCATATTTAAATAGAAGAAAAGTGTATGGGCGGTGAATTTCGCCGCCCCTACAAGGAAAATCTGCACAAGCGACAAAATTCGCTGCCCTTGCACAAAGAATAGATAGAGTGTAGGGGCAGCAAAATTTTTTGCCCATGCACTATCGGCTTGCATGGGCAGTGAAATTTGCCTCCCTTGCAAATAGAAGGGAAGGTGTAGGGGCGACAAAATTTGCTGCCTCTGACGGATCAGCCTGCGTCGATGGTGAAATTCACTGCCGATACAGGCTAAGGTGAAAAGAGGCATGAGCGGTGAAATTCAACGCCCGTGCCGATTTCTATAAAAAAATTGTGGGCAAAGGGGAGGGGCAGCAAAAATCACCGCCTCAGCTTGAAAATAAAGTTGGGAAGGCCGACGGGGAGGGAGAGAAAAAGAAAAACAAAAATAAAAACCCCCAACAACAACAATAACTGAAAACAAAGCTTAAGAAGAGGGAAGGAAAAGAAATAAATGCTAAAGACAAGACATACCTGGAAAAATATGTGTGCCATGAGATTAAATCTGCCAAAATACACTTTTACCCATTCACCAGATCATCCAGATGCAAAGGGCAGGAGGAGAGGAGGAAGAATGAAGAAAAACAAGGCTAAAATCATATTAAATGGGGTAAAAATCCACCCCAACAATCCGGTGCATGCGACAATAAATGTCACGCATGAAAAACCAGGCAATGCAGGGGCGGAAAATTTTGTACCCTTGCAAGTTTGGATGCAGGGGTGGCAAAAATTGCCGCCCTTACATCTCAAGGGTAAAATGCACTGGCAGCAAATTTTGCCACCCTTGCACGAAAACGGAAGAAAAGAAATAGTAACTCTGAAAGAGGCAGGTTTTGGTCTCCTGGTCGCATCGAGACCGTAATAACCCTCACATTTTGGGGAAGACGCGATAAAAAGATATTATGAATTTCAAAAGTTGCAGTTGGACTGAGATGAAAATGAGAAAAACCCAACTAAAAAACAAACTTAGAGAGACAAATGATGAAACGGACAAGTTTCATAGGGGTTGTTCCCAAAAATGAGCTAAGCTGATTTTGGAAACAATAATTGGCTCCTGTTGGGGAACTTTTGTTAATCAAATAGATCAACGAGAGTAGAAACTAGTCTCTAAGTGCCTTCATCCAAGCCATTAGGCTACGAAATCAAGCCAAAAACAAAAAAAAATAGACAAAACATAAAAATTGTACATATATACAAGTGGACCCATCTAAGCCTCAAGAATTAAACAGCTTTAGATGATGCCTGCTGTGGGGTAGTACAAATGGCATTTCATCCTGGTACTCCAGCAAGAAGCTAGCCTCACCACAGAGCTGTCAAATGGTGAATGGACCTCTCCATAAGGAGTCAAATTTACCGTGCATCCCTTTTGGTTCTCCCCTCTTATCCCACAACAAGACTTGATTTCCGATTTGAAATTCACGAACCTTAGCTTTTTTATCAAAAATTTCTTTCACCCGGTTCTGATGTGCCATAATCTGATCTACTACCATAGTTCACCACTCATTCAGTTCGGTTAGACACAAGATTCTTTTGTCGACCAAACTTTCAAAGGTTGAGTTTTTAATTGCTTTGGTTAACCTGAGCACTAGTAGTTCAAGGGCGATAGGGATCTCTGCATTCAAACCATATAGAAGTTGGAAAGCTGACATACCTATAGCCTTTTTGAGTGTTATCCTATCCACCCATAAAGCATCATACAATACTTTATGCCATGTTCTCTGATTGTCATCTACCAACTTTTTGATAATAATGACCAGGTTCTTATTACTCGATTCTGCTTGGCCATTTCCTTGAGGGAAATAATCTAAAGTGTGTGATAGGGTAATCTCATAATAAAAATAAAATTGAGTAATTTCATGTGATGAAAAATAGGCCGCATTATCTGTTACAATCTTGAGTGGGACCCCAAACTGGGAGATGATATTTTCCTTGAGAAAATTACACACTACTTCAGACGTAGCGTGCTTGGTTGGAATGGCCTCCAACCATTTGGTAAAATAATCCGTTACCGTGAGGACATAATCATGTCCAGCGCTCGAAGATGGGTTGACTATGCCAATGAAGTCAATACCCAACATCTAAAAAGGCTCCTCGATTACTACTAGCTTGAGAGGCAATGCAGCAAGTTTAGGCTTCCCAACAAACTGTTGACACAATTTGCACCTACGCACCCATTTGTAGGCATCCTGGAACAGCGTGAGCCAATAGTATCTTGCTCACAAAATCTTGTGCATTGTCACGGGTGCAGAAAAATACCCTCCACAAGTCAAATTGTGGAAAGACTCTAAGAGTTTTTCTTATTGCGCCTTATCAACACAATGAAGAAATGCCCCGTCCAGGTTCCTTTTGTACAGACCATTGTCCCATAGAACATAACTAGCAGCCTTTAACTTAACATTTCGTTTCTCTTTATATGAAAGATGAGAAAGACACTCACCATATGTCAGAAAATGAGCGATGTCAGAATACCACTCATCAGTAGTGACAACAAAGAGGACCGTAGGCATGCCTTCAATCTCTATTTCTTCACTATCTGTTTCATCTAGAATGTTGTTGGTGATCAACTGGCAAAGACCCTTTCCCCACACGAGTTTGGTAGGTTTGATGTCCAGATCAAACTCCTAAATCTTGGCAATCTAATTACCCCTCTTCATACCAAACTCTTGCTGAGTCAAAATAGACTTCACTGTTGTATCAGGTATGAAAACTTTGGTGTGCGAGTTCAAGATATAAAACCTGAAATGCTTAACTGCTTTGACCACTGCGTATGCATACTTCTCCATGTTGGAATAATTTAGCTCATGAACCTTGAGTGGACAACTCATGAAGGAGATAAGGATTCTACACCTTCTTGGTTTAGTTGAATTAAAATGGCTGAGAGTGTATGCTCAGAAGCATAACTGTATATTTTAAAGTTTTTTATGTAGTCTAAATAAACTAGGACTGGTACGCGAGCAATTGCCTCTTTGATTTATTTGAACACTGATTTTCCCTCAGTAGTCCACCTAAAGGTAGCATTTCCTTTCATCATGTTGATGATGTGATGAGTTTTCTTAGCAAACTCAGGAATGAATCTCTGAATAAAATTCACCTTTTCGAAGAAAGAGTGAACTGCAGTCTTGCTAGTAGGCAGAGTAAGTTCTCAGATGGACTTGACTCTCTTTGAGTCAATTTTAATACCTTCTCAGGACACAACGTGTCCGAGAAGTTTTCCTTCAATCACCTCAAAGATAGACTTCTTTGGATTTATAGAAATACTATTCTGACGATAGCGTTCCAGTATTCTTTGCAAATGGTAGACATGGTCAGAATGATGCTTTGAAAACACTGTTAGATCATCTAGGTACACTACAATGAATTTTTCCATTTAATCCTTGAAGGCGAGATCCATTGCTATTTGAAATTTGACACCTACATTTATCAGATCGAAAGACATTCTTCGATAAGCAAAGGTGCCCCAAGGTGTGGTGAAGGTTGTCTTATGCTGATCTATTTTTCTGACTTCGACCTGATTGTACCCCGAGAAACCATCTAGCATTGATAACATTTCTGACCCTATTACCATCTACAGAACTTGATCCATGATAGGGAGAGGGTAGTTATCTTTTAAAGATAACTGATTCAAGTTCCTAAAATTCATGCAGATTCGAATTTCACCATTCTTCTTTTTGACAAGCACTATGTTGGCAATCTATGTGGAGTGATGGATTGGGAAAATTATTCGAGCATCAAGCATTTTTTGTATCTCAGCTAAAATAGTACCTAAGATTTTTGGATTATATTGATTGGACTTTTGCCTGTAAGGTACAGAGTTTGTCTTCAGAGGAATGTCGTGGTGAATGTCATTCGACCTAAGTGATTTCAAGTCATCATAGGAATAAGCCAAGACATCTATATATTAGCAAAGTAGACTAGCAAGCTTAAATCTCTCCTCGAGAGTGCAGCATTTCCCAATGTTTATAATCTTAGGATCTCTCATGGTTTCCAGGTTTACCTGATCAAAATCTTGAGAGGAGTTTGAATCTGTTTGTTGTTGTTTAATAAACTTGTCATGGTTATCAAACAATTTCTCTAAAGAAACCAAGCCTTTGGAAATCTTATTCCCCTTAAGCTGCAAGAAATCCTCACCTGTGTTCATGTTTGATTCGAAAGTTGCTTCGCATTCCTGGAGCTCACTACCTTCAAAATGCAATTGTTTGAAATTATCTTTTTGCTCCAAGAAGGCAATGATTTGATCATCGTTGTTAAATACTTGCCAATGGCTGGCATTATCAGGTACACTTGGCTGAAAGACCAGTTTAATCATGTACTTATCTCCCTTAAAATCTGGGTGGAAAACCAAGAGAGTAGCAGAGATAGCCAATGCATTCACCCGGTCATTGAATTTCGTTAGAATGGCGAAGATATTGAAAGCGTCAAAATTTTCAATCTGATCGCAGACTAGATTGTGATAGCAGTGCAACCTTTCATTCTTGGTCTAATAGAGGTGTCTTACCTAGCAGACTACCAACTTGGCATCCCCTTAGCATGGAGTAATTTAATTTCCCTTTCTCTAGCAGCTTGTAATCTGAGCAATAGGGATTTGTACTCAATCGTGTTGTTGGTGTTGTTGAACTGCAATTTATAAGATAAAGGAACAATATCTCTCTGAAGAGACACCAACATAACCCTGACTCCTGAACTGGTAGAAGAGCAGCTCCATCAAATTCTAAGGTCCATACCTCGTTAGACACTACTTTTTCTTTGAAAACTTCTTCATTTGGGGGAAAAGGTTCTTCCATGTGTTCATTTTGCTTTGTTGATTCTCCCGCTGTGTTAGCTGAACACAATTTCAAGTTATCACCTGTAGGAGTTTCATCAGATGCCTCATGGATCTCGTCCATAGATAGAAAGTAATTGTCCATGCCTGAAGACTCAAATAAAATTTGAGCTTCTGGTGCTGACGATCGGGTGACTACATACCTTGCCTCTTTTTCAGAAAGCAACTTCTTCATAACACCTTGAATTGGGATCCTTGCTTCTAACAAGTCCATACTTAGCTCGCCTCCAACATCTTTACAGAAATTTTGTCTAAGTAGGATGTCGTAAGAGGCTAGAACATCGGCCACTAGAACCGTCATTTTTATCCACTTTTTTAAAAAAGCTGCAAAAGCAAATTGGGCATCTTTTATCTGACCAAGGAGGGGAACCTACTTATTTTCCATAGAAAAACACCTCTCAAAAGTTTTGGTCAAAGTCAGGCCAAGGGAATCCACCACCTTCGCGGGCATGACATTATCCGAGGCTCTAAAGTCTATAATGCAATTACTCAGTTTGTAACCATTTATTAGCAGGGAAACATAAAAAGGTTCTATCTTCTCGAGAGCAATAGGAGGAGTCACGACAAGATTATTTTGGGCAGATTTATCTTTGAGGGGATCATGAACGGCCTTTAGAGAATCTTGTCCTATAGGGACGACTTTATTTTTCACATATTCTACCAACCTATCAAATTGTTCTAGGTTAGCTTTCAAATATTCAATCTCTATCATTTGGATTTTAGTCTTCCTGGCGTGATCAATTATATCAAATAATTGAAAAAAAATTGAAATAGAGGAAGAGAGTCCATCATCTGGAACTTTAGTAGTTGTGGCACTGGTCTGAGCAACAGAAGGGGAAGGTATGGGGTGGTTGGAGGTATTTACTTTTTTGTAAATTACCTAATCTTTTGATTGAGGAGGCAATGGAGTCCCTCGTTTAGTGATGGAAACCGCTGGCTGGGGTTCTTCTTTTGCCTTTCCTTTATCAGTCTGTGGAGCTGACTGGTGTTGAAATCTGCTGAAAACATCATAGGATCCATCCAACCCTTCTCCTTTACTTCCAGCTTCATCCTGGTAATCCAAAAAACTAATATTGGAGTCACTAGCTAATTCTTCTTCCTGCTCATCAAAGAAATTAGCATCATCTTGTTGGTCCAATTGAGGTTGGAGTGAATAGTCATGTTTAGCCTCTAGGTAATCGATCACTAAATTGGCAGGTGCTGCTTCAATGGCCAATTTCCCTGGAGGGGGAGGTAGGCAATTTGATTGCCCTTGGTTTTGGGTAGCATTACCCTGATATTGTTGATTCTAGAACGTTCTCTTGGGCATATCTTGATAGGTGGGAGCAGACGTACCTTGGGTTATTTGCCTCTTCAAAGCTATCAATTTATTTGTCAGTTTTTTCACCATAGGATTTGTAGTGCATGTAGAAGATTTTTTAGCAGATAAAGAGAATCTATTTTTACTAGGGTCTTTTTTAATCTTACCTGCCAGTATAAGATCATCCTTAACTTGTTGAATTTAGCTATAAAATCTCTCATGGGTTCCTGGAATTCTTTTTTCATCTAGGTTAGCTATGCTAACAAAGCATGTGCATCTTTAGAAGGTTTAAACTTAGCTTCGAATTTGGCTTTGAGACTGTCCCAGTCAGTCACTGATCCAGCCTGTAGGTGGAGAACCAATCTGCGATAGCACCTTGCAGGGTTTCCACAAAAAGTCTCACTGCTACATCTTCAAAATTCACATCGATTATGCCACATGCTATGGAAAAAATAGCGATATGCTCGTCGAGATGAACCTTTCCATTACCAAAAAACTTAAGAACTTTTTTTCTAGAACTACAAGGTAGTTCATGCAAGGGTGGATTCAAATTAAGAGGACCAAAGGAATTGCCCCACGGACCTTGAGCCATTATGATAAGAGGATTAAATGGCGAGATAATGAATCTTGGTGGGGTATTTATAGGTAAGGCCCTATTAACATTAGGAAAAGAAGCTCTACCTTGCATTGGTGACCTGATAAGGTTAGGAGGAAGACTCCTAGACCGTTGGAGGAAAGGTGGTAGAGGAAACAGATCAAAATTGCTCTGCTGTGCCAACTCAAACACGGGGTCAAAAACACCCTTGGCTCTCTGGCTTCTTGTATAGCATGGAGTTGCCAAATTTCAAATGAAAAAGGGACCAAAAATACTTCAAGTTGAAGCTTGAGGCTTCAAAATGCACGTTTGATAGTCCCTAGCGGAGTCGCCAAAAATTGTTGTGCAAAGCTGGGGAAAAAAAATAATGGAAAAAAATTGGAACTGCTTGTTCTATCCCCAGTGGATCTAGTTTGCAAACCAGATAATGTAATGGATATGGAAGATGGAGGGAGATAGTAAGCCTATAATGATAATGGGTAAGGCCCAGATGGGAGTCACCAGACTCTATAATGGATAAGGGTAGGGACTGTTTGTTCAAATTCCCAGCGGAGTTGCCAAAAACTATTGGGTGAATATTTTGTCATCAACTAACTAAGGATAAAATGGGTATATAAACCACAGCACAGGGAGATTTACACCATAAAAAGTGTGGGTTTACCAGATTTGGACGAGGTAAATCTCTCCTCTCATCAAGGGGAGGTTCCCTATGAATATTTATGCGCTATATATATATATATATAATTAAGTAGAAAATAATACTCGGGGTGATATAACAGCATCCACCTCTCTTTTTTCAGAGGTGATGTACAAGGAATAAGAGAGAGAAATCTTGGTCGTTGGCCAAAAACATTTCTCTTCTTTAAGGAATGGTATCTAGCATAGAGCATAAAATCACCTGAAGTAACAAAGGTCACAAGAAAACCCACGCAAGCACAAAGTCTTCCATTGTCTCCTTCACTGATTCGAAACAAGCTAAACCGTAGAGTGAAACGAAGCACAAAGTCTTCATCTGAAACTACAAAAGATAAAAGGATCACAAAGATAAAAGTAGCTCAAAGTCTCTCTTCTACCTTTTAGAAATGCCCTCACATAATATCAACACACTCACTTTGCTTATTAAATCAAACAAATAAGAGATTATCAAGAAATAGGACATAAGAACTGTTTTCTAAATAACACATATAACTTCAAAACAAAGTCTGAAATAAACCTGCTTCTCATTCATTTAACAAAATATGATTTACAAGTTGAGCACAAAGTCTCAAAAAGTGTTTCAATTTCAGCAGAGTTTTTGCTCTCAATTATCCAAGATCATTTACAAAAGAGGTCTCCACTATATATAGGGAGAAATTCCCAAAAACTAGAAAACAATAAAATATAAAAATATCTTAGTCAAAGATGACTCATCTTTGACTTTGAGATATTTTTCTAGATTTTTTACATGTAATTACATATTACAAAATTACATGCACTTTTCTCATGACAAAAGTGCATAAAAAAAGAAGAGAGAAGGGGAAAAAGTTTCAGCTCTTGCCGCCAGACTTCTTCAGATGAGCATCGTACATAGCAATGGATGCCTGAATTCCTATACTGTCTGATGCAACTGTGTTCTTGAAGATGACTCTGGCTCTAATTAAATCATCCTTCAATGTTGTGATTGCTTTAGCATGACTAGTTAACCTAGATCTTAGATTATCCATAGTTAACTGAGTATCTAAAATGTTGTCCACAGAAGTCATTGAGAAGGCTTTCTCTTCAAAATCTCTTTGAATCATCCCCTTGAAACCTTGGATCATTTCTTCGGCTGAGAGAAATTGGTTATCCCTGGAAGTGAGGTCGCAAGGTAGTTCTTCCAGTCTATTCAGCAGGCCCGTGTCGCTCTTCTCACTAGCATCCTTGGAAGATTTGAGATCTTTAATCAACTCCTTAAGTACCTGTGTCCTGTATATTAGTGACTCCTTGATCTCAACATAGAAATCTTTGCTGGAGATGATGACAATAGATATCAAGGTGGTTTTCTTTAGATCATTCATCTCCCTCCACTTGCTAAGATATTTTTCTGTACTGTCAATGTCCTAAGAGATAAGAGAGACAAGGTCATCTAAATCTGCCCTTTACTTCTTCCTCTTGTCTATCTTTTCTACAACCTTCATAAGTAAAGAAACTCCCTGAGTATGCATATTTTCAATGTAATCCTCCAGCACTTTCCCTTTCAAGTAGGTTTTCTCTACCTTTTGAATGACAGGGTCATCTATAGAGAAGGCCTCTGGAGTTGCCGCTTCAGGGGGAAGAGTGAATTTCCTTATTACTGCCGTCAACTGCTCCGTCTTGGCCTTATAGTAGTCTTTCATCTCCTTTTCTCTGTCAAATTTATGGACCATGATGTCCATTGCAAATTTTAGATCGCTTTTCACACCTTCGTGAGTAACTTTTTCAAGTTCAACATGAGAAATGGAATAGCTGCTCATGTCAAAACCCTCAAGGGTTGCATCCTGCGGAGGCTTAGCTATTTTCAAAAATTTATGCCCCTTTTCCTCAACCAATTTTAAGAGGATCCTTGGCCTCTTAGGAGCCTTAGCTTTCACTGGCACTATCTTACCAAAATCGAAGTCATCTGCAGAGATGGCTAACTTCTTTCTTTTAGGCATGAATGCTGACATCCAAGGCAAGAGAGGAGTACTTACTGTGGCAACAGTTCCTGCAGCTGGTGTTACCATGGTAACGTCTACACTACTAGTAGTAATAGTGGTTGTAGTAGGAGTAATAGGTGAAACCGTACCTATCATTGATTGATCAAGGGCCAAACTTTCTCCCAAATTGAAGGAAGGAGATGCTAAACTAGGAATAGATCCAGAAGAGTGAAGAGTATCTCCAGAAGCACCCTGAGGATTGCCAAATATAACTTTGGAAGGAGAGCTGACTCTAAAAGGAGGAACACTGATAGGAGAGAGAGGTGAAGGAGATGCCATAGGAGACTGAGGTGGAGAAGGAGAGACGTTTTTAAGCAGTTGTACCCCTTCTTGGGAAGGTAGGGGTTTAGCCCTTTGCTGTTCTAAAAGTCTGTCATCTGTTTCCATTTGTTGGGCTGCCTATAACTGGGAGTTTTATTTTGGGACTCTCTTAGCCGTTGATTTTGGCTCTTCAGTAACCTTTGATTTTTTAGAAACAAAGATGATTCTAGGCTTGTGAGGCCTAGATGGGGAAGGAACATCACCTTTGTTCTTGGTCCTATTTTCTACCTTCTTTCTCATTTCTGCTTGGAACTCAGCTTCTGATCCCATAATAAACTCTTTCAGTACGATATTTTTGGCTGCTAACCAATCATTGGTGTTAGCCAATATTGGCTCAAATCTCTTCCTCAGAGAAGTTAGCTCTTTTTGAGACCACTAAATTGGAGGAAGAGGGGATTCAGTAATCTTTTCAGCTAGGTACCTACTATTGATAATGCTCCTATCATTGACCAGATTGGGGGGAATTTCTGCAAGCCCAAAATACTCAATTTATCTAGGGTCAGACTGCTATAGTCCATCTTCCTGATTTCTTTAGCTGTTCTTAGGTCTACCTAGATGTCTTTGATCATAAGCTCATGGAATTGAGTCTTTCGTCTGATCATGTCGTTGACTCCCCTATAGTCAAATTTGTCCCTTCTCTTGAACTGTTTCATAGTGACCAACTTCATCTCTATTTCCATGACTTTGGCTTTGGCTGCTGTCAAGATAGAGTATCTGCCAATTTCAATTGGAAACCTAAAACTTAACTTTTTCAGCTCCATCTGCCTAGTATGTACAACAGCCATTTGTTGATAAAGCTCCATTAAAACTAACTTATCAGAAGGAAACCTGGGAAGCATATAGGGATAGCTTTGGAAAAAGCCAACCCGAAGATAATAGAAGGTGGAAAATTGAAGGAACATACAACCATAGTCATTGACGAACGTCCAAGCCTCATCAGATACTCTCTTTTATTCGAGCTGAGGGTCGAAGAGGCATAAAAATATGATAAAGAAAGCATCATTTACCTTTTTAAAATGGCAGATTGATCTTTGAAGCATCAACTGGGGGTAATATGAGTAGACTAGGGTGGTCTTTCTGTCCCCTTCAATTGTCAAACCTGGAAAGGTTTGCATCGAGGTAGTTATGTACACAAGGTATGAAGTCATATAAAACTTTGACGAAGTTTGTACCTTAGTCAATTACTCGTGAAGGGCATTGTTGATCTATTCACCCCAAAAGATGACTTGCTTACCCTAGAGGATGATCTTAATGAATGGGTACATCCACTCGTGGAACTATGAGGAAGATGGGAGGCCTCGCACTCTGATGAGAAGGGTGATCAAGTCACCAGCTTCTTCAATAAAATCTCTCCTCGAGAAGTTCCACAACCATCTGGATAAATTAGTTCTAGGGACCTTCAGCCACCTATTATTCATCACTTTCTTTGCCTTTCAGGGTCCTTGTCATACTCTTGTGCTTCTATGAAGTCAATCCTCAACACTTCGGTAGCAGGAGGGCACATGAAGACTTTGTCGATAAATTTGGGATCTAGTCAAATTATTACGTTGCCACTGGCATCTGAGATTGATCTTGTCTCTTTGTTGTAGAATTGGGTGCACTAGAGGACAAACTCTGTATGATGTGCTACCACTGGGAAAGCAGTAACTAGATGAATGTTGCTTTCAACAATTCTCTTCATTTCAGAACTCAGATTCGTTGCCTTAGTTCAGGTCATGAACTCAGCCATATCTACATGGCCAATCTCTGTGTCTTTGATGTCATCAACATTAGAGGTAACTGAAGTGATCGAAAAGACACCTTGGTACTTGTACTTCATGGTTTTTGCCTTTTTTAGAAAAGTTTCAGACATCGAAATTGGCCTTAGTTGAGCAGGGGCTAATGAGCAAGAGCCTTTAGAAAGTACTGTAATCATGATCATGCAATTAGGGAACAGTGAGCAAATTGGAGAATTCACACGTTGGGTGATCATGATTTAAGGAAGAGCACTTAGTAGGGCCGAGTTGGAAACTGGGCCAAAAAATGAGGAAAGAAGGGAAAGAACGAAAAAGAGGAAAATTCCTCTAAAGTTAAAAAAATTTGAGGGAGAAATACATGGGTGGCAAAATTTGCCGCCCTTGCATAAAGAACGATCAAATATGTATGGGCAGTGAAATTCGCTGCCCATGCATATTTAAATAGAAGAAAAGTGCATGGGCGATGAATTTTATCACCCCTGCAGGGAAAGTCTACACAAGAAGCAAAATTCACCGCCCTTGCACAAAAAATGGATAGAGTGTAGGGGCAAAAAAATTCACCACCCATGCACTATCAGCCTGCATGGGCGACAAAATTTGCCGCCCTTACAGATAGAAGGGAAGGTGTAGGGGCGGCGAAATTCGCTGCCCCTGCCAGATCGGCCTGCGTCAGTGGCAAAAAAATTTGACGATACAGGTTAGGGTGAAAAGAGACACGAGCGGTAAATTCGCCGCCTGTGCTAGTTTCTACAAGAAAACTGTGGGCAAAGGGGAGGGGTGGCAAAAATTGCCACCTCAGCATGAAAAGAAAGTTGGGAAGGCCAACGGGGAGGGAGAGAAAAAGAAAAAATAAAAATAAAAACCCCCAACAACAACAATAACTGAAAACAAAGCTTAAGAAGAGGGAAGGAAAAGAAATAATTGCTAAAGACAAGACTTACCTAGAAAAATACGTGTGCCACGAGATTAAATCTGCCAAAACACACTTTTACCCATTCACCAAATCATCCAGATGCAAAGGGCTGGAGGAGAGGAGGAAGAATGAAGAAAAACAAGGCTAAAATCAGATTACATGGGGTGAAAATCCACCCCAACAACTCAGCACGCGCGGTAATAAATGCCACGCATGGAAAATGAGGTGATGCAGGGGCAGCAAAAATTACCGCCCTTGCGTGTCAAAATGTAGGGGCAGCAAAAATTTATGCCCTTGCATCTCAATGGTAAAATGCACTGGCAGCAAATTTTGCTGCCCTTCCATGAAAATAGAAGAAAAGAAACAGTAACTCTGAAAGAGTCAAGTTTTGGTCTCCCAGTCGCATCGAGACTGTAACAACCCTCATGTTTTGAGGAAGATGCGATAAAAAGATATTACGAATTTTGAAAGGTGCAGTTAGACCAAGATGAGAATGAGAAAAACCCTTTTAGAAAACAAACTTAGAGAGACAAAAGATGAATCAGACATGTTTCATAGGGGGTTGTTCCCAAAAATGAGCTAAGCTAATTTTGGAAACAACAATAATTACTTTGTTGGACCTAGGTATTTCAAGTTTGGCACATGTAGCATATCAAAACTTTACTAATCTTTGGCACCAAGGGGGAAAAGTGCACTTATGATGGGATTGACCAGGGAGGATGGTATTAGGTGGGATGAGTATGTGAAGAGATTGAAATGGAGCCATGTTAGACTTGGTGAATAGGATGTTGAGTTGGTTGGTCCAAGAAACCATCTATGGGGGAATACATAATGAAGTTAGGTTATCAATCTAGATTCACTAATGTGGTTCTTGGAGAGAGTTCTTGGTTGTGGTAGAAACTTTGGAAAATTAATACCCCTTTAAAGACTAAAATATTTATGGGATTAGGTTTAAGAAACAAAGCCTTCACTTGGGAGGTTTTATAAAAAAGGAGTTGGAATGGATTTGGATGTTTTAATCTTTATTTCTAGGATACAGAGACTACATACCATTTTCTTGTCACTTTTCCATATAATATATTGGAATAATAGTGGAATAATGCTTCAAGAGATGGTATAAGAGGCCAAAGCTGAAATTGTTCAAGGCTTTGCCTATGGTTGTGTCCTAGGGTTTATGGATTACTAAAAACACTAGTATCTTTCAAGGTAAAAACATCCATACCTTTCAAATCCTCTCCAAAATTATATATATATTTTGGGCATTTCAAATGCATCCTGAATACTAAGAGGCAACAATTGTTGCTACATCCTCCCATTGATCAAAATGGAGCATGGGGTTATTTTTATGGTGAATATCAAATCACCCTCATTGTATGTGGTGCTGGTAAAATACTCTTTATAGATTCCAAGTAATTCATTCACTTTAGGGTGGGATTGGGAAGGGGTACCAACAATTTCATAGAGCTTACGGCTTTGAATCTTCTATTCAAGTTGGCAGTGAATAGAAGAGTCAAAAAATTATAGGTCTTCGGGGACTCATAGATTGTCATCGATTAGGTAAAGGGGTTTCAAAAATGGATAATTTGTGCTTACAACCACTTTACTCAAATTAATAAAATGGTGCTCTTTTTTGTTGCCATTTATTTTAACCATGCCTACAGGGAATTAAAAATTGTGGCAGATTTACTTTCCAAGGAGGGGTTACACTTGGAGGCAAACCTATGGGTCATAAATGAATACATAGAGGGACAACCTAGAAGTATTTAGTCTTTCTATGTTGGAGAATTAACACAGTTACAAATTCATTTCATTTGGTAATTATCCTAGTGGTTTTGCTTTGTGTATCTTTATTTTCTCTATTATGGTGTTTTCGGGTGGCAACTCAGATATATATATCATAGTTTGTTTATGCAAATATTGTTTTCTTCTCTTGCACTTATTTGTCTGGTGGTGTGCTTTGATATTTGGGTGTCAGGGGGTATTTAGACCTTGGAAGGGTTGTCAATTAGTTACTTAGTGGTAGAGTGTTTGGTGTAGTTTTAGTTGATCAACTTTTGTTTGACATTGGGGAAGATGCATACTCTGACCTTTTTTTTAATTTGTAAATTTGGTTGAGGTCTCACTTTATGACTTCTTGTGGGAAGGTACTTCTTGATTTTGGGTCCTTGTAACCTTTAATTTTTTCTTCATTGTATTTTTTCCTTTGAAATATTTGAATGTATCTTCAAATTGTAATTTATTACTTTCTTTATTATAAAGTTACAAAAAAAATTCAGGAAAATAAAACAACTAATAATACATTTAAAATTTACCAATAAAAAATATATTTTTAACAATAATTTAAATTAAATTCACACATATCTTATTTGAACTTTAAAATAAAAATAAATAAATAAACAAACAAACAAAATGTAAATTATTGTGATAGGAAAAATAAATTCAAATCCAAACATTCAAAATCTAGTATTACAAGTGAATGAAACATAATAAAATAGAATAAATAAAAGAAAAATTTTAATTTTAAATCCCAACATTCTAAATCTAGTAATAGAGGTGAATGAAACATAATAGAATGGAACAAGTAAAATGTATATAAACAATGTCAAATTTATTTTTATTTTTTGTTAAAAGTTTTAAATGTTGCAGATAACTTCTTAATAAAAAAATGAACTAGAAATTTCAATACTTGATCTTTGAAAATATATATATATATATATATAAAACAATAACATAATGACTACTTATTAAATTAATATGATAAGTATTTATATAAATGATGTTAAAATGATTTAAAATTTAATCTCGAAAAAATACCAAAGTAAAAGTTTTGAATAATTGTAAATAAGGTAATATATAAACTAAATTTAGGGGAAGAGGATTAGTAGTTGGGACCCTTAATTTTAGGGTGTTATATATTATGATAACTCGTGTTTTACAAATTTGTATTTAGATAGTTTAATATTTTTAAAGTATGAAAATATTGTCTGGGAGGAAAATATATATTATGGGAAGTCATATGGTGACATTTTTGGTGACATCAATTTTTATACATATTTTTTATCTGATTGGTTGTTAGGATCAAAGGGACCAATAGTTGGGAATAAAATAGCCAACAATAATTTTTAAACAAACACATAATTTTATCATTGGCTTGGAATTTTGATATGTAAGGCATGTACTGAAATATATATGAGTCATTAATATGAAATAATGAGCCATGTTAGAAGACATGTGACTCATTAATGTGGAAGCCAATGTCATTTTCCACATCGATTGGCAGGATTTTCTCCAATAATGTGGTAAGTTAATGATGTCTTACACATTAAACATTTGCAGGTTGTTCAAGTTAGGTGATGTTTCATCTCTCTAACATTAAATAGAACATATCATTATAAACTACTAGGAGCATTAACATGCACCTTGTAAATAAGGAGTTTACAACTACTATCCACTATTATAGGGTGACTTTTAATGCTCCTTGTAGTGAATCACCTTTAGGGCTTCCATCCACATACCAGTGATTGTTCAGTCTTGAAATAATAACTTTTATTGGTATGTGAATGAATACATTGACTGCTGCCATGAACATACCAATAAATGTTGAATCAAATGTGAAGGCTCATTGTGGGTTCATTTATAAGAAATGCACCTCTACGTAAAGTTTCATCATTCCATTAACATACCAATAAATATTTAATCAAATGTGAAGGCATGCAAAAAAAATATAAACATAGAAACACGTAAAAAAAAATAGTAATATATAAAGCATGCAACAAAAAAATATGAACATAGAAGGCACAATAACCATAAAAACCATGCGAAAATATAAATAACTAAGAACATTTGTTGGTGGCATGTAGGGCAATATTAAATTGCCACAATAATAGAGAAAAGCCCATCTAGCCATGTGGAAAATGGTGTTGGCTTCCACATTAATGAGCCATGCATCTTCCATCCCAAGTTTAACTTGACAAAAATGTATCACAAATATAAATAACACAACAATGTGAATGGCAAACATACATGAACAATAACTATGTCAATCTACATTTAAAATGTTTATAATTGTGAATGAATAACACATGAACTTGAATTCAGAAAATGTTTTGATTTGATAAAAAAATAATTAACATTTGATGGTTTGTTAGTGGAAAACAAAAGTCATATAACCTTGGATGCGATCCTCTGAATATGTTAAGGTTGTTGGAATGTTTAAGTCTTCTTGCAGTTTAATTCGAAACTAACACTCTCTACATTTCAAACTCTCTATGAAAATCAAACATTTATTACTCTATAGTTTTGTTTGATTTATAGAAGATAATTTGAATTTTGAATTTTGAATTGTTTATGAATGGTGAGACTTAGACATGTAATTGCATTCAATTTTATAGGTGACGCCAATGAATGGAGGTTGGTGGAGTCATATATTGGAGCTAAATGTTTAAATTTTGAATCAGATAGGATATATTAAAGTTAAAGTGGCCAAGTTACAATATTATGGTATCTCATACGTTATTTTTTGATCTCATGTAACTTACAATCAGAGGTAAAAAAACTAAATTTTAGGGGCTCAAAATCTTTATTGGGGTTGATGTTTTTAAAATGTTTACACCTTCAAAATATTAGTAAAGCATGTAACTTTTTTAAAAGTGTATTCTATTTTGAAAAACATATTCATATTAATGAAAAAGATATTTGTTTTTATGAAAAAGATGTTCATTTCTTTGAATATCATATTCATTTTTTGGCAAATCTATTTTGAATATGTTCCTATAATTTAATGTAAAAGTTTATATTTTCAATATTATTTATTCAAATAATGAAAAGATTTTTATAAAAAATTTAAGTGACTTTTACAATGATAATACAAACCAAGTACATAATCAAATAAATCTTAATATATTATAACAAGGGAAATGGATCATAACTATAGTCACAACTATTGGGTCCTATCCAATGACTAGTCCCCTTCCCCTAGCACCCTTAATAGGATACAAGTAGAATTTCACATAAATAGATATATGATATATCCTCAGCACTTATGTGGATGTTGAATAAGTAGAATGATAATTTTCTTATCATACTTCAAATATTAGAGAAAGAACAAGTTAATTAGGAAATTGAATATTAGAGAAAGAATAAGTTAACCAAATTTTAAAGAATATATTTTATCGAATGGTCAAATAGGGGAAGGTATTAGAATTTGAGTACCTTAACTTGGCATTAGGGGAAGGTATTAAAATTTGAGTACCTTAACTTGGCATTTGTGGTACTTAAAGGTGTCACATCAGCGTTTGTAATTTATCCTATAGTTGACTCAACATGTGTTTTATATATATATATATATATATATATATATATTTCATTTTGTTTCATTAATTGGAGGAAAAGTCACATTTTGAATTGATTTAAAATATAAAATATGAAATACATTAAAAAAATGTTGAGCCAAGACTTATACATGGATGTGCATATGTTGTGCATTGGGTATCTAGTAGTTGTGAATATGATATGTCAATATGTGAATGGTTACTTTACACTATTATTATGTAAATATTGGACAAGTATTAGATAATACATGCTTAACTTATTGTGTAAAAAATTATGTATCCATACTGATATATTCTATCAATGGACCCCCACCCTAACATTACAACTAGTCAATAATTAGTACATGCTCAACCTCTGGAGCCTTTCCTCTAAGCCAATAAAAGAAGAAAATTAAAAATATATATATGAAAATTTGGACTCGTGTAAGTAAAAAAAAATTCAATGTTATGATCCATAATAGACTTCACTTCAAAAAGAGGCAATTAACTACATATTCAAACTCATAGAGGATGAAAGATGTGGTAGGGTTCCGGGTTGGGAGAGCTTTGCATATCACATTCAGTCATTATAGTTTACAAATTTCTATTTAAGCTATTCCCCTTTAGCTCTCTGCATCTAATAAATTTCATAGGGGAATTTCCACTTGGGTGGCCTTTAAATGTCCTATTAATTGGCATGGGTATTGTATATTCTAATGCAATTAGCTTTGGAGGAAATGGCATAAAAGAAAGCACATAAATTTGTCTAAAAATTAAGTTACAAAGTGAGCAATATGTCCCTGACATTGTCATAGGCCATGATACTATTGATCATGTTTGTAAATTGTATACAAAATATTATTTAATAAGTTATTTTGTTGGTAGAACCTCATCTAAATCCATGCTTCAATCTTGAGTCAAGCATAATTGGGAAAATTGTGGTGTATTTAACTAGTCAGTGTGAAACTAATCTTAAGTTATGCATTTTTATACTTTCCTCTAATAGTCCTAGCTAATGTGATGTGGTGTTTAACCATGGCTATGGATCTCAAAAACCCCTACATTGTGGCTTTATTGTCATCGACAATGCCTCTTTTAAGGTCTTAGTCTAGGTTGAGTTCCATGGTCTCTTGATGCCACTTTGATATTTTCTTGAACAATTAGTTTAATCACCAACTGGTTCATATTGAGAAAGATAAATTATTTTCTACTTGTTCCCAAAAAAGGGTGTGTTGAAGTTGATTTATCTGAAGACCTTTGTGAGACCATCCATATTTAGGTGGGTGATAGTTGTTTTTTCAATGGGCGGTTTGCAATAACCTACCCAACACATGTTTTTTTCAATCCACTAACCTAATGATTTAAGGATTGTCCACATATGTCTCACCTTGAGAGTATGGCAGCATCTGAGGTAGGTCCCAGCTCGATTCAAAGAAAAAAGGCTAGACTTTGGTGGTTTTCAAAAAACTCCACACAAAATTAGGGCATTAAAAACCCAAAGGTGCTAGTGACCTCAACGATGAAACCGTCACCTCATGTTTTAAAATTAGTTTCCTCACAACCCTTGCAAACATTACAAAATAATGGTGTGGCCTCTAACATGCATGTAATTTTATAGTCTTCGCAGGCTCAAGTTTCATAACCACCCAGATGGTGGAAACTACCTCAAAAAACCCTTATATGGGGTTTGAGATGTTTATTATGCTTCTACTTCCTCTCAGCGCTCCCATAGCCCTCTCTAATTAGAGATTGGGGATGGTAACATATGAGGTAAAAGACACCCATTTCAATTCACATATTTTAAAATCTAAATTAAAAGGTCACTCTATATATGGATAATTGCTTTGCCACACATAACAACTCCAAGATGGATGATGACCCTTCATCCACATAATAATGAATAAACTTTCATGTAATGCTAAGGGGTAAATGTAGACCTCTCATGAATTATCTATTAGAGCTAGTTGTCATAATATAGCTCTTGATATTCTCTGCATACATGAAATAAAAGTTAGTGAATTTTTGCTTCAAACATGTGTTGAATTTATATGGCCAAGATGTCATTCCTTTTCCACCTCACACACTTAAATTAGAAGTGGTGTGATCATGTTGTGTGCCCTGTCACTTTCTACTTCCATGGTTGGTAGGTGTACTAGTCATTTTCATCAAGTTGTGGGGACTCTTTTTTATTTTCGTTGCCTTCCACTTTGCATCAACAACATTTATACTTATAATGATTTTGTGGAGTGCACCCAAGTCTGGCAATGTCTTGTTGAGGAGATCTATGATTTCAATTGGGTTTTTTTTTAGAGATTTTAATATGATTTAAAACCCTAAAAATAAGGAGGGTGTTATTCATATGCGTCATGTTGTTCCCAAAATCAGCGACGCTCATTTTGTGGATAACCCATACGAAACTTGTATGTTTCGTAATCTACACTCTAGGTTCATTATTTGAGATAAGATTTTTTTAATCTCAAGTGAAGTTGTCTGACATCCTAAGAAAGTTTACAACATTCCCTCACCACGATTTCTCAAAAATTGTGAAACCCATTGTAGTCTTTATCTGATCAAAATGTCAATTTTGATCATTTTTTGGGTGTTAGTGAATTTTTATTTTGCACATATAGGGTCAGCAAAATTTGACGCCCTTACATGGTTTTTTGTTTTTTTTTATTGAAACGATGGATTTTTTTGCCTCTTTTACATGAGTTTTATTTTTTACATGCATCGACATCAATTTTTGCCTCCAATGCATGATCTTGTATCGGCACATGTCAGGGCATCAAAATTTGCCGCCCGAGCAAAGATCTCCTAAATCTCAAACTTTGAGTAGCATTAATGGCCATGCGCGCCAAGTTTTAAAAGCTTGTTTTGAGATTTTAAATGCTTTTTATTTGTCATTTCTTTTATTTTAGAGTTTTCTAGACCCCTCTCTGCAACTACTCAATCACATGAACGAAGGAAGAGTTCGAATTTGCCACGACCAAGCTTAGGATTTCGAGCTTATCGGGTAAGTTGTTTTTCCACTTCTAGGTTTTCATTTGTTTTCTATTGAAGTTTGACTTTTCTTTCCATTTTACTTTGTCTTCTAAGTCATCGACCTTTGTTTTATCTTTGTTTTTCCCTAGGTTTTCATTGTGTGTGTCTAATTGGCTTAACCCGACTAAGGTTTTACCCTCCATCTGGTTGAAAACCATCTTCCATTAACTTGGTAAGAGCAGTGAATTTTGTCGCCTTCTCCTAGTGAAACCTTAGCAACTAATACTACATGTAATGTCACCAAAATATGCCACTCGAACATTACCCCCATTTCATGCAATAGCGGCTAATTCCGCCACTTGGACATCAAAACTTTGATTTTATTATCGTATGCCTTGTTGGCATTTTTTGCCACTCCTACATGTAAATGACATGTAACGGTGGTAATTTTTTCCGCCGATGCAAATGGTCAATATCCTTTACATGCAAGGGCGACAAATTTCACTGCCCATGAAAACATGCTCTTAAATTTTCTTAACTCTAGGATATTTTCAATTTTGCTTTTTCAAGCCCATTTTTCTCTAGTTTTTTGGTCTGCTCGCACTTTAGCCCTTTCAAGCATATCCTCGTGGTCGTGATCATTGACATACAATTTTTTTAGATTGTCAATACTTTTTCTAATTACATGATCATGACTTTTTGTTGCAATTTCTTTTGTGGATCTTCTTTCTTCATCGACATCCTTTTAGTAAAAGCTTTTTCAGATGACTGAATTTTCTTTGAAAAAGTCAAAAGCGATGAAGTATAAATATCAAGGTGTTTTTCCAATCACCTCAGTTACTTCTAATGTCGATGACATTAGAGATACAGAGATTGGTCATGTGGACATGGCTGAGTTTATGGAGAGAACTAAGTCAAGCAATTCCAGCTCTGAAATGAAAAAGATAATTGACAGTAACATTCATTTGGTATCTTCTTTCTCGATAGCAGCTCACAACATAGAATTTGTTCTTCAGTGTGCTCAGTTTTATAATAAAGATACTAGGTCTATGTTGGACGCTAGTGGCAATGTGATAATCAGACTAGATCCTAAATTGATAAGGTGTTTATGTGCCCTCCTGCTACAGAAGTGATAAAGCTTGATTTTGTTGAAGCACAAAAAGAATATGATAAAAATCTTGAAAAAGCAAAGAAGATAATCAATAATAAATGGCTCAATACATCAAAGAAAAACTTGTCAAGGTGGCCACAAAGTTTTTCTAGAAGTGACTTTATAGAAGAAGTTGGTGATCTAATAACTCTTCTCAGCAAGGTAAGAGGTTTTCCCTCTTCCTCATAGTTTCATGAATGGATGTATCCCTTCATCAAGGTAATACTCCAAGGCAAACAAATCATCTTTTGGGGAGAACAAATCAGCAATGCTTTGCATGAACAATTGACGAAGGTATCCACTACCTTCAAGTTCTACATGATTTCTTATCTGGTGTATATTGCAGCATCAATGAGAATCTTTCCAGGTCTACCATCAGAAGGAGATAAGAGAGTAATCCCAGTGTATCAATACTACTCTCAATTAACATTAAAAGGTTTTATTCATCATTTCAGGAGAGTAAATGATATTTTTTTTGTAGTGTTCTTATGTCTTTTTGATCCTCAACTAAAATAAAGAAGAGTGTCAAATGAGGCTTGAACAATGGTAAATGATCTTGGATGCATGTTCTTACAGTTTTTGTCTTTCTCATACCTGAGGGTTGACTTTTTCCAAGGTCATCTTTATATGCTTCCAAGATTCCCTTCAGATAAATTGGTCTTAATGGATTTATGTGGATAAATGATCATCATGCATAATAAACATATGGAGCTCAAGAATCCTAGTTTTAGATTCCTAGTTGAAATTGGTAGGTATTCAATATTAACTGTTGCAAGGGCTAGAGAAATGAGATGCAGCTTGTAACCATGAAGCAATTTAAGAAAAGACTAAATTTTGACTATAGGGGAGTGAAAGGCATAATCAAGAGGAAAACCCAATTCCATGAACCTATAGTAGAAGATGTTTAGGTGGATTTGAGAATAGAAGAAGATGTCAGGAAAATGGACTACAATAGGTTATCTCTTGAGTAGATTGAATATCTGGGACTTGTTGATATTCCTAAGCATCTAATGGATGATGGAGAGTTGATTAATGACAAATACAATACTAAATAGATTGTTAATGCCCCTCTCCCTCCAATCTAATGGTCCCAAAAAGAGCTGACCTCTTTGAGGAAAAGATTTGAACTTATATTGGCAAACACCAATAATTGGCTAGCAAATAAAGGAATTGCTTTGAAAGAATTCCTCACAGGATCAGAAGCTGAGATTTAAAAAGAAACAAGAAGAAAAATAGAGAATAGGACGAAGAACAAAAGTTATGTTCCTTCTTCTTCCAAGCCAAATAAGCTTAAGATCATATTTGTGAAGAAAAAGTCGAAAGCAGTGGAAAAAGAATTTGAAATAGAAGATATGGAAATTCAGAAACATAGCACTGAAGAACCAAAAATGAAAGAGATGGAGATTGAAGATATGCATATAAATCAACAAGAGGAGAAAACTTTGTCCCTAAAAAAAATGTACAACAAAAAACATGAGTCTCTTCTCTCCTACCCAACACACCTGTTGCAGCTCCTTCGTCTGTTTCTCTTATTAATGTTCCATCTTCTAAATCTCCCTCTTCTTCCAAGATAATTTTTGACAACTCTCAAAACACTTTTGAAGATATTCTATATTCCTCAGGGTCTATTCCTAGTTTGTCTTCCCCATCTTTTGATATTAGAGATATTCTACTTTTGATCACTTAGTAAAAGGTGTAGTTTTTACTAACACTCCACCTATTATTTCCACTACCTGTGCAAGTGCAGCTCCGATGACACCAACAACGGAGATAGATCCTAATGTGAGTACTTATGTGCTTCCACCATGGTTGTCAACTTATACACTAAAAAAGAAGAAACAAGCCATCTCTCCAGATGATTTTAATTTTAATAAGCTAGTTCCTGTAAAAGCTAAGACCTCGAAGAAGCCAAAGATTCTCTCAAAGATACTTGGGGATAAGGGACACAAATTCCTAGAGATTGCAAGACCACCATAGGATGCAACCATGGAGAATTTTGATATAAATGATTAATCTATACCTAGAGTTGAGTTAGGCAAGATAACTCATGAAAGTGCCAAGAATGATATGTAGTCAGCCATGGACATCCTGATTCAGAACTTTGATAGGGAGAAAGAAATGAAGAATCATTACAAAGCAATGGTGGAACAGTTGACTGTAGTGGTATGGAAAAAATCACTTTGAGTATAGAAGCAGTAACTTTTGAAGCCATTTTTTTGGAAGGGCCCATTATTCAAAAAGTAGAAAAGACTTATCTCAAAGGAAAAATACTTGAAGAGTACTTGGACAGGATGCATGCACAAGAAATTTCCCTACTTACAGAGCTATCTAAGAAAATAGATAGAATGAGAAAAATAAGAGCAGAACTTGATGATCTCATTGAATTTGTTTCTCAAGATATTAAGAGCATAGAAAAGAATCATGATAAATGGGAGGAGATGAGAAAACTAAAAATAAGCACTCTAATATCAATTGGTGTCATTATTGATAAAGATTCTTATACCGAAACAAAAGAGGCATTGACATATAGAAGTCGTGTGCTTAAAAATTTGATCAATGACCTTGAATCTACAAGAAAACTCAGTGAACAAAGTGATGTCAATCTTTAACATAAATTGGAGGAGCTACCTTGCAAGCTTACGTCATAAGATAATCAATTTCTCTCTAAAGAAGAAATGATTCGAGAATTTAAAGATATGTTCTAGAAAGAATTTGAAAATAAAACATTTTCTATAACCTCTGTGGACAATATCCTAGACAATTAGTTGACTCTGGATAATTTGAAAACTAAGTTAACTAGTCATGCAAAATCAGTCACCATAGTAAGATATGCCATAGTTAGAGCCAAGGTGATTTTCAAGAACACTGTTAGTCTAGACAGTATCGGGATGTAAGCAGCTTTCACTATGTATGATGGACACATGAAGGATGGTGATACGAATTGAAGTAATATCTTTTTCCCTTAGTTTATTTTCTACTTTTTAGAGGTACTTTTGAAACAACTTTGGACATTTTTACATGTACTTTTTTAATATGTAATTACATGTAAAAAATAGGAAGTCCCAAGTCAATAAGGACTCTTATTTTTGAATAGGTCAAAGTAGTTAGGTTTTTCCTAAATTTTTTCAAGGCCTCTCCCTATAAATAAAGAAGGCCTCTTTTGTGAATATTTTTTTTAGTTATGGAAACAAAACTCTGCCAAATTGAAGAGCATTTTGAGACTTTGAGTTCAAATTGTAAATCAAATTTTATCAAGTAAATGAGAAAGCAAGTGATATTTCAAACTTTGTGCTGAAATAACTTTTGTTGTATGGGAAATTATTCTTATGTCATTTTTCTAATACGATCTTATATGTTTGATTAAATAGTAGTGTGAGTGAAAATAATCTGGGAGATGTTCTAAAGTTGATTGTGGAGACTTTGGGCTACAACAATTATCTTTAATTTGTGATTTAGTGTTTTAAAGCAAAGGATATTGGAAAGGCTTGAACTACTATTATCTTTTGTGATCATATATTTTATTTTAATTTCGGTGAAGACTTTGGGCTGCACTTCATTCTATTGTGTTTTAAGTTATAAATCAAAAAAAGAAGTAACGATAGACTTTGTGCTCTCGTGGGTTTCTTGGTTTTTCAGTCAAATATCAAGAAAGTGTTCTTTTATTTTGTAAACATCATTTCTAGAAAAAAAATGGATGATGTGGTCTCCCCCCTGAATTAATATTTAATTTAGATTAGTTTGTGATAGTTTATAGGGAACCTCCCCTTGCTAAGAGGAGAGATTTATCTCATTACACTTTGGCTGATATAACCATTTTGCCTTCATTTAGTTGACGACAAAATATTCATCCAACACGTAAGTGTGTTGGTGAATTAAAGCCTTAATTTTACGTCTATAACAAATGGGGTCTTTTTGTCCCTAACATCAGAGATAAATTTGACTCTACCTCACCTTGATTTACTTGGTCTAACCTTTTTCAAGGAGTTGACATAGTGTTGAAACATCAAGATAGAGCTATGCTCTTATAACTAAATTATTTTTTGTTTTCTTGTGTTTCTAAGTAGCTTGTTCGAGAGCATACTAAATTGGATCTTTCTTATCACTCCCCCTTTCTTTTCATATTACTTGGGTTTCAACATTCAAGATTCCATGTACCTAAATCTATATAAATACTTCTTTTCTGTAATTTGAGGGTATGCACAAGATGATAGCTAGGGTTTGGAATATTTTTCCTCAGTCACCCTCGTCTATTAGTTTCAATTCTTAAATGGTGTGAAGCAATTGACCACATTGCCTATGTTTTGCACTAGTACGGTAAATAGATTGCTAAAGAGAAATAAAGGGGAAAATTCCATAGCTAGAGAATGCATGACAATTGTTAGTCTATTTGAATCCAACCCTCTCAACACCTCCTTAAAAATAAAAGTTTTTAGACTTCTTCACAGAATTTGAAGAGTTGAGGGTTATGTTGCCAAAGGGGCCCAAATATATGCCCACCTGCATTGGTCCTTAAAAGTCTTTTCCATGGAACTTTGTGCCAAGCAAGATTTTGAGTGTATCAAATACATTAAATTGACTCATGTTGGATTGACCTAGCTACCAAATTTTGTAAATAATTTATTCAACAATTTTTTTTTTCAATCTCAATAGTATACCCCAACTCAAAAATAAGCTCTTCAAACATGTCAGGATGTGCTTTGCAGGCTCTCAGATGCCCAAAAGTGGATGTGCAATGCACCCATTTCCTTAGAAGAGCTCATGGATTCCCTCTCTCAATGACTAATGAAAAGGCTTGTTGGAGAGTTGTCAGTGATGTCATGGAAGTGTCTAAGTGAGTGGATGAAGTGTCTTGATAGTCTAAGTGTCAATGACAAAGTGTGTAGTGTGCTTGTCCTAGTATGCTTGAAGTAGCCTTGGTTGATCTTCATTTTAAGCATGATTAGAGATGGGTCTCAAGTATTGAGCATGTGTGAGGGGTCCTATCAGAGGTCAAGGATGATCGAAGATCTTTTGAAAGTGCATGGTATTCATGCGATTCTTCATTATGTTCATCTTGGCATAATTGATTCTGTGACAGAAAAATTTGAATAGGCAGTTTGCTAACATCACCATTACCACATATGGATGAATCATGAGGAGTTGGTCATATGGGTGTGATCACATTAGTCCTAAGTTACTATGGTCCAAGTTTCAGGTCATGCAATTAAGTGCAACAAAATTTATTAAGGTTCAAATTTGGCCTTCTAGGAAGATTGTAGAGGTTCTCATACTTAGCCAAACCGTCACTGAACATCATGCAGATATGTATTATCCAAAAAGTTTGTCTTTATTTTAGGTACAAAAAAAGTTAATAATGGTCAAAGGTTTACATGGACATGTTGTCTATAGTACCAAAAATATACCCTGAAGATTTGAAGTCCTGAAGTGTTTTCTAGATCGAGATATAAATCTTCAAAGTTGCACTTACAAACTGTGATGGGCCAAAGATCGTCAAAATAAATCATGTTGAAGTCTAAGGTCCTTGGTCTAGAAGATCCAATGGTGAGCGCTTAATCATACATATTGAGATCAATGGTGCGTATGAAGTCAACATGTAAGGTTGCACACATAGGTGACAAGTGTCACAAGCTCACTAGTCTGACAGAGGATCAACAGTGAACGGTTGTTCGTACTGACAAAGATCAACAGTGCAGGACAAGTCAAAGAGTCAATAATTCATGCGAGACTACCAAGTGGCACAAGCGGAAGGGACAATCATTAAAGTGATCAGAAGGCACATGAAGGTGCCAATTGTCATAATCTCAAGAGTTCTTAGCAAGATCTAATGGTGAGCACTGCAAGATAAAGACCAGGGTACTCAGTAGAGATTAATGGTGCATATGTGGTCAAGATTGATAGAAAGCACAAGATGGGGTCAACATGCTCAAGGTTTAATGTTTGGATAGTGGAGCACTACAAGTTAAATTTTGGGCTACTTTCGAAGAATATTGACGTTGCACTTTGAGCGAGCTCAGTGAAGAGCACGAGATATGTTCTAAGCAACTGAAGTTTAACTATGACTATTTGGATTTAAATATTTCAATTTAATGAAGGAAAGACTAGTGCTTGGTTTTTGAGCCATAACTTTTGATCTAAGATGAATTTAAAGGTGCAGTAAAAAGAAAAGTTGTATAAGACTTCAAGGTGCATCCAAAGAACCTAGTTAGAAAATATTTGTACAATCAAAGTTATTGATCTCTAACACTGACTGTGTGTTTGACCTTGGTCTATAAGTGATCCGAGAAGGATATTTTGAGTTGTTTTGTTGATATTTGGACGTTTTAAGGGGACTTAGCTATTAAAAAGTGTTGTATATTCTCTGAGGATGATCTATATGGACTTTAAAGGTTTGACCAATCCATATTTTGTATGAACAAATGCTTAGAAGTTGACTATTTGTTCATTCATGGTGTTCTTGTGTACAAGGTTAATGTTTGAGTAGGTTGAGCATACGTAGAGAAGTGTTGTGATGTCTTTGATCATTTGAGGATATCAAAGGGGTCATGTAGACTAGACCAACGATTTTGGAAGTGGTCCTTTATTTCTAGATTGCTCGATGGAGTGTTAAATGGGTGAATAGGTTTGTATGAGACTTATAAGGGCTATTAAGGCCTAATTGAAAGGTGTAGTTTCTTAAGGATGACCCATGGATGTTATTACCAACCTATGACAATGGTATTGAGTTGTCTTTGTATGATAGAAGCCTTAAGGGTTAAGGCAAGTCTAAAGGCCGACTAATAAGATAAAAATCATGAAGGCTCTATAAGATGTGAAATCAAAGGTGATGATTTCTAGACTTAAGAGACTCAAGTGAAGAGGTGTGTGTGTGTGTTGAAGAGCAAAGGAAAGAAGGAAGGGCATGTGCCCAGTGGATGGGTTATGGGGCAGATTAGATTGATTACTATGTGTATGACTTGTAGATCATATTTTTGATGTCAGAACAGTGCTCTTGTAGGTTTGAAGATTGAGGATGAGTAAAGGATAGATGATGTCTATGTGATCTTGGTGCTTGATTTGAGAGGTACATTAGAGTGTGGATTGTTTAATATGCATAGTTGAAGAGAGATGATATACATTATATCTCTATTAGATTGGCAAGCAATTAGTGATCAGGAGATGTTTATTTCATAGGTGTTGGGAGGGTCCTCAACATATAAGTCATAAGGAGTTGACTAACTAGTGGTCAGAAGGACTTGATTATTTTAGGGGCAAGTGCTCATTGTGAAACAAGTGTTTCAATAAAGCCAGTAAGAAGGACTTGACCAACAGATGGTCAGAAAGACTTGATCATCATAAGGGTAAGTGCTCCTTATGAAATAGATGTTTCACTAAATTTTGGTCAGAAGGACTTGACCAGTCTCATGTTTGTGATCATCTTATAGGACAAGTAATTTATGTGTTTGCAGGTTTGAGAGTGGATTTTATTCCCCAAGAGAGTTTCCCATATAGCTCTTGTGTTGTGTCTGTGATCTTGCATTATCTTCATTTTTCATTGCTATAAACATCTTATATGCTTCATGACTAGTTGTATTGAATGCTCAAGTGTTTGAAGGGTTTAGAAATTGAATTGGATTATTTGTCACCACTGATTCACCCTCCCCCCTCTCAATGATTATACCTATAAAAATTGGTATCATAGTAGGTCCTTTGGTAAATCTTGATAGCTTGAAGGAGATCCAAGGTAAAATATGGGTAGCCATCAAATGCAAAGAGGTTTTTCCACTAAGCAAGCATCGATGTTTAATGGATCCAATTATGCTTTTCAGAGTGCGTGAATGAGGACCTATATCATGTCCATAGGGTTTGATACTTTGAAATCTGTTTTGGATGGTTATTATGCACCTACTATTCCTCCATCCAGTGTTGTAAATAAAAAGTTGTTTGAGAACAATTCTAAGGCAATGAATGTTATTACTTGTGGTGTTTCAGAGACTGAATACACCAAGGTAATCCATTGCATATCTGCTAAGGAAATGTGGGATAAATTGAAGACTATTTATGAAGAAGATTCAAAGGTTAAGTTGGCAAAGTTGCAGACTCACCAAAGACAATTTGAGAGTCTTAAGATGAAGGAAGAAGATTATGTGGCATCCTTTCTGCAGAGAGTTGATGAGATTGTGAACATCATCAGAGGTCTTGGAGAGAAGCTTGAAGAAGCCACTGTAATTCAAAAGTTATTAAGGTCTCTCTCTCTCTCAATTTTGATTCAAAAGTATCTATTGTATAATAAAGTCATGATCTTACTTAGTTAAAGATGGATAATTGCATGGCATCCTTACTACCTATGGGATGAGAATAAATGATGATATATCACCAAAGAAGGAAGCAACATTCAATACAAAAATGAAGTCAAAGAAGAAGTTTTAAGGTAAGAAACTCAAAGAGGATAAGATATCTGATATTGATGAAGATGAACTAATTGCTTTGTTTACAAATAAATTGAAAACAGGGTCAGGGAAGTATAAGGATAAACTACCCTTCAAATGCTTCAATTATGGATAAGTAGGACACTTTGCTAAAAATTGCCTTCATAAGCATAAAAATAATGATGATGATGATGAGTATTGTGAAGACCAAGATGAAGACAAGAAAACATATAGATCTGACAAGAGGAAGAAAGGATTCAGAAAGTATAATAACAAGTTCTTCAAGAACAAGAAGAGTCTCTACACCAATAAAGATTGCAGCTCATCAGATGAGAGTGAGGATAGTGATTCTAAGTTTTACAATGAAGATGATGGTCTTGTTGAAAATAAAGCCATCTTCATGACCGAGGAAGGAATTTGCTCATATTAAAATGAGTCTACTTAGAGTGATTCAGATGATGATAAAGATGAAGTGGACTATGAGACTAAATTGATGAATGCCCCTGAAGAACTGAAGATTGAGAAGAAGATTAACAAGAAGATGAAGTCTCAAATCAAGGACTATGAAGAGTAATTCAATGTGTTTGAGGCAAGAATTAATGAAGACACTAAGGAGCATGAAGATATAGTCAAGCATCTCAGTTGTCAATTGGAAATCATGTCTACAAGCCTGAAAGCTAAAGAAGATGAATGTTCAAGGTATGTAATTGAAAATGAGTCATTAAAAGCTGAGTTAGAGAAGACATCTAGTAAGATGAAGTCAGTTGTGAGATTTGAAAAGAGCTCAAGTGATATAGACAATAATCTTAGTAATCAAAATCATGCAAGTGATAGAACTAGTCGTAGATACAAAGAAGAACCATAAAATGTAACTCAAAACGAGATGAAGACAAATGTAAATCAGACCTTGAAGGTCAAAAATCAATCAAGGAATAAAGAGGTTGATAGATTGAAGATAAATCAGATCAGACAACCAAATGCCATGAGGTATGCAAGTTTCAATGGTTATTGTTACACATGTAATCAATTTGGACATAGGGCTAGAGAGTGTACAAGACCTGTTAGAAATGAGTTTGCATGGAACTATGATGCAAGTCATCAGTCAAAAGGTGTGAACAAATTTAAGTGCTTCAATTATCTTTATAAGGGACATTTTGATAAGCATTGTCCAAATAAGGTAAGGCAAGGTGAGTTTTCTTCAAAAGGAGTAGTTTGTTTCAATTGTCAAAAAATGGACATATTGCAAGATTTTGTTCTAATCAGGAAAGATAGGATAAGATTCTTGTAAAAGTATAGTGTGCTTCAACTGTCAATAGAGAGGTCACATTGCTAGATTTTATAAGCAAAGGCCTACAAGATAGAACAGGTTTATTCCGGCTCTTAGAGTGTAAAAAAGAAGGCAAGTTAACTCATGAAAACCAAAGGTGGTAAGTGTGAGTCATGATGAGTCTGTAAGTCCAAGTAATCTATTTGCTATGGTGGAGAATGATACAGAAGTTGGAGAGTGCCAAGAGATCTCATTGTTTGCTCATGTTGTGAATGAAGAAACCAAGCTCAAGGAGAAGACCAAGGTTTTGGTTGAGGCTAGTTTTGAGGTGTATTTGGATGCTAATGAGCAACCTATTGTGTGTGAGCAAGTTTCAAGCTTGGTCCCTGTGTCATCAAGGTTTGAAGGTGATGTTTTGTAATGTAGATAAGATACTTTAGTGTTTAAGATATGTAAAGATTCCATAGTTGCTCCAAATGTTGTATATCATATCATAGAAGAGAAAGTGAGTGATGTAGAAAAGGAATAAATTGTCAAAGTTCAAACTAAGAAAAACAAGAACAACAAGTCTTATATCTATAAATGGATTTCAATGGCTACTGAGGAGATGTGGGTCACTCCTAGTTTCACTTTGTTTTAGAGCATTTTGATGTAGAGGTCTCTATCTATGCTTCTTAAGAGACTCCTTTCAATGGATACGCAAGTGTTGTTGTGGTGTTCTTCAGAAGGTCTTAGAAGGAAAGAGATGAGTGTTTCCATTTGGATTTGATGTGTCAAGATGGGATAAGTGATTTGATGAGGTCAAAGTGATGTCATAATGTGTTTGTACTATGTATGTAGTGTCTGCAGGATCAAAATGGGTGTTTTCAGGTGGCATAATGAGATTGATGGAATGTCAAGAAGAGTTTGATACTCAGAAAGGTTTGTGCACTTCTTTGAGATGTGTTCCAGGTGGTTTTGTGTCTTGATGATCATGTTTATGCCTTTTGGAGGATTTTGTGTGCTCTCGGGTTTATCTTTCTTATTGCAGATCAAAGCCATGTTATAGGAAGTCAAGGATCCCAAAGGTGTGAAGGCTCAAATCTTGGTCCATAAGTATGTGATGGTTGTCTCCAGATGTGCAAAACGTTTCAGAGGTGGGCATTGAATAGAAGGAAGTGTGTTGACCTTGTTTATTTTGAGATTCTAGCAGGTCTTGAAAGTATATCTAATAAAAGTTGTGGGCTCTGCAAGTTCCAGGTAGGGCTACAAGGAGTCTAAACATGCCTAGTGTGAATATTTCATGTTTTTGATAAGTTTCTCCAAAAGAGCAAGGCATGAGTGTTTCAAGGTGAGTTATCAGATTAGTTTAGAGCATGTTTCCTATTTGGTGAGTGGTATGAAGTTCTGTTGATGGTCCTTGAGGTGGCTTGAGAGAGAAGGCTAGTAAGCCTGTGTGGTGGTTCTTCATGGTGTGTGAAGATCTGAAGATGCTCAAGAGATGAAATGAACCAGAGATCTTAGGGGGAGTCCCTCTCAGCTGTTTATTGGTGAGTTCCATTAGATTTCATTGGTTGTAATGCTTGGTTGAAGAGAATGTTGGCATGTAGCAAGAGGAAGTTGTCAAGGCAAGAAGAGGTAGGCTCAAGGTAAGGGGGGTTTGTATAATCTTTCTAAGGTGGTCCTCTCCTGTTGGTGGTCTTTTCAGGTCCTCAGGATTAGTTTTTGCCCACTTTGTCATTGTGTCAAAGGGGGAGAAGATTCATATTGTGAGAGTGATTGAAGAGAGAGAAGGAAGGTGAGTTGTATTATGGGTGTTGACATCAATGACAAAGGGAGAGATTTTTGGAGAGTTTTCAGTGATGTCATGGAAGTGTCCAGGTGAGTGGATGATGTGTCTTAATAGTCTAAGTGTCAATGATAAAGTGTGTAGTGTGCTTATCCTAGTATGCATGAAGTAGGCTTGGTTGATATTCAATTTTGGCATGATTAGGGATGGGTCTAAATTATTAAACATGTGTAAGGGGTCTTATCAGAGGTTAAGGATGATTGGAAAGCTTGTAGAAGGACATGGTATTCATCTAGTTCTTCATTATATTCATCTTGACATAATTGGTTCTGTAACAGTTTGCTGACATCACCATTGCCACATATGGAAGAGTCAGGGGGAGTTGGTCATATGGGTGTGATCAAATTAGTCCCAAGTTACTATTGTCCAAGTTTTAGGTCATGCGATTAAGCGCATCAAAATTCATTAAGGTTCAAAGTTGGCCTTCTAAGCAGATTGCATAGGTTCCCATACTTACTCAGACTGTCATTGCACGGCATGCAGATATGTATGATCCAACATGTTTGTGCATTTATTCTAGGTATGAAAAAAGTTAATAGTGGTCAAAGGTTCACATGGAGATGTTGTCTATAGTTCCAAGAATGCACCCTAAAGATTTGGAGTCCTGAAGTGTTTTCTAGATTGAGATATAAATATTCAAAGTTGCACTTGCAGACTATGATGGGCAAGAAACCATCAAAATAAATCACATTAAAGTCTAAGTTAATTGGTCTCGAAGATCCGATGGTGAGTGCTTAATTGTACATATTGAGATCAATGATGCGTATGAAATCAACATGTCAAAGGTTGCACACATAGGTGACAAGTGTCACAAGATCGCTAGTCTGATAGAAGATCAATGGTGAGCGGCGGTTCGTAATGACAAAGATCAATGGTGCAAGTCAAGTCAAAGAGTCAATAATGCACACGAGACTGCCAAGTGGCCCAAGTGCAAGGGACTGTCAGTAAAGTCATCAAAAGGCACGCAAGGGTGCCAAGTGTCATAATTTTGAGAGTTATAAGCAAGATCTAATGGTGAGCGTTGTATGATAAAGACCAAGCTACTCAATAGAGATCGATGGTGTGTATCTGGTCAAGATTGCCATAAAGCACAAGATGAGGTCAACATGTTCAAGGTTTAATGTTTGGATAGTGGAACACTACGAGTTAAGGTTTGAGCTACTTTCTAAAGAAGATAAATAGTGAAAGTTGAGCAAGCCGAGCAAAGAGCACGAGATGTGTTTTAAGTGATCGAGGTTTAACTGTGACCGTTTGGATTTAAAATTTTGAATTTAATGAAGGAAAGAGTAGTGCTTGGTTTTTGAAC
This sequence comes from Torreya grandis, assembly GCA_037957365.1. Classification (NCBI taxonomy): domain Eukaryota; kingdom Viridiplantae; phylum Streptophyta; class Pinopsida; order Cupressales; family Taxaceae; genus Torreya; species Torreya grandis. The sequence goes on along the minus strand of JARHVA010000847.1, from coordinate 2,302,764 downwards.
CATAACTTTTGATCTAGGATGAATTCAAAGGTTCAGTAAAAAATAAAGTTGTAGAAGACTTCAAGTTGCATCTAGAGAACCTGGATAGAAGGTCTGAATGTTTGTAAAGTCAAAGTTATTGATCTCCAAAATTGACTATGTGTTTGACCATGGTCTATAAGTGACTCGAGAAGGATATTTTGAGTTTTTATTATTGGTATTTGGATGTTTTAAGGACTTAGTTATTAGAGAGTGTTGTAGACTCTCTGAGGGTGATCTGTATGGACTTTGGAGGTTTGACCAATCCATATTCCATATGAAAAAATGATTAAAAGGTGATTGTTTGTTCGTTCATGGTGTTCTTGTGTACAAGGCTAATGTTTGAATAGATTGAGCATATGCATAGGAGTTTTGTAATGTCAGTGATCATTTAAGGATGTCGAAGGGGTCATGTGGAGTGGACCAATGATTTTGGAAGTGGTCCTTTATTTCTAAATTGCTTGATGGAGTGCTAAATGGGTGAATAGGTCTGCATGAGACCTATAAGGGCTACTAAGGCCTAATTTAAAGGTGTATCTACTTAAGGGTGACCCATAGATGCTATGTCCAACCTATGAGAATGGTATTGAGCTATGTCTTCATATGATAGAAGCCTTAAGGTTTAAGGCAAGTCTAAAGGCCGACTAAGAAGATAATAATCATGAAAGCTCTATAAAAGGTGAAATCAAAGGTGATGATTTCTAGACTTGAGAAGCTTAAGTGAAGAGGTGTGTGTGTGTGTGTGTGTGTGTGTGTGTGTGTTGAAGAGCGAAGGAAATAAGGAAGGGTGTGTGCCCAGTGGATGGGTTACAGGGCAAAGCAGATTGATGACTGTGTGTATGATCTATAGGCCATATTTTTAATGTCAGAACAATGCTCTTGCAGGTTTAAAGATTGAGGATGAGCGAAGGATAGATGATGTTTGTGTGAGCTTGGTGGCTGATTTGAGAGGCAAATCAAAGTGTGGATTGTGTAGTGTGCATAGTTGAAGAGAGCTGATATACATTATTCTCCATCAGATTGGCAGGAAATCAATGATCTAGAGATATTCATTTCAGAGGTGTTGGGAGGGTGCTCAACATATAGGTCAAAAGGACTTGACCAATAGGTGGTCAGAAGGATTTGATCATCTTAGGGGTAGGTGCTCCTTGTGAAACAGGGATTTCACTAAATCCGGTCATAAAGACTTGACCAAGAGGTGGTCAGAAGGACTTGATCATCCTAAGGGTAGTTGTTCCTTGTAAAATAGGTGTTTCACTAAATTCTAGTCAGAAGGACTTGACTAGTCTCATGTTTGTAATCATCTTATAAGACAAGTAGTCCATATTTTTGCATTCTTGAGAGTGGATTTTATTCTCCAAGAGGGTTTCCCACATAGATCTTGTGTTGTGTGTGTGATCTTGCATTACCTTCATTGTTTATTGCTACAAACATCTTGTATGCTTCATGAATGGTTGTATTGAATGCTTAAGTGCTTGAAGGGTTTGGAAATTGAATTGGATTATTTTTCACCATTGATTCACCCCCCCTCTCAATGATTATACCTCTAACAAGGCCTTTGGGCTTGATGGCTTTCCTTGTGAGTTTTATAAATCCACATGGGTTTTTGTTGGTCCCGATTTTCTCAAAGTCTAACAAGAAGCGATTTAAACAGAATCCTTGGGCAACATAAATAACAAATGGAGTATTGAATTCGCATACCTAAATAAGGTGGTCTAGATCTCATTGCAATTTGGAGACCGATTAATCTATTGAATTTATCATATAAAACATTAGCCAAAGATCATGCTTTCCATGTGCATAATTGGCTTCCATTATCAGACCAGAATTAACCTATTTTATTGAAATTCATTACACTTTAAACAATATCATTTATATGTGGGAGGGTGTAGAATGGGCTTGTGTTTCGAATCATAGTCATTTTTATCAAATTTTCTTACAAGAAGGCTTATGATAGGATTGAATGGCCCTTCATTTAAGCTATGTTGGAAGCCCTTGGCTTTGGTTCTTATTTTGTTAAGGTTTTCCAAATCCTCTTTACTCAAGCCTATTCTTCCCTCACTATCAACAAGTATAAACTCCCCCAAGTTAGGCTCTCCAAATCCACCTAACAAGGTTGGCCCTTGGATCCCTCCCTCGTGCCTGTTGTTGAAGCATTTGGCTATTTGCTTGGAGATAAAGCCTCCAAGGAGTTTTCTAGGGGCATCAATCTTTCAAAGAGATATTCTCAACTTGTTTATGGTCACTTTGCAAATGATTACTTCCATACTTTGGTGGAGAATGAAGCTTTTGTGTCTCATGCCATTGAGTGCCTTCAGACTTTTTTTCAAGCCTTAAGCTCCAACATATAGTCAAGAAAAACACACTGCTATAAATAGAGCCAACTTCCTCTTCTTGAATAGGTTTATCAACATGGGTGGGAGTGGATTAGCAAATTTTTACTTCAAATTGTGTTGACTTTATTGGGCCAAGATGTTGTTCCTTTTCCACTTCACACACTTGCAGTAGAGGTGGTGCAATCATATTGCTTGCCCTGACACTTTACACTACCATGGTTGACTACCAGTGTTTTTCATCATGTTGTGTGGACCTTTTTTATTTTAGTTGCCTTCCACTTGTCATTAATAACATATATGCTCCCAATGATTTTGTGGAATGCACCCAACTCTGGCAATGGCTAGTTGAGGAGATCTATGATTACAATTGAGTTTTGTGTGGAGATTTTCATATGACTGAAAACCCTAAAGAAAAGGAGGGTGTTATTCCTAGGTGCTAGTGTGTTAGAGAATGAGAGGCTTGGTTTTACCTTCGTAACAAATAAAGCCTTTTTATAACATTAGACAAAGATTTGACTCTACCTCACCTTGATTTACTTGAACTAACCTTTGGCATGGGTTGACATAGAGCTCAAACATTGAGATAGAGTTATGCTCTTCGAACCAAATTTCTCATTTTCTCATTTTGAAGTGGATCTTTCTTATCACTTCCCCATTCTTTTCATATTACTTGGGGTTTGGACTTCAATATTTTTTTGTACCCAATTATATATGGATACTTCCTTTCTACAATGTAAGGATACGCACAAGATGATAACTAGGGTTTGGAATCTTTTTCTCAGTCATGCCCATCTATTGGTTCGATTTATTGGTGGCGTGAAGCAGTTGATCGAACAACTTACTTTTTGCATTGGTATGGTAAATATATTGCTCATGTTAGAAATAAATGAGAAAATGCCATAGCCAAAGAATGCATGACAATTGTTACTATATTTGAATCCAACCCTCTTAACACCTCCTTACAAATAAAAGTCCTCACACTCTCCACAAAATTTGGAGTGTTGAGGCCTATGTTGCCAAAGGGGCCCATATATGTGCTCGCCTACATTTGCTTAAACATGGAGATTAGTCCTTAAATCCTTTTACAAGGCACTTTGTGCCAAGAATGATTTTGAGTGTATCTAATCCATTAAATTTTCTCATGCCAGACTTTGCTCACCATTATAATTGGTTTAAATCTCAAGAGTATACCCCAACTCGAGAGCAAGTTCTTCAAGCTTGTCAGGATGTTGTGCTCTGTAGGCTCTTAGATGCCCCAAGGTGGATGTTTGATACACCCATCTCCTTAGAAGAGGTCAAGGATGTCATCTCTTAATGACCAATGACAAGCCCTCGAGGCTTGATGAATTTCCTTTTGAGTTTTATAAATACATGTAGGATGTTGTTAGTCACAATTTGCTCAAATTCTAAAAAGATGTTATTTAAACACAATTCTTGGGAAGCATAATTAACAAATAAAATATCAAATTCATACCTAAAAGTAGGGGATCCAGAACTCATCGCGATTTGGAGACCGATTACCCTTTTGAATGCCTCATATAAAATATTAGCCAAAGCTCGTGCTTTCCATGTGTGTAACCAACTTCTTCCATTATCAGCCCAAAACAAACCTATTTTATTAAAATTTGTTACATTTTAGACATCATTGCTAGCTGGGAGGGTGTAGAATGGGCTCATGTTTCAAATTAGAGAGTCATTTTTATCAAAATTGATTTTGAGAAGGCTTATGATAGGATTGAATGGCCCTTCATTTAAGCAATGTTGGAAGCCCTTGGATTTGAGTTTTATTTTGTTAAGGTTTTCCAAACCCTCTTTACTCAAGGCTATTCTTCCCTCACTATCAACAAGTATAATCCCTCCATGTGCTTATTGTTGAAGCCTTTGGCTACTTGCTTGGAGATAGAGCCTTCAAGGGTTTGCTAGGGGCACCAATCTTTCGGAGATAGATTCTCAACTTGTTAATGGCCACTTTGTAGATGATTACTTCCTCACTTTGGTGGAGAATGAAGCTTTTATGTCTCATTCCATTGGGTGGCTTCATTTTTTTTTAAGCCTTAGACTCTAACATATAGTGGAGAAAAACACATTCCTATAGATAGACCCATCTTCATCTCCCTAAGTGGATTTCTCAATATGGGTGGGAGTCAATTCGCGAGTGGAGATGTTGAAGTTTTTTAAGACCTCTTTTGCATTTTAGACCACCCCTTTCTCATTATGGAATTTGTTATCACTGGGATTGAGAAAAAAAATCATAACTCAACCCAAGTCACTTATAGTTAAATTTCAAATTTGCACTAAGGTCTTAGCCACCAACCATACATTCTACTCCTCATGTTGAGCCCATTCTAAATCCACATATGACAAGGTTTCTAACTCTTATGAGACTTTTTTATGGACTAATTTCAATAGACTTGAAGGATTTCACAAAGTGGCATGAGACCTATCTTGCTCACCTTGTGATAAGGGGGCCAGGTTGGGAGTTATTGACAGTTATAAATAAGGTCAAGATCTTTTTGTTAAGTGGATTGTTCGTGTTATGTTTGGCAATAAATATTGGAATATTTTCATTTTCCATTGTATCTCTCATGTAAAGACTTATTGTTAGGTTTAGGGCTCCAAACACTTCTTACCACCGCAACTCAAGTTAAGATCAAAGGCTCTTTTGTAATCAAGAGCATTTGGAAATCATGGTAGATGATTGAGCCTCACCTTCGATAGGTTTTGGATAACTTCAAGACTGGTCTTTATTTTAATGATTGTTCCTCGTGGTGGTCCCCTATTCTACAAGTTCATAATTGACCTTTGACAGATGTTCCATGGATAAAAACCTTACTATTTTTTCCACATAGGCATTAAGACTATTAAGGAGATTTTTTCTCGTTCTTCAAGAGATTGTCTACCTTGGGAACTTCTATAAACCAAATACAAACTCGTTGCTTTTGATTTTATTGTAGGCATACTTGGTCATCCAAGAGAACATGCAAGACACCATGCTTCATAAACTTTCTTTCTCCCTGCCTATCCATTGGTGGAAAGACTGGAGGTAGAATGCTGACACACCTCTCATTACATTTATTATGGGTGCTCCATATGGTTGGTTCTCTTCATGCCACATTTTAAAAGATAAGTTTAATCATTGGTGTCACATAAATTACTCCCTCAAGACTAGGCAAATTTGGTTTCAAAGACTTTGGTAGTGCCTCTTGAGCCTAAGAAATCCTAAATTGCCTAGTGTATCATGTATCGAGGCCTATCGATAGCAAAATGGCTTGAGTAAATGGGAATCCTTTTTTCCCAAGTGCCCTTTCCATTAATACACTAGAACCATTAAACATATTTTTTGGTTGTCCTAAAGCCCACAAAGCTTTGCTCCATAATCATTCTTTATTCTCTCCATACCACTAGGAGATTTTCTCATGGATCACGATGCTTTTTGGGTGATAGATATGATTGACCTACATACATTAAGTTTTTTTGGAATTCCACTAGAATTGAGATATTATATCAAATCTAGAAAAGTAGAAATGTTGTTATATTTGCAAAAGGCATTTTATTTCTTCTTTTCAGCGCAAATAAAGAATAACAATGATATCTAATGTTATGCTTCAAATTGAAACCTAGGCTCAAAAGGTGTGGCTAGAGTTTTCAAATTGGAAAATGCTTCGTACACAATGAGAAGAGAAAATGGCTCTTTTGGGGTTCTCATTAACACTCTCGATCTTATGGGCCTCCTCTTGACCACTAGGGCAAAGGAAAGAAGTGTACCCATGATGTTGATTCTTGGGGGTTGGGCGTCTCTAAGGAAAGTTAAGGATCTCCCTTCTCTAGTTGGTTGTTGAAGATAAGGAATAAGATGGAGAGGTGCAAGATTATATGAGATTGGATCTCATCCCAATGTATGCTGCACAGACTGATATTTGGGGCTTCAATTCACCCCATAATATTGATTATCCTCTGTGGGTGCCTTTGTTGTTGTTGCTTAATAACACTTTTTAATGTGTTTATTTGATATGCAGTATTTGGTTCTTGTGATGCAATTATGTTGGGAATGTTTTCCTTGGTGGACCTTTTCTTTGCCTTGTTGGCATGTCATTTGTCCGATGCATAGGAATCATTTGCCAACTCGAGACCTACCTTGTTGGTATGCCATTTGTTCAATGCATACGAATCATTTGCCAACTCAGGCCATGATTCCTTTCTAGTCGTCTTTTTATTAATCCTTTCCAAGGCAAAACTATAAGAATCAATTTTTTATTAAACTACTTTGCTTTAACCAATGAGAGGGCTCGAAATGACATATTATTTTTGTAGCAATAAAGTTTGACATTCAATATTGATATATTCTTTAGGTCTTATTTAAGCATACTCTATTGCAACTTTAAATGTTCTTCATTTAATGGTTAATTGATCTCCGGACAAATGTGCTAATTTTTATTTATTTAATTTGCATTTATACACTTTAATTTTTTAAAGATTTTATATATATATATATATATAAACGCTCATTTAGTGGCTATGAAAGTGGAGTTAATTTTTAGCAAATTAAACCATATGATAAACATATTCTATTTACCATTCCATGTTATAAAAAAATTAAAATTTAACGCAACTTTAAATGCTTCTCATTTAGTGGCTACAAAAATGGTGTTAACTTTTAGCAAATTAAAACATGTGATAAATCCATTTTTCACTTAGTAAAAATTACTACATGGATTTAGACATTTAACAATTGATTGAAGTACTTGTTGATTGAGAATGTGGTGCTAAAACACCAATTCAAATGATATAACAAACAAATTAAACCACACCAAACCAAGTCACCTTCATGTGGTTAGGAAATATCATAATATAATGTATTCTTATTTTCAATTTGTTTTTTTTTTTGAAAACAACATATAGCTTTTTGAAAATCTAAACTAGGTTGGACTTATAAACCAATCATCCGGACCACAATTTTATTCATTATTTTATAATATTATAAATATTAGGGTCCATGAGCATATATAAAAACAATGATTTTATGTTTTGTTAGAATAAATATTATGAATGTTGGGCAACTTAATTACAGAGTCTAGCTAAGATAATGACCACAATTTACTTTTTGGTTACGAATAAATATTATTAATGTTGGGCATCTTAATCACACCCTCTGGTTAAATGAGTCGCCTCTTGTTAAACATATATCTATAAACTAAATTTAATTAATTCAATTTTAGGTAATTTAATATAAAACATATACCGACAAGACTAACCATATTTCAATTTTTATATTTATACACAAACACTGAATCATAAACAATTTTCAATACAAACAAAAAACTAACCACTACACGACCCATTTGTAGACAAATTATACTATATTTTATTTTATTAATAAAATATAAAAGCTATATCCTAAATGTGAAACACAATACATGCATATTATACCCAAGAAAAACATATATTTTCCCTCACCTATCCAACCTAGAAAAATTGGGACACATTTATTGAGGTGGAATTTGTTAACTCTTATGAGGGTCTTTAAAACAGAACATCACGATGTTATAAGACATTTGTTACCTTGGTCCATAAATCGCCCTGTTATTGGGGTCTATAAATTTTCTTCTCAATCTGTATTTTTATGAAATTTGGAGGCACTTAAAACCCTGCCTATTATTTGGGATTTGTAAGGGTTTGTAAATATCCATGTGAATACTGGTTCATATGAATATGAATATATATTAATGTTCAATAGTAACTATAACATGTCAATAGGATTGGAAGATAAATATATTTTAAATAAAAATATGTAAGATAAAAAAGAAATAAAACATAAATTAAGAATTAAGTTGTTGAGATCTTTCTCCTCAAACTTGAAGTTGAACACAGAAATCTTAAATTAAATTATAAAACAAAAAGTTGTACTAATACCTCTTAAAGAAACCAACTTTATGTATGTTATTGACTGTTATTGTATGTTATTGAAACAAAGTGCAAGTTATCTATGAAGAGACAAAACTAGTAATACATCACCATCAATGAATGCCAAATGATACGTCTTTGGACATGGTTTGGTGATATTGAGTCTTTTAATAACTAATTTTGCGTGGTTTATGTGTCAATGCTAGCATTTCAATATTAAAAATAAATAAATAATGTATTTTACTCTAGGTGGTACAATCTGTAGCAATTGATTCCCCATGGATCCACATGGATAGCAAGATTTTCGAACCATACATCAAAGTGGACAAGGGATCAACATTTGGAGCCATTTTTGGTTATAACAAAGGATTAGTAAACATCCCTATTGAAAACTAGATGCATTTTGTTACTACTAAAATTGGCATATTTCACAAAATTTGTATTTACAATATGTTTTGTTAACTTCTTTTTATGTTTAGAAAATAAGTATTTATTGATCTTGCACAATTACCTTCTAAATTGGTTTTCATATTCAAAATTATAAATGTCCTTCAAATTTGATAACTCGTATACCTTGCAAATATAAAGAAGGTAACCCAATGTACATGGAAGCATCTCAAAGCAGCTTCATATACATAAGCACTTGAACATTGCTTGTGAGAATTAGAATGGTAGTATAGGGTATGATTGTAAAGTGCTAATGTTGGGTTCAAGAAGGTTGGAAGTTCCCTGCCAGTTACATTAAAAATTTAAAAGAAAAATATGAAGAATAATATATGTTTGTTGAGGACTCTATATGAAATTCATAGTAACTATTTCATTTATTAATGGTTTCTGTCAATTCAATAAGAAATGATCTATAGACTCAACTGAGAGTGAAATACTCGCAGAAGTGTTATTACATGTAAATTACAAATTGGGTCAATACTCACTGTATGTAAAGAATAAAATAATTGAATCCAATGCGGAATGGAATTTCATTGGCATCACCAAATCCTTCCTATGCTCTTCTATCTAGTTTATTGTATCTACATGCACAAACTGAAACTTGTCTTCGAAAATATTAATAGGACAAGAAAACGCAAGGCCTTTTTTAATATAGCAATTAAGAATGCCAACTATTTTGTTAGTTGAACATAAATAAACTTGCAATCTATTTACAACTTTAACACCTTCAAAGGGATGAAAATAGTGGCTGCCTTTAACATCAGACAATGACAAGTCATAGGTATTTGTTACAAATATTGATAATAGAGAACATAAATGTTTGATTATACAGAAGATAAGTAAGATAACCAATTATTAGGTTTTGGAACTTTATATCTGTTTACATAAGAATGGACGCTCTCAACGGAAAAGGAGATCCTGCCAAAATCACCAGATAAAAAGTGCTTAGTACTAGGTTTAAATGCTTATTACTGGTTTAACAATAGGACTCAATCATTGGTATGTCTATTGTAAGAGTCAAGGCTGATCATAGTACACATTGCCACATTGCCACATTCTGGACAATTGCTTACTTTTCAGAGCAAGTATGATTACATGATTTATATTTTTGCAAGAGTCCATTCTCCTCTCTCAAAAAAAGAATGGACATGTCCATTAAGCATTTAGTTTACAGGTTAGCACTTTAACAACGTGAATCAACGGTTTAAAAAAGCCTTTATAAAGTCTGAAAATGACCGATAGAAACACAGAAGAACTAAGTATAGAGAGATACAACAATATAAACTAAAGTTTGCATAATAAATGAGTTTATTAACTAAAGAAGGCCTCACTTGCAAACTTAAAGCTAACAATGATAAAAACATTGTAAGATAAACAACATTTTTATTATATGTTCTGATCAGACCAGCACATTGCCAAAACAATCAAACCGTAGAGTTTTAGTTTACTTAGAAAATAATGTATAAATGTTCATCTGAGTGAACTAACATGAATTTTCTATTGAGACAAGATAATTTCAAAATCAGGCCACTTACCAAATCAAAACCTTATAGCATTACCACAAAATCTAAATTTTCACTTTCTTTTGCAATTACCGTGCCAGAAACTACTCAATCTTAAGGTTTATTTGAAAGGTAATAAATTTGAATATTTATTATTTATCCAAAGTATTATTCTCGGCAAGATCAAGATGAAAGGCCAACACATGATAAAACCCATCAAGCTATGAATTACCTCTGAACTGACATTGGAGATCCTTCAATTTGGCCCGCCAATATCTCCTTGAAGAATCCTACTTGCTGCCTCTCCATTCCGTAGGATATGATGCCTATATAAGTCAATAAAGGAGCAAGAGAATTATACAAGCTGATTGGGATTGTTAATTAGCTTCAACTATCAAACATATTGAAAATGACTCATTTGCAATTTCCATTTTCTATCAACTACTGGGTTCCAAGCTTGAAGCTGCGCATTCATTGAACAAAAAATGCAAGCTATTTGTAACACAAACAAAGAAAAAGGAAAGCATCCATGCCACATGTCACAAGTTGAGCTAGTATATGTTGGGTGTCTTTGACTTGGGTTTTGAAATGAAGGAATCAAAACTGTGGGGACTGATAGCTTTTCCTAACAATCGAAAAATATTTCCAAAGAAGTTGCACATCTTGATTAATAATCTATCTGTGAAAATGTAGGAAAATTTGGGGAATGTATATGGAGAAATCATAGAGAATAAGCAAATGGAAATAAATTAAACTGAGAAGGGAACAACAATAAATGAAAATGTCAATAATTAGTGAAAGGAATACCAGGAAATTGACACTTCGAAGTGCATTTCTGAGCAAAATACTTCATCTGAATGTGGTGAGTTCTAAGAACAATATTGGTTAATGGAAGAAAAGTATTGTAGCAAAAGTGAGTGATCACATCATTTTGAAGTTGGAAACAAATGTTTGCTATGTGTACACACCATTTTAGTGGTGTTGTAGCAAATCCATTCAAATTCTAGTACTTACGAAACAATCTTATACAAAAAAACTTTGCAGAAGATTTTTAATCGATATAGAGTGTGTGTTTCTAAATTAAAGTGTGTAAGCAGTTTTGGATCAATATTTTTCATCACACTCCATGATCCATCATCACCATCATTCTATTCTCACCTGATGATGGATCATGGAGTGTGATCCGAAACGCTGATCCAAAAATGCTTAAACAGTTTAATCCAGAAGCACTCACTCTATTTCTTATGGACTGAAAAAACTACTGTTAGTTTTAATCGATGTTTCAAATCACACTCTGAAATCCATTATCAGGATAAAGATAGATGTGTATGGATTGTGGACTAGAGCTCCTTCTATAGATAACTCTAGTGAAGTACATTGATTCCATTTTCAGGCCACCTTAGGACAGACAAATATAGAGATCAGGTGCCTCAAGTTAAAGGCCCTTGGCCTATCAGACGAATTTTCTCCCCTTGGTTGAGCCCCACTTTGTTGAAAAAGGGAGTCTTTCAATCTCCTCATGTTGATCGAGTGTTGAAAGGCCCTTGTGCCAACATGAGGGCCTTTAGGCTCTTGATCGATAGATTGAGAGTTTCCCTCGACCTAAAGGACCTCACGCCAATGTAAGGACATTGAGGGCATTTATGCTCTCGGCTGACATAATGGCATTCATGTGCCGACATAATGGCATTCATGTACTCAACCTGAATCTAAAGGACCCTCTCCCAATGAAGGATTGCCTAAAGGCTCTCAATCTATATATTTGTCTCTATAAGGTGATCCAAAAATGGCATCAATGCACTTTACTAAGTTATTTATCATGAGCTCTATTCTGCAATCCATACATGTCTCTCTTCATATTGATGATGCATCACAAAGTGTAATCTGAAATGTTGATTAAACTTTATTTATATTGTTTTTTCCAAAAGCTTGTTTTTAATTTAATGGGTCTTGGGAAAACCTTGTCTTTAACAAATGTTCTTGTTTACTTTTGATTTCTTCAAATAAATCACGGTGTGGAGGAGAAATGGTGAGGAGACGAGGGAACTTTCCCATACACTACTTCGGTTAGCCCACGACAAAGAATGCAGTTGAGGGGACCAGCGGTGTGAAGCGTGTTATGGAGAGCCAACAAGAAGGTTAGGGTACCCTACTTGGGGGATCAGCCTAGTGAGAAAGCAGCTCTTGTAAGGCCAACTCCTCTGCTTACGCCTAAAATAACACATTGGATAATATCATTAACTTTATTGGTCCAAATAAAAAAATCTTCATAACGCTGATGTCCTGAAACTTGGCACCTTTATGGTGGTGGTTAGCAAATGAATGCTGAAAAAATGAAGATAAATGGAAGGCATACAACACACTTACACACTTGTGTATCCATTTTTTTATCAATCAGAAAGTGGTCACATACGATTACAAAGGTTGAGAATTGCCCATTAGTTAAACATTAACTAATAGCTAATTAATAACTTTAACACCCTCCCACAATGACTCAAACGGAGACTACTCGAAGTTTGTCCTGAAATTTTACAAACACAATGGGACCAAAGACTTTAATCATTACATTTATAGACTTTTCTAAAGATATCAACAGGGAATATGCAATCTTGTAAGAGCTTTGGTGTAGACAAAAACCAAAAAGAATAGCCAACAACAAAACAAAAATCTGGCAATGTGGATATAAGATGTATCAAGTTGTCCACAAATTTGTTGTAAGATGATTCACTAACCGGTGATGAATCACCATTGGCTAATAACTTCAGCCCAACATCCATAGTTACGAATCCAGAATCCTGGAGATGTTGATCAAATAAAATATACCGGCCTTGTGGAACCTACCTAAGTCCGTACCGAGACTTAATCATCCTGCAAACCAAATGATCACAACTAACCCAAAAACCTTCAAGTTGCACCATGTAGACCTCCTTGTCTAGATCTCCAAAGAGAAGCAATTGAAATGTGACCATCTTTGCAATAGCAGTGGAAATAAAAACCAAAAAGAATAGCCAACAACAAAACAAAAATCTGGCCATGCAGATACAAGATGTATCAAGTTGTCCACAAATTTGTTGTAAGGTGATTAATTGACCGATGATGAATCACCATTGACTAATAAATTCAGCTCAAACTCCAAAGTTTTGAATCCAGAATCCTAGAGATGTTGATCAATTAAAACATACTGGGCTCGTGGAGCCTACCTAAATCCGTATCGTGACTTAATCATCCTACAAACCAAATGATCACGACTGACCCAAAAACCTTCATGGTGCACCATGTAGACCTCCTTGTGCATATATCTGGGGAGAAGCAACCGAAATGTGACCATCTTCGCAATAGTTGTGGAAGTAAAAACCAACTTCGTAGCAGGAGAAGAAACCATCTCCTCATCTATTCCTTCCTGCTGTAAAAAGGCTTTCACAACAAGATGAGCCATATACTTGCCCAAAGTACAAATTTGGTTCACCCATTTGCATACGATGAGTTGTTTAACTGGTTGTTCAGGGACTATCTAAAGGCTATAAATGAGAGAAGTAGACTATGCTCTACTGAAATAACAACCTTATTTCAGGATATCTGAGCCAATACCTATGACTTAGGCATATCACTCTCCTATAAAACCGCTTGTGTATTTAACTTAGATTGAGGAATTGCATCCTCATGCACATCCTTTAAAGTGGATATTCTCTCCACCAATAGTGCATGTAAGTTGATTGGATTAGAGTCAACATGCCTATAAAGAATTTCCTTCTTCTACACATCTTGTATGGTGGACTCTCCTTCCACACATGCATTTACATTCATTGTGGCATGTTCAATGAGACTAGACAAGCCACCTTGCCCAATAACTAGAGAAACCACTGTCTTGTTTGACACCGGATACAATGCACTATTTTTCAGAGAAATATACAACAATATTGAGATTTTCTGTTAACTAACATATAAGAGATATTTATTCATGCTAGGAACATACTTAACATTCCGTACTTTGATTTTTCTAGCATTATTCAATACTATGCTAATATCTCCTATCCCTTCTACTGCATATGACTAACCATCAACGCATAAAACTGAATCAAAAAAGTTTGTACTTGTAGTTAATTTGACATACCAGTCCTTACAACATGTGAAATGTCAAGATGCACCGGAATCAATGAATCAACCAGTAGTACTATTGTTTGAGTATAATGCCAGAAGGGCATTATCTTCCTCAGAATCTCATCCTTTGTCAACTGCTGCCACATTTTCTACTTCATTGTTTTGTTGAAAAAGTGCATATTGTTGCTTCTGAAAGCCCTTTTTGAGATGCCCAACCTTATGATAGTAAAAACATTTTATTTGATATTTAGAAGATGAATCAGTACGGATATGTTTCCACTTCCCTTTCAACTGAGTAGCTAATGCACTCTCTGCTTGTCCAACACTGGACTCATTTTGTGTCTATTTGTGTGTATTTTGTAGCAAATAATAACTGCCCTAATCAATCATCAAGGTGGCACTTTCCACCATCAGATGCTATGAGGGTGTCAGATTGTTCAAAACAAGATCACCATCAACCTTTTTGTTAATGGCTCCTAACTAGTCTCAGAGATATTTCATCCGAAGATGTTCTCATAGATATTCATACTCAAACATCTTTGTGGAAAAGCGCAGATTTTTAGGGTACAAAACCCGGCTTTTCTCCGAAGTTTTGTATTTATTTTTCAAACTAGTCCACAATGCACTTGCCTCAATGGCATTCCGGACCTCAAGGATCATGTAATACAACATAGATAAATTTAACAATAACTAGGCCTCCTTATAACGTTTGTAATAATCATCAAAATTTGTAACATGTCTTGTTTCAGTATCGAAAATGATTGTCACAATCACGATATTCCACAATTATCAAAATCTTGTGACTCCAAACATTATAGTTTTGGCCAATTAATTTATGCATTTTCGACAGAACCAGATTTTGTATGTTGGCTATTTTACAGTCAGAAAACAATATAACAGGAAAAGTACAATAAGGGTCTGAACCAGAAATAAATGGAATAGAAAAACTCCAATTTCCTTTGACCTTAGATACAAAAATCAAGAAAATAAATAGTTCTGAAAAATATAGTTTCTAGTCTGAAATCTGAATGTATAAATTGCTTCCAGACAGTTTCTAGTCTAAAAAATACCTCACAGCACAGAATGAGTTCCTGTGCCCTGGTTGATAAGTGACTATGTCGATTTGCTTCTCTTGTTCACTGTCGTTCAAGAGAAACCCAAACCTGTCGCAAGCTTTCTCTGTGTTTTCTTCTATGGTCATGTTCTATTCTGCCCCGTGCCCTAGCTCGACTACCCTGTGAATCTTTTGTGTTTTGCGTCGGTTCTATCACGATCACGTTTTTATCCTACATCGTGTCTGGTTTGACGTCTGTAAATTGTGAATGGAGATCACTCTGGGTGTTCTGCGAATCTTCTAGGTTCTTTTCCGTGACTGTCCCTGTGTTTGTTTATGCTCATTCGTGTTTTTCAATGCAGTTTTCTTTTGTCTTCACCGCTACCCACGTTTTGATCTACCATGCCCTACGACTCACAGAACCACGCTTTTATGTGGTTTTTATTCTTTTCTACAGTTTGGAATGTCCTCACGTCACGCGTCTCTCTTATCCACAGGACTTCTTCGCCACAGTTCCAATCACGAACCGTCTGGTCTTTCACAGACTGGTTAATGCCTTGTTTTTCTTCTTCTCCACAGTTCGAAACTTGACCATGGCTTCCTCGAACTTTGTTGTATGCCGTTTGTACCTGACTAGGAATTCCTCTAACGATTGGCTCTTATAGCAATGTTAGCAAATAAATGTTGAAGAACGAAGGTATTTTTGATATTACATCTATTTTTTCCGCAACCAAGGCAACTTGATTATTGTTAACGTTAAAAGCCTCCTTCCATAACCTATGCTTTTTGGATCATAGATTTATTGTAAATAGCATTTCGATGTAATTATTTTTTTATTTCAAATATTTATTCCAAACAATGTACTTGCTTAAAAACTCTTGATACAAATAATTAGTACTTATTGCTCTGGATATTATCTTTCAAATTGATGAATATCCAAGTGAATGTAAATGCAATTCCTAATCATCTATCTTGCATAGAGATCAAAAGAGACCAATAGATGTGAATGATTTTGGAACAAGGTTAAGGACTTTCTATGTTGATTTTCCTGAATGAATATTTGCTGATTGTATGATAGATATTTTTTATTTATGAATGCTCTTCCCTGATAGAAACCAAATCTCCCTTTTTTAATCCTCAAATCAGATTCTAGGTAGATCGTCTGTTTTCTTAGTCCTAAAAGCTCCTAATATTCTCTCTTAGAGGGCGCCATGGCCTCCTCTTCCCCTCCTCCTAGACCTACCAATACCTCCTACACATCTAGGACAGCTCTAGACAACCTTCAAATCTCCACAGGTAACCTGTTCACTGTTCTGCAACAAAATATCCAAAAAGCGGTATATCCAAACTTTTAGGAAAACCAAAAACACGAACAACAATAGCAACCAAAAGGAATCACCTCCAAAGGTTCACTACCCACCTGAGGAGATGGAACAAAGGCTATGTTATCCAAATGAAAGGACATTGATATGAAGAATTATGGGGTCTTACCCAGAACCCAATAAACTCAGAGTGGATATACTCAAACAAGAAACCCACTAGAAAGGTATATACCTTCTTGATTCCAAGGGGATGTTTGATGGCTATATTCTTTTTAAAGGCCGGGAAGGATGCAAATTTTCATGGTGGTCCCTGGTTCATGAAAAAATAGGGGCTCTTCATGAAGTACTAAACACTCTCTTGCAACCTCAGCCTTTAGATATTACTAGCACAGTCCTAGTTTGGGTGTGGCTAAACCTGTTACCAAGTGGATTCTAGGGAGACATCACATTGAGGAGAACTGGAAACACCTTAGGTGAATACATAGCCAGATTGTAGTTCAGTTTAAACTGATCCGTGCGGAACTACACTCGGATTTGTGTATAGTGGATCTAGAAAATCCTCTACTACATAGAATCCTTATGGAGGTTGTAGGAGTAGAGCAGCCTCTTGCCTATGAAAATATTCCATTCTTCTGCCATATATATCATCAAAATGGACATCTAGAAATCTAGAATGCCCATTTTCTAGCTAGCAACAGCCAAAATATTGAAGAAGATAAAACATCTTAGGAAAGTACAAAACAGCCAAATACAGAGACAACCCACCTAGGAAAGGGACTCTTTACCCCAACATCAAGGCAAGGCACATGCTAGGAGAAAAGATATTTAATAAAGAGGTGCACTTTCATACCTCAAATTTATTTCAAGTGCCAAATGTATAAATAATGCAGAACAAGAAAGCATCCCTTTGGGAGCCATAGATCCAAGAAGACAAAACAAGAGCAGACAAAGGAAAATAGAGAACTTGATTGGGAAATAATGAATTCAACGAGTGAATCCAAGATCTAGAGAATGGGAAGAATTTCACTTGAGCCGCATAAGCTACAAAAGAATAAAACTTTGAGCAGTGAAATGGCTCCTATGGCAGCTTTATCAAGGAAATAAAAGTAGCTAATTAGAAAAACCTTTCAGGCTATGAGGTAATTTAACCCTCAAGAAATCCTTGCCCCATTTTAGAAAAAAAGTATAGCATGAAGTTGATCTCTAAGAGAGACAAACAAAGATGGGAGAAAAACTCAGAAATGGAGAGAGAATTTTTTGCTGTGTTGTTCTTCATTCAAATCAGAAATGGAATGGGTGAATACTAAAGTGAGAGATATGACCAACCAAATTCCAATTATTCTTTAGTCACAAGTTTAACTAATGCACCCACCTTTATTATTAACTTTTTACAAAGTTATATTTTTTTAATGTGGATGTATTTCCTAGGTTAATGTACTTTTATAATAATAATTACTTGACGTACATTTATAACCATTACATTAAATATTTTAACACCCTTCCTTGATGATCATATATGAAAACATGAAAAGTTTATCCCTCAATTTAATAAAATTTTCAATACATGGAGGTTTTGTAAATGCATCTATTGCTTGCTCCGGAGTTGGACAATATATAAACTCAATAACTCTTTTCTCAACCACAAAATGAATAAAATGGAAATGAACCTCTGATTTTACGCGTATGGAAAACTGGAATTTTGGTCAGTTTGAGCACACCATGATTATCACAAGATATACATGTAAGATTCTCCTAATGTAATTGTAAATCATCCAAATCTTCCTTAGGAAAGGTGCATCACATTTAGCCAAAACAACAGCCTTGTACTTTGCTTCTATAGAAGACAAAACAATAGTCTTTTATTTCTTGCTTAAGATTTTGCACATGTTTCAAGCCTGACGATATATCCAGTTGTTGATTTCCTTTCATGACATGATCACACCCAATATGAATCTGTATAACCTACCAACTGAAAATCATCAAAAACACCATACCATATTCTAAAAATTCAATGTACCTTTGATGCACCTCACAATCCTCTTTGCTACTCTCCAATGCTTAGCATTAGGTTTACTAAGAAATATACTAACATAGCTAACAAAAAAGGAAATATAAACCTAATGGAAGAAATATTTATTAGGCTACCCTCTAATTTTCAATAAAGTGATTCACCAACCTGCTTAACAAAATCACTTGAGGCTGCCAGTTTCAAACCATCCTCCATAGGGGTCATCATTTGCTTACAGTATGCCATCTTTGCATACTTTTTATGAAAAATAAACTCACCTCTATCTGTTTGCCAAAATTCAACCCTTGAACAATAGTGTACAAGACCTAAGTCTGTCATGTCAAAAGTAAATCAAAAATCTGATTTTACCTTATCTATATCATTGGTATTGCTTCCTGTGATGATTAGGTCATCCACATAAACAATAAGAATAATTATATCATCCACCAAAATTTTGACTTAAATATTGGGATTAGAAACACTCCTCCTGAACCTTGAATTAATCAAAAAATGATCATTTTTAGTGTACCATGCTCTTGGAACTTACTTCGGTCCATTGAGCACCTTCACCAACCTTAAGACAAGTTTTTCCTTACCAACAACCACCAAAACTTCTTAGTTTCATAATGTACACCACCTCCATCAAATCACTATTCAAAAAGGCACTTTTAACATCCATCTAAAACAATTTCCAATAAAATTGGGAAGCAATGGCAGTCACTAACCTGATTTTTTTCACATTGGGTGTAGGGGCAAATGTCTCCTTAGTCTATTCCCCTTGTTGGGCACACTCTTTGCTACAAGCCTTGCTTTATGTTTTTCCAGGGCACCATCCACCTTCAATTTGGTTTTATAGACCCATTCACAGCCAATTTTCTTTTTATTTGGTGGCAAATCAGCAAGCACTCAAGTTTTGTTCCGCATCAAAGCATCATACTTAGTTTTCATGGCTACCTCCCAGTCTGACTTTCCTTGTGCTTCCTTATAAGAAGAATGCTCACTCACACTATAAGAAACAAAAATAGAATCACAACCAACATCAAATGTAAGAGGATCATATACCTTATTGACATTTCTCTTTGGTCTTGAAGCAAAGTTAGACATGTCCAACTCATCCTGGTTTAAATCTGTTAAAGTAACATGATACCACTTTGGTCTCGTCATTGGTGAAACCTGCTCAATTGAATCAGGTCTAATCAAATCTAAATCAGCATCATCAGCAACCTGTCCAAGAGGAGAATCAAACTCCAAATCAGCCTCTCCAATAGGCATTTCAGCAGAAAACATCTTGAACCTCCTGCACATTTTTTAGAACTATCTGGAGCCATGTCATTAGAGCTCAAAATACATGGAGAATCTGATTTTACTGCTGGTTGTAACTGAATATCAGAACTGAAAAGACTATTTACCTCGTCAAAATCAACATCCCTACTGATAGTTACCTTTCTAGTAGATATATCCATGGTTGTATTCTTTTGATTGCTCATTATAGCCAACAAAGACGAATTTCTTGTACTTCTTATCCAATTTATTGCGAACAGATCTGGAACATGAACATGTGCAATGCAACCAAAGATTTTGGAGAATAGTACCTTTGGTTTCTTGCCTGACCAAACTTCTTGTGGTATGATCCCCTGCAATGCCTTGGACGGGATTCTATTAAGATTACAAAAAATTATGTTTACCACTTCTTCCCAAAACTCCATTGGCATATGTTTACCACTTCTTCCCAAAACTCCATTGGCATATGTTTACCACTTCTTCCCAAAACTCCATTGGCATACTCTTACCCCTTATCATACATCGATTCATTTCCATCACCACTCAATTCCTCCTCTCGACAACTCCATTTTTCTACAGTGTATAAAGGGCAGAAAATTGTCCTTGCACTCCTCATTTTGCACAGAAATTAGGAAATGCAAGTTGCTAAAAAAAGCATCACTATTATCAGTACATGGAAACTTAATTTTCAAACTTGGTTCAACCTCTACAACATCTTTAAACTGTTTTAATTTCTCAAACACCTCACTTGTGTTTGAGAAATAAACCCAGATCCTCCTACTATAATCATAAAAAAAGTGTAACTATAAAGCACCCCACACACACATAGATGTGTGTGTGTGATACATCCATTGATTTTCCAATGTTTTTACCTTCATTGGACCACAAACATCTGCATGCACCAATTCGAGATAAGGGGTGGTCTTCCATGCTATTTCCCTTGGGAATGCTCTCTTGTACTATTTTCTCTTCAAACGTGTTGAATATACCTTTTTCTCAATCTGGAATGACATAAAACTAATAACGATATTGTTTTTCATAAGCAAAAAGAGAGATTCCATTAAGATATCCATGCCTTTGGTGCCAAACTCAATACTCCGAATTGTATACATCAAGAGGTTGTGTTGTTCTTTGAACCATATGATATACATCTGATGATGGGATTACCTTTAAATATGGAGGATAGGGTTATTTTTGTTAAGTTTATTAACGGGTATTGTAACCCTGCCTTGTATCCTCAACATCGAAATTCATCAATTCATCATGACAATAAGGGTCTCAATATTAACTACTTACAATGTAGAGTTGAATTGTGTTCAAGACTACTCACTAGGTTGGCAAGTAATTTGAGAGGATCTAACTTGCCCATATCGTTTTTTCCATCCATGGAAGAATTGATGGATAGTGTAATATACAGTTTTGTGAAATATATGTTGTTGAAGCTTAAGACCTACCTGACAAAGTTCTTCAAGGGGTTCCATATGTCATTACACACTCTTTTCTACTCTATGAAGTTATCATTAGGGTGAATATTCTTAGAGACAAAGAAAACTTAGTCCCATTCACTATTCTTGATTGCAAGCCTAAACTTTTTAGATGGTACCCCTTGGGAGTGGATGTCCCGCCACCCCAAGTCTTTAAATTTAACATTGCACATGAATAATCTCCAAGTCATTATTGATGACAATCACAACACTTCCCCCCAGAAAGGTTAGAGTAGAAGACAATTGAGGAAGAGGAGGCCTAACATACCTCTCATTCAAATTAAGAGGATGAGGAAATGGAGGATATCAATTCAAGGATGATGATAATGCATTTGACAAAATAGCATGAAAAATTAGGGAATGAAGACCCCATTGATGATGATGAAGTGTTGCCCATGCAACAACCAACCTAGGAGTCGATGAAGTGACCAATAATCATGCATCCTTTGAGAAATCCATTTTCTCAAGGGCGGTCCCATGTGCTTCTTTATCTTTTAGTGTTCTTAATAATTATATTACTTCGGTTGTTATGTTAACCAAAATGTGGTTAAGTTTCCTTCACCTCGACATCCACTCTCTACTTCTAAACTTGAGGTATCAAAAAAAATAGTTATTGCTAGCAATAAAACCGCCATCATTGGTGTCAACACTTAAACCAATTTATTTCTATAGTTAATAGGATGATGATAGGTTTCTTACTAGAATATGAGCATGACATGGTTAGTTCACATCCAAAACCCAAGGCTGTAGATGTCGATGTCGATATCAACAAGCAGTTGTAACCCTGTAACAAAGTCCACAGAATTGAAAAAAAAAGTTGAGCCTCTCAAACAACTTATAGACTTATGATCAGCCCATAGTGACTCACGATCAGCCTCATCTTGACCATTCCATGCAGCCTAGACAACATCCTATGCAAACTCCTCCTTCACGGTAACAACAAAGGTTGGAAATTAAATATAGTATGTTGAAGACCAATTGGCACTCATTTATTTTCTAAGGGGAAAGACGCAGGAAATTGGGAGTTTGGAAGTAATACATATGTAATTAGGTTAATTTCATATGAGGATGGAAAGAAAATATCATATTTCAGAATCATCAAAGTGGCAGAGTAGGTCTACCCTCTAGATGGGAAAATGTAGGATTCATATGCATTTGCACGACCAATGAGAGAATGGCATTTAAACCAGGATTATTTGAAAAAAACTAGGGTATTGGCATGGGACTATGCTGAATAAGCTGAGATAGGAAACATTACAAGCGAAAATGTATAAGATTATTTGGTGCAAAAGGCTATTGATTGGCTAGCCTTTTTGGATAAGGCACCATGGTGCTTTCTTATGTCCAAAATGAGTAAGAATGAAGAAAACAAACACAACAGAATTTCACGACATGCAGAATACGTATGAAATGGAACACTTGATGCATCAACAATCCAATTCAAGGGCATGTTTGTTGAGTCCTGATAATGTGATGTTAGAAAAGCAGATGAAGACAAAAAAAAATCCAGAATTTCTCATTTAGAGAACCAGTTAGCTTCCCAAAAGAAACAATGTGAAACATATTTCACAATTGGAAGTCCAAGTTCATGTAATTTGAGATGGATGCAACCAGATTTAAAAACAGAAAAGCAAAATGACAGCAACAAAAAACAGAATTGGAGCAGTGAAGATGGATTTTGAGAAATGACTGGCAGAAGTAGAAAATGAGGCCAGTAAAGCCAAGAGTGCCACTAAACAAGTAGTGTGGGCTGTTGTGAAATTGAAGAATATGTACCAAAAATTAAAGGCTGATTATGATCAATTGGAGGGAAACACTTCAGTTTCAGCATCGCTCTCTACTTCAGCCTCGATCTAGTTTCCAATAAAAGCATCAACTGTCTTCCTTTGTTCCTTTAACTTTTGCAAACTTTGAGAATAAGTGTCCCATTGAAGTGATTCCCACACCATTAAAAAGGAAATTTTGAGTAGATATGGATCGAGTATTGTTTCAAAAATATACATGGATTATCGAGGGAGATATGACCATTTAAATTTGATTGTAAATTTTATTTTCAAAGTTGAAAAATTGCCACATCTTTCAAACCTGAAAATTACCTCGCGTCCTATAGGGTTAGAATAATTAGGACAATGATGATGATGTCAAATATAGACAACAATCTGGTGAGATGGTCAACAACCCATTGATAGTGCTTCCAATGCTGAATATCACAAGCTTCTTGGACAATTTTCTCACATGACTAGGATAAGTATGAGTAATCCTCCTTATGATGATACAAATTGAATTTCTATGCTTCATCGTAAATTGGTTATGAAGGATAACAAGTTGGTGATGAAAGATAAGAACATTTCCACTTTGAAAGAAGCTTGTGAAATTTGCAAGGACGGACTTAACTCCTACCACGGTGCCACCAACAAGGAGATTTTGTTGATGATTGTGATGATGATGGCACATGTGGAGAGGTCACGTTACTTTGCGATCAATTAGTAGAGAAGAATCTAATGATCAAACATTTGAAGCAACATAGCCATTTTGAGTTCACAAAAAAGACAAGGAGATTCAAAAATATCAAAGCATTTGCATTGATCAAGAATCCAGAATTGATGGTTGTATCACTATTGAGCATACCCTGGAGAAAAATATAGGGAAATCCTCTTGTTCATCACAAGGTTGCATCCCTTCTATTGATGGTGATGTTTCTCCCCCTCCTTCTATCCTTCATGATTCTTCCAAAGATGATATTATTTTTGCAGATGATAACTCCAAATTAGTTGATGATACTTCTAGTGGTTCTTCCATGACTTCCAAGGGTAGCTTTTGATTGTTTCCATTTTCATGTTTTGGTTACCATTTCTGATTTTAGCGAGTTTGAGAAGCATAAAAAAGGCATTGATTTGGAGTTTCTTCAAAAAATGGGGTATACAAGAGGTGGACTTGGAAACATGGATAGGGGATTGTTGATCCTATTGAGCTCATTATTACACTTGGGAGAGCATGCCCTAGTCATCTTGAGATGATTTCTATGAAGGATGGTGATGCATCTGCTTCCATTGAGCAGCAATTTGAGTATACATCAGTGGATGATTCCTCTCAACCAAAAGAACCAGTGTATAGGCCTTGACTAGATTTGACTCTTTGTGAGAAGCAACAACTAGAGCACGGATCCAAGCCACATCACCATCCCCACCCTGGAAAGGAAATTTATTTGAGGTTTTCACTTGATATCATTTTGGTGAAAGGAGGCAGTCTAGACCTCAATACAAGTTTCAAGATTTTCACTATTCGTGTTTTGGCCATACTAGGAGATAGATGGCACAATTTTAATTTGGCACTTGTTGGGTTGATTTTGGATGGATTGATTCTAGGGCATGGTAATACTTTGTTAATGTTTAAATAAATTCTATGAGTGTGTCTCCTCAACACTAGGGCCTATTAGATCCCACAATTGATGATTATATGGTTATATTTGATTGGTGGATAGGCACATGCTTAAGCCCTCTCTTGAGCTTATGATTAAGTATGCATTCTTCACGAGGTTCATCCACTTTGGAGGATATGTTTTTGCATTAGTAGAGTTGGATGATGATGAAGATATTGTTATTGATAAAGCCTTATTAAAGGCCTCCTTGCTCTAGGATAAACTTGTTCCCTTCTAAGAACATTCACTTGCTCTTCATTTTGCTACCATCATAGAATTTTTTTACCCTTTTTTTGGTTTGGTGGGATAATCTTTAATTGCTTTATAATAGTGTAGCCATGATTATGGTAGTGACGCCTATGCTAGTATAAAGTGTCTCTTAGGATGTTTTGGCTAGACCATATAAGATTTGAAGTTTTCTACCTAGACTTGCACCCATCTTGGCACATATTAAGATTACTTAGTGGAGATGCCATCCTTTGTTGTTTTTAGATGCCCTTGCTATGAGTTTACCATCCTTTATTTTTTTTGGATGGATTTGATGCTTTGAATCGGAAATGCCATTTTTTATTTCAGAGTGGATGCCCTTGCTACTTTGATAAGCAATACTTGGTTTATTTTTGAATGACCTTGATGATTGGGGAATGCCATCATTTCTTGGTTTGATAGATGGTTTGGATGCATTGAAGATGTGCTTTTAGAATGCTTGGTTGCTTCTACATTTACAACTGACCCTCTTCAAGGACATATGTGCTGGCATAAAATGTTGTTTACACCATATTCGTAAGTTTACTTAGGTTAGTGAGTTATCCTAACTATCATTAGCTATTTTCCCTTTTTTTATTAGGAAAATAGGAAAAGTGGGCTATGAATAAGCAGACCAATCAGAATAAAAAAGTATTTCAGCCAATCAGAAGTGAACATGATGTCATGTGACCAATAGGATAATTTTAGTTTTAGCCTTAAGATTCTATAAATACTTCATTCTCTCTCATCTGGAAATTCGTTGAAAATAGCTCAAAACTCTGTTAGAGTAGCTTAAGAAGAGTGATAGAATAGATTTAGTTTGTCTATCAAACTTTTTCCATTGTAATTTTGTAGTTCATCTCTAATATTTGAATATAAATTTCAGTTTTGGGTTTGTTTCATGTATGGAGTCATTACAGTAGAAAATATCCTCGTAAGCTTTTGTGCAAGTTACAAGGATTTTCTACATGGTATTAGAGCATACTATCTGAAAGTTTCCATCTTGTTGAATAAAATTAGTTCTTGAAGAATGAGGAAATCAATGCTTGAGGCACTCTTATTATTCTCATCCTCTTTCTCCATGGTTTTCTCTCAAACCCTTGTTTTCTTCTTCGTGTTTTATTCATTTTCTGAAAATTTTGTTAGAATTTTGGTTCTGGGGAGTTTTAGAATTTTTATAGGGAGCATTTCTAGATTAGAATATCAGGGGGAGCATATTTATTTTTGTGGGTTTCACAAAAAATTAAAGAAAAAAGGATTTTGGAGCATTTTTCAGGAGTTGTAAGTGGGTATTTGAAAAAAATTAAGGGTTTTGAACATTTTATGGTGAGTGCTAATATTTTTAGGGGAAACTCTGAAATTTTACAAATTTTATGGAATAAATATGGGGGTTTGAATATTTTATATTTTTTTAAATTCTGGGAATAAAGAAATTGGGCAGGTTTCCTTGCCTATTGACATAAATCTAGTAAAAATCATCATTTTGAACCAAAAAATCAGTTTTAGAATTTTTTTGTCATTCTAGGGATTTTTAGAAAATTTTAAAGAAAAAATCAGGTTGTTTTGGGCCAAGAAATTTTCACAAAGAAATTTAAAAAATGAAGGGCCAAGGGCCCTAATTGGGCCCTTGCCCTACCTGTTTGACTAAGCTCCTTGCTTGGTGAGCTATTCTTGCCCCTTGGAGAGCTCCCTCTACTAGGCACAACCTGTGTCACCTGTGCTCCACCCTTCCTTCGCTCCACTTCCCTTCCCTTCTGTTCGTGTACAATAGGCATGCCTCCCAACCCCTCCATTGGTGCTCCTCCATGGCCCTCACTCCCTGCTCTCTACGAAATCCTTGCCGAGTTCCCAACACAAGATCGATGATCCATCAAGCCACCCAAGCTTGAGGATCTTGAGTGACCTCCTTCAAAAGGCTGAGCCAAACCTTTTCAAAGAGCGACACTCTTTTTTAGGCCTTTTTATATCTTTTGCACCTTGGAGGCCCCCATGACATTCTTTCTTCATGAACTTAGCCCTAAACACATTTTAAAATATCAGAGGGTGGATCCGTGTGGTAGGAGGTCACAACCCCCACAAATGACATTGTTCCTTTTGTAGATGTCCTACATAGCCCCCATTCACAACAAATTCAACTGCTCATATCTTGAAATCAAGGGTTGTTTTTTATAAATTG
Source organism: Torreya grandis (assembly GCA_037957365.1). Lineage (NCBI taxonomy): Eukaryota > Viridiplantae > Streptophyta > Pinopsida > Cupressales > Taxaceae > Torreya > Torreya grandis. The sequence continues at coordinate 2,275,473 of JARHVA010000847.1, read as the reverse complement.
GACAATTTTTCGAGAAGAATCTAGATCTACTGTTGTTTTTCATTCATATTGTAAGAAATGGTTTTTTCTGTTTCTAATTTTAAGATAAAAATTATAATTTGGAAGCTTTGTTGTAACAATGCATCATTAAAAGTAGTTGTGGGCGGGAAAATTGTTATAAACACACTAAATTATAAAGTGCCACATTTTTTGGTGGGGGTTTCTCCATTATAATTTTTTTTTGTGGACCTTTTTTTTGTGTGCACCACTACACACACTCTTTGTGGTTCCTATTTTTTCATGTGCCTTTCTCTTTCCGTTTCTAACAAAAATGGCATTATTGATGACAAACTAGCACTCTTAAATCCTTATAATTGTTTCACCTATAATTTACTAAAATGAACAATCTACTAAGGAGTAAAGGTCTCTATAGGGTCACACAAGGCACTGAACTTGAACCTACTCAGGGTATTGAGAAGCCCAAATGATGCAACAGATGTGATGAGGAATTTGACCTCATTCCCTCTTTGTTTCTGCTTAATTATTGTTTCATCTAGAGAAATTGCAAACACCTAAAGATGATTAGAACACACTAAACAAATTCTATTCAGGATCATCAATTGGAATTCAACGTCATTGATCTTAATCCCAATGATTATGACAACACTTATAATTACATCTCTCAAATTAAGCATTTAAGACTTCAGTTGCTAGATTGTGATATTAAAAAGGATGATGAGCATTTGATACTTGGGATCCTATTAAAATTGAGCGAGCACTATTATGTATTTGTTTCTACCTTCCACACAAACAAATAATAATTACAAGATGCCTACATTTAATGATTTTTTTGGATGTCTTACTCACAACCAAGACAAACTTAATCATATGGGCACCATAACTTCAAAGATTTAAACATCTCATGCACTTCTTGCAAATCATCCTCCACCAAAGAAGATTAACAAAGGTTCTAAAGCACAATCTAATCAGAAACCTTCCTCTTTCTTACCCAAACACGACTCTAGACCAAACAGAGGAAATCTAAAGTATGCCTTATGTGGGAAAAATGGGCACATGGAGGACCATTGTTACAATAAGCTGGAAATCCTAATAGAAGAAATGAAGAAATATCATATCATTCCTCCTTTAAACAAGGGAAAATCTAGGGCCCTTGTCTTCATTGGCACATGTTTTTGGGGGCTCTTGTTTGCTCTTTGTTGGTACTTGTATTCGTTTCATTACCATTTTGTTTGCAACACACTGCTTTACTTTACCTTATGTACTTTTATTCCTTTGTTTGGCTTCTAGGATTATTTCTTCCTAGAAAATTCTATTGTTAACTAATGTATCCTCGAGTCCCGTTGACCTACTTTTGATCATATGTGGACATTAATATAATTTATTTCTTTCTTCTGAATGTGTTTTCCATTCAGACATCTATTTTTAGTGTCCTTTTTCTAGTTAGGTACTCAAATAGTTTTGATGCCTCCTTTTTATGCATGGGTGCCTTATTAGGCATGTTGTTTCTCAGGGCCCATGTGAGGATATTTTCACTTTGTAAGCACTTGTTCAGTGGTGGTATGTGTTAAGTTGTGGACCTTCACATATTTAGTCCATTCATGCATAGTTTTTTGCATTATATTTCCTTGGTTCGTTGGATGTTTCTAGGTGATTTCTTCTTCTGCACAACTTTTCTTGAGTGATGGATTTTCCCAACAATGCATGGAGTTATTTTTCTCGCATGGATCCACCACCTTATTTTGTTGGATTTATCTTTTGCTAGTTAGTTTTCTTCAGCACTATCCTCAACTTCTTTCACACATCACTCCAATTCAGCATTATTGGGGGTACTATATAGTGTACCGCTTCCTTGGCATGATCACCAGTTTTTTGGCAGCCTTCAATGATGGATTAGTCCATCCATATGTACTGTCTCTTGACAAATTTGAGTGATGGATTATCCCATCCATGTGTACTTTGAGTGATGAATCATCCCATTAGAACACTTTTGATATTTTGAGTGATGTATTAGCCCATCCATCATCACCTCTTCAGCATCTTTGACTATTGACAGAGTAACTTTTGGAGTCCCCAACATCTATCATATTTTGTTGTGATCGAGTACTTGATTCAAACCAATCATGCATTTTCATTTTTGGAGGACTTATTCTTGTGGACAAGTTGATTGCTTCCTCTAGTGAAGCATTACTGGAAGCACCAACACATTTCTTTTCAAAGTGATCCTCATATTCAGGGCCAACTTCGTTGACTAGGTTGTTACAATGACTAATCACCTTTGTATTCTGGCAAGCCGGGGTGGTGTCCATAAGGATACTCTAATATTTTCTCTATAGTGAGCAAAATGTATACGGGTACCTAATTAGTCTAGTTGTTGGAACCCATTTTTCATAGGTATCAACCTCATTTTTTTTTGTACTCACCCCCTAGTTAGGGAAAATTTTAAGGACCTAGAGGAAAAAAGGTTCTAGAACGGGTGGTGAATCTTGCTGGAACGGGATTTGTTGGTTGACGAATCTTGGAATATTAACCTTCATGATGGTGGCAAAAATGGAAAAAACTCAGAAATTTGTTGTGGATGTAAAGGCGAATGTTGACTAAATTGTATAATTTAGTAAAATATTTTGACAAAATTCAAATTCCACTCAAGGTTATATTTCAGTAGTCATTGGAGGCATGAGGCCATTTCTGCAACACTAGTGATATTGTAATTTGTCATATTTTTCATTCTGTAATATTGTAATACTGTCAAATATGTTCTTTCTTTTCTTCTTGATTTTAATATATTTATTGTTATGCTATCATAAAAGCATCGTGATATTGGAAAAGTAATGCAGGCTTACAAAAGCATCACTTGGCATACAAAAGCATCACATTTGCATACAAAGGCATCGCATAGCATAAAAAAGCATCACAATTGCATTCAAAAACATTACATAGAGAGGAATATAAAGTTTGATTAGCGAATGACTAAACAAAGCATCGCGCCGAATACAAACTTCTATGGCCCTAAAGAAAGCACCATAACAAATAAAATCTAGGTGCAAGGAAATAAATAATAGCATCACGGAAAAGCATAACATATAATAGCATTGCATGGCATACAAAAGCATTGTCTAGCATCTTTGTTCAATTCAACGACTGTGTGTTCATTTGTAATTAAGGCTACATCCGACTAAGCACCGTGTCGTACTATGTCCACTGTCATTGTTCACCTTCGAAGAGGATTCATCAGTAAGGGAACTTAAGAGTGATTGGGTGATGACATAAGCAATACTTAATAACGAGCATTCCAATGTAACCAAACTTAAACTTAATATGGATTTATTTGATGCCATTTCACCTAAATCCTCCTGCAAGCTACTTGAGTCATATCCGAATATGTTGAATTGACATCCTCCATATTTGTTATTTGGGTCGTGATCTTGACATATATGTCATTCACATTCCTTTGATTGGCGTTGCTACCATAATGAATGAGTTACTTCCTCGTGTCATCTCATAAACAAATAAGCCTTCCTTCTTCCTCGTGTGAAATATAATTACATCCCTTGTGTGTTGATTTTTGGTTAATTATGCTCCCTTTTGCCATAATTGTCCTCATCCCACTAGTTGCCTCATCAGTCTATAAATCAGCTTAAATTCATTTGAAGGACATACCTCTTTCATCTTTTGTATTTCGATTCCTTCTCATACCAGTGCTTCTAGTTCACTGTTGTCTACATATCTCTATCGATGGATTCTAATACTAATGCCAAGTGCAAGCCCCCCTTGAAATAAATGGCCAATAGTTCCTCATGGATGGTCTTCCTATGGTACAGGGAAGTGGAAATTGCCCCATGGATAAATCGATGGGTATGCATGGATTGGAGAACACAAAGGCCAACCATTGAGATGTCAACACATTGACGAAAGATTGGATGGTCATCCCAAGAGTGCGAATCAGTTAGTGAAGGAGCATAAAATGACGGGCACGTTCATAGCTGATGTGAATTTTGTTATTTCTGGAAACATGCTGAGTGTTGAGTTTACAAAGCGATGGATGAAATTGATGGACAAATATATTGTGAATAAAAATATGACACCTATAGTTGATCCTGTTGGCATTCGCTCTAGCTATCATAGGATTCCGCACATCATGATCCCATATTCTTGCATAATACTTGTTAGCCCTCGATGACATTTTTTATCATCTACTACATCAATTTTTAATATTGGAATATATATGCATTTTGTACTTCTATAAATATTATATATAGCATATAAACTTCCTTTATTAGCCATTGTGTTTTATCATTGATTATGCTATGAATGTTTCTTGCGATCTCTGTCATGTACTTCATGCCTTGGTTTCCATTTGTTTAATGAGCACTTGCATTTTTTCTTTTTCTCCCTTTTGCAAATCACATTCTGAATATGGAGTATGGTTTTAATACGCTGTGAGGGCAACATGTAATAAATTTCAAATTTTATTTTCCTTCCATATTTTGCATCAAACTAAGTGCATTCAATTTTCCATGTTGCACTCCAACCTTCAAGGTGGGATTTGCATCCATAGAAATTTGTCATTCCCCTATACTTGCATTTTAACACTAGTCAAAATAATAATGATGTGCTAGCAATTTTGAGCTATACTTATAAAATATTTGCATACTTGTAAAATCTTCGCATACTTGTAAAATAATCACATGCTTTTAACAGACATCTAAATGCATCGCTTTCCTATTATAATATCGCTCACCTAAAAAACCATTGCTCATTCGCAAAAGTATCGCGGGCAATGGAAAAGCATCACATGCATTGAAAAAACATTGCGAGCATTGGAAAAGCATTGTAGACTTATAAAAGCATTGCAGGATTAGAAAAGCATCTCATAAAATAATCACAATGGATGTTGGTCTAGGCATGCCATGAAATGGATTTGCAACGGTTCCTCAATATGGGGTCTTTGGCAATTTGTGAAGATTTTTGAACTTTGGAAAGATTGGGTAGTTTTTATTGTATCTAGTATGATGTTAGTCTCTAGTTTGTATATAGATGTTACTCTCTAGTTTGTATAAGTTTTTGCAATACAACAATATAAGCACTGTAAATAATTTTGATATTTTAATATAAAAGGGTAAGGGACCCTTTAACCTTTCTTTACCAATTATGTTTCTTGTATATTTGATAATGAATAATGGCAAAATATAAATTGCATAATAATGACAACATTTGAATAAAAGAGAAGTTGGTATCTTAATCTAACACCATAAAAAAAAATGTATCAACGTAATCAATAGAGACCATTCAAAATTATGCATCAATTTTCCTTGCAAACCACTTTCAATTTCAGGCTTGTACAATCATCAAATGCTTGGAAAAGCATCACAAAATTTTACAATTATGCATATAGACGCAAGAAGTATTATGTACTACTAGAAATTTCACCCAATCCCAACCAATGCTTTTAGACACATGTTATTCAATGATGCCTAATGGTTGGGGAGGTCCAACAAGGCAAGCGATGCTGCAAACCGTGGCCAAAATTTACCCTCTTCCTCATTGTTCACTAGAAGTGAACCATTGTTTTTAAAATGTTGTGAACTACATCCAAAATTTCTCCTCTTCCTTTGTTCATTGAACGCAAACCAATGTTTTTAAAATGTTGCGAACTACATCCAAAATTTCTCCTCTTCCTTTGTTCATTGAACGCAAACCAATGTTTTTAAAATGTTGTAGCATTCCTCCCCCAGAGTAGACGAAGCAATTCAAAAGCTTTCAGCCAATGAATTGAGCCATGCAATATTGAGGCTTTAGAAGAAACAATGGCTTCCTTTCCGGATCCGGTTGACTCAAAGTATGCTAGTGCAGAAAAAGGAGCAGGCAGACCTTGGGCCAAGCCATGGAATCATGCCAAAATACAATAGAACAGACTCTATGGTAAGTTTCATCTTTGGAAGAGCTCAATACACAAGTTTGTAAGACAAGCATCTATTTATGATAAAGTTGAGGAAGGAGATTAACTTATCAACATTTGATGAAGGTTATTTTTGAATTCTCACACTGTAATCTAAGAGTTGGATCATCAGTATCTTCCCCACTCCACTTGACACTTAGATGTCGATCTAAGAAAATCAAGTGAGATGTCATTAAGGAAATTAATATGAAAAATACAAACAATGAACCCAATAGGATGTCATTTTCAGTAGTGAAAATGTTCACGTTTGCAAGGTAAATATCATCACAAGCTTGGAAATGCATCGTGGGCTTGCAAATGCATAGTAGGCTTGGAAATGGATTGTGGGCATTGGAAATGCATCGCATGCTTAGAAATGCATCATGTGATTTTAAATGCATCACATGGTTGGAAATGCATCGCAGGCTTGGAAATGAATTGTGAGCTTAGAGATAAATAATAATTGTTTCGTAGAATATGATATTTCTTAAAAATGAAGAATGGTTCATGAAATATTGTAACTGAATGAACATCAACATCAAAACGAGTACAATTGTTTTTTTTGAATTTTGAATACACCATCACCAATCTAAATTCAATGAAAGTTTCCAATTCATTGTTGTTTGAACATTTACATCATCTGCTTCACCATTTATCTGACTTTCTTGACATTAAAACGGTGCAATATTTTTGTCCTTGTTTTCAACAAAGTCATTTGTTGTGTTGGTCGAATTGTTATTAACCCCTTTCCTTTCAATAATCGACTTCTTGCCAAAGCCCTATCATAGGGGAAGTTATTAGCAATGTACCATGATGTGTAAAGTCTCAAACAATTATTCAAATTTTTGTCAAGCTTGTTTTGTAATATGCACTTTATAAAGGACAAGGCACTAAAAATTATCTCTTCTTCATTAGAACCCAAAATCATTGTTTGACATAGATCAGCCAGTGAAAAAAAACACCTAAAGTTTCCTGCAAAACATTGCTAAAGCCTATTTTTTCCATAGCTAAATTATTGTTCCACACTCAGAGGGATCATCCAATAATTTTGGATTGATCAAACATTGTAATGACAAACTGTTCAGATTGATCGCTCAACATGTTGTTATTTAAAATACATGGAATCATCATTCCATTGATATCAACAGTATTACAAAAAATGTTTAATCAAAGTAATCAATTTTTTGTGGCAATCTTCTTGTAAAGGAAGCAGATTTGGGGCACTATTCCAATAGGTGGGATTTACTATAGCCATCACATCAATCAATTCATCCCTGTAAAAATGTTTTATTATTTATGAAATTAGGGAAGTTGCAATCTCTTAACCTTATCCTCGTTGATGAAAAAATTTCATCAAATTGTGGCCTTGTGACATGTAACTCATCAATGTTATCATTGGCTAGTCTTCGAAAGTAATACATGGGTATCTCATATCTACATATAGATACACATAAATTTCCCAATATATTTAACTTTAAAAGGTTTCTTGGATTTCCAACATGTATCAAACTGTTCCAACTCTCAAACTTTAGATCCAAAAAAGAAGTCTCTTGATTAAGATAAAACTTCTCTATAGCCAGACAAACATGTCCCCTCAATCTTTTTAAATCAACAATATATATATATTTCTCTCTTGCAATTGTTTAATTAAATGGTGCATTTCATCCAACATGGGAAGGAGGCCACACAACATCAGAAATGTCTCTATATTAGTGAAACATTGTATCAAATCTTGAGCCTTATCCACTTCTTTGCGATGCTACCACATTACTCCCAATAAGGATGGATACTCATTGTACACCCTACGCACCAATTGATACAATGAGATCCACCTCATGTCAACATATTTTAATAGTGTATGCCAGTCTGTTAGACCTACAAATTTTTGGAACTCCATGAACCTTTTAGGACTATAACAAAAATAAGCATGCACCTCATGAATAAGTTCTTCAATTTTTGCTACATATCTAAATTTGTTGACTATTTTGTATGCTAGATTCATTCTATGAGCCATACAATGAATGGCAATCATATACAAGCAATGGGATGTTTGGAGTTGTACATACCATAGTTCAAAATCTCGTTCTCAGCGATTTCTCGAGAGGGCACAATCTAAAATGAATCTCAAATCTCGGGAATTTCTCGACATTTCTTGGCAACTCTATCGCTACTTTTTAAAACATATAAATTCATAAAATAAACTTAAATTAAATGTAAAACATTGTTAAATGACATGAGATTAATTTTGATTATTGGCCATTGTTTTTGACATTCAACACGAAGATCAGAGTATGGATAATATGGTCTTGCACAAAAATGTGTGCAAATCATTGCCCTAGTGATCTATGAAAAAATTGCCAGTGGTGGTCACAACCTTAGCAACTGAAAAATCACGATAGTTTGCAAAATCCATGTGCTAGTTTGTAGTCATGTCTTTGGTTTGCAACCTTATAGCCTACAAATTCATCTTGCAAAGTCATCTTCTGGTCTGCGTTAGTGGAAATCGTGAATCACAAATTGCTCAAGTCTACAATCAATTCTTCGTCACATTTCTTGTGTTCTTCTACGTCTAGTCTGTGGTCTGCAAATCCTTCATCGACTACACTTGTCGCATTTCTCCTTCAAATCGCAATCTAGCCTACAACACGTCCTCCTTCACTCCATTCTTCTCCTTGCAACTCGTCACAATCTCTATTAACGTGTCTATAAATCACAAAGTCGCAATAAACACCATGTCTGCTCTTTCCCATGCCCTAGAGTTGACTTTGTCTCTACACTACAACTTTCCAATGCCAAGATAACGGGGATTTCTCGGCGATTTTAACTGAATAATCGCCGATATTACTTGAAAAAATCGCCGAGAAATCAAGGTTTCTCATCTCGCAAGAAATGGAACGATTTCTCGACTGGCAGTCATATCGCAAGAAATGGTGAGAAATAGCGAGAAGTAGCCTAGATTTGGAATAGTGGTACATTCAAACCATTGCGATGACCTTGAATTATAGATGCTCCATCTGTCCCAACACATAAGAGCTTTGTTGCAATTGCATAATCATCCATGCCACCAATCTCCTTCAAAATGCTTACTACCAGTTCACAAAGGTTTTCAGCATTGCAGTTTTCTGTCATCTTGTGAAGAACAAGTAAATAAGGTTGTCTCACATGATTTTCAACAATATAAACATGCATACAAACCCAAGAAATATTATCTACTATTGTAACCTCATCAATAGACAACACATATTATGCATGCTTAATTTTCTCTTTCAAGTCTTCTTTCTCAACCATAGCTAGGCATCTCACCCAATCCCAACCATGAATTTCAAACCAATGAGAATGAGGAAAGTATGAAACACCAAGAAAAGTAAGCATGATCTTATCTTCAATAAAATATGTTATAGGACAACCTCTTTTCAAAGTGTGAAAAGCAACAACTAGTTGAACTATTTTACCTAAATGATTGTTTTGAATGATCTTTTCAAATTGAGATGCAATTGTCCCTCCATTTTCAACAAGTATTCTTTGATTTATAATGTACACCTCATATGCTTTTGCATTCCTAATATGAAAATAGTCAACCACAACTTTCCATTTGGCAACATGCTTCACAATTCCATTTTTCAGTTTTCTTTTTGTATATCTTTCCTACATGCTTCTCAACAGATTCCAAGTTCAGTTACATTGTCTTGTCCATGCCAAGTTCTTAGATACAAATTGTGCATTTGCATTCCTTGGGAGCTTGATTTTTATTTTCATTTTCAATAGGTTCAATGAATGGAAACTTTTCCACCCACTCTAACTTGAAATTCCTTCCCAAACCCCATTTTCTTCGCTTTCTCTTTATGGTATAATCTAGTGTCCTTGTAGTATTTGTGGTGGTGCAATTTTCTTGACTATTGAAATTTTCACTTCCAACATTAAATATATTAGATTTCAGTGTCCCAAAATTAGAGTTAAATTCCAATCCTTCTAATGATGTAGATTTGAGCTCATTCAATGGGATGTCTTCAAGCAGAGGAATTTCATGGTCGTCATCACTGACAGTGTAAATCATTAAATTGCCATTTAACTCATTTTGAGTTTCATTTTGAATGTAATCATCATACCCTGAAAATGGCGGAGATGGAGTTGACATAGATGGTTTCTCAAAATAACATGCAATACTTTGTATCCGAAAGGTGTTGCACTTGTTTGCTTTCCTGAGGTTTCTCGGTTACTTGCCATTTTCCTGTAAGGAAATATTTTAAGTTACTATTATAGCTGAATTGTTAAAACGGCATAACAAACTTTTAAAATCTTCACGTGCTTGTAGAAACATCGCTAGCTTTGATATGCATCACAGTGTTACAAATGCATCACAAGCTTAGAAAAACATCGTTGGCTTAAAAAAGCATTGTAGGCTCAGAAAAGCATAGCGGGCTTAGAAAAGTATCGCAAGTTGAGAAAATCATCTCAAGCTCATAAAATCATCACTGCCTCATAAAGGCATCGCCGACTCATTAAAGCATCACTGGCTCATAAAAGCATAGCAAACTTAGAAAATCGTCGCAACATTATAAAAGCATTGCAAGCTTAGAAAAAGCATTGCATCGATGTGAATGCATCACGATGATGTAATCGCAATGCGGGCTTATAAAAACATCACAGGCTTACATAAATATCGCAGAATAGAAATTCATCATAGGGATGGAAAAGCATCATGGCTTAGAAAAAATTTCAAAAATGATCACAAACATGCTTTATATTGGATCAATAGATTTACCTATAGGCTATAGACTGCAACACTAGAAGAGGTTTGAATCAAATCAACAAATTTCCTAATTCGCATCCACTAGTGCTTGATTTATTTTGATCATTTTATACTCACCCAATCACCGAACAATCCATAGTCGAATCTCCTCAAGAGGAAAAATAACATTTAATTTTGAGTTTATATATTAATACATTTAAAACATTTGGGTTGGATATAACTAGCAAATTTAATTACATTTCAAATTTTTCCTCTAAAATCTCAATGGGTGTGATCCCAAGGCCCATAGAATGTGTGGCAATCCAAACATTGTTCAAAATCCTGGACCATTGATATGTTGGCGATCCAAAAAGAAAACCTCATTGAGAGTAGAAATCATTTGGCTATTCGAGTGGGAAATAGTAACATGCATGGGTTTTTTTGGAGAATTGTTTGTGCGGCCTGAAGTTATCCATGTGTGACATAGCCAATACCGAGTCAGGAAATTCCCAAAATTCGCCTAACTACGAATATTCAGGTCTAAAATTTTCCCTACCCCTAGTTGCACTTAGGGGGAATGTTGGTGTAAAATTTTGTTAACACCATGGTCATAAGTTTACTTCGGAAAGTGATTTATCTTAAGTTAGTGGTGTTATCTATTTTTCATATTTTTGTATTGGAAAATTAGAAAAGTGGGTTGAGTAACCAAACCAATAAAATTAAAGAGAGTATTTGGGGCAATCAGAAGTGAGCATGATGTCACTTAGCCAATAGGATTATTTCAGGATTAGCCTTAGGATTCTATATGTAATTCATTGTCTCTCACTTGGAGATTCATTGTAAACAACTCGAAACTTTGTTGTTAGAGGAGCGTAAGAAGAGTATGATGGAATAGATTCAGTTTATCTATCAAAATTATATCCTTGTCATCTTATAGTTCATCTCTAGTATTTGAATACAAATTTCGATTTTGGGTTTGTTTCATATATGGATTCATTGCAGTAGAAAAGATCATGGCAAACTTTTGTGCAAGTTACAGAGATTTTTTTTTAATCTCCCTTTCATTTTTACAATGTGATGCTTCATGAGTCTATTGATTTTCTAGTGTTAGTGAGATTTATGGGACTCTTCACAATATGACCATGATGAAGGATTTTGGTGACATTTTGGGCAATGGGCTCTTGTTTATTTTTTGCATCAGTTCCTTAGGTTTGGAGTTTCAACTAGTGAATGTGGCTTGAGTGGGGATGTCGGTATGGAAATACACACTCTAGGCTTGTAAACATTAATTATTTTATCTCTAATATCGGTGCACTTCATTCTTAGTCTTGGATGGATGGAGCTTGTTGATGTGTTAGTCATTTGTGCATTTTGGTTCTTTCTTCTAGGGGGAAGGAGCTTTCTTACATGTAATTTTTTCTTCCATGCTTTTGGGAGGTTGGAGCTAGTTGATGTGCATTTGATATTGCTTCTTTTGGCATGGCTGCTAGATGATGGAGTTGCTTCTTACAACATGCATGGGCTATTATGGAGTTACTTCTTGCAACTAATGATTTCTATGATGGAGTTTGATGTCTTATTGACTCAGATATTTTCAGATTTGTTATCTCATTGATTTGTTCAAGCCATTGGTGCTCTTTTGGATTTTGCATGATCCCCTTTTGGTTCAGGTCAGATCTTAGTAACTCCTTTTTTCCTTTCTCATAGTCCATCGTTGTCCTCCCAAGCTTGAGAATATTTCGTAGAGTTTTCAAATTTTTTTCCGAACTCGTCCATGTCGATTTCATTTGTGCTCTTCTCATAATGTTGTGTTCCAGAATCTAAGAGTATGAATTGGATCCATCACTTTGAGTTATTCTTGCAGAGCACTGATGATCCTTGGCTCTAGGTGATTGAGCAATGATCGAGCTATCTCTGAGAATTCAATGTTATACTAGCGTCAAGATAGTGTTTTGCGACTATGGAGCATGGAGGGTTTTGTTTCACAATTGGCTTCAGGACCTTTCCTTATGGAGGATATGTTTGCAAGATGTCATCTTCTTTGTTCCCTCCAATTCTGGTTAGAGAGGATGCTGGTGCACATTTGCTTTTTGTTGTAAACCCGCCTTGCTAGGCCCCTTGATCACTGGTTGTGGGTTTACCTTAGGATGCTTGGGGTTAGGGTGTATTATCTCCATAAGACATCAGGTTGTGGTGTTCCTTGGGAATATTGTTTACCAAATCCAATAGATTGCAATTTTGTGGCACCTTGGGATCTAGGTTCATTTGGGCCTACATTGGTATTATAGAATCACCGTGGCTTACCTTTGTGTATAATAGGAGGAAGACGTGTGTTATAATCATCCAAGATAAGGTGACTTCACATGTATAAATAAGTCATGGTTACACCTCATTTAGGTCATCTTGATCATTTGTGCTATAGTGATAACTTAGTACAGTATATGTACCATCCATATCTTGTGTTATCCTCCCTCTTTTTTTGCTGTCAATCTTGTTATACTGTTTCTGGAGTTGATCAATCTTAAGGAATAAACTAACCTGTTCTCACACAATTTAATGGATGATAGGTACAATATGTTTCCGCACAAGGTAAATAATTTTGATTATTTGGCAGATATCTTGCATTCCAAGAAAAAACACTTGCCATGTTTTCTTTCTTTTACAAGTTTCATTCAGAGGCAAACTTTTTATCTAGAATTCTTGTAATGGACTCCATTTAGTGAAGAATGAATAGGATGTCTCAAACACATGATATTATGAGCACTATAACCTCCCAAGATAACTTGGGACTTTATTCATATCTTAAAGGCTTGTTTCTAAATATTTTTCTTGTCCTTGAGGAGAATGTTACAATTGGGGCATTAATCAAGTCCTTGTTATTAGAAAGAAATCATAGATTAGTTTTCTAGTCTTTTTGGCAATTGTTATGGTTGCAATATCATTTGACTCACTATTTGCATTTCAAAGGCTACAGGTGTGCTTCCGGAATTAGTTTAAACTTGTAGTTAGTGGGATACAAACAGGACATCAAACAGAATAGTTTTGCATGAATATTCACAGAATTAGGTTAAGCTTCCAAAATAACTTTATTTTCCAAATATTCAACTAAGCATTCTTCCCTTAATCCCAATATAATGTCTACTATCCTTTCCAGATTGGATGCAATTGGTTTTATGTTTCTAGTGTTCTTTTTGTAAAATTGTGGTCATGCAACAGGAAGGATGATTTGAGACTTACTGATTGTGGGGCTGGGCCGCACCAGACCTCCTGTATTTGTGTAAAGATCAAAATTAATTTTAATAGGTACCAAATATTTATGAATTCCATAATTAAGAGAGAACAAAAATGGACATTTGAAGAACCAGACACAGTACCTCCTATTCATTGTTTCTCCTCTTAGCAACATGAATAGTGCTCCGGCTGCCAACAGTGCTGCTGCACCCAATGCCTGTCATTACCATGAAATGAATGTCAACTACAACACTTAAAATTTCTTCATAATCAGCTTAAACCAAAAATTGAAAAGTGAAATGATAACAGAGAAACAAGGAAATAAGAAAAATTAGTTTCTCATCTTTAGTAGAAAAAAATCCTTTTTAAACACTATGATAATACAGAGGTCCAGATGCACATGACAATGCACAAACATATATTAGCTATGAATATTACACAAGCGCCTTTTCCTGATAAACCTAATAGAAACATGGTGCAAAAATCCTATGAGACAAAAAACATGACATTTAAATAGAAAATCTATGCAAAATCTTAAATTTTAAAAAGAGTCCCCTTCAAGTTTTGCTAATAATAGTGTTTTGCAGTAAGGAAGCAAATAGAGGAATATGATTGGACTCAAACTCATTAAACCTTCAAAGAATCAAAGAGAAATGTGATTGGATACAAAGACATAATTTCCTTACAGAATAGTTTTGTACTTGGGCGCAAACTGTGTAAGCAGAATTAACGAGGAGATTCATATTAGGCCCTGCTTGAAAAGCAGGTATTTGCTTAAGGGAAATAGAGTCAATGGGGAAATTCATAAGGATGAAATTCGATCGGAACACATGCCGAAAAGACTGAGATAGCATCTACAAGGATAGATTATAACCACATAGATTGAAAGTTGATACAAAAGGAAGCATTATAAGAGCAGAGTGCCTTCAAAACTAGCTATGATAATAGTCTTCACAACATTCTTCAAGCCATTCTTGACAAATCCTATGTAGCTGAAAACAACCAATACACAAGAGATCCTCAATACAACCATGGAGAATAACCCAGATGGTTAATTTATATAAATAAAGGAAGATATATGTACCTTTATTTGAGAACATTGGACAGGTAGTGGTGAATACTATCAATTTGCATTCAGTACTTCAATTGGACAAATTCAAACTAGCCATAGTTGTAGGTAGTAACTTGTAAGCAATTGATATAGTTCTAGGTGAATCTCTTTAAGACATTGTAAATCATTGTCTGATATTCTTACACCGAGGATTGTCTTGCTTTTCCCCTACATTACCAGATACGCCCCTGCAGGCCCCAGAAATGGAAACGAAACGCTCCCGGGTATGGATATGCCAGGGAAATGCAGGGGAAACACCCAGGGTACTGACATGCCCAGATACGTCTTGGGACTTATCCGGGCATATCTGCAGGTCCAGGGACGTACCCTGGGCATTTCAGCAGCGTTTCCCATGCAAAAAATGTTTTTTTTAATTTTTTTTTCAAATTCGCCCAATGAAAAGTCAAACATGAACTTCAAAATACAATTAAAAACAAACTAAAGTGGATAAAATTGTAAAAGCATAGACCCATGGTATGTATTATGTAATACACTTTGTTCTAGATTCAGGGTTTGGGGAGGAATGCCAGAATGATTTCCCTTCATTCTTGGCTTTGCAGATGCTTTCACTCTGATTATTTTTTGATCTTATGGAATATCAACAACAAAAAAATCATTGCATATCCAAAACTACTTTTTGCATATCCTGCAATCATTGCAGTACAGGAGACCGCAAATCTTTGAGGTATTTTGTGCATACAATGCAACCATTGCAGTCCAAGGGATGACAATGGTGTGTAATTTAAGCTACATGGACCTATGGTGAAGCATGAGTAATTTCCTCTACTAACTAAACTCAGAAAAAAACTGTCGAGTTACTGATTTCCTTCAGGATCTGAGCCTTTTAAGCAGAGGTAGATAAGCTATAGATGGTGCACTTTGCTACAGAAGATATGAATTACATTATCCTCTACTGTTACATGATATAGATGGTGCAGTTATGAGCTACTGTAGAGTTCTCTACATACTAACTGGGACTTGAACATTTATTCACAGTGTTTTTGAAATAGAAAAGATTCAAACCGTGGGTAATTTGCTGAGTTGTCTTTATTTTTGTCCATACATTGTAACATTTATACTATGTACCTATTATAAAACTAATCTAATATGATATTTTGGCATTGAATTATGAGTATGTTTTGTGGTTATTTAGCTTATTTTGTTTTCTTTATGCATATTATGTGGCTAATTTTGTTTATATGGCTATATTTTTATATTTTTTATTTTTTATATATATTTTTGTATGGCCGTATCCAAAACATATCCAACCCCCCCAAAAAAATCCCCGTATCTACATATCCGATTCTTGTATCCGTATCAGTAACATAGTTTTTCCCTAATCACCATGCTAAAACACCCAAAGTTGAGATGGTGTATCCTGTACTTATTTAATCATGATACTATCATGTTTCAGAATATGTTTTGGCATTATTTTTATATTCACTAGTAATTTGAAAATCCCAACCAGGCTTCTACATGTTGGTAAGGGTCTCTTAGCCTCAGCCTTCTATCTATCTAATATCATATTTATTTCAAAACCTTTCCCTTTTTAAAAAACTAAATTTTATTAAAAGTTTCAAAATTTTAAAAATTGAGTGCATCCTCTCTTTTGCTTCTTGTTCTCATTTTATGTGAAAAAAAGGAACAAGAAGCACAAGGAAGGATGAAGTCCAGATATAATTTATGATAATTTCTATGCATTACAAACCTGTTTAATAAATCCCCCAAATGCTGTGGAGCCATTTACTAAATCCTCAAATTTCTTCTCTGATATAGTGTCATCTTCTTCAGATAGTATGTCTTCGGCAGACGACTTCCCTAGTGTCATAGAATGCATTCTCTGATCAATGGCAAGGTCATGATTACTGCCTTGCCTCTGCTTTTCCTGCAGGTACAAGTCATGGATGAATTATTAAATGTATTGAACATTAAAAGAAGACTCTAACTTGATATTGCCTGAGCAATTGTCTTGTTCACAAACTAAAGATCTCTGTAATTCATAAAGGAATGTGAATAAAAAAACATATTAATTGCATCATGGTTTTTACAACGAAAATGGTAAATACCAGACAGATAAGCACAAAATGCTCATAATATGAATTTTTGGGCATCTGCTGCAAAAGATTGACCAAACAATTGACTCAGATTGAGGCTACACTAGCAAGATTAAAATCAAAACTAATAGAAATTTACGACCAAATACTGGCACCCTAGTAATTGCAAACATGTTGAGTTTATCTACTAATTATTAGTATGCAATATGTAGAGTTTAACTTCTGAAATTTTCCGATTCATTTTTTAGAAAATACTCATTGCTGGAAGGATTCTGAACAAGAGAGCCAGATTTGAGAGACAACAAGCAAGGAAGATCAATAGATCTAAGCTTTATGGTGAATAACATTGAACAGGAATAGTTATGTTATAGCATAAGTAGGATAAATTCTTGCCCATCTATGCCAATTCATTTGCTATTGGATGGGGCATTGAACTGAACTTAAAATCAAACAAACAAGAAATGTAAACTGATAAAGTTTTTCTGCTTCTAGCTGGACTTCTGCTATCATCTACAGTTAACTCGAGTAATAATAATTAATATAGAGATAAGAGAACCAAATTTAAGAGAATAAGTGCAGAGAATCAATATACCTCAAATCTTGCTTGTATGTGCCAATCCATTTGCTATTGAATGGGACATGAGTCTACCTTTAAGTTAATATTAAACTAACAGGGTAATGCAGATTGGAATGAGGGGGCCAAGCAAATGGCTGCCTTACTCCCCAGCAGTGTTACACTTCACTCTCAAGGGCATTTGCAGACATGACTCAGAATGGAAAGCAAAAGATTCTCTTTATTGATGTTCAAATGTGTTACAGAAATTACACACACACACACACTCACACTTTCCCTTTCCCCCTATGACTATGAAGAAGATTCCCTCAGTCCAATGACGGGGCTATAATAAACATGCATCAGCTCAGAAGGCTCTCTAGCTCTTCTCTTAGACTCTCTAAGCTCCTCTAAGCTCACTCTCAACTCTGCTCTGCTTTGGAGTTGGACTCTCTTCTATCCAACTTGCTTGATCTTGCTATCCACTACCTTGGATCATCTGAAGTAACTCTCCAACTCTCTTCTAATACTGTCTTTGAATCTTGGTGGTCTGACACTGACATCCTACCATACCCTTTGAGCTCCCTTTATCTTGGAAAATAGTCCACACAGGCTTGCTTGATCTAGGTAGTTACTTTGTGTATTCTTTGAGCTCAGGGGAAACTGCAAGTTGCTACAGACTGGAAGTTATGTAATTGCCCCCTGCACAAAGCGAAACTGCCACCTGCTTAAAGTGGCAGTTTCATCATGCTCCCACCAAAAAGTCATTCTAACCAATGGGAGATGATTGAAACCATCCTTCCTGCACTTTCTTGCCATGTGGAACTCTTGATGATGTTCTTCGGCTTGATGCAGATCTTCCTTCACACGTGCAACTTTATCACAAGAGACAAGAAGTTGCACAACTCAAAACAAATGTGCACAAGTGCACACAAGAACCCATACCTATGTTTCTGGTTGATGCAAAATTGTCTGTGAACCTAGATGCTCCTGCATCAGACACCCAGGGTAAATGAAATCTTCTATAAACTCTTGCTCATGAATCCTCCATGAGCTCCTCAATGGTTTTTCTATGTTTTACAACTTTGGATGCATTCATCCAAGTTACGTCTTCAGTTGTTCTATCTTTCCACTTCACTTACTATTGTATGTACTCTTTGCCTTTTGTCGTTATACCGATCCGTGTGTCCAATACAGCTTCAACCTCCTCTTTTGCCTTCTTAGCAAACTGCTGCTTCCAACCCATGCTTTAAGGATATGAACTTGATCCTTCACCACTACCTTGTCCCTCAAAGTAAGGGTACAAATCTGCTACATTGAAGATAGGTGTAATATCCACTACATCCGATAGATCAATCTCACACGCATTCACTAAGAACCTTCTCAAAACTCTGCAAGATCCAATCTTCTTCTACTTCAACTTATTATATGTTCTTTTGGGTAACCTCTCCTTATGCAAATGTGCCAATACCAAGTCTCCAACTGAGGAATTTTGTTCTCTCGTCTAACCAGCATGCTTCTTATACTTCATACTATTCACTTCCAATCTTCTCTTCCCCTCTATATGCACATCATGCATACTTGTTGCATACTCTTCTGCTTCAGCACTTCTCATATCCCCTGTGCTCCTCAACTCACACTCCTCTAGGGCTACAACCATACACCATCTAAAACAAAATCATTGTTGAACTTTCATTCCTTGACTTTTTGTATGTAAACTCAACTTGTGTCAATACACCATATCCCATTGTTTGGGCTTGTCTCCAACCAAACATCTCAACAACTTGTGTCAATACACTATATCCCATTGTTTGGGCTTGTCTCCATTTGGCCATTCATTTGAGGATGATAGGTTAACTAAAATATAGTCTTATGCCTAGTTTTCTCCACAACGTCCTCCAAAAATACCTAACAAATCTAGTATCTCTACCCAATACAATGTTTCTTGGTGACCCATGTAGTCTTACTACTTCTTTGAAAAAACAAATTAACAACATTTGTGGCATCACTAGTCTTCTTGCATGCTATAAAGTGTTCCATCTTGGAAAATATATCCATTACAACAAAAATAGAACCATTACCTCTTTAAGTTCTTGGCATCCCAAGAGTGAAAACCATGCTCAACTCTTGCCATGGTCTCTCTAGAATTGATAGTGGCTGATACAACTTGGAATTTTAACATTTACATTTAGCATGTTGGAAATAATTACATTTTTGAATGAGTTTCTTGACATCCATGATCATCCTTGGCTAATATTAACACTCACTCAACTGCATCAATGTCTTATCAACACCAAAATGACCAACTAGACCTCCATTATGTTTCTTCTTCAATAAGTTCTCCCTCATAGAACCATGAGGTATGCACAACCTGTTTCCCTTGAATAACAATCCATATTGTATCATATACTCCAGCCATGGTGTTTTTCTCATGCTTCTTGGATTCACGCATGGTGCCCATGCATCTCAGAAATCCAAATCCTCCTACAATTCTTTCATTGAGTCAAACCCAATGACTTCTGACCTCAATTTGTTTACTACAAGAGCTCTTCTACTTAAAGCATCCACAACCTTATTAGATTGACCATTCCTATGCCTCAAAACAAAAGAATAACTTTGAAGAAATTCAACCCATTTCATGTGCTTTTGATTCAACTTACCGTGGTTGTTTATGAATTGCAATGCTTGATGATCCGTGTACAATACAAAATCCTTGAGGAACAAATAATGCCTCCACTTCTTAAGAGCTTGTACCATAACATAGAACTCTTGGTCATAGACAAAAAACTTTTGGTTTCATTTAACTTCTCACTAAAGTAAGCAATGGGCTTATCTTCTTGACTCAACACTCCTATGGCTATCTCACTTGCATCACAATCAACCTGAAACACTTCACTGAAATCGGATAATGCCAACAACGGTTATTCTATTACCACCTTCAAAAATTGAAAAATTGTCCCCTACTACAACAATCCACTTAAAATTCCTTTTATCACTCTTCATTGCTTTCATAATAGGTGCACATATACCACTAAAGTTTCTAATAAACTTCCTATAGAAACCTTCCAACCCGTGAAAAATTCTAGCCTCAAACATGTTTTTCGATGACGGCCATTCAACTATTGCTTTTACCTTTTCAAGTTTCATTTTCAATCCCTTTTTTGAGATGAAAATCCCAAATATAGCTTCTCCTCCTTAATAAAGCTACACTTCTTCAAGTTGACCAACAACTTCTCCTTTGTCAAATTTTGCAAAACCAGCCTCAAATGCAACAAATGTTCTTCCTTTGAATGACTAAAAATTAAAATGCCATCAAGATAAACAATGACAAACTAGTTGGAGTAGGGGTTATTTATTTTTCCAATATGTATTTATTATGGGTTTTTTCCCCTCACTTGGAGTTTTCCTACTTTTATGGAGAAGCTTGCTTAGGTGTACAGTTTGCCCTGATGACTAGGAAGTAACTCCCTTGACCGGCTATTCTAGGTATGGGAGTTACTCCTTTATTCTTGCCTCTGTTGACCACATTTTGTGGAGTTACTATTCTATTTGGAAGGTCTATTGACTGCCTTTTGTGGAGGAGTTACTCAACACTCTCCTATATGTACATCTCACTTGCTAAGCTTTTTCAATTAATGGAAGATTGGTATTTTAGAACCTAATTGTCTTATGCAATATTCTCATATTGATTTCATTTAGCTTGTAGTTGTTTGTTGTGTGCTTGTCTGTCTCACACCTATCACAAACCTGTGCATCCGCATGATTTGGTGATCCTGGCCATAACTATGATATGGTATCAGAGCCACCCTGGTAATCATGTGTCTAGTTTTTTTATTGTTGTCAAGCTATTTGTGAGATCATGAGTTTCATTGTTTTGCAAATAGCTCGTTTGTTGATTCTGATTGCAGAAAGTTTTGGTCCTTGATGGAAGTTTCTTTGCATGCAGGAGGATACTTGGCTTCATCACATTTACTCGGTTTCCAAACTGAAGTTTTCTAGGCAAGCGTTTAGAGTCAACTAGGGTTTGCACTCAGGTAGAATCACATCTTCCAAATCCATTTCACTCCTTGGGTGACACCTCTCAAGTGCCATTGCTCCATCCACGACCTTTGTGACTCCTCACAGCCCAATTTCTCAATTCGTGCCTATTCAAAGGTTCAACGACTAATTATGAGGATTCTATACCCTGTTCATAGCTTCTGTGAGGACTCAAACTGCCATCAACGCTTCCACGGTTGCATCATGCCTTCCATGACCCTTGGCAACCTTTGAAGCTTTCAATGACCTGCATCACAACGTAGCGTACTGGTTTATTCTCTTTGACTCGCCATATAGGCAGATCTTGCCCTCAGAAGTCTTGGTTTTTTGCATCCTCACCAAATAAGCAAAGTTTATCTAAAACTCGCAAACTGGCTTTCTTTTTGAAAAAATGATTTCTTGAAACCACCATCCCTTCAATTTGTGGTTTTTGAACTTGTTTTTGATGGGAAGCTTTTCGAAACAAATTAAAAGCCTACTTTATCTTTTATTGATATTAAAACCTAAAAAGAGGGAAGGTTTTTTATACGTGGATTGTTTTTTTAATAAAACAATATAATATTGGGGGAATTTTTAATGTGAAGACTTCTAAAGGGTGCATTTCAAGTTTTTTTATAAACTTTGATTTATATCCAAGGTGGGATAGCATATTAAGCCTTTTATTATTGTTTCTCTTTCAAGCAATATTATATTGAGGGGCATTCTTTTTTTTCTCATTTTTTTTTTTTTAAGATAGATTGTGGGATTTATTTAAAGTTGGAAAAGTTGATTGTTTTTTGGGCACTCTTCATATTTTCGCTCGACGAAGATTGAAGAGTGAGGTCCAATTTGGCAAGTGGCCAAACTCCCTCACATTCAAAATATTCATTCTCTCTCTTGCTTGCTTTGTACTCACCTTTCTTGGATGCACTTTTGACTGAGCCCAACATCCTCGTTTTGCCTTGCAAGTCACGTTTTTTCGACATTTGCACTAGTTGCTCTAGATGCATTCTCAGTTGTACCCAACGTCTTTTAAGCGTGCATTGTTTGCAACATTCGGGGGCAAGGGCGGGCAAGGTGGTTCACCATTTTATAGTTCAAAGGGGGGTGTAAAGTGTTTATGGATCACTTTCCATTCTACTTGCACTTTCATTTCTACAACAACTTCAACAACTACAACCACTGCACTTAATTTTTGCACAAAATGGATACAAGTTCAATAACCCTCTGATGTCATTTAATTATCATGAATGAAAAATTAAAATGCAAATTATTCTAAGGAGCAAATGTTTGCATCACATTACAATGGGGTTAGAAACTGAACCAACTGCAGATACAAAAAAAAATTAAGTGGTACAATCATAGTGATGAAGCCTATGGGTTGTGTCTTTCTATGTCCCCTGATTTCTTTTTTCATATAGAACCTGCCAAATCCCCCAATGAAGTGTGAACCATTTTGAAAAATCTCTTTGGGGAGCAAAATGTGATGAGAGGTCACGAACTAGAAAATAAACTTATCAGCCTAAGTCCAAACAACTTTGACACCTTTTAGGGTTTTTTCACCAAGTTCAAGTCTTTGAGATTGTAGTTGAAAGAATGTGGAATAGAGAAGAAAGATGACCAACTTTTATTTCTATACTCTCCAAGCTAGGTCCTAATTACTCAATCTATGTCTCTACCTTCCATGCTACTAAAAGTACTCTAAGCAGTACATGAAAAATGCCCTCTTTAAATGACTTTGTTGCCAACTTGACACGAGAGCAAGAAAAGTTATTATAGATGGGCACATTGAAGTCCTTAAAACCCCAAGCCCTAATTGTTGGGAATGGGAAAGCAAAGACTTCAAAAAAAGAGAAGAAAAAAAACAAGGATCAAGAGAAAAAAAAAGAATCAACCTCTATCAAAACAACTACTAAAACTTCCTCTTCCAATGATAAAGAGAAGGTTAAGTGCACCTATTGCATGAAAAATGGGCATGATGAATACAAGTGCATGAGATTGACCACCTGACTCATCTTCTAGAGAAGAACATAGGTGTTCATTAATCTATCAAGTAGAATTCATCAACTCAAGATTCTTCTAAGGCAAAAGGCAAAGGTAAAGAGAAAGAAAAGGGCAAGGCTCTTATAGCAGTTGCAGCTCCAACATCTTCATGGGTTATTGACTCAGGTGCTACCCACCACATGGGTTCTTCACAGGTTGAGTTTTCTTCCTTAGATCATTGTAGCATGTCTTCTATTACTTTGAGTGATGACACTTCAGTAGAAGTTGCAAGGAGAGGGTTTGTTGAAATGGAGGAACATTCAATAATGTTTTAAGTGTTCCATCACTTTCAACTAATCTCCTATCAGTGTACCAAATCACTCACATTAGTAAGGGAATGAGGGTAGAGTTTTCACCAAATTCAATCATAATTAGAGAGTTGCATAATGATTTTATAGTGGTAGTGGGTAGGGCAGATCACCAAGCCAGGTTATATACCTTCTCACATTTTGCCCCTGATTCTTCTCCGACTACATTGTTGACTCATTCAAATGGAATTAGTAAATTATGGCATGAGTGGTTTGGCCACTTCAACTCCCGCTACCTAGAACAACTCAACAAAAATGATATGGTCGCAGGCTTACCTAGAGTTCATTTCTCTAAGAGTCTTTGTGAGGGTTGCACCCTTGGGAAGCATCCCAAACAGAAATCTGACAAAGACAAATCTTGGAGGGCTTCACAGGTATTGGAGTTAGCACACAGTGATGTATCTAGGCCTTTTCTCAGTCTATCTTTCACAATGGATAAGTATGTCCTTACGTTCATTGATGATTTCTCAAGATACACATGGGTGTACTTCCTTAGGCAAAAATCTGAAGTTTTCAACAAGTTTCAAGACTTCAAAGTTCTTGCAGAGAAACAATCTGAGAAATGCATCAAGGTTTTAGAACTAATAATGGGGGTGAGTATGTCAATAACAAATTTGAGCAGTTTTGCACAGCAGAGGGGATTGTACTATTGATCTAAGGACGAAAACCCTTAAATTTATAGGTGAGAGGATGAAACCCCTCAAACCTAGTTGGGAATTCTACCAAGGAATCACGTCTTTGTTACTAATTTCAAAGAAATCAACAATCAAGGACATATTCTACCAAGGTGCCACATATATAGGATTGGCATGAGGGTTTCAAGGCAGTTCAGCAGATTTTTATCATCAATGCAACATTTAGGAGTTGGGCGATCCTCTCAGGGGGTTAATTCACTACCCTACAGCAGGGCCTCACACTTTTGGAGGTTGTCGTGGCCCTTTTAGGGCAGATCACAGCAGTACAGGGCCGCATCTAGCCCCCCAAAACCCCTGCACCACTATTCCAGCTCAGCCATAACACTTCCATCTCAGCCACAACACTTCCATCTCAGCCACATGGCCAACAGGGACATTCAGTGGGCTGTCGCACCATTACCAACATTCTAATGCAGCCAACAAGTACAATCAACAGTATTTATTTAAAAAGGGTAGAATTGGAAGATTTTTTAAACAATAAATTGGTACTTTGATTTAATGCAAGTTGTACTTTCCATTAGTATTTTCAGATGGGTTTCTATGTATTCAGTTAACTGAAATAAAGAAGGGCACTTGTATGTGGTTGAAAATCTTAGTATATATTTTTGATTATTTATTGTTTTGGTGAAAGCCATATATCTTGTGCCCTAGCTAATATTTTGTGAGATTAACGAACAAATTCAGAGGGTTTTGAATTTATTTCTTCTAAGGGAAATCTGATTTCTTCTAAGGGAATTTATTTCAAATTTTATTCAAAAAGGGATATTTCACTGACAAAAGTCAAAGTCAGATATTTCAAAAGGAGAATTTATTGAGCATTCCAAAATGGAAATAAAAATCAGTGAGACTCTTTTAGAATTTAAGCAGATTCAATAATTATAGCAGACAAGTCCTAGATGGAAAGCTTGGATTGAGTGTTTTGAAACGAAGAAACATTACAATGAAGCATACTTAGTCAATTAAAATTTACTATCTAAGAACCTACAAACTCAAGCTGAGGTTCAAACAACCAAGCCATGAAAACTCCTAAAGGGAACAAGAACATCCTCCAGAGCAAAAAGAGGTTCCATGATTTCATATATGAAATTAGGGTGTGTTGGTGAAGGCGACAACAAACTTGAGACTAGATTTATCAGAGCTATTGCAAAGATGGGTAGTAAGCCAAAGTTGGACTCCCCTTGCTATGGTGAAAGCTTAAGCCCCAAGGAGCTTATAGATAGGATCATGGATATGGAGAAATATTTTGATTATGGGTCAATGGAGGACTCCAAGAAGGTGAATTTTGTTTGTACTAAGTTGAAAGGTCATGCATCCTTATGGTGGGATAATGTGTAGCAGGAAAGAGAGAGAAGAGACAAATATAGAATCAAATATTAAGAAAATGGTGGCAAAGTTGAAAGGTAAATTCTTACCTTTGGATTATCAACTGAGTTTATTCAAGAAGTTGCAGAACTTGAGGCTAAAGGAGTTGAGTGTAAAGGACTACACGGGGGAGTTCTATAAGTTGACTATTAGAGCTCGTCATATGGAAGATGATCAAGAAAAAGTGTCAAGGTATGTAAATGGATCTTGTATTTCCATTCAAGGTGAGTTTGGAATGATTAAGTTGAAGTCAGTTGAAGAAGCTTATCATTGTGCATTCAAAGTAGAGGAAAAGTTGTCTCGAATGCAGAAAATGAACTCTAGAGGTCGATGAAGGTTCTCAAAAAGAAGATGACAAAATAGTGGTGGAAGAGGACAACATACTCATGAAGGTGAAGCAAGTACTTCACAAAATCGAAATCAGACCCAAAGAGGAAGAGGGTTTTCTTATTAGATAGAGGTTACTTCAGAAGAGGAAGTGATAGTGGATTCATGGGTAAGTGCTTTGAATGTGGAGAGATTAGGCATAGAGCATTCAAATGCCCCAAAACATTTTAAAACAACATCAAGAGGAATGAAACAATAAATCATGTTGCTCATGTAGATGAAGAAAGTGTTGTATCTCTAACACATACAAAAGAACTGGAACATGGTGAAGCTCTCATGATGAAGAGAGTATTGTAAAAACCAGCCAAGGAATAAGGTGAGATAATGCAAAGAAAGAAATTATTCTAGACTATTTTCAAAGTGGGAGGTAAGTGTTTTAAAGTCATTATTGATAGTGGTAGCATGGATAATTTGGTTTTAAAGGAAATGGTAGCAAATCTTGGGCTGAAAATATTAGTGCATCCAAACCCCTACAAAGTTTTTTGGTAACTTAAGGGTCATCAAGTATTGGTGAATGAGCAATGTATAGTTAGTTTTCCAATTGGTTCATATAAGGATGATGTGTTGTGTGATATATAATGTACATGGATATGTTTCATGTGTTATTGGGAAGACCATGGCAATTTGATAGGAGAGTTGTGCATGATAATAGAGTAAACACTTACTTGTGAAGGATGGTAAGAGGCATACATTGAGCCCATTGAACGAAAGAAGAGAAGCGGTGGACAATAATCCTAAAGTTTTGTTGGTTTTTGGTAAAGAATTCTTGGAGAAAAGAAAGAATGCATGTTTTTCCTTCATCCCAAAGCCAATGCACATTGTGATTGTACACAAGGCGAACAAGGCGAGTGATATCCCTTTTGACGTTTAGGATTTATTGGAAGAGTTTGTTGATATAGTTTCAAAGGATTTTCCAGATGGACTATTGCCTATGAGAAACATTAGTTATCACATGGATCTAGTGCCTGGAGCAAGTTTGCCAAACAAGGCACCATATAGGCTAACACCTATGGAGAAGAAATAAGTGAAGGGAAAAGTGAGTTGTTGGAGAAGGGTTTAATAAGAGAAAATTTAAGCCCATGTGCAGTTCCAACAGTATTGGCACCTAATGATGGTGAAGATTGGAGGATGTGTATGGATTCTATAATGATAAACAAGATCACTATCATGTACTTCCATTGCCCTAGATGGATGCCTTGATTAATTGTTTGAGTGGAGGAAAATAGTACACAAGAATAGATTTGAGGAGTGGATATCACCAAATTTGGATTAAGGTGAATGATGGGTGGAAGACCGCATTCAAGATGAATGATGGGTTGTATGAGTGGCTTGTTATGCCATTCAAATTGTTAAATGCACCTACTACATTCATGAGACCCATGAGCAAATTGTTGATGCCCTATGTTGGTAAGTTTTATTGGAGGTGTGGCTAGGATCACCCGACCATGTGGATGCATACGTTCGTGATAGATGTGAGACAAACAAGCACACGACACACAACTGCAAGCTAAATTAAATCAATACAATAATATTGCATAAGACAAATATGAGCCAAAATACCAATTTTCCATTAATTAAAAAAGTTCACAAAGTGAGATGTACATATAGGAGAGTGTTGAGTAACTCCACAAAAAGTGGTCAACAGGCTCTCATAATAGAATAGTAAATCCTCCACAAAAGGTGGTCAACAAAGCCAAGAATAAAAGAGTAACTCCCATATCTAGAATAGCTGGTCAAGGGAGTTACTTCCTTGTCATCCGGTCAAACTGTATGCCTAAGCAAGCTTTTCCATGAAAGTAGGGAAACTCCAAGTGAGAGAAAAAAGCCCATAATAAATAAATATAGTAAAAATAAATAAATCCTACTCTAACACCCCCTGTAAGCATAACTAAAGTGGACAGTGTAAAAAAAGGGGTCCCAATAACTAGGCCTAACGAGGTACCCATATACAAAGCAATCTCTTATAAAGTAGAGAAAAGGAGAAAACTCGAAGGAAAAACTCCTTTCCAAAAGAGAGACATAGAAAGAAGAGGCTAGAAGTCCCCCCAAAAAATGATGTTGCATTATCCCGAACCTCAAGAAGATCGCGCAAGTGAAGATGCTCTCCATGAAAGGTTTGGTTAAGATGTCTGTTGTCTACTCTGTCATCTAGCAATATCTCAGATCAATGATTTGCCCATGAACGAGCTCCTGGATGAAATGCATGTCAATTTCGATGTTTGGTTTGCCGATACTGGACCAAATTCCTGCAAATCTAAATAGTACTCTGGTTGTCATAGTAGATGATGGTAGGTCATCTAAATTGGATATTGAACTCTGTAAAAATCCCCTGAAGCCAGATGGTCTCAATGATAGCATTGACACTTCCTTGTACTTTGCCTCAATAGATGATAAAGCAATAGCATTTTGTTTCTTGCTTGACCAATTAATCAAACTTAAACCAATGGAGAAACTATAACCTGAAGTGGATTTGTGATTCTGAATATCGCTAATCCAGTCTAAGTATAACCAATCAAGTCGATGTCAGTGCTAGCTCTGTAGTGAATCTCAAATCTATGTGTGCCTTGAATGTAGTGCAAGATCCTCTTTGTTTCTTTCTTGTCTAGCTCATGGGGTTCTTGCATGAATCTGGAGACTAGGCCCACTTCATATGATATGTCAAGTTTGGTATGTGTCAAGTAGATAAGGCTGCCCACAAGTTATCGATACAAGGTAGCATCGACCAAAGGTGAAGCACAATCTGCCTCAAGCTTGACTCCAGATAGAAAGGGAGTCAGAGTTGGCTTACAATCAGCGATGTGAAATCGAGCAAGTAGATCGAGAAGATACTTAGGATGTGCAAAAGTGATCCCTGAGTTGGATTGAGAAATCTGAATTCCAAGTAATGTAACAAGCCTAAGTTTGTCATTGAGAATTTGTCCTAAAGATCCATTTTCACCGCGGCAATGGTGAAGAAGAGCTAGTTGTATTCAAAAGATTGTCAACATAAAGAACCAGAATCAAGAGCGAATCATCCTACAACAAGAAATAGAAGTTCAGATATAAATGGCATTTGGTGAATTCTGTTGTAAAAAAGAAAGAATCCATCTTGGTGTACCGAGCCTGAGAGGCCTATTTGAGGCTATAGATGGATTTATGGAGTCTGCATACAAGGGAAGAATCCTCAACAAAGCTCGAAGGCTACTCCATGTAAATCTCCTCCTTAAGATCACTGTGAAGAAAGGCACTCTTTGCATCCATCCGATGAACATTCCAAAGATTGGTTGTGGCAATATCAAGTGTGTCTAATGGTGTTCATTTTGATGACTAGTGCAAAGGTCTCTGTGTAGTCGATGCCAGGTACCTAAGAGAACCCTTGGCGACCAACCGTACCTTGCCCTATCTATAGATTTGGGGAGCCATATAGATAGATAGGCAACCCCTTATTCATACTCAATTACAATTTCAATCTAAATCTAAATCTCAATTTCTATCCATATATGGGGTGCCACCCTCTCTATATCTATCTTAGCGAATAGAATATAGAAATTTCAATCTAAATCTAAATCTATATATAGGGTGCCAAAAAAAAATATACTGTGGGGGTGCCCCTCTATATTTAAACTCAATCAATGGACCCATCTATTGCATACTTAGTCTGATATATCCATCTGCATCAAACCATATTTCTTCCTTTACGAAGAAATGTCAAGTCCCAAGTGTGATTTTTGATTAAGGAGTTATACTCCTCATGCATGGCAGAATCCCACTCAAGAATACTTGATGCCTCCCGAAAAGT
Source organism: Torreya grandis (assembly GCA_037957365.1). Lineage (NCBI taxonomy): Eukaryota > Viridiplantae > Streptophyta > Pinopsida > Cupressales > Taxaceae > Torreya > Torreya grandis. The sequence continues at coordinate 2,245,270 of JARHVA010000847.1, read as the reverse complement.
TTGTGGATTTGAGGTAGAGGCATAAAAGGCATGTGGCCCACTCTGAAATCTGAACATGTATGCCTATCATTTGAAGGATCCCCAACCCAAGTGCTTGCACTTTGCAGTGTTTGCCTAGTCCAAAGAGGACCAGAAGTGGATGAGTCAGGTAGATAAACATCATTCTCCGAAGTGTGGCCAGATGTGTATGGAGATGAATCCCCATCATTGCTCTTGCAATCAGAACTGGAAGAAGTGTCCTCAACCTTTGAAATGTGGCCAGGCTGATTTGAATCGAATCCAAGTGATTCCAATGAAGTGAGAGAAGTGTCAAGTGTTGAGTCTTTGGCCCAATATTGTGGTGCAAGTGACTTAGAGTGAATCATATAGTTAGCTCTCTTTCAAGGACTTGTTCTTAAGTTCTGCACCTCCATTTTGTTGAGGATTGTATAGAACTGTATGCAGCAAATCAATCCCCTCTGCTGTGCAAAACTGCTCAAATTTGTTATTGACATACTCACCCCCATTATTAGTTCTAAAACCTTGATGCATTTCTCAGATTGTTTCTCTGCAAGAACTTTGAAGTCTTGAATGGGAAAAGGGTTTGGTTTTTGTTCAGGTGTTTGAATAATAAATTCTTCTTTCCTCCAATCTTTTATTATGCACTTTTCCAATCCAATCCTAAAAGAAATAAATCTTTCTTTTAATTTAATATGCACCTTTTTCTAATTAATAAATATAATTACTTTTAGTCATGTATTTATTAATTATTTTTGGCCCCACTCAATAATAATTAATAAGTGTCATTTTCCAAAGTTATAACTTAAATTACCTTTTGGACGACTTAACAAATTATTATTAGATTATTTTCCTTTTAAAAAACCCCCCGTTAGCCTATGGAAAATAAATATAGGCTACGGGTCCTCTGATTTCCTTAATTCGAGGAAGAGAACATTATAGTCCGCCCTTCCCAAAATCGATTGCCCACAAGCAATTGCAAATTGGGATGCTTTGATACCACTGAATTGGTTTGTTTAAGTTGAGCTAACTCTTGAAAATGGATTTCTGTATCAATTCTATCAAAACTCTCTATTAATCTAGTACTGAACTCCACATATGAGTGGATGTGATTGTGCCCCTGTATGACCAAACCATAGTACCACCACTCATGTGCTACATCTTCAATATGAAGGGTGGCAAATTTGATGGCTTCCTCTTCCATCATCGGCTTTAGTGATAAAATGTCCAACTTCTATACCCATGAGTGTGTTGTACATTTACTGGATCCATCATATGAAGGAAGTGTCAACTTTTCTAAAGCCTATTGGAGGTCCTTCTGATTTGTTTGTGGCCTAGTTTCAACTCTTTGACCACATTTGTTATTCTTTAAATTGATAAAATTAGTGAAAGATAGCCTCCTTGTTACATCCAGATTTCACTTTATGATCTATAACCTTTGAATTTGTGGATTAGTATGGTTATTATCTGATTATTATTGCTTGGGTCTGAGCTTTATGACATATATTGTAATGGGACAATGATATTGTTGATTAGTATACATAATTTGAAAACTGTATTTTTTTATCTGTACATTATGGATATGTATTTGTTAGTTTTGCATCATGAGTTAATATTTATGATGACTCAGACTATCTACTTGTTGCGAAGTGAATGCATGATAGATCCTACCATTGGAGCTTAACGAGGGAGAGCATCATCGGAGAGGATGGACTAGATGGAACGATTGGGAGATGACAGAAGAAATTGCTAGTGACCCTACACGCACGCACATTAGATTTAAAATGTTATATGCATAACATGTTTTAAATGTTAGTACGTAGTTAAGAAAATCTTGTATGTGATTATATTTGTATATAGATTTAGTTCTTGATATGCATTAAATTCTTTTAATTTAATTGTCTTGATTTTCAAGAATAAATCAAAAAAATAGATATTTAATTGCTATATGTGAATAGTAATCAATTATGTAGTTATTATTGAAAATAATTAGAATCTTATTTATCTATTAGATAAATAAATAATTACCAATATTTTAAAGAGCTTATCTTAATCTACTAACTTTGGATGAAGACAATCTAAACTTAGAAGGAGATACATGCATGAAATTAAATTAAAAGATAGTAATTGATTATCTTTATTTTATTTGTCAACTAAACCTAAGTTTATAATAACTTGAGATATGTGGCGTGATGATCTTTAGTAAAAAAATTATATGCTTAATATTAAATTATAAAAGATAAACTATGGCTTGTTAAGATAAGATAATTGTAGTTAACCAGAGATTAAAGATGCCACGCATGAAGGGCAAACTAAGAGATATAACATGCAAAGAGATGGGGGCATCAGAGAGGGAGGTGATTGGTTTTATAAATTATGCTAATGAAATTTAAGGACATGTAGAGAAAGGAGACAGGACACAGAGAATAAAGCAAATTGGGGAGAGCAGGAAAATCAAGAAGAAAGGCATATTTCCTCAAATAGGACATTATTTTAAGAGGTAGGTTTTGCAGTTTATTTTCCTGGGTGCAATATGTATATTTATATTTTGTGAGAGGAAAATAAGCTCGAACTAGCCCAATACATGAGACGATTTTTAAAATAAACTAAGGATCAGACCTTGGATAGCGTTTTATAATCATATCAGAAACACTTTGTTTTACAATGTCTTGTATAGGTACTAGTAATTGCATTATATATTTTAGGTGGAACGCTCATACATATGGTCTACGTCCTACGAATTGGACTGCGTACCACTTCTTTTGGACAATGTATTGTTATTATTATTTATATTTTGAAAGCGTCATATTTGGCTGCATCCAAAGCTTAGAAATGTATAAGGCAACGTGATATTTTCCATGCCTGAGTAGCATTTCTTATGGTTAGCATAATACCTAGGTGTGGCATCATAAATAAATATGAGCAGCAATCTGATTAAATAATATTCGAGACTGCGCTTATTATATCGTAGTGGCAACGTATTTAATCTTTGTGGTTGGGTTTAGTTTAAGAGCAAATTTTGAACTCATATATATATCTTACTAGCATCATAATTAAATAAGAATAGGTAGAGACATATTAGAAATAAGAAACTTGCTTTTGTTTTGGACTGCATCTTATCTAGACTGAAGGTATAGGCCAGTGCCCCTTTTTATTTAGCGCCCATTCACAAGCTATTTATATTAGAAATGTTTTTGAGAAAAACCTCTTATCAAACACCAGCATCCTAATAAGGACATCGCTTATATCTTTGGACTGCAATATAATTATGGGCAGCATTTAAAACTTGTTTGAGGCATAGACTCTTGAAATCCATAATTTGTGTCCAATTTAGCTAAAGTATACAGCAACTCACTTATTTTTAAGCAATGATTTATCTATTCAGTAAATGTTCTAAGGATAATATGTTCCCTCTTTAATGCAAGATCGAAGGTTAGCTGGAATTTTATTTTTGCCTCAGATTTCCGTATCATGGTTTTGAGCCGGGTACACTACCAACCAAGTTGTGTTGCCGGTCCAAATTGCATTGCCAGCCCAAGTCGTGATTTTGAATCAAATTGCAATTTTATTAATAAAGCATGATTATTATGGGATCCTTATGAGGATCTAATATGGTTAAAAAACTAAAGCAATCATTATGATATTTTAAATTACTTAACTCGCTTCCTGTAATGCCCCTTTGATCTGAAATCAATGTTGAATGCTCTGTATACTCGGTTTGGTAAGAAATAGTAAATGTAGGAAGAAACTATTGTTGACCATTTTGGTCCTGCAGGCCAAAATCGGTCCCCACTTTTCCCCGCTATTCTGAGCCAATTCATTTTCTGATTTGGCACAAGTCTTGGAGTTTCTACGAACTCTGCAGGCATTTCTACAGACTCTGCAAGCATTTCTACGGACTCCACAGGCTTTTCTACAAACTCTGCAGGGAAGTTTTCTACGGACTCTGCAGGCAAAGACGAGTTCCCAACACTTAGGCACAAAATGGACCATTTCAAGTGCCCTTGCGGAGGGCAGTTCAGGACTCAAGTGCCCTTGCGGAGGGCAGGGCACATTTGCAAAAAGGCCACAGAGAAAAGCCAAAAAGGTAAGTTTCTTTCGAAATTTTGTTTAAGGCAAAGAAGAGAATTTCTTCGGACAAAATGTTCGAAGGAATTCCTTCGGACTTTTTGTCCGAAGAAATTCTTCGAAAGAAAATCTTGCCACAACGCACATGGGCCACTTGCAAAAAAAAGCGCCAAAGTCTTTTCCAAAAGGCGCCAAGTTTTCTTCTCTCGCTATATATTGTAAACTTCTCATTTTGAGAAAGGATCTTCTTAGCCTGTAAGGCAAAGCTCTGCCCAAAAATCTCTGGGTTTGTAAGGTAGAACTCTGCTGGATTTTACTTTGAATCGAGACATAGCATTTTTACCTCTATTTGAGCTTGCACTTTCGCATGTGTCTATGCCTTTGTTCTGTGTTAAGTCATTTTCTTTTATGCTTTCACATAATGATTCCAGCGTGTCTAGTGCCTTGTGAGCTTTTCTTTTGCAGGTTTGATAGAAGTGTCCCTAGAGGAGTATAGGTGTCTGTGAATAGACTGCCATAGTGTGTCTGAGGACGCCTCTGGTAGTTTCTTCTTCCTTGTATATCCACGGACCCCTAGCTCACTAATGCAGAAGGATTCCTCGTGTCAAATGAAGTGTATGGGAGCTTGTTCTTGGTGAAAAGCGTATGTTCGAGCTAAGTGGGTCGACTTTTTTGGTGTATCACCTTTTAGTTTAGGTTTAGATTCTGTTTTCAGCATCCTTCTCCCTTTTCATTCCCCCCTTTTTTTTCATTTATTTGTTAGCAATAGGGAATCCAGGACCTAAAAGATACATCGAAGAGAGCTAGCCCTTATCTAGAGACTCTCCCCCCAGCTTCCCAGTCCCACAGGCGAGAGGGGAGTTTCCATTGTTGCATGTGGAAGGCAGGAGCTCCGCCTCCTGTCCAGGGTACAATCCATTGCATCAACAGTTTTTGGCATGCCCGGTGGGACCAACTAGGACAAGTTGTGTCCAAAGAGTTGAAGAATTTTTGGTGTGTTCTTCAACCAACCAGCCTTTGGAGGCTTTTTTATCAACACCAATGGCAACTCTAAGTTGAATCAGTTGGTTAAGCAATTCTGGTGCCATCAAGAAATCACATCTTTATATGGTTTTGATCAAGCTCAAGGTGTCATGAAACCACCTCAAACTCCAGCGTTACTTCCCTCATTGTTGAAAAGTAACTAGGAGAGTTGTTTGAGATGAGTTCATGAAAATCCTGAGCTTGATCAAAACATATGAAGAAATATAAGGTACATGGTCCTAAGCAATGGATTATACATGCCAAAATGCGCTTTCATTTGAAACAGCTCTTCCTATGCATCAGCAAACCCTTCCTAGTCTTCCTCAACTCCCTCAGGGCTCTCATCCTGATGGCAGGATCCTGACTTGGAAGGAAATAGTGGAATCATGGGGCAGGAAAGAGGAGAAGAAAGGTTTTGCTCAAAACCTTGAAGAAGATGAGGCTGCTCCTGCTCATGATGATGATTGTGACCTCCAAGAAAGGCTCTTCCAAGAAGATCTAGCCAAGAGAATTGTAGAGTTGGAATCCACAGCGAGATTCCTCAGCCAACGTGTGATGGACCTGTCTAAACACACCCCATCTACACACCTCCAAGAGAGCTATCAGGCCACACCTGATATAGATGAAGTGCTGGCCAAATGGAAAGAGGAGAATCATTCAATTCTAGCTCAAGGACTACCTCCTCTTCCACATGGTTTTTTCACTTCACCCCTTCTCAAGGAGGAACTTGTTTTGCAGGAGGCGAGTGAGGAAGAAAAGATCCAATTTGCAGCTCTCTAAGAGGCTATCATGAATGACAATGAAGAAGAATCATCATCAATGCTCCTTTTGAAGACGTCATCAGCAATGGAGAAGACGCAGGTCATGCATACATGCAAATGTTCCAGCAATACGAAGAGGAATGTAAGCATGGTGAGCTCTCTCCCCCCTTGTTTGATGAACTTCCTTGTGCTTCGATGAGGAGGATGATTATGCCATGGAACCTGAGTTGGAGGAGGATCAGATGGATGTCTTTGAACAACTAGAGACTCTGATCCTTGAGCAAGAAAAGGAGAAGCCTATCTACCTTGAGGAAAGCCTTGAAGAAGACAGCTTTGAACAAAAAAGTGATGTTTTGTGGGATGAGCAACCAGTTTGTGATTCCATTTCAGACGTCACAACAGTCACCCTTCTTCAAGAAAGCCATGAAGGAGCAGAGGATGAGTTTGACAGGGTCTTCATTGAAGCAGAAGGGAACGGGTCAAACCATGATGCATTGCAAAGGGACCATGCACAACAAAGGGCTTATGGTGATGAGCCAACAACCATTGATTTCTGGATAAAATGCACCAGCATGAAGAGCCAGCATTCAACAAGCTTCCAAGAACAAAAAGAGTACGTATATGTTGGAAGCATGTTAGATTCTGGTCCACTTGGATGCAGGCCAATCCAGGTGGCAGGCAAGAGGAGCAGGTCTCCAAGTCTCCTTTCCATTCAGCCACTTGTCTGGCACCATAAGTTTCCTAGCCAGGGAGGGGACTTAAGAAGTTTTCCCTTTGATCCAGAAGGGAAGCAAATATCCCTGGTTAGCTGTATATAGTAGTTTGCTTTTAGTTTCTTTTCTTGTTTTCCCTAAGTGCAGTTTGCACAAGTAGTGTTTTTTAGCCTTGTGTGTGCTCTCCTTTATGTTTGGGGTAAAAGCTCATGATTGATTCTGGGATCTCTCAAGGCTATTGTTAACCTTCCTTCAAAGCTGCATCTGACTCCGTGCCCAATGGATTTTAAGGCAACTAGTCTCTAAGCATAGCAGGCATGCTTCCCTTGGGAGTCGCCAATTTGTTAACCATTTTGGTCCTATAGGCCAAAATCGGTCCCCCCTTTTCCCCGATGTTCTGAGCCAGTTCATTTTTTGATTTTGCACAAGTCTTGGAGTTTCTACGGACTCGGCAGGAATTTCTACGGACTCTGCAGGCATTTCTACGGACTCCACATGCTTTTCTACGAACTCTGCAAGGAAGTTTTCTACGGACTCTGCAGGCAAATAAGAGAATTTTTTCGGAAGAAAATCCCGCCACAACGCACATGGGCCACTTGCAAAAAAGAGCGCCAAAGTCTTTTCTAGAAAGTGCCAAGTTTTCTTCTCTCGCTATATATTGTAAACTTCTCATTTTGAGAAAGGATCTTCTTAGCCTGTAAGGCAAAGCTCTGCCCAAAAATCTCTGGGTTTGTAAGGCAGAACTCTGCTGGATTTTACCTTGAATCGAGACATAGCATTTTTACCTCTATTTGAGCTTGCACTTTCACGTGTCTATGCCTTTGACTTGTGTTAAGTCATTTTCTTTTATGCTTTCACAGAACGATTCCAGCATGTCTAGTGCCTTGTGAGCTTTTCTTTTGCAGGTTTGATAGAAGTGTCCCTAGAGGAGTATAGGTGTCTATGAATAGACTGCCATAGTGTGTCTGAGGAAGCCTCTGGTAGTTTCTTCCTCCCTGTATATCCACGGACCCCTAGCTCACTGATGCAGAAGGATTCCTCATGTCAAATGAAGTGTATGGGAGCTTGTTCTTGGTGAAAAGCGTATGTTCGAGCTGAGTGGGTCGACTTTTTTGGTGTATCACCTTTTAGTTTAGGTTTAGGTTCTGTTTTCAGCATCCTTCTCCCTTTTCATTCCCCCCCTTTTTTCATTTATTTGTTAGCAGTAGGGAATCCAGGACCTAAAAGATACATCGAAGGGAGCTAGCCCTTATCTAGAGACTCTCCCCCCAGCTTCGCCAGTCCCACAGGGGAGAGGGGAGTTTCCATTGTTGCGTGTGGAAGGCAAGAGCTCCGCCTCTTGTCCAGGGTGCAATCCACTGCGTCAACAACTATATTTCATTTTTACTGCAAGATCGAATGTTCGGGGGAACTTTATTTTGCCTCAGATTTTCGTATTGCGTTTTGAGCAAGTTGAACAACCAACCCGAGTTGCGCTGTGAACATGAGTTGCATTTTTAAAATGAGCATGATTATCTTTGGATCCGTATGAGAATCTTGAATGATTGTTAGTATATATTATATTAGTAAATACTTTATTGTAAAGTATTAAAAATTACCATAAAGAGACAATATGGGAAAAATGAATTAATAAACTTGTAAAGTTAACAAATAGAAAAATACTATTTATTAAGTATACTTTTGGAGCATAGTATAATATAGATAGAGTTATTAAGATGACCAATACTTGGTCATATCTGTATTAATGCAATTATATTGGGCTTTTGGTAAAGTATTGGTTAATGTATATATGTTTAAGAATGTTCAAAAAGATAATATGCCCAAACGACCGTAGAGTTTCATTTGAATCCCCAGTATCAGTTGAAGAAAGTCATTGGTCGGAATTCGAATGATTGTTAAAATTTGCAATCCATTTTAGTATTCTGATAAGTACTTTTGAAACAACTGAAGTATTAGAGGTGTACATATAGAAATATATCTATACATGGACTTGGGTATTCAAATGATTATATAACTTCATAGGACATTAGATAATATGCCTATATCTAAAGTAATATATTGATAATAAGAATATAAGAATTCTAAGAATTGAGAAACTTCAATTATATGAATATTGTCCCTTAAGTTATGTACCTACGAGGTATAACTTGATTTACGGTTATCCGAAATTATGATAACTATTGAAGATTAAAACTTATGTGCAGTTGATATTATGAGAATATTGGTGCATTCAAGAGTTTAGACGTTTGATAGCATTTACTAGTGCATCACGGTGTGCATCTTAAAGTTATTTTTCTTTGAAATAGTATGCAATTTAAACGTAGCAGTATACCGGGTGGTATAACCCATAGTTGCTTATTATTAAGTATGATTGTGAGTCTGGTTGTTCATGACTAATTAGGGTGATCGTGCACTATGATCTATGATATTATGGGATCTCATAGAGAGTTTCCATTTGAAACTTTACAGACTAAAAGCATGTTATTCCCGGATAATACACTCAATAAATGTTGTCTTGATCCATAGTATGTTTTATATGTGTATTGGTTTACTTGAATAGTATGTCCTGTGACAGTTAGTACGACATTATGTATGCGTGCATACAAGCTTTGAGTGTGTAACGAATGTTAAGTTAGAATTTTATGTGTTTGTATGACTTGCATTGTTATATATACTTGAATAAAAGTTTATAATTTCATGTATTTATGACTACTTGTATGACTGATTGTGGAAAAACTAGTAGTTATGTCATAGAACACTAGACTATGATAATATGAAATATCATGGGGTGTAATCGAATGGATCTTATTGTAGTAGATGAGAAACTACAGTTTAATGTGAATTTTATCCAGGTGGTATAAACTGTAGGCATTATTTCTAGTTTGGGATCGATAATAATTTAATATTCATTCATGCGTTTATGAAATAAATGTACACTTTGCTTACTCCTATGTTTAGCATATAATGTGATATGATTGCTTGGATGATGTAATTAGTGTGAATCTTGTGGTTAAATAATGTATAGTGAGACATTATTTTTTGGTATGTATGATTTACATGTTAGTACGATATCTTGCAATAGAATGAGTTTTCTATGATACACTGCATGTTTAATTTTAAAAATCATACACACTTGGGTACTTGCTTGTTCTCTGATTTCCCGCACCGTCAATATCTACTCATCCGTGAAGGGAGGGTCATTCCCCGATGGGATTAGTGCAGGGGATCATTGGTTTGTAATTGGTGTGGAAAAGCATTCGGATGATGCTCTCCCTCCCCACAACAGTATACTTACCTAGGGAGTACACTTGAGATTGTCAAAGATATGCGAGTTGGTTCGACTTGAGCTCTGGATAACGTGGTATCTATTTCTAATATCAAAGTTGAATGCCTCAAAAAAATGTAATTGTAATATATTTGTATTACTTGAACAACAGTTGTATTATTGGACCAGCTGTCGCTGAGCCCTAATGTATTTACTTTCTTTACAGTTGTAATAAGTTATATTGCATTTCGATATTATAATTTGGATTTTTTATTGTTCTAAGTTATTGTTTGGATAAGTTGTTAAGTATGTTTATGTGGAATGGATGTAAAGTATTTAGTTTTTTTTTTAAAAATTACTACATTACTCTAAGTACAACTTGAGGGGTTGTAACACTCCCTAATTTCACTTAGTAGGACCCTATATTCTTCATAGCTGATAGCAATTTCTTCCACCATAGAGGGCTGAACTTCTACCTCTAGAATTGCTACTTCCTCCCTACGAAGAAAAGTTGGTTGGAAAGGCCTAGCAAAGGAATCTATGGCTGCCCTCTATGCGTGTTGGTTGTTGTTAACCCCTGAAGAACTTCCTTCACCATTTTGAGTTCTTTGGACATTCACATTCTGCATGGTGTGGACTAAGTGAGCCATCATATCTGCTAAACACTCTTGTCTTTGCACAGGCCTATCATAGCAAATTTTATTTGCATCCTTGTTACCCATAGCTTCCTTTCCTTTTCTTACTACAAATTCTGCATCTTGCTGCCCTAACCCTTCCTCTAGTTGTTCTAGACCCTTTTTTATTTCCCTTTGGTAATACCTAACTTCTCTGTCACTGTCTTGCATGAAGTTGATGCTAAAAAGTATTTATTCCCAAAAGCTGGAAGGAAAATTAGCTCTGATGCCACTAAAATATCTTTTTTCGGATAAAATAAGAAATAAATTCCCTTTGAAGAAATAAATTCAAAACCCTCTGAATCTGTTCGTTAATCTCATAAAATATTAGCTAGGGCACAAGATATATGTCTTTTACCAAGATAATAAATAATCGAATACATACTAGGATTTTTAACCACATACAAGTGCCCTTCTTTATTTCAATTAAATGAATACACAAAAACCTATCTGAAAATACTTATGGAAAGTACAAATTGCATTAAATCAAAGTACCAATTTATTGTTTGAAAAATCTTTCAATTCTACCCTTTTGAAATAAATACTGTTGATTGTACTTGTTGGCTGCGTTGAAGTACTGGTAATGGTATGACCCCAACAACCCCTAACCCGGGGATGTCCGTATAAATCCGAATGTCCTTGAGCAAGTGGGTGAGCGAGATATTGCCATGTGGCAACATCCTGCTAATCTGCAGCCTTGAGGCGATCCGTGTAGTTCAATAGAACATCAAAGCTCTGGGTGAAAAGAATTGCGCCGTGTGGTGAGATCCTGCTTCACCGTGGCCAAGGAACAACTAGTGCATATTGAGCCCCGAGCCGAGTAACGAAACAGCAAGGAGAAGATGCATGGCATAACCTTGCCAATAGAGGACACATTGATGATGGCATCAACAAAGCACGAGCCTAAATTTGATGGCCCGTCTAGCTGTCAAAGTCATCTAAACCTGAGAATTGACTGCATGTCCAATCTGAGCTGCAAACACTGACTTGCAGGGGCCTCTTAATGGTAAAATTGATTATTAAAAACAGAATTCAAAGGCAATCTAGAAGACGACATTGAATTTGGGCTTGGCGTGCACGTTGGAATCATAGAAGAGAAGGCACAAAAGGACAAAAGATTGCCTTAAAGAGGCATGGAGTTATCTCTGTAGAGTATGGTCGATTGAACATCTCGATGGATTTCAACAACTTCCATCCGCCCAACATTTAATCAAAGATTAGTCAGTTGGCCATGACCCTGATTCCATTGGGATTGCACGAGGCCTGATTCAAACTTGCATAGAAATGGGTACGTCCCATTTAATTCCTACAACCACTAGGTAGGTGGTTGATTTATTGGACTCCATGGCCCTGCGTGTCTATATAAGATCAACTCTTGCATTGTAATAAGGGTTGGCTCCCTTTAAATTAGAGCATAGATTAGTGGACCAGACATGCTTGGATTCTCCATAGTTAGTAGACCAAGCATTTTTCATGCTTTCCTAATGTAGTGTTTTTTTTGTTATGAATATAAAGTTTGTAACTAGATGGCTGTTGTAAATCTCACCATTGCTAATCAACAAGAAATATCTTGATATTCAGATTGTTATGTAGTCAAATGGCTATTTTCTGCACACTTATGGTGGTTATGCTCCTCTTTGTTCACATCAACTTCTCCCCAAACTCTCACACCGTCCTTTAGCTGAAGTTATGCTAGGTCTAGCTCGATTGAGGACTAGTTTATATAAGATTTGTTCAATCAGACACTGCAACTTCATCTCTATGGCAATAGGGCTTTTCTTTCCTTTTCCCTTTTCTTTTGTTTTTTCTTTTATCAATGTGTTAGCTTAGGACTAATAAAAATCCACTTCTAATGATCAAATCATGATTGTTGAATGTAGTCCATCACCATTTAAGCACTATTGAATAAAATAATGGTGGACTAATTGAGTCTCATAGTATCTATAGCTTAAGCCATCATCCAAAATCAGTTTCATCGAAGCCCCTTCTTATGGATTAGTCACAACGAGCCAATTGGGTTACCCTATGTACCAAGACCTGCTAACCAAGACTTTAGAGAAGCATTTTTCTCATGGGATCTTCTTCAATTCAGGAGAGACAGAGCCTAATAACCCCTGCATACGTTGGTGTGTCAAGAGACCTCCCAACAAATTGGCGCCAGGAGGGCCGATCTAAAACTAAAGCGCTTTTCATGAAAACTTTAAGGTAAAAATGCTCCTGAGTTGTTGGCTAGCTAGTCCCATGGCCTTCGCATGGCTAGGTGGGGGTAGTTGCCCAGTGAACACCCCAAGGCCCATTCATGACCTGCCTAGAATCCTAGTTTATTTTGCCCAAAGTAAACACATGGTAAGATTTTGATAGCATAACAACACATTCAAGCATTCAAGGATGCCATCATTAGGACTTGCATCCAACATGAAGATGTGGCTTGTCGCTTGTTCCCTTTTTCTTTGGATAAGGATGCATACCACTGGTACATTGGACACCAAATCGGTGTATAACCACATGGGCTGCTTTTGAAAGTTTGTTCCTAAGCCATTTTAAAGAGCTCATCGATCCTGCTACCCTATATCACCAGTTTGTTATAGACCATAGGGAACCTAATGAGTCTCTGGGTGATTTCAACCAACACTTTCATTAGTTGTATATGAGGTTGAGAGACCCTTTCCTATAGACAAAAGCAGTAGCCATAGAGGTTTACCTCAAAATGTTGTTTCCCCTCAATGCTATGTTTGTTCGGAGGACTCCTTTAGCTCTCACATCCCTGGCATTGACATATCAAGCAACTTGCACCATTGAAGAACAAGCCGTGTCCCATGATCACAATACTAAATTTTCCTACCCATTGGGACAATCGAGTGTTTACCCTCAAAATCCTTCAATTTGTTTGCTTGTGAGTCAGCCCATCAATCAATTCACGTTTTATAATGAAGCATTTCCCCAAGCATTGCCTCAAATGTGCTATCAAATGAACTCCCCTGTGTTGAATGAAGACCCTGCTTGCTCCATTAATGCATATAACTATGTTAGTTTAATATGCAATCAACAAGATGTTTTTAGTAGTTTTAGTAGTCAAGTGTCTTTTGATACTTTTACTAATTATGTACCATTCGTTTCAGGAAGTCACCAACAGACAATGCCTGGGTTGATCCCTGAGAGCAGCAATGATGAGTTTGATGATGAGGAGGCAGTGGTTACCTTGAGTGACCTAGTAGAAAAAGATCAAATTGAAGGTGAGCTGCCTACTCAAGAGGGTGAATCACAAATCTCTTGCAATCAGCCTGAAGATGACCTCGACGAGTTGAAGCCATTGGATGAGGAAGATGCATGCTATGCATATGAAGCATTCTTGTCCTATGTTGCTCCCTCTCCAAACAAAGGGCTGACTCAAGGTGGTGAGCAACTTCGTAGCAGCAACATCTCTCTTAGCCCATTGTTGGAGATGAATGAGCTTGAAGAAGAAACCAAAGATAGAAGGCAAGATAGAAGATTTTCCACTTCTAGTTAGTCTTACATTCAAAGAAAATGGTGAAGTCCCGAATGTAGAGGCCATGGACATAGGAGGTATGCCAATACAAGTCAAACCCTGCAACTTCATCTCTATGGCAGCAGAGCTTTTCTTCCCTTTTCCATTTTCTTTTGCTCTTTCTTTTATCAGTGTTTTAGCTTAGGACTAATAGCAATATGCTTCTAATGATTAAATCACGACTGTTGAATGTAGTTGATCACCATTTAAGCATTGTTGAATAGATTAGTGGTGGACTAATCGAATCTCATAGTGTCTATAGCTTAATCCATCATCTGGATTCAATCTCACCGAAGCCCCTTGTTATGGAATGGTCACAACAAGCCAACTGGGTTACCCTATGTACCAAGAACTTGGAGAAGCATTTTCCACGCAGGATCTTCTTCCTTTCATGAGAGACAAGGCCTAACAACCCCTGCCTAAGTTGGTGTGTCAAGAGACCTCCCAACAAAGTTCATAGTATCTCTTTTATTTCAATCTCTTGGGGATCTACTCTTTCATCATCACACACATCTTCAACAAGAGTTCCTATTCTTTGTGTCGTCTCCATGGCATCCAATCTTACTTAATTTCCTCTCATCATCTCTACCAAGTCTAAAACTCTAGGTGCCTTTGGTCTTCCTACTCTTCCAACAAGATTACTCGTGTGCTATATGTTCACAAAACTGCAAGCTTCTCTTTCACAACTTGCCAAGGACTTAAAAAGAGTCTTCACACACAACCCAACAAGGAAAACCTTGCTCCCATACCAATTGAGGCAAATGGGGATGAGGGGGCCAAGTAAATGGCTGCCTTATTCCCCAGCTTTGTTACACTTTCTTCACTCTCAAGGACATTTGCAGGCACAATATAGGAATAGAAAGCAAAAAACTCGCTTTATTAATGTTCAAATGTGTTATAGAGATTACATACATACTCTCCCTTCTCTCTATAACTATGAATAAGACTCTCTCAGTCCAAACACAGGGTTACAATGAACATACAACAGCTCAATAGTCTCTAGCTATGTTCTCACACTCTCTGAGCTCCTCTAAGTTCTCTCTTAGCTCTGGAGCTGGACTCTCTTCTCTCCAACTTGCTTGATCTTGCTATCCTTTGCCTAGATCATCTGAAGTAACTCTCCAACTCTCTTCTAAAACTGCCTTCAAATCTTGGTGGCCTGACACTAACATCTTGCCAAACCCTTATAGCTCCCTCGGTCTTGGAAAATGGTCCACACATTATGTTTGCTTGATTTGGGCAGTTACTTTGCATATTCTTTGAACTCAGGTGAAACTTCTAGTTGTTGTAGATAAGCGGTTACGTAACCACCGCCTACACAAAGCAGCGGTTTTCGAAATAACCACCTACATGAAGTGGTAGTTTTGAGATAACTACCTGCATGAAGCAGCAGTTTCGTCATGCTCCCACTAAAAGGTCATTCTAACCAATGGGGGATGACTAAAACCATCCTTCTTGCACTTCCTTGCCTTGTGGGACTCTTGATCATGTTCTTCGGTGTGACATTGATCTTTCTTCACATGTGCAATGTTGTCGCAAGAGACGACAAGTCGCACAACTTAACATAAATGTGCACAAGTGCACACAAGAACTTGAACCCTTGTTTTTGGATGATGTAAGAGTGTTTGTAAACACGGATGCTCCTGCATCACAGGGAATGTAATGGGACAAAGTTTTTTTCTTATTACAACTGGTCTTCTATTACGTTATAGAATTAACTTGAACAATCCTAATTCGTAATGGATCTTCAAGACAGATTTCCATACTGACGGTTACTTTTCAAGATGTAACTCAAGAATAGACATTTTCCAACAACAGAGGAACACATAAGCAAAAGAAGAATTTATCCTAGAGATTCAAACTAGAGATTCAAAATTGATCTCGAGTACCAAAAATATGAATTTTGATTGCTCAAGGAAATAACAGAGACAATCTTCATGGACATAGTCTTTCTATTTCTTGAGTAAATTTTGCAGAAAAACTGAATAGATAACTTGTAAATCATTCTTCTTGACTAGGATTTTTCTCCTGCTACAAATTGTACTTCGTATAAACTAAATAGTAAAATTAATTAAATTTCATACAGAAACCTATAAATAAAAACTGCTCCTTAAAACTTTAGGACTTTTGACCTTAGGTCATCCTTAAGACATAACAACAACATAACATTCTTACATATCAATGTCAGAATAAAGATGAATGATTCAAGTCAAGAACCACTTATATGATCCATATAATTATGGATAACGAATTTTAAAATGTGTCTATTTCCACTATTGTGATTGATGGAACTCTTTTGTCGAAGTAAATATGAAATCACTTCTCATTATGATATTGGAAACTGAAACTGGTTTTCTGAAAGTCAAAATCTAAAGAACCCTAAAGAAAAGAATCGGTTCGAAGCAAATGGAAACATGATGGTAACAAGTAGAACCTATAAAAAAAAATCTCTTGCTGGTATGACAAGAATGAAATCTTTCTTTAGAGTCTTTTGTGGCCTTATTTAAGGACAGAGAAAAGGCAATGGCTGGTTTAGGATTCATTGTAGCTGCATTGTGCACAATTTCAGATATCTGTTTGCACACTTTGATTTGCATGAAGGGTTTGAGTTTGGTTTCAACATTCAATGCAAAGAACAAATACGGAGGATTTGTTAGCATTGGTTTGTAACTGATCTAAATTGTCGAACCTAAAAATCATGCTTTAAAAAAATAACAGAGATTTCAAGATTAAAATGTCTAAATTGATCATGTTGTTTTGAGGAAGAATATGTAGATATACCTTTTCGTTAGTAGTTAGCCTTGTTCCTGCAACTGATCTTCTAGCTTTATCCTTAAGAAGCTGGCTTTCCCCAGCTTGTACTCCTACATCCCGTTTCTGTTCAGATGCTTTTCTACTCTGTGATGCCTTTGTAGATTCATCCATCATTGATTTCTCTACCACTTCATTCTCTTTTGCAGATAATTCTGCTTTCAGAGTCGCATCTCGCAATTTTCTCTTCAGTTGTAACTCACCAAGCCTCATCCTTTCCCAGTTGAGTGATTTTTGCCTAGGATCCCCTTCTGTTGTCTTCTCTTTAGTTTCAATTTTCCTCAATGGATTCTCTCTTTGTTCTTTCAATTGCTTCCTTAATGCACCCATATACCCTTGTTTTTTGTTCCTTTCACCTGTCTCAGGCATTTTCTCGCATGCCTTCTGTATTAACTCTTCCTTTCCTCTGAATGCATCTTGTGTTTTTATATCCTCCTCCAAAACTGTGATATTTTTCGCATCTTCATGTGGTTGTCTCTTAACCACTTCTTCATTTCTTTCCAAATATTTTCTTTTCAGCTTAACTGGTCTTGTGAATCTCAACTCTTCCTCCCTCTGCTTGAAACCCATCTTTCCCCACCTTCCCTCAGCAATGCTTTTCAATTTAACTTCCTCTTCTTCAGCCTGTCTTCTAGCCTCTGCAGCTTCTGCAGAAGCTGCTTCTACCCATAACCACTGCCGAGCCCTTTCTGCTTGGATTTTGTGGTTTGTTTTTAGTCGGTGATTGGTACGATTATCTGGGCTCTGCAAACACTTGAAATTAATAATAAATGAATATAAATTCCTTGAAGTGGTAACTAGGAGGATATTATAGAAAAGAGAGTTACCTGAGTTAAACTACTCTCGAAAGCCTTTATCTTTGCCCTTACACCACTCTGTCGAACCCCCTTTATAGCCTGTGATGATAAAGTGCTCTCAAAAACCCTTATTTTCGCCTTGACACCACTCTGTCTGCCATCCCCGGTCAGTGTGTGTGAAGCTGGAGGATTAGGAAAAGAAGTGGACGCTACAGTGTGAACTTGATTATCAATTGGCTTAAGGATATTGAACGCAACAGATTCTTTTAGGCCTTTTTCTGTTGACGAGGATTGATGCGGAACAGTCTGCAATGAAGACACTTCACAAACCCTCTCTGTTTCTTTATTTCCAGTATCTGATTGCAAGATTATGTCAGGAGAATTAATTGTGCTGCTTTGTGGTAGACAAATATCCTGAGTAAACAGTTCTTTGTTTTCAGCATTGACCGCTCTGGATGAAGTTTGATCCATACTTAAATCTTCTGTGCAAAAAGTAGAATCAGAATGACTTTCAATAATGATGTATTTGTCAGGGATGGTAATGTCATATGCTGTTGAGGCAGGTAGAGTTTCAGTAGAATGAACAGATTGATATAACTGAAAAGTTTGGTCAGGTTGAGAGCTCTTAGGCAAAAGGTTTGGAAAGGAAATATTTTCCTCTCCTGTTGATGAAATCGAACCATCCCTTGAAGACTGCAATGGCAGCATACTCAGATAAGTAGATAAGCTTGAGGCAGTTATGCCTTCTTCAGTTGAAGGAGGAGGCATGTCAGAAGTTCCAACACCTGTAGCAAGTTGAGTATCTAAATTAGCAGAAACCTGGCCATCTGAAGAATCTGGCGGAGGACAGGATCCTGAAGAAGCTATTGACAAAGTTCTGTTTTCTTGGTGTAATGGAGACCCTGGTGTATGAGTTTCATCTGTCCCATGAATTGTAACCAAAGCTCGAGGAGAAGGTTTCTCAGAAACTACCATAGGGTCTGCAAGTATTGATGTTGCATCATTCTTTTCGAACTCGGTCTGCCCAGATCCAATCAGGAAAAAATTATCTCTAGAATTATGGGCATCTGAATTTTCCAATTCTGTGAGGCTTTCTTTCCAAAGGGGTAACAGAGCAGGCATTAGCTTTTCATTCGCAAATGGGACATTTGTCTGCATTGCATCTTCACTCTGGGCTTTGGAAGATGACATATTGGAAGAAAGGGCAGATAAATCTTTGAGTGAAGTAAGCTCTTTAGAAGAAGATATCTCAGAAATGACAGCAGGGTCCGAAAGTAACGGAGTTGTATCCTTCTTTACAAACACTGTCTGCTCGGATCCAGTCATGGAAAACTTATCTAAAGAATAGTGGGTCTCTGAATTTTCTGACTCTGCATGGCCATCTTTCACATGGGGTAACTGAGCAGGCACTGTATATTCATTTACAAATGGGACATTTGCTTGCATGACCTCTTCACTCTGTACTTCGGGAAATAATATATTGGAAGAAAGCAAAGATGAATCTTTGGGTGGAGTAAGCTCTTTAGATGAAACAGTTGAGACTGCTTCCTCACTATAATGTTCAGCCAGGTACTGGCATCCATTTTCTTCCCGATTCTGATCAGATATATCCTTTAAATCATTGCTTGAGGCCTCCTTATAAGTGACATTCTCAATTGGTAATGATGTTGGAGCCAGTGATGCCTCTTCAATAATCCCTATTCTTTTTTGCATCTCATTTGGTAGTATTGCTTCCTCAAGATCATGTTGAGGCAGATGCTGGCGTCCATATTCTTTCAAATCGGGATCAGAAATGTCCTTTAAATCATTACTTAAAGCCTCATTGTGAGTGACATGTTCAATTAGTGGTGATATTGGAGCAAGTGATTCCCCTTCAGTACTTCCTGTTTTCTTTTGCATCTCATTTGGTAAGGATACTTGGGGGACAACTATAGCTTTTATTTGATTCTTCTCATTGTGGCTTTCAACTTTACCCTTACCATCCTCAGGAATGGTTTGTGAAATGACTATGACAGAAGCCAAAGCACTAGTCTTGTTCTCTTCCGTTGAGTTCAGCACCTTGGTGCTAGTATTTTTCTTGACAGTTCTGTGCTGCTTTTTGAGAGCAGCATCTCTCTGCCAGAAAAACATAAATACTTGAACATTTCACCATGCAAGAGACTGACATGCTGAAGACCTGCAGAAAATCTAATGAGCATGCTAAAGTTTCTTACTATTGCTTCAATCCGCATGCGTTCCTCCAATGTTAAAACAAAGCTTAACCTAAGATGAACACGCCCACCGCCTTTGAGGGGAAATAGTTCATCCAAGGAACCCTTCTCAACTATAATTGGGGTTTCAATCTCTGCGGATGAGTTAATATCTCCATGTGAGAGAAAACAAATAGTTCAAACAAGATCTTAATAACTTATATCAACACGGAAATTTAAAAAAATGTACAAATGAACCTGTACGAGAAATTGTATTGCCCTTGCTGTCAAGAAGTAACACCATTAAATTGTCTCGAAGATTCAGTACCGGGCTGCACCAGAATTGAGATGGTTATATAGAAGGAAAAATGACGAGTATTTCTTTGGGCAAAAAAAATTGCGGAAGTATTTACTCACAATGCAAAATCTGAATTCCATGCTGCTGTTTTGTCTCCATTTGCCTCGGAAAGCTTTGTCTGAAACTCCCTTTTCCCAATACCAACTAAACACAGAAGTAGAGTTAAAACAAAATCATTAGTTTATCTTCATGATTACTCATCTTGGAGGAAACAAAAAGCAGTGGTATTTAAGAGATACTCAAAAACCGAAGGGGCATGTTGGACTGCTACCAAAATGTAGCCTCAACAGCAGAATATATGAAGTAACATATAGAAAATGTAGAGCACCATACCTTTAATTGACACATATTTGCCTCCTGTTCAATATGAAACAAAGTGCAATTATAACCATGCTAGATATTTCTGATAATTCATTCTTACACTATGTTCCCCCAAATTACAAACCATAACCACCAACTCAAGGTTGAAGAAAACATAGAATTAGGTTTTTGTGTCTATATAGAATTTACAGGTCATAGGATTTGACAAATTCAAGCTTATCAATGGGCAGAATGCAGAATATTCAAAAAAACATGGGAAGAGATTAATCAGGAACATTCATATTAAAAACAAACTTTGAATGGAAATATTGTTCAAATTTGGAAATACTGAAATCCATCCACAAAATATATAAAGGTTGATTAAAGTATTGTCTGTTTCTCACCTGTTGCTTCAGGAGGCAAATCTACAGACTCGAGAACTGCATAAAAGAAAGACACAGTACAAAGAGTTACTCAATATGTTGGCAAGCAAATTGGGTATATGACCCTGCTACTGCTTATTTTATTTTGTATAGTATACATATGATCAATAATCATTTGTCAGTAATAATTTATGGTCTTGCTCATACTTATCGCAGAATCAAATCGGTCAAGTTGTTTGCCTTGTAAGAAAATAAACAAAAAACAAGAAAATACAAATACCATATGCTTAATTCATCATAAGCTCAAACTCAGTTGAGATAAACTTGAGATAATGTACCTGATACTCGGATACTTCCTGGCATTGGATAACTTCTTTGTTTTGCCTGCTTTCTATTAAGCTTTCAATACAATTAGCTACTACTCATTCGATTTCTCTCTCAAGTAAAACTTGTCCTGCACGAGGGTATTCATGCAAAATCAGATGAATTTATGTGCTTTTCAAAAAAAATGGTGCAACGCAAGTGGCAGATATAGCCTTAAACACAGAAATAAACAGATTACGATTGCCTAATTTCAATGTATTGGGTCTTATTACAGATGAAGGAAAAACAAGAAACAGATAAGAATCCTATCGCCAAACAAATTTTAAGAAGCTAATCTTTACACTTGTGTATAGATTTCAATAATCAAGGCGTGTAGGTGTAAAGGCCTGGCAACTTTTCTTTAATGTTGGTTAAAATTGCTTTTATGTGGGGAGGTGGTTTTCCTTTTATGCTTGTTTAACAGTGCTCCAGTTGTAGTTATTCCGACACCAACTTGGCAACTACAGCAGAAAGGCTAATAAGATTATTCTTAAACATTTTGAAAAAGTACGATTCCTTGACCCTCCAATTCTCCCATCTACAAAGTCAATTACAAACCCACATGTCTAAATAGCCTGAAAAAATCAAATCTCATGTCATCCACCATATTCTGTCACAAAATTGGGACACCCACATGCTCAGAAAAAAATCTCTGAGACTGCAAAACTTAGGCAAATTCAAGCTTTTGGGCTGCACTTAACAAAGAAAAGACAGTATAAAATTTAATTGGGGAACATGTGGAAGCTAATGCCAATCACAATAGCAGCCAATGAAGTTGGAAGTAGATCAGGTGCACCACAAGTACCATTTGTCAAACAACTGGATGCCAACCTGAGGATGACTTCTAAGTTGTGTACAAATGACACTAGAGTTTTTCTTGCTCACAATTTACACGTTAGCATTTAAGACAAAACCACGAGGATCAAGAGCCAGCCATACCGTGCAGTGTGCAGATTATGAAAACGAAACAAAAGGTGTAGGAAGCACATATGGGGACACATCAATTGAATTTTTGTCCCTGCATTGCAATGTATTGCCTTTCAGGCTGCCTTTTACTTATCGCTTAAGCCCAGGCCAGAATAAGGGTCAATCTGTGTCCTGAATTTGGCAGGTATTTAATGTATCAGATTATCGTTCTAAAATGTTTGTTGTCATTCTATTCATGTTATATGGTTCATAATTTAAACTTAAATTGTAATTATTAGGAGGAGATTGTCACAAAATGCCAGATCAAGATACTTTTTTTACCGGAATAGAGGTAGGTCCAGAGGCAGATCTATATTTAAGGCAATGGACCTAGGATTTAATCCTAATACCAAAAATATGGTTTGTGTTCAAATGCACTTGTGATTATATGCACTTCCTCTTAAAGTTGTGGTTATATGCACTTCCTCTTAAATTTTGGTACGAAGGCTTTTTTTTATATTATTTTATGGTTTTAAGATTTATTTATAATATAATTTATGAATAATCATTAATTGATGTATATTTATTTATAAATTAGTATCAATAAAATTATTGATTAGAGGAAGAGAGAGGAGAAAGGAGAAATTGTTCTCTCACAGTTTCATGGTTTGTGTCTTCTTACTTATGTCTTTTGTCCATAATTTTTATATCGTTAGGTTCATGAAATTTTTTAAGGCTACAACGCATTAACTGCGCTCAACACGCCGCCTTTTAGGTAGGCAGGGCCGATATTTATAGCTTCTTCACACTCTATTGCATTTATTGATGCAGGAGACCGAGTTAATGGCACCCAAACAAGCTTGGAAGTTTATTCCGAAAATCTACAAGGTAATCCCTCATCGTCCCCCTCCCTTTCGAAAGTAAGTATTCCTGCTGTTGTTGTTAAACAATGTTACAAGTGGTATGAAAATTACTCTATCATTGCTTATTTTGTTGGTTGCATCCCCTTGGAGAATTACCTCCATAATTGGCTCCACAACCACTAGGAGCCATTAGGTGTCTATGTCTTTGAAATTTGAAACCTTACCAAAGGATTCTTCTTGTTTACCTTTAAGGATCCCTTTGAGACACAATTGATTCTTGTGAAGTCCAATGTTTGGTTCCTTCACAACTAGCTTATGATTTTGTCTCCTTGGTCCCGTGATTTTAAGGTTTTTGACAATGTCACCCTCTGTGTCCCTATTTGGGTTAAGCTTCTCGGTTTGTCAGTTCAGCTCTAGGCTTTTAATTCCCAAATCATCACTCCCATAAGACACGTGGTTACGACTGAACCAGATGGGTGGTTCTCCACTCGTCCTAACAAGCGAGTCTATGTGGAGGTTGACCTCTCCAAGGAGTTGAAGGAGTTCATTGAAATCCAAGTTGGGGAGACCCAATGGTCACAAAAGTTTGTTTGTTTCAACCTTCCCAACACTTACTTTCGTTGTTAGGCTCTGAACCACTACATCAAAGATTGTCCTCGTATGGGTCATCCCAAGCCTCCTTGACCGCCTGCTCAAACAGAGAAGCCAAAATTGACAAACCAAGGTGATAGTTGGACCATAGTACCCCCTAAACGATCATCGGGCCCTAAGCCACAAAGCACACCACAACTGCCACCTCAAGAGGATTCTCTTCTAGTTCTCACACCCTCTCAAGGGACTTCTCTATCACTCCCTACCATCCCGGTTCCTCTCAACCCACAAAACATTTCTCTGGCCTCCCAAAATTTTGGGATACCCATGGTAGAGGCTCTCTCAACCAATGGCTCATTCTCTCGGTAATCTCGCAACCCACCTCACAAAGGTGTCGACTCTCCTAAGGAGGAGCATGATGCCAAACATCATTTCATTGCGGGTGGCAGAATCTCTCGCCCTCGCCAACACAACAACTTTGCAACATTAGCATATTTTGAGGACGGGCAAGGGGAGCTTCAAATGGATGGTCCCTCCCTATGAATGTTTTATCATGAAATGTTAGGTATCTTACATAGTTCACTCGTAACTACTCTGTGTGAGCTACTTGTCAGTAGATTAGTTTTCCAGATATTCTCTGTCTATAGGAAGTTAACGTATCTAGCTTTTTCCTCCAAACATCCTTGTGCAGCATTTGGTTGGGTGCCACCTAGATCACTGCCTCGCATGAGGCAGGACATGATGGCACTTGCATTTTAGTTACTCCTAAGGTCTCCTCCGACATCATTGCCATGGGGGAAGACCCATCAAATTGAGTAGTATGGATTATTCTTGACATTGATGGCCATCCATTTGGCATTATAAACAATTATGCTCCCAATGATGAACCTGACCACTCCCTGTTTTAGTGATCTTTGGTAGATGGGTTACCTCCTACCATGTGGCTTATGTGTGACAACTTCAATATGATTGAACACCCCCAAGACAAGGTTGGGCCCCTCCCTGTGCATTGGTGTGTTGGTGAATGCGAGGTTTGGTACTTTTTCAAAAATAAATGGGGGCTAGTAAACCTTCTCCTCTGATAATGGACATTTAATCCCACAGCTTGGTTTATGTGGTCCAACAACCAATCTAGGGATCAATGCATGCTCAAATGACTCAATCATTTTGTGATGCCAGAGCAAATTATTTTTCCTTTTCTAGTATTGATGGCTGGCCTGTCAATGTCCACTCAGATATTATTTTATTAAACCACTCACCCATCTCTTGTAAAGGAGAATGGACCTCTGGGCAATACAATGTGTCATGTAATCAATTTATTCTCAATACCTCTATGATGTTTCAAGCTAGTACCATTTGACTCATCTAGCAGATCTGGAACCTGGCCCCATGACCCCCATACGCTACCAGCTGGATTGAGTGGTAGAGCAACACCATTCTATGCACCACCTCTTTCCTCTACCACCATGGTAAACATGTCGCCCAAATCTACAAGCATTTAGAGGAGGCCATGCTCAAGGAGTTCAAATGGCTCTATGCCTCCCTTGAGACTGATCCTTTCAACATATAGTTGTAGAGGCTAATTGCCTCCATCAAACACCACCTCAAGGTGGTAGATAGCCATGCAACAAGAGGCACCTAGCTTCGTGCTCGTCTACATCGGCTCAAAATTGGTGATAAAGCCTCCAGGGAGTTCTTCAAAGCACTGAAATCCAAACAATCTTGTGGGCAAATTAAATCCATTAAAGTGGCTCAATACCAACTTACCTCCCAGGCTGATACCTTCTCGACCTTTATTGAGCATTACAAGTAGGTTTTCCACACCCAACCATTCATGGTTGAACAATCCCAATCACTTTAGAATTACCTCGATTTGGTACCTCACAAGCTCAAGCTAGCAGATCAATGACTCTGTGATGACTCGCTCACCTTGCAAGAGCTTACAAAGGCTTTGCACTATATGAGCAATGATAAAGCCCCCAGCCTTGATGGATTCCCTTGTAAATTTTATAAAGCCACTTGGGAGTTCATTGGCCCTAACTTGCTACAAGTCTATAAATAAGCCTTGCAAACTCAGTCTCTTGGACCCATAATCAATCAAGGCAATATCAAATTTATTCCCAAAGCTGAAGATCCTGAGCTTCTCACCAACTAGAGGTTGATAACCTTGCTCAAAGTCTCTTACAAGATTCTTGCCAAAGCCCTCGCTAACCACGTTTAACTCATCCTACCTATGATTGTTAGACCATAATAAATAAGGTTTATTAGAGGAAGATAGATTTTGGATAATCTTATTGTGGTTTGGGAAGGCATGACTTGGGCCCACTCCTCTCTTCAGAGAACTATTTTTCTTACACTGGTATTTGAAAAGGCTTATAACAATATTGAGTGGCATTTTATTCTTGTCATGCTCAAGGCTCTCGGCTTTGGCCCCTATTTCATTTATGCAATGTAGACTTTGTTTCATGATGCCTCCACCTGCCTCACTATCAATGGGCATCAAACCCCAAGGATCAAATTATAACATTCTATTCACCAAGGTTGTCCCCTTGTTTCAACACTATATGTTTTAGTTGTTGAAGCCCTAGGTTACCTCTTAGTCTTTAAGGCTTCATAGGGGCTTGTTCATGGCATTGTGTTGTCCAACTGCACCTCTCAACTCATCAATGGCCACTTTATAAATGATACCTTCCTCACACTTGAAGAGCAAGAGGCCACTTTTATTGAAGCTATGCAATGCCTATGTATCTTTTGTCTGGATTCTGGCTCCAATCTTCAGTGGAGGAAAACCTAGTATTTTAATCAAAACATGATGTCTATGCCTAAGTGGCTTAAGAAGTTTAATTGACAGTGGATTACTTAGGGGGAATAATTCAAATTCTTAGGCATCCCCTTTAATTTGAATAGCTCATCATTTGAGCTTTGGCACTATGTCCTCAACAGGGATTGGGTATTGGATCACCAAGCCCCTTTCTTTGGTAGGCAAGTTCCATATTTGCACTGAGATCTTGGTTACCACTCATGTTTATTATTCCTCTTGTTGGGGCCCCTCCAAATCCTCTTATGATAATCTAGCCAAACTTCTCCAAGATTTCCATTGGACCAATTCTAACAAGGCTTGGGGTTTTAACCAGGTGGCCTAAGATATTTGTTGTCTTCCTCATGATAATGGTGGCATGGGCATTATTGACACCTATTGTCAAAGTATGGCCTTGTGCGCTAAATGGTTTGTTTAGGCTATTGAAGGCAATGAGTCTTGGAGAACCCTCTTCTGATATTATATCTCTTTGGGCTCTCCATATGGTAAAACCAATTGGCAGAATATTGGCTTCCAATCCCTCCTCATCACTAATGTGCATGTTAATATTGCAAGCTCCTTTATGGTCAAAATTATTAGAAAGGATTTCAAAGTCATCAAATCACACTTAAAATGGGTAGGGAATGGCTTTCGTATAATTTTATCTTTCAATGATCATAGCTTATGGTGGTCTTATATTCTCACTAATTCTTCCATCTCCCTAGATGAATTACCTAGCATCAAAGCTCTATGATTATTCTGCAAAGGGATTTACACTATTCATGATTTGGTTATCTCTAAAGACATGATTCCCTAACCTAATTTAACAAACAAGTTTCAATTAAGTAATGTTGACTTACCTTCCATCATTCACATTAAGGAATTACTCCCTGATGTTATGCTTCATAATCTTGACCTACAACCTCCTACGGCTTGGTGGAAAGACTAGAGATGGAACTGTGATACACACTATAAAAACTACTCCCCAAAGTTTTTTTATCAAGTGATGAGTCCATTCTCTCTGACTCTCGACAAGCTCAATAAATGTTGGGGCCTTCAGTCCTCTCCCAGGACTTGGCTCACATGTCTATATCATGTGTGGTACCCTGGCCTGGAGCCCAACCTAGCTCATTTTTTATGGTGTTTAATTTACCAGGGGCTCCCCCTCAGTGAGAGGCTTCTCCACCTTCACATTCCCCATCCCTTTTATCTAGCTTGTAAGCATCTAGAATGTTTCAAGCATCTATTTTGGTTTTGTCCTAAAGCTCAATTTGCCTGGTGATGGATTCATTTGTTATTACAACATATCATCCTGAGCCTTTCTCTTGGTGTTAGGCACTTTGTGGGGACTTTTCTAATTGTCCAGCTTCTATTAATTTTCTCTGGCAAATTTTTCATGCTATCATCCTCTTTTAGCTTTGGAAAGCTAGAAATAATGCTATTTTTAATCATGAGGCCTGTGGAATTTCATTTTCTATTAATGAAAAGGTTGGTGTTATTTCTTTGTTTACTTGCAGATTCAAGCTCAAGTTGAGAAGATGGCATTGGACCTCTGCCACCTATAGGATTTCCTTGAACACTAGAGTAGTCCTCTATGCACTACAAGAAAAAATATACCAAAAGGCCCACCCTGAAGTCCCCTACCACCTCCTCTTAGGAGGCATAGAAGTAGAATCTGGTCCCAAAATAGGGGCCACTTTTCACCTCACCCTCCCCCAAGGGGTGGTTAGAGTTCTAATGAAAAGTTTGATGTTGTTCCTGCACAACAGTCTCTGACAAGCATGATTTTTCCTATGCATCCCACTGATGGTTGGCATATAACTATTCATGATGACCCATGAATGGCTAGAATGCTCTGAAGATTCCTCATGTGGAACCGTCTGCTTGGTTGACGCTTCCTAAGGATGAACCCTCCACCTCCACTTCTTGGGGCAATGACTTGTGCTTAAATTTCTAGTTAGTTATTTGTAGTTGTTTTCATCATGCTTTGGCTGGTTGCTTTTTGATGTTTTGAGCCAAGTTTATCCTTCGACATAGAGTATGGGTCGTGATTTGTCTGGCTATATTACTTTGTAACCTTCTATAATTATATTTTGTTAATTAATATAATGTGAAGCATTCCAATAGTGAATTATTGATTTGATTGATTTAAGTTATTAGTTCCGAAAGAGTATATTAAAAGAATTAGTTTATTTTAACTATTGATTAAACTCTGTCTTTTCAACCAATCAAAATTTATTGTTTTTCATGCATAGAAAAATTTATAGTTTTTTCAATAGTTAAGTTGTACATTTTTTAACAAATGTTATGAATAAGGGTATTTATTTGTATCCTGATTGGTCGAAACATTTGACATGTTATTTATGGATAGAGCAGTGATGTCATTGGTAAGAGTCTCACACATGTAGAGGTACAAGGGCAATAGTCAATTGTTCTGAGCAGATATTTTATTGAGGGTATGTCATTCTATAAAATTGTCTTGACATAATGGTTGGAGTATCAATGATGTACATTTGCAATAAACTTATATGGATTGCAGATCACCACAATGGTGATGCCCAAAAATTAATTCAATGTACCTATGTGATTTATTTGTCTCTCACATCACAAATAAATGAAAATTTATTGAAGAGAGGTTAAGACCCCTAGGTTGTTGATTTACTACCACATGGTAGAAATTTGATGACTAGAATACCTGGGGTTGTTGGGATATTGCCACATGGCAGCAACATGGTGACCGAGATGCCTAGGGTGGCTGACCTGTGTCAGGACCACCTAGGTGGTTGAGATGTTACCACATGGAAATAACTTGGGGACCTAGATGCTTGGGTGGCTGGGCTGTGCTGGGACATTAGGGTGGTTGGGGTGCTACCACATGGCAATGACCCAATGAGCTAGATGTTTGGCATGATTGGGTTGTGCCAAGACCTCTAAATGGTTGGGTTGCTGCCATGTGATAACAACCTGGCAAACTAGATACTCGTGTGTTTTGGGTTGTGCCAAGACCCAAGGTATCGAGATGTTGCCATGTGTCAGCCAACTAGTGACTCAGATGTCCAATGTGGTTCAGTTGTGCCAAGACCCCCAGGTGGCTAAAATGTTACCACATGGAAATGACCAAATGACTTCGATGTCTGGGTGCAACATCCAATCAACATTTGCATGTTAATCACATGATCTGCTACTATGGCATAAGATTTCTATTATACACATCAAAGTAGAACTAGTTTTTGACATTATGGTTATCAGATTAAAATCAAGGCCAATATAAAGCTCTAAAACTCAAAAATATCATGAACAATAAAAATGAAAAATATTACATCAAGCTTTAATTGTTGATTGAAATCTGCCTTTTGGACAAGTCAAAAATTATTATTTTTTATGCATAGAAAAATTTGTAGTTTTTTCAATAGTTAAGTTGTGCATTATTTTAACAAAAGTTATGAAAAAGGGCATGTATCTATGTTTTAATTGGTCAAAATAATTAACATGTTATTTAGAGGTAGATCATTGATGTCATTCGTAGTGGCCTCACACATGCAGAGGTACAGGGGTGGTGTTCAATTAATCTCTCAAATATATGTTGGAGGATACTTCATTCTGTAAATTGTCTCTACATAGTGGTTGGATTATCAATGATGTACATTTGTTATAAACTTGCACAGATAGTGGATCACCATAGTGATGTTGTCTAGAAAATAATTCAATGTATATGTGCGATTTATTTCTCCCTCACATCTCAAATAAATGTATATTTATTGAAGAGATGAATAACTATCGACTAGAGCAATTGTAAGTCCTTGAGTTGGACATAGTTTGATCATTTTTATGGCTTGTGCATTTATCATATTTGTTCATCTTGGTTGACAGTCAGTTGTTTTTGCTTTTATCAGGAAGGTTAATGGCTTTTGATTTTGCTTTTGCTTTTGCATTTAATCGAACAAAGGTAGATAAAACAACAATCAAAGTTTGATCAATAGTTAAAATATAGTTTATGTGTATATGTTGTTATTTTAAGCATATTTAAAAAATTGATATTGCTTTGACTTCATCTTGTGCCATATAAAATGTATACAATTATCATATTTTTTTCTTAATTTAGATGAATGACTATGTGAAAGGTCTTTAATACAAAAAAAAAAAATGGGTTGGATATCCATCTTTATTGAAGAAAGTGAAAGCTATCAAACAACACAATTATGATTGCAAGAACCAATGATTGCTTGGTCAGTTGGCAATAGGTCTATAATGGTTTCTATGAATTTTTTTTAAGCTTTGAAACTATCTTGTCTTTTTATTATTTTTAGATTGCTTAGCATTATGGAGTGGAATTGAAAAACACAAAATGAAAAACAATGCATATGCATACTAGCAGGCAAGTTATCTTTGTTGAAGAATTCATACCATTATTGAAAACTTGATGTGATGATATAGATGTTATTTTAGAGGAAAATAATATTTTTAGAAGCCATTTTTTTAATTGAAAAGCGCACTTTATTATATAAAAACTTTACAAAAGAAAATACATCTAGTCATACAAAAAAAATGGGTGGAAAAGTCACACTCTAAAAACACATCGGGCTATAGAAGCCCTGAGAAAGCAGCATAAGCAACTAGAAGGCCATACCAGCCAGAAAGTCTAACACATGTGCACTAACAACCAAAAAAGGATAAATCATAAACAAACAAACAAATAATTCCTTAAGTAGTAGCAACGAACATGGCAGCAGGTCACGGAGGCTGCAATTCTTTTCAAGTGCTATTGCAATTTCGATACACATTGATAGAACTAAGTACATGGGTTATAGAACATTTCCTAAATTGTTTATCCAAAAATCATCCACATGCACTTAAGTATTTTGAATTGGAGTTGGATCCTAGGGTGCTATATAGACTACATAAAGTGCAAGACACAAACATATTCTCAATGTATGCAAATTTTTACAACTTCATGCACAACAAATGGTGAACATGGTCTATGGGGAGATAATTTCTATAGAAATTGGTTTTCTAAATGGATAGACATTTGTATTTGTGTTTGGTTTTTAATAAGAAAATAAAAGTATTTGCATTTTGATGAAGAAGCATGTACACCTCCATATTGCATATTGTTTTATGATCAGAATCCTGTCTTAGATCATTATGCACCATTTTCTTATACAAAACTAAACAATTGTCAAAGTCCCTTGTTGGAAATATTTATATCAAGAAATTTCTCTTCACTTTCACTTTATTTATAAGTAAATGTTGGAAAAATATTATCGTGTGGCCTATCCAAAATGTTGGAATCTATGTCTTATTGTGGTGATAGTATATTTAGCTCTATATGTCATTTGACCCAAAAAAAATGACATATGCTCTCTACATTGCTATTTGACAAAGTATTTTTTTAATGCATTTCTCTCTAGAGATATACAAGTACACACTTATGTGAAAGATAATTTAACGTACAATGCCATAAAAAACCTACTGATAATTATGAATGGGCAAGGATACATTGTGAAGATGGGTTTCATCTATGATGAAAATGGAATTGAGGGAAACAAATTTGCTATTCGGGTAAGTGCATGAAATTGGGGGGCCAAAAGGGGGTATTAAGTGGACATGTTTTACCTGAAAAATAAGAAACTTCAACTTGTACAAATTATTTGAGACACCTAAATTCAAATTTTGAAGATGTCATAAGAACATTAATTTTAGCATTTCAAGTCTAGTTTCAAAATGAATGTATTTTTTTGAAATGGTCAAGTATAAGTAGGTCAAACATCATAAATTCAAAGAGATAGTAATGTTTTATATAAAAACCAAAGTAGATATCTTTCTATACAACCCATCATTTTTTTATCATTGTTTAGTTTTTTTTAAACCCTTTGGTGGAAAGTTAGGTAAGAATATCTAGTTTGAAACCTATATATATTTTAAATTAATGAATTAATATTTAATTTTTTACTAATTTAACAAGTCAATAGACCCTGAAATATGATCAATAATGTATAGCCAACCATGCATCCCCCTAACTACCCCAAAAAATATCTAAAATTATATTATTATTTTTTGAATGTGTATAGAATTAGGTCTAGTTTACAACCATGTAATTTTTTTATTTTGAATCAATGAATCAAAAGATACATAAAAAAATATGAACATGTATAGTTTCAACTTATAGCACTATAAAAAGACATACTCAGTAATAAATATAGATAACAACCTTAAAGTAATAAAAATATAAAAAATAGCTTTCTCTAAATCATATATTTTTTGAAATGAGTTCTCCTACTCCCCATCCTCCTGCCCATGGCAAAAGTTCTTTTGTGTCTGATGATTTTGGAAAGAAGGTCATCATTGCACAAAAGATTAATGATGCTTCTGTTCTTGCTCATGGCAAAAGCTCTTATATGTTTGGTGATTCTAGGCAGAAGGTCATCACTGTGCAAAATATTAATGTTGCT
Source organism: Torreya grandis (assembly GCA_037957365.1). Taxonomy (NCBI): domain Eukaryota; kingdom Viridiplantae; phylum Streptophyta; class Pinopsida; order Cupressales; family Taxaceae; genus Torreya; species Torreya grandis. The sequence goes on along the minus strand of JARHVA010000847.1, from coordinate 2,212,436 downwards.
TCCCTTCTTGATCATGGCAGAATCTCCCCTATGTTTGATAATCATGGATAGAAGGCCATCGCTATGTGGAAGACTAACTTTGCTTCCCTTCACACTCATGGTAGAAGCTTCCCTATGTTTGGTGATTCTAGATAGAAGGCCATCATTGAATAGAAGACTAATTTTAATTCCCATCTTGCTCATGGCAGAAGCTCCCCTATGTCTAGCAATTTTGGGTAGAAACCCATCATTGTGTAGAATATGGATGATGTGCAGAAGATGGACCCTATGTAGAAGATTAGTGTAGAAGGCATAAAGCACACAATTGACTCAACTCAAATCTACAAGCAAAATTTAAAGCGAAAAGAAGTTTCTACTAGATCTGGTGATGCAAATGGTTCCCCTATTCAAGTCAGCCATATAAGAATTGAAAATTTTGAAATGTTTTCCCCTGCCCCCATCCTAGCCAAAGTTAAAGTTCCCCTACTGCCAACAAAGTCATGAACATCATGGAACTGGTAGCTATGATGAACCCTTGAAAGTATATGTCTTTTTCTAAGGAAGTATCTCATAAGATAGATCCAAAAGTAGATCCCATACCTAGTCAATTGGGCAATAAATGATGCAATCTAGGACAAATTGAGCCCTATGAAAATAATTATTACTCTAAAGGGTGTTAATTAGGGCTAAATCGATTGATTTAGGGTTTAGGGCTTATAATTTAGTGATTAAGAATTAGGGCTTAGGGCATAGCGTATAAGGTTTAGGTTTTAGGGTATAGGGTCTAATCATGAAGGTAATTGGGGCCAATTTGAGCTTGTTGAACCTATTTGTAACTATATAATGTGATTTTGGGCTCAATTAGCCCCAATGCCATCACAGATTGAACCAATTAGTCAATTGAGGCAATCGATGATGTAATTTGGGTGAAATTGAGCCCCGTGAACCTAAATTTTACTTTAAAGAATGTTAATTTGGGATAAATAAATTGGTTAAGGGTTCAGGATTTAAGTTTTAGGGCTTAAGATTTAAGGTATATGGTATAAGGTTTAGGGCATAACATCTAATTTCAAAGGAGGATGGGGATAATTTAAGCTTGTTACAACTATTTATGACTATAAAATATGATTTTAGGATCAATTATCCGCTGTCATCATAAATTGAGATAATTACTCAATTACGATAGTTAATGATGTATTTTTGGCCAGATTGAGCCTTGTGAACCTAATTCTTAGTCTCAATGATGTTAATTGGGGCTAAAATGATTAATTTAGGATTTAGAGTTTAGGATTTAGGGCTTAGGGTTTAAGGTATATGGTTTAGGGTTTAAGGTATAGGGTTTAATCATGAAGGCAATCGACACCAATTTGAGCTTGTTGAGCCTACTAAAATGTGATTTTGTGTATAATTAGCCCCAATGTCATCATAAGTTGAGCCAATTAGTCAATTGGGGTAATAAGTGATGTGATTTAGGCTAAATTGAACCTTATGAAAATAATTATTACTCTGAAGGATGTTAATTAGGGCTAAATCAATTGATGTAGGGTTTAGGGTTTAAGGTATAAACTTTAGGTTTTAGGGTATAAAGTCCAATGAAGAAGGCATTGGGGTGAATTTTAGCTTGTTGAACCTATTTGTGACAACAAAATATGATTTTGGGCTCAATTAGCCCCAATGTCATCACAAATTGAGCCAATTAGTCAATTGGAGTAATTAATGATGTGATTTAGGCTAAATTGAGCCTTGTGAACCTAATTATTACTCTAAAGGAGGTTAATTTGGGATAAATTGATTGGTTTAGGGTTTACGATTTAGGGTTTAAGGTTTAAGACATATTGTTTAAGGTATAGGGTTAGGGTTTGGGGTTTAGGGTATAAGGTCTAATTGCAAAGGCAATTAGGAATAATTTGAGCTGATTTAACCTATGTGTGACTACATAATGTGATTTTGGGATCAATTAGCCCTAATGTCATCATAGATTGAACCAATTACTCAATTGGGGAAATTAATGATGTAATTTGGGCTAAATTGAGCCCTGTGAACTTAATTCTTAGTTAAAAGATGTTAATTAGGGATAAAATGATCGGTTTAAGGTTTAAAGAGTTTACAATTTTGGGCATAGGGTTTAAGGTATATGGTTTAGGGTATAGGGTCCAATCACAAAGGCAATTAGAGCCAATTTTAGCTTGGTGAACCTACTTGTGACTATAAAATGTGATTTTGGGCACAATTAGCCCCAATGTCATCATAGGTTGAGTTAATTAGTCAATTAGGGTAATAAATGATGTAATTTGGTCCAAAATGAGCCCTATGAAAATAACTATTACTCTAATGGTTGTTAATTAGGGTTAAATCAATTGATTTAGGGTGTAGGGTTTATGATTTAGGGTTTAAGGTTTAGGATTTAGGGTTTAAGATTTAATGCTTAGGGTATAGGGTATAAGGTTTAGGTTTTAGGGTTAAATCATGAATCTGATTTTGGGCTCAATTAGCCCTAATGTCATCACATATTTAGCCAATTAGTCAATTGGGGTAATCACTGATGCAATTTGGGCCAACTTGAGCCTTGTGAACCTAATTCTCACTCTAAAGGGTGTTAATTTTAGTTAAATCAACTAGTTTAGGGTTGAAGGTTTATGGCATAGGGTTTAAGATAAGGGTTTAGGGTATATGGTATAGGGTCCAATCATAATGGAAAGGATTCTTTTAACCTAATATTAATCAACAAGGGTGGTTGATTAACTGAGAATAACTGACAAAGTAAAAAAATGCTTAAATTTATCAAAATCTAGTAGAAATATCCATGATCCATGAAATGAAAGAAGTGAGGTGTGTATTTTCTCCATGGGATTGTTGTTATAAATGTATCCCAAAACTGTAAACCATGTTGTGTATGATTTTGTGCATTATATGGTTCATGAATGCATTAGGGGATCACCGATGCATTCTCCTAGAGTGTATGCCTTAAAAGGTGCACAACGAATGGGGTGGGATATACTTTTCGCACTTTGTGAGAGATGCTCTCATACTATTCTATTATACCTACATCCATTCATGCAACCTTCATACCTCCTATGATGTATCCTTGAAATCTTAAAACCTTGAAATATGACAAAGTCTGAAACCCTAAAACCCTAAAATCTGACTAAGTCCGAAATAAGATAGGATCCTCCAAAACCTAGAATTTGCATTGTAGGTCGTATAGGTTTGAAACCACTCTCAAACATCCTAAAACTATATAAATAAAATATAACTTAAAGCATAAGAAACTATATGTCCATATCTAAATGTAAACTTATACTTGAATGTTTATTTTATTTATATACTATGTATGCCAATGTAATATTAAACTATTCTATGTATGTGATTTTGTAACAATAATATCGTGTATGTGGTTTTAAAGACTAAAACTATGTACATAGTTTTAAATACATAAATTGTGTATGTGGTCTTGGCTCGGTAATTTTTGAGCCTATGTGCTAAGAGCACATATGCGCTATTTTAAACCACGTACGTAGAAATGTTGAAATTGGTTTGAATGCAAAATATGTCCACTGTTTGGCCCCCCGACTCCGTGCACTTACCCATTCAGTGGCTTTCAATTTTGTTAAATGTAAGCATTTGTCTATGGTCATCAAATGCCAAAAAATTTCAAAAACCTACAATGACTGTATGCAATCACAATCATCATATAATATCATTTTTTTTGAAATAAAGATAGACCATGTACACTATGAACTATTAATACTAGAAGAGCATTGCAAAGTAGAAGCCTATGTTGCTGATAGTTATTCAGAAACATTGTAGAATTGAAACAAATTTTATATACATAAAGTAAAGAACATTGCACATAAAAAAAACATGTATGCTATAAACCATTAGCAATAGCCAATGATATAAATCCATAATTTGTTTGTTCTATTTATTTTGGCTAGAAACTGACAGGAAGAAAGAAAACACATGTACGTTGTAAATCATTGACAATAGAGAAGGATAGAACGTGCTACCTCGATCCATAAAATAACAATTGTAATAGCTTTAAAAAGATATTTGGAATACAAAAATGCTTATTAAGAAGGAAGAGTTTGTTCAAAACTTATTATGGAAGCATTACAACAACTTTGCATGCAAAAATTATACAGTACTCATAGTGTGGAAATTAATTCCGATTGGAAACAATTTATATCCACTAATGTTAGAAAAAAACAAATAGTGACATTGTATCCAATGATTATGAAACTAAAATTGATAGTGATAATAACATGTCTTCTAACACAAATGGAAACAAGACTAATGACACTTTGATACATGGTTTTGTTAACTCAACATGCATTATTGCATTGGAAGACAAGTTGATTGCAATAACACCAGTTGAAGGAAATCATCCTCTAGGTATTTTCAAAGACAAATACTCAGAAGCAATGAAATTTCCAACTCTTTTCTTTGGCAATCTTCATGACGATGACATTGTGTCAAGCTTCATATCAAAAAATATCATAATGGGATTTTTTGCATGCTAATCATTGTTTTGCATATCATCTTACCAATTTATTTTTTAAATAAGTGAAAATAATCATAGCCAAGTTAGAAAGATTATGTGGATCCAAATTCAAAAGGGTCGGTTAAAAAGAAATATTTTGGCTAGAGACGTCAAATACAAATTGAATTTAGAAAAGTTACTCAAATCAGAAATTGGATTTGTTGATTTCAAAAAAAAAAAGTATTTCACCTGATTACATACAAGGCCTAAAAAATAAATATTTGTAATGATACGTCAATTAGGACCTCCAACTTTTTTCTTAACTTTCATAAGTGTTGAGCATTCTTGGAAATCCTTATCAAGTGTTGAATAAGAACGAGATGAATCCAAAGATATTACGTGTCATTTTATTATAGACTATTACATTGTATGACCTACAACTATTGAACATGTTTGTTTAGCTAAATTTGTTTCTCAATACCAAAAAAATAGAAATCCATTGAAAAAGAAAATAACACATGTTATACATTTTATTACTTACAACAAACATCTTGATCCTAAAAACTATTACCATGAACACTTATTGTTATATGTTCCATTTAAAAACAATGAAAACACTTTGAAACAAAATCTTGAAACATGGAAAGAAGCATACAATTTGCATAGAATGACTGTAAAACTAAATGATTCCAAGTTAAATTAAGACACCAATGATATGTGGGGAGACATGTAGGATGCCATTTACTAGGTTGAACTTGATATTGAAACATAATCAATGTTGGATTTTATTCTAGTGTGTTTAACTCTGTGTAAGAAGAATATGAATTACAAATGGACTTGCCACCAATAAACTTTGCACTGGAAAAAAATAAAACTATTTGTATTTGGACATTATCCATTTATTTTTAACAATGTTAAAAACTATAAGGAAAGATGAATGCTAAATGATGAACATGAAGCAATTGTTAAAGACATTGCTTTAAAAAAATGTATAAACAAGAACAAGCCATTGTATATTCTTGATAAGTGGTGAAAGCACTGGAAATACATTTATAACAAGAGTTATATATACGAGACATTGGTCAGTATTTATGCATAGTTTTTTGACAGTGACCTGACCAAGCCAAAAGGCCTTATTCTTGCATACACAGGAAAAACTGCATATAATGCAAGCAAAATAACATTGTATTCTACTTTTTTATTACCTTTTAACAAGTCAAAACTTATTATATCAGGTTGTAATGACTTGATAGACTGTGCAAATGTTATGATCAATTATGTATGGTGTTAATTGAAAAAAAATTGTATTTCACATGATTACATACAAGGCCTAAAAAACAAATATTTGTAATGATACATCAATTAGGACGTATAACTTTTTTCTTAACTTTTACAAGTGCTGAGCATTCCTGGAAATCCTTATCAAGTGTTGAATAAGAACAAGATGAATCCAAAGATATTATGTGTCATTCTATTATAGACTATAACATTGCATGACCTACAACTATTGAACATGTATGTTTAGCTGATTTTGTTTCTCAATACCAAAAAAATAGAAATCCATTGAAAAAGAAAAGAACACATGTTATACATTTTATTACTTACAATAAACATCTTGATCCTGAAAACTATCACCATGACACTTATTGTTATATGTTTCATTTAAAAATAATGAAAACCCTTTGAAACAAAATATTGAAATGTGGAAAGAAGCATATAATTCACATAGAATGACCATATAACTAAATGATTCCAAGTTAAATTAAGACACCAATGCTATGTGGGGAAACATGTAAGATGCCATTTACCAGGTCAAACTTGATATTGAAACGTAACCAATGCTAGATTTTATTCCAACGTATTTAACTCTATGCAAGAAGAATATGAATTACAAATGGACTTGCCACCAATAAACTTTGCATTGGAAAATAAATTAAACTATTTGAAATCAAACATTATCCATTTATTTTTGACAATGTTAAAAACTATAAGCAAAGACGAATGTTAAATGATGAACATGAAGCAATTGTTAAAGACATTGATTTAAAAAAATGTATAAACAAGAACAAGCCATTGTATATATTCTTGATAGGTGGTGCAAGCACTGGAAAGACATTTACAACAAGAGTTATATATACGAGACATTGGTCTATATTTATGCATAGTTTGTTGAAAGTGACCCGACCAAGCCAAAAGGTCTTATTCTTGCATACACAAGTAAAATTTCATATAATGCAGGCAAAATAACCTTGCATTCTACTTTTTTATTACCTTTTAACAAGTTCAAACTTATTATATTAGACAATAAATGACTTGATAGACTGTGCAAACATTATGATCAATTATGTATAGTGTTAATTGATGAAATCTCACTTGTAGGAGTGAGAATGTTATACTATATTGATAGGCATTCGCATGACATAATATAATTATCGACTATGTACTTTGGTAATATTGACATGGTGTTTTGTGAATAATTTCATCAGGTTCAACCTATAAATGATTGCCTCATATTTGAACATCCAAAAATTAATGGAGAAATAGTTCCATATGTTTTTTGTGAAAAAAATGTTAAGTGTTATCAATTGCATAAAACTATGCGCCAAAGACAAAAACTTTGTGGGAATATTGAAGATTTTTATTTTTCCCTATTTATTAATTAGGGAAATTGTATTTCTTGTGCATACATGGAGTTTTCCTACATTTGTGGGATAGGCTAGCTTATGTGGAGGTGTGTGTCATAGATGTGTCATAGGTGTCATAAGTAACTCCCTTGATGGGAGTTACTTCTCTATTCTTAGCACCTTGTCACCACCTTTCATGGAGAAGTTACAGTCTATTCTTGGGGTGCCTTGTCCACCTTTTGTGGAGGAGTTACTTACGTACTCTCCTATATGTATTCCTCACTTTGGCCATCTCATGTTAATCAAAATTTTGGGTTTCTCCATTTTGTCTTGTGCAAGTTATCTTCTTGTGTTATTTTCAAATTGCTTTAGCATCTATGTGGTGTGCACTTGCTTCATCTTGTGTGATCACGTCTCCATTGCATTCACGTTATCCAGATTCTAGCAACAACTCCGATAGAAAAACATATGATAATGTCAAAAATGTATTTCCTACTGACAAAACACAAGAAATATACAAGTAGAATCATAGATCATGTGTGTTCAAACATTTCAATTGAGCATAATCAGATTATAACAATAGATACTTATTGGACTGATCATAATGTTATTTGTTTAGTTCTAAATAATAGTGCCCAAATACCAGTACAAAAAACTATGTGCATATTTAAAAGGCAGTGTAGTTGATTTTGTATCAAATATATGTGGTGTTTAGTATTTTAGTGTTAAATGTTTTGTAATTATTTTTTTCCCTCCTTTTATGTTTCAGTAAATGATTAGGATTCATAAAAAAATGAACTACAACATGAAAAATCAATTGAAGAAACAACATAATATTCAATTGATGCCACTCAAATTGGTTCTACTCAACAACTACAAAAATGATAACACTGTACTCAATTATCTTCTTCATACTTTTATCACGGAAACTATGATGAATTTTGAATTAAAATTCTATGCTATTTAATTGAAGAAAGAAAACTTATTTTATTTTAGTGTAAGAATAAAACTGTCCTTGATATTAGACATTTGTTATGGAAAACATGACACTATTTTTGAAGGAGATATACTAATAGTTTATGGCTCTGGACACATAATAAATCTTGCTTCACCAAGAAAGGCATAGATAATCCATGTTGATTTGGTTGATGTCAATGGATAGATGACGATAACAATGAATGTCAACAACAAATTGATTCAAAAATTAGAGATGTACTTGACTCGTGGGAAAAGCATCTAGATTTCAGACTTCTTAGTAAAATAAAAATCAAAATATGAAAGAGGTGATGTTGATTTATGCATTGTGCTTGATGTAAAATCAATAGTGGAAAACATATCTAGAGTTTGCAAAAAAAAAAAACTTACACTAGATAACACAGTCATTGATATTATCGAATCAGATGACTCATATTTAGTAGGCTTGTTTGGAGCCTTAGTTATAGGTCTATGTCAAAGATGGGGATACAAAACACAATAATGTAATTGTAAGTTTATATTTATTAACATATTGTCTTCCATTTCATTATGACTTTATTTTTGTTAAAAAAAACTAATTGAAATGATTTCATTTCAAGTTAAACTTGAAGAACATTATCGACAAATTTGTCATGATATACAGGATCAACTAATGTCTGAGAAACAACTAATTTACTTATTCAAAAATATAGTGTGCAGTGGTTTAAAAAGTAATCACATTCTTGATGTTAATCTTGCCTCATTTATGGAGTCATTGAATGACGAATGTACTAAAAAACAATTACAAATAGTGGAAACATCAAACATCAAAGCAAGCATATTATTTTATTTTTTCTTGGTTATTTATTAAAACCAATTTAACATTACATTTTCATTATTTGTTGAAGATGATATAAATTAGTAACTACAAATAATGAATACAATTTGCAAGAACACTAAAAGCAAAAAACATGTATTTGTCACCTTTTCAACCAACATACAATTCATGTAAACATGTAATGCTAGCAACAAGTGCTCATGTTGGTGACAAAATACATTGTGCAAGATGTCTAGGAGATCCAGGCTATTACTATACCCATGCATTGACATGTATCATTCACACAAAATATGGTAAGGTTGAATGCATATTACAAAAACCTTTGCTGGACATTATTTGCCAAAGCTAACATCAATATCATTTGAATAATATCAACAAGATATCTCAACAATAATATTCCTATTATGAAAATTCCAAATGAATGACACATTCACAATTGGAATGGATAATACTATTATTGTAGTTATACAACAATGAACCATGCTTACAAAAAATAGTAAGATTTTTCATATTTTTCATTACAAAAAAAGAATTTTTTGGAATGCAAATATTTGTCTATTCATTGTAGTAATCCATTTTTTATTTGTTTATTTTGTTTCATTTAAGGATATTACAAAAACATGGCAAAATGACATAATGTTTTTGTTTACATTGATGATGCTTGCCAAACTCTTCATCTGAATGACTATAATGCTTAAGTTCTTGGTCTAAACTATCTTTTTGTTTATAGTTGCAGGTCTCTAATGCACACAATATTCAGATGTCCATTACTATACTATTATGTTTTTTTTTGTCATTTATGTGCCATGAAAAACACAATAGTCAAGACATTTTTCAAGACTTGGTGCTTGTTTTCCAATTATTTTGATCCTTAATATTGATTCCAAATCACTTTACTTGAGATCTGGAAAAAAAATTGTTCATAAATTTAATCGATACATTATTTGAACTGGACTTTCTTATGCACGTTCGTAAATAGCTAGGATTTTTTCCTAAAAACTTTCTTTGTTTAGCATGTTTAATTTTACATATTGATCAACAAGTCTTTTTTTTTATGGTCTTTTCATTTAAACAAAATAAGAAAAAAATGTGATCTCTGCTATTTAATGTATAATTGCTCATGTTAATAAAAACTAAAAATTGGTCATGTATAGGCTAGGTTCTTGTCATAAAAACTGTGTTTTTACTAGACGTTTAATGATTTTGATGAGTGAAAATATAGTAAAGAGAGATATGCCAAATTGAAAGCTACTTATTTTTATTCTTGCTCTACAACATATGTTATTGAAAGAGTAAACCATTTAAATCTGCACATACTACTTGATAATATTTTTCCAATGCATGAAGGATGATGCAAACTACTTAGCCATATACTCGGTCCTTTATTTTTATTTCATCATTGCATACACCCTTTTTTTAGGATCATATTTTTTACTATTGAAATCTCTTATCTTTTTATGCTTGTACATTTATAATATATTTACAACTGAAAGAATGATATTTTATCTTTCATTTGAAAGTATACTAATATGTATTACAGTTTGATGATTGTATTGGTTAGACTTATCCTTTGCTCTTTTATATATATATATATATGAATGACCGGATTTGTTTTGCCATGTTTAGAGAGTTATGAGAGTAATTTGCTTTCATAGTTTTTGTTATTGCTTTATTTGTGGCCAGATTTCTATTTGTTGCTCCCTGAATTATTAAAGAAATAGTGCACGTCTTTGTAAAAACTTGACATATATTTGTCTCCTATTGAAAAAAGCAATGTTGCTATCCATATCAAAAAGCAAATTCTATATCTGGTTTCAAAACAATACATATGGAGAGAAGATTTCATGATTTTGAAGTAATTAAGAGACTTTCTTGATTCCTTGTCTAGAATTGAGTAATATTTAAAATTTATTTATATAAAACAGTTTGTATTCCATTTTTAAGGTTTTTATTTCTTATTTGGAACTTATTTGCATTGTTAAATATTTTGTATTCTTCTAGGATGTATGATGTATATATTTTTTGATCTAGCATTGGTTATGATGCCTTGGGTTATGGTGCAGATATTTGTTTAAAAAAAAATGATGCCTTACTATACACACAATTATTATTACATTAAACTAAAGTATCTTTCAATGCACTACTACATAAATGTCACATCTTACTTAGTCTGATCATCATAATTAAATCAAACTACATCGATCAAGAGCTCCATATTAATCACATATGATCTGCTATTATGGCATAAGATTTCTATTATACACATCAGATTTGAACTATATTTTGACATTTTTGGTTATTAGATTAAAAGCACAACCAATGTAAATCTATGAAACTAAGAAAAACCCAAGACAATAAATATGAAAATCAATACATCGAAATAAAATGATAATCATTTCTAATAAAGCATGAATCTCATAATCTTCCACACTACTATTGATTTTCAGAGAAAGAGTTATTGAGGGATGTTCACCATAAGGATGTTCTCCTATGACATGTCCAATATATTTTGAAATTAAATATAATCTGAAATATATAATGTTCTATGACAAGTCCAATAATATAATCTGAAATTATATTTTGATTGTAAATTTAGTTAAAACACTACTAAGAATTAGGATATGGTTCCATAGCACCTCTAGTGCTAAATAGGTCATCATATTATTTTGGATTTTCAACCTGGCTAGGTAGGCTAGTCAAATCAAAATCATCAATTATGCAAGCCAAAATCTCTTCTTATTCATTAGAAATGTTGAATGAGTAGCTTGAGAATCCATGTGCTCAACAATTTCTGAAAGATCTTCAAATTAAAAAAAAATCACTCATATGACAAGATATAGATCCCATGTACTTCGTGTTGCACTCCTTATCTGATGTGTTTGTTGTAGTAAATGGGCACAATTAAATAATTTCATATAATTGATTTTTTCCATGATTCTCATTTAATTAATTTTAGAGAAAGCATATATAACTCTTTTTTTCAAATCCTAAATGTATTGTCTGTGACTAATAATGTTTCTTGAATTGCATATCCCAAAAAGTAAACAACAAATAATTACTAGAATCAACAGTAAATTTTGGGTTGAATTAAGCCTGGATTTATGTTTAATATCTTTGCATACCTTGTACTTGATTTTGAAATTAGTGAACAAGTATTATTTTCCATGTCAAAGCAACAAAGAACAACTAACATTTTCTATTGGCTATATTCTAAAACAATGTTTTAGGAATATATGTAAGTTTTCGAATTTTGATGTTTGTTACATTTCCACCAATTCTATGTTGTCATTATATATATATATATAAAATTGACTCACTTCCAATTTTAGAATATTGTTTTCTCATTAGACTATATATGGTTTAATATCTGTAAAACTTAAAGATAAGAATCTAATGCGATATTGTAAACTGTGCAATTGGAATGTTATCTTTCCAACATTTATGAATCCAAGATTAATATAGGGAATCATTTCATAAGTAAATGGAATGATCTACTTTGAAATTATTCATGTTTATCTAAGCTAAAATACCTTAAGTTTGGTCATAAATGGATTCATCCCTTCCTGTTCACTTAATATTTGTAAGCTTTGACTTTATTTGAAGAGTATGGTGTGTTAAGATTGAATAGGTTTGTGGGTTGTAATATTCACTAACTGCTCATGCCTTTAATTTGCTCTTTGGTCCCTACTCTATCTAGTATTTTCAATAGCTTGTATTTACTATGTTTGGCCACTTTGCTAGGTCTTTTGATTTTTCTTGGAGCCCTAATCTTTTTGTATGCATCTCTAACTCATTCTAAGCATCCATGTCTTCTAGAGATAGAGATGGGAGTGGCCCTAAAAATTACTAAGGATAGCACTTTTGGCTAATTGACTCTAAATTAACATATGATTGTCATGGTCCCATCATTTCTCCCTCACCTGCTACTCAACCCACTCCTTAGATTTATGTTGATGGCTTAAAAATAGAGCCCTCTAGTTCTATGTCAAGTTTTACCCTTTGCTAGCCTCTTTCAATACTTATTGATATCCCTTATGTTCACTTTGAAATGGGATTATTGGTTGGGCATGCCATGTTTATGAAATTCACTTAACACAGCGATTCATATGGTCATCTCTGAGTAAGTAAAGCACCAAGATCCCTCCATGTGTCATCATCTTGCTAGCCTAGGAGTAATGTCAACACATATTTTTATATGATCATCTTCAGGTAGGTGGAGTGTTGAGAATACTCCACATGTCATCTTCTTGCTTGCCCAAAAGTGACATCAACACATTTCTTTGTATGATCATCATTGGGCAAGTAGGACATCGGGAACCATCCACATGTTATCATCCTACTATCATAGGAGTGACATCATCACATTTCTTCATATAATTATCACCAAAAAAGTGAAGTGTTGATATATATCCACATGCCATCATCTCGATATCCCATGAATGACATCAACATAATTCTCTGTACGGTCATCATTGGGCAAGCAGAGCACTAGGAGTCATCCATATGCCATCATCCCACTAGCCCATGAGTGATGTCAACATAATTATTTATACGATCATAATTAGGTAAGTGTAGCACTGAGAATCATCCATATGTCATCATCTTGATAGCCTAGGATTGATTTTAACACATTTGTTTGTATGACCATCGTTAGGTAAGTGAAGCACCGAGAGACATCCATGTGTCAGCATCTTACTAGCTTTAGAGTGACATCAACACATATCTTTGTATGATCATCACCAAGAAAGTAGAGTGTCATAAATCATTCATGTGTCATCATCCTGTTAGCCCAAGAGTGACATCAACACATGTGTTGGTATGATCATCATCAGGCAAATGAAGCACTGAGAGCCCTCCATGTGGCATCATCTCGCTAGCCCAAAAATGACATCAACACAGTTTTCATATAGTCATCATTAGATAAGTGGACCATCAAGATCCATCCACATGTCATCATCCCATTAACCTCGAGGTGGGTCAGGATGCTTCCACATGGTAGCAACCCGGTGACCCAGATGCCAGGGAGTAGGTGGATTGTGCATGATCCACCATTGCAGCTACATAATAAAGTTTATAATCTACCCCACATGGACTTGGCACATGGTGTCCTTGTTAATAATAAAATTTTAATTTTAAAAAGGTTTGTTCTACAAGTTAATTATTCTCAAAACCCTATCTCTAGCCTTTTTTCTATTTATATAAGAGCATAATATCTCTAGCCTTTTTCCTATTTATATAAGAGAATAATATCTCTCCTTTTCCCTATCTATATAAGAGCATAAAGAGCTATTTATTGAGGTAATTCATTTTAGAAGAGAGCTATTGTTATTCTATAAATTTAAGCTAGAGATTTTTAATTTAAAGAGGTAGTTATGCTACATGTGGTAAATATGTGTATTATTTTTATTTAAAATTTTCATTGATTATTTTATTGCACATATTGTGGGTGTATACCTTATGGTAGCTACAATGGTTTTGGACCCTATTCATATAACTTTAATATGGTATCAAAGTTATAAAAAATTCACCTCTTGCAATGTAATTTCGTGGAACATACATATCTTCTATTGTAGTGTCTACAACAGATAATTTTTAGATATATAGATTTTATTTTTATGCATGTTGAGTTTAAAACATGGATTTTAGTGGCCTATTGCAAATACCCAATCTTATGTTTTTAACTTTCCAATGTTAGGAGATCTTGGTTGATTAAAATTTAGGGAACGTGGTGGAGGACTAAAGGTTTGATTAACATTATGTTGTTTTGGGACTAACAATGAATATGTATATGGATCTAACATGAAATTGATGTGATATTAGATCACATGTATATGACATTAATTTGCGCAAGACTAAGTAAACATGCTACAAAGTGACAAGGAGAATGTGTTGATACACTTGGAAGTAATAATATGATGTTATATTTAGCATTAATTTGACTTATTATCATATTCTTCATATATGTTTTGTGCATTTTGATTAGCATTAAAATGATTTATTGTTGTATTTAATACATTTTGGATTGGATTAAGTAATCAATGGGTTCTCTTAAGTGTGCATTTGGAGCACAAGTTTTTCAGCCCTGCAAAGAGGGAGGGTATCATCAAGGAGAGATGAATAGATAGGAGGTTGGGAGGTGAGAAAGATATTGTGTCAAAAAGTGAACCGAGTGTACCATAGAGATTCATAGGCAACCTAAATCAAAGCTTTACCATTTTTGTTTTTACTCAGTATAATAAACTGAATCTTTTAGCCTAGGTTAGGAACTTGTGTTTTAGAATTCATATTCTATTAAGCAATTCGAACCTTCGTGCCAATAAAAATTAGTTTTCCATCTTATAATGGCCTTTGGTTTGTACCCTGATTTCAAGCCTAAAAAGGCGTTCATTGTATTTTATCCTATAAATAATAATATGAAGAGTTAATTTAAATTTCATGTTTAATAGCCATGCAGGTTTGAGAATATTTAACTGTAACCTTTTTGGAGCACATGAATATCTAGAAGGAAACAATAAATGAATTTGATCTTTCAAAATTTTATTTCATCCAACCACAAAGACTTGAAATGTTCACCCATATGCATTTATTCTTTCCAAATGCATCCATCTTGCTTTGAGAAAGTAAGAAAAAATGATTGAATGCTATGTTGAAAGAAAACAATAAATATTCCTTCATCCCTAGGAATGGCACGTCATTCTGGGAAGGAAAATGCCATTTTTAAGGCAAGACACATTGTTTTGAGGGAGAAAGAACAATCAACATTGGGGAGTTTTAGAGGGAACAATTAATTTACAATCTGGCTTTTCATTTTTTTTAGATTTCTTTTAGAAATGAATACAAGAGTATCTCCATGTTTGTTGCAAACGTGACAATGAATTTATTATTGATCAATGCTAGCCCTGTATATTTTTCCTCTGATAACATTGTAGACAACCTTGGTCGTATACATCATTCTATAGACTGCACACTACCTCCAATGGGTTTCATATATTCTTTTTGGAATACATGATTTCCTTATTTTAAAACCGTTGTATATTCTTTCACTACACTATTTTCCTTGAATAATAGATCAAGTTTATTTTGAATGCATTTTTTTATTAGTTTTGGCTTACTTATGATTTCATGATTGTGTTCATTTTTTTATTAGTTTTGGCTCTTAGAAATGCGCCATACTAGTTGTGGATTATCTTTTATACATCACTGGTTGTATGTTATTCTTTGTTGCATTGTATATTTTTATTTGACCACCTGTACATAAATTTGTTATTTAGTTTTCGATAGCCTGGTTGTGCCTCTTGGCTTTGTATTCTTCTTTTATTTTTTAGACTTTAGTTGAGGTTATGTATTTCTTTTTGTTGTGTGTTTTCTTTATTAATACACTTTATCTCTAAACTGCACTCTATTGAATCTCTATCAGAAGATACCAAACTTTTATTCCTTCTAAAACTGTAGTTTACTTTCCTTCAACTGTGCCTTATTCTTCTTGCCATATCTTTACCTCTTGATTTTTACTTATGCTTCTCTGGTATGTGAAAAACTTCTTCATGTCACGTTCTCTTCTTCTTGACTATATTAAAAGGGAAAACATGCAAAAACTTGAACCAGGTCATTGTCTCTTGTTGTATAAATTGAAATAAGAATATATTTTATTTTCTTAACACTTCTTGTTATTTGCTATATTATTGTAAGCAATGTAATTGTAACATGAAGACATACACTTGGGTTAAACGTATGAAGAAATGTTAAAATTTAACTTTATGATGTTTTGTACTCTATGGAAAAACATTGAGTTGTAATATATTATTTTATTATTTATTATATGGATAATCATTTTAATCACTTGTTGAAATTTGAACTTAGAATGTATGTCAATTTAATATTGGTTAAGATAACCTTAAGGTAAGCCTGTAGTATTGTTATTATTCTTAAAAAAATAGGTGTACTTTGAAGGGGTTCTTATATTATAGTATCAAAGCCCAGTTTTAATGCTTGAGTTTAATGGGCTTGTTATGTTGCTAAGTCGTAACTTTTTGATCCATTCAGGTTATTATGGATCGGACATGTAACAATGAGGGAAGTGATCAAAAGGAGAAGAGCTACAGGTTAAACTTGATCAGATCAAAACAATGGCAAAGATGACCATAACATTGTTAAATAGAACCTAGAAAATCTTGGTAGAAATATCAATAATGAGCCCCCACCAAAACAGGGTCGATTTGAATCTGAACTAGTGAAATACCTAAAAATGAAATGGAAAAGTACTTCAAACTTTGAAACTTCTTTAAGGAAATCAAGGTCGTTTGGGGAGCATACCATCTCTTTAGTGAAGCCTCAACTTGGTGGAAGAACCCAAAAGTTGAAAGAAAATTGTTAACAAAAAACACCACTTGGTAACAATTTGTGTCTTATTTCATGAAGTGATGGTTGCCACAATTGTACTTTGACAGAAAGATGACAAATTTTCAAAATATCTGATAGGGGATATGTTTGTCACTGCTTATCAAGATAAATTCACACGACCTATGAAATACGTGTCAAAGTACCAAGGTCATGAGTGGTTTAGGATCTGAAAGTTCATTTTGGGTTTGGACCCTCAAATTGGCATTGATGTAGACCTCCATGAACCCATAACCATGGATCAAGTGTTTGAGCAAGCTATAAAATGAAAATTGAAACTGAAGACCCTTGCATTAGCTAAAATGGAATTCAATAACAAGGGGAAGGGACCATAACATCAAAAGTCCACCCCCTTAGAAAGAATTTTTGGAAAGGCAATAAGAATGGTGGTAATAGAAAAACAAGTTTAGGGAACAATTTCAATACTAGGAACTCGAGAAAAACCAATAACAGACCAAGAGGTCAAAATGGTAACAACAATAAAAATAACATTAGAAAGTTCAATAGTGGGAGAAAGCCCCAAGAGAAGAATGTCTTAGTAGGTAGATACTTTACTTGTGGTGGTGATCATTATACCAACCAATGTCCTCATAGATCAAATGGT
Organism: Torreya grandis; assembly: GCA_037957365.1. Classification (NCBI taxonomy): domain Eukaryota; kingdom Viridiplantae; phylum Streptophyta; class Pinopsida; order Cupressales; family Taxaceae; genus Torreya; species Torreya grandis. Next base: position 2,194,560 of record JARHVA010000847.1, on the reverse strand, counting down.
GTTCATTCTAAAGCACACCAACACATTCAATAGTAAGATTTTTGGTAAATGATTCATGTAGTGGTGGATAACCACTAGGAACACTTCCACGTGTCACATGGAGGAAACATAGAAACTTTTTGGTTACCCAGTTACCATACTTATTGATACAGGAGCATTTGAATGTTTTATAGCTCCTAAAATTCTTAATAAAATTAAAAATAAGGATGGTTTTATGTCAAATTCCTGGTCAGTCTAGTATGGAAATTGAGCAATGAAAAAGGTAGAGCAATATCTATTTGAAGTTGAGTTAGAACTTCCAAGTTTCACTACTATAATACATTTGTATGTGCCCCCCATAGGATCTTAAGATGTGATACTTAGGGTGGATTGGCGATGGAAACATTGAGCTAAAGTCGATTGTTTTACCGAAATTATATCATGTCTTGATAACAAAGGTTACTTTAGAGTAATGCAAGGAGTTAAACAAGACATTAAACTAAGGAAAATCTTTGTAATGTAGTTGAAAGAGGCCAATAGGAAAGGGTGTATCTTGTTTACAATATAAATTGATGAAGTAGAAGGATAAAAAGAACCCACAATAGAATATTACCCCTTCATGAAGGATTTTAGTGGTGTTTTTCTTGATGAACTACTAATACTACCATCTAGAAGAGAATTCAATTTCTCAATTGATATCATACCTGGTTTTGAGCCCAAGTCAAAATACTCTTACATAATGACAACAACTGAATTGTTTGAATTGAAGGCTCAATTTCAAGAACTAGTAGCTAAGGGTGTTGTCCATCTAAGTGTATCTCCTTTGGGTGCACCAATATTTTTTGTTAAAAATAAGGAAGACACGTATAGATTATGCATTGACTACATGATGTTTAATAAAGTAACAATGAAGAATAAATATCCTTTACCATGCATTGATGATATCTTTGATCAAATTTGAAGGGAAACAATCTTTTACAAAATTGATTTGAGATCTGTTATCATCAGTTGAGGGTCTAGGAGGGATACATTCTGAAAACTACTTTCATAACTCGTTATGGGCATTACAAGTTTACAATTATTCCCTTTGGACTCAAAAATTCTCTACTGACATTCATGAACCTGATGAATAGAATATTCATATACTATTTGGATAAATTTATTTTGGTATTTATGGACAACAATTTTATTTAATCAAAAATTGAAGAGGAACATATGCAACATTTGAGGCTAGTAATGCAATGTTTGAAAGAACATAAGCTATATGGAAAGTTGTCAAAATGCACTTTCTTTTAGAAAAGTGTGCATTATTTTAGACATATCATTTTAGTTAGGGGGATTTTAGTTGACCCTAATAAGATATGAGCCATCATGGGTTGTTCATCACTTATAAATTTCCATGAAGTCTATAGCTTCATGGGCTTAGCATGATGTTACAAAAAGTTTTTTTTAGGGGTTTTTCAAGATCGGGAACCCAATCACTTCTTTATAAAATAATAACCAAAAATTATTTTAAATAGAAAAGTGTGAAGAATATTTTAAACTCTTGAAAAAAAAGCTAATTTTTGCACTTGTGTTGAAGGATCCAGATCCAAATAATAATTTCACAGTGATTATAGATGCATTGGAGGAAGGATTTTAGGGTGTGTTGATACAAGATGGCCATGTAGTGGAATGTGAATTTAGAAAACTCAAGCAATATGAGTTGAACTATAAGCCCCATGACCTTGAGTTTGCATGTATTATTCATGCATTACTCATGTGGTAGCATTTATTGCTAGGACTAATAACTTGGGGTTGAAATAAATCTTCACTCAACCAAACCTTAATGCATGACAAAGACATTGGTTGGAATTTTTTGAGTGAGTATGACTTCAACATCAAATATATTAAGTACAAATAAAATAGAGTTATTGATGTACTTAGTAAAATAAGGTATATAATGGCCATGCTGACAATGAAGAGCATTTTTTGCTAATATATTTTGAGTCAAATACCGTCGGATGAGTTTTACAATTAGGTCAAGACTTCTCTAGAGATTGATAATTAGGATCATAGATATGAGGGTTATCATATTGATGGAGGGAGACTCCTTAGATTCAGGGGAAAGGTTTATGTACAAAACCTTGGTGGTTTGCAAATCAAAATATTGGAGGAGTCACATAGTGATCCTTACTCAAGTCACCTAGGCGTGACTAAGATAATGGTCTCAAACAACTATTTTTTTGACCAGGTCTTAAGATAGATGTTACTTGTTTTATGATGAGATGTTTGAAGCGATAGTAGGTTAAGATTGATCACATGCATCCAACAGGGTTACTATATCCTCATGAGAATCCAAAATGGATATGTTAGGTAATTAGTATGAATATTATATAAGGATTTCCCTTGTTTAAAAATAAACATGATGTGATCTTTGTGGTAGTGGATAAACTCACAAACATTGTACACTTCATTCTAGGGAATCTGATAGATGGTTCACAAGTTTTAGCATAAAGGTCTATGCAAGAGATTTTCAAATTTCATGGATTATCTAAGAAGATCAATTTCAAATCAATATACTCATGACTTCAAGGTTTTTGAAAACCTTGCAGGTAGCCTTGGGAATGAAATTAAATTTTAGTTCCACCTATCACCCTAAGATGGATGAGTCTTATAATGCATGTTGCATATGTATTATATGGATCAACAATACAAGTGAGAGGAGTACTTGCATTTGGTAGAGTTCGTGTATAACAATTCACATCACTCGATTCTCAACATGGTTCCATTTGAAGCACTTTAGGTAAGAAGTGTCGTACCCATCTTAGTTGGGATAATTTAGGAGACAAAATTGTTATTAGTATTTGAATGCTTTAGGATATGGAAGAGCAACTCAAGCTCATTCATAATAGACTATTTGAAGCTAGAGATAGGTAGAAGAGATATGTAGATAGAAAGAGGACTCTGAGACCTTTTAAAGTTGGAGGAAAAAAAATTGAGGATAAAACCCTAGAAGAGTTCTATCAAGGTTGGGAAGTCTTCCAAATTAGCACCAAGATATGTGGGACCCTTTGATGTCCTTGAAGTCATAAACCCAGTTGCCTATATACTTGCACTGCCATTATCACTTACTTGAATACATAATGTTTTTCATGTTTTTTTGCTGAAATGTTATTGTGCATATGTTTTTCATGTTATTTATTAGAAAGCCTTGTAGGTCCAAGATTTGGGAGTGGTTCTGGTAGAGCCCATGCGGGTTATTGAGACTCATAAACTAACTTTGAAAAATAGGGAAGTCTCCTAGTGTAAGGTCTAATGTGACCAGTATTATAAGGAGATTGTGACATAGAAATACCATGATAATGTCTTCAAATCTTTTTTGCATCCATTTACTTAGTTTTTATTTTTCAGTAGTCATCGAACTAATGTCTCTCCTAGGGGGGGAGGATGTCATATTTTGTTTTTGTGTATAGAATAATTAATTGTTTTGTATTGATATGGTGTGCCATGAAAACTTGTTTATACATACTCTAAAGTTGTTTTAAGAGTTGCATATATGATTTTTATCTATGTTAGACATATTGAATGCATAATTAATGTTTTTTTCATACATAATGTTATTTTGGGACTAACCATGAATATGTATATGGATATAACATGAAATTTATGTGATATTGGATCACATTTGTATGACATTGATTTATGTAGTACTAAGTGGACATGATGCAAAGTGACAAGGAGAACGTGATGATTCATTTGGAAGCAATAACATGATTTTATATTCAACATTAAATTGACTTATTATCACATTCTAAAAATATGCTTTGTGCATTTTGATTAGCATTAAAATGAATTATGATTGTGTTTAATATATTTTGGATTAGATTAACTACTTAACGGGTTTTATTGAGTGTGCATTTGTAGTATAGGTTTTTTGGCCCTATAGAGAGGGAGGGTATCATCGAGGAGAGATGAATAGATAAGAGGTCAAGAGGTGAGAAAGGGATTGTGTCGAATAGTGAACCAAGTGTACCTCAAAGATGCGTATGTAAAAGAAATTAGGTTTTTTAAACTCAATATACTAAACCATATTTTTAAGCCCAAGTCAAAAACTCATATTTTAAATTGCATATTTCGTTAAACAATTTGACCCTTTATGCCAATAAAAATTGATTTTATATCTTACAATAACCTTTAATTTACATTTTAGTTTCAAACCTAGTTCATTATATTTTAAGCCATAAATAATAATATAAAGAGTTAATTTAAATTTCATGCTTAATAGCCACGTAGGTTTGAGAAGATTTAACCTTAGCCTTTTTGGGCACATGACTATCTAAAAGGAAACAATAAATGACCCATATGCATTTACTCTCACTAAATGCGCCAACCTTGCTTTGAAAAAGACAAAAAAATTGAATTAAATTTTAAGTTGACAGACAACAATAAATATTCCTTTATCCCACGGAAGGAAAACACTATTTTTGAGGGAGAAAGAACACTCAGCATTAGGGTGTTTTAGAGGGAATGTGTTTTAGAAAAAGATAGGACGTATTATATTGAATATCCAAATTTACACCTTATTAGTCCTGTAAGGAATACTGTAGTCTTTGCTTAGCATTAACCCATGATTATTCTCTGCAATTTTGACCAAATAGAGCAATGTATGTTTTAAATGGTGATCAATATTCATAGTCAATAAAACATTTATCATAGTAAATAATAAGATTTTTAACTATCTAATAAATTAATATTATTTCAATAAAATTGATTGGTCAGATTTTTCTTATGTTATGGTTGCCTTCATGCTTTCAACACACTCTATTTATTCTTTGTAATCATTTCGAGTCGCTGATAGGGTGCATTAATGCAGTGCAGGTTTTCATAATGGTGGAGGTTTTTCATTGCAGCAGATGGGCGGTGAACAACTTGAGCCAAAAATAACTACATGCAATAATATCATCATCATAGTCTTATCATTTTATTCAATCATTTCATGTCATTGTAAGCTACTATCAGTCATTTTATAGTCCTCTTCTTTCTTTGATAGGGAGATAATTTCCTTCTCTACATTCTTTGATCCTTAAACTAGGCCGGCTGTATTTTTGTTGCTTTGGTTCAGCTTGCTTTTCAAATTTTTCTCTTTCTAGTCTTATCAAGAGATAAAGGCAAAAATGACGGGGATGAAGTAGAAAAGGTGTTTTTTTGGGGAAATGGATCACGTTAATTCAAGATCTGGATTGCATCATTAACGATAATAAATCATGGGTTTCATTTATGCAGTGTGGCTTCACCTTCAGAGGGGCTTATGTCTCCATAATATCTAGCTTAATAATTTTGGGCCATGGGAATATACTGCAAAATATTCTAATTTATAATGTCTGGGAATATGCCTAATAGCTTGCCTTGATTGAATCCTTGATCGTCCTGCAAATTTTATCTTCCCAATTCAGCTGAATTCACATTTCTATATTTTGGAGAACTTTGCATTTCAGTAAGCCATTTAAAATTATTGAATAATCAAATTTGCGCATGATTTTTTTGAATAAATTGTGAAGGAACTAGAGGCCTTTGTGAAGAGTGAAGGTGATGGTTTCCAGCTTTATTCAGGAAGCCAAACAGAGCTTGGTTTTACTTTTTCCTTTCCAATGAAGCAGTAATCTATTTCCTCGGGCATACTCATCAATTGGACAAAGGGATTTACTATTACAGACGTGGTCAGTTTTATCTTTTACTACATGAATCAAGGTTGACAGAAAGGTTCCAGTTATCATGTTTTTGATCTTCCAAATCAATAGACAGAATTACTAGAAAAATTGTTTCAAAAGTTTCATAAATTTTATTATGGTCCATGATTTCCATATTTGCAGGATTGTTTTTTTTAATATTTTTAAGACATTTCAATATTATGAAAGATTCTTATTAGAATGGTTTTTATAGCTTATTGAAATAATAATCTTTATTTCACATCATCCTGCTTTGCTAATAATTTTTTACGGCATTAATCAGGGGCAGAATATGGTTATATAGAAGGTCAGAGAGGGCAAGCTCCAAAATGAGTTATTAGGGGCTTGTCAACATACTTATGTTTTGCTTTCAACATTTGCATTAGCATAAGCAAATGAATAAAATTTAATTAAATTTGGACAACTAAAAAGGGAATGAATATTTTGTGTTTTTGTCCAAACAAGTATTATTCTGAGTTTTGTTCTTGTGATGCATCCTTATCACTATGCATGTTCAGGCAACTTTATCATAATCACGCACACTTTAATATGACCACCCGCTTTAACTAAAATGGATTTTATTAACAATAGTTGTTCTTCTACTTTCCAAAGCAACACTAATACTACCCCACAAGGACTTGGCACTTCATGCCCTTTGTTTTATTTGACATATGTTTACCACTTTAATTTAAATCTAAATTTTTAGCATGCAAAAACTTGGACTCTTAAATTTATATCCAAAACATTATTTTTATTTTATTATATTTATCTCTTATATTTAAAATTATGAACAACAAATAACTTTATATTAGAAGAATAAGAAATTGAGATTTTAGTCGTACTTGAATAAGTTTTCTATAAAAACAAAAGCAATGTATTCATTAAACGGGCAAGAAGAAATGTTCATTTCTCAAATAAATATTATTGTAAAAAATAAAATAAAAAATTGTGAATATGCCAACATTACCATCTTCCTCCTCAAAACCATTCATATTTTTAATATTGATAATATTTGCATCCTCCTTTATTTATCTACCTAAATAATATCATGATGACACTTAATTTAATAATAATCATCTATTGGTAATTGCCCTCATATTATTAACATTTTGAATTGGGAACAAACAAAGTTTTCCTTTAAACTAAATGATTTTAAAATTTTGACTTAACTTCAAGGATAGAATGTTTACACTAAATGAATATTATAAATTGAATTGGCAGGAGAGACTAAATGCCCTCTGAATACCTTATAATTTATGTGTTTAGATATACCAAATTTTATTTACGGCCAATGGAATGCAAATCTTGAAAATTCCATTATATTGAATGTCTAAAGCTTTAGAATCCCATATAAATAAATGGATAAAAGGAATTTCAAAACCCAACTTATAGGAAGGTGGAAACCATAAATGACCTCACAATGATATTTGCTAATCAAACATTTTTGTCATGCGATTTAGGATTACAAGAGTTGGGATCATTATTTATTTCTTAGTATGCCATTAAGAGTTATCTAACTCATCAAAATTGAATCCTTTTATACATCAAATTATTATGTGTGATTATTTGTCAAGGTGTGGATGGGACTTCAATTATGTGGGTGGTATGAGATACCCATGTAAAGCATCGTCTCATAAATATATTTTAAAGGATCATAGTATTACTTATATGAAATATTAAACCTAGAAACTATTAGATGTATAAGTTGGGGAGATCTTTGGTTAAGGTAATGGACCTTAATATGTAAGTATTAAGAAATAGGAATGAATCCTAGTTAGACTCATAATAACTTAATATTTCACTTAGTTCGATACGTGTTGGCCCCTCAATTTTGACCAAGTATTTGTTCTAATTTTGGTGCATAACACGTAGGGACCATTATCCTTTTTTATGCAAGTAATAGCACAGTGCGGGAGAATCATGGTGTTGGAGAACCATGGTGCGGGAGGACCATGGCACGAGACTAGTAGCACGAGAATTGAAGGGTGCGGAAGGACAATGGCGCGAAAGACCCAACACGGGAAGACCCAATCAAGAAAAAAGGTGGTATGAGGAACCTAAGAACATAAGACTCATAACAAAAAGCGAAAAACTAGGGGAGCATGAGGGAAGTGGAGCACGAGGAATGTGAGAGTAGTTAAAAGAATAAATCAAATAAGACACTTCGACCCCACTGATCGGAGGCCTTGTACTAGCCTGTATGGAATGAAACACTTGGATATGAATATATAACATAGAGTAGGCATCTAAGGGCACAAAGGCCCAATTCTATAGGAACAATCAGTTATAAGAGCCACAACTCTTAGTTTATTGGGAGTTCATGTGCCATTTGTCCATATTAAGTTAGGAACTTGACATTTGGATAGGGAAAAACAAATATAAAAACCCCTGTTGTAATAATTCATGGGGGGGTTCGTATGTTTGAACCTTTAGAGGAATATAGAGCATTTTGTCTTGTAATCCGTAAACACTCTAATGATAATTCAATGTTTATCATATTGTACTTTGAATAATGAACTATTATAAGTGTTGAATATTGGAATGTGTTTAATGATAAAGTCATGAGTTCCCTTCTTTTATAATTAGCTAGTAATGGTATTATAATCTTGAATGTTAAGGAACAATAGTAGTATATTTGAGTTAACATAAGAAATGAGCAAATACATGTTGTGCTTCAAAGTCTTTGAGAATTAGTCTTTCACTACGTGCTTCAGGTAAGCACGTGAGATTCATCCCTCGTATGATAGGGCTAGCGTGTTAGCCTGTTGGGAAGAGGCTTCAACACCGATGTAAAGATAAAGAAAGCCCAACATTTTGGTTCTATTGTCAGGACCCAAAACAATTGGAGCATGATTATGGGAAATATTTGAGTGCATTACATTAGAGAATATTGAAAAATGGGTTACCAGTGTCAAAGATAATTTTGCTATTTCATATCTTGAACCAAGAGTTTCTGCACGACAATGGGTAGAACAAAATCTCTACAACTCATTCTATGAAACTTTCTTTTCTGAGGTCCCTATTCTTTTACATTCTTGGATCTTAGCATATGCTCAAGGACGATCCTAAAACCTTGGATGAAGACAGTCATGGACACTAGAATGGTAGAGGAGTTTAGCACGACTAAAAATTTCCTAGACATAAGTGGTTGACTACTAGTGGAAAGGCGTTTAGAATAGTTACATCCTGAAATATGCCATGACCACATATTCATGTCTTGAGAAAGCAAAGTTCCATTTTCTACAAGAACCAAGGGCACATTATCTTTCGATGTTTTACTTTGTGATTAAGAAGTTAATTATTGATCTTGGGTTGAAAACACTACCCATGGAAGGCTAAAATCTCCTGTGCATGAGCCGCAAATTTGGAGGGGAGACTACTGGTTGGTTCAAGATTGTGGGTTTAATATGGTAGCAAGCCAACGAGCACTATGAAAATAGAAGTATGATAAAGCTAGGCAAAGGATCATGGGAGTTAGTGGCATGGGAAGGGATTGAGAAAACTAGAGTAGCACTGTGAAGAGCCATAGGGAGCCAGACGCATGTGAGGAATCCATCACTTACAGGCTACAACCTTTATCACTTCTATCTTGTGAAGGAGAAATGAGCTAGATTATTAGAGACAAACCAAGTACTTGTTAACCAGGTTCCCCCACCATAGTGTGTGCTCATGCCTTTGACTCAGATAGAGTACATATAAAAAATTGGGATACATACAATACATATTTAGAAACTAAATGGATAAGGGAAATTGAGACCAGACCATTAGGCAATAATTTAGAATCTACATCATTCTCTTTTCAAGAGAAGTCCATGACATAGTTTGGAATGCCTGGAGGATCTAGCCCTCAAAGCCAAATTACAGGCCCAAATCTAGGAAGTTAACCCTCCATCATGCCTTTTCCCATGAGCACTACTACTGGAGGCACTGAAGGAGGATTAGGAGGAGGCACTAGAGGAAGCGAACCCCCTCTAAGAATGGGAGATGGATATTCTCAGCAATCATTTATTCAACTACCTATGGTTTATTATGAAATGACATTGTACCTAACTGAGTATCAAGGGGTTGAAAATGTAGTCAAGCATGTTCATAAGTGTGAACTGATTTGGAGGGCACGTGGCATCACGTCTTCTGAGTGAAAGGCAACACAGTTTGCAACCACCTTTTAAAGCATCCACATAAATGATATCATAAATTCAACCCTCAACAAGCAATGGTTGACTATGACCAACTCAAAACAATGTTCTTACAATAATTTGATATTCCTAAGTTTGAGTAGCAGAGTATAGCGGTGCTGAAAGACATAAAATAGGGACTTACAAAGAATATATGTGTTGGAAATATGACCAACCCGGAAGCACACAATTGATTACCAAATTCAAGCAACTTAATATGCGGAAATAACCAGAATCAACAAGTAACTAGAATTCAGAATAACACAGAATATGAGAGACAATACACAACTTGTATTAATAAATCTTACAGAAAAGAATACAATAAAGAAGATGCCACTTCTTCTCCACCACCTCTTCAGAGGTTTCCCACACCTCAAGTGAACAGTAATTCTCTCCTCAAAGCTCTCTCTACTAGGTCCCAACACCCAACTCAAACACAGAGTTGGTGTTCACCTTACACCTGTGCTCCACGCACTCCACAAGTACTCAAAGTACTTCAAGTAGATCTCCCATGAACCTGCAACAACCTGCAATTCAACAGACCATACTTATGGAAGGAACTGCCTTGCCTTCCTCTGAGCTCTCCATGTACTCCACGTACATACCAATGAGTACACACCGTACTCCAAGTAGATCCTGTCTGATCCTACTCCCTGTTGTGTTGTTGTCCTATCTGATCTCCAACCTACAGATCAATAAATGGTTCTGCACACCTGTGAACCTTGACCTTGCACACACACACACACCTGCAGATCAATGATCTTACTTACCATGTAGATCTCCTATAAGTCATGCTCACCTGATGACCAAGATCATACATCCATGAAGAATCCAGCTGACTCTCCAGTCCAGCACCAACACACCTGGTACTGCTGTGGAACTGGGAGGAACACCCTTGCTCACCTCACACACAGAAGGAGCTAGCTTTGCTCAACTCAAAACTAGAACATTTTTACAATACAACCATGAGTCTATTATATAGAACTCATCCAAACAATAATTAGACTCCTAGTACAATAATTAGATCCGCAACTCTTAGTCTATAATTAGCACAAAGCATGCAAACACTTGGTTCGTCAACCAACTTCCTGTAATAAACTTGCAGTTGAAGCACACAGGCGACTGACGCCGGTCCCTGTCCGCCTGGGGGTCGCTGACGCCGGCTGATATCTGACCGACGTCGGTTGCTTCCTGTCTCCTTCCTGCCGACGTCGGTTGGCCTAACCGACGCCGGTGTCCGTGGCACTCAGCAACCCTTCTGCACCCTCCTCCGTGTCTGCATCAGTGAAGCTTTTAGCTCCACAACCTAACAATCTCCCACTTGGAGATAAATAGTTACACTGTACCTGTACCTGTACTCTGTCTAATCTGTTTCCTGGTTTGTATCCCTCTTCAAGATCAATCCTGAAGACAATCCACCACACATCCCATGATGTACCTCCTGTCATCCGAGTACCCTGCCACATCCGAACCTACAAACACATGTAGTGAAGTCCTGACCCTGCATGTATACCTACTGCTGGTCCCTCTCAAGTCCCTGAGAACCCACTTCCCTGAATTGGCTCCTAACTCTCTGACAGCTCCCACTGCATGGGAATACTCAGGTCTATACCAGACCTCATGTGATTTCAGACACTGTACCTGTCTAGCTTTTAGTGTGCTCCGGGTCTACATCCTAAACCTCGCCAACACCTGATTCACATCAGCTCCCACTGGAGACAAAATCTATCTGTGATCTCCATGCCTCCCATGTTAAAGAATTCCGCTACTCCAAACTCCTCATGACATGCCACTGAACTAATCTTACCCTTAGCTCAGCAAAACCCTGTATGTACAAACCTGCTAGCTAGCATACTATCCACATGCAGCAACAGAATGATGTTGCAATCACCATCCCCCTGGTAAGTCAAAACCACAGTAGTTACCCTGACATTGACTGAAGCCATGCTTCGTCCTCCACCTGTCAAAATTTGTACCACTGTCCTGCAGCTTCCTCAAGACCATATGCCTGGTCTTCCGTCTCACGTATCCGTTCTCTCTATTCTTCAACTAAGGAATCCATTCGTCTCTGTGCTTTCACACCGGCTGGCAACCCTACCAAAACTCTTGTTTGGTTCTGCATCATATCCCTGCCATGCTCCCACCTGTTTCCTGGATCCTTCCTGCTCTACAATCAACAACAAGTATAAAGAAGAGGAACAACAAGTTTGAGGGCCTACTTACGTCTTCAGTCCTCCGTATGGGTGTTTGAGACTCCTTGACAGCATGCTGTCCACCCAAAATCTGTTACAGTGACCTACCTCAGTCACTCCACAGTCTGCATCTGACCGACGTCGATTTCCATGCGTCTGTCCCTGACTACCAACCTGCCGATGTCGGTGTCCTCCTGTTGCCGACGTCGGTCCTCATGACCGACATCGGTCTTCCATACTACCGACGTCAGTTTTCCTGCCGACGTCGGTACCTGTGTTTCCTGTGAGTGATGACTTTTTACCCGTGAGCTCCTTTGAATCAAAACCCATGTCCAAACTGCTCTACTCAGAAGTATCCAGCACCATCCACTGATTTCTATCCGCCATCTCCTCCAAGAACACCAAGGCTTTCCAGTTCTTAAGCTTGTCAAATACATCTGTCTTCTGCTTAAGAACATGCATCTCCTTCCTGCTCATGTGACCAAGCCTACGAAGCCACGTCTTCGCAACAGAAGAAGAATCAGTAATATAAACAAGTAGATAAATAATACCTGTTTTCTTACCACCAGCTAATTCAAGTGCACCCGCTGTGAGAGTTCTTGTGCATCTCTCATCACCCAATCTTTCTGAAGAAATTAGCCATATCTCCAAACCTGGGACCTGCATGACCTTCATCAACACCTGTGTGTTGGCTGCCTGCAATTCCAGCTTCACTTCCCATTTGCCAATTCTTTGGCAAGGCTCACCAGCTCCTCTACCTGGGGCTGCATGGAAAGAGGCAACCGAATCTTTTATCCAAGATTCAACTTTATCCAAGAAACCTGCAAACACATCCTATGCAACAACACCTGCTACATCTGTATCTTCAGTTTCTTCATGCTGATTTGCTACCAACCAACAATCTTCTTTTACCTGCTCTTTCTTTCCATGGGACCTTAAGTAACCATCTGTGCTTTTCAACTCCTCCATTCTTAGCTTACTTTCATCTGCCATTGCTCTACTCCCACTCAATCAGAAACCCCTGAGAGTGACCTGTAACCAAACACAAAACCTGCTTCCTGTAACCTTAGCTCTGATACCACTTGTTGGGAATATGACCAACCCGGAAGCACACAATTGATTACCAAATTCAAGCAACTTAATATGCGGAAATAACCAGAATCAACAAGTAACTAGAATTCAGAATAACACAGAATATGAGAGACAATACACAACTTGTATTAATAACTCTTACAGAAAAGAATACAATAAAGAAGATGCCACTTCTTCTCCACCACCTCTTCAGAGGTTTCCCACACCTCAAGTGAACAGTAATTCTCTCCTCAAAGCTCTCTCTACTAGGTCCCAACACCCAACTCAAACACAGAGTTGGTGTTCACCTTACACCTGTGCTCCACGCACTCCACAAGTGCTCCACGCACTCCACAAGTACTCAAAGTACTTCAAGTAGATCTCCCATAAACCTGCAACAACCTGCAATTCAACAGACCATACTTATGGAAGGAACTGCCTTGCCTTCCTCTTAGCTCTCCATGTACTCCACGTACATACCAATGAGTACACACCGTACTCCAAGTAGATCTTACCTGATCCTGCTCCCTGTTGTGTTGCTGTCCTATCTGATCTCCAACCTACAGATCAATAAATGGTTTTGCACACCTGTGAACCTTGACCTTGCACACACACACACCTGCAGATCAATGATCTTACTTACCATGTAGATCTCCTATAAGCCATGCTCACCTGATGACCAAGATCATACATCCATGAAGAATTCAGCTGACTCTCCAGTCCAGCACCAACATACCTGGTACTGCTGTGGAACTAGGAGGAACACCCTTGCTCACCTCACACACAGAAGGAGCTAGCTTTGCTCAACTCAAAACTAGAACACTTTTACAATACAACCATGAGTCTATTATATAGAACTCATCCAAACAATAATTAGACTCCTAGTACAATAATTAGATCTGCAGCTCTTAGTCTATAATTAGCACTAAGCATGCAAACACTTGGTTCGTCAACCAACTGCTCGTAATAAACTCGCAGTTGAACCACACAGGCGATCGACGCCGGTCCCTGTCTGCCTGGGGGTCGCCGACGCTAGCCGATATCTGACCGACGTCGGTTGCTTCCTGTCTCCTTCCTGTCGACGTCAGTTGGCCTAACCGACGCCGGTGTCCGTGGCACTCAGCAACCCTTCTGCACCCTCCTCCGTGTCTGCATCAGTGAAGCTTTTAGCTCCACAACCTAACAATATGGGAATATAATGCACTGTTCAAGACCTTGCTTTCTAAGTTGTCCTTTGAAATCAATCTTGCTCAACATGCATAATGCTTTGTAGGAGGATTATTGTTACTTTTTTATGGACCATGTCACAAATAACTTTCACAAACATGCGGGAGGCTCAAAAGGTTACCCTTTGTGCTAAAGCAGTTAGAAGTATGGATACTGGGATTAGTCCCTTTATAGAGGCACAAATAGTGTCTGTGGCTTCTTAGCTTGAAAAATTGTTAGCAAACAATGCACATGAGACATGTAGTGGTGTTTGGTGTACTAACTATTAAACTAAAGGACACACAAGGAACAACTACCTGTGCAAGAACATCCATGCAATCTTAAAAAAAACTTGTGAGATTTGTCATGATGACCATGATGTCCGTTCTTGTCCACTCTTGTAATGGGCCACAAACACTAAAGTATCCACATATTGTAATATTTTTGATGGCTTTACCCATGACACAATTAATTGTCTTTTGATTAGTGATATTCATGAAGCTCAAGCGTGCAACACATGTCAAGCCTTAGTCACTAGTTCCCAAGATAATAGTGGATATCATGGGCATAGAAGAGGATGAGGATGAGGATGAGGCAGTGTTTGGTTTACACCAAGGACTTTCTATAAGTGTAGTTCTCCAGACCACTATCAGAGGGATTGCCTAAAATACCCAACTTGTGCTTAATGCAAAGAGGACCACTGACTAGAAGAGTGTCCAAATTTATATGCAGCCATTACAAAGGACCACAATAAAAAGAGAGTTGGTATGATCCATATAGACAAACCATAGTGGCACGTTTGACCACCTATCCCTATTATATAACAAGCAAATATTACTACTCATGGCGGGGACCAAATGCAATCTACACCCAACTCTGTTGAAAAGGTACATCAGGAAGAACCACTGGTAAAGAAGTACCGTGATACACTTCAGCAAAAGGATGTCTTTCAAGATACAATAGCACTTGTGTGAGATCTCCAAGGAAAGATTCAATACCTCAAGGACAGGGATGTCACACAACACATCATAGTGCAAAGAGAAACTGAACCTCTAGTAATGTAGGATAGTTTTTAGGAACTACGCAAATGCAAGCTCGATGAAGACATCGTTCCCCAGCTTAGCACCTGGCTTAAAGGCCAATCCTATCTACCAAACAAAGCCCACACTCATATCAGTCAGCAAAGTGAAGATCGATATTTAAATCATGCCTAACGCTAAGAAAGTCATAGTTTCACTTCCATGAAAGATGGAGAAATATTAGTTAATGTTGCTATCAATGGATGGGTAATCTTGTATATTCTAGTAGATATTAGTGTTGAATTACATGTTCTCACTAAAAATGCCTAGAAAAAAATGTCTAGTCTAGCCTTGCAGCCCTCACCTTATGTCTTGTTTATGGCAAATAAGACTCACACACATCCTATCAGAGTCCTTAAAAATGCCATTTTTGAAATACTTGGGGTTCCCTTCAAAGTAGACTTTGAGGTTTTGGAGTTGGTAGAAGCTGATGACTACCCAACCTTATTAAGAAGGCCTTGGTGCTAAAAAAATCATGTAGATTTAAGATTTAAAAACTGATACATTAGCTTTTATATTATTGATTAACATGTGATAATACCCTTAGACCAAGCATAGGGACCACCCTATATTGAGCTTGTTAACGCTGATAAAGACAGCAACAATATATACAATGTGACTACACAATATGATGAATAACATGATCCAATGCCAAATGGTATTCTTTGCTGGATGTAAAACTAGGCTATCTTGGATACTACAAGCAATTCTTGCAACTATTGGGCCCATGGTGATTATGAACTTAATGACATATTGTGTAGCACCATCAACAGAGATGAAAACACACTGCGCCAGCTTCCCAAATGTCACAAGTTTGTCTACCTCATGGGTTTAGCAATGCGAGGACCATTGGAGGGACCACCATTGGAGAGAATTGATGATGCTCTATGGTTCCAAGGACAAATAGAGGTGTGTGATTTTGTCCAGCACCTCAAAGAGTTCTATGATACCAAAAATGAATGGATGAGGTCATTAGACCACATTTTTTATGGCACCACTACCAAGGGGTGTAGTACACATAAAAAGCACCTTTTATATTGGGATCAAGTGTGAGATACTCTACATCATATATTCCACCATGATAATAAGATCAAATGCACCCTTAGTTACAATGGTGTGGAAGCACCTGAACCTCACCTTGAGGCTTGTGAAAAAATATGGCGAGTTAAGGAAACATTTTTACCATAATACCTATGCATCCATATGTTCTATGGAACTTTGCACACTTTGGCTCGGGCTTAGTACATACATGAATAAAGGCACATGGGAACAAGGTTATAATATTTACTAAAGGAAAACATGATGTCAATGATTTCTTACTCTTCACCAAGGATGGACTTGCATCTTACTCTTCAAACCATACATGAAGCAATCATTGGAGCTCTGAGTCCTATTAAAAATTTCCTGCATCATATTCATCAGGCCTAAAGAACCCTTCTATTTATTCATCAAGGCACCTAGACAATCAACTCTTGCACCATAAATAGTTCCTAGTGAAGAACAACATGAAGATATCTGTTTGGGAAAGCAAAAACTCATCTTTCAAGTAGACAAAGGAGAAGGGTCCACTTCACTCAATCCATTGAATAACAAATTGCATGTCCCTACAATTACTGGTTCATAGACTGTTCGAGATATAAACTCCTCCATAGACAACCCTTATCATGGGCCCATTCAAACTATTCAACTTAACATTTGTATGGAGCAAGAACCTAAAATGGTGACCATTGGAAATTATTAGACTAAGACAAAAATTTCACAAATCTTTGAGTTGTTGAAAGAGTATTAGGATGTGTTTATGAGGAATTACAAGGAAATTAAAGGGGTTCACCCTTATCTAGGGAAGATGCATTTAAAGTTGATTGATAGGGCTTTCCCCATAAAGAAACATCCATACTGGATGAACCCTAACCTATGAGCACGTCTAAAAGAAGACATTGATAACATGCTTCACGCTAGAGTAATTACTCCCATTGATGAATCTAATTGGGTAAGTCCCATGGTAATCAGTATCAAAAAGGATGGGCATATACAGATCTATGTTGATTATCATATATTAAATGCATCTTGTGTGACCGATCCTTTTCTAACACCATTCATGAAGGAAATCCTAGAAGGTGTTGCCGGTTGTGAGATATAATCTTTTATCGACAGGTTCTCAGGGTATCACCAATTATGGATAGCTGAGGAAGACCACTCTAAGACCACATTTGCTACAGAATGGTGCTCTATTGCCTGTACCATCATGTTGAAAAATTCCTTGGTTGTATTCTCAAGGGTAGTAGTTGAGGCTTTGAAAGATTTTATCCATAAGTTCCTCCAAGTCTACTTAGACGACTGAATGATAGACGAGCTAATCAAGGATCACTGCACCAATCCAAGGTTCATGCTTGAGCATTATTGAGTGTTACAAATTTCCCTAAATTTTAAGAAATGCCTATTTGTGACACCTTTTGGGTTACTCCTTGAGCATATCACTTATAAAGAGGGAATCCTTGTGTATCCAACCAAGGTCTCTATCATTCTCTGCCTGCCAACACCAAAACTCAATGTGAGGTGCACACATTCTTAGGACACACATGTTACTATAGAAAGTTCATTCAAGGTTATGTCAAGATCGTTTCACCCTTAGAAGAGCTTGTAAAGTACAATGAACAATTCATATGGACTAATTATTACAAACAAGCCTTTGAAACACTCAAAAAAATTTAGTTACAACCCTTATCTTGTAATTCCCTAATTGGACAAAACCTTTTCATGTCTATGTTGATCCATCAGGGATGGAAGTCAGTGCAATACTCGTACAACCAAGAGAGGTAAATTTGGACCATCCTATCTATTTCACTAGTAGGAAGCTCACATCAAATGAAAGGAACTATACCACCACTGAATGTGAAGCCTTGTTTATGGTTTACATGTTACAAAAATTTAGACAATACCTTCTAGCCACACCATTTGTATTCTACACCAACCATGAGGCTTTAAAGTATCTCATCAACAAGCCAGTTCTTCATAGAATAATTTACCACTGGATAGTTCTCTTCTAAAATTATAGTTTTTGTAGTAGTAAAACCTAGGAAAACCAACTATGGACCTGATCATTTATCCTGAATGAAAATGGAGATCCTCCACATGCCATTGAAGATGACCTTCCTGACATACAACTCTTTCAAGTCACTTGGGTACCTGAAAAACTAGAGGATATTGCAGCATTTCTCAATACTAGTTGTGCACCTAATTCTCTCACTTCACAAGAAAAGAAACAACTTGTGGTCTGTGTCATACCTTATAAACTAATAACAAGAGATCTGTACAAGATGGACTATGACAAGGGAATGTGCCATTGTGTAATGCAACATGAAAATCGTTAAGTATTACGAGAAGTCCATGAAGGTATTGTTGGAGGACATTATGCTGGAGATGCTAACATGCACAAGGTGCTACTCATCGAACTCTGGTGGTTGACTTTATTTAAAGATGCAAAGGCATATACAAGGCAATGTGATATTTTCCAACATATGAGAATACCTAGTAGAAGATATGCCATGCCATTGCACCCAATTTCTTCTCAAGAACGATTTTAAAAGTTGGTTATTGACTTTATAGGGCCCATCACTCCAGCAAGATGATGAACATGCTCAAAGTGCATAATTGTGGCAACTAACTTCTTAATGTGCTAGGCTGAAGCAATGCCAACCAAAGACTTAACTACAATGACTACCATGTAGTTTATTTTATAAAAAATTATAACACACTTTGGATGTCATCTAAGCTTCACTAGTGACCATGGAACCCACTTCTTAAATGAGATAATTCAAATCTTATTGGCTAAATTCATGATCGCGAACCATAAGACAACACCATACCACTCTCAAGCTAATGGAATAGTTGAAGCCTTCAACAAGATCCTCAGTACCACTTTGACAAAAATTTGCAATGTTGGTAGAACTGATTGGGATGATCGGGTATCTGCAATAATTTGGGCATACCAGACCACAGACAAATGCCTCAAAAAAATTACACCATTCAACTTAGTATATGGAAAGGAAGTGATCATGCCAGTGGAGTTCTTGGTTCCATCTCTTTGGATAACGTGTATAGGAAACCTTGATGATGATGCCTCTTTGAAAACTCATCTCGGTGAACTCACAAAACTAGATGAGGCTCGGTTCCTCATCCACTGGAATCAAGATGTTGAGAAATAGAAATAGAAAGCATGAAATGATAACCATCTAAAGAACAAAATCTTCACCCCTGACATGAAATTTATACTCTATGACTCTAACTTTATGTGTCACCTTGGGAAAATTTGCTTTCATTAAAATGGACCATTCATAATTCATAGCATTTGACCTACCGAAGCTTGTTGGCTAAAGTGAATAGATGGTCAATTCCTCCCAGGACACTATAATGGGAGTCATCTTTGGTCATATTGTGATTCTATTTAAGTTTGTGTTATTTTTGATAAGGCTTAAGGCCATTAGATTATGATTTATTGCTTTCAATAAAAAGTGTTGCCCTTTAGGCACGCAACTCTATTATGAAATTGTTAGTCCCTTTATTTTTGTGGAGGACCGTGAATCCTTTTTAGTGTGGGTTAAGGTATTATGCATATGAATATAAGGCATAACATGAGGGCATGCAAGATTTAATAGCATAAGATTCATATATGGCACACAAGTGGTTAAGGGTGTATGAGTCATTTAATAAATCAATTTTTTTAATCCTACCATTTACGTGATAGCTAGTTTCCACTACTCCAAAAAAATGAGACAGTTATCATCCACTCTCGAGAAAGGAATGAAGAAAGGATGTGTCATTAATATAACAAGAATAGTTATGATGAGAAGCATGGGAGTAGAATGATGAGACAAATTAGTTAAGTCATTTAATGCTTGGCACAAGAATCAAAGTGTGAAGGATGTTAAAAGATATGCATTAATGGATAGAAGTGACAAGGGGAGAGAATTAATGAAGTTATTCTATGTACCCTATAAGTAATTTTACCAAGACCATTATATACTTTACCATTGCTTGAAATATTTGAAGTGCTAAGTGCAAATGATGAACCAGAGAACCAGAGATGAAATCAATTTCCTTGCAGAATAGAGTGATTGAGAAATAAATAAAGACACGAATAGGGTTTCCAAGTGAAGGAGGAAGGTTGTTAAGTGTAAATGCATGTAGAAGTGGGTTGAGATCATTCTTTGTAAAAGTTGCAAGTTACAGGTTCCACCATTGTTAAAGCATGAAATCTCATGAAGCCGAAGCAAGACCGTCACCATGAATTCTTTTTGAAACATGGGATGGATGCGGGTTAACCTTTGAGCACCATGAAGGGTAATGTGGCCCAAAAAAGGATAAAAGACTTGAGAGGCTTCCAACTATACTAGAGGAGAAATAAGTAATCTAAGGTTGGGTTCCTATAAAGGAAGAAGTTTGGGAAGAAGAAAGACCAAAAGAGTAGTGCACAGAAGTCCTGAGAGAGAGTGCAAAAGAAAGAAAGAGCATAAAACCAAAGATGGTGAAGGGAAAGCAAACTCAAGCTTCATCATCACAAGGTTACCTAACATCCCCTCTTTTACCCTTGTTAATAGAAGAAATGTAGTACCTTGAGACAGTCTTACATGAGGAGAATTGGGTCTCCAAGGTGTCATTTGTAGTAGTCTTTGACTAAAACCATTACCATTTAGGGAATGAAGTGGAGTTACAAAATGATTATCAGGTCCAGACCACCAAAACATGAAACCAAGTGGTCTATGACTTGACCATCGAGAACCAACTGGACAAAGTCGACCTCTTCCAACTCTTTGAACTACCATATTTTGGAAAGACTACTGAGGTAGTTTAGTTCCTCCTCTCGTGCATTCATGAGGATTACATCCACTTCATAGGGCACAACATGAAGATTACTATGGATAGGGTAAGCAAAGTCATAGGACTCCAGTGCTCAGGGGTCAATGTGTTGGATGACTTGGTGGATACATAAGGGCATGAAATGTACATTAAAAACCTATAAGATCCCACCCTAAGAGTCATAGTTTAGAACATTTCCACCAAGGTTGGAGGGACTGACCGATGGAAGGAGGTGGATATGGCCCACCTTCACATAGAAAACCAAGTAGTGCAAGGAATACAGTATAATTGGGCACTGTACTTTGCCCAAAAGATAGTCAGAGATGTAGAGAAGGCATATAAAATGCCTAAGTACAAGTTCCCTTAGGGGAAATCTTATTATTATTGGTTTTTGATGAAATCAAGGTATTTGAATATAGCTCAAGATATTTGAAGTGGGTGTATCCCCCCACTCACAAGTCCCTCACCGAGTGCTACAAATCTTTCACCTACCCTCAACACATCACTCTAATGAATAAGCTCAAGATGAGGTACTAGTTTGATGGAATGAAGGCAAATTTTGGGAACAAATGGTGCATTTCCAAGTATCTACCCCACAACAGAAGATCAAGTAGAATTCACTGTAAAACAACACTATTCCCTAACAATATTCAGATGAATCCTTTGGGAAAGCTCTCAGCATGGATTAAGCTACCATATGCCTTCTCTACACACTAATTCATTGATTTTGTCAGCATAATTTATGATACACAATTGATAAATATATGATCATAATGGATTGATGCAAAGTGCCACACCCTTTAGAAGATGTTCATCTATCTAGGCAAAAAAGCCTATACAGAGAGGAGGGAAATGAGCTTAACCAATATAAAGGTTAAGAATATCCTAGTTGGGGAGCAAGTGCACAAACTATTTTACATGTTATAGCCCCACCAAGACCCTCTAGATGGAGACCCCAAGGATATGCTTCCCCAAGTACCTCAGAAAAGAAAGCAGCAACCTAAGCCAAGTGCCAGTTAAGTAGGCAAGAGGCCCCTTAGAATTGACAAAGAACAGCAGAGGCACAACCCTCCTAACCTTGATCTTCTGCACCACCTCCACCTCTACCTCCTCCTTCACCTTCCCCACCTCATACTTCACCTTTTCCATCCCATGCTTCACCTTCTCCACCCCATCCTTTACCTTCACCACTTCATCCCTTACCTTCTCCAGTTAGGCAACCTCCTCACACTGCACCACCTTCACTTGCTCACTCCTATCCTCATTCCCCTCCAATCCCATCACATCCAAGTCCCCCACCTTCACCTATATGACCACTTTCACCTCCACCTTCTCCATAACCTACCACTGGATCAGTGCCACAACCTCCAAGTCAAACATCCCAAAGGAACCCCTCACAGGAGTAAATACATAACTTGATATCTGATCTAGAGAAGACTCTACCCCCTATGTGAGAGGTCTCGACTGATGATCAAGTTCATACTAGAGAAATGAGAATGAATGGCATGGATACCAGACTTGAGAAAGACCTAGGAAGGGGGAAGGGGATAGCTGAGGGGGAACCAAAATAGAGAGTGTCATCTAATCTACATGAATGATACTAGTTCAACGTAGAAGAATAAAAACTCTATATTTGAAAGCATTTCCACCTCAATAATATGATCCAAGAAATAAGGAAGCAATTATCCTTCTTTTTGGAGATGTATAATGAAGAGCCTCAATTTAACATTCCATTAGATTGCATTTTTTGGCCTAGATGCCCCAAGTCTGCCGGACCTTGTGAAATTTGATCCACAATAGCTCTCCTTGATAATGACAAGTGCCACATTTTTAAAACTTGCCATGAAATTGATGCACCAAAATATTTTATCCGAGTCAAATGTGTGTATGGCCGAAACGAAACATGGCAAGGTGGTCGAAATATATAATAAAGTGTATGCTAAAAAGTAGGTGTTAGCCAAGGAAGTGGCCTCCTTAAAGAAACAACTTCAAGAGACCATCAAGGCTAAGGTAAGAGTATTAAACCTTTGTAAAGCAATTTTGAAAGAAGATCCAACATTGGTAGATGGTGTACCATTGGATGGGGACACCATAGGGAAATTAGAGACATTGGTTGAGCTATTATTCAAAAAGAATAAGGAGTGCCCCGCACTTAGAGATGAGTCTTAGGAACTATGAGATCAGTTCACCACTACAATAGATATATATCATAGTAATTTAAAGAGAGTCAGGGAGGTTATCCCAAGTTTAGATGGCATTTTTATGTGCATGGCATGCCATAATAAAATAATAGAAGCCCAACTCAATGATGAGGAGGTCCTAAGGTAGCAAGCGACTGATGTCACTATATTAATAAAAGACCGCACCAAGCATGCAAAGGCATTCAAGGACATGAAAATGATGGAAGATGTTATTAATAACCATCATCAACAAATAAATGTTAATTTGACTAGATGTTGATGCAGTGGATTGCACCCTAGACAGGAGGCCGAGCTCCTACCTTCCACATGCAACAATGGAAACTCCCCTCTTGCCTATGGGTCTAGCAAAACTGGGGGGAGAGTCTCTAGATAAGGGCTAGCTCCCTTCGATGTATCTTTTAGGTCATGGATTTCCTACTGCTAACAAATAAATGAAAAAAATGGGGGGGGGTTGAAAAGGGAGAAGGATGTTGAAAATAGAACCTAAACCTAAACTAAAAGGTGATACACCAAAAAAGTTGATCCACTTAGCCCGAACATATACTTTTCACAAGAACAAGCTCCAATACACTTCATTTGACATGAGAAATCCTTCTACATCAGTGAGCCAGGGGTTCGTGGATATACAAGGAGGAAGAACTACCAGAGGCATCCTCAAACACACTATGGCAGCCTATTCGCAGGAACCTACACTCCTCTATGGACACTTCTAGCTGACCTACAAAAGGAGAACTCACAATGCACTAGACATGCTGCAATCATCCTGTGAAAGCATAAAGGAAAATGACTTCACACAGAACAAAGGCATAGACACATACGAAAGTGTAAACTTAGAATGGAGGTAAAAATACTATGTCTCGATTCAAGGTAAAATTTGACAGAGTTTCACCTTACAAACCCAAAGATTTTTGGGCAGAGCTTTGCCTCATAGGCTAAGAGATATCCTTCTCAATTGAGAAGTTTACAATATATAGAGAGAGGAGGAAGAGACATTGGCATTTTATAGAAAAGACTTTGGTGCCCATTTTTAAAAGTGGCCATGTGCATTTGAGAGCATCGAGAAGAGGAAGTTGTTGTTGCTGATATCATCCTTCTAGAGGAGGCCTGCTAGAACCAAGCTATGTAATCATTGGTCTTGACTTTGGCATTCAAACATTAATGTGAAAGCATGGGCCGCACCTCTTTTTTGCAAACAAGACTGCTCCTTTCAGATATTCACACAGTTTGTCTGCTTATAAATGCAAAGTGGAGAAAATAGGGTGCACCTTTCACTGTTCACACCTCTTGATGATCACTTGGCAGGCACTGTTCCAACTGCAGGAGTAAATCCTTGAGTCGACACCTCCCTTTGCCACCTGGACTATTTTGTCCTTTTCTACACTTTGTCTCTTCCTAGTTTCATCTTCTTTATCTCATTCGGCCCTCAGGGCATATCTTATCGGTGGGTCACTGAGTTCACTCACGGCTTGTCCTTCAGCTTTTCAAAATTAACAGCTATTTCACCGCCTTAAATTTGACTTCTGTGCACCCGTCATTGGGCATTTGAACCTCCAATGGCTAGTTCACTGTGCTCAATTTTGATGTCTTCGGGCCCATCACCCCTTGGAATTTCTTTAGCCTTTTTTTTGCTTTGGTCAGGGTTTTGTCTTAGTCAGCTCCTCATTGTTTTGGCAACTAAATTTCTTCAGACTCTTGTCCAAAGGAAATCCTTTAGACAAAAAGTCTGAAGGATATCTTTCCTTGTGAATTTCCTTCATTCGAGCTTTTCTCCCAGTTATTTTTCCCACGAATAAAATGTATGCAAGAATTATTTCTTTCTTTTGCCTTGGTATTTTCATTTTTGCGGGATTTTCTTCCAAAGGATTTATTTAGACAAAATGTCTGAAGAAATTCTCGTCCTTTGCCTTGTAAATTTTTTTGAAGAAAACTTATCTTTTCATCTTTCTCCTTGTTCACTTTTTGATCCTTTTTCAAGTGTTCCCTACCCTCCACAAGGGCACTTGTCCTTTGGGAGACTCTCTTGAACCTTCCCATTGAACTGTTCCTTTGAACCAAACATTGAATCAGCTCATTGAAATGATTGTTGAACTGAGCCGATGAACTGAAATGTTAAACCGACTGAGTGAACCAACCCATTAAACTGAGTCACTGAACCAAGGCATTGAACTGACTTCTTGAACCAAACTAATTGAACCAAAAATGGTTCAAAGTTCAAGTTCAAAGTTCTTGGAAAGCTCATGGCATTGGACCCCAACGTTGAACCACTTTTCCACCCTTAAGGAAAAGTGTCTTGAATCATTTTTGGCTCTCTTTCCTTGTGAATTTCCTTGGACAAGAGTCCGAAGAAGCTTTGTAAATGCTCTTTCATTCTTTGAACTGGTTCATCTTCTGTCAAAAGACTTGCCTACAGAGTTTGTAGTTCTTAGCCTACAGAGTCTGTAGAAACACCTGTAGAGATTGTAGAAATGCCTGTAGAGTCCATAGAAATGCCTGTAGAAACACTCGTAGAGTCTATAGAAACACTTGCAAAGTCTGTAGAAAAGCCTACAAAGTCCATAGAAACACCTGCAGAGTCCGTAAAAATGCCTGAAGAGTCCGTAGAAAACCCTGTAGAGTCTGTAGAAATGCCTGCAGAGTCCGTAGAAAAGCCTACAGAGTCCGTAGAAACACCTACAGGGTTTGTAGAAATGCCTGTAGATTCTATAGAAACAAGACTTGTGCAAAATAAAAAATTATACTGGCTTAAAATAGTAGGAAAAATAAGGGGGGACCGATTTTGGCTTGTAGGACCAAAATGGTCAACACTAGACTCCAAGGATAGGTTGACAATGAGGTCTCTAAATTATAAAACATGTACAAGGAAGCTATCATAGCCCTGGATGAATAGATGATTAAGATCACGACTCTAATTCATCTTGAGGAGTTGAAAGTAGTAAAAGAGGCCATTGAAAAAATAATTGCTAAAGCTCTTGATGCCTTATCCCATTAGGATGAGCTGAGGAAAGAACTCAAGTAGAAAGGGCTTGAGTTCCTTGAGGATGCCACTACATCTTAGTCTAGGATGGACTAAGAGCTTAGTGTGGGGTGATGTTGTCCCCTCAATTTTGACCAAATATTTGTTCTAATTTTGGTGCACAACATGGAAGGACCATTGTCCATTTTTATGCAAGTACTAGCATGGTGTGGGAGAACCATAACATGGGAGGACCATGGTGTGAGACTAGCAGTATGAGAATTAAAGGGCACAAAAGGACAATGGCATGGAATACTCAGCATGGGAGGACCCAGTCAAGAGAAAATGTGACACAAGGAACCCAATAATAAAGGACTCAGAATAAGAAGTGGAAGACTTTGGGAGCATGAGGGAAGTGGATCTTGAGGAATGTAGGAACAGTTAGAAGACTAAATCAAGTAGGATACTTTGACCCCATCAATCAGAGGCCTTGTACCATCTTGTGAGGAATGGAACACTTAGATATGAATATATAACATAAAGCAGGCATCTAGGAGCACAGAGGCCCAATTCTATAGGAACAATCAGTTGTAAGAGCCATGACTCTCAGTCTGTTGGGAGTCTATGTGCCATTTGTCCATATTAAGTTAGGAACTTGACATTTAGATAAGTCAAAACAAGTATAAAAACCCCTGTTATAATCATACACGGGGGTATTCATAAGTGTGAACCTTTGGAGGAATATAGAGCATTTTGTCTTGTAATCCATAATCACTCTAATGAGAATTCAATGTTTATCATATTGTACTTCAAACAATAAACTATTATAAGTGTTGAATATAGGAATGTGTTTAATGATAAAGTCATGAGTTTCTTATTTTATAGTTAACTAGTAATGGTATTATAATTTAGAATGTTAATAAACAATAGTAGTATATTTGAGTTAACATAAGAAATGAGCAAACACACGTCATGCTTCAAAGTCATCGAGAATCAATCTTTCGCGACATGCTTTAGGTGAGTGTATGAGATTCATCCCTCATGTGATAGGGCCATTGTGCTAGGTTGTTGGGAAGAGGCTTCAGTGTCGATGTAAAGATAAAGAAATCCCAACAATATGACAAGGGGTACTTGTCAAATCCAGACTTATGGCCATAAACATTATATACATATAGTATACATTAGGAAATTACTATATTCATGTCTTAGTTCACAATCACATTCACATTATGTTGTATGAAGTAGCTATGGTGTCAACATAATCACATAATGATCTATTTATTATCTTCATACTCGTATATATCCTTCTTGCAAAGGGTAGGGCCACTCTTAGTGTATGAGAGGTGTGTAGGGGAACTGAAGGTCTTTATGGTTAGAGTTAAAACCCTATATGACACTCTCTCTTTGAATGTACATTGTTTAATGATGGTCTTAGATGTTCTCATGGTTAAATCAGTGCACATAAAGGAAACTTGTTGGACAATATACTCATTATATCTATTTATGGATGTTTGTAGATGATTATATAGACATTGAAACTTGAACCAAGTCATTATCTCTTGTTGTATAATTTTAAATAAGAACATATTCTATCTGCTTAATACTTCATGTTATATGCTATATTATTATAAGCAATGTAATTGTAACATGAAGAAGCACACTTGGGTTGAATGTGTGAATAATTGTTAAACTTTAATTTTACGATGTGTTATACTTTATGGAAAGCATTGAATTGTAAAATATTGTTTACATGGATAATCATTTTAATCACTTATTTTAATTTGAAAGTATAATCTATGTTAGATTAATATTGGTTAATATAACCTTTGCATAAGCCTGTGTTATTATTTAAAAAAATATATACCTATACCCCGAATGGGTTCTTAAAAATGCACCCAACCTAGTAATTCCAAAGAAATTTTGGGTATACTTCGAAGTTTTGTACACTACTTCCATATCTTTGTTTTGATCCAAAATTCTTGTTTAGTTAAATTATCATAATACTTGTTCAATTATATAATACACAATGTTTATTTTAGTTTCAGTTCATAAACATTGTTTTCAGATTCATTTTTAAAACAGAACATTGAAAGGGGACTCCAAAGGGTGTGTTTGATAGAAAACAAAAATATGAGATAAATTTTAATGTCTCTAAAAAAATTACTTGCAATTTTTTTTTACTACACCACGGCTAAACAAACAGGGTCAAGCTACTTTAGTTGGAAATTGTACATCACTAATGTACTACTTAGTAAGGTTATTTACCACATGGAAATGGGTGAATACATTTCTCCTTATGACATTTGGAAACAAATTAAATGGAAATATTGTAATGACAAAGCCAAGGGTCTCATAGGTCAATCATTGTCCCATGAATTGAAGTCTCACTTTCAAGGAGATGTGTTACCTTGGTAAGTTTATACTATCTTAAAGGATATTTTTTAGAAGCACAATAAAATGTGGGCATGTTAGCTAGAAAATGAGTTTACAATTCTTAGTGTAAAAAACTATAAGTGGATTGAGAATTTCATCACTCAAGTCAAGTGTTTGAGATTTATCCTTCCATAAACTCATAAAACTAAGTCTAATAAGAAACTCATTATGAGTATTTTGTCAAAAATGGGTCTTCCATACTTATTATTTAGTTCAACCCACTATAAATAGTAATATTCTTTGGGCACTGCATATGTGGTTCTAATTTTTGATAAGTTTTGTAAACAACTTTGACAAAAAATAGGAAAAATATTTTTTTATTAGTGACATCCAATCTATAGGTACTAAATAATATTGATTAGTAGTCAATGATACTAATGTGATGTCACACATAAATCCGGCAAAGGTAAGGTCCCTATTAAATAAAAAAGTAAATCAAAGCGTAAGCCTAAAGGTAATAAATCAGCTCCACATAGCTCCAAAGGGAAAATGAATGCAAATGTTGAAAAATAAGGTTACAATTATTATGGTAAACCAATTCATGATAAACATCAATGTTTCAATAAATAACATACTTGGAATAAATATGAAAAAATGTATCTTCTTCCCTCCAATATAGGAACTACCCTTTTTGAAACAATAATTATATCACCCATCTGAATTTATAATGGCTTTAGGAGCCTCTCACCACATGGTGCATGAAGGCTCTATGTTTCAAAATCTTGACTAAAGCCATACAATTGAAATATTTGTGGATAGCTTTAGTCCTCTTTATTTTGAGGGTGAACGGATGGTTGAGATGGAGAATGATGCATTCCAAAAAGTCATCCACGTTCTAGAATTCTTTACGAACCTCATATCCATTTACTAGATCACATAGTCAGCTGAAGACAAAAGTGTTGAGTTTACATCTATAGATGTTAGTATTAGAAATGTAAAAAACTAGACTTCTATTATATCCATTGGAAAGGTTAAGAAATATTGTAAAAAATTGATAAATTTTTGTTAACTCAACCTTCACATGTCATGATTTCACATGTTAATGACTTGAGTAAACTTTTGCATGAGTATTTTAGTCATCTCAACTATCACTTATTATAGGAATTTATTGAGCATAATATGGTTGTTGGTTTGCCACAAGTTTCATTCAAAAATGTATTTTGTCTAGGTTATGCACTTAGAAAGTGACAGGAGGATCCATTTCCCTAAGGTAAATCCTTGAGGGCAAGTGATATGTTACAATTGGTTTACAATGATCTTATGTCCTTTCCCAATGTTTATTTAAAAAAACATAAATATGTGCTTAAATTCATTAATGATTTCTATCATAAAAAGTTGGGTCTACTTTCTAAAAAATAAAAACTAAGTCTTTAAACACTTCAAATTTTTTAGGGCCCTTGTTTAAAACCTATTAGAGAGAAAAATTCAGAGTCCTAGAATAGACAATGGAGGAGAGTTTTTCAACACTTACATGATAAAATAATTTGAACAAGAATGCATTCAACTGAAACATATTGTACCCTACATCCCTAAAAAAATAGTGTAAATGAGTGAAAAAATTGCACACTAAAGGAAATGACCAATTGTATGGTATATTTCAAATATTTAACTCTAAAATACTGGGTAGAAGCAATTTAGTGTGTAACCTACATCCAAAATTACACTCCCCACTCCATAGTGCAAAATATGATTCTTGAAAAAGATAGTCTCGTGTCAAGCTAGATGTTTTTGATTTTAGAGTTTTTGGATGTAATGCATGGGCACACATTTTAGATGAAATCACAAAACAATGGAAAGATAGGTCCATCCTTATATCTTTGTTAGTTGTTTTAAATATGAAATTATATAGTTTTATTGTTCTGAGTACCATTAAAGTGATTTACAAGAGGGACATATTATATAATGAACAATCCCAGTGTTTCATGCCAACATCTATTACTCCATTTTTTTTTTTGAGTTGGACACAATTTCTTATGACTCTTATGAATATTAAGATGATTTAGATCGGTCTAATTTTGGGAGTTACTATAATTCATATGATGAGTTGCAAGGGGGACAACCAGAACATCCACTATTGGTGTCAAAATACATTCATAATGCACCTACACAATCAACACATCCTCTACCAAAATGGGTCCGCAAAGTTTGTAATGATGTTAGTGTATTGGCAGGAGACCTAAGAGATCTATGCATGATGAGATTGTAACATTGATATGGTGTTTCATATTTGGAATTTACTTTTATTGATCATGATTGATACAAATTTTATTATTTTATGATCACTTTGCATTATCATGTTAATATTATTTACTAATACATACCTATACTCATGCTTACATATTATAAAATGTATTTGATATGTTATACTATAGGACATTTTGATAACACATGTATTTATGGATAAAATGATATGCTTAAGCTAGTTGCTCATATATTTCACTTATACATATTTTCACATGGCTTATTTGGGTGTACTTATTTACTCTCTTGTCCTGATTGTGGAACATTTGAACATGTTCTTTGTTTGATGGCCAAAATGCCCTGAGTGTTGATTATTTATTTGGTGTGTGGACATTTGAACATGTCCTCCCCTTTGAGTGTGCGAAAATTGAACATGCCCCTTATTTGTGGTCTCTTTAGGCCCCTTTTGATTGATATTGAGTGCTCTTGTGTGTGCGCTTGATTATTTTTTGAGCTTGTGCTTGTTACTTCTAAATGTTTCCATGATCCATATCATGCATCTTAAGGATTATTATGTTTGAATATTTCAATCTTCATTAATACATTTACTTAGACATGATACCACTATATGCTTGTTTACTACATGGTTGTTACAAATATAACATGGCTATCTTATCCTTTTGAGATAAGGTGACTATCATGTTGCATTGCGCTCACCTTAAAAAGGGGGCATGTCATAGAGACATGAGCCCATATACACACTATTGGTAGAATTTGATATAGTTTACATGATTTAGATATACACTTGGGTAATAATTTTTATGAAATGACCCCAAAAAAATAAAATTTAGTGTCCCTTCTTTCAAAACTCATAGCAGAAGGTGAAATGGTTTATGACCTAAAACTTGATTTTGTGTAACCTATCATCATTTTTACACACATGAAACTTTTAATCAGTGTAATTACCCATAGAAGATTCTATAGGTAAGATTATTACCCTATGGATATCCACATGTAATTCAAGGTATATCGATATACGATCCATAGCGATATATCCAAAAATGCATGGTAGCAAACACCTTCTTAATAGGACCACCTAAGTGTTCTTATCCTACCTAAGTGTTCGACATCGATAAAAACCCAGTATAGGCTAGGGTAGTCAACTTGCCCTTCTTCGAGTTTAGGATAGCTAAGTTAAATACTTAGGTTATCAATGTTATTTAAACAAAAATTTACTCTAAGTTAAGTTCATAAATTTTGTTCTATCTAATTCAAGTAATGGTATTGATTTGAATAGATTTTAGAATTTGGACTATGCCTATACACCCTTAAGATGCAATTGAATGTTTACGTACCTAATGTATGTGAAAATCCATAATGGTATTATCCCTAATTTTTAGATCATTGTACAATGATCTGTGGTTATGGGGTCATCGTACCTCATGTTCACTTTATAAATAGTTATTGTTTTAACTAGTTAATTTATAATTCTTGCCAAGACAATATTGTTTATCAGTAGATATGATACTTTCAACTTATAGTGGCATCATGCTCTCACTAGACCATCCTGTAAATAGTATTCTAGAGATTTATTTTTCTCTAGTATTATATACATGTCACTTGGTCATAATCGTAAGAATAATAAAATTATGCCACCTTATTTAAAATTATAAATCTATAATACATTAACTTCTGAAATTTGTTCCTTTAAGAATGCCAATATCGATTTTACTTCATTATCGTGTCATAAATAAAATACTAACATGTCTATTTAATAAACTTAAGCATGATTAATAGGTATATTTAATTAAGTTAAGCATGAGTTACCATATCCATTAACTTTTTGATAAAGTGTACTCAATGAAGACAATCCCTTTGTGATTATATCTCACTATGCATATTTATACCTAAATCTCTATATGCATTAGTAGTGAATAAAAGGAATATGGACTAGAATTAAGAATAGTAGTTACTAATATTCTTATGACCAAATTAAATATCAACTAAGGTTTTTAAATGATCTTCCATGAATTAAAATAGATACTTTAACTAAGTTACCAATTAAGGAATAATGACATAATCGGTCATTGTGGCAAAAGAAGAGAAATAGTGTTTGTAACTATCTTGTCTCAGATTCATTAATAACTAAGAAAAATTAAGATAGAGTTCTCCTTCTAAAAATAAAACTTAATGAATTTTTCTTATAATTCATTGAGTAAAGATTTTAAAAATCTTAGTAATAATCATGTCATATTTATCAATTTGAATTACCTTTGCTCCAAGTGCTAATAGTTTTAAACATAACCTTTTAAATAACCAATTCTCTCTAACTCATTTCATTGATTTACGCAATAGAAGTGTATTCAAGATCATGTTATTAATTATAAAAATTAAAGATCAGCTGCCTACTAAAATATTTAAGCCAAAGTAAGATGGCAAAATAATTTTTACAAGAAGTGGAATAACTATTTAATGAAGTTAGAACTGAATGCCATAACATCTTATAATGAATACAACCTGTAAATAGTCTTTTGAAATAAAAAAATAGGTTGAACGGTTGATTTGTAACAATATAGTAATTGCATAATTAATATAATGACTAATAATTAATGATAATTTAAGCAAGAATGAACATGTTGGTAGATATTAAGCAAATTATGAAATTTGCTCCTTTAGTAAATCTTAACTTATTCCCAATTTCTAATTTCAACATATGAAGGTACATTCATTTAAAACACCCTTAGTGTAAAGTTCTCATATACTAAAGGATGATACAATCTTTAAATAAATAATTATATTGAGCAGAAAGAACATCTACATTCAACATCTAATGAACACATTCATAGTTGATAGTCACTAAAATTTATAATATAATCCAAGGATTTTAAACATAATGCTACAACTAAATGTAAAATATCTAGTATAAACATTTAATAGAGCAAATAAATTATGTGAGAGTATTAAATCAATGTAACTAAAATTTAGAATTGTTGAAACTAATTTCATATGATACAACTCAATGAAGGAGACATAAATCATATAAAAATATTAATGAATCCATCTAGAATATTAAAAAAATTATATTACAAAGTATGTTGCATCACTATATCAACAATAAAATAATATCACAAAGTACTACATTCAATAATAAACTAGTCGAATGATAAACATGTGTCTTCCTCACACAAGCCATCCCATCTCGATTTGTCCTATGAACCCATCAATTGGTGGCCCTTACCACCCCCAACCATCAGTTGGGAGGTGGAGTCTAGATTTTGGGACTTCGGGAATGTAGGCAAAGACACTAAGGGAAAGAGCTATTTAGCTTGAAACAATTATAACAATAGAAATTTTACATTGAAATTTAAATACAAACATTAATAAATAACCTTAGCAACCTTGGTATTCATTTGAAGGATTATTAGAAGTCAACTACTTATCCAGTGGACCTCATTCTTCCGTCATCACTTGTTCCAAGTAACCCAAGATAATAAAATAAAATAAAACCCTTATAATATGTAGTCAAAAGAATGAATGATAAATAAAACTGTATCAATCACTGAGGTTTTAAACATGTCATATTTATTACCATCTGACCAAAATGAGTATTTTAGTTACTTGCAATAATGTGTCATTGTGACAAAATTTCTAGATTCGATTATCTAAGAGTTGTTTTGAATTTCATATCAGGTAAAGCACAAAATTGCATAAGAAAAATGATTACAATAAAATAATTTCTTTACCCTAGGTATAGTAGATGAATCATTAAAAAATTATTTCTCCATAAAATCACATATTAAAGACTCAACCAAAAGCATGATTTTCAAAAACCCCAAAACACCAACAGTAGTTCATTCATAAAAAACCCATAAAAATTATGCATAGATTTATACCAGAATAACAACCCATTCAATTAACTTCCCCAACATCATAACCAAGATGACAACAAAACCCACGAAGTGGTTAAACAAAAGACCCCCAAAAATGTCTGATGTTGAACTAGGTTGCCTTTTTCCAGCAGGGTAAATAAAAAAAAACCAAAAATAATTTATAATAATTATATCATTACTATTATGCAAGGATTTTGACTGAAAACAATTAGTTTTTAAAAACCCTATAACTTGAAACTAAATCTTTAGAAACCATTAAGGGAGTAGTCGATTTTTAGCAAAACAAATCCATTTCAAACCCTTATAGGTTTGTATTAAAGTCGCACAACTTCCTTATGAACCTAAAAGTAAATTTTTTATTTTACTTACCCTCATAATCTAGAAATAAATAAAAACTCTTTACAAGAGAAATAGAAACAAAAAAACTTGTTTTCTTCCAAACTAGTGAAAGAGAAACAAATTTCTTTGCTTACTTCCCTATTGCATAGGCTCTTGGAAATACTCTAGAACGTGTTAATTAAAGGGATAGCTTATGTTGTGGAGAGTACCAACAAGTGCAAAAGAGAAAACAATATTATAAGCCATCTACGTTGGATAAGAATAGACTGAAAAACAAGATGAAATAAATACAAACAAAAGTTGAACCATAACTAGTATCGCCTTAGATAATAGATTAAATTAAAATAGAGTGCTTATTGCGCACAAACCATACATAAAAATATATAAGAAAAACCATAACAGAATGATTTTATTAATCTCCATCAACACATAGAACCAGATTCTATTACATCAAAGTATTATTTATAGTCTTTTACAATCATGTTGTCTCTTCACATTCTAACCTTTTGAGATACAAAAAGAAAGACTCTTCACATTCTTCTATTGCTCGATTAGGCTTACAAGGTTGAATATATACAAAATTTATACAGAATATAAAATCATACACTTTACATATGTGTCCATTTCATATACTTGGTTATTTTACCAAGTTCTATTCTTCATCAAACACTTTTCTGGACTTAAATCTTTGTCTCATCCTAAGATTGTTGGATGGTGGACCCTGATCTTATTAGAATGCCTAGTTTTTGATAGGGGGTGTAGGGGGGGCAATGGGTGTCCATGGAGGTCCAAGGGGGTGATGACCATACTTAGAGACCCTCTGACAGGGGTTTGGGGGTAACACCCCTAAAACAAAATTTTGTGAAAAATGCATTGTAAAATATTATAATTTTGTAATAAAATTGGACCGTTCACTATTAGGTCACAGATCTAACGGTAGAAATTATGTTGGTGTATTTTTTCCTAATATGTAACCATCCTTTGATATGAAGGCATTGTACTCATGATGTCACACTGTGTGTGAGTGAAGAGGATATTGTAGTGCATGTATTGCAGGTTTTTCTGTTTAATTGTTGGATTGAATAAGAGAAGAATTGGCTATTTCTGTGTGGACATAGACCATATAGGGTGAACCAAAATAAATTTATGTCTCTATTATGTTGTGTTTTATGCATTTTATTTCCATCTTTATTTCATTAATATTGCTCTATGTTCTATATTCCTAATAGAGAAAAAGTCATAAGTTATAAGTTATGCTCTATATTCCTAACTCAAAAGGAGTAGCCAATAATTAATGCCTAAAATTTTGCAATGCAAACACCTTGGATAGTGCTTCTCTTTCTTTGATCATGTAAATCTTTTCCATAGCTAATAATTTCTTGTTAGAAAAATGTATCAGGTGGTCCAACCTACCTTTGCCTAACTGTGTTAAGAGAGCTCCTATTGCAATTCAAGAAGCATCCACATGTATGTGGAATGGCTTCTCCCAGTCAATAAATACTAAGATGGGTGTTGTTACTAACCTTTGCTTTAACTCAATGAAAGTTGTTTGACATTCTAGTGTTCATTCAAATTTGGTATTCTTACATAGTAGCTTCCCCATAGATGTAGATATAGTTGCATACCCTTTTATAAACTTCCTATAATATCATGTATGACTAAGAAAGGTGTGCACTTCAATTGAGTTGGTAGGAGGTAACATTCCTACTATAAAAACAATTTTAGTTGGGTCAACCAAAATTTCATTGTTACACACAACATGGCCTATAAATACACCAAAAGGTGTAAATAATAGACACTTTTTTAATTTAAAGTGATGCACAAAGCCCAACAATGCTCCAACATCAATCATAGTTTTTTCAAGTGTTCTTAAAATAGAGAGAAGATAGACCAATCATCCAGATAGGATTCCAAGAAATCATGATTGAAGTCTTTGAATGCATTTACCATAGCTCTATAAAATATAGTAGATGTTTTTTTAAAACTAAATGGCATTACCTTATACATAAATGATCTCCATTTAGTAGTGAAGGTGGTCTTGGCCTGATCCTCCTTAACAATCAAAATTTGGTGATATCCATTGAAACCATTTGTAAAAGAATATACTTCATGCCCAACCATAGATTTCAATACTTCATCTATAAAAAGAATAGGAAATGGATCATTAACACAAGCATCGTTAAGTGCACGATAATCCCCACACACCTAGATTTCTCATGTTTTCTTAGGTTGAACAACCATGGGACTCACCCACTCTACCTTTCCAACTAGATAAATAATTCATCTTTTTGCATTCGATCAAGTTTGGCCTTTACTTTGGTCTTAATATTGGGATTAGGCCTATAAGGTCACTTTTTGGTAGGATGCACACATTCTTTTAATTCTATATGCATTTATCCCAAAGATGGATCTACGCCTTTTACCTCCAAAAATTTACTTGGAAATATGTTTTGATAATCTCTTAACAACTGTAAGGCCTCAGAGATTTTATATTGTCCCCAATAATCTCCCACTGTTGCAAGCTTAGGGACCAATTTTATCCCAATATTTCCTTTGATCTTTCACAATGGTTCCTGGTATATCTTCATTGATCCACTAGGAAAAGTATCTTGCAGAATATGTTTGCCTTCATGTTGTGGAATGTCAATATTGCACAATTTCTCCTCTTCCATTTACTCTACACTTTGCACTAGTTTGGGCTCATATTCACGGTGTGGCTCAAAGAATGCTTCTAGATTGAGCTCTCTTGATTTATATACCAAGTTATTAGAAGAGGTGCTAGGGTATGACTAAATATATGTGCCCAGTAGTATGGTTCTACTGCTTGTGTGGTCTATATATCTACTCACTAATGGATGTGTAATTCTAAACATTGACCATTTTGAAAGAAAGGCCTTTCTGATTTAACATTAACTGGTAGCTGAAACCTTGCACACAAGATTTTACAGGCATCTTCCAAATGCATTTATGTGGTTTTGTGTATGGCCCACCATGTCATAGCAGTTCCTTTCAATGCACAACTGAGTGTATAACTCGCTATTCCAGCTCTAGTATATGGTGTTCAAGCCTCAATATGAATGTATTGAGATATTTTGTCATAAAATATTAAGGTATTTGGCATTCTATAGTGAACACCATGTTCATAGGTTGAAAATCATGATCTCTATGAGACCAATTCAAGATGTGTGCATCTGAATCACCACTTATGGATGATGCAAAATCCCAAGGTAGAATACCTTCTGGGATTGGTTCAGTATAATCCATCATAGATACAATATTGTTATACATAAAGTTTACCTCATAACTTGTTAAAAATGCACTGAAGGAGAAACACAATCTTTGATGTGAACTTCCCTAACCGAGGATTTTGTTATAACATGTTTGAATACCAGTTGTTGTTCTTACTCTACAATACTTGGTTTCCACTTTTGACATTTTGTAGATCGCATCCCATTTTGTCTTTCATCTACCCCCAGTTTAAACCAACTATTAACCCCATAAGAATAAAGAGACTTTGGTTCTTTAGGAATAATATATGGTTTTTTTAGGTTTATTTAAAGGTATGACCACTATTTTATCTTTTTGATGCACTTCTAACTGATTGTGTATAGTGTTAATAGTCATTTGACCATTGTAGGTCCATTTTTTACCAATTAAGGCAGGGTAATGGGTCTCTATTGCCGTCATGTCAATGACCTCAAAATATCCCACAAGATAAGCTTAGCCACTTTAATTTCAACATCTTTTACTATCCAATGGGTTCAACTTTGCCATAATTCGCTAAGATCAGTGTTACTATAGTGTAGTTTAGAGTTGATCGACCAATGAGTTCTCATGTTGAGTGGGGAATCATATTGACTATAATTCCAAAGTCAAATACTATATTTGGGATTTGATATCCATCCAACTCAATATCCATTCACGAATCCACATCCCAAGGCTTCTAGTCTTAACATACCAAACTACTTTATTGGCCCTTGTTGCACACACTCCAAGAGATTGTGTAGAAGGTTAGTGATATTTTGGGATATGTCCTCATTATGTAGTGTACTGAGTAGTTTCATCAAATCTATTAAAGTGGTCATAATTCCCTCTTGTTGCATTATCCTAACAATTTACCCATACATTTGAGCATCAATAATTGTGTTATCATCATCGAATACTAGTTTCTATTACATTTCCTATAATACCTATGCAACTTGATACATTAAATTTTTTTTGTTGCAGTATCATAATCCTTATCTCATTGAAATTTTATAATACCATGATCTTGAGGCATTTCTAAAGGAGGTAAGCCTTATTCAGTTCTCTATTTCCTTATGATGGCTTGAACAAATGCATTTTCCTTTGGCTATACATTAATCATGTTTACATTGCACACTGGCTTCTCATTTCTCTATTTCTCTAAAATAAGGAAATCTTCTATTTGATGTTGAGCTTTAACCCTGAAGTATACACAATAAACTTGTCTTTAAGAATTGGTGGGATAGTTCCTCACATAATGATTATATGCTTTGCATAGGTAACATTGCATAAGGAGTCGAGTTTGTCGATTATCATTATTGCAACCTCCTTGATATCCATCATGATATCCTCACCTATATCCCCCTTTATAGCCTCCTCTATTATGTTGATATCCCCACCCTAGGGATTATTGTCCAATATATCCTCCTTGTTAATTTATCTACACATCATATCCCCCATACTGATGTTGAGGAGAACTTGGAGTCTAGTTTGCCTACTATTACTGAATATTTGTGTTTTTTTAGGGTTGCGCATGCTAACCATAATATTGATACGAGAGAGATAATGTATTTTTATATCTTGATAGGCCCTTTAGATGGTATTACAATGATGAATTATTGTGGCAAAGAAGGTACCCATCCTAGACTACCTTGAGTCACATTTGTCTGTTGAGTTGTGGAGCTAAAAGCTTCACTAGATGAGCTAGATTGAGGCTGCTGAGTTTACTCAATAACCGACATCGATTACACAGTCAATCGGCATCGACAGTATCACCGACATCGGTCAGGGATCGGTCGATGTCGGTCATATGCAGATTGACAGCAACTGGCATCAGTCACCTGTGTGTGTGCATTTGCATGCATTTTCAGAATTAGATTTGTTCTAATTTTAGGAGAACAGTTGGTTTGCATGTAAAGACTAATTTTAGTCTTGAATCTATTTTTCTAATTATTGTTTGCCTTGGATCCTATTTAAGAGACCCATGGGGCAGTATTGTAATAAAAAGAAAAAAGAGAAAGAAGAGAGGAGGGAACTACTCAGTAATTGAGTTAGTTGTAATTGTGTGTGTGTGTGTGTGTGTGTGTGTGTGTGTGTGAGAGAGAGAGAGAGAGAGAGAGAGAGAGAGAGAGAGAGAACTTTGTGGGATAATTACTATACATCTAAGAGGTGTGAGAAGAAAATAGATTTCTTCATTGTATTTCCTTCTAGATGTTAGGTTGTGAAGCTAAAAGCTTCACTGATGCAAACATGGAGGAGGAGGTTGCTGAGTGTCACAATCACCGGCATCGGTCAGGCCAACCGACGTCGGTCAGGTGCAGACAGGAAGCTGTCGACATCAGTCAGAGATCAGTCGACATCGGTCACCTCTAGACTAACAGGGACCGATGTCGGTCTCCTGTGTGGTTCAAAACTATGAGTTTCACGAACAATTTGTTAATGAACCAGTTGTTTGTATGTTAAAGGCTAATTTTAGTCTTGAGCTGCGGATCTAATTATTGTAATTGGATGTCTAATTATTGTTTGCATGAGATCTATTTAAGAGACTCATGGGTTGTATTGTAAAAGTGTGCTAGTTGAGTAAGAGCAAGGTTAGCTCCTTCAGAGTGAAGAGAGCAAGGTGTGTTCCTCCTAGTTCCACAGGGGTGTCGAGTGTGTATGATCAGGTAGAGCTGCAGGTTGTGCAAGTTCTAGTAGAGATCTACAAGGGTGCTAGTTTGGACAATCAGAAGGGTTCTTCATGTGTGTAGGATCTTGGTCGGTAGGTGTGCAAAGCCATGTTAGGAGATCTACATGTGGTAAGTAAGGTCAGTTGATTTGCAAGTGTGTGTGTGCGAGGTCAAAGGAGATCTATGGGGTAGCAAGATCAAAGGTGACAACAACATATCAAGGAGCAAGATCAGGTGAGATCTACTTGGAGTACGTTGTGTACTTGGAGTATGGTGTGTACTCAGATTTGGAGTGCATGGAGCACTTGTGTACTGGCAATAGTGATACTGATTGGTGGTACTAGCAGTAGTGATACTGATTGGTTGGAGGTGAACAACTCTGTGCTTGAGTTGTTGTTGGGACTGTAATTGAGAGAGTGAACTCTTGAAGGTGAATTACTATACACTTGGTGTGGGAAGCCTGTAAGGTGTGAAAGAGTGTGGCGTCTCTTCATTGTAATTTCTTTTTGGAAGAGTATTAATACAATTGGGTATTGTCTCTCATATTCTATGTTGTTTCTAAATTCTAGTTACTTGTTACTTCTAGTTAAATTCCGCATATTAAGTTGCTTGTACATGATAATCAATTGTGCTTCCTAGATCCTAATAGTGGAATCAGAGCATGTTTATTGTTCTAGATTCCTGACAAGTGGTATCAGAGCTAAGGTTGCATGGAGCAGGTTTGTGTTTTGATTACAGGTCACTCTCAGGGGTTTCTGATTGAGTGGGAGTATAGCAATGGTAGAAGAAAGTAAGCTAAGAATGGAGGAATTCAAAAGCACAAATGGTCAATTACGGTGTTATGGAAAGAAAGAGCAGGTAAAAAAAGATTGTTGGTTGGTAGCAGATCAACATGAAAAAACTGTAGAAGCAGATGTTGCAGGTATTGTTGCATAGGATGCTCTAGTATGTTCCTTGAATAAAGTAGAATCTTGGTTAATAGATTTTGTTGCCTCTTTCCATGCAGCCCCAAATAGAGGGGTTGGTGAGCCTTGTCAAAGTATTGGCAAAGGAGAAGTGCTGCTAAAATTACAGGCGGCCAACACATGGGTGTTGAAGAAGGTCATGCAGATCTCAGTCTTGAAAATGTGGCTAATTGCTTCTAGAAAAGTTGGGTGATGAGAGATGCACAGGAAATCTCACAGCGGATGCACTTGAATTAGCAAGTGGTAAGAAAGTAGGTATCATTTATCTATCTACTTATATTATTGATTCTTCTTCTATTGCGAAGACGTGGCTTTGTAGGCTTGGTCACAAGAGCAAGAAGGAGATGCATGTTCTTAAGCGGAAGACATATGTGTTTGACAGACTTAAGAACTGGAAAGCCTTGGTGTTTATGGAGGAGATGATGGACAAAGATCAATAGAGGAGGCTGGATACTTCTGAGCAGGGCAGTTTGGACATGGGTATGATTCAAAGAAAGCTCGTGGGTAAAAAGTCATCACTCACAAGAAAACACAAGTACTGATGTCAGTCAGGGGTAACCGGTGTCGAACAGACAGGCACCGACATCGGTCATTTACAGACAGGCAAAGTCAGTGGTGTCAGGTAGGTGGAGATCAACGTCAATAGAATAACCGGCATCGGTGACCTGGACAGTCACATGAAACCGACGTCGGTCAGATGCAGACTATGTGGTGACTGAGGTCGGTCACTGGAATGGATTTTGGGTAGACAACAAGCTGTCAAGGAGTCTCAAATGCCCATGTGGAGGACTGAAAGGGTAAGTAAGCCTCAAATTCATTATTTCTCTTCTTTATAC
Organism: Torreya grandis; assembly: GCA_037957365.1. Classification (NCBI taxonomy): domain Eukaryota; kingdom Viridiplantae; phylum Streptophyta; class Pinopsida; order Cupressales; family Taxaceae; genus Torreya; species Torreya grandis. Next base: position 2,151,584 of record JARHVA010000847.1, on the reverse strand, counting down.
TAGTTGATCACTGCAGAGCAGGAAGGATCTAGGAAATAGTGGGAGCATGGCATGAATATGATGCAAAACTAAATGGGAGATTTGGTAGGGTTGCCAGTCGATATGAAAGCACTAAAATATGAATGGATACCTTAGTTAAAGAATAGAGAGAATGGACACGTGAGATAAAAGACCAGGTCATATGGTTTTGAACAAGATGTAGGACAGTGGTACAAGTTTGACAGGTGGATGACAAAGCACGGCTTTAGTCAATGTCAGTGTAACCATTGTGTTTATCTTACCAGGTGGATAATGGTCATGACATTATCCTGTTACTGTATGTAGATGGTATGCTTGTTGCAGGTTCATACATACAAGGAGTTACTGAGATAAGGGTAAGGTTAGTTCAGTGCTGTGCCATGAAGGATTTGAGAGCAGCAAAATTCTTTGGCATGGGTAATCCTAGAGACAGGGAAGATCACATGTTGATGTTGTCACAGGATGATTATGTGAAGGTAGTGCAAGATGCAGAACGGCAAGTGCACCTATAGATGGACAGTTCACAGAACAGGGTCCCCAATCACATGATGAGGTTGAGTACATGTGTACTCCCTGAGTTTGCCCAAGCAGTGGGTGCTGTCAGAAAGTTTGGAGCCAATCCAAAAAAGAAGCACTGGAGGATAGTTCAGTGGATTCTCAGGTATCTAAGAGGGACCAGCAGTAGGTCGACATGCTATGCAGGGTCAAGTTCTTTTCTACATGGGTTTGTAGATACGGATGTGGCAGATTACTTGGATGACAGGAGGTGCACCACAGGTTGTGTGGTGGGTGGTCTTCTAGATTGATTTTGAAGAGGGATACAAGCCAGGAAACAAATTAGGTGGTGTACAGGTACAGGTATAGTGCAACTGTTTATCTCTAAGTGGGAGATTATTAGGTTGTGGAGCTAAAAGCTTCACTGATGCAAAGATGGAGGAGGAGGTTGCTGAGTGTCACAGTCACTGGTGTCGGTCAGGCCAACCGACATCGATCAGGTGGAGACAGGAAGCTATTGACATCGGTCAGAGATTGGTCGACGTCGGTCACCTTCAGACTAACAGGGACCGACGTCGATCTCCTATGCGGTTTGGAACTGTGAGTTTCACGAATAGTTTGTTAACGAACCGGTTGTTTGCATGTTAAAAGCTAATTTTAGTCTTGAACTACGGATCTAATTATTGTAATTGGATGTCTAATTATTATTTGCATGAGATCTATTTACAAGACTCATGGGTTGTATTGTAAAAGTGTGCTAGTTGAGTAAGAGCAAGGTTAGCTCCTTTAGAGTGAAGAGAGTAAGGTGTGTTCCTCCTAGTTCCACAGAGGTGTCGAGTGTGTATGATCAGGTAGAGCTACAGGTTGTGCAAGTTCTGGTAGAGATCCACAGGGGCACTGGTTTGGAGAATTAGAAGGGTTCTTCATGTGTGTAGGATCTTGGTCGGTAGGTGTGCAAGGCCACGTTAGGAGATCTACATGTGGTAAGTAAGGTCGATTGATTTGTAGATGTGTGTGTGTGTGAGGTCAAAGGAGATCTGTGGGGTAGCAAGATCAAAGGTGACAACAACATATCAAGGAGCAAGATCAGGTGATATCTACTTGGAGTACATTGTGTACTTAGAGTACGGTGTGTACTCGAATTTGGAGTGCATGGAGCACTTGTGTACTGGCAGTAGTGATACTGACTGGTGGTACTGGCAGTAGTGATATTGACTGGTTGGAGGTGAACAACAACTCTGTGCTTGAGTTGTTGTTGGGACTATAATTGAGAGAGTGAACTCTTGAAGGTGAATTATTGTACACTTGGTGTGGGAAGCCTGTAAGGTGTGAAAGAGTGTGGCATCTCTTCATTGTAATTTTCTTCTGGAAGAGTATTAATACAATTGGGTATTGTCTCTCATATTCTGTGTTGTTTTTGAATTCTAGTTACTTGTTACTTCTGGTTAAATTCTGCATGTTAAGTTGCTTGTACATGGTAATCAATTGTGCTTCCTAGATCCTAACAGTGGAATCAGAGCATGTTTGTTGTTCTACATTCCTGACACTGGAAGAGTATAATACAAGATTGTATTATTTCTCCTATTCTTTGCTATTTCTGATTTCTAGTTACTTATTACTTTTGGTTTAATTTCGTGTTTAGTTGCTTATACAAAAGTAATCAATTGTATTGTAAGGTCCTAACAAGTGGTATCAGAGCTAGGATCACTAACAAGTGGTATCAGAGCTAGGATCACTAACAAGTGGTAGAGCAAGGTTAGTGTTTGTTGATTACAGGTTCACTCTCAGGGGTTTCTAATTGAGTGAGAGCAAAACAATGGCAAAAGAAAGTAAACTAAGAATGGAGAAATTCAATGGCAAGAATTATTAATTATGGAGAATACAGATTGAAGATTATCTGTGTTAGAAAGATATATACTTACCGTTGGGTGGAGTTTCAAGCAAGCCCACATATATGGAAAATGAAAAATGGAATGTTCTTGATAGAAAGGCTCTTGGAGCTATAAGGCTGAGCCTGGCAGCTTTTGTGTTTTTCAACTTATCACAGGCAAAGACAACGGTAGAGCTAATGGATACTTTGGCAAATTTATATGAAAAACCCTCAGCTTTGAATAAGGTATATCTTATGAAGCAATTATTTAATTTGCAAATGCAGGAAGGTGGATCTGTATCTAGTCATCTTAATAATTTCCATGGAATTGTAAATCAGTTAAATTCAATCAAAATAGTTTTTGATGATGAAATTAAAGCTCTCTTATTCTTATGCTCTTTACCTGAAAGCTGGGATAGCTTGGTAATGACAGTTAGTAATATTGCATCTGCTTCAAATATCTTGAAAGTTGATGATGTTGTTAGTGTAATCTTGAATGAAGAAATTCACAGGAAAAGCAGAGGGAAAACATCAGGTAATGCTTTAAGTATTGAAAGTAGGGGAAGGCAAAGAGAGAAGGGCAAGCAAAGGAAATCAAGGTCAAAGATGGGAAGAAGATCCAAATCCAGAAATGAAAGAATAACCTACTGGAATTTTGGAAAGAAAGGGCATGCAAAGAAAGATTGTTGGTTGAAGGATAACAAAGAAAATTAGCACGAAAGTAATAAAGAAGCAAAAGTTGAAGGTATTGTTGCATAGGATGCTCTTATATTTTCTTTGGATAATAAAATAGAATCTTGGGTTTTAGATTCTGGTGCCTCTTTTCATGCAACCCCAAATAGATAATTTTTCAATGATTATGTCCATGGAGACTTTGGAAAAGTTTATTTAGGGGATGATGAGCCTTGTCAAATTGTTGGCAAAGGAAAAGTGCAGCTAAAATTACAGAATGGCAACACATGGGTGTTGAAGGATGTCATACATGTACCCATCTTAAAGAGGAATCTGATTTATGTAGGAAAGTTGGGTGTTGAGGGTTGCACAGTAACTCTCACAGCTGAATCTTGGAAAGTTTCTAAGGGTGCATTTTATCTATCTACTTGTATTACTGATTATTCTCCTTTTGTTTTATCTACTTCAGATGTAGATGCAAAGTTGTGGCACTGTAGGCTTGGTCACATGAGTGAGAAGGGAATGGATGTTCTTAAGTCAAAAGGTAAGCTTTCATATTTGAAAAGCATAGATCTAGATTTCTGTGAGCATTGTATTTTTGGAAAACAGAAGAAAGTGAGGTTTCTCAAAACTGGGTCAACAAAGAAGAAGCACAAGTTGGAGCTTGTTCACACAGACGTGTGGGGATCAACTCAGGTAGCTTCTATTGGAGGATCACAATATTATGTTTCTTTCATTGATGATGCTACAAGAAAGGTATGGGTTTATTGCATAAAGAGGAAATATAATGTTTTTGACACATTTAAGAAATGGAAAGCTTTGGTTGAGAATGAAACAAGTTTGAGATTGAAGTGCCTTAGATCTGAGAATGGTGGTGAGTACTACAGTAATAAATTCAATAGTTACTATTCTATGAGTGGAATACGCAGGGAAAGGATGGTTCTAAGGACACCTCAGCAAAATAGAGTTGCTGAAAGGATGAATAGAACAATAGTGGAGCATGCACAGAGTATAAGGTTGCATGATGGTTTGCCCTTATAGTTTTGGGCAGAAGCTGTAGATACTATGATTTACCTGATTAACAAAAGACCTTTTACTGCACTAGATGGTGGAATTCCAGAAGAGGCGTGGACAGGTAAAAAGATAGATCTTTTATTTCTTAGAGTTTTTGGTTTTAAAGCTTTTGTGCACATTGATAATGAAAATAGAAAGAAGCTAGATGTTAAATCTATGCGGTGCACTTTCATTGGTTATGGTTTTGGAGATTTCACATTCCGGTTGTGGAATTTAGAAACTAATAAAATTATTAGAATCCGTGATGTAGTTTTTAATGAAAAGGTGATGTACAGTGATCAGTTCAAGAGGCTGAATAATTATGAGCAGGGCAATCTTGATTTGGAAAAGGTTGTGATCCAAAATGAGCTCATGGGTAAAAATCATCACCCACAGAAAAACATAGAGACCGACGTCGGTCAGGTGGAAATCGACGTCGGTCAGGTGGAAACCGACGTCGATCAGGCAGAGACCGACGTCGGTCAGGAAATTGATGTCGGTGACTAGGAGGAATCGACGTCAGTCAAGTGCAAACTGGCATCAGCCAGAGATGACCAGGATCGATCACTGTCAAAACAAAATTTGGGTGGACAGTAAGCTATCAATGAGTCTCAAACGCCCATAAGGAGGTCTGAAAGGGTAAGTAAACCTCCAATTCATTATTCCCCTTCTTTACACTACTTGTTGCTCACTGATGGTGGAGAACCATAAAGTTTTGATGAGGCAATGCAGGTAGAATCTAGGAAATAGTGGGAGCATGGCATGAATGAGGAAATTGATTCCTTGGAAGAGAACCATACGTGGGATTTGGTTGAGTTGCCAGTCGGAAAGAAAACACTAAAAAATAGATGGGTTTATAGGTTAAAGGAAGGAGAGAATGGACAAATGAGACATAAGGCCAAGTTGGTAGTAAAAAGATTTGCACAAAAACTAGGTATTGATTTTGGTGAAATTTTTTCTCTTGTAGTGAAGATGACTTTTATTCGGATTGTATTGTCTTTAGTTGCTATTGAAGATTTGCACCTTGAGCAGCTTGATGTTAAGACATCATTTCTACATGGAGATTTGGATGAAGAGATATATATGGATTAGCCGGAAGGTTTTGAGGTCAAAGGTAAGGAAAAACTTATGTGCAGGTTGAAAAAAAGCTTATATGGTCTTAAGCAAGCTCCAAGACAATGGTATTTGAGGTTTGACAAGTTTATGACAGAGCACTGCTTTAGTAGACGTCAATCTAACCATTGTGTTTATTTTAACAGATTGGATAATGGTATTTATATTATCTTGTTACTGTATGTAGATGATATGCTTGTTGTAGGTTCACACATACAGGATATTACTGAGCTTAAGGTAAAATTAGCTCACACATTTGCCATGAAGGATTTAGGAGCAGCAAAGAAAATCCTTGGCATGAGTATTAAGAGAGACAGAAAAAATTACAGTTTGATTTTGTCTCAAGAGGATTATGTGAATAAGGTGTTGGAGAGGTTCAATATGCAAGATGCAAAACTGGTAAGCACACCTATGGCTGGACAGTTCAAGTTGAGCAAAGAACAGTGCCCTAAATCACATGATGAGGTTGAGTACATGAGTAGAGTTCCATATGATTCAGTAGTTGGGAGCTTGATGGTATGTACTAGACCTGATATTGCCTAAGTAGTGAGAGTTGTCAGCAAGTTTATGGCCAATCCAGAAAAAGAACACTGGAAGGCAGTTTAGTGGATTCTCAGATATCTGAGAGGGACCAGCAGTAGGCATTTATGCTATGGAGGGTCAAACACTTCTCTACATGGGTATGTAGATTTGGATATGGCAGGTGACTTGGATGGCAGGAGAAGCACCACAGGATATGTGTTCATTGTTAGTGGAACGGCGGTTAGCTGGATTTCAAAGTTGTAGAAGGTTGTTGCCTTGTCTACTATAGAGGCAGAATACATTGCAGTCATAGAGACTAGCAAGGAAATGATTTGGATGACTCGGTTCATGGAAGAGTTGGGAAAGGAGCAAGAGAGTTGTAGATTGTACAGTGGTAGTCAAAGTGCAATTTATTTGGCAAAGAATTTAGCCTTTCATTCAAGAACCAAACATATACAGCTTAGGTACCACTTCATTAGACAGGTATTGGAGGATGGACAGTTGAAGCTGAAAAAGATTCATACAGATAAGAACCCTGCTAATATGTTAACAAAGCTGGTAACAAAGGAGAAGTTGAATCTTCATTCAAAATTTGTTGGTCTTCAAGATTGAACTTGAAGATGGAGACACAAGCTAGAGATGGCTAGAGGATGTTGTTGTATAGGTATAGGTGCAGCTATTTATCTCCAAGTGGGAGATTGTTGAGTTGTGAAGCTAAAAGCTTCACCAGATGAGCTAGATTGAGGCTGCTGAGTTTACTCAGTAACCGACATCGATTACACAGTTGATCGGCATCAGTAGTATCATCGACATCGGTCAGGGATCAACCAACGTCAGTCATATGCAGATTGACAACGATCGGCATCGGTCACCTATGTGTGTGTGTTTGCATGCGTTTTTAGAATTAGATTTGTTCTAATTTTAGGAGAACAGTTGGTTTGCATGTAAAGACTAATTTTAGTCTTGAGTCTATTTTTCTAATTATTGTTTGCCTTGGATCCTATTTAAGAGACCCATGGGGTAGTATTGTAATAAAAAGAAAAAAGAGAAAGAAGAGAGGAGGAAACTACTTAGTAATTGAGTTAGTTGTAATTATGTGTGAGAGAGAGATAACTCTTGAGGGAGAATTACTGTACATCTGAGAGGTGTGAGAAGAAAAGAGATTTCTTCATTGTATTTCCTTCTGGAAGAGTATAATACAAGATTGTATTGTTTCTCCTATTCTTTGCTATTTCTGATTTCTAGTTACTTATTACTTCTGGTTTAATTCCATGTTTAGTTGCTTATACAAAAGTAATCAATTGTACTGTAAGGTCCTAACATTGTCATCTCCATGTCTGGCCCTAGAATTACTTGTTTTGCAGTGGGTATTTATTGGGTCATAACTACAAAGACATTATTTTTTATATCTTGATTTAACTTCTACAAGGCTCGACAACTTTTCTCATCATGATTTTTAGATTTTCAAAAATTGCAATACATGTTGTGTGACTTTTGGATATATTACTGGAAAATATGGCACTTAGATGTAGGATGTCTAACTACCCTGTAGATTTTACAAAATTATATTTTAATTATTGAACATTCATTCTTATGATGTCCCTCACGGCCATAATCTACACACCATAAGCCTAATTTAAGATTATAATTTTCATGCATCTCATTCATCTTCCTCATAAAAGCATCTAACTTAGCTTCTAATTTTGATCCTGTTGATGGAAGATTTTCATAATCTTTTATCTATTCAACTCTTATAGTAACAGACTGAGCATCAGCCTTGGTGGAGAATTAGATTTGCACAATAGCGAACATTATTATTATTCATCAGCCCTCTATGTAACCTTATCTTTATCTTCTAAAATAAAATTGATTATGTTCATGACATCAGAGAACCTACAATCATATTCTCCAACCATTTATCTTGATTTTTGTTGAATTTTCTTTAGGTCTTGAATCACTTGACTGGAACAACTTTTACCTTAAATTATGATACTAAAAAATCTTTAATTGTTTTAAATCAAGGGCATTCACATTTATTTTGTAAATAAACTCCAAATCACATCCTCCCAAGCCCCTACAAGTTCACATTTCTTCACATCATCCAATGTTACCCCTTTTACGACCCATTTCATTTCATAGGTTACCAAGTATTGTTTAGGGTCTAAAGACACATCATGCGACATTAAAGGTAAAAACATACCTACATAAAGTGCCATAGTTGGTAGGCTGATAGTTGTTACTATAGATATCTGAATACTAACAACTATGCTTGGTGGTGTCTGCACACTAGTTGTTGCATTGTTAAGTGACTGTGTAGTGTTTATTATGACTATAGGTTGATTTTCACTACTTTTTTTAGGAGTAATAAGAAATATTACTTCCTATAACTTATTTATTTCTAATTCTTGCTTTCTTTCTACACTAAGAATTCCAAACTTATTGGTAAAGGAATCAAACCAACTTGAATCAATTTCTCTTTGTGTACTTTTTCTACCTTCTACAAATAAAATGGGCTTGGGGGATGCGTACCCTTGAAATTAATGACATTTATTTATAATTTATTCTATCTTCAATTTTGAACTTGAAATATTACTACCTTTAATTTTAACATTTTCCCAGGAATTTTCCTTCTCGATTCCAGATAAAAACCCCTCCTTTAACTATGATCTACCTCTACTTCCTAAATGATCTACCTCAGCATCACTAATTTAAGTATCCTCTTTCTCATTGGGACCTTTATCAAACTCCACATACCCTTCTCTTTCAAAAGTTTCCATATCTTCTCTCATCACCCTCTCTTCTCTAGCATTTTTTCCTTGTATATCTCCAGCTCTAGCAATTATTCTCTACTCTTAGTCCTACTCGTAGTTACTTAAGGGTTATTTGTATTATTCCACCTCATTTGCTATCATAGTTTCCTTTCAAGTCCTATAATTTTATTCTCACTCTAAGTCTTTCTAATTTCCATTTTTAGGATCAGGTTCAAGTTCTTTTTACTCAGCTCTTTATCATCCACTTTCTCCTACAAGTACCCCCATGGTTCCCAAAGTGACTACTCCATGTTGACTGGAGTAGGCACCATGGAATTTTCCACAACCAACACCTTGATTAGTAGAGGTAGTCACTACAAAAAATCTCCTCTGATTCCTTAAACAAATCAATCTTACACAGTCTTAAAATTTATGTATCCTTGTACCACAAACTCTATGATATAACTGTCGATCATAGTCTTTATTCAGTAATCTACTCCTTGGGACCAATCAATATCTAGGTTACATAGAATTTATATTTATTCCTCAGTCCAGACTATAAATTCTATTCTCCTTAGACTAAATCAATAGTATTCTAATCTAGTTAGCCATGCATCTAAGAATCTAGGCAATTTGCACCAAAAATTTTCATAAATTTTGCCACAACGCTGTTCTTGGATAATCTCCTCTGCATTTTTTCTAACTTTATATGATTCTTTCTCTATAAAGTTCTAGACTCTATCATCTATCTATATTTTTACATCTCTCTACCCTAGTAACCATCTTAGCATATTTAATCCAAATAGGTTCCACACTTATTGCACCATTATAACAGAGGTTCCTAAAAAAACTCCAAAACATGTTAATTATAGGGATAGCGTATGTAGTGGAGCATACCAATAAGCATAGAAGAATGACAATATTATAAGCCATCTATGATATATAAGAATAGACCAAAAAACAAGATGAAACAACTACAAATAGAAGTTGAACCATGACTAGTATCACATTAGATAATAGATTAAAGCAAAATAAAGTACTCACTATGCACAAACATACATAAAAGAAGATAAGAAAAACAATAACAAAATGATTCTATTAATCTCTATCAACACATCAAACTAGATTCTATTACATCAAAGTGTTATTTATAGTCTTTTACAATCTTATTGTCTTTTCACATTCCAACCTTTTGAGATACAAAAAGAAAGACTCTTTGCATTCTTCTATTGCCCGATTAGGCTTACAACGCCAAGTATATACAAAATATAAATCATACACTTTGCACATATGTTCATCTCATATACTTTGTAGTTTTACCAAGATCCATTCTTCATCCAACATTTCCTTGGCCATGCCTTCCTTATCTAGACACAACTCTAAGGAGGTTAATTCTCTCTCCCCAACAAGATTTTTGTACCCACAAATCTCTTCCAAGATGTTGCCATGCCCTAGGATTTTCATTTCTCCCTCATCCCTTATTTACACCTCCCTCTCTCTTTCTTCCTCCTAACTAACGCCATTAACCAAGAAAGTAAAACAGTGTTGGGGGTCAAGCTAAGCTCCTCCCAAGTCACCAAAAATTAATGCATGATCCAATTTTACCAAAGACCAACAAAATTGCAATGTTATGTTTTTATTTGAGTCAAAATCACACAAATTTCCTAATGTCATCATGGTAAATTTTAATTTATCAAAATAATAACATTGCTACAAATTTGTCAATGGTAATGTCATTAGTACCTCTTTGACTTAGGAGACAATTCATTAGGGTCCTTTGCTAAGAGCTTGGAGGGGAGATTGACAATAGAGGAGTTATAAATAATATCTGATCAAAACAATAATGACTTAATAAGATGCCAATAATAATAATTGCATGTTTGAACCAAGACACATGAAGTCATGACACCAATCAATCTAAGCAAAGAGTTGACATGCCAAAGCTCATATATGAGCGAAATAATTATGCATTGATAATAAGATTAAAATAACAAATGAAGTGACCATAAAACAATAGACCAAAAATTTCACATACAAGCAATGCCACAAATTATTAAAATACACAAAGTGGAGACAAGCATAATACATGATGGATAAGTCAAAAATATGATTGAAAATGATAATAATGTAAAATGAACAGGTTGATACAAGTTTTACAGATCATTATTTATCCCTTTTTACTTGTGTCGGTTGTCTTTGTTATTTATCCCTCGACTACCAGAATCCACCACCAGCCTAGCTCATTTTACATGTACTTGTACCCACAAATGGCATCATCAATACCTGTGACATATAATCATATGCAAGATAAACTAAATAACATCATACAAAAAATCAAATATTAGGACCAAATTAACTCATATACAAAATAAACTCTAGCTATAGCATTTTGTCCAATATCTAAAAACATTGAAATAATGGTTTCATGTATAGCTGAATAATGTAAAAGTATGCTAAAACTAGGTATAATAGTATGGAAATGAAATATCTAGGTTGGGTTATAACATCCTCCTCCCTATAAATAGGAGTTCTCTCGATGATAGATCAAAATAACTAGGCATAGTGTTACTTAAATAGTTGTGTATCTTCTCAAGTGACATTTCTAGTACTTAGTAGGTCCCATTATATCAAAACCTGCTAGATTTATTGATTTATTAATTTAATGTTGTGATGACCTAGGATTTTCATTGGTTCCATCTATATTTTTTTCTTTTCTAAAACCTATAATTTTTTTCAATCCAACACATGAGATGGACCAGGTACATATCTTATTGGTAATACAATATGGAACACATCATGGATTCTTGATAGAGAAAGAGGTAAAGCCAGTTGGTAGGCAACATGGTTGATTTTGTCTAAGATGTCGAATGGGATAACAAAGTGAGGAACCAACTTGGAGGTTTTTCCAAACTTGATGAAACTTTTCTACGACCTTACACGTATAAAAAACTTTTATCCAATAGTGAAATCATGAGGTGTTCTCTTTAGATCAACATAAATTTTTTTCCACTCAGAAGTATCCTTCAAGTTTTGGCATATTATAGTCATTTGCTCATCATATTCTAGTAACAATTTTGGACCAACAATGGCCTAATTTTCTAGGTTATCCCAACCAAGTGGAGTTCTCCATTTTCATCTATATAGGGATTTAAAAGGAGTCATTTTAATTGCAAAATGATAAGATTTGTTATAGGAAAACCCAAATAAGTGGAGATAATCCTCCCACTTGGTTTGTTGATCCATAACATACATGTGTAACATGTCTTTGATTACTTGGTTATATCTTTTAGTTTGTCCATCCGTTTCTGTGTGGTATGAAGAACTAAAATTCAATCGAATGCCAAAGGTTGTGGTCAATGTTCACCAAAACCTTGATGTGAACAACTTATCTCTATCAAAGATAATGACTTTTGGCATACCATGCAATCAAACCACGTATTTCACAAAGTGTTTAATAAAAACAACAACATCAGTCAAATTTCTAACAATAAAGTGACCAAATTTAATTGTTTTGTCAATTATTACCAATATAGTGTCATGTCAGTTATGGGATTTAGGTAATCCTACAATAAAATCAATTGAAAACACTACTCATTTATCCCTTGGTATGTCATGTGGGTCAAAAAAATCTTAGGATGGCAGTGTTCAACCTTCACATGCTAACATTCTAGACGTCTAGCCAAAAAAATAGCAATATCTTTCTTTAGACCATGCCAAAATAGAGTTTTTTTAGTTCATGAATCATTTTAGTGACCCCTATATAGGTGAAATGGGGTTATGTATACATTTATTGCAATATAATACTATGCAGTCCAACCAATTTGGGTACAAAAATTGTATTTTGATGCCTTGTAAGGCCATCTGATTCAGCAAAGAAATTAGCAAATATTTTTTTCAAAGGCTCATCAATCAATCCTGCACTTACTTCTTGGCAGTAATTATCATCAAGTTATTATTATAGGAAAATATTCTTAAATTATTTAAAAAAAAATAGGCAAGGCAACAAGGTAAGTACACCTGCTAAGTGCATCAACCACATGATTTTCCTTTCCCTTCACATAAGTGATGTCTATGTCAAAATTGCCGACAAATTCTATCCATTTATGCTAGTGGAAATTCAATTCATCTTACGATAAAATATGTTCTAGGTTACGGTGATGAGATTTCACCTCGAAATGTTTGCATAGTAAAAAGTGCTTCCATTGTTTAAATGCATGCACTATGGTAACAATTTCTAAATCATGTGTGGGATAGTTCTTTTCAGATTTCTTAAGCTTGTGAGATTTATAGGCCACCATTTTAGCCTCTTGGGTCAATATGTCACCAAATCCTTATTTAGAAGCATCAGTCCATACCTCAAAATGGCTATTTGGATCAAGGATAATCAAAATAGGGGTTGTTATTAACAGCTCCTTGAGCCTTCTAAAAGCCTCTTTGTACTAAGGTGTCTATACAAAAATTTTGCCCTTGCACTACAAGGATGTAATGGGGTTGGATAGGCAAAATAAATTTTTTACAAATCACCAATAGTAGCCAACCAAGCTCATGAAACTACCTACTTTGTGCACATTAAACAGAGCATACCACTCTTGAATGGCTTGAATTTTTGTCAAGTCTACTACTATGCCCTTGTTGGAAATCACATGTCCCAAATAATGTATTTTTGATTGGTAAAAGGTGCATTTGGATAAATTACCAAACAACTTATGATATCTCAATCTTTGCAAAACCAACCTTAAATGTTAATCATGTTCAACTTTGTTCTTGGAGTAGATGAGGATGTTATCCGAGAACACTAGTATAAACTTGTCCAAGAAGTCCCTAAAAACACTATTAATTATATTCTTGAATGCTACAAGTGCATTAGTGAGGCCAAATGATAGGAAAATGAACTCATAGTACCCATATCGAGTTTGAAAGACAGTTTTATATATATCTTCTTCTTTGATCCTTAATTGATGGTAACCAGATCTCAGATCAATTTTAGAAAAGAGTTTATGTCCTTCATCTGATTGAATAAATCATTAATTTGGGGTAACGGGTAACAATTTTTTATCATCACTTTTTGAGTATATGTAATCAATGCACAACTTTAAAGTGCCATCTTTCTTTCTTACAAAGACCATCGAAGCACCCCAAGGTGACATGCTTGGGTGAATGCTTTCACTATCCAAAATTTCTTGTAATTGGACTTTCAATTCTTATAAATATGCCACAATCATTTGGTAAGGAGCTTTTGATGCAAGGGCAAACCCTAACATAATCTCCATTGAGAAGTCAAATTCCCATTTTAGTGTTAAATCATGTAATTTTTTAAGGAAAACATCCACAAATTCTTGTAAGATAGGAAAATCAGAACAAGATGGTTCTTCCTCATTGAGAAGTTCCTAAAATTGGACTACATAGAGCTTACACCCTTTTCAAATGAATTTCTTTAATAACATGGTTGAAAGCATTTTCTACATTTTTGGTCCTTGAAAACCTTATATTTTGACAAGTTTTTCATCCACATCAGTGCATTACATCATTCTTTTAGAGCAATCAAGTGCTACATGGTGTTGTTGTAGCTAATCCATGCCTAATATAATGTCATAAAACTCTAAGTGTGTTAAAAAAAAATTTACCCTTGTCTTTAAGGGACCTATATCAAGTTTGATTTGCTCCAAACATTCTTGTATAAGTACCAAATTTAGCTTCCCATCTTTCTCTGAATGACTTAGATTTTTTATTGCATTTATTCACTACATAAGGTGAAATAAAGTTATCTGTAACACCTGAATCAAATAAAATTATTATAAAATTACCAGCAAGATTACATCTAATCTCAAACAAGATGGATTGAAAATTAGCTTTTTGGTTATCTACTCAGCATATACTCTATGGTCTGCTAGGTGTCCCGATTTCATCTTTGCATAGTCTTTATGGTAGTAGTTATCACCATATTCCACCACACTCCTTTTTGGGGCTACTGGAATAGTGTTTACCCCTGTGGCTGGTCCATGTTGGTTGTTTTGGTGTTGGTATTTATTAAAAGATTTATTTTTAGAGTTTATGTCCTTCATCTGATTGAATAAATCATTGATCTGGGGTAGCAGGTAACAAGTTTTTATCATCACTTTTTTGAGCATATGTAATCAATGCACAACTTTAAAGTGCCATCTTTCTTTCTTACAAAGACCATCGAATCACCCCAAGGTGACATGCTTGGGTGAATGCTTTCACTGTCCAAAATTTCTTGTAATTGGACTTTCAATTCTTATGAATATGCCACATTCATTTGGTAAGGAGCTTTTGATGCAAGGGCAGACCCTAACATAATCTCCATTGAGAAGTCAAATTCCCATTTTAGTGTTAAATCATGTAATTTTTTTTGGAAAACATCCACAAAGTCTTGTAAGATAGGAAAATCAGAACAAGACGGTTCTTCCTCATTGAGAAGTTCCTAAAATTGGACTACATAGAGCTTACATCCTTTTCAAATGACTTTCTTTAATAACATGGTTGAAAGCATTTTCTACATTTTTGGTCCTTGAAAACCTTATATTTTGACAAGTTTTTCATCCACATCAGTGCATTACATCATTTTTTTAGAGCAATCAAGTGTTACATGGTGTTGTTGTAGCTAATCCATGCCTAATATAATGTCATAAAACTCTAAGGGTGTTAAAAAAAAAATTACCCTTGTCTTGGACCTATATCAAGTTTGATTTGCTCCAAACATTCTTGTATAAGTACCAAATTTGGCTTCCCATCTTTCTCTGAATGACTTAGATTTTTTATTGAATTTATTCACTACATAAGGTGAAATAAAGTTATCTATAACACCTGAATCAAATAAAATTATTATAAAATTACCAGCAAGATTACATCTAATCTCAATCAAGATAGATTGAAAATTAGCTTTTTGGTTATCTACTCAGCATATAATCTATGGTCTACTAGGTGTCCCAATTTCATCTTTGCATAGTCTTTATGGTAGTAGTTATCACCATATTCCACCACACTCCTTTTTGGGGCTACTGGAATAGTGTTTACCCCTGTCACTGGTCCATGTTGGTTGTTTTGGTGTTGGTATTTATTAAAAGATCTATATTTAGAGTTGCCTTAGGGTTTTAAAATTCTTATTTTGATCTTATAATCAATTGAAATTTCTATTGTTCCCTTAGAACTTATGATTCTAGTCCGATTTCTTAAAAAAAATTGATAGGGAAGGCATGTTCCTAGCCTTTGACTACTACTTATTCATCTTGTAGTCTTGTCTCACTTTTTGCTGAGACTTTTCCTTATCTTTTTCCTTACAGGTAGAATTTATAGCAGCTACCAATATCTTAGGATCAGTCATATTGACATTATGCATCAGTATTTATTTCAGTCCCAGCTTGAACTTGGTTATTTTTGTCACTTTTTTATGCATGTAGTCTACATGATGTATCAAATTCAAAAACTTATTTTTATAGTCGAGGACAAATATATTTTCTTGCTTGAGTAATTAAAAAAAAATTATTTTATATTCCTTTAAGTTTGTACTTAAGTACCTTTTTCAAAAATGGTTCTAAAAATTTTACCGAGTAAGGGTCATAGGTTGATAACCCTCCAAAAAACATAGATGGTTCCACCATAGGGTAGTAAAACCATTTAACTGATAGACAACAACCCTTGCCTTTACATTGGATGGCATGCTATAAAGGTTAAACTATTTTTGTAGATTGATGAGCCATGTATCAATTGCATCCCCTGATTCCTCACTTGAGAAGGTAGGTAGGGGAAGTTTTTTGAGTTATATGATGATGAGGTATAACATTCCTATAGGTACTTCATGAAGTGCTTGTTCCCCTATTTGTCCAATTCTCAATTGAGGGACTTCTTCTTGAGGATCACCTTTAATATTGTTTAGCCTCCCCTCTTGATTTTTAATTTTGCCTTGAATGGCATTTAGAGCAGATAAGATTCCATGAAGAATCTCTTCCTGCTTATCAAATGGGTTTTTATCAGTGACATTGTCATTTGGTGTTTTGTTGTTATTATTATCATTGTGGGAAATAGGTTCATTCCTGATTTAGTTCAATTTTTTGGTAGTATGCCCCTTACCTCAGCTTCTACTTTTGTCTCAACGTCTACCTCTTAAGACTGGCCTATCAAATCTTTGGTCATTGTCAACTTGATTATTACTAGCTCTAGTCTTAACTATTTTCTTGAAAATCCACCAAATAGTTTCTTAGGTAGATTTCAAAATTAAATTCTTCTAAGTTATATTGTATTTAGAATCAATAACTTAGTGTAGGCTCTGATACAAGGTGAAACAACCCAATTTTTTGAGTGACCCTTCTTTCAAAATTTACAATAGAAGGTGAAATGGTTTATGACCTAAAACTTAGTTTTGTATAACCTATCACTGTATTTAAGCTCATGAAACCCTTAGTCAAGGTAATTACCCCTAAAATATTTTATAGGGAAGATTATTTCCCTAGATAGATCTACATATAATTTGGGACGTATCGATATGTGATCCATAGCGATATGTCTCGAACTGCATGGTAGCAGATACTTTCCCTATAGAACCACCTAGGTGTCCTTATCCTACCTAAGCGTTTGACATTCATATAAACCTTGTATATACTATGGTAGCCAACTTACCCTTCTTCAAGCTAGGGATAGCTAATTTAAATACTTAGGTTATCAATGTTATTTAAACATGATTTTATTTTGAGTTAAATTCATAACTTTTGTTCTATTTAATTCAAGTAATGGTACTAATTTGAATAGATTTTAGAATTTAGAATACACCTGTACACCCTTAAGATGCAATTAAATATTTACGTACTTGATGTATGTGAAAATTCATGATGGTACTATCTCTAATTTTTAAATCATTGTACCATGATCTATGATTACAGGGTCATCGTACCTCATGCTTCACTTTATAAATAATTATCATTTCAATTAATTAATTTATAATTCTTTCTAAGATAATATTGTTTATGAGTAGATATGATACTTTCAACTTATAGTGGCATCATGCTATCACTAGACCATCCTATAAAAAGTCTTCTAAATATTTATATTTCTCTAGTATTATTTACATGTCACTTGGTCAGAATCATAAGAATAATAAAATTATGCCACCTTATTTAAAATAGTAAATCTATAATACATTAACTTCTGAAATATGTTCTTTTAGGAATGTCAATATTGATTGTACTTCATTATCATGTCATAAATAAAATGCTAACATGTCTATTTAATCAACTTAAGCATGATTTACTATATTCATTAACTTGCTGAAAAAACGTACTCAATGAAGACAACCTCTCTATGATTATATCTCATTATGCATATTTATACCCAAATCTCTATATGCATTAATTGTGAATAAAAGGAATATGGATAAGAATTAGGAACAATAGTTTTTAATATTCTTATAACCAAATTGAATATCAAATGAGGTTCTTAGATGATCTTACATGAATTAAAATAGCTTCTTTAACTAAGTTACTAGTTACGGAGGAATGACATAATCAGTCATTGTGGCAAAATAAGAGAAATAATCTTTGTAACTATCTTATCTCAGATTCATTAATAACTAAGATAAATTAAGATAGAGGTTCTCCTTTTGAAAATAAAACATAATGAATTTGACTTATAATTCATTGAGTAAAGATTTCAAAAATCTTATTAATAAGCCTATCATATTTATCAATTCAAATTGCCTTTGTTCCAAGTGCTAATAATTTTAAACATAAGGCTGAATTGAAACATAACCTTTTAAACAACTAGTTCTCTCTAATTCATTTCATTGCTTTACGCAATAAAAATGCATTCAAGATAATGTTATTAATTATGAAAATAAAAGATCAATTGCCTACTAAAATATGTAAGCCAAAGTAAGATGGCAAAATAATTTGTAAAAAAAATGGAATAACTATTTAATGAAGTTAGAATTGAGTGCCATAACACCTTATAATGAATGCAACTTGTAGATAGTCTTTTAAAACAAAAAATTAGGCCGGACAATTAATTTGGAGTAATGTAATAGTTGGATAATTAATATAATGACTAAGAATTAATGAAAATTTAAGAAAGAATGAACATGTTGATAGTTGTTAAGCAAAGTACAAAATTTGCTCCTTTAAAAAATCTTAAATGATTTTCAATTTGTAATTGCAACACATGAAGGTACAATCATTTAAAACACCCTAAGTGTCAACTTCTCATATACTAGATGGTACAAGCTTTAAATAAATATTTATATTGATAAAAAAGAACGTCTAAATTCAACATCTAATGAACACATTCATAGTTGATAGTCACTTAAAATTATAACATAATCTAAGTATTTTAAACATAATGCTACAACTGAAAGTGAAATCTCCAGTCTAAAGATCTAATAGAGCAAATAAAATATGTGAGAATATTGAATCAATGCCACTAAAATTTAGAATTGTTGAAATTAATTTCATATGATAGAACTCAATAAAGGAGACAAATCATACAATAATATTAATGATTCTATTTGGAATATTAAACAAGTTATAATACAAAGCATGTTGCATCACTATATCAACAATGCATTAATATCACAAAATATTGTAGTCAATAATAACTAATTGAATGATAATCATGTGTCTTTCTCACATGAGCCATCCCATCTCGAACTGTCCTATGAGTCCCCCAATTGGTGGCCCTTACCATCCTTAACCATTAACTAGGAGGTGGAGTTTGAGTTTTGGGACTTCGAGAATGTAGGCAAGGACACTAAGGGAAAAAATTATTTAACTTGCAATAGTTATAATAATGAAAATTTCACACTAAAATTTAAATATAGACATTAATAAATAAACTTGACAACCTTGATATTCATTTCAAGTATTGTTAGAAGTCAATTATATATCTAGTTGACCTCATTCTTCCTTCATGACTTGTTCCAAGTAACCCAAGATATATATATACATATATATACACATGTATATATATATATATATATATATATATATACATACATGTATATATATATTTACATACATGTATATATATATATATATATATATGTATATATACATGTATGTATATATATATGTATATATATATATATACATGTATATATATATATATACATGTATATATATATATATACATATATATATATATATATATATATATATATATATATATATATATATATATATATATAACCCGTATGATATGCAATCAAAAAAATGAGTGAGAAATAAAACTATATCAATCATTGAGGTTTTAAACACCTCATATATTTATTACCATTTGACTAAAATGGGTATTTTAGTCACTTGCAACAATGTGCCATTGTGACAAAATTTATAGATTTGGTTATCAAAGAGTTGATTCAAATTTCATATCAAGCAAAGCACAAAATTGCATAAGCAAGATGATTACAATAAAATAATTTCTTAACCTTAGGTATAACAGATGAATCATTTAAATTATTTCTCCATAAAATGACATATTAAAGACTTGACCAAAATTATGATTTCCAAAAACCCCAAAACACCAACAATAGTTTATCATCAAAAACCCATAAAAATTGTGCACAATGTTTTTACTAGAACAACCCATTAAATTGACTTCCCCAACATCACAATTAGAACGACAACAAAACCGACAAAGTGGTTAAATAAAAGAGCTCAAAAAATGTCTGGTGTTGAGCCATGTTGCCCTTTTATAGCAAGGTAAATAAAATAAGACCATAAATAATTTATAACAATTCTACCATTACTATTATGCAAGGATTTTGATTGAAAACAATTAGTTTTTAAAAACCCTATAACTTGAAACTAAATCTTTAGCAACCATTGAGTGAGTAGTGGATTTTTAGCAAAACAAATTTATTTTCAAACTTTTGTATGTTCATCACTAAGTTGTACGACTTCTTTATGAACTTTCAAGTAATTTTTTTATATTTTATTTGCCACCATAACCTGAAAATAAATAAAAACTCTTTTCAAGAGAAATAGAAATGCAAAAACTTACTTATTTTTTTGTAAACCAATGAAAGAGAAATAAAGATTTCTACTTACTTTCCTTGGCCATGCCCCCCTGATCTAGCCACGACCCTAAAGAGGTGATTCTCTCTCCCCAATAGGATTTTCATGCCCCCAAATCTCCTCCAAGATACCACCATGCCCTAGGGTTTTCATTTCTCCCTCAACTCTTCTCTACATCTCCCTCTCTCTCCCCTCCTCCCAACTAACCCCATCGACCAAGTACACAAAATGACATTGGGGGTCGATCTAAGCTCCTCCCAAGTCACCAAAAATTAATGCATGATTTGATTTTACCAAAGACCAAAAAAATTGTAATGATATGTTTTTATTAGGGTCAAAATCCCATGAATTCTCTAATGTCATCATGGAAATTTTTAATTTGTTAAAATAATAACATTATTACCAATTTGTCAATAGTAATGTCATTATTACCTCTTCAACTTGGGAGACAATCTGTTAGGGTTCTTTGCTAGGAGTTTGGAGGAGGGAAGTGACAAGAGGGGGGTTAGAAACAATACCTGATAAAAAAAAATGATATAATAAGATAATAATAACAATTCTAGATTCAAACCAAGATACACAAAGTCATGACACCGATCAAGCTAAGCAAGGAGTTGATGTTTCCAAAGCTCATATACGAGTGAAACAATTATGCATTGATAACAAGATTGAAATAATAACCAAAGTGACCACAAAACAAGAAACTAAAATTATCGCATACAAACAATTTCACAAATTATTAAAATAGAAAAAGTGAATATAGGTAGGATACATGATGGACAAGTCAAGGAGATGATAAAAAATAATAATAATGTAAAATAAACATACTACTGCAAGTTTCATGGCTCATTATATTACCCCTTTTACCTATGTCAGTTTCCTTTGTTCCTTATCCCTCGACCGTAAGAATCCACCACCAACCTAATTCATTTTACCTATACCTGCACCCTCAAATGGCATCAGTAGTACCTATAACATATAATCATATGTAAGTTAAATTAAATAACATCATACAAAAAATCGAATATCAGGACTAAATTAACTCATATACAAAATAAACTCTAGCTATAGAATTTTGTCCAGTATTTAAAAACATTGAAAGAACAATTTTAAGTATAGCTGAATAGTGTAAAATTATGTTAAAACTAAGCATAATTGTACAAAAATGAAATATGCAAGTGGGGTTATAACCTTTTATGCATATGGCATTGATTTTCATAGATTTTGGATAGAGTTTTTTAGATTTGTAGCAAATATTATAAACAGTTTACAAAGTGTAGGCTACATTTTGATAGATACTTCATCTTGAGACACATTAGAGGTGCATATGCCATGTAAATGTATTAAATCACATATACATATTCAGATTATACGCACATTTAAGCACTAACCTTATCAAGACACACAAATTGATCTTTTATCTGCTAAAGCAGTTTGGCTCCCTTGAGTAGTGCAATCAATATTCAACACACTACATGGCATTTAGCACTAATTCCATTTTCAGATTTAAATGGTTATACCATTTGACATGGGTAAGATGGCTAGATTATGTATACACTTGATATGTATGATCGATGTTGAATGCACTCGATGGACTTGGCACAACTCACCTTTGTACCAAATTGGGAGCATGATCATCCTCCAATTATTCTCTTCACATCTCTAAGGTTTAGTTGTGAACTTTTATCTCTCTCTTCAATGTTTCATCGAGGAAACATCATTAAAAAATAAAACTACCAAGGGAAAACATGGTTGCATCGACACATGTGTAATTATTCATTGCTCTCTTTTCTTTCAAGCATTTCAATTATTTCAAATTTTAGATTATATGCACTAATTACACTGTAATATGTTCTTGGTTGTAGGTAATACATACATACAAAAAATTCAAATAGGGTTCAAGTCAAAGTATGATGTAAATTAATTACACTGTAACATGTTATTGGTTGTAGGTAATACATACACTAAGGTACACATTTTTTTAATCTATTAATTTCATCCCTATCTATTACTAGATTAAAGGGGGTAAATTTAGATGTTAAATCTATATTTTTTATGATAAACTAGTCTTGTACACTTGGAAAATATTAGTCATGACTCAACCCTTCAGTTCAAGACCTTACCATTGCCAAAAAGCTCATGTTTTCCATCTCACTATGATTGAATGCTTATCTTATAGTCTGACCCTAGTATTATGATTACCCAGATCACCTATAGCCCATAGTCTCCTTAAAACTTGATATATATAATTCACTATCAATTACATATCTTCGACAACTTCCTATTCACATTGATGCTAGCATTGATGTTAGTTTTCTAGTTATAATGCTAGTGTATGTACCTTACAAACATTCAAATTTGAAAATCTTTCAACATGTATGGGTCAACCTATAATGTTATTTTAACTATCCCATGAGAAATTTTAAAATGGTGTGTTATAAATATAAAATAAATCCCACTCATTTAGACATAGAAAGTACCAAACAAGCACCTATCAAGCTCAATAAATCATTTAGACAACTGAGTTATACTGACCTATTCTTCCCTATTTCTATATCAATCATAAGAGTAGTCTTCTTATAGGTCTGAAACATTCAAATAGTGGCCCATGATAAATTTTTATCAATTTTCAAGCCAGATCACTAAATGCACTCGCATATATCATATTACACCATTATTCACACACAAGCTAACATAAGGGAAGGAACTACATTGGTTTGAGGCCCTCTTCAGAGTATATAGCCATGCAAACAATATTTATTCAAAAAGGGGTCTTTGAGGTCAGCTTGAATTCATTTGATCCCACTCACCCTTGTTTTATAAGGTGGAATGCCCTATTTGGAGAACTTAGGGTTTTGAGCTACATATTGATATCCAGAATTTGTGTGCATGATCCAAACAAACAATTTGCTAGGAAGCATCATTACAAAAACAAACTACCAAAAGGAAACATGGTTGCATTGACACATAATTGTATTCCTTGTTATCTTTTCTTTCAAGCATTTCAATTGTTTAAAATTTTAGATTATATGCACTAATTACACTATAACATGTTCTTGATTGTAGGTAATACATACAAACATAAAATTTAAATAGGGCTAAATTCAAAGTAAGGTGTGGTGTACACACCAATGTACACATTTATTTTTCTTTAATCTAATAATTTAAGTCTATAATTGACACTATTATTTGGATTTTATATGATAAAATAGCCTTGTACATTTGATAAATATCCCTCATGGCTCAACCCTTCAATTCAAGACCTTCTCAGTGTTGAAAGTCTCATGTTCGTCATCTCACTATGCCTAAATGCTTATCTTATAGTCCGACCTGACTATTCTAATTACCCAGATCACTTGTAGCCCATAATATGTTTAAAACTTGATATATATCCTTCATTATTAGTTACAGATCTTTAACAACTTATTCTCTCAGACACTACCATTTAGATGACAACAATATCGACACTAGTGTCCTAGTTTTAATGCTATTGTTTATACTTTATAAACACTTAAATTTATAGATCTTTTGACATGTATGGGATAAAACATAGTGATATTTTAACCCTCCTATGAAATTTTTTCAAATGGTGTGGTATAAATTAAAAATAAAGCCCACTCATTTAGACATCTAGCAACTACCAAACAAACACCTATCAAGCTCACTAAATCATTCACACAACTGATTTATACTAATATATTATTCCCTATTTCTATATCATCTATAGGATAAATCTTCTTATAGGTCTAAAAAATTTAAAGAGCAATCTATGAACAATGTTTGTCAAGTTGTAAGCTAGATCACTACATGCATTGACATGTAGCATATTGTATAATTATTCACAAACACACCCACATAAGGGGGATAACTACATCACTATGAGGTCCTCTTTAGAGTATATGGATATGTAGGCAACATTCATTGACATATGGGTTTTTAGGTAAGACCATCTTCACTTGAACCTATTAACTCTTATTTTGTAAGGTGGCATGCTATAATTAGAGGATCTAAAGTTTTGAGTTGCATAGTAATAGACAAAAACTATGTGCATGATCTAAATAGATAATTTGTAAGGTGATAGAGAACCCCAAGAGGTACAAGTGGAAAATATAAAAAAGGACTTGCACTTTACTGTGGACAAAAGCATTTGTTTTAGCATAAAAACATTGATGGTAGTGTCATAATTTCAATGATAATGTCTAGGTTGATAGAGCTAATTTCCAAAATTTGACAAATCACAGTTGAGCATCATCCTAACTATTTTTGCATGTACACTTCTCATATTTACTTACACATCATTCAATAAGTTAAGTATTATTCCTTTTTTATGATTAAGTAATCAAATTATTATTTGGCATTGTACTTTCTATATTTAACATATTTTCATAATTTAACACCATATCAAAATATATTATGAATCTGAATTATTTAATTGACCTGCTTATAGAATAGTATTATTCTTAATTGATTAGGTTATTTTCCCCTACCCCTTAATTCTAAAAAGGGTCAAACATAGTCATATTATGAAAGGAGAAATAAAATTCATGGAATCAATCATTGAGATGTCATTAGTATTAGAATTCTAAAATAAAATATAAACCTTATCCCTTAAACATTTAGACTATTTTTTTAATCTAATGAATATTGTGCTTAGGAAAAACCCTTGAGGAATGGGATACATTGTAACATCCCCACTAAAATCTACCTAGATATACATGATTTAAAAAAAAAAATTAAACACATATACTATAAATAGATCACATCATGTGAATCTAATCAGTGATCAGACAAAATACTCTAAGTGTGATAAATGTAAATTAATCATGCTACATCATACATCATTGATCATTTTCATCATAAGAAACAACTCATAATACAAATATAGAAAGTAATTACAATTAACGAGCCATGGTTGATACATGCTTATAGCCATTGTTGTCAATTTACAATAAATAAATAATTATAGCTCATCATGATGATATTTAAATAATAAATACAATGCAATATAATGTACATATAAAAAATATTTGGCTCTCTGAAGCATAGTTCCCAAAATCTAGTACATGTGGCAATCTCAAGTGTCATCTCAAAAGTAGTACTATTATGGGGAGGGAGAGCATCATTCAAGTGATTTTTCACTCCAACCACAGACCAATGATTCCCCACATAAATTTCATTATATAATGGCCCTCCCTTCGTGGATGAGTAGAGAGTGATGATGTAAGAATCTAGAGAGATAAGTTAGTACCTGTGTGTTGTATGATTTCTAAACTAAACATGCGATGTATTATAGAAATCCGTTCTACTCAAGATATTGCACAAACATGTAAATCATACTCATGAAATGATAATGTTTCACTAAATATTAATTTAGCCTAAATTTTTAATAATTTAATGATCTAAGGATCAGTCAAAATTCATATACACCACTTGATCGGATTACCTTCATTTGGCATTGTGATGCTAGTAAGCTAGTGAAATTTATCTCACTATTTACTCAATATCAACAATATGAGATTTAGTTAACATAATATAACCAATAAATTCATATATATTATATCTTACCAAAAATTATATAACATTTTAAGCATAGGATAATCTAAAAGCATATATTTATTCCATCAAACCTATGGATGAGTCTTACAATAATATTTATCTCATAATAGAAACAATAACTACAGTTTATACTAGTCAGGGAAAATATACATTTAACTTTAGTTTCTAATTACTATAAGTAGTTTTCAAATATATTGCACCCTGTGATAACTCATATTATCATAGTCTAGTGTTCATAAGTACAACTACTAAATACTACAACTGGTCATAATAAAGCAGTTATGAATCAATGAAAACATAAGCTTTTATTCAAATAACTAGTTATAACAAAGAAAGTCTCAGTTCTCATGAAACATATAATATTTCATTCTAGCATTTGTTATACTTTCGGGGACAAGGGGGAAGGGGTTGAATGCATGCATAAATAAGGTTTTTTTAAACAAAAATCTATAATATAGTTTGAACTATCAATGGAACTACAGTTAGAATAACACACCCATAAGTACACGTATAAACTATTAGGCATATGTATACCTATATTATTTTTAAGCATAAAATTAATAATTCATAAATATGTAGCTTATTATAGTGTTATATGCATACTAGTGTTTTATTTCTCATGCTAGTGATATCATATCGTAAATCCTATCATAAAATAATGAAAGACTATGTTTTAGATATATATGTTTCTTATGCTTTACGCAAGCCATATTATAATATTGATTTGCTTATAACTACGTATACATTGGTATAACAAGCATAACCATTCCAATGATTTACATGATAATACATAAACTATTAAGTGAACTTATATTATCAATCCATTGTTATTAATCACAAGATACAAGCCCTATGCCCACATAAAGTGATCTACTAAATTTAATCTTATTTTAGCTATAAGCTGAGTCAACAAGATCACAAATATATATTATAATTGGATCAATGTTTTATGACTGGCTACTATTATTATAATTTATAATCTCCACACACATTTCATACATCCATTTTTTAAATCATTCATAGCATAATAAAGTGACACATATATAAGAATCCATGGTTTTATCTTATATAACAACTAAGAACCACAATAAGGAGAATATAAAAAAGGCTAAGGATATGGTGCTTAGACATCTATGTCTAATTATTAAGACCTCATAGTTGCTTTTTAGATTATACAATATCAGCTCAAATTAATTATTCTTATAATAAAGCTACAATATTAGATATACAAGAGTCCATAAAATCTTACGCAAAACAAAAGCGAACCACACAATGTATATTAATGGCTAAATATATGAGTTTTTAGGTCAAGATATTCATTGTGTTTATGTCAAATTAGCATACAGGCCCTATAATATTATCTACTCAGTATACTTATAAAGGCAAAGAGCTATACATTAATACTCAACTAACTCAGATTGCCCAATTTGCCTAGCTAGAATAATCACACAACTCATTGGTTACATGCATATCAATGTAATTCATTGTGTTTATACCAAAAATAATATGTAGTTATAGGTTGCATCATAATTTCAGGTTTGTAGTATGTACCACAACTACTCCATATCTCATATCTGATCATATTTGCTAATGCATCACTCAATATGTTATAAAGCATCAGAATATATGGTTTCAAATTATACTAGCTTTATCAATGCTAAATTTATAAGATTATTTTATAATTATAATGATATAATTACTATGTATTTCATTTCCATTTTGTAATTACCGACATATAGCACATAACTAACGATAGTTCACTCAGCTATAGTTATCATAGTTAACATCATATAACTAGTTAACTAAGCTCTATTATTATAATTCAATGAGCTATGATTAATTCACTGAGCTATAATTAATTGTGATTACTTGAAGTATATATGTTATATGGATAATCCACCGAGCTATAATTATAATTCATAGGTAACAACATATAGCTAGGTGTTCATACATAGGAGGTATACTAGCTCTATTTAAAATGTTTACTATGTATTTCACTATAACTGATAATGTGGTTTATACTTGATTCATATATATATGGTTTTCATGTTTATACAGATCAATCCATAATAGTTTGTGTAACATAGGAGGTTTGCTCAATTTTATAGTGGCCCTAGAGTTTTGATGAGACTTGGATTTCTCTATATAATTTCTATAATTATATATATTTTAGCTCACTAAAATATCACTATATTTTCACAATATGAATGCATACACAAAAATTAATTACATGACCAACCTAAAATCTGCTCATGCTTCTCGATCCTTCTTTTCTTCTCTTCCAATCACCTTCCCACTCTATTGTGCCTCCTTCCTTTTGCTTGGATATCTTTCCCTTATTTATTTCTAACAGTTCCCTCATAAAATATGGTATGGCTTTTCTTCCTTTGAGATTTTTCTCTTTATTTTTTTGTTTTTCTTTGTTTTTAATTATTTTATTAATATCTTTCTTTTTTAGTTTTTCCTATATTAAAACCTTCCATTTCTCCTCATTAATTTTTTTCCTATTTTTCCCTCATAATTAGAAATTATTATATTATATTTTTTTTACTTCTATTTTCAAGAATCCACATATTTGTTAATAAAATTAGCACTTTAATGTCATGACAATTTAATGATTAATTCATAAATCTATAAATCCAAATTTGCTCTAATTACAAAAATCACATCTCTAAAAACATTAATGGTCATACACACAAATCACATAAGATGAAACCCATAAAACTATTAAACTATGCTATCAAACATGTATAAATGACCATCCAATGAAAATGACATCAAACACATTATGCTAACCATTCCATTATGCATCTAACATATGCTAGCTAATGTGGTGTGTGCAAGGTTCTAGTTGGTTTCTCTATCCTCCTCTAACATCTCCATCTACGTCACCCTCTTCGATGATGCTCTCCTTCCATCATGCTTTGAAGGATGAGTTCTCTTATGTCAACCTCACAACAAATAGGTAGTTAGACCATAACAACATGATATACATACATCATAAAATATAACTAAAATAACAAATCAACATGATCATAATGTAAACATATACACTACAACTAACTCATAACAATGTAATTATATAACTTAAGAAATATATAACTGTATCATAATAACATATATCTCAAATCTTAGTTAAAAATAACCAAATCAAATTTATCAACTATAAATATCTATGAATAATTAATTTTGCTTGGTGAGGAATCGAGATGTAACATCCTTCCCCCCTAAATCTAGTCATCATCTCGAATGACTCTTATTAAAACATAAATTTTAATTAAAAATATTGTACAACAAACAAATAATATAGTATAATAATATCTAATCAAGCAGATAAATATGGAAATTACCTGTAGAGCTCATCATAGTCCTCCCAAATAATACTATCCTTAGAGTATTGGTCCCACTAGACTTTGCACTATGATATATCTCTATTATACAAATTAAGTTTGTGAGTGTCAATTAATCTAATTGGTTTTATCATGACCACCCCAAGATATAACTTAATAAGCATTCCAATCTAACATATGCATATGATCAATTATATACTTTTTAAGATAATAAACATGAAAGACATTATGTAATAGAGCTAGGTTTGGTGGTAATGTAGCTTATATGCTACATGATTGATCACTTCTAACACCTCGAAGGGTCCCACATATCTCAGTGGTAGTTTCACTGACTTCCCAAATTTAATTGAGTTTTTTTACGATTTAACCTGTAAGAACACTTTATCACCTACTAAAAACTACCTATTTATCCTCTTGAGATTAGCATAATTTTTTTATTTATCATTGACCTTGGCCAATCTCTACCTAATTAACTTGATTTGCTCTTTCACTTTTGAAAGCATCTCATGTCTAAAAACTATCCTATCCTCTAATCTATCCCAATTAATTGGTGTCCTACACCTTCTGTATAGTGCCTCAAATGGTGTCATCTTCAAAGCTAATTGGTATGAGTTGTATTAAAAATCAATCAATGGAAGATAATCTTTCTACTTATATTATTGATCCATGCAATATATACAAAGAAGGTCCTCTAACACCTGATTAACTCTCTTAGTCTGACCATCAATATTTGGGTAATATGCAATGTTGAAATTTAATTGCATACTCAAAGTTGAATTTAGAGTTACCAAAAATATAGAAGTCATCTTCAGATCATGATCTGAAATGATCTTTTTTAGAAATCCATGAAACCTATACACTTTTTTTATGAACCTCTTCATAAAGGTAGGTGAATCATTTATCAAACTAACTAGTATAAAATGAGCCACCTTGGTTAGTTTGTCAACTACTACCAAAATCATATCATGCCTATTCTGTGATATTGGTAAACCTTAGACAAAATCCATACTGATCACCTGCCACTTCTATTTTAGTATATCATGTGGATATAACAACCTAATTGGAAGTTTTCACTCAGTGACATTTGAGATAATGTGACACAGTTTGTTACATGTTTCTTGATTCCCTTTTAGAAATACAGTGGTCTAAGCTCCACCATGAGCTTGGTTACCCTTGGATGTCTTGAATATGGGGCATTATGTAGTTATTTTAGCACTATGTTTTATAGATTCTCTCGATCTGACACATATATCTTTTTATTATAACATAAAAGACCATCACTCTCTAATCTAAATCCTTTATACCAAAGATTCTAAGCATTATTAGACAATAATTTTTTGACCTGATCATAAAATTCATCTCTTGGTGAGAATTCAATCACTTGATTCCTGAAAGTACTCTTGATAATAGCCATAGCTGCTATGTACCTTCTAAGACTTAAGGCATTGGCCACTCTATTTTCCTTATATTTGATATAGCTGACATCAAAATTTTAATCAGACAAGAACTCAAGCCAATGTCTCTAACAAGAATTCAAATTTGGTTGGGTGAATATGTACTTGAGTCCCAAGTTATTTGTCTTGAGCTCAAATGATTTTCCCAACAAGTAATGCCACCAAATTTATAAAGCATGAACAATTACTATAAGTTTCAGGTCATGAGGGGCATGGTTCACATCACAAGGCTTAAGCTTCTTTGATTCATAAGCTACCATTGCATCATCCTACATAAAGACTCCTCCTAGTCCATCCCATGACACATTTGTGATCATTGAAAATTGACCATTGGGGTCAAGAACTCTTAACACTGGTGCTGAAATAAGTCTTCTTTTCAATTCTTAAAAAACTACTTTACACTTCTCTGACCAGACAAAACCTTGGTTCTTATGTTGTAAAGAAGTAATTAGATTAGTTATCTTGGAAAAATTTAGAATGAACTTCCTATAATAGCCTGGTAATCCCATGAAACTTCTTACCTTATGCATATTTTTTGGCAACGACCATTCCATAATGGCTCTTATCTTTCCTAGATCTACTAAGATACTATCTGCTAGATAATATGTCCCAAATATTGGACTCTTTTCTAGAAAATGCACACTTAGACAATTTGCCATATAATTTATGCTTTCATAACCGTTGCAGAACCATTTTCAGATGTTTAAGGTGCTCCTATTCATTCTTAGAGTATATAAGAATGTCATCCAGAAAAACCAAAGCAAAGTGATCTAGATAATTTTTGAACACACTATTCATGAGATTCATGAATGTTGTCAGAGCATTAGCCAGCCTAAACTATAACACTGTGAACTCATAGTGCCCATAACGAGTTCTAAACATTGTCTTCATAATACCCTAATCCTGTATCCTTAGTTGATGGTATCTTGCTATAAGATTAATATTAGAAAAGATTGTTGTTCCTTGCATTTGATTGAAAAGATCATCTATATGAGGTAGTGAATACATATTGCCTTGTTCAACATTTAGAGTCAATGCAAAGTCGAACAGTACCAGCCTTCTTCTTGACAAAGATAACTAGTGTACCCTGTTGACGCTAGAGATTGCACCCAGTGGCAGGAAAACAGGTTCCTACCCTCTCCCTGCAACATGGAAACTCCTCTCTCACCTGTGGGATGGTGAAGCAGGAGAGGAGAGTCTCTAGGTATGGGCTAGTTCCCTCTGATGTATCTTGTTTGTTTCAGGCAGTGCAAAATATAGATATATAGATATACTGGGGGGGATGAAAAGGGAGAAGAAAATACAAGAAAACAAACAGCCTACTCTAAAGAGGTGATACACCAAAATAAAGGGTTTGACCCTCCCACATCCACACTCAGAATCAGACCAAACAATATGACATGCACTTCAGGCTTGGCAAAGAAACCAGTTTACAAGAAAAGACAGGGAAAGGTCCTCAGAAAAATAGAGACAAAAACTCACCAAGGTGTTGTACTACACACACTATAAGTGACTTCCTTTGTCTTACTTCTCAAAAGAACTCTTCTCCTATGAACTACAAACTGGAGCCTTATAGATGGCTGGTCTGTTGGCATTAACCTATGAAAGCATCAAAGATAATGACTATACACAAATAATACTCATGACATACACAGAAAATCTATCCAAGATTGAGGCAAAAACTGTATTTTATTGATTCAGGTAGAAAATTTGTAGAGCTACTCTCTTTACAAAAAATGGAGAAGATTCTTAAAATGACCAAGTCCACCAATTTATATGGAAAAGCCAAGAGGAGACTCATTGGTGCTTTGCTTGCAAGTGGCTGCTCGAGTCTTCATTGGGAAAGGGAAAAACACTGTAGCTGATGTCAGAAATTTTGCTGGGACCATGCTTGCTACCTTGTCCTTTTCTCTATTTTGTCTTATCTAGTCTACGGCCATCTTCCTTACTTTCCACATGGCCTACTCCTCTGCCAGCTAGTCGGGCTTTCAAACGGGCTCTGCAGACTGTTGTTCACAGTAATTTTACTGGTCGCAGGCTCTTTTTTTTTATTGGTGGGCATTTCCTATTGGTGGGCATTTCCTGCGGCCTACTAACTTCTTCGTGGCACCCTTGTCAGCCTTCGCTGCTTGCCAATTCCTTCTTCACAGCCTGCTTACCCGTTTGCTAGTCGGCCTGCGTGGACTGCACGCGGTTTGCTTGGATGGCCTGCGGCTTAAAAGTTAGTATCGGGCTTGTGTGTGTTCCCACGGGCTCTACGTGCCTTGTGTTCTCATAGGCTATTTCCCTGTGGACCTTTATTCATCGCTCAATCTTGTTCGCGGCAATTCTGCCACTGACTGCCATGCACGGTGAAATCACCGCTGACTGTTGTGCTGGCTACCGTGCACAGTGAAATCACCGCTCTTTGCATGTTGGCAGGCATTTCCCGTTTTGTGTGTGGACTGCCTGATGGCTTTTAATGTTTATTCCATTGGGCTTTTTGAAATTCCTGCGGACTTTATATGCTTATGTCCTCAGACTGCTCCCCGGGCCTTGTTAATGTTTTCTACGAAGTTTTGAAAGCCCCGCAAACTTTGTGCGGGCTTTGTATTTTGGTTAACCTGCAAACTTTTGTCTACGGGCATTTCCCGTGGACAAAAGTCTGCGAAAATTCTGTCCGGGTCTTTACCTTAGTTTTTTAGTGCACCTAAACTTAGAATTTTTTTGAATGAATCGAACCCTTTAAACAATTCGAAGACCTACCCAAATTTCTTTGCTTGAAACCCCTGTCCTCCACCAGGCATTTGAACTTGGGCTCCCCTTCGACCAAGGATAATGAACGTTGAACCAAACCCACTGATGAACTATGTTGAACCAACGACTATGACGAAAGATGAACCAAGTGTCGAGGAACTGTGCCCTTTGAAATTGAATTCACTGACCCTGCCAACTGATGAATTAGGCCGAGCCAATGCTTGAAACGAAACTGTCAAACCCTGAAGATGGACCTTGCAACCCAAAATTAACTGGCCATGCAAAGCAAGTGTAAAAGGTGACCGAGATTTCACCTGTGGGCAAAATTGGTCAACAAATTGGTGACTCATAGGGGAAGCATGCCTACTATGCTTAGGACCCAGTTACCTTTGAATATCCATTAGGTGCAGAGTCAGATGATAACTTTGAAGAGAGTTCACAACAGCTCTCAAGATCCCAAAATCACACCTGAAACTTTCACCCCCATACGTAAAAGGAAACACACAAGGCTAAAAACAACTAACTATGCAAACTGCACTTAGGGAAAATAGGAAAGAAAACAAGGGAAACTATGTACAACCAAACCAAAAATTAGTGGCAATGCTTCAGATGTATCCCGTTAATTGGGATACGCAATTTTTTGCCATCCAACCTAGAAAGTTGGAATGCATTATGTTGCTTGCATTGAGTGATTATGTAAGAACCGCTCCATAGGGTGTCAAATTTTGCATGCTTTCTAGGTTTAGCTCTGTCTTCGTCCCATTTCAAAACAATGTCTCCTTCAGAGAAATCCTTTGATGAAGATTTCTTGTCGAAGTGTCTTTTTATTTGTTGCTGGTGACTAGACATGGCAGCCATGGCATGATCCCTTATCTCTTGGAGCTCCATTAGCTCACACAGTCTGACTTCCATGCTGGTTCCTTCTTCTAACTGTAGCTGATGGGCGAGATCTAATGCTGGCAGTTCAAGTGAGATGGGAAGCCTAGCTTCCCTTCCATATACAAGCATGTATGGGGAATTTCTGATTGATCTCTTCAGAGTGATTTGATCGGCCCATAGAGCTATTTTCAACTTGGCATGCCAAGTTTTCTAATTTTCTTCCATGGTCCTCTTTATAATCCTGATCAAATTTTTGTTGGTGGACTCAGCTAGCCCATTCCCCTACAGGTAGTAATTTGATGAAGTGCTGAGGTATATACCATACCTTAGCACCCATTCACTAGTTTTGGTTCTCAAAAAAGCCAAGGCATTATCTGAGATTATGGTGGCTGGGACCCCAAACCTTGTCATTAGGTCTTCATAGAAATCCAGGACTGCGCTTTCATTCACTTCCTTCAAAGCAATGGCTTCCACCCTCCTGGTGAAATAATCAGTGGCTATTAGAACCCACTTGTGCCCAGCACTGGAAGGAGGATTGATCATGCCTATAAAGTCCAAACCCCACTGCATGAATGGCTATTCCACTTGAATGGGCTGTAGGGGCATGGCAGCCAATCACTATTTTCCATCAAAAAGTGCACACTTCTGGCACTTCCTTACCCAGGCATAGGTATCCTTGAAAAGAGTGGGCCAGAAATAGCCATCTCTCATTATTTTTGCTGTTGTGGTCTTAGGGGCGAAATGGCCGCCTGCTGGCCCATCGTGAAACTTAGCCAATACCTTGTCAGCCTGACTGGCGTCAATGCATCTTAGGAGAACCCCGGAGAGATCCTTCCTAAATAATACTCCATCAATCAAAACATAAGGAAGGGACAGAAGTTTAAAATACCTTCTTCCGGCCCTACCGAGACCCTGTGGACATTCGCCCGTAAGAAGGAAGCGCCTCATGTCCAGCGTCCAATCTCTTATCACAGCTGGTTCTTCTACAGCGGTTGCATCATGGATTAGCAATCTGTCTTCACCCTTTTGTCTCAAATCTACAACTAGCTGTTCACATAGGCCCCTTCCTCTCACCAACTTGGTGATTTTGATGTCTATGTCGTACTCCATCACTTTGGTGATCCATCCCGCTCTTTTCTCATTTAAGTCTCAATTGGTCAAGAAATCCTTGACGCCAGGATGTGGAACCATGAGATGGATCTTGCTATTTGACAACATATATCTAAATTTCTTCAAGCTACGCACTACTGCCAGGACTTGCTTCTCTGCGTAGGTGTACCTGATTTCGAAGTCCTCTAACCCTTGGCTGAAGAAGGCTAGTGCTTGCTCGAGGTCATCACTGTTTGCTTGAGTAAGCATAGCAGATATCACTTCTCCATTGCTGAAGGTATATGGATTGAGGTCTTTATTGAAGTTGGGGCTGATTAGAGTGGGAGCCTGGGTTAAAGCTTGTTTGATGGCTTCAAAGCTGTCTTTTCTTGGCATTGTCCATTTGAATTCTTCACCCTTCCTCAGTATAGAGGTTAGGGGTTTAACTATCTCAGCAAAATTTGGAATGAACCTCTGAATGAAATTTATCCAACCAAAGAAACTCTGCAGGTCTTTCTTGTGCTTTGGTAGGGACATTCCCAGAATGGAGTGGACTCTCTCGATGTCAATAGACAAACCTTCCTAGGACACAATGTGGCCAAGAAGTTTCCCCTCATGAACAACAAATACACATTTCTTTGGATTTAGAGAGATGCCAAATTCCCTGCAGCTCTCAAAAATTTGCCTGAGGTGTTCCATGTGCTGGCCCGCCTCCTCAGAGAAAACTATTATATCATCAAGGTACACAAGTACGTTCTTATTTATCAAACCACTGAAAGCCATGTCCATGGCTCGCTGGAAGGTAGCACCAGCATTGGATAGCCTGAAAGGCATCTTTTGGTAGGCGAACATTCCCTATTTAGTGGTGAAGGCTATTTTGTATTGGTCGCAACCTCGTACCAGAATCTGATTATATCTCGAATAACCATCCAGGAGGGAGAAACGTTCAGAACCAGTTACCTTTTGGAGGATCTACTCCATGTTTAAGAGGGGATAATGATCTTTTAAAGAGACTTTATTAAGGTCTCTGAAGTCAATGCATAGCCTGATCTCCCCATTTTTCTTTCTAACTGGAACCAAATTGGCCAACCATGAGGAATGTTTGATCAGAAATATAATGCCGGACTCAATCAACTTGACCAATTCTTTCTACATAAGGAGTTTGATCATCGGATTAACAGGCCTCTATTTTTGTGTGATTGGGTTTGCACCTTCCTCTAATTCAATGGTGTGCTGGGCGAGTCTTGGATCGAAGCCTTTCAAGTCGCTATAATTCTAGGCAAAGACGTCAGTGAACTCCTGACACAACAAAATGAAAGCTTGCCTTTCTTGAAAGGTGCAGACCTTATCGAGCACTAGCAGCTTGTCCTTGAAGATTTCAACTTTTTCATAATTCTCCTCTCTAGTAGTGATGCATGCTTTGTCATCTCTTAGTTGGTCATCTCCGTTGAAAATACTCTCAAGTGTGACCAGACCCTTAGGGAGTTTATTGTTCTTCAATTGAACAATCTGATTTCTGTATTACTGTTGCAATTTCGCTTGATTGTGGACTGCAAACTCAGCTTCTTCCTATAGGAAGAGAGCTATCTGCTGGTCACTTTTGAAGACCTGCCAATTTTTAATATTGTCTGGAATTGAAGGCCGAACCACCACTCTTAAATGGCGCGAACCACGATCCCTGCTTATTTCTTTTGAAACATCAAATTGGACACCAACAGCTGCCAGCCTGTCGGCTTGCTTATTCTATTCCCTAGGAATCGAGGTAATGTTAAGAGCAAGGAAATCCTCCATCAAGTCCTAGACTCTGTGCTTGTAATACCTCAGCAAGGAGTTCTTGGTCAGGTTCAGACCTCTTATTTGGTTCATAATTAATTCACTGTCCCCCAGGATTTGCAACTTCCTGATCCCTCTCTTTCTTGCCCACTCAAGTCCATGAATCAAAGACTCATATTTTGCAACATTACATGTGCAAGAGAACTGGAAACATAAAGCTAAAAAGTACCTTTCTTTAGAAGGGGAAACTAACATTGCCCCACCACCAGCGCCCAGTTTACTTCTGGAACCGTCGAAGTATAGCTGCCATAGGTAAAGGTCTTCTTTGTTTTCCTTCATTATATTGGGCATGATGGCGCCTTCTTCATGCAAGCAATAGACGCCAAGGTCTGCTTCCTCAATAAACTTATAAGGGTCATGATCAAAGTTATCGCTTCCCCACTCATCCAAGAGTAGATATGTGACTCCTTCAAGAGCAGAAAATGAAGATTGGTCTGTCTGAGAATCTTCTGGATCGATGATAGTGTAACTGACATTCGCTGCCTTGGTTGAATAGGGCTCTAGGTGGTCCTTGTAGAGTGGCTTAGATTCAATTTTCACTTTGGTCCCGTACTTGGTTCTAAAAACTAGATATGACCAATTCGCTGCTAGATAGCCACCTATCTTGGACGTAAAGTCCCTAGACAAA
Organism: Torreya grandis; assembly: GCA_037957365.1. Lineage (NCBI taxonomy): Eukaryota > Viridiplantae > Streptophyta > Pinopsida > Cupressales > Taxaceae > Torreya > Torreya grandis. The sequence goes on along the minus strand of JARHVA010000847.1, from coordinate 2,113,549 downwards.
CAGATTGTGAAATATGGAGGAACGGCCGCTACCACTATATCATGGGGGATTGGGAATGTCGAGCAGGCATGCAATGTTAAAATCAATCCTTTTAGGATTTCGACTGTCTTTGCAGGCATCCCATCTAGTTGCAAGACTCCTTTGTTCATTGCTTCATACTTTAATCCCATCTTATCAGCAATGCACTTGGGCATCACTAAAATGTTGGCCCCACTGTCGATTATATAATTGTGTACTAAGAAATCCCCTATGATCAAAGATACATAAAAAGGGGGAGTCTTTTCTTCTTTCTTTACCTGACTTGAAGTAGAAGGCTGCCCATTCGTCATTAGGACGTTATTAGTGTTTGCTGGGACGACTTGTCGATCTAGTTCATGCAATTCTTTCTTCAATACCTCCTTTTGTCCTGGAAGAGACAATGAATCCCATAGAGAAATGATCACATGCAATTTCTTTATTTGATCAACTATATTAACCTAGGGGTTGATTCCCTTCGTGCTTTCCTTTGGGCTGATCCCGGCTGGAGCTGTAGAATGAGGAGCTGGAGGTGCAGACGGTTGTCTGGAAATTGGTGCCCTTTGAAATGGGTGTGATGGAGGATTTGTTGTTGCCTAAGGGGAAGTTTGCCCTTCTCCAACTACTCTTCTTTTAAATCTCATGTTGGCTGCAACGCAATCAACCTAATTGTCTGCAGCGCCCCCATGATTAATTACACAGAGCTCACCCTCTTCGTGATTTATCAGGGTAGAATCTGATTGAGTTTGATTGTTACTCGTGCTGGGTTGAGCTGAAAACTCAAAAAACTGGGAATGATCAGCAGCCTGGTTTTCTAAATTCTAAAAAAAATTCATCATGTCATTCATATGGACAGCTTGCTCTTGACCATGTCCCATGGTCGAACAACCTGGCTACTCCTGCACTAGATTGTTCTGAGTAGGCACCATGGCTTTAGATGATGAAGAGGGGCCTGAGTTATAATTTTGAAAAGGCCTGGTCTGAATGAGCTGACCTTGTCCTTGATTATAGCCTTGAAAAGGGTTCTTAGGTGCTTGACCATAATGTTGATAACCCAAATTCGGCTTATTATTTTGAGCTTGTTGCCTTTTAAGAGCTACAAGTTCATTTGACATGTTTTGTAACAGGCTTTTAACCTCATGTAGTTCATTTGATGGAACAATAGCTGGCTTCTTAAAGCTAGGCATAGGGGCTAATGTGGGTGCAACAGTTTGGATAGGGGGCAGCATCTCTAGGAAAAGTGGCATGTGGGGCCTAGGGGCGATTTTTCCAGCTTAAACCAAGCAATTTTTGGCTGCTATGGTAATGTCGTAAGCAACTGGCAGTATATGTCCTCCCATAGATTGGATCATCACAGCAATATCACTGTTTAATGCCTTTAAATAGTACAAGAAAGCGTAGCTGGGAGTTGGTCTTACCAGGATGGGAATTCTATCCCAAGTCTTTTGAAACCGCATGTTGAAGTCCTGTATATACTCGTGTGGAGCTCTCTTTATAGTCGTCAGTTGCTCAGCAAGAGAGAGGCCATCACTTTTTTCCCTAAAACGATCAGTTAAATCGGTGCCCAATTTGTTTCAGGAATGTATGGAATTCATAGGCAAGGTTCCATACCAATCAAGAGCCTTGCCTTTAAGGGACAGCACCAACAATCTGATGGCAATATTTTCCTCTGTTATATTGTGAATATTGCAAAGGTTGGCAATATTCTTGATATGCTCAACAACTGTAATTGGCCCCACTCCATCAAAAGAAGGCACATTTTTTAGAGCTATTCCTGGAATCAGATCATAGCATGGGAGGTTTAAGGGGCTCTCACCGCGAAAAGCTGTAAAAGGCAATGCCATGGTGGGAACGGGCTGTAACTATGGCTAAGCTGGGTTGGTGCTCCTAGCAACAAGTCTAGGAGGATTTACTAATGGATAAGGGTGAGTTCTCTCAAACCTAAGCCTTTTAACATAGTTTAAAGGCAGCTCAATGAAAACAAAAGGGACCCCCCTTGAAGCTGACCTTGTGGTGACTTTTGGCATAGAAGTTTAAGTGACTGGTCTTAAAACAAAGAACTAAGCTCTTACCAGTGGAGTCGCTAGATGCTAGAAATATTTGAAATGACTGTAGCAGGACCAGCATCAATCTTGAAATACTACTACGTTGGAAACTGATAACATTACCATCCCACCGGGCGTGCCAGAACTGTTGATGCTGGAGATTGCACTCGGTGGCAGGAAAACAGGTTCCTGCCCTCTCCCCACAACATGGAAACTCCTCTCTCACCTGTGGGACGGTGAAGCAGGAGAGGAGAGTCTTTAGGTATGGGCTAGTTCCCTCTGATGTATCTTGTTTGTTTCAGCTAGTGCAAAATATAGATATATAGATATACTAGGGGGATGAAAAGGGAGAAGAAAATACAAGAAAACAAACAGCCTACTCTAAAGAGGTGATACACCAAAATAAAGGGTTTGACCTTCCCACATCCACACTCAGAATCAGACCAAACAATATGACATGCACTTCAGGCTTGGCAAAGAAACCAGTTTACAAGAAAAGATAGGGAAAGGTCCTCAGAAAAACAGAGACAGAGACTTACCAAGGTGTTGTACTACACACACTGTAAGTGTCTTCCTTTGTCTTACTTCTCAAAATAACTCTTCTCCTGTGAACTGCAAACTGGAGCCTTATAGATGGCTGGTCTATTGGCATTAACCTATGAAAGCATCAAAGATAATGACTATACACAAATAATACTCATGACATACACAGAAAATCTATCCAAGATGGAGGCAATAATTGTATTTTAATGATTCAAGTGGAAAATTTGCAGAGCTGCGCTCTTTACAAAAAATGGAGAAGATTCTTAAAATGACCAAGTCCACTAATTTATACAGAAAAGCCAAGAGGAGACTCATTGGCACTTTGCTTGCAAGTGGCTGCTCGAGTCTTCATTGGGAAAGGGAAAAACACTATAGCTAACGTCAAAATTTTTTCTAGGACCATGCTTGCTGCCTTGTGCTTTTCTCTATTTTGTCTTATCTGGTCTACGGCCATCTTCCTTGCTTTCCACGCGGCTTACTCCTCCGCCAGCTAGTCAGGCTTTCAAACGAGCTCTGCAGACTATTGTTCGCGGTAATTTTACTGGTCGTGGGCTCTTTTTTTATTGGCAGGCATTTCCTGTGGCCTGCTAACTTCTTCGTGGCACCCTTGTCAGCCTTCACTGCCTGCCAATTCCTTCTTCGTGGCCTGCTTACCCATCTGCTAGTCAGCCTGCGTGGACTACATGCGGTTTGCTTAGATGGCCTGTGGCTTAAAAGTTTGCATCAGTCTTGTGTGTGTTCTCGCGGGCTCTGTGCGCCTTGTGTTCTTGCGGGTTATTTCCCTGTGGACCTTTGTCTGCCGCTCAATGTTGTTCGTGGCAATTCCGCCGCTGACTGCCATGCACGGTGAAATCACCGTTGACTGTTGTGCTGGCTGTCGTGTGTGATGAAATCACCACTGACTGCTATGCTGGTTGTTGTGCACAGCGAAATCACCATTCTTTGCATGTTGGCGGGCATTTCCCATTTTGTGCGTGGACTGCCTGATGGCTTTTAATGTTTATTCCGTCGAGCTTTGTGAAAGTCATGCGGACTTTGTATGCTTATGTCCTCGAACTGCTCCCCGGGCCTTGTTAAATGTTTTCCATAGAGTTTTGAAAGCCCCGTAGACTTTTTGTGGGCTTTGTATTTTGGTTAACCCGCAGACTTTTGTCTACGGGCATTTCCCACGGACAAAAGTCTACGAAAATTCCACCCGGGTCTTTACCATAGTTTTTTAGTGCGCCTAAACTTAGACATTTTTTGAATGAATCGAACCCTTTAAACAATTTGAAGACCTACCCAAATTTCTTTGCTTGAAACCCCTGTCCTCCACCAGGCATTTGAACTTGGGCTCCCCTTCAGCCAAGGATAATGAACGTTGAACCAGACCCACTGATGAACTATGTTGAACCAACGACTCTGACGAAGGTTGAACCAAGTGCCGAGGAACCGTGCCCTTTGAAATTGAATTCACTGAACCTGCCAACTGATGAATTAGGCCGGGCCAATGCTTGAAACGAAACTGTCGAACCCTGAAGATGGATCTTGTAACTCAAAATTAACTGGCCATGCAAAGCAAGTGTAGAAGGTGACCGAGATTTCGCCTGTGGGCAAAATTGGTCAACATACCCCATGGTGACACACTTGGCCTGATCAATCCCTTAAATAAAAATTCCTAGATTTAAGCCTTAAATTCAACCAACTCAATGGTTGTCATCATGTATGGTGCCTTAGACTATGGTTTTAAACCATGTATGATGTTGATAGAAAAATTAAACTCACGTCTAGGAGGCAACCCTAGAAATTCTTCAAGAAACACATCATGAAAATCTCTAATAAATGGGCAATCTTCAAAATATGGTTCCTTAGGTTCATCCATTTCATTTATATTGATGATAAATGCTTGGCACCATTTTTCCTGGGCCCTATTGAGTTGCATTGCAAAAATATACCTAAGCTTTAACTTTCTTTTCTCACCCTGCATTTATGCTTGATTTCCAAAATCATCTAGACATTCAATCTTTTTTAGGTAGCATTCAATCTCAGCCTTATGTTTTGCAAGCCAATTGACTCCTAAGATCACATCATATGACCCTAGTGGTGCTACATACAAATCCAAAACTATTGTGGATTTGGGCAACCTAATCTCTTCTTCAACTAAACACTTATCAACCATGACTTTTGAATCATTCTCATATTGTACTGACCATGCATTTATAATTACTCTAGCTCTTCTAGTTAACTTATTAAGCATTTTAGGAGCTATAAAACATTATGCATCTCTTGTATCTATCAAAATGAAAATTGGATGGTCAAACAAAGTACCTAATAACTCTATGTGTAATGTTTGAAATGCAGCTTATTGATTATCAACTATTACATAAATATGCTATTGAAAACTACACTATTGAAGATTAGGACCTTTGTTCTTTGACTTATCTTAAGTGTAGTCATGAATATAATGGTCATCTCCATAAATGAAATAACCTCTAGGTAGTCCTTTCCTATTAGTCTATTAGTTTCCCTTGAAACTACCTTTGGAACCATTGCCCAATTTATTGTTGCATGAATCATTGTTGAATTTGACATTCTAACTTTTGAACTGCTTCCTAGAGTCTCCACTCTTCTATTTCTAATTCTTCTTTTTGAAATTTGACATAGAATTTTCAAACTTTTTTTTGAACTTGTCCTTGGATTATGAAAGAGACTTCAAATGTTGTTCTTATTTGACCACCTTCTTAAATACCTGGTCCATGGTAGAAGGTCCATGAACATCCACCACTCTATCGATTTGGGGTCTCGATCCCATGATAAACTTTTTGATCTTGAACCTCTCATCTCCCTAGTATTGAGGTATGTAGTTCAAAATTTTAGTGAACTGCTCCCAGTACTTATTCATCAATAAGTCTCTCTACTTCAAATTCTAGAAATCTATGAGCTTTTGATCAAAATAAAGCTATGAAAGCCACTGTGACCTGAATAAAGTCACAAACTGATCCAAAGTAATGGTGGTTGAGTTAAGATTCATTTTCAACCTCTTGTTGGCCCACCATGTAATTGTCTCACCAACCAACTAGGATGCTCCCAATACTGCTTTATGACTTCAAAGTAGTTTTGAATTTCAAAATACTTTTTCATTTCAATCAATGATGTCTTAGCTCCATTACCCAAAACAGTTCCATTAAACTTAGGTGGGTTCACCTTCTTCATGTCTCTAGCTAACTCCATAACTACTTGAGCTCTAGCTCCCTGAGGATTTTCCTACTCATCAGGATGCTCTTCAAGTATGTCTTGATGTTCTTCTTCTTCATGGCCATGAACCACTTTCTCTAAGGGTCCAATTTGGTCCTTGGTCTCATTCATGGCTACAAAAATCTTATCCATCTTTATTGATTGCACAGTGGAAAATCACCTAAGATCAAATGAAGGGTTAATGTTGTTGATATTTGATGGATCCTCTCTAAAAACTCTAGATTTCACCATTCTCCTTTTTATAAATAGAAGGATATGAAAATTTTAGTGGAGTCATTAGGTCCTAGAGTTCAAACCATAGCTTTGATACCACATGAAACATCTCCACTGAGATCTACGTAGAAATACATGATTTAAAAAAAAATTAAACACATATATTATAAATAGATTGCACCACGAGAATCTAATTAGTGATCATACAAAATACTATAAGTTGATAATTGTAAATGAAGCGCGCTACATCATACATCATTGATCACTTTCATCATAAGAAACACATCATAATACAAATATAGACAGTAATTACAATCAACCAGCTACAACTGATACATGCTTACAACCATTGTTGTCAATGTACAATAAATAAATAATTACAGTTCATCATGATAATGTTTCAATAATAAATACAATACAATACAATGTACATATATAAGATGTATGGCTCCCTGGAGCATAGTTCCCCGAACTCTAGTATATGTGGCAATCTCAAGTGTCATCTCAAAAGTAATACTATTGTGGGGAGGGAGAGCATCATCCAAGCATTTTTACACATCAACCATAGACCAATGATTCCCTACACAAATACCATCAGGGAATGGCCCTTCCTTCATGGATGAGTAGATAGTGATGGTGTGGGAATCCAGAGAGACAATTCAATACCTGTGTGTTGTATGATTTTAAAACTAAACATGCGGTGTATCATAAAAACCTATTTTACTCAAGATATCACACAAACATGTAAATCATACTCATGAAATGACAATTTTTTACTAAACATTACTTTGGCCAAAGTTTTCAATAATTTAATAATATAAAGATAAGTCAAAATTCATACACAACACTTGATCAGATTACCTTCATTTGGCATTATGATGCTAGTAAGCTAGTGAAATCCATCTCACTGCTTACTCTATATCAATAATGCGAGATTTAGTTAACATAATATAATCAATAGATTCATACAGATTACATCCTACCAACAATCACGTAATATGCTAAGCACATAATAATCTAAAAACATACATTTATTACATCAAACGTATAGATAAATCTCACAATAATATATATTGCATGATAGAAACAATAACTATAGTTTATACCATCCAGGTAAACTATACATTTAACTACAGTTTCTAATTATCATAAGTAGTTTTCAAATATACTACACTCTATGATAACCCATATTATCATAGTCTAGTATTTTTAAGCACAACTACTAAATATCACAACCAGTCATAATAAAGCATTTATGAATCAATGAAAGCATAAGGTTATATTCAAACAACTAGTTATAACAAAGAAAGTCTCAGTTCTCATGAAACATTTAATATTCTATTCTAACCTTTGTTATACTTTTACGGGAGTTGTAGGCACACATAAATAAGGTTAATTTAAACATAAATCTACAGTATAGTTTGAACCACCAATAGAACTATAATTAAAAGAACACACCCCTACATACAAGTATAAGTTATTAGGCATATGTATACCCATATTATTTTTAAACATAACATTAATAATTCATAAATACATAGCTTAGTATAGTGTTATATCCATACTACCTATTTTGTTTTCCATGATAATCATATTATATCGTAATACTTATCATAAAATAATGAAAGACTATATTTTAGCTATATATGTTTCCCATGCTTTACACAAGCCATATTATAATATTGATATGCTTCTAACTACGTATATGTCGGTATAAGAAGTGTAACCATTCTTATGATTTACATGATAATACATAAGTTATTAAGTGAACTTATATTATCATTACACTGTTATTAATCACAAAATACAAGCCCTATGCCCATATAGAGTGATCTACTAAACTTAATCTTATTTTAGCTATAAGTTGAGTTAACAAAATCATAAATATATATTAAAATCATGTCAAAGTTTTATGACCGCTTACTATTATTATAATTTATAATCTCCACACACAGTTCATGGATCCATTTTTTTTAAATCATTCATAGCACAATAAAGTGACACACATATAAGAATCCATGGTTTTATCTTATATAACAACTAAGAACTACGATAAGGATAATATAAAAAAAGACTAAGGATGTGGTGCTTAGACATCTATGTCTAATTATTAAGACTTCATAGTTGTTTTTGGATCATACAATGTCTACTCAAATTAGTTATTTTTGGATATACAAGCTACAATATTGGATATACAAGAGTCCACAAAATCTTATGCCAAACAAAAGCAAACCACACAAAATATTAATTTAAATGGATATAAATTTATATTAACGACTGAATATATAAGTTGTTGGGTCAAGATATTCACTGTGTTTATACCAAATTAACATACAGGCCCTATAATATTCTCTAATCACTATACTTATTAAGGCAAAGTGTTATACATTAATACTCAACTAACTCAGATCGCCTAATTTGCCTGGATAGAATAATCACACAACTCATTGGTTACATGCATATCAATGTAATTATCTATGTTTATATCCAAAATAATACACAGTTACAAGTTGTGTCATAATTTTAGGTTCATAGTATGTACCACAACTACGCCATATCTCATATCTGATCATATTTACTAATGCATCACTCAGTATGTTACAAACCATCAGAAAATTAATTAAAATTTTTATGTAACTAAATATGTTCCGACTAACTAAAAATTATATGACATTTCATATGTATAATTTAAGTTTAAGTCACCTATAACATCCCGTATACATATACATCACAGTGAATTATCAATTAATTATATACATGGTTTCAAATTATACTAGCTGTATCGGTGTTAAATTTATAAGATTAGTTTATAATTACAATGATATAATTACTCTGTATTTCATTGTCATTTCTTAGTTACCAACATATAGCATACAACTAATGATAATTCACTCAGCTATAGTTATCACAATTAACGTCATATAACTAGTTAATTGAGCTCTATTATGATAATTCATTGAGCTATAATTAATTTGCTAAGCTATAATTAATTTGTTGAGCTATAATTAAATGTGATTAGCTCTATTATATATGTTATATGGATAATCTACCGATATATAATTATAATTCATAGTTAACGACATATAGCTAGATGTTCATACATAGGAGGTATATTAGATCTATTTAAAATTATTACTGTGTATTTCACTATAACAGATAATGTAGTTTATACTTGATTCATATATATATGGTTTCCATGTTTATACAAATCAATCCATTATAGTTTGTGTAACATAGGAGGTTCTCTCAATTTTACAGTGGCCCTAGAGTTTTAATGAGACTTGGATTTCTCTATATAATTTCTATAATTATATATATTTTAACTTTACTACAATATCACTAGATTTTCATAATATGAACACATATACAAAATTTAATTACATGACCAACTTGAAATCTACTCACCTTTCTTAGTTCTTCTTTTCTTCGCTTCTAATAACCTTCCCACTTTGTTGTGCCTCCTTCCTTTTGCCTGGATATCTTCCCCTTATTTCTTTCCAAAAGCTCCCTCATAAAACATGGCGTGGCTTTTCTTCCTTTGATATTTTTCTTTGTTTTTTGTTTTTCTTTATTTTTTTTATTAATATCTCTTTTTTTTTTCCCCTATATTTAAACCTTCAATTTCTCCTCATTAATTATTGTTTTTTTAATTTTCTTTTCTTTTCCTCTTTTTTCCTCTTATTTGGAAATTAATATATTTTATTTCTTTTACTTTTATTTTTAAGAATCCATATATTTGCTAATTAAATTAACACTTTAATGTCATGATGATTTAATGATTAATTCATAAATCTATAAATCTAAATTTGCTCTAATTATAAAAATCACATCTCTAAAAATATTAATGGTCATACACGCAAATCATGTAAGATAAAATCCATAAAACCATTAAAATATGCTATCAACCATATATAAATGACTATATAATGCAAATGACATCAAACACACTATGATAACTATTCCATTATGCATCTAACATGTGTTAGCTAATGTGGTGTGTACAAGGTTCTAATCGATTTCTCTATCATCCTCCAACATCTCCATCTATGTTATCCTCTTTGATGATGCTCTCCCTCCATGCTCTGAGAGATGAGTTCTCCTACATCAACCTCACAATAAATAGATAGTTAGATCATAACAACATGATATACATACATCATAAAATATAGATGAAATAATAAATCAATATGATCATAATGTAAATATATACACTAAAACTAACTCATAACAATATAATCATGTAACCTAAGCAATATCCAGCTTTCACATGACAAAATATATCTCAAAGCTTATTTAAAAATAACCAAATCAAATTTATCAATGATAAATATTCACGGATAATTAAGGTTACTTAGCGAGGAATCAAGATGTAACATACATTCTTAAATGGCTAAATAAAATATATCTAAAATCTCTTTGAATAAATTAGGAATCTTAACAGTTGATTGTTATTTTTGATCATCCTTAAAAAGAGTTGTTAGTCTCTCTTATAAGGTGAGCAACCTAACCTTGATTTGGTACACATCAATAAGATGTGTAGTCTTGTGGACTATAATTCTTGAGTTGAAAATAACTATTCTTGGGTGTGTCTTTAGACATATGTTGAATTACACTTTTGACCTCTTTTATATTATCTTGTTTAGGTCATGAAACATTTGTTTACATGACTATATCAACTTATGTATGTAAATATACTTACCTTATTGATATATTAAGACCATCCTTGAATGGTAGTGTTAGTAGGTGTTTTTTTTGGCTCCATTAATAATCTAATTAAATATAAAGAGAGATTGTTGTGTTTTCTTTTGTGGTTGAATGTGGTAACAAGGGTTGTCTCCATGAGGTGTTATCTTTCCATATGGTTAGGGATAGAGGAGTTTGAAACAAAAGTTATCAATCATTTAACCCATCCTTAATCAGAGCTTATTGAAATAGTTCTCCTATCTATAGACCTGAAGTGACTCCATATTGTTGATGTCATTTGTTATTGAGTAGTCACCCACTATTGGTCATGGATGAAGCTTCATAAACCTTCTCATGCTCCTTTTGAAAAAAAATTTAAGTTGTCACGATATGTGTTCTTGATGATAAACAAATTGTAATCATTGATATAAATTGTATACTAGCTAAATGTCGAGATTCACTCATTTGTTATCACCTTCTTCTTATGATGTTTGTATTAAGTGTTAAAAAAAGTTAGTTTTGCTTTATGTCAAATGTAAGGTGGTGCATTACATGTTCAAATGCCGCATAAGTAAATATTTCTCATACAAGGCCAAGGGCCACACATAAAGGACATGATAATGTTGCAAACAAGGGACATATTCAAATGTCACATAAAATAGAGGGCCAAGGGCCACACGTAATGGAGACATTTAAATGTCACACTTACCAAACAATGATCTCATAGAAATGCTCAAACAATTTTGCACACAAGGGCCAACCCCCATATAGAATAGATAATCAAGACCTAAATTACTATGTATAAATGATAACATCAATGAAACATAAAACTAGAAATGTAATCTACACTATGTCTATGTAATGTGATCATATACTAATAAATAACATGTCTATGTACACAATGCAAAATAAAGATATTACCAATATATTCTTAAAAGTGTGTATAACTAAACAACATAGGAGTTATAAAATGATAAAACATGTAAATAATATAACATATAGATAAAATGCCTCAGTTTAGTAAGGATATTGAGTAAATATAAGTCCAACATCTTAGTCCATGTGATATTTGTATGTCCTGCATATCCCTCATGATTACTAGTGAAATACATGTATGATAGAAAAAAAGTATGTTATCCACTAATCATGACATAAATAACATATGATGACGCAAACTAAATGTTTAATCATGCTCAAATCCTAATTTTAGTTTTTTAGAATATTTTGAAAGTTTTTGTATTTTTTTTCAAATATTTGATTTTTATTTTATCTTTTTTTGAGATTTTGCAACTTAGCACAATAGAAGCTAGTGATAACCAAGGGTTCAAAAGTAGAAGAAAAGAAATAGATCTAAATAATCCGCAACATGTGTTAATGTGAAATATGTAGTAGAAATGATAACATGACTATATATAAGTAAGATGCCCCCATTGTATATGGGAGTTATAACTTTGAAAAACCTATAAGAAATGATTAAGTATACAAAGAATTGATTGTACATCCTCATTTCATAAAATGTACACTTTTAGAAGTATGTGGCACATATAAGCAATATAACATAATAAAAGAATTACTTTGCATGAATAAGTTTTTTGTCACATAGTAGAACTAGGTGAAATATCAAAAAATTGAAAATATTAAGGCTCTGTTACTCAAATTTTGGTTTTTGGGTGAACATTTGCACATACAAGATTGACCAACTGAGGACAATAGTGTTAGTTGGTTCTATCCCTTATTGATTGATTTTTTCCTTATTAAAAAAATGTAGTTTTAGTAGTGCAAACTATGCTACATGGATATAAATGGCAATAAATTTCATAATAGATCACTATTTTGGACTGTTCAAATCTAGAAACTGAAAAGAAAAGCCAAGAGGATAAAAAGTTAGTAAGAGCCAAGGGCTTAGAAGAATTGATCAAAATTATTGCATGTGCAATAAATGGAAAAACAACATGTATAATTAATAAACTATGTACAATCAATTTTTGAATTTTTTGAATTATTATTTTTTTTTTGAAATTGAAAAGTGCTAGCCAATAACTTGGTCCGTAGGATATTCTGATGGAGTCCCTTCGTAACATATCTAATTATCTTCTAAATTCTATGTTAAATCACCAATTGGAATGAGATGTTGATGTATAGGTTCTATGTTATTGAAAGTATCATACCAATCTTCTACATAATCATGAAGATAACTATCTTTTTATTCTTGAAATTATGGTATGTCACTCTTATCATTTGTTGTATTTGTATATGCAAAACCAATTGCACCATAATGTGGTATTGAAATTTCTTTTTCCTTTTGATTTTCCATGTGTTAAATCATGTGCCTTTGTTATGATAGTATTAGTTGTCTTTGATGAAATGTTAATTGAAAAAATTATTTCCTCTATCTGTTCGTGCTCAAATGTGATATTCATGATCTTTATCTAATATTTTTCCCATTTATCTCATCCATGATATTCCTAATTTTTTAATGCATTGATCCAAATGAGGGTTGATGTACAATATAATGTAAAATGTTTTTTACGCCAGTGTTATTGACATCTTAATGGATCTAATGCAACACTGATGCCTATTAATAGTAAAGTGTTGATTATCATAACCAAGATATTGGAGAAGTCTCATGCTACATATATTGGCTTAAAGTTGGGTTCACTAATATATTTTATAAATATTTGAATTAATAAGTGAATTAACCCTATTTCATATAAATTGAATGAAATAAAAATAAAACGTTGTAAATCAACTTTCAACAAACAAAATGAAAGTAAAAGACTGAGTTTGATGAAGTGAAATAGAAAGAAATGAGGATAACTATGAATATAATGACAAACTTAGTTGTTTATTATTTGAGATAAGATTGTGTGAATTTAAATAAGGTTGGGACAAAATGATAGGGACTAATTTTGCAAGTTCCTAGAAGTTGTGACTTAAAATACTGAAGGACAAGATCATCAAACTTTTTACATGATCATTTGCCACTATTGTCACCTACTAGACACTTTTGTCCTTTGATAAAAATTATGGAATCATGTTGTGATCATTTATGATAGCTTGAATTAGGTTTATATGTAAACATTTGACTTTCAGAAATGTGCAGAAGATCTACAAATAGTTTATTCAAATTCAAACCCCTAATAAGGCTTGCAATTATTGAAAACCTACAAATAGAAAAGGGGGAAGTGTAATAGGTTGGGTTGTCCCCAATCACCCTCATGATGATTGAACATTACCTACGTATCCAATAATCTGAAGAGAGAAATCAAGTCCCCATAGTTCTCCCACTTATAGTGCTTTATGTTATTGTGCTCCATTGACTATTTAAATGCATCTAGAGATGAATTGATTATTTGATCATGCTTGGCTTTGGCTTAGATAAAACATACTTTTGACTTGGTTGATGACTACTTCAAGTGATTAGAATCAAAACTGGGTAGAATAGGGAAGTTTTGCTCAATGTGCAATAGTGTAAGTGTGCCTCTATATTAAAATTGCTAACTGGTATAATAGGTGATTTGAGTGTGTTTTTATAGCATTCAAATCAAAAAACTTTACACTAAATTTTTTATAACATGGATCACAATGTAAGGGAGGGTTCAAATTTGAAAAATGATAGTTAAAAGACTAAGGACATAAATGTCCCATAGGGGACACAAATGTTTTTCACTATAGTTCCCTACTGGATAGTTTTATCCTTTAGGGAAACATGTAAATTTTGAGTTTGGATCAATCCTTATAGATGCTTAGAGGCATTTTTAGCTATTAGAACATTTATGTAGGTGAAAAATAACAATTTAGAAAAGAAATAGGTCAATATAGGAGGTGGTAAAATATTTCCAGATTAAGTGCTCAAGTCAATTAAAATGAAATGGGGCCAAAACTGACATTATCAAGTATTTGTGACCAAATTTGAGTGAATAAACCAATTAGGTTATGTTGCAATAAATATGTTTTAGACAAAAATTATGTCCCCAAATTATTTCCACTACGTTGATTTAAAAAAACTATATTTATAAAAAAAAATAGTCCCCTAGGCCTCTTGGATACCAAGTTATCAACCCTAGAGCAAAAAAAACTAAACAATAAGATATAAAGGGCATAAGGCATTGCTAAGGGGGTTAAACTCCAAGAAACATGGTTGTGTGGGTGACTAATCAATAAATCTCAAGTTTTGATTGCTAGCAGTCTAGGAGTTGGTGGTCATATACAATAGTTAAAAGCATAATGGTTATTATTGGATGAAGGGGAAACACAACATCACATGATAATTAGAGACATACAACTAGTGGATAGCACAAAGTTGTGTAGACATTGATGTGGTAGGGATAACATATTTATTAAAGGGTACAATAGAGCATGAAAGTGCCATGTGGCATAGATAAAACAAATGTAGGTGCACATAGATTTGACATGTAACAACAAAATGGTATAATGCCAATTAAGCATTGCCACAAAAACACTCATAGTATAAATAATAGGGGAGATGCGATCACTTGGCAACTAAGAAACATATATCATGTAGATCTCTATGTAGACTACAACAATTTTTTCTTTTTTTCTAAAAACCTATAATTTTGCCCTTATTCATATGGTATGGACTATAGTTGAGCTAGATATAGGGCCTCTAAAAATATCATCAAAAATGTTGTCAGAAAACCCTATATAGTTTACAGTTGATCATTATATTTTTGGCCCTTTTTGGACATAATGACGGGGGTTAGATTGTTCCAAATTGCTTTAGAAAAAAGTTTCCTTAAAAAAACATTAAAAAGGCAATTCTAATCCAAATGAAAAACACCCAAAGGGTATTTTTGGAAACCCATAATGATGGGTGGATAAGAAATGAGATTAATAATGGAGAAGTGGTGTGGGAATGATATGCATGCATAAATCCACAATTGATCATTTGAAGATGAATAACTTTGGTACCGTATTAGGAAAAACTTTGATCACTACAAGGAAGATAAATATGAGAGCATGGAGGCAAAGAAACACTCCTAAATATGTTCTCACTCCATTAGATCTGAAATACTCTACAAACAAATAAGAAAAAGATAAATCTCTGAAGAGAGAATGAATCAAGAATCATCAACAACTTGTCAAGAAAATGAATCAAATCAATAAAAAAGAGAGTGAAGGGTATATGTAATTTGCGCAAGAGCAAGTTCCCTTTTTCATGTTTGTCACATAAGTGACACATATGATTGGGCCACTTAAAAGTGGCATTGATAAGTGATGTGAGAATTGAATACTCACTTATCCTATCCTAAGCCTAAATAAGTGTCATTAAGCACATTAAACATTGAAAAATTAACCTAAGATAATTTATTATTAATGCATATAAAATAATGCTCCAATAAATTTTTGGATAAACTGTCAAATTATGTAAAAGATTATAATAAATATATATTATCTTTAATATTTCCTATTTTTTATTATATCTTTAATATTTTCTATTTTTTGTTATGAACTATATTAATATTTGAAGAATAATGTTGAGTAAATAACCGCCATCAAAAAAATCTTGAGAAGAAGGGTCCACAATTAAATTTAATGTGACCCCCTAAACCATTAGGTCTTTTAAACATAATTGAAATCATTTTATTTCACAAAATATCTCACCAATATTTTCTTACATAATACCATATAAAGGAGCTGCTCTCCATTATACCATAGCCCTTACCCTAATTTAGTACACCCTATTCTTTATGAGAGTTGTTTTGTAGTAGTTGACATTTCTCCCTTAAACCTCTAATTATTAGTACTTGCATTACAGGGAATATTATAATCAATTTTTCAATTACTTAAGCATTGGAAAATGTGCACACCACCATTTTCTAAAGTTTATGGACTTGTAAAAGTAATTTGTGAAATAAAAAATTTGAAAAGTGTTATTTGTTTGGTTTTGTATTGGTTGGTATAACAAGACAAGACTATTTTCCTATGAAAAATAACTCTATTTCAACTAAAAAAAATGAAAAAAACTTACATTATCCAATCAAATCCTATAATTAAAACTCAGTAAAAGTTTGAAAATATATTTCACTGTATAATCGACTTGATGTTAAAAAGATAAGAGGGAATATTTGCTTAACACTTTTGAGGATGCTCAATATTTTTCATGCCCATCTCACAGTGATATGATGGTGAAATAGCTAGTGGCTTTATAAGAATATGTTGTGGCATATAGACCCAAAATCAAGTTGAATTAGAATGTAGGGTTTGGAAAATCCAAGAGAACAACCAACATGGCTAAAAGTTTCTAATGAGATGAAAACATATAAACAAAAATCAAGGTAGAGAATATAACAACTGAAAATCTACACAACACAATATAATCACAATATTTTCCTCAAAAATAGTAAACACAGTTGATAATTTTTACTTCAATCCAAACAACAGGTTTTAGAAAGTAGTACTCCTCTCCCTGACCAAGAAAATAAGGGGATGACTAAATTTATATGAGCTTTACTTGGGCAAAATTGGTCATTCATTGGACTTTCCAATGATTCAATATGATTCTTGTATTAAATCTCCTAATGACCTTGAAAATAAATTTTATATTACCTTTTTCTATCTCTAGCAATGCACCATGATAATGAAAAGTTCACCCACCTTTAGAATGTGTTCAGTTTGATGGCTATTACTTGCAATTCCAATGTAGATAAAAACATAATTCAAAAAATTATGTAGAACATTAGTCATGTAATCTTAACATTAAACTTCTTTGAACAAAAATAAAAACATGAAATTTATAGTTTATTTGAAATTTTCTCCATCAACGTCAAAAAAAGAAAAATACAATCTAACATCACTTCAAAAATAATTGCATGTGTGTGTGTGTGTGTGTGTGTGTGTGTGTGTGTGTGTGTGTGTGTGTGTGTGTGTGTGTGTGTGTGTGTGTGTGTGAGTGAGTGAGTGAGTGAAACTAAAAGAGCACAAGTTAATTATAGGTTTTTCCTTTATCTTGAACTCAAATACTCAATTTTTAATATCAATTGTTTCCACAATAAAAAACATAAAGAGAATAGAAAAAACTCACTTTATGAAAAGATCTACTTTAGCCTTTGGAAAAATACCAACTTCATTTTCACTTCTAACCACTTCTATAAGCAGTTCTATTCACTTATTCAATACAATAAAAAGTCAAAATTTCATGCTAAAAGTCATAAGATCACTTGCATTTTAAAAGATAAATTATACATGGCACATAAAATTCTTTATTAGTTGGGTTTTTGAATGTTCCTATCAAGGGATAAACAACAACCACTGTAGATAAGACAAGGAAAATAGGCAATGCATTGCACTTTTTAACAATAATGTCCATTTATCCCTCTTCTTGTCTCTATTATAGAACTTATTTTTATTCATAGAGACTGCCTCCCCTGAAAATCAAACACCTGATCTCACAAGCCACCATGTCCACTCGGTGGCCAAAATCTGATGCTTGCTTGCCTAGGTGGGGTCCATGAAGCACAACATTAAAAGGACAAAAGGAACCCATGCGTCTCTTGTATCACTACAAAACTTTAAAAAAAACTATAAGATTTCAAATTTCAATAAATAGGTTTTGTAAATGTTAACAATCAATATAAATGGCACAAATGCAACATCAAAACCATAAAATTGATACAATGGGTAGATAAATATAAATATCAAAATGGATTTTCAACATTTCAATTTGGCCTCATTCCTTGCTTGAAGAATTGGAACCAATTGTCTATTGCACCATCCAATACCCATAATGATATTCTTCTAACTTACCTATTAATAAGCTATGGATATTTGACAGAGTCACCCTCCATGTGTAGTTGTGCATGTGCATAAATATGTTTACACCTAGTAAAACATATTAATATTAATTACAAATGGTGCCAGGTCTCTTACCTTGGCATGCATGAATACCAACATATGTCGAGTATATGTTTAAAACCTAGATTAAGTAATGTGTCAGCATTAAACTAGTATTTTCTCCAGCAATGCAAGTTGCCAATATAATTATTGTATACATAATTTTATAATATATATTAATATTATCTATAATACAATATTATAACACTTAATAATTATAGATTTTTAATATATTATATTATTATACTATTATATTTCGTAGTTTATATGTAATATATTATTATATTACTATATATAATTATTATATTTAATTATTTAGTTATGTACACATTTTTATGGTATTGGTTAATTATTTTATTAAAAGAAGAACACGCTAATATATGAAAATTTATGGTGTAAAGTAGAATTTTGTGTTAGGAGCATGTCCAATACTTTTATCCAAATTAAAATTAAAATTTGTCATGAAATTGATTCAATTAACAAAGATTCCAAGTCTGGGTTTAAAAATTAATCAAATTCCACTAAAAGAAACTAAATTTAAAAAAAAATTACATTTTCTAACTTAATGCCCTAAAATCTTACAAGTTTTATTGTGCAACACAAATGTTAAATATTATTGTAAGATCAAAATCCCATCTATTTTTAGTCATACATACTCTAAACCTTATTAGTGCCAAGAGCTACAAAGGCCCTGTGTTTTGTTCGGTTTTATAAAATTTTGTAAAACTAATTTTATTATATATTAAAACTAGTATTTGAATTTGAATTTTTGAAAATGGCATTAGTTATTTTTCTTTTCTTTTATACCTTATTTAACATTATTGTTAACAACATTAAAATTGAACATCAATTCTACCTTTGCACAACTTGCCCATTCCTCCCAACAACCCTCCCTTCTCGGCGTCCACTACCCCTCACTGGTTCCTCCTACCTTAAGGAAAAAAAAATTCAAATTAAATCATGAGTTCTCTACGAATCAAATAATATTTTCTTATAGTAATTGAATATTTCTTTCGACTTCAACTATTTCAAAAGATAATTGCAATTTATGTTTATTTTTAAGGTTATTTAAGTACACTTACATTTGAAAATTAATAAATATATATTTAGAAATCTATATTGAATTAAGTTACTAGAAAAGAAAATATGCAATTTAACTTGTATGTTTTCCATGTAATCTAAATACAAACTTTTAGCTCATATGACTCTCTCGACAGTTGAAGGATCAATTCAACACTCAGACATTAAGTGGGAACAACATGCACAATTGGACATTGGTTTTGATATTAGACAGTGTGCATAAGAACTTGATGAAGTAAGTGTTGTTCAGTTCCAAATAATCTTGACTATATTAAACCAAGAAATAAACCATGTAAAATTTGCTTAACTAACTTTTGAATGTTAGATAGCCCATACAACTCACCCAATAGCTCAAAATCTTGAACAATGCGCTGAAAGGTTACCTTAGATTTCCTTCATATATGCTTTCTAAATCAACAATTTCTTTTGTTTTAGGTATGCGATGTTCTATACAATCAACAATATATTGTAATAACATTTTCATTTCAGTACTATTGAAAGAGTTATTAATTCAAATTACTATTGAATAATTTATTATATATGTTAGAAGCTACAACGTCTCATCCAATAATTGCCTCCCAACCACTGCAGAGCATGCAAAGAGTAATTAGAGCATCCATAGTAAATAAAACACCATAGAGACATGTACCACTTGCAACTACAATTGTTGATCAAGGTCTCTCAATACTTTCGTTTGAATGCCAATAGGCATATTAACCTCTAATTGTGTGCATGTTATTAGAATTTTAGTGCCTATTTACATAGTCTTTTTGTAGTCAATTTAATTTTTCATCTGGAACCCAAAAATTTAACTCAATAGCTCTTACATTTACAACACAGATTGTGTTCCTTTGCTTGTGGCAATTGTATTCTTGTTTCCACATGTAATGATAAAACTATGAATACTCGATTCCTTGAAGTTCAAGAGAAAACAATCCTCTTATCCTCTTTCAATGAATCCAAAAAATAAGCATATAATTGATATTTACAAAAACTATGCATGAACATAGTGACAATATCATAATCTATAATACATTTTTCATTTATATAAGAGATGCCATGTCCATGATTAAGTGATTAATTCTGAACTAACACTAATATTTCTTCATCAACATGCACTTGAAAATCAGGGAAAGAAAACAATCAGTGTTTTGTTTTCTACTTGTACAATATATGGTAAATATAGTAATATTATAATTATTATATAATATTTATAAAGGAAAGAAGACAATCAATATTTTGTTTTCTACTTGTACAATGTATGGCAAATGCATTGGACACTTATCATAAACCATACATGCAAAGTATGCTCTCATTGTTTTGACATAGTAATATTAAAATATTATAATTATCATATAATTAATATATATATATATATAATTTAGAAAAATATTATATCTTTATATAATAATTAATATTCAATATATGGAAGTAATATATTATCATTTATTTATATAAAATATAAAGTTGTCTTACACCATTTTAATTTTTATCATTAAATAAATATTTTAAACATTTAATGATATTTATCTAGACTAATTTATTTTATCGCAATCAAATCAATGTTCATGATGTCCTCGTCAACCCTAAACAATATGAAATGATAAATAAAAAATATTGCTAACTTACAAACTACATACCCCTTTACAATGTGTGGAAGTCATATAAATTCACCCAGTGCCCAAAATTTGGGTCGGATGTATGATATGAGCTTTGTAATGTCTAGTATTACATGAAATAACTTGTCATTACCCCTCACCATGACCACTTAGTGTACCTTGAAATCTTCCATCATTTACATGTTATATATTTTTTAATCTATCCCAACATTTTACCATTTTCGTAAAACAAAATATCTCCTTTATGTACAACTAACAGACTACTTTATACATATACGCACAAAATCTATTTTTATACTTATAATTTCATCCTCACAATAATATTTTTATTTTTATCTTACAATAATTAGAAGACTGATACATAACACACATATTCCTCTAAACCGGAGTTATTATTTGATTAATATTAATAGCAATTAAAATAAATAAATAAATAAATAAAAGGCCGACTTTTTTCCACTTTACCGGCCACGGTATATACACACTCCGCTAAGCACATACTCATGCATGCATATATATAGATGCATGTCACTCTTTTTTTATTTCACTTGAAGTCGCAATTTTGGGAGAGGTCGAAGCCTAAATAAACAGAGCACATACCAAATACAATTCTTGCAGTGAATATTAACACCAGCAAGTCGCAATCATGAGTACCATGAAATTTTGCAGAGAATGGTACGCTACCCACTTTGCTTTCTGTTAATTCTTATTTTTTATTTACGCATTCAGCTTTGATAAGTTTTTTAACAGCACTGTTAACATATATTTGTGACTGTGTTTTGCATATGTTTTTATGGGCGTGCTGCATCTTTCAAACATTGTTTTTGTTCATATAAATTAGGGTTTCATGCTCTGATTTCATTGTTACCTGTATGCAGCAATAATATACTGTATCCTAAGGATGACAAGGAGCAGAAGATTCTGCTTTATGCTTGCAGGAACTGTGATCACCAGGTCAGTAATCACCCACTCATATTTTCCGCATAGCTTTTCTTTGCATGAACATATAGGGGATTTTGACACGGAACATATAGGGGTTTTCTTTTCCACCCAGGGAATTGGTTTGGCTTTTACAAGGATTGAACTAATGACCTGCTCCTTACCTTAAAAGGATAGATACAAAGGACTTTAGCGCTACAATTGCATTTAGCTCTATTTGAAGAATGGCTTTTATTGGGTTGTCCGCACACGGGGACCTGATTTGGGTTCTAATGTATGTTCGATGTACATTGTCAGTGTTCTATTACAAAACAAGGGTTTATTTGGAAATGGAGGAGATTAATCATTCAGGGAACCATGAGCTAGTGATAACCTAATACTTATTTGTGCAATTATTTTTTAGTGTAATGACACTAGCCCAAAAGATGTGTAATCTGACGAACGATTCGTCCTGTTTTTCATGAATTTGTTTTTGTTAAGCCATTCATATTCTATCGTCATAAGTGTATTAATGTTATGGAATGGGACTTTCTGTTCATTAGTTCAAAAGTTTTCTTTTGCCCTACCTAATCGTGACTCTGTGGTCACCCAACCTAATTATTTCTATAAATGGGGATATATAGTCTTTTCTAGATTATCTTAAGTTGTATATTGAAATTCATTCATTATTCTTTTGCATTCTCAGAGGCCAGTACATCTGATTTGGTCTTTGTACATCTGCTATTTTTGTCTGAGATTATTTTATAGAAAAATTCTATCGTCATAAGTGTATTAATGTTATGGAATGGGACTTTCTGTTCATTAGTTTAAAAGTTTTCTTTTGCCCTACCTAATCGTGACTCTGTGGTCACCCAACCTAATTATTTCTATAAATAGGGATATATAGTCTTTTCTAGATTATCTTAAGTTGTATATTGAAATTCATTCATTATTCCTTTGCATTCTCAGAGGCCAGTACATCTGATTTGGTCTTTGTACATCTGCTATTTTTGTCTGAGATTATTTTACAGAAATATTCTAAACATTTGTTTTGGCTTGTTTTATCTTGGGGGGAGATCCAGACGGTTCTTGAGTTTTGGGTGTCATGTTGTTTTTCATGATTTTTTTTTTCTTTTTCATTTTTATAGAAATATTCTAAACATTTATTTTGGCTTGGTTTATCTTGGGGGGAGGTCCAGACGGTTATTGAGTTTTGGGTGTCATGATGTTCTTCATGATTCTTTTTTTCTTTTTCATTGTTATAGAAATATTCTAAACATTTATTTTGGCTTGGTTTATCTTGGGGGGAGGTCCAGACAATTCTTGAGTTTTGGGTGTCATGTTGTTGTTCATGATTCTTTTTGTCTTTTTCATTGTAGGTGAGGTATGCTTGGATTACATTCTAAAATATTTGTGGTGTTCTTCACAATTTTTTTTTTCTGTTTTTTTGGCTTGGTTTATTTTGTGTGAGATAATATTCGACCACATTCTCAAAATTTCTGCATAAACATATGGGCCATGCACGAATGCATCCCATAGTTGTTATGCTACAACTTCATCACATGTCTGCTGGACTGCTGGACTTATGTATGGCCCCATCGTTATTATGCTACAACTTCATCACATGTCTGCTGGACTGCTGGACTTATGTATGGGCCCATAGTTGTTATGCTACAACTTCCTCACATGTCTGCTGTACTTATGGGCTGCCTATGGCAGTTAGAGGTATTCAACCTGGGTCATGGTCTTACTAGTCCTCCCAATTCTCATTACACCACAGGCAGTTAGAGGTGTTCAACCTGGGTCATGGTCTTACTAGTCCTCCCAATTCTCAATACACCACAACCCCTTGAGCATCATGCTCTTCATGATTCAGATGCACACGGTGGTTTTATTTTGTATGTTCAATTGGATTTTTTTACTGTTTTTTGTTTGCCTGACTCTTCAAATAATGTGCAGGAGCCTGCAGAGAACAATTGTGTTTACCGAAATGAGATACACCATTCAGCAGGTGAGCGCACACAGGTTTTACAGGATGTGGCTAATGATCCCACACTTCCTCGCACTAAAACTGTGCGGTGTGCTGCATGCAATCATGGGGAGGCTGTATTTTTCCAGGTAAGTTTCCTATATGGCATTTTCATTTACATTCCCTTTTACTTAGGGAGCTTTGAAAATTTGCAACCTGCAAAAGAATGGGTTGCTGTAAGTGAATCTATTTCCTGCATATGATAGGGGCACTCGATATTCAACATAATATTGAATTGCATTATCTTCTGTCAAAGGTTATGTTCCCTTTATTCAGCTCTAGCTAATGCATTCAGTTAAGGTCAAGTCATATAACTGCTTGTTTGGGGTAAATATTTTAAATTTAACTGCTATATATGTTTTGCCCAATTTTTCATGAGCAAAATGCTTTTCAGTGGAGTCATAAAAGGTAACTGAATATAATATATTATTACTTTTTCATTGATTTTTTGAGTGTGACAGTTACATAATAACTACTATTGGCAATAGTTTAAAAATTTGGAGCCATTCATAGTATAGATCATTCTCATTCCAAATGACTGAAATGGAGTTAATAACAAAATTTCTGTGGTTTACATCAACAAACCAGTCGTTGAAATACATAGAACATTATGGTTGGTAAAATTAATACTTAATATTAATAATGATGTTGAGACTGAAGAGGATTATATTGGGAGCATCATATATGATATATGTATAAGCAATATTCTTGATCCTTGGGGGGAAATAATTTTAACTGTTGTTTGGATTCTGGAACAATACACATCTCGTGAACATCTATCTACCAAGTTGTTTACCTTGAACATGAAGTATTGGACTATTAATTAATATGGGGAGTACTTTTGAGGCATCTGATGTGTATGAAATTATGAATTTCATAACAGTTCTTCAAGATAATTTAATTGAAGCTGTAATGAGTAGTTACATGTGTGTTAGGAGAATGTGTAAAGATCGGTAAATCAATTACTTATAAAAATAAAGTTTTTAATTTCAATTTTGGGGAGTTGCCAACGTAGTGAGATATTATCATTTTACTAAAGTTTAAACCCCTTTTGGTTTTGTCCTAGAATCTGAACTGATCTATGTGGAGTAAGTAGGGAGCTCCTTACATTTGTTGCATTCGATGAATGCTCTCCCCAGTCCCTAAAATATACCTCTGGATCGGATGGGTGCCTCTGTGTAGGCAGTAGGCACCAGGATGTGGGCAATGGATGTGAAGATTTTTCTGGGCCTACTTTTGTAATTTTGAACTCCTATTGGGATATTGAGGAGTCTCAGCAATATAACAGCTGCAGAAACATTTAATTCTACATATTCTAAATTGAAGTAAGTGGCTGCATATTCTTTCCTCATGATCACTACCATTGAATTGGTCGCATTGGTAGGATATCATGTTGGGATTATTCACAAAACCGCTTCCAAAAGCCATCAAATAACATCTTAATAAAAGTACAAGTACATTGAAGGTTTTGAGACCGGCGATGATTTCTAAAAGTATGCTGCAGTAGTTTGGCTTGAGCCATGGTGCATAAGCTTGTACTGCACTTACAATATATCCAAATAGTTTAAGAAAACTGAAAATGGTTATAGAATAGTATGCAAGCTGAAATATGCTTATGGAAGAGACCTGCCTGCTAGAGAAAGCATTTAAGTTGCGCCAATGAAATTATTAACAATGTCTGCTGTTATATGTCATTAAAGTACAATTGACGTAATCTCAAAAGCTGTAAACTTGATGTGAAAATCCTCACTTAAAATTGGTCATGTTTGGCCAGACAGGCTGGCCATACTCTATAAACAACAGAATATTGCCCTGCTACTGTAATCTTAATGTCCACACAACTTTAAAAGAATATAATCGAGATACCAGAGGACAGGTGTATGGCCTTCAAACAGTAAAGCCATTGCTGACAGAGTTCCTTTTCTGCAGCACCCAGGGTTTCAAAATCTGTACCAGCTTATTTAAGGCTGTGCTTCATTTTCCTTTGACTGAATACACTATTGGATTTCAGCTTCAAATTAGAACATAAATCCTTACCATCTTGTTTAAGGTTGTGCTTCATTTACCTTTGACTGAATACACTTTTGGATTTCATCTTCAAATTAGGAATCTTCTTTGTAACTTATTTCAAGCCATGTACTACATGTAAAGATTTATGTCTTAACTTGAAGCTGAAATTCAATACCTTTAACTTCGGCTTTGCAAATCATATAACATATCAATGTTGGCCTTTGCTTCCTTAGAGCAACATAATCTTTGCTTACCATCAGAGAGAACTTCTGGATAAAACTGTGTATTCTGGATTTGATCAAAAACAGCGTGCACAGTTTTATTGAGAATTTCTCTCTAATTCGTATGGACTGTGGAAACACTATATCTCTGATTACTTACCATGTTGTATGTTGTCAGAAGTGTTTAAGCTTGTGAGATAGGCCTATAAAATATACCAGTAATCTAGATTACAAAAGTGATTAGGACAAATTCAAGTGGCATTACTTGAGACTGACAGTCATTTGGTTGACATGTGGATGATCCATGTTTATTGATGGTACTGTAGAAGCAAGCATGTAGTGCATAGTATTTTACTAACATAAAATTAATCTAACCATTCGTATACTATGCATTAGGGAACATGGATATAGGAATTTGCATACTGCTGTATCCCAGTTATTGTGTGGGTTGATCTCTTGGTATGGCCCTGGAAATTTGAAGAATGAACTTGTATCTAGTTGACATTTGTGAACGAAATCATCAATACTGTGAATGCTTTTAATAATTTAAACATAATGAAACTTCCCTTCAAAAAGCTTCTTTGCTTCTTAGCTTCTATCATGTCAAGTGTATCATATACCTCTCAGTCATCATTGCCTGACTAAGCTTGTTGTTTAAGTTGGATAACACACATTCAAAGAAGCTGAATCAACCAGTTACTAGATTCGGCATGTTGATTTTTGACTCGGACTTGAACTCGAACTTGGTGAAAATAACTGGGAATTTAAAAAAAAGGTAAACATAGCAAATTTTAGAGAAAAAAATGTTTTAATGTGCATTCCATATGAAATCAACTTAAATAAAACACAAAACTAATCAATTACACACAAGTATACACTAAGAAGTAATGATGTGTTTTTGACTATTGAATGTTGAAAACTGAGATGAAAGAAGATTCAATGCAGATTAGAAGCAAACACATTGAAGCCTTTCTCATCTCAACAGTTGTCATATCCAGAGTAAGGTAGAAAGATGCTACTTCTCAATCCATATAAGACACTCGCATGAATGTGTTGTAGAACAAGCAAGAATGTGTTGGGATTTCCTAGTTATCTGTTGTAGATTAATTTTCCATTTTGTTAATCTTCTCCTGGCCACACAATTTTCTTTTGCAACAATTTGTACAACAGAATGATAACCCATTTTTGACAAAATTTTAGCTAACAAAATGATATATAATGCAGGCTACCACCAGAGGAGAAGAAGGCATGACTCTGTTTTTTGTTTGTTGCAACCCTAACTGTGGTTATCGATGGAGAGATTAAGTCATTTCTTGGAGTGACAAGAATTTTGGGTCCTTTGCAAGTTAATAAACGTAATAAATTATACATTTCTCTATGGAATGTTTATCTTTCAATATCCTAAGCAGATATTTTATGTATATCTTATGTTGTTCTATCCATATTGGTGCTGTCTTAGTTTATTTTGAATTTTTTCTTGTGTGCCAGATCTATATGCTAAGCCAAAGAGACTGCCAATTCTGTTTACCTCAGTTTCAATGATATTGATATGTATGTTAAAAATTTGTTTTTTGGAACATATGACTTCTGATTGTGATGGCCTTTACATTGGTAGAGTCGGAAAGTGCACGAACATTGTATTTAAGCAAATTGCAGACAGATAAGAGGCAGGTTTTAATGCGAATTAGGAGGGAAATTTTGCATCATGATGGCCTGATCTTACTTATGAATATTGAAATGAGCAGGGTTTCATATTGACTGCTTTTACGGGAGGGTGGGCTTTAATTAGAAATTCTATTTTTTTATTCTGAATAATGAACATGCTCTTTCTGCATCTTATGCCATATGTAAGTTAAAAAACTGCCTGCCATAAACAAGAAGACACCATAAACAGTTGAAATAAATTTTCAGGTGCGGGTCTGATAAATATATATTTTTTGATTGTATGTGTGAGGGCTTTACATGGAATCACTGAATTACATAGAATGTCGGCATCTCTGCCCATATTTTGGAAATAAACATATAGTGGATTTATAATGTTGAGTAAGCATACATCTAAATCAGTGAAGATTTTCCTAGTCCTATTTTCGTAATTTTGAACTCCTATTGGGATACTGCAGAGAGTCAGCAATATAACAGCTGCAGAAACATTGAATTCTACATTTATGATGCACTAGCTTTGGATACGATCAACGAGCCATGTGAAGAAGCTATGATATGCTAAATTGAAGTAAGTGGCTGCATATTCTTTCCTCATGATCACTACCATTGAATTGGTCGCATTGGTGGGAGATCATGTTGGGATTATTCACAAAACTGCTCCCAAAAGCCATCAAATAACATCTCAATAAAAGTACAAGTACATTGAAGGTTTTGAGACAGGCGATGATTTCTAAAGTATGCTGCAATAGTTTGTCTTGAGCCAAATAGTTTGTCTTGAGCCATGGTGCATAAGCTTGTACCACACTTACAATATATCCAAATAATTTAAGAAAACTGAAAATGGCTATAGAATAATATGCGAGCTTTCGAAATCACTTATTTGAGGGAGAGAGAAGGGGAGAGTTAAGGGGTAGGGAAGAAAAAACAAGAACCATTGGGATGCAACAAACACATTAATAATGTTTAATTTCAACCAATAATCAACAAATAGACAAGTTTCTCAAATTAGTTACTTATTGACTAATAAGTTCTCCGGTGACATTTTTAGATGTCTATATTTTGCCACACTAATGCATGCATGCATTTCAAAATAGGAAAATAACAAAGAGATGGATAAAATATTGCACGCTTTGGATCTCTTTGATGTAAGTGAATGTGCCTAGGGCCTTGCAAAAATGTTCTTTTTTTCTTTTCACACACAAGCAAGTCCCAGATATTAATAACCCTTGAAATCTAAAAACCTAAAAATGAGTTATTCTGGTGAGAAATATGTAAATGCTAGGTGGCTTTGAGTGCCTCAAAATTTGAATAGAAACTTGATTAACATCCTAAGGAAAATCTTGGGTAACATTTTGAACAAAAGCTAGATAAAATTTAAAGTACAATTATAAATAACACTGAATGATATCCTGAGTAAAAATCTAATTATACTAAGTAATGGCCCAAGTACATATTCAATGGGACTAGTTAAAATTCCCACTAGGAGTATCTAATTTTTTTTTGAGTACAACTTCAATGGTAGCAACTAAAATATCTTTAGTACATTTTTAGTAGGGAAAACTAAAATCTTGAATACGATGAGTGGGATAAATATGCTCACTTTTTAAGAAACAAGTTTAACTTGTGAAGCTCATTTCTCAATTGAAAGAGATTAGAGGCAACATGTATAATCTAGCGTATGCAACCATTGAGGTATGTACCATATAAAAATATTATATTGAAAGCAAAGCACAATGAATAAGTTTCCCTAATATGATATATACAATATATCACCATTGTGATATGATAATCATTGCAAGATATAACAGTGTAAAGCATGTATAATTATTGCAAGATATGGTAGTGTAAAACATGTATGGAGAGCTTTTGTCGCAATATAAGCATGATAGGAATCATTGCAATGTAGCTTAAGAACATAAAGTTTTGCATGATATGGATCATAGTAATACAAAGACTTGACATACCAATCAACTTAGGAAACAAAAATAAAAAAACTTTATCACATGAAAGTGAGGAACATTGAAAAATACTTGCACAACAAAATCTAGGAAAAAGACACCAATATAAGTCAATTAGAAAATAATGAAAGTCAAGAGTTGGAAAAAAAAAAATGAACACCTAGAACAAAATGTAAACATTGGCATGGGACAATACTATAATTAAGCATATAAGTGCTTTAGATACATGATATTGATATTGATTGGATTTTTCATAAGGTTTATTTTCTAAAGTAGCAAGGTTGACATTGATTGGATTTTTCAAGGCTTGTTTTCTAAAGTAGCAAGGGTGCATGTACTTATCCAAACTTTTCTATAATGACAAATGGACCAAGTCAATTTGGTTTGAACTTGTATTTTTGTTCATTCTTTTCATTAGTGTTTTTTGGATTTTCTTATAATACTTGATCACTCATATTGAATTTTCTGGATCAAATATTTTTATTGAAAGTTTTCAATTATGGTATTCTCTCAAATACTTGATGACATTAATCGTTTTCTTATCAAGCATTGTTGATTGATGTAATCTCATTTTTTTTGACTATCATCATCAATAATAGCCCTTAGTGAGGTTCATAAGAATGTAGTCTCAAGCTCAAGGGAAAGACTATCTTTGCACCATATACAAGTGGATAAGGTGTTGCCCATGTAGGCATTCTGACACCTATTTTATATGTCATTATGGATATATTTGATTATGCCAATTCACACCATGTTTATTTACTGTCTTTGATAGGATGTTGACAATGGTTTTGTTGGAAGCTTCAACTTGACTGTTTCCTTGTGGGTAATAATGAGTAGATATTGTATGTTTAATCTTGTATTTGTCACAAAGCTTCTTGATTGTCTTATTCTTCAAGGATGAACCATTATGAAAAAATAATTGTAGATGATAAACCAAATCTTGAAATGAAGTGTCAACAAATTTGTAAATATCTTTCTCTGTGATTGTTTCTAGGGATTTATCTAACCATTTTGTATAATAATATGTTGTGATGATAAACTTATGAGAATTGAGGATTTATCTTTCCAATCGATTCAAAACTTGATATGTAAAATGACAATGGGGACACTATAGGTTGTAACTCTTGGGAAGGGGCATGTGTAAAATTATTGTCTTTGACATTTTTCACATAGCTTAGCATACTTATAAAAATCACCTTTCATAGTTTTCCAATTATAGTCATTCAAATCAACTTATGGATCTCTTGCATTGCATTGCAAGTTTAGCTTCCTCACACCTAAGCGTAGCTTCCTCTAATGATAACATATTTGATTACATCTCTTCATATTTAGTGGATAATTGAAAATATCTGCATACCATTCTAAATATTTTGTGCCAAAATTTATTGCAAACACATTTAAAGATTCTTTGTTTTCTATATGAGTGGTGTAGACACCTAAATCTGGCCACCAATGACTTCCAATCAGGGTTTTGATCAATTCTTACTAAAATACACAATTTGGCCTAAAAACACTAAAGCACATTAAAAGCTTTGAACTTGATATAGTCAAGTGTTGATTTTGGCTAGGGTATCCCTAAGTGGGGCAATGCAATTTATGGGGTAGCTAACTTTGATCACATCATTCGAGCATGTTTACGCTGTTAGGCTGCTCAATTTGTTTCAAGACTTGTTTATCATTGCACTAAAAACCATTGTTTCAACCCAGGTCATGTATCACATTTGCACCTTTGTCTTGTTCCGTCATGCTATCCAATCTTGTCTATCTTGTTTGGTCAAATCCTAGTTTTCAATGGTAAGTTTTCAATTAGCCTTGTCAAGTTTGGATTCAAACATTGATTGATTTCTGTTTAAGCCTTAGGCTAGTCTTAACATAGACCTATGTAGGCTAAAAGGCAACAAAATAGCTTAAAATTAATTGTAATAAATTTCAATCTCTTCTAACACTTAGAATAGGTATGCCTAATATATCTCAACCTTATTCAAATCTTCTTGTCATAAACAATCTTTAAATGACTTCAAAAGATAAGATTATAGAATTCTGGACATGCACGAGGATTGTGTCAACTGATTTAGAAATGAACACTCACTATTGATCTTTGAACATGTTATAGTCATTATAAAAGGATCATAACCTATATCTAAGGACTTCACTACTCTTTTAACAGATTTAATCTTTAAAATAGTTCACAAAAACTTTTTATTGTCTTCTTCCTTGACTATGTAACATAGATTCTTCTCTAAATAGACTAGATGTAGGTTATCCTCTATTTTGTGAATATTGATGATAACAGTTTCACAGAAGCATATACACAATAAATAAATATAACTCACATGCATGAGGATCACTGATATCCCACTATTATTCTTAAAACAATGTTATTTATTCAATACTTTTAACATATACTCTGATATATACAGAATTGCCTTGTCTATTAGGTAGAGTTTTATAAATTTTATTCTATCTTCAAATTATCTACCTCTCTTTGAGCTTATACTCACCTACTTATTTTACCATGCCAAACATGTAAATAAACACCTTATACTAATACCTATTTTCTATTCAATCCTAACATGCATCTCTTATCTCTTTTACCATGCCAAACATGTAGATAACCACCTTTCCTACCACCTCCATGCAAGGGCAGTTGCCACTTTCTTGATTCTTGTTTACTTTGTTATTTTCCTAGGACTTGTACATGAGGAGACATCTTTCCCATATTATTATGACCTTCAAGGTCCCTTAACAAACATTAATCCTCATTCCCACTTCATCTAAGGCATCCAAACCACTCTAGAGTTCAATTACAATTTCAAATTTTCAAATTCCCCCATTTTGGCAGGAAAATTAAGATAGACAAATGTACACCACCTCAAAAGACTTCATTCACACTAAAATACTCTAATGGATATTCTAAGACCCCTCACATCACACATGACCATAAATGGTCATATAGACATGCTCACCCTTATTAGTACCTATGCTTAGTGATGTTCTTGCATCATCCACCTACCCATAATCAACACAATAGAACTAAATAAGGATTGAATTTGTCTCACACTGAATTAAATTTTTAGGGTTTATAGAGAGTAAGCCCTATGTTGTTAAAGGGACTAAGTATAGTAAATTAGGGTATAAAATATGTAATAAATACAACCACTAATTTGTGAAAGAACTGAGCTAAACTGATATTTCTAAAAATAGCAAGGAAGAAGAAAAATAAATACTTAGTTGGAAATTTCCTAAGATGAAAGATCTGGATGCTAAAATCTAGTACAAGAGTTGGTCTGAGTGTCAAAAAATAGGATCTAGATGTCAAAAACTCTCCTAGACAATAGAGCCCTACCCTGGATAGTAGCGCTATGGTATTAGTATCAACTTATGGTACTAGTGTCCTCTGTGTAGGAACTATTCTAAACTTCTAGGAGCACCTATGTATGAGTCTACCAAACCTATTCCTATGTGGACAAACCTTTATTCATTGTTTGTGACATGTTATAACTAATTTTGTATATAAACCCTAGACCTTTATATTATCATGGCATTTAATTTGCACACGTAGAAAATGTGTGGTGTTAGCTAGGTAGGTTAGACATTCTCAACACCTAGCTATGATGAGAATGCCTACATACCAATACTCTGAGGAGG
This sequence comes from Torreya grandis, assembly GCA_037957365.1. NCBI lineage: Eukaryota > Viridiplantae > Streptophyta > Pinopsida > Cupressales > Taxaceae > Torreya > Torreya grandis. Next base: position 2,079,814 of record JARHVA010000847.1, on the reverse strand, counting down.
GATCAAGCTCAATGTAATTTTTCCCACCTAAGTGTTGGTACAAGTGCAAGTGAAGCTAATATGAATGTTGGTATGAGTGCTTTGAGTGAGACTTGAAACTAGAAATCTATGTATTCTGAGCTTAATAGGGTTGTAGATGACTGTAAATAGAATTAAGGCAGAATAGGGATTGGTAACCTTGATTGTGCACAACTTATTCTAAGCTTATTTGTGTGTATTTGAATCTAATTTTCATCTAGTAGATAAAGGGATAAAATTTATGTATAAATATTGATCTAGAGATCATGTGGTTTGAAATAGGTTTAAGCCGACCCTAGGTGCTTTAGGAAATGAAAAGATGTCCATTGGAGCTAAAAAGAGGGAAAATAATAATAACACCCAAATAGGAAAATAACGATGTGGCGCTAGTGTCCACTTATGGTGCTAGTGTCTAGATGGAAAAACTTAAGTCACTAGGGGCTTGGATGCCTAAGAAAGGGTTTAGGACTGATTTTGAGTTGTCTAGGGGGTGTATGGCCTACATAGAAGCTAGACAAGTCTCTAAATAGGCGCTAAGATAGGTCTAGGGCTAAGCTAGAAATGATTGGTCTCAAGTTACACTCTTGGCACTCAAGTCTCATTTTTATATGATTACATTCCCGCCCTTTATTATAGAAATGTAACAAAAATAAATGACTAGGATAAAGGAAAAATACACATACTTAGACTTACCTTTGAGGCAAAGTACATGAATTTAGATTTGTGTATGTGAAGTGTGTTCCATTGCGTGTCCTACAAATGAAATGTGCATAGATCAGTCCTTAAGATATATCAAAATAAAAACAAAATTTGATTAAAGATATAAGAGAGAGGAAAGGCATGAATACACCTCACTGGGTATGCAAATTAATGCATCATTCTGATGACATCTTGTGTGTATGTATATAGTGATCAATCAGTGAATAGTTTGGATTGAACTGATGGCTTGCTCAATACCCATATGTGGGTGGCTCAAGAACTAAATTTGGCCTTGAATCCATCGTTATCCACCCCTGTTTGATGGATCATGACTTGTGAATAACTTGGAATTGATCGATGACTTGTCCAACCCTCTTATGTAGGTGGCTCAAGAACTCAGTAAACTATGACTCCATCATTACTTACCCATGTGTAATAAATGCATCTATAACTTGATTACATAATGTAATTTAAGTTTTATGATTGTAACTAAAACTATATATAATGGCTCTGTGGCCACTCGAGAATTTTGGAATGAAAATCAACTTAGGGGCCTCTCAGGCACTCGGGTATGTTGCTGAGGGACTATGCAGCCTCACTATCCATTTCAAAAAATTTAAATATCTTGCATAGACATCTCTAGACTCTCAATTTAGTCTATATATACACATGTTGGTTCCACCAAACATGGTAAGTATCACCAATCAATACTAACTTGATCTGGTCAGTACTAACCCACTCCTAACAATGGCTATTTTATAAAATCAAATCCATCCTTTGGTTCAACCCATTAGCCTAATGTGTCGGTGGCATGAGGAATTATTCAATTAAATCCATATATAAACAAATCAAGATCTCTTTCAAAAGGGACTTAGCACTTATCCAATATACATGTATGCATTATTGCGCACATAATTATTTTTCTATTTTTTCTAAATTTAAAACCTATTAATAAGAGTAGTCATAAAACTAGTTTGAAGCATACCAAGTATGATCCAAATAAAGCATTTTCAAGTGTCAAGATTGTTGGTGTAGGTTTTTATTCCATTTAATGGTTTTTCCATACACATGTTGATCATTCTGCTTAGGTGTCACTTAGGTGTCATATTAGGTCATTGAGAAAAATATGGATTAACCCTATTTTATAATTTTGAGTTTTTTTTGCTTGTTTATTTAATGTACCTTTTCTAAAGTTATTTGGCTAATGATCATAATACATTTTTTGGTTGTTGAAGACAAAATTATTCTTGTTCATGTTTGATTTCACTTCTACAACAAATAATTTATTCGTGCATTCAATCCTATCTAAACTTGATCCTCAATTATGACCCACTGTATCATAGCAATGCTAATAGACAAATGCCATGGATTTTATTGTGATCTTATTTTCATTCTATCTCCTTCTTGGTGTCTTCATGATCTCAATTATTTTTAAGGGTTTAGTGGGGTTTCATGAAAATTCAAGAAAATTGTATTGTTGAAATATCTAGATAAAAATGACGTCATTGGATTCAGAAGATGTCAAAACCTTATGAATGGTTGTAAACACAACCTAGTTTTGTGACAATCTATTTTTGATAATTTTAGAGGGTTTGAAGGCAATTTTTAGATTTCATGCAAATCCATACTGTCTGGTGCTCAAAGAGGAAAACGTTTTCTATGTTTTCTAAAATATCAAGTGGATATTTTATACTTTTAGAATAAATCATACAAAATATACATTTTTGAGGATTTTTCTAGTTTTGGTGGAGTTTCTAACCCTCCATATAGTTTTGTCAATTTTATGGTAGCTTTTAAAGTCATTCAATATATTTTTGGGTTTGGCTATACATATTGACTTGGGTAAACATTTAATCTTGTCCAAATAAGTGGTGAAAGTTGTCACCCACCCAAACAGGGCCCAAATCCTACTCATTATTCAATCAGGTATTGGACTCCTCTACCTCAACCTATAGACCCCTCAGATTCTGCTTTCATAAGATATTCCCCCCATTAGACATTGTTGCATGTCCAAGCAGAGCTCAGACTCATGCTCATATTAATCCCTATCCCCTTGGTCATATGGGAGTTTATCCCTTGGTCACAACCAACCCAAGGGTGCTTAACTTTTCCATGAAAATTTGAACCAAAATTTTGCACACCCAAAAGTCTATACAAAGTGGAGAATTATTTTGTGAGTTAAACTAAAGCTAACAACACATTTTCAAGTGCTATTTTTTGAAAATACAAATTTTTCAGGCTCTATGCATTGGTGATATTCGTGTGCCTTGTAAAATTGAAAATCTATAGTTTCATAGGGGCTTATTGTATTCAATAATTTATACCTATACACTCTTTTTTGCATTGTGTTACTTGTGTACTAATTGCTCACTTGTAGATGCATTATTAGTTATGCCTGATGTCCTTACTCAGAATGTGCACTATTTCTCATTGATTCTTTCATTGATTGCTCATATCGACACATTCTCAGTTGTGTTTGGCATCCTCACATTGAGTGTGCATTTTTATTATAACTCAAGGGTTTATTGTAGATTTTATTATGTAATATTGCACTTCCTTGGTGTCTCTTATTTTAGTTATATCAAATCTAATTGAGAGATACTAGATGAGGATGACTAATTTTACTCGAATGGTTCTTCTTGGAAATACCAACTATGCTTCATGGCAGATGTATATGGAACACTTACTAATAGAATAGGTCCTTATTCCATTTCTATATGAACAAATTCCTACTCCCACTTACCCATGTCAATAAAATGATTGGGCCAACTCTTGTGATTGTGTTTATGGTCACTTATCAATGCATGTTTCATGGGATATACACCACCATGTGGAGCACACAGAGTATCCCTCCAATGTTTGAATCACTCTTTAGACTCTTTTCAAAGATCTGGCTAAGATTTTTATCACTCCTTTTCTCATTGTTTCTTTGGAGATTGTTGTACTCCCTCCTCTTACTCCTATTTCTCATGACGAGTCATTCCATATGAAAAATGATCTTCATTATATCAATCCAACACTAGTGGGGAGTTTCTACTAGACCTTAATTATCCTTTTACAAAATCTACATCAGTTCCAATGTAAAAAAATTCTCTTTCATAGCCATCACAGATTTATTCTTTGCAGGATCATATCATCTTCATTGATAGTGTGAGTGTACTTATTGAGAGCCTCATTGAGTCATATGTTCCTATGGATATTCATTTTATATATTTACTTGCTTCAACATTTTTAGGGTTATTAAGTCGTGCTCTCCACTTCACATGGACATTCTTTCAATGAATGTTCCATGCCATTCTTTTGAAATGTTCACTCTAATGGTATTACAATCAATTCTTTTACATGATCTTACTAGACCTATGTAACATTTCAGTTTTGGAACATATTCAAAGATATTCGTATTGTTACCTTCATCTTCCATTGTGGAATGGGTAGCTTTTTAGTACACTCATCATGTTCTTCCTCTTGCAAAAGGAAGAAACATTATTTGATGTTGATGGAGCTTCTTCAGTCTTTAGGCATATGATCTCATCATCAATCTTGGTCATTTTATGAACTCTATTATAAACAACCTCAATATCTTCTATAGGGGCATCTTAGTTCTCTATTTTTTATGTACTTGGGTACCTCATCAAACTTTTTATCAGGATCCAATTCCACTACCCACCTAAGCCACACTTAAGGGGGTTTTGGTGTATATTTTTATTCTATTTAATGGGTTTTCCCTATACATGTTGTTTAGCTTGCTTAAATGTCACTTAGATGTCATTTTAATTCATTATGAAAAATATGACTTAACCTTATTTTCTAATTTTGAGTTACTTTTTGCTTTTCTATATAATGTACCTTTCCTGAAGCTATTTGGCTAATGATCATAATACAATTTTTGGTTGTTGAAGACAAGCTTCTTCCTTCTCATATTTGATTTCACTTCTACAACATGTAATTTATTCATGCATTCAATCCTACCCAGATCTGATCCTCGATTATGGCCCACTCTGACAAAGATCAATCATTAGTTGCATACACATAGTGAATGAGTACAATTGCATAATCACACTAGGTGGGAGAAATACATGTGGCTTCATTTCCCTCCTTGAAGTTTTGGATACTTAGGTGGTGGCCATTCATCAAATGTGGGTGATTGGAGTTAGCTTAATCTATTACACTTCCCTCTTTTTTTAGGTTTCTTGCCCGCACAAGCACATCTAGGGTTTTAAGTCAAAGGAAATTGATTCTAGATCTGCATGCATCATTAGGGGTTGGGATCAAAAACACAAAGCAAGAAAAATATAGTTTCATATAACCATATAATCATTGTACCCTACATCTATGTAGGTCAATACTAAACATTAGATAAGTATTGACCAATGATACTGACCCAATCTTGCAAAACTAACTTAGAGCAAACAATGAATCAATGTTAGAAGTGATTAGACCACAAGCCTACTTATTTTTATTTTCACTTCCAAAACATAGTCATAGTTAGTCAATAGAATTTAAAAGCTAAGTATTGTGACCTCATTATTACTTTATGTATTTACCATGTGCCTTTTTCAAAATAGAAGGATCAATCTCAGTATTTTACATTTAGGTGTATGTTTGATGCCATATCTATTAATCTAAATCACATTTCAAAGTTATATATTAATTTCACACATTAATCTAAATTAGGGTAAAACATATTGGTGAACATGTACACATATATAACACTACAATTTCCTAGGTTTTACCTTAAAGTTTCATCTTTTTAATATTTTATATTTTTTATCTTTGTGTTTCAAATCTTATTTATGTTTTTCACCATACAAAATAAAATAAATATTTTCACCATTAGCCCTAATCTTTTGGATTCTTGCATGATCCCATCTTATTCCATCCAATAAGGTTAGTTTCCTTGTACCACTAAGATGAAGTGATATATTAAGTAGAACCCATATGGAGCATAATTAGATTCCTATTACTTTAGCTAAAATGGATGCAACGAATGTTTATTCTTCTTTTGGTGATGCAAATATTCATTAATATGTGAAAATAGATGATTATGTTTATATGCCTCCATTGGAACATGATAATCAAAATAATCAAAAAGAACAAAATGATCAAGATAACTATGCAAGTTTAGATAGTATTAATCTCAATGAGCTTAATGGAGTAGATCCTCACCAAGTTAAAGTCTTATCCAAATTTTGTAAAAGATTAAAGGGTAGAGTTGTCTAATCGATTCTAACATCTAAGACCACACACCAAGCCAAGATTTCTACATTTGAAGTACCTCAACAAGAGTCTTTTACCATTATTAACCAATATTTTTGAGTTGTCACTTGTATATCAGGTATTCAGACCACTTCTACCAATACTATCAATATGCCTACACCTCCAATGACCTATATGACATCCACCCAAGGTTTGAAGCAACATGAGGCATTCAATAGATTATGATACTTGTTATTACATAGGAAACATTTACTCCTCCTATGACGGATACACACATTCCATTTCCAACCTTGTCTAATGCACATTTCTTTAATCAATTTGTTATAGCTCTACATATCAAGGTGTTGCAATTAGAACAAGGTACATCTAGAGCTGGTCACTCCATAGATTTACATGCTTTTCTCTATAACCCATTATTTATTGAGATAGAAGCCTACAATCTACCAATAATATTCATAGCTCCTAATCCCCCACTATATGTAGGTATTGGTGATCCTAAGCAACTTCTTAGATCATTCCATGTAGCATGTTTGGATTATGCATACAATGATAAACTATTGATCAAGTTATTTTTGATAATTTTTAAAGACTATGCAATAATATGGTTCTATGATATTCCTCTTCAATTTGTAAAAGCATTTAACACCTTGGATAATCAAAAAATTTCACACATTTCCATCAACATCAATGAAAAGTTATCCTATGCATAAAGTTTTAAGCTATAGGATCTAATGAACCAATCAATGACTATGTGCTTCAATAAAAGACCATGTTAACCAATATTATCAATGTTGTGGGTGAAAATGAATTCCAATTTACATTCAAAAAACAATTATAGTACCATTCCATGAGTTAGTTATATTCAAGAGATTCAAATTATTTGATGAGTTATGCCATACGTTGGGGGACAAATAAGTCATGTTAATTGCTTTGAAAAAACTTAAGTATACTTCAACTCTTACAACTACTTTAACAATGAAGTTTCAAATCAGACCAAAATATAAGGTCAAACAAAGTGATAACAAGAATGAGGCAAATATTACAATCAATGCAGTGTCACAACCTACAAAATGGTTATAACTGACAGCTCCAACAAAGAGGCAGTTTTTAATATTATCATCATCTCCTCATGTGCTACTAATTAAGTTACTTTATTGTAACCTTATATCACTCTTCCCTCCATAAGAGTTCAATCTAAGTATACCTAGACTAAGGAACTATGATTGTAATGCATACTATGAGTATCATCTGATTATGGAGCATTCAATGAATATATGTATCAATTTAAGGCAAGATACAAGATCTCATAAATGACAACATTATTAATTTGGTCACTCCCATAGAGGTATCTCAACTTCAACACAATTGAAATTAAAAGTTTAATATCTTTAATGATCTATTTTATAAACATGAGATAATATAAACTAAGGAAACTTTAGAGGTACATATGCATACAACATGCATCCTCTACCAGTGACATATGATCATCCACTAGATACTGTAATTGGCACACTTATCGCTATTCAACCTCAGTGGCCCATGATCATAGTCGATGACATTAAGATAGTTGATGATGATTCAAATTTTTATGAGTTATTCATACGAGACTACATCGATGAACAACCTATACACAGTGTTATGATAGATAATGGTTCAAGTGAGAACATTTGTACGATGTCCCTTTTATAATCCCTTGATTACGCACGACAAGGTTTACAAGATACATCAAAACTAGTTAAAGGATTCTACAAAAAAGAGACAATACCTTAGGATACATAATATTATCTCTTTAGGTGGGCTTAACCATATTAGCCATATCATTCGTGGTTGTATATAATAATGGGGTCTTTGACATGTTATTTGAATGCCCATGGATGTCTAGATTTTGTAAAGTTACCTCCATAATGCATTAATGCCTAAATAATATATATTGCAATAGAGTAGTCATAGATCTAGGTGTTCATTATGATTATCCTATGCAGTCAATGATATCTTCTCCTCCAACCCCATCACCATGATTGGTTGATACACATATTTAATATCATTATTGGAATATGGTTTCTACACATACTTAAGATAATTATTCATAGAAGGTTGACACACTTATTCAGGATCATTACTCAACGATGGTTGATAAACATATCAAGGATGGCATATAAATTTAATTGTTACACATACACATGTTTGATCTATACAACCAATATTCAGTGTCAATCACATCATAGAGTTAATTAGATACTATAAAGGGTTCCGTATTATACAATACATAGTTGGCATCACATGCAGTCCAACCCATTCCACAGTGAACACAAGCAACTAGATATCCCCTACTATATAGTGGATCCCATAGAGTCCTTGGCCATCTAGAGTTACCCATTCCACATTGATTTCTATGAGCAATGATTATGGCATATATGATACACCTCATGACTCCTTATCAGATCTTGAGCCAACCATAGTTATACATTTGATCCATGATAGGGAACCCATCCCTATCTGATATAGGCACTCCCCATGATCCTTCTATTTATATGATCACTAGTTAAATTTTTCATATTTCAAATATTCTAAAAATAAAATAAAAAACAAATAATTTGAAAATACAAAAACATTCAAATATATAAAAAATATAAAATTAAGACTTGAGCATGACATGAGTGCTAGTTTACATTATTTATATATGTTATTTATCACATATTTAGTAGATGGAATATTATTTACATACACAGATGCATCTCATGATATCTAAGTGATATACAAGACATACATGTTACACATGGACATACAAATGTTGGTTCTCCCCCAACCTAGTGGCCATGCCAATATTCGGGGGCATATTATTCCAAAGTTTCGTTATTACATGTTATATCTTTCTATTATTTTTTTATCATGTTGAACTAACTATATTTATTACACATGCCTTGTTAATTAATCATTTATTACATAGTGATACATGATATGCCATTATATTATGATGTGACATTGCTATATATGGATGGTATAGACTAGTTCCTTATTCTATTTTCCATTGATGTTATTACTCTTTTAGGTGATAGGATATTTTGTGTTTCAATAATGTTTGTGGTCCTTGTCCTTATTTTTTGTGGCATTTTATGTCCCTTGTATGTGGCCTTTGGCCTTATGTGTGACATTATCATTTGCACTTGTTGAATTTTTTGACATTAAGGAGTGTCATTGTCTATATCATGCACTATTATTACATAGTATTATTCAGTTACACTTCTATTGTATGCTTCATTATTATATCTATCTATAAATGATACCTACATGCCTTGCATTTCATATGTTAAATACATTACTATCATGACATACTCTCCACATGATCAAATGATATTACATAATGTTATCTTTACACATGATATAATGTGATTAACACTAATTTTGAGATGAGTGACTTACATGATACATACATCATCTTCAAAAGGATACGTTATAATGGGCTTGTCATAGAGACATAAGCCTCAATGATTAGAAAATCAAATCAAATTAGAGTATAGATTTCAGAGATTCAAATGGTTCGAAAACATGATAGAATGACATATTGATACTGATTATAGGGGTATATTTCTTGTATATGCATTCATTTTACCGACACTTGAGCACATATTCATACACACTTGGGTGTATATTCATGGGTATATGCAAAATGATTTATATGAACAAAAATTATATGCATATATATACATACATATATGTGATACAAGTTCTCAAATTCAACATATATATGCATAACATTATATATTAGTTGGTTCATATTCAATGGGCATGATATTGATTCATGCACATACACAACAACACATTATAATTGAATGGAAAATGGTTGATGGGGGCATGATCATTGTTCATTCCATTTGAATCATTATTTTTTGTTTTTCTATGGAGCAAACTCGATCGAATTTGAGTGAAACATTATAATTTAATCTATATGCCATCTGAAGTGGCTGATTCACTTTCTTTGAAATAAATTATTCTGATAGTTCTCTCATTTACTTGTGTAGTAATTTATTTGAGTGAACTTCAAATAATGGTTCTCTCATAGTTATTTGGGCTAGTAAATTACGTACTTTTCCTCACACTCATGAGAGTTGGGGCATGTTACCTTCCCATATGAATATCATGCATATTTATACAATTTTGGGGCATGATCAACCTAACTCTCCGTGTGCTTCAAAAAGAAAGCATAGTTCTCTAATGCCTCAAAAAGGAAGCATCATATTCAAAAAGTTATATGGAAACATGGTTTATTGGCATATACATTTACTCCTTCTTTGACCTTCATTTTTTTTCAATTTCAGATTTCATTTTTTACATATGGACATTGACTACTTCATTTGCATTACAATTTTTTAAGAAAAAAATTTATACATTTGAAGCCATCTCCCAAATAAAAAGTGTGTTGTACACACTTAAGTGCATGTTATCCTTTTACTCTAGCAATTCCATTACTAGAATAAAAGGGAACATTTTTAGATACTAAAATTTGGTCTTTGGCACTTGATAATTCCAAGCTTGACACACATTTACCACATATAAATTGACAACTCAAAAAAGGTTATAATCTAACACCCTCTCACACTTGCATGTTATCTTATGATTCAACCCTTTTATTCTATTGTTATACACCTACATGAACCTCACTATCTATTTCAAACCTCTTAAATATCATGCACAAACATATTCAAATGCTCGGTTCAATCTACTTATACATAGGTTAGTTATACCACACCTAGTCAATCTTTCTAGTCGATACTGACTTGATCTGGTTAGTATTAACCTACTCCCAGCAACAATTATTCTCTAAAATCAAACCCATCCTTATGGTCAACCCATTATCTTAACATGTTGGTGATGTGATTAATTATTTAGTTAAATCCATATATAAATAAATCAAGGTCTCATTCAGAAGGGACTTGGCACTTATCTTATATAAATCTATACACTATTACACAATGAGTAAATCTTCCTTATTATTCTTAAATTATAAACCTATCTCTAGAATCAATCACAATCCAATTCTAAATCGTACCATATCTTACCCAAATCAATCATTTTAAAGTATCAAGACTAGTCATTAGTTGCATACACATAGTGGATGAGTATAATTTCACAATCACACTAGGTTGGAGAACTACATGTGGCTTGATTTTCATCCTTGGAGTTTGAATACATAGGCAACAATCAATCATCATATGGGGGGTAATTAGCATCAAATTAGTGCATTATATTTCCCCTTTTTTTACATGTTTTTATTCCTCACAAGAACATCTAGGGTTTTAAGGTAAATGAAGCTAATTTTTTTGATCTATGTGCATCATTAAGGTTTGGATTGTGCCCTACATCTACATAGGTATGTACTAACTAGTAGGTCAATATAAACTAACGATACAAACCCAATCACACAAAACTGACCATTTAGATAATGAATTAGTTATGGAATTGAATGAACGACAAGCTTGCTTATCTCTGATTTTCACTTCTAGAATATAATCATAGTTAGACACTCAACTACACAAACTAAGTATCATGATCTATTTATTAATTTATATATTTAACATGTTTCCTTATAAAATCAAAAGGATAAATCTTATTATTTTACATTCAAATATATGCTTTATCTAAATTACATTTCAAAGTTATATCTTAATTATAATAATCTCACCCATTAATCCAAATTAGGGTAAAACATAGATCAACAACATTACTAGGTCAAATGATTACCATTCATAGAATGGTGGTACAACTCCACATACCACACTACCACCAAGATGACATTGCACTTTATTACCAATCTCACCCCAAATGTGGATTAATCTATATACTTTTCATTCCACATACCTTTATCCCTCTTCATTCGGTTACATCAATGCATAATATTTGTCCCTTATCCCTACTATTTCATCCTTACATGGATCATATATGCATATCATGTCTTACATAATGATATATTTCTATAATTAAATACATATTCTACATATTTACTTGTTATTAAAACATCTAATCTTACCTTATATGATAACACATGATATGCACAACTCTTTCTTTTGTGATAAGTGATTGAATGGGTAGTTAAATCCCTCACCTCAAAGGCGAGTTGTTATCTAGACTATTATATATTGGATTATAGATTAAAAATTATAGTGGTTACAAATATTATATATTATAAATTTATATGTGGGGATTATGATTTACCAAAAGAGAATCTAACAGATTATTCTTTCACCAGCTACAAATTTATATTAGATAGTGATTTACCAAGAGAGACTAAGAAGCACTAGATGTCTACCTCCCTAATCAAGAATCATATATTAGTTTCAAGGATTATCTCTAACATCTTTGATTTTATAGGGTTCATTTTAAAACTCTTCAATGCCCAATTTTTAGTTTTTAGTTTTTCTCTTAAGAATTTAGGCTCATTTGAGTTATAATTTCATCCCTAAGCACTCGAGTTCAACTAAAATTTTAGTTATAGTCTTAAAAATATATAATTTTAACAGTGACAACATGTTTCACTAGCTAGTGTATTTAGTCCTCTTGCTTATTTTGAATTCATATTTTTTTATTATACTGACTATTGATCTATCAAGACATTGACTACTTGCCTAGATTCACATTTATTTGTAGATACACAAAATTTATGAACATCATACTTTGGGTGCACCCATTATATAAATTTATAGTCTTCATCCTTCCATCTGTATCAGGTAATACTTAGGTACACCTTTAATTTTTTATTTACTTTGATGAAAACCTACATTCACGCACACACATCAAAGTGTGGCATTATGTAGATACCTAATTTTTGTACATGACCTTTCTAAAAAATGCATTTGTCATGTTTTATCACATTTATCCCATTTGTGTACTATTATCTATTTGGGGAAACTTTCCACCCACATTGGACACCTTATGAACTTGATTCATCTTTATTACCTCATAAAAATCTTTAATCTATCAGTTGACATCATCATAATCCCATTCAATCATCTTCTATTTAGCTTGATCTCTATTTTAAGCTTTTTTACCCTTTGGGTTATAATTGATGGTTTACTGATTTTGGTTGGATCATAATCAATGGTCCACTAATTTTGACCCTCTTCTTTTTTTGGGTCCATTCACCCTAGGTTGATTTTGTTTTCCTTGATTACCTTTTCCCACTATATCTTATGGTCGACCTAAGTGTGTATATGTCCTAGAGAGCTCTATTTTTTTTGCTAGTTTATCTAGGGATATATCTTATGATGTTGTATTAGAAATCAAGTTGTTGAATCACACATTGAATCTATCCATTTCATACTTATCAAGTGTTGGATTAATTTTTCTCTCTTAAATCCTTATCAAGCTTCAAGCAACAAGGATTAATTTTTATCTCTTCATCAACTTCTATGAGAAGTTCTTCACATGTCCTATCTCTTTTAGTCATATCTGGTTCATTCCTTCAGTTGGATTCATGTACCATTTATAATTATACATAAGGAGGATTTTCATTGAAAATATTTCATCTAATTTTCATTTGAGTTACAAGTCTACATTCCCATTGTATTTAGAGTGCCTGAGAAAGTCAATTTTGATTTTCATTTCAAAAACCATGTAGATTGTGTTATGCGTAAATTTTTAGAATTCAAAGGGGTAAGAATGACCCAACCCAATGGGAAGGAAAATGACATTTTCAACTAATGTAGCATGTTTTTGAGACTAAATTTTGAGTTTTTATAGTACATCATGACAAATTGTTAGCTCTTATATTTGGCTATAAATTAGATCTAGGTCTGTTTGAAAGGTGTTTTTTTTCACTTTGTATTTTTTATTCACGTGGCATATTGGGAACTCATTTGACGATTTTCTAGTGTTTTGTATACACACCTACCATATTGACACTTTTAGATATATTGAGATACTTTTTATAAACTCCATAGTCAGCATTAAGGGGGGTGTTATGTACTATTAATGCTTCTTTAGTTGTTCAAGCATACTATGTACATAGTGATTGTTCTCAACAGATGCAAAGGTTGGTTTTTCCTTGGAGGAGCTCCATATCACTCCATTTACAGTCTGATTTTTTCCTAGAGGAGATCTATAACACTCTATTTCAATCATTTAAGCATTCATTTCATTTAGATAAAACATTTACCAATAGTCACTCTTGCTCACATAGCCAGATTCATGAAAGCTACTTTTGATTCATTCCATTAGAGGATTCATCATATTTGGAAAAAATTTACTTTAGTAGTTTCATTATTCTTTCGACTATTTCATTGTACATGGGTACCTCATCATACCTAGTTGTTGAGACCCATACTTATGAGCATAAGACTTCTTATTTTTTACCACATCACCTAAGTTGGCTTTTAGGGGGGATGTTGGAGTGTGTCATATTGACACTTGATGTGAATTCCACCTTAGGTAAATGTGTTAGCAAGGTGTGGTTTATTATGTGTACATAATTATTAAATGCACAATTAATGTGTTAGTTATCCTCACATATGTAAGAAGGTTTAGGTGTAACTTGGGGAATGATCTCACCTTTTACTCCATAAATAATAATACCTCACTCACCTCTTACTCCTCCTATATAAGGACCCTTTATGTTATTGTCAAAAATAATGGAGCTTAGAGTCATCTCCTAAGCTAGTGGATATGTAGTCTTGTAAAGAGTTATGTTATAGTGAAACTATTATTGGTTTCAAACATATATTATATATTACACATAGTTAAAACAATGTGTCTTTATTGGTGAATCTCTATCTCACTTGAATAATTTATGTGGATGGTGTTTATATTAAAAATCCATGGTATATGTTATCATTTTTAATATCAAGAAGCCTAAACATTGAGCCTACATTACATTAACATCAATACAAGTCTTATACCATCATATCTTGTACCAAAATAAGGTCACAGTGAAGCATATAACTATATTTGAAAACCTAGGGAAAGAGATGAAGTCATTTGTCTCATTTGGTTGGGAGCATTCACAGGCATTAAAACTACAATGAGCCTTGATTCTGATATGTGCATGATATGTATCTAAAACCCACATGTCAGAGGCTTAGGCCACTAAATATTGCACATATTTCATTCTTATGACATTATGGTGAATTAGGCTAATAGTCAAAAATATAAATTTTAGACAAATCTATAAAGCAAAACTAGGGTCTTGATCATCATCTACTTGTGAAGCAACCATAAAATTATAGAAACTAATTAGTATCAAAGGTCAAAATCATAGCTTAGGGTCATATCAACATCCAATTTCATATCAAGTCAGAATCAGAAAACTTTTGATTCTATCCCCCTCTCAATTTACACTCAAATTTTATGGATGTGGTCCAATTAACCTCATAAACTCATTTACAATCTTAAACTCTAATTATAGTGCCTAGGTGTGTATATTTAATTTTTCCCCCTCTCTTTCCATTACTATTTATTGTTCACTTATTAATCATACTTCGAGTCATGTATGTTAGCACGTTGGGGTTTTTTAATCCTGTATTATCCTACATTCCCTTGTCCACCCTTATTTTACTATTCCATAGTGGGATTTTTCCATAATGTCACTATTTAGGAAAATAATTATACATATGTATATATACATTACAAAGCCATGAAGGCTCCAAAATTTATTGATGTTAGTAAAACCTACCCATTGGATTTGATGGGAAAAGTCCCTCTTATTTTAGGATAATAAAGCATGATCCATGTCATGAGTTTTAAGTATTCAATTGTATGAAACCATGTGATGGAATAGCTTGGATCGAGGTGGTTATTACTACCGAAGTTACTCTTTACTATTTGATATCTTTACCTAATATTAAAACAATTTATCCTAAAGTGAATATAAACAATGGTGATATAGTACAAAAACTTTATTGATCAAAAGAAACATAAAAAAGGAGGGAAAGGAGGGAAAAAAAGAAAGTTATTTGATTGAAACACAAAATATATTTTTGATTGATTAATTTGTGAACTTTATTGTGTACTATAAACTGAGGCTTGCCTAACTCTATCTATGGCTTAGAGACAAACAAGTTTCAAACTCAATTATCATATGATTAACTTAAAATATTTTGATTTATGAAAACTTGCATTAACACATCTATTCATTAATCGTCAATTATAAAGAAGTATTTACTATGAAAATAATTGAACTAACACACACTCAGTCTAAATAATTTGTAAATTCACACATAATTTAATCTACTAATCAACCAATTCAAACATATCATGCACATTCAAAAATTTATAGAAGAAAACATAGTATGATTCATCTTGAATTTTCATAGAATTCTAATTTTATATCGCTAAAATATTCCTCTCTTAGAGGTGATACAAAGTGTTTTTTTATGATTGGATGGGTACCACCTCATCTCAATTTATAAATACATGTAAAGCTTTAAAAAAAAATTCTAAAAATAATTCAAATTAAAAAATTTAGGCAAATATTACAATGTGTTAAAAAATATATTAAATACAAAGTGTTTGTATGGTAACCAATCCATCTTACCAGAGTACATGGATGATGAATCACTATAACTTCCAAGTCAGATAGAACTTGTACTCTATACGAGGCTCACTCTATAAAAAAACATTGATATCAAATTGGAAAAAAAAAATTACCAAGGATGAAAGGTATCATTGCAAGGTACCCAAAAACTAGTAGAACCATAGTGAGAGTGAAGAAGAGAACATATAACATGTAGACATAGATTACAAAGCCAAGACTCAAGAAAATATAGTGAAAAATAGTCACATGCAAATCAGTCTTAGTTTTACATATAAATAACACATTTGGTCAATAGTGCAACATAAAGGACACTAACTTAGTGTGCTATTGACCAAGGATATAGTCCCTAGGGGTCCTATCAAAAAACCACTTTGTTACCTTTGTTGATATTCCATTTAAGGCCTTTTATGAGAATGTTCTTTCCAAGTCTCAGTGCTTTCTATAATGTTAAACTATTGCCAAGGCCATTTTCATCCAAGAAGTAAGATCCCTTCCCAAAATTTAGGTATTTATCCTTGATGATCCTAGTCCACTCATTGTCTTCCTTTATCACACTCTGACCTTGCTTTGCAAGGAGAGATTGGCTCATAAATTGTACCCTTCTAAGCCTTAATCCTCCTTTAAATACATGAGGACAAGCTTTGTTCAAAGAGATAAGTACGAATCTGAATCTGTCCTTTGTTACCCTCCAAAGAAAATTCTTCTAAATTTATTCAATCTGATCATCCACTTTTTTAGGAATGAAAAATAAGGACATGAAATAAACCAAAATACTTTATAGAAATATCTTAAGATTAACCTAAATTTTTTAATTTGAATTATTTTTAGAATTTTTTTTTAAAGCTTTACATGTATTTATAAATTGAGATGAGGTGGTACCCATCCAATTATAAAAAAACACTTTGTATCACCTCTAAGAGAGGAATATTTTAGCGATATAAAATTAGAATTCTATGAAAAGTCAAGATGAGTCATACTATGTTTACTTCTATAAATTTTTGAATGTGCATGATATGTTTGAATTGGTTGATTAGTAGATTAAATTATGTGTGAATTTACAAATTATTTAGACTGAGTGTGTGTTAGTTCAATTATTTTCATAGTAAATACTTCATTATAATTGACGATTAATGAACAGATGTGTTAATGCAAGTTTTCATAAATCAAAATATTTTAAGTTAATCATATGATAATTGAGTTTGAAACTTGTTTGTCTCTAAGCCATAGATAGAGTTAGGCAAGCCTCAGTTTATAGTACACAATAAAGTTCATAAATTAATCAATCAAAAATATATTCTGTGTTTCAATCAGATAACTTTCTTTTTTTCCCTCCTTTCCCTCCTTTTTTATGTTTCTTTTGATCAATAAAGTTTTTGTACTATATCACCATTGTTTATATTCACTTTAGGATAAATTGTCTTAATATTAGGTAAAGATATCAAATAGTAAAGAGTAACTTCGGTAGTAATAACCACCTCGATCCAAGCTATTCCATCACATGGTTAATCATACAATTGAATACTTAAAACTCATGACATGGATCATGCTTTATTATCCTAAAATAAGAGGGAGTTTTGCATCATACTATGTTTTCTTCTATAAAATTTTGAATGTGCATGATATGTTTGAATTGGTTGATTAGTAGATTAAATTATGTGTGAATTTACAAATTATTTAGACTGAGTGTGTGTTAGTTCAATTATTTTCATAGTAAATACTTCTTTATAATTGACGATTAATGAATAGATGTGTTAATGCAAGTTTTCATAAATCAAAATATTTTAAGTTAATCATATGATAATTGAGTTTGAAACTTGTTTGTCTCTAAGCCATAGATAGAGTTAGGCAAGCCTCAGTTTATAGTACACAATAAAGTTCATAAATTAATCAATCAAAAATATATTTTGTGTTTCAATCAGATAACTTTCTTTTTTCCCCTCCTTTCCCTCCTTTTTTATGTTTCTTTTGATCAATAAAGTTTTTTTACTATATCACCATTGTTTATATTCACTTTAGGATAAATTGTCTTAATATTAGGTAAAGATATCAAATAGTAAAGAGTAACTTCGGTAGTAATAACCACCTCGATCCAAGCTATTCCATCACATGGTTAATCATACAATTGAATACTTAAAACTCATGACATGGATCATGTTTTATTATCCTAAAATAAGAGGGAGTTGATACCATTATAATCCTTTAGTACTTTAAACATGTGGTGATACTACTCTTATGCCTAATATGGAAATAGGGATGAATAAGACTGATTTTCTCACTTGTGAGTTGTTAGGTTTATCTTAATTATGTTTTAAAAAATATAGAGATTACTAAAGCTAAGTTTTACTTCAATTCATTGCATCTTTAGTGGAGTCTTAGAGGCCCCAACTTGGGAAGTGCCAGCTTTCTGAGCTTGTAGGGATTTTTTGCATGCCTAATAATCTTCTTCTATTTAAGATATATTGACAATAGGTAATCTAAATAATGAGTCTGTCTTGGCCAACTGCTATACATGGCTAGTTAAGAGATTATTTAGTGTGCCTTTCATAGCAACTTACCATTCTATATTCTCCCTTGTATAACTCACTAAATGAATGACTTGAGTGTTAACTCCCTTGTTTTCCTCCTGGACTCTATTTTTTAACTCAACATAAAATTAGCCATCTTGGTAGAAATTCAACAAAAGACTCTTATTTTTTGGTTCAAACAATGAAATAATCCTCACATCCTAAAGTAATTCCAAATTTGTGCTAGAGGCACTATCAATGGCATTAATAATTCTATGCATCTCATCTTCCCATTCTTACATTGAGGTCTTCATATGAATCATCCAGTTATGGTAGAGCCTAATATTATACAAGGTCATAAGCTTGAGATGTGGTAACATATTTTTCTTTACAACTTAGTTTAAATTCCCCAAATTATCATAAAAATTTTACAATGTGATCCTAGAAAATATTTGCATTATATTGTCAAGGTATGTTATTATATTTGGCATGAAAACTCTTCATTAGGCTCATACAAGGAATTGTGTGCCTCATTCACTTATTCAATAAGTATTTTAGGTAATGTGGCCTTTGTTTGGGTTTCCAATATTTGTATCTTATATTTCATTCCTTAGAAAACCCTATTTGCCAATTCACCTATTGCAACCACTATGGACTCAGGGTCCTCTACATACTCCTCTCTCTCCTAACTTAGCCATCCTTATCCTTGTTAAAGAAAAGAGTTCATATTCAGTATCATGAAAATTTGAAGTATTCCCTTTAGTAATTTTTATTCTAGTCACTTAAGTTTCCCAGTATGTTGTTCAAAATCCGGTTTTACTCTACTTGGGATAGATGGTAGTCGATGAGGGTGGTGTGGCCAATGTGGTTGGAGATGGATGGAATGGAGGAGGTATAGGAAAAAAATAATATAGGGTCAATCATTACAAAGGTTATGGATGTGGTGAAAACAAGGGTCTATGTTGTTCAAGGAATGGAAGGTGGTGGAGTAAAAGGTACAACTAGAGGAGGAGAGACTATTGTTTCCATTTGAATAGTAGGTTGATGGGTTACCAATTAGGTTGGATCTAAAACAATAGTGTCTATCTTATATTTCCATTGGGTTATTTTGGTTTTGATATGGAATGTGTAATAATACTAGGAAGCCTATCCATAACAATGGCCTTTGAAGTTGGAAAAATTATGAATGAGTCCACTGTAGGCATTGTTCCCCTGGACGAGTCCGCTAGAGGGAGTTATTTATTCAATGTAATTTTAGTGACTATAATGGAATAAATTGTTGTCACATTACCTAAGATGGGTGACATTGTTTTTTGGATGAGAGGTTGGGCTTGACTAGCCACATGTAGAGCAGTCACTGGAGGGCATTGAGTAATGGTCATTAGTGCCAGCTACCTAATGTATATATTAGTCACAAGGATTGTATTTTATGTAGCAGTTGATATGGCCACCCCAACTTAAGGCATTGGATAAGGAGTGTCTAATGGGACATATTTAAGTGGGGGCATTGAGGGAGGAGGGGTAATTATATATGCTCCACTACTTGCATGGTATTAGGGGAATGATTGTTTGAAACTACAATTAGAGGAAAAAGAGATTGAGCATAATAGGATGCAAATGATTGTGTTACCTATTACATGGGGATTTTTATCTTGGAAAGCATTAGTGGAGGTAAGTCCTACAACACTATTCTTCATAGGCTAGCCTTTGTACCTATGTAATCACCATGAACCTTAGAGGTATTCAACCTCTCCTCTATTTTTTTGGGTTGTTTTGATTCAGGAGGTACACATATAATGATAATAATGTGCATCTTCATTCTCACATATTCATCATCTTATACATTAATGAATACCCAATAATGAGGGTGGTGGCTATTATTATATATAATTGACACCTTCCTTCTTAAAGCCTTTATGTGAGCCTTCATGTTTCCTCTTGGGTCCCAGTGGTGTAGGTCATAATCATCTAAATTAACAGATTATCTATGTGTTTTAGATGAATGCAGAGGTATCCATACTTTGAAAACTATTATCTTATGGAATAAATTTGATGAAGTCTAGATTATTGTATCAGTAGTAGGTCATCCTTATATTCAACATCCTCTAATATATGACTTTCTCCTTCATGTATTGGTTTGATTTTGTCAACTTATTTGTAGACTATAATGTAATGTTTAAACCTCATCCCCAAGACATCTCAAATGAATTGAGTATCTATGAATATGTGTGAAGTGTTGAATGAGAACATGTAAGAATACAAGGCTAGGTAATAGTCTAATCTATCAACTTTATTTTTTATTCACATCTCAATTTTTAAATATATTCTTAGTTTTGGAAACCTTGACATTTTTGGAGGCAGTTTGATCTATGTTAACCTGTTTAAGGATAGATGGAAAGAAAAATGACTAAAATTTTGTGTTGATGTTTACCTTAATTATTTATAATGATCGAGTGATATTGATGGTTCATGTGGTTTAAATTTTAAAGGTGACATTTTGTATTTATTTAGAGGTTTTTTTCCCATTACAATTAGATTTTAACTTGTTTTTTTCTAGCTTTAGTGAAGTGATCATGGACCATACATGTGTATTTATTTTTCTCATCGTGTAAACCTTGTTTTTAACTTAGTCGATGTGTAAATACCTTCAATATTACCCACATGTAACTTTATAATTATTTAATATTTGCAGTCATCAGGTTCATAAATGGTGTTATATGGTATACTATTACAAGGTTACAAAAAATTGGACACATAACCTTCCTTGGTTAGTTTGCACTTTTATGATTATTGATCTTTGTGTGATCCCATAGCAACTTTGATGAACATGTGAAATAGTATGGTGACATGGGTCCTATCATGATTGCTTCATAGTCACTGTTGACTGTTAGGAACTACTGAGTATGATTGATTACTTTTGTATAAGCAACTAAACACGAAATTTAACCAAAAGTAACAAGTAACTAGAAATCAGAATCAACAAAGAACATGAGATACAAGAAACAATGAAAATCTGTATTAAACTCTTCCAGAATACAATGAAAAAATCACACTCTTCCACCACACCTCTTAGGTGTACAGTATTTCTCTCAAGAGTTCTCTCTCTCAACCAATTACTACAATAGATCTTCTTGATCTTACACACCTTGTAGATCTAAATGATCTTACTCACAACTTTCTTGGATGATTACAACATGCCCCATGGGTCTCTTAAATAGGATCCAAGGCATACAATAATTAGACATCCCAATTACAATAATTAGAAACACAGACCCAAGACTTAAATTAGTCTTCACATGCAAACACTTGGACCACCTAAAATTAGACGAGTCTAATTTTGGAAACGCATGCAATCGCATGCACACACACAGGTGACTGACATCAGTTGCTGTCAGTCTGCATATGACCGATGTCAACCGATCCCTGACTGATGTTGGTAGCTTTTGGTCCATGCCTGACTGATGTCAGTAACACTATCAATGTCAGTTACTGGTAAAAGCCCAGCAACCTCCACAAGAGCTCAACAGTGAAGCTTTTAGCTCCACAACTCAACAATCTCCCACTTCGAGATAAACAGCTGCACCTGTACCTATACAACAACATCCTCTGTCTTGTTTTTTTGGTTTGCATCTCCATCTTCAAGATCAATCTTGAAGACCAACAAAAGTTGAATGAAGATTCAACTTCTCCTTTGTTACCAACTTTGTTAACATATTTGCAGGGTTCTTATCCGTATGGATCTTTTCCAGCTTCAACTGTCCATCCTCCAATACCTGTCGAATGAAGTGGTACCTAAGTTGTATATGTTTGGTTCTTGAATGAAAGGCTGAATTCTTTGCCAAATGAATTGCACTTTGACTATCACTGTACAATCTACAACTCTCTTGCTCCTTTCCCAACTCTTTCATGAACCGTGTCATCCATATCATTTCTTTGCTAGCCTCTGTGACTGCAATGTATTTTACCTCTGCAGTAGGCAAGGCAACAACCTTCTACAACTTTGAAATCTAGTTAACCGCCATTCCACCAATAGTGAACACATATCTTGTGGTGCTTCTCCTGCCATCTAAGTCACCTGCCATATCCGAATCTACATACCCATGTAGAGAAGTGCTTGACCCTGCATAGCATAAATACCTGTTGCTGGTCCCTCTCAGATACCTGAGAATGCACTGAACTGCTTTCCAGTGTTCCTTTCCTGGATTGGCCATAAACTTGCTGACAACTCCCATTGCTTGGGCAATATTAGGTCTGGTACATACCATAGCATACATTAAGCTCCCAACTACTGAAGCATATGGAACTTTGCTCATGTACTCAACCTCATCATGTGATTTCAGACACTGTTCTTTGCTCAACTTGAAGTGTCCATCCATAGGTGTGCTTACCAGTTTTGCATCCTGCATATAGAACCTCTCCAACACCTTATTCACATAATCCTCTTGAGACAAAATCAGCCTGTGATTTTTTCTATCTCTCTTAATACTCATGCTAATGATTTTATTTGCTACTCCTAAATCCTTCATGGCAAATGTGTGAGCTAATTTTACCTTTAACTCAGTAATTTCTTGCATGTGTGAATCTGCAACAAGCATATCATCCACATACAATAACAAGATAATATAATGACCATTATCCAATCTGGTAAAATAAACACAATGGTTAGATTGACATCTACTAAAACCATGCTCAGTCATAAACCTGTCAAACCTTAAATACCATTGTCTTGGAGCTTGCTTAAGACCATATAAGCTTTTCTTCAACCTGCACACAAGTTTCTCCTTACCTATGACCTCAAAACCTTCCGTCTATTCCATATATATCTCTCCATCCAAATCTCCATGAAGAAACACTGTCTTAACATCAAGCTGCTCAAGATGCAAATCCTCAATAGCAACTAAAGACAATACAGTCTGAATAGAAGTCATCTTTACTACAGGAGAAGAAATTTCACCAAAGTCAATACCTGGTTTCTGTGCAAATCCCTTTACTACCAACCTGGCCTTATGTCTCATTTGTCTATTCTCTCCTTTCTTTAACCTGTATACCCATTTGTTTTTTAGTGCTTTCTTTCTGGCTGGCAACTCAACCAAATCCCACATTTGGTTCTCTTTCAAGGAATCAATTTCCTCATTCATGATATGCTCCCACTGTTTCCTAGATTCTATCTGCATTGCCTCATCAAAAAAATTTGGTTCTCCACCATCATTTAGCAATACGTAGTATAAAGAAGGGAAATATCGAATTGGAGGTTTACTTACCCTTACAATCCTTATGGGCATTTGAGACTCATCCACAGCTTGCTGTCTGACCAAATTCTCTGTCAGTGACTGATCTCAGTCATCTTTTTGTCTGTACCCGACTGACGTCAGTTCTACCTGACCACTGACGTCGGCTCCCTGACCGACGTCGGTCTTTGTTAGACCATCGATGTCGGTTCCCTGATCGATGTTGGTCTCTGTGTTTTCTTGTGACTGATGATTTTTACCTACGAGCTCATTTTGGATCATTACCTCATCCAAATCAAGATTGCCCTGCTCAAAATTATTTAGTTTCTTGAGTTGATCACTGTACATCACCTTTTCATTAAAAACAACATCACGGCTTCTGATTATTTTGTTAGTTTCTAGATTCCACACCAGAGCCATAACCAATAAAAGTGCACCGCACGGATTTAGCATCTAGCTTCTTTCTATTTTCTTTATCAATGTGCACAAAAGCTTCAGAATCAAAAACTCTGAGAATTGAAAAATCTACCTTTTTACTTGTCCAAGCCTCTTCTAGTATTCCACCATCCAGAGTAGTAGAAGGTCCTCTGTTAATCAGGTACACTGCAGTATCCACAGCTTCTGTCCAAAACTTTAAGGGCAAACCAGCATGCAACCTCATACTCCGTGCACACTCCATAATTATTCTATTCATCCTTACAACAACCCCATTTTGCTAAGGTGTCCTTAGAACTGTCCTTTCCCTATGTATTCCACTCATAAAATAGTAACTGTTGAATTTATTGCTGTAGTACTCACCACCATTGTCAAATCTAAGGCACTTCAATCTCAAACCTATTTCATTCTCAACCAAAGCTTTCTATTTCTTAAATGTGTCAAAAACATCAGATTTCCTCTTTATGCAATAAACCCATACCTTTTTTGTAGCATCATCAATGAAAGAAACATAATACTATGATCCTCCAATAGAAGCTACCTGAGCTCGTCCCCACACGTCTGTGTGAACAAGCTCCAACCTGTACTTCTTTGTTGACCCAGTCTTGAGAAACCTCACTTTCTTCTATTTTCTAAAAACACAATGCTCACAGAAATCTAGATCTATGCTTTTCAAATATGAAAGATTACCTTTTGACTTAAGAACATTCATTCCCTTCTCACTCATGTGACCAAGCCTATAGTGCCACATCTTTGCATCTACATCTGAAGTAGATAAAACAGAAGGAGAATAGTCAGTAATACAATTACACAGATAAAGAGTACCTACTCTTTTACCTCTTGCTAATACAAGTGCACCCTTGGAAACTTTCTAAGATTTTGCTGTGAGAGTTACTGTGCAACCCTCATCACCCAAATTCCTTGTAGAAATCAAATTCCTCTTCAAGATGGGTACATGCATGACATCTTTCAACACCCATGTGTTGCCATTCTGCAATTTTAGCTACACTTTTCCTTTGTCAATAATTTGACAAGGCTCACCATCCCTTAAATAAACTTTTCCAAAGTCTCCATGGACATAATCATCGAAAAATTCTCTATTTGGGGTTGCATGGAAAGAAGCACCAGAATCTAAAAGCCATGATTCTACTTGACTACCTAAAGAAAATATAAGATCATCCTGTGCAACAATACCTACAACATTTGCTTCTTTATTACCTTCTTGCTGATTTTCTTTGTTATCCTTCAACCAACAGTCTTTCTTTGCATGTCCTTTCTTTCCACAATTCCAGCAGGTTATTCTGCCAGATCTAGATCTGGATCTCCTGCCTATTTTTGACCTTGATTTCCCATGCTTGCTCTTCTCTCTTTGCCTTCCCCTGCTTTCAATACTTAAAGCATTTCCTGATGTTTCACCTGTGCTTTTCTTGCAAATTTATTCATTCAAGATTACACTAACAACATCTTCAACTTTCAAGATATTTGAAGCAGATGCAGTATTACTTACCGCCATTACCAAGCTGTGCCAGCTTTTAGGTAAAGAACATAAGATCAAGAGAGCCTTAACTTCATCATCAAAAGCTATTTTGATTGAATTCAATTGATTTACAATTTCATGGAAATCATTAAGATGACTATATACAGATCCACCTTCCAGCATTTGCAAACTAAATAATTGCTTCATAAGATATACCTTATTCGAAGCTGAGGGTTTTTCATATAAGTTTGCTAGAGTATCCATTAACTCTACCATTGTCTTTGCCTGTGATAAATTAGAAATCACAGAAGATGCCAGGCTCAACCTTATAGATCCAAGAGCCTTTCTATCAAGAACATTCCATTGTTCATCTTGCATATCTGTGGGCTTGCTGTCAACTCCACCCAATGGTAAAAATAGATCTTTCTGATACAGATAATCCTCTATCTGCATCCTCCATAATTGATAATTCTTGCCATTAAACTTCTCCATTCTTAGCTTACTTTCTTCTGCCATTGCTTTGCTCCCACTCAAACAAAAACCCCTATGAGTGACCTGTAATCAACACACACTAACCCGATCTGATACAACCTATTAGTAAACCCAAGCTCTGATACCACTTGTTAGGAACTACTGAGTACAATTGATTACTTTTATATAAGCAACTAAACACAGAATTTAACTAGAAGTAACAAGTAACTAGAAATCAGAATTAGCAAAGAACATGAGATACAAGAAATAATGAAAACTTGTATTAAACTCTTCCAGAATACAATGAATAAATCACACTCTTCCACCACACCTCTTAGGTGTACAGTATTTCTCTCAAGAGTTCTCTCTCTCAACCAATTACTACAACAGATCTTCTTGATCTTATACACCTTGTAGATTTAATTGATCTTACAACTTTCTTGAATGATTAAAACATGCCCCATGGGTCTCTTAAATAGGATCCAAGGCATACAATAATTAGACATCCCAATTACAATAATTAAAAACACAGACCCAAGACTTAAATTAGTCTTCACATGCAAACACTCAGACCACCTAAAATTATACGAGTCTAATTCTAAAAATGCATGCAATCGCATGCACACACACAGGTGATCGATGTCGATTGCTGTCGGTCTGCATATGACCGACGTCGGCTGATCTCTGACCGATGTCGGCAGATTTTGGTCCACGCCTGACTGATGTCAGTGACACTGCCAATGTCGGTTACTGGTAAAAGCCCAACAACCTCCATAAGAGCTCAATAGTGAAGCTTTTAGCTCCACAACTCAACATTGACAATTTTGACCCTACAGGTCAAATTGTCACCTCTACCATTTGAAACTTGCATAACCATGCCTTTTGTCTAAGTGTCAGGAATTGGTCTTTTCAATTTTCTTGAAGGGGTCATCTTCAAACAATTTGAAGGAATTGGGATTTTCCAAAAGTCTAAAGGAATTGACATTTTCAAAATCCTAAAAGGCCTTTTCAACTTTTCCAAAGAATGGGCCACTTCAAAATTTTAGAAAGGCATCTCCAAAAGGTCGAAAGGTATAATTCTTTTAGAAAAAGGGTTCACTCAAGAATTATGAAGGGTTATTTTTACTTTGGAAAAGTCATTTACATAAAGCCCGAAGGGAATCTTCAAAAGTAGGGGCACTTTTTAACTTTTTTGAGAGGACCATTCCAAATTTTCCAAAGGGACTTTTCAAATAGTTCGATGGGTCATTTCAATTTGCTAAAGGACCATTACACATTTTTTGAAGGGCAGTAGGACCTTTGCAATTTTTTTGAAAGGGTTTTTTCTAGAGCAAGAGGACCATTATAAAAGGTCTGAAGGGTATGTTATATAAATTCAAAAGGCACTTCTAGGGAACGGTCCATTACATTTTTTCGAAAGGGACACTTGCAAGAAAATTGAAGGGTTCATTTTTTTGGAGAGGTCCATTTCAATTTTTCCAAAGAGATCTTTTCCTTTGGGAAAGTCTATTGCAAGAAAGTTGAAGGGTATATGCCCTTCGAACAGAGATATTTTCAAAGCTAAAGAGGACCATTCCAATTTTTTTGAAGGGACATTTTCAAAAGGGCAAGGCAATTTTTCCAAAGGGTAAGTGGACCGTTACAATTTTTCTGAAGGGTTATTTTCCTTCGAAAAAGTCCTTTACAAATTTTTCGAAGGGAAAGAGACCATTTCAAAAGTTCTGAGAGGCCATTTTAAATTTTTTGAATGGTCCATTACATTTTTCTGAAAGGGCATTTTCATGAATTTGAAGGGAAATTTACAAAAGTTCATATCATGAATTCCTTCAAACTTTTTATCTAAAGGAATTGTCCATTACAAAAACTTTGAAAGAAAAGTCCTAAGGCCAAAAATCCCAAAACAATTCCTTCAGACAATTTATCCAAAGGAAATGAAAGAAGAACTCTTCAAAAATTATGAAGGGCACATTTCAAAATCCCGAAGATCATTTTCTTTCAGTCGAGGGTCCATTGCACAATCTTGAAAGGATATGAAAAGAAGGTCAAAGATAGATTTCTTTCAAAATTTTTGTCCATAAGAAATAAATAGAAATAATTCCTTTGAAATTTTTGTCTGAAGGAAATGAATAGGGAGATAAAACGTAGACTTTTTGTCTGAGGAAAGGTCGAAAGGAAATAAAGAAGAGCCTGAAAGAAAAGTCTCAGACAAATTGTCTATAGGAAATAGATAGAAATGAAGTGGCCAAAAACATAAGTTTAAAGGAATTAATGATGGGCCCACAAACATCAAGTTTGAGCCCCTACAAGTAGCCATTAGTCAAGTTTTCAAAAGGTTCACCAAGATTGTTGTGAGCTTGACACTTGTCAATATCTAGCAAGGAGATCAATGGATGAGAAAAGGCCAGCTTTTCAAAAAGATCTTAGTGGGATTTTGATAGCTAATCAATAAAATCCAATGAGGAATTCTCCTTTTGACTCCTATGATGTGGTTCACATCTCACATACAGAGCATGCAAAGTGACCCAAGTAAAATTAGATGCATCCAGGATAAGCATGAACATGCAACAAGTTTTAATCAAGGATTAAATCATCCACACTTGGCAAAGACATGTAGTTGTCTTCAAGCACGACTCTCTCAATTCCAAAGGGAGACTCAAATGCACGAAGGTTACAAGGAGTTTAGCATTAGAATAAGTAAACAAGGAGTTCAATCTAAGTTTTTAAACCATGTATTTGATGTTCTCTTGGATTTTCCATTCACCTCTCACTCATCAAGGTCATTTTTCATGCAAGCAAAGGTTATCTATAGTTAATTGGTCAAAGCTTCAATTGACTGTTTGTTCAAGTCATGCTTATCTCCTAATCATCTCATGCATTCAATGATCTAACTCAGCTTTAAGTTCAATCAAGAGGCATATTCCTTTGAAGGTTGTGGTGTGGCTTTCCATGCAAGATAGTTTAACTTTTCAAAGTTGGGCCCACCATACTTTTGAAATGTCAAAGAGCTTTTCATACAGGACATAAGACAAAAAAATATTAACAAAAGGCTTGATTATTTTTAGATAGCTCAAGTTGGACTTGTAAGATGTGGGAGTTGATCTCCTCTTCTATTTTTAGTGCCAATCTTTTGTTTGTGTATGATTTTTCTATATAAGTTACGTTTTTAGCCTTAAATAAAAAATCCCTCTTTTGGAAAGATCAGCCTCTGCCAAAATTTGAGTTATGTAACCTTTTCAGATAAATAGAAGGACTATTTTCAGATTCTAGGATACTGGTATAGTGTATTTATGTTAGTGATTTGCATATGTGATAGAATTTTCTTCCTTGTCAAGTCTTGATCCTTACCTATTTACTATTTGATTAGATTATGTAGGTCATGTTATACATTTGATGTCTTTGGCTGAAGTTACAACGGATGCAAGTGGCTGGTTAGTGATTTGAATCAAACCTATTCCCTCATTTACCTCAAGTTTTGATCTCTAGATAGAACCTTTTCATGAAATATTGATGCATAGGAGTCAATTAGAATTGAAAGTTCAGTCTTTTTCTTGTCTAATCAGTGTTTTTAGGAGCTCAAATTGAGTGGATGAACCAAAATTTAGGTGTATCACCATTATTAGATAAGATTTTTCCTTTAGTTTTCTTTCTTCCCTTTTCCCAATAGTTTGTAGCATAGATTAGAGATCCTAATTGATACACCAAAGGGAGATAGCACTTAGAATCTAGAGACTCATTATGTTGATTAGGCTACCCACAACATAGGATTGTTTCCATGTTTCAACAGACTATGAAGGCTTGAAACTACCTTCACAAGGGTGTGAGTCTGATTGACAATAGTCACACAATATCAAGTCCCTTAAATTTTCTTTATATTTATGTGTTATTTGAAGTATTGAGTGTGAGGATATGACACATAGAACTTTGGGATTTAGTCATTACTTTGATTTAGTTATCTTTATGTAGGCCACTTTTATTAAACTATAATAATGTGACATGTAGTAGTCAGTGACTAGCTCAGAGTGCTCAAAATTATAATCTTCATAATTTTGAAGTGTGAGTTTTATGATGATGTGAAGGCACTAAAATGTGACATGTAGTCATATGGGACAAATATGTAGCATGCTCTGAATGGATCTAATTTTCACATCTATTTTTTTATATACAAGGAGGTGTGAGGAATGTGTAATGTGTGTTGAATGAGATTGATACAGTTAATATGTTGTAATAAGTTCATAATCATGCAGTTTTGGGACATAGTGTAAAGAAATATGAAGAACATGTAAGAATATGAAGAGACTTGAGTACCAAAAATCATAAGTTAGAAATTATTTGGGTAAGAAAAATAAATGAGAATGTCAGAGTGGGACACAATCAAGGATCAAATGGATAGGATTGAATACATAGAGATGAATATATATGGAGTATAAAAATCATGAAGACATGAGAGGAGTAAAATCGCAATGTGTAAAATCATTCAAATGCAATAGCATTCCTAGTTAGTTATCCAAAAGTATATAGGAAGGTTTATTATATAGGTGGAATATAGACATGTCCTCACATCCTCATTAATGTGAGATTATCTTCCCTAATGACTTTTATTACAAAATTAAGTGACACCTAAGTAAGTTAACTAGATCATGTAGGTAAAACCACATAGTGGGAAAAACCCTACACTAACACCCCCCTTAAGAATAGCTTAGGTGTGTAGAAGAATTGGGTCCTAACATAAAGGCCTGATGAGTTACCTAAGTACATAACAAAATAGATAACTAATAAGCCCCCATAGAATATGTTGAAGCTTTATGTAGTAGATATCATAAAATTACCAAGGTCTATGATGAGATCCTCTGCCTAAAGACTGAAGGCTTCATCTTAATCAAACAATGTTTTTTCCCTTTGTTAAAGGAAGAACATGATGTGTGTACTAAAATTCTGCCCATTCCATAATAGAAAATGAAGGCAATAGTATGAATATCTTTGAATACGATCCAAATATAAAATGTGGCATAGGTCTAGCAAGATCGTGTAAAAAAATTGAATGTAATGCCATTGAAGTGAACCTATTATAAGAAGGACATGGAACATTCATTGAAATAATGTCTATGTGAAGTATGGAGCATGGATGTACAACTCTCAAAACTGAATAAGATATTATATATGAAGCATGAGGATCTACGTAATGAGTATCTATAGGAAGATATCAGTCATCATTGATCTCAATTGGTGTAATCACACTGTCAATTAATATGAGATGATCCTCTAAAGAATAAATATGTGATGTATCTGAAAGAGCAAAATCCTAAATATGAATTGATGTATATTCTGCAAAAAGAAAATTAAGGTCAGGCATAATCTCATCCATTAGTGGTGGCTTGACATAAGGAAGAGCATTGTCCACCATAGATGTGTCATCATAATAAATAGAAGTAGGAGGAGAGAGTATAATAGTCTCTAAAGAGATAATATAAAGAGGAGGAATAGTGATATAAATATCAAAAAGATCTTTGAAAAGAGTCCGAAGAGTGTTTTAAATAGTGGAGGGACACTATGTATACTCTACATGGTGGTGTAGATCCCACAAAATGTGCATGAATAAGTGACCATAGACATAGTCATAAGAGTTGGCCCAGTCACTGTGTTGAAAAGGTTTAGTGGGGGCATGAATCTATCCATATAAAAATGCAATAAGGTCCTTCTCCGTGACCAAGCATTCCATGTACATCCATCAAGAAGCATAGTTCTTTCCAAGAATAACCACTAGAGTAAAATCAGCTATCCTCATTTGGCATATCTCAAGGTGAGCCAACATGGTCACAAGTAACCATTCATACTCAATATGATGGACATCAAGCTCATCTAAAAATGCATCTAAGTGAGTAATTAGTGTTATAGTCACCAAATTCCCCTTGATATTGCATAGGTTGGCACTTTATAATTGAGTGCATATATAATCAACACATTTATGTGCATATATATTCAACACAATATATAAGTAACACAAATGAAACTTCCTTGAAACTATATAAGTTAAAATCTACAAGCTAATAATATTACCAATGTGTAGATCTTCAAAAAACTTGTATTTTCAAAAAATGACACCTCAAAAGTAGTAACAATTTGAAAGTTATGCACGTTTGAACTTATGGATGGCAAGAGAAATTCCACTTTGTAAAATTTGAAAAAAAATTGCCTTCCAAAAATAATTTTTTTGCTTTGCTAAAAAACTTGACTCAAATTTTCATTGAAAATTTAAGCTCCCTTGGGTTGGGTGTGACCAAGGTCATAATTCCTCATGTGACCAAGGGCTAAGGGTGTGGATGAATGCTCCTTCCTTGGACCCCAAAAATTACTTCATTTTCTCCATTAATGGTGTTACACCTTTAGTAAACTTGACGTCCTCTCACAAGTCATAGCCCAAACAAGGTGTTCACATCCAGGTATAGTCACTATGTTGCTATGTAAAAAAATAACATGTACAACTACCAAATCCAAGGAATGAGTATGACTACCAAATTTAAGGAAGGACTAGCATAGCAAAAAAATAGGTAGTAGGCGGGTCACGAACCTAAGCTGAGCCATAGATTCTAGAAAGAAGGTCATGAACTATCACTTAGTGTAAACATCTAATTCCTATCACTGTGATGCCAAGATTGCAAATCTAAATGACTTCCTATAATAATGCACAAATTAGACCAAAATCACCAAAACATTATAATTTAGTCGTACATATCATGTACATACACCAATTCATGTCCATGTATTCCTAATTTGGGCAATGCATTTTATGAAATTGTTATCTTCTCCTAATTCACTTCAAGTCAAATTACGACTAAGTAAAATGATGTTTCAAACCATTGAAATCCTCTAATTCGGTCACATATGTTACGTCCATGTGCCAATTCACATATATACCACCCTAACTAGGGTATTACCATATACACAATTGACACCTTCCTCTAATTCAACTCTAGTAAAATTATGACTAAGTAAATTGATATTTCCAACCATTTTGATTAAACAAGCAACCAATTTCCAAGAATTACAAAATGACTAAGTAAAATCATTCAAGCAAAGCAAATTTTATTAAGAACTTAAGTGAGAAATCCATGGAAAGTTATTATCTATTATTGGAAATTCATAATTCAAAATATTTGGGCCATGATGTCACCCACAAGGCATTAATGGACATAAATATTAGTATTAAGAATGTTTTACTATGATCATATTTATTACTTGTCCCTCCAAAATTAAATGGATTTGTGACCCTTCATCTTGATCTTGAGATGGAGGGACACAACTAAGTTAACTCATTTTGGAAAAGCTATAAATACATGAGCCATGGCCATAACCTTTAAGCTTTTTTTGTATAATGTTATTACGCAAAAATAACTTCAACAAGCTCCTTTTGGTGTAGAAAAACTATGCAAAAATATCACTACAGAGCTTCACTCATCCTTTCAACATTGATAAAATCAAGATCCAAAGCCATTGGTGCAAGGAGAGATGTAGGGAGATGTTTGTGCTACTGCATTAACAAAGACTTGGAGCACCAAATCTAGGCACACAAATGTTTAATGGATTGATCTTGGAGGAGGGCCACTTGGGGAAGGCATTTTTCATTTTTTATTGTCTAAGCTTATTAACTCCATTGATTCATGCCAATCGAGGGAGTATGCCTAACATGATAGTTCTTTATGTTTTTGTCATTTGTTTTATGTATTGAATACATGAACTAACTTGCTCCGTAATCTTATTCTACATTTTGGCATGCCCAGTGAGATGACAACCCATGAAATTCTTATAGTTACTTCTTATCATCTTCTTTTATCAGTTTTAATGCTAACTTTTGTTAAAATTAGGTAAAAATTGAATATTTTTCATTCTCAGTCCATTGACTATATAATTGTGAGTTTATCTCCTATGTATCTACAAATTTGGAGTTAGAAACAGTGAAATCATGCTAGAAAACTATGAAATCCCTTTAATAAATTGTGAAATCATCCCTATTTTGGACCTCCACTACATATTTATGAATTCAAAGAGTTTATTTATGAAATTGACGTTGGTATCTGTGAGTTCATTCATAAGTTTTAGGGTTTTTTTGGTTTTTTGTAAAATTGTATATTTGAAGCATCTAACTATGAAATCACTATCTATATTTATGAAATCATTCTATTTTATCATATATTTTTTTAGGTTTTATACGAAATTACAAAATTTTAATGAATTCACAACTGTGAATTCATTGTAAAATTATGAAATCATAATCAAAACTATGAAATGGTTCTACTATGTTTCTATGTTATTGTAGGTTCTTTTATGAAAGTGTAAAATTGATGAATTTATAACTATGAAATTGTTTGAAAATCAAAAAATTAGTGAGCTTAATTATGAAATCACTAGACAGGGTAGTGAAATTGGTAGGGTAAGTTATGAAATCATCTAGGTAACTGTGAAATCGGTTTTATAGATTTTCTATGCTTTCTATTTTCTTGTGTTTTTTATTAAACTATAATTTCATAGTTTACACATGACTTTGTAACTATGAAATCATTCTAGAGGACATGTTTTTAAGGTTTTAAGCTAATTTTTAGGTAGCCTTTATTATCTAATTAAAGTGCAAATTAATCCTCTAATGCTTCTAGCAGGGAATTAAACAAAAGATAAGAATTTTAACATATTAATGCAACCATTTCACATTGTCTTTTGGTGCTTTAAAAACTCATGAAAATAACTTTGTTTTGTTTTATCATTTTAAATTTATAAAGAAATGCCAAATTTCAATCACATTTCCATAAGTGTTTAAAAAGAACAATCACCTTGCTTTTTATTTATCATTTTTTCAAAACACTTAGTTTCATTTTAGTAAAGCTTTGCATGTATTCTCTCCCCTTGTCCCCTTTAGGAAATTTGTGTGACCAAAAACACATTTTTTTGCTTATTTTGTTGATTCAAACCTAAGGAAATGTCATGTATGCTCTCTCCTTATTTTGAGGGACTTGGATGACTCAAAAATGACCTTAATGGCACTTGTATGGACTTGGGAAGTCCACCTTTAGCTAAAAATGTGGGGATGTGTCTCTTCATCTCCCTAAGAATTTTAAAATACTTGGTGTGCAGATATTTCATCAGATAAATCAGTTTTTTCTTCCTTTTCTTCTTTCTTACCTTAACAAGCTAGGAAGGGTCAATTTTGGATGCATAGTACAGTCCGTATAGGTGAAGTTGGGAGGAATGCTCTTGGGGGTTAAAAGGAATCTCATTTAGCTTCATTTTCATGGAAATAATTTTTATTTTCATGCCTCCTCCTTTATGAATCATTTTTAAGAGGCTACGTAGCTTTTTATGCTTCTTCATCTATGAGGGGTCTCCTTTTTGAGCTAGTTTTAAAATAATTTGCTTTGGTCTGATGGTTTTGATTATTCCATATGTTTATCAGGGCCTCTCCATTGGTTTTCCATTATTTTAATGCTTTTTTAAGTATCAAGGTTATAATAAACCCCTTATAGGGTTGTTCTTGGCAATAAATCATACTCATTCTTATGCACCAGAGGAATACTCACCTATAAGTCACTTAATGATGTCATGTTAATTTTTGGAGGGATGTCCTTGTGCTCCAATTTCTCAACATGGTCTAATATGCATTAAAATGCCTAAGAGAACCTCTCCTAGGCTTGTTTTAGTGGTATATCACACTCATTACCTTAAATTCAAAAGTATGCACCCATATGTATCATTTGTAGAGTTTTAGAGAAGATGTACAGAGGAATGGTAGACAAGTTTTGGTCTTCATGAATAATTTGAGGTTGTATGTTATCATATAATCTCCTTGGTAGCTCACTTGGTGTTGAGAAATCTTTCCAAGCATAAGATTCTGAGTTTTGGTATCTTGTCTCTGAAAACCCAAAACAAAGGCCCTGTAGGTTTTGGAGTGAGCTTATAACTCAGTTTCAAAGATATTTTGATGATCCCAATTACTTAAACTTGTATCCTCTAGCATGGGCAAGTCCCTTACCAAGTTGGAAGAGGAGATACTAGAGGGAGAATGATCTTTAAAGGTCCCCAAAAGTGTATATAAAACACTGACTTTAGGTAGTAAACACCTATAAGATTTGAAGCTAAAAAGACCCTTTGCACCTAGGATTATGGTCTTAAGCCTTGTTTTAATATTTGAAAAATTTTGCATAGATTTGATGTATAATTTTTAACCCAAACATCATTTCAAGGCATGATACATAATGTTCCAAGATCCATATGGACTTACAGGTGTTCCAAGTTAAGATATCAACCACCTATAACAAGATTTCAACTCTTTGAGTAAATTCTTGTGTTCCAAGTTGGTACTAGACCATTCCCAACATATGAATGGTTATAATAATAAAATTGGAACTTGATCACATAGAAGGTTTGAATACAGTGCTTTGATTCTCTAGTGTACCCTAATGTCCGTACACAGGGCAGATTGCAACCTACAAGTCAAAAAAGCAAGGTACAAGGATAAAGACCTAAGTATGGTGTCAAGATGGTTGTTTAAACACAAGAAGGAGATCACAAGCATGTGAAAGTGTTTCATGTTCTTAATTGTCAAACAAGGATCTCTAATACCATCACCAAATATCAACCAAGGCTCAGATATACACCTACAGACTAGAGTGTCTCAGTCTCAAGTAGTGACCTAAAAAGGGGTACAATTAGAAGCCTATATAGCATGAGATAAATAAAAAGGCCTAAAAAAATGTGATACAATACTGAGGATCCATGGATAGGTTTCAATCATTTCTTTTCAAGGATTAAACAAACTTATAACCCTACAAGAGCCAGTAAACAAGGTGTCTCAGCCCTATGTTAAAAAGTTCAGTTTGATGTCTCCAACATGCATATGATGAACAAGGGAAAGTTTGAGGGGTGAATAGGAGTTATAAAACCTTCATAAAATGGATGGAAACCTTTATAGACACTTGTGCCAGGAAAATAAGGTCAAGAGAGTTAAAATTTGTGAAAAACACAGTCAATGTTTCAATAACCCTGCAGGCAATTTCCTAGGCAAACTTAGTCTTGGAGTTTATTTTGTTTGAAATCTCAAATATTGGAGTTAAAAGCTCAAATTTGGTATATATATATTTTTTGAGTTATATGATATTTTTTAATTTTTTTTGAGGTAAATAGGGTAAGTACCCCCTATTTTGTCTCAGATAGGGGGCACTTTCCCCTTACACCAAAACCCTACAACTTTGGAAATGGGTAAGAACATGAACCAGAAGGCCTGGTAACTTATAAAAAATATTTGAGGAGTTGAATTACATCCAATAAAACATGTGTAACTAGGTATGAAGGATGTAAACTAGATAGGGTGGTCTGGACAAGAAGGTTTGCATGCAGACCTAGTTAGGCAAGGTACAGGCCTAACTCCAAATGAGAGGTCATTCCCTATTTTAACCTTTGAAAATCATTCCAATAATTTTAATCATGTTTATGGAAGTAAAATTTATGTGTCTAAGACATATCATGGGTATGGAAGGCTAACAAAGAGGTTTGAACCACCAAGTTGTAGGTAAGGCCTATTAGACTTTGTCTAGGCCTAGTGCCTATAAGTAGTCCGTCATCATATTTGGACTAAATTGAAATTGAAAATGGTTTAGATATGCCCCTTCATATATAAAAAAAGTGATGAAACCCTCACTTTATATAAGATTACATCAGGAAGCCATTTCTTGGCTTGAAAACACTTAGACCTCACAGAATGCATAGAAAAGAGCACGAGTGGCCATCTTGAAATGCTTGAAACTTCTCTAAAACTTTGAATGGTGGAATAATGTGTTTTTATTCATTATGGAGGGTCCCTAATATTATCTCATATGAATCAGTTCAGAGTTTCAATGTGCCAACTCTATGAACAATGCCTAAGACTTCAAAATACTAGAAACCCTCACAAAACCTTCCTTAAGGACCTGATGGAGAAAAGAAG
The DNA here is from genome assembly GCA_037957365.1 of Torreya grandis. Classification (NCBI taxonomy): domain Eukaryota; kingdom Viridiplantae; phylum Streptophyta; class Pinopsida; order Cupressales; family Taxaceae; genus Torreya; species Torreya grandis. The sequence goes on along the minus strand of JARHVA010000847.1, from coordinate 2,041,278 downwards.
GAAAATGAAGCATCGAAATGGGATAATGTTACCATGAAACCAAATTAGAGCTATATAAAACTCTCCAAGCTCCTGACACATGCAATTGAGTTATATTACACCTGTATGAAAGAGGTACAACAAGGATTATTTTGATAAATTTGTGTGTTTTACAGGTATGGAGATGTTTCAAAAGATGAAATTACCTTTAGGATAGAGATTACGACTTTTTATAATTCCTCATATTATTTTTTTTAGTTATCTAATCTCCCAATTATTCCTACCACCTTCTTTATTTTAGCCAGTTTAGTGGGCAAATAGTGAACACATAGTGAAAATGGTGAAGACTCCAATTGGGAAGCTTTTTGAGCTTTTTTTCATAAACTTGATTATATGTAAAATATTTAAAAGTGCCACCCCTCCTTGTGCATAGATCACATTGCATAATTGGAAATGTCTTGGGTGCCAAGTGTGAGAGGTGCATGAGAAGGAGTCATTTTGTAACTATTTGAGATGATTGCTCATGGATAGAGGAATAGGAAAGATTGACAACCAATCCAATGCATGTGAGGACTTGTTTGTAACCCCTCCCCTTTATATCAATAATTATACCTGACCCTATTTAGTGTAGAAGTATTTTTGTGAAGCTAAATCATGAGGGCAGTTTCTTATGGAAGCAAGGGAGAATCTACGCCACATATAGAGTTAGATGACTTGGGAGACATTTATCCTTGATTTTCTTGTAGGACCTATCTCATGATAGATTCCAGTTATGTTTTAACTCATTCTCATTGCTTTATAAATGTCTTAATGACTCTTGAGATTCTCTTCCTCTCTTTCCTCTCATAATTGCTATAAATATTGGCCGTTTTGGTTGTTGTATGGATCTCTCCACTTGGTTATGGTAAAGCCCTACCAAATTTTTGCCTTGAATTAATGAATAATGTTATTTTACCTCATTTAATATTTCACTAATTACATTTTTTTGTTTTTGGTCTTGTGCAAGTGTATTTTTCTTACCTTCACATGTTACTCTTCCTAGTGCCTTGTGTGAATTGAAAGCTCTCTTTTGCAGGTCAGCAAGAAGTGTCTAATGTGGATTGTAGGTATAGTGACTAACTCATTCATTAGTGTTTATAGAAGAACTATTTTCTAAACCTTCCTAGCCTAATATCTCTTCAAGACCCCATGCTTGAAACATATATTTAGAAGAAGATTGTTGAATTGGATGAAGTGTATGTGTGGGATTCTCCTTGGTTCCAAGTGCATTGTAAGTGGTGTGAGTAAACCATATATTTGGTGTATCACTTCTGATATATTATATTCATTTTTAGTTATCCTTCTTTTCTTTTTTCCCCCCAAAAATTTAGCAATAGGTTTGATCTATAATGATACATTAAGGAAACTAGCCCTAATCTAGAGATCCACTTCAAATTTGGGCCACCCACAGCCCTGAGGTGGTTCTATTGTGCCACTTGAATGAGGAGAGACTTGTTATCTCCTCAAAGGGTTAAAATTCAAGTGACAACACAATGATAAAATTCTCATTTCCATATTGGAGGGCCAATTAGAGACCAAAAACCACTGCTTGTGCCTTCGCTTCATTGTGTTCCATATTAGAGACAAGAAAAGGCATGAATCAATGAACTATTATAGTTTCTTATATAACATCCAAATCTTAAGGCCCCAGGGTTACCCTATGCTACTCCATCAAATTTTAATTTGAATAATCCAACCATAGGCAGAGTCCAAGAAGCCCTTAATAGTGTTAAAGGCTTATTTTACAAAAATCTCAAGTCTTTAATAGGAGGAATTTTGAGCAGCATCCCCTTGGGATAGATTAAAAAATCCCAAGTAGATAAATTATCACCATTACTAGTAGAATGAGTGGAGACAAATTTAGATATAGGAATTTCAATTTTTGATAACAAGGATTTTAAAGGAGTAATTTTGTCATAGAAAATGTGGTTATTTCTTTCCTTCCTGATTGACTATATAAGAATAGTAAGGCTGGCCAACTAGAGAGATCATACGGTATCATTCTTGTGACCTAAAAACCATAAAGATAAGTACTGAGAGATAGTTGGGTCACATGCCCATTTCTAATTAAGTTTAGCACTAAGCCAATCCTAGTATGATGAAGTAAAGGGACATAATAGAAGAAGATGATTGATAGTTTCCTCTTCTTGACCACACATGCAACATCTAAAAGGACCAATCCAACCCAATTTCTTTAATGAGTCTTGTGTGAGAATTTTATATTGAGTAGAAAGCTATGAAAAATCCCCCACTTTGAGAAGACCTTTATTATTCCAACATAAAATATTAGTTTTAAGACAACTCTGAGTCTCTTGAATAGTCAGCTTTTAGCCCAAATTGAATTTATAGTTTATAGAAGTTGTACCAGTCCAACAAATAGTATCTTCCTTGGTAATTACAAATACCTTATGTAATTTAAAATGGAAGATAAAAGTACTTTCTAATTTTCTAAAATGAAAGCATTGTCAATGGCTTTCCAAATGTTGAAGTCCCTTATCCCCTACCTACATAGATCCAAATAGTCATTAACTTTCATTCTCCAAGATTCAAAGAGCACAATCCTAGACTCCTCTAATCCTCTAAGATATTTTATAAGTTTTTGACCATTCTAATAATCATCCTATAAGTTAGCCTTTCTGCCATTGTTGATGACCCATGAGACATGATTGTAAATGAGAGGGCAACAATGCAAAATAAAATTCCATGTATGTGAACCTCATGGCAATGACTCGTGAGTGAGTATTGCAAATGGATCCATATAGACCAAATATTTTTTGGAGTATAATTTTATTCCTAAGGGCTTTGGGGTTATTTAGGATGCCCCAAACAAGATTGGATCCCAAAGCCTAATTTTGAAATTCTGATCTTTTAATACTTACCCCCTCTACGTTTTTGGAGCTACACACTTTATTCTAATTTACTAGATAATTTTTCATTTTTTAATCATTACCTTGCCATAAAAAAGATCTAAAAATCCTATCAATGCTCTTTAGTATCCTATAAAGAGGTTTGAGAACCAACATGAGGTAAATAGGAATTGTTGATAGAACAAATTTGATAAGTGTTAAACATCTAGCATAGGAGATGAATTTTCCTTTCCATGAGTGAATCCTATCCTTGAAAGAGCTTAATAATTTATTCCATAAATTTGATGTACTCAGCTTGATAAATAAAGGGACTCTAAGGTACTTCATGGGCAAAATACCAATTTTGAAATTTAAATTCTAAGCAAGGTGAGGTTGCACCTACCTATTAACATTTACAAAATAAATTTTAGATTTACTATCATTTACCTCTTGCCCTAAAGGCAAATCATAATTTTCTATAATGGATCTGAATGTGAACAATTCTTGAATGGATGCTTTGCCAAATTGAAATGTGTCATCATCAAATTGCTAATGAGAAAGGTTGGAGATACCCTCCATGACACCCAAACCTTTGATCATACCAGCATCTTTAACAATACTAATGGACCTATTCAAATAATCTACCATCAAAATAAATAGTAAGGGGGAAAGAGGGTATCCTTGTTTGATATCATGAGTTGCCTAAAAAAAGCCAATCAGGCCTCTGTTAAGAAGAATGGAATACTTAGGGGAGGAGATACAACTAAATATCCAATCACACCAATATTTGTAAAAACCAAATCCCTCTAATATTTTTAATATAAATGTCCAATTTAGCTTATCATAAGCTTTGTTGATGTCCAATTTAATGAGCATTCCTTTTTGTCTATTATGAGTTAGTGAATGGAGCAGTTCATGAAAAAAAAAAATACCATCCTGAATATGATGCCTAGGGATGAAGCCTCCTTGTTCAGGAGAGATAAGTTAGGAAATGAAAGATTTTACTCAAAAATAAATGGCCTTGGTGATAATTTTATATATGGTGTTGCATAAATTAATATGCAAAAAATCACTAAAAGTAAACTTAGAGGCACCTTTAGGGACTAATGATATAAAGGTACAATTAATGGATGAACTTAATTTTTTAGACAATCTAAAAGATTCCACAACTGTAATAGTTTCCTCACCAATAATAGGCCAAAAAAATGGTAAAAGGTAGATGGAAAACCATCCAAACCAGGGTCTTTATCTTTTTTCATTGTAAAGACAACTTTCTTTACCTCCTTAATTGTGAATGGATCCATCAAAAGATCATTTTGTTACTCGGTTACAATGTTTGAGATGCATCTAAGAAGAGTCTCTTGGGAATACAAATCATAATCATAATTTCAAACAAGAAGATCCAAGAAGAAATTGATTATTTCAGCTTTTATATCAGATAAACACTCCAAATCGTTACCTTCCCTATCCTAGATCATCATAATTCTATTTCCAATTCTTTTGTCTTGAGTAGAGTTGTGAAAAAAATTAGTATTTTTGTCTCCCTCTTTTCACCAACATTCTCTATATTTTTGCCTCAATTAGATTTCCTCTCTGATATAAAGTTCATCAAGTTCAAACAAGAGAGAACATTCCTTTAGAAATAAGTTTTCATACATACAAACATTTATAAATAGCTCATTTAAGGCTTCAAGCTCTGATTTCACTATTTTCAATTCTTCAAAAATGTTTTTGAAATGAAAAACCTTCCATTATTTGAATCAATTCTTGACAAAAATTAGCTTTTTAGAAAAAGAGTAAATGCAGATACCATTGATCTTGGGGGAGAGCCTTCCACCTCAAGTTCAATAAATCAAAAATGTTAGGATCTCTCAATCACATCAATTCAAATTTGAATGGAGTTAAAGGGGTTAACTGATCTTCATAAATGACCCAATCAACTGGAGCATGATCAGAACTAGATAGAGATAGGATTTGACTTTCATGAACCCAATTTGAACTCAACCACAAATGATTGATTAGAAATATATCTAACCTTTCTACAATGTTGTTGAATCCTTTTCTATGGTTGGTCCAAGAATATATACCCTTTTTTAGATTCACATCCACTAATTTCGATGAGTCCACAAAGGAGATAAAATCCCTCTGAGATTGTAAAGGTTTACCTAAACCACCACACTTGTCTTCTAGGCCCAAAATTGCATTTAAGTCCCCTCTAAGAATGAACTTGTCCAATGGGTGATCCATAACAATTAGATTGATTTCATCCCATCATTTTATTTTTGTATCTATATTATTTGGGCCATAGACATTTAAAAAATTGAAGATAATATCATAAGATAAATCTCTGATAATACACCATTTCCAATTGACTCCATGACCATAGGGTGTAACCATTACTTTGGTAGGATTTCAGAGCATGGCCAATCCTCCTAATTCACCATCAAAGTCAAAAAACCAACCTTGGTAATGTTTACCTTCACAATAACTTAGTCTTTTCACCTCTTCTTTGCAAAGTTTGGTCTCCTGAAGGATGTGTTAACGCAATGGATTACACCCAGGGTAGGAGAGCCAAGCTCCTGCCTTTCCACACGCAATAATGGAAACTCCCCTCTCACTTGTGGGACTAGTGAAGCTAGAGGGGAGAGTCTCTAGATGAGGGATAGCTCCCTCTGATGTATCTTTTAGGCCCTGGTTTCTCCTACTGCTAACAAACAAATGTAAAAATGGGGGGGATGAAAAGGGAGAGAGAGATGCTGAAAATAGAACCTAAGCCTAAAAAATGAAAAGGTGATACACCAGAAAAGTGTGACCCACCCAGCCTAAATATACACTTTTCACCAAAAGGAAGCACCCATACACTTCATCTGAAGTGGGAAGCTCTTTTGCAACAGTCAGCTAGGGGTCCATGAAAACACAGGGAGGAAGAAACTACTAGAGGCATCCTCAGACACACTTATGGTAGCCTATTCATAGGCACCTATGTTCTTCTTGTAGACACTTCTGGCAGACCTGCAGAAAGGAGAATTCATAATGCACTAGACATGCTGTGATCGATCTGTGAAAGCATGAAAAACAATGACTTAACACAAGAGAAGAAAGTAGACATATACTTTAAAGTGCAAGTCCAGATAGAGGTAAAAAAGCTAAGTTCTGATTCAAGGTAAAATTTGGCAGCTCTGCCTTATGATCTCAAGAGATTTTTGGGCAGAGTTTTGCCTTAAGGCTAAGAGAGTCCCCTTCTCAAATGAGAAATTTTACAATATATAGAAAGAGGATTAGAACTTGGCACTTCCTGGGAAATATTTTGGTGATCTTTTTACAAGTGGCCCATGTGCATTCTGAACCTTGGGAAAAGGAAGCCATTTGATTGTCAGCTCAATACTTTGACTTTGGCATTCCACATTAATGTAAAAACATGGCCATGCCTCTTTTCTACAAATAGACTATTGTTTGTCTCCTCATAAATGCCAACTAGAGAAAATAGGTTGCGCCACTCATCTGGTAATAATTTGCCTCCTCTTTACCACTTAAACTGCTTTGTCTCTTTATGCACCTTGTCTCATCCTAGTTTTGTCTCTTTCTGCTCCTTCAGCCCTCGGGGGCGATCTTCTAGCGGGTCGCTGCATTCCTTGGGCTCTTTTCATGGTTGGCGCTCAGGCAATTCAAAAGCAAACGGCTATTTCACTATGTTAAATTTGACGTTCGTGCAGTCGTCACCTTGAAATTGAATACCCAACGGCTAGTCCGTCTCCTTAACATTAATGGCTTTAGGGACATCACCGTCCTTGGCAAAATTTGTCAGGTCTTTTCTATAGGGTTTTTTTCCCGTAGGTTATTTTCCTGCAGATAGTTTTCCCATAGACAAAAGTCCTCGAGAATTATCTCAGTCATTTTCCTTTTCTTAAAGTTCTTTTCCTTCGAGCTGCTTCCTTACGGCTTTCTCTGAATTTCTTCAAACAAAAAATCTGAAAGAATTCATCCTTAAGATTTTCTACGCACTTTTGAACCCCTTCGGCTACCTTTGAAATGCTCCCTGCCCTCCGCAAGGGCACCTGCCCTTCAGCTTTGGGACGCCCCCTTGAACCAAGCCGTTGAACCAACCCATTGAACCAAAAATGGTTCAACGGTTCAATACTATGCGCTGAGCCTTTGTTGAACCAAGCCTTTAAACCATCTGATGAATTGAGTGTTTGAACCAAATGATGAACCTACCGATTGAACCAAGCAATTTGAACCAAGGCGTTGAACCAACGCATTGAACTTGAAGCATTGAACCAAGCTGATGAACTTGCTGATGAACTAATTAATTGAACTAATCCGATTGAACCAACTAAATTAAACCAAGGCCGATGAACCTTGCGTTGAACTTCACTGATTGAACCAAGCGATGAACCAAGTGGTTAAACCAAGGCCGATTGAACCAAGGCATTGAATCAGTTCAATGGTTCAATGGTTCAAATCTGCTAACCTTCCTTATGAATTTCTTCAGACAAGAGCCCAAAGAAGCCTTGTAAAACCCTACACTTTCTGAACTGATCCTTCATGCACCAAAAGACTGACTTACAAAGTCCATAAAAAAAATCTTCTTTGCAAAATCAGTAGAAAATCCACCTACAGAGTCCGTAGAAATTCTTGGAGAGTCCATAAAAATAGACAGATTCATGCAAAATCAAAAAATGAAATGGCCCAAAACAGCAGGGATAGAAGGGGACTGATTTTTGGCCTGTTGGGCAAAAAATGGTCAACAAATTGGTGACTCCCAAGGGAAACATGCCTGCTATGCTTAGAGACCAGTTGCCTTCTATTCCATTGGGCACAGAGTCAGAATGCAAATTTGAAGAAAGGTTAGTAATAGCCCCAACAGATCCAAGAGTCAAACATGAATCTTTTTACCCCAGACATAAGGGAAAGCACACACAAGACTAAAAAACACTACCTGTGCAAACTGCACTTAAGGAAAGCAGGAAAAAAAAACTGAAAGCAAACTACTATGTAGAACTAACTAGGTGCATCTGCTCCCCTCCTAGATCAAAAGGAAAAATTCTTAAGTCCCCTTCCTGGCTAGAAAACTTATGGTGCCAGACAAGTGGCTGAATGAAGTGGAGGCTTGGTGACCTGCTCCTCTTGCCTGCCACCTGGGTTGGCTTGTATCCGAGTGGATTAGATTTGAACATGCTTCCAATATATACATACTCTATTCATTTTTGGAAGCTTGTTGAATGTTGGTCCTTCATGCAGGTGCATTTCACCAAGAAATCAATGGCTGCTGGCTCATCACCATAAGCGCCTTAATATGCATCATTTACTGGCTTGTTCTCTTCTGCCTCATGCTCGGGTTCCATGGCATGACCATCCTCCTTGATGATCTCAAAGAAAGTGTCTTTAGATTCACCAACCTCTTGAAAGGATAAATTTAAAAACCTGCAACCCCTTTGCATACGTATTTGAGTCCCAATGCTGCCTTCTCCACTTTTATCCAGCTCATAGGCTCCTTGAAGGATAGTGTAGCATGCTGCAAAGACTTCAAATGAATCATTCAAAACATGAACAAGAGATTGTCCATGCTCCTCCATGTCACCTAAGGTGATCTCCTCCTCATCCATACTCATGAAGTCTCCCTGGTCAGTCATAAATTAAGCATACTCCTCTTCTCTTGCTTCTTTTAAGACAGGTTCCTCCTCGAGAAGGGGAAAAATTAAAAGTTGACGGACAAACTCATGTGGAAAAGGAGGTAGTCCTTGAGCTAGAATCAAATGATTCTCCTCTTTCCATTTGGTCAACACTTCATCTATATCAGACGTGGCCTGATAGCTTTCTTGGAGGTGTGTGGATGTAGTGTGTTCAGACATGGATTTTGCTATTTGGTCTGAAACATCCATCACACGTTCGCTGAGGAAACTTGCTTTGGACTCCAACTCTGCAATCCACCTATCTATATCTTCCTAGAAAAGCCTTTCTTGGAGGTCACAATAATCATCGGGAGCAGGAGCAACCTCATCTTCTTCAAGGTTTTGAATAAAACCTTTCTCCTCCTCTTCCTTTCTATTCCATGATTCCATTGTTTGCTTCCAACTCATGATCTTGGGATGGGAATCTTGCTCCTATGGATAGGCAACAACTTTATCCTCTTCAAGGTCCTAAGCTGGTTCATGATATTCCTTCTTCCAGCTTGGAATTTGGATATCATGTTGAAAGACTTGAGGAGGTTGGGGAAGATTTGGGAGGGCCTGATCATGTACAAGAAGAGCTGTCTGAAAAGAGGCATGCTAAAAAGGTAGGCATACAGGATTAGAGGTAGGGTCGATTGATGCATTGGATGAGTCAGAATGAGCAAGTGCCATCTGATAGAAAGGATTTGGCACACAAGAGGGGTCTTTCTCTAGAATAGGAGGGGGCAGACCTTAGGCCAAAATTTCTTGATTTTCGTCCCTCCACTTTACCAACGCTTCATCAATATTGGATTTAGCTTGAGGGTTGGTAGGAGGGGTATCTATTGGTGCAGTCTCCCCTACAAGGTCTGAAAACTCCATCTCTTTTTCTCCAAGCAGTCTCATCTTAGCTTCCAATTCTTCAATCTGCTTAGCCAGATTATCCTCATTTTGTACCTCTTGGAGCTCGTAGGAATTATTATAGAGATGGGGAATGCATGAAGGTTGCCATGAAATGCAAGAAGCTTCTTGAGGAAGGGTGGGAGGGACTTGAAAAGGACTAACCTCATTTTGTACCTCACACTCTTGGATAATGTCTTTTTACTCCTTGTTGTTCCATGACTCAACCACTTTATTCCAGTTCAAGACATTTGGACTGGGCATCTCCTTTTAGGGTGATGGGGCCACAATGTGAGAGGGTAGTGAGGGTTTAGATTCCACTTCCCTTACTGCCAAACTAGACTGTTGCATTTAAAGATTTTCCAATTTGATCTGTCCATCAAGATTAGCCTTAAACACTAGATTTATTGTTTTAGAACTCTCCTCAACATGATTGGGGAAAGGACTTCGATAGGCTTGACTTGGCTCATGAGCAGGGGTTGTATATGACTGATATGATACTTACAGCAACGAGTATGTAGGTTGATAGACTTGGTAATGCTACCTCTCATAAATACTCAACTTCTCTTCCAAAGATGCAATCATACCACTCACATCCAGCATCTCACTTGTAAGCCTTTGTCAGTTGGCTCTTTCAATAGGAGTCCATTCACTCTTAACCTGATCTAGTGCATTTCTCACTTGATGGATGACATGATTAGGAATTTTTTGGCCACATCCCCTTCTGGTGTCAAGATCTATTACATACTTTTCGTATCCTAGCAGTGCTTGTTTGAAGGCAAAAATGAGTTGATTAGCAAAGAGACTAGGTTGAGTGGGAGAAGTGACGCAATGAGAAGATTGGGCATAAGGCTGATATAGCTCATGATAGGGCTAGGACCAGTCATATTGGACCTGATAAGGATCAACATAAGGCTAGTGATGATCATAGCCATGCTGGCCAAGGAAAATAGGGTCCATGGCTCTAAATGATGGGATTATACATATCAAAATATTGTTTCTTGATGGTATGGTACCAGAACTGCTTAACCAGTTGATTTAACTCAGATTCGCCATTAGTGTTGATGTAAAATCCTCCAAAGCCTGGTCGGTTGAAGAACACACCAAAAAATCTTCAACTCTTTAGACAAAACTTGTCCTAGTTGGTCCCACCAGGCGTGCCAAAAATTGTTGACACAGTGGATTGCACCCAAGGCAGGAGAGCTGAGCTCTTACCTTTCCACACGCAATAATGGAAACTCCCCTCTCACCTATGGGACCAATGAAGCTAGAGGGGAGAGTCTCTAGATGAGGGCTAGCTCCCTCTGATGTATCTTTTAGGCCCTGGTTTCTCCTACTGCTAACAAATAAATGTAAAAAGGGGGATGAAAAGGGAGAGAGAGATGCTGAAAGCAGAACCTAAGCCTAAAAAATGAAAAGGTGATACACCAAAAAAGTGTGACCCACCCAGCCCGAATATACACTTTTCACCAAAAGGAAGCACCCATACACTTCATCTGAAGTGGGAAGCTCTTCTGCAACAATCAGCAAGGGTTTCGTGAAAACACAGGGAGGAAGAAACTACCAGAGGCATCCTCAGACACACTTATGGTAGCCTATTCACAAGCACCTATGTTCTTCCTGTAGACACTTTTGGCAGCCCTGCAGAAAGGAGACTTCACAATGCACTAGACATGTTGTGATTGATCTGTGAAAGCATGAAAGACAATGACTTAACACAAGAGAAGAAAGCAGACATATACTTTAAAGTGCAAGTCCAGATAGAGGTAAAAAAGCTAAGTTCTGATTCAAGGTAAAATTTGGCAGCTCTACCTTACAAGTCTGAGAGATTTTTGGGTAGAGTTTTACCTTAAGGCTAAAAGAGTCCCCTTCTCAAATGAGAAATTTTACAATATATAGAAAGAGGAATAGAACTTGGTGCTTTTTGGGAAAGATTTTGGTGCTCTTTTTGCAAGTGGCCCATGTGTGTTCTAAACCTTGGGAAAAGGAAGCCATTTGATTGTTGGCTCCATACTTTGACTTTGGCATTCCACATTAATGTAAAAACATGGCCATGCCTCTTTTCTATAATAGACTATTGTTTGTCCCCTCATAAATGCCAACTGGAGAAAACAGGCCACACCGCTCATCTAGTAATAATTCACCTCCTCTTTACCACTTGAACTGCTTTGTCTCTTTATGCACCTTGTCTCATCCTGGTTTTATCTCTTTCTACTCCTTCAACCCTCGAGGGTGATCTTCTGGCGGGTCCCTACGTTCCTTGGGCTCTTTTCATGGTTGGCACTCAGGCAATTCAAAAGCAAATGGCTATTTCATAGGGACAAAAGGGGACTGATTTTTGGCCTGTTGGGCAAAAAATGGTCAACGGGATGATAACATCTAATTGTAGGAAAGAGATTTGATGCTTAATCAAGCATATCTTGTTAGGGGCATTGATGCCCATAAAATTATATGGTATAAGTTTCATGGTGTTTGTAAGGGTATTTCCACCCCTCGCACTTCAATGTATAAATAAATGATTATCATTTGATTTTTCAAGAGTCCCTAGTCAATAATTTTCACAAAGTTAGGTTTGTGCCCTCTTCTACTTTTGTTTACATAATTAGGATTTGTGAGAGGGCAAGTAACATGAGCCAATGACAAGATTTATTTATATTGAAGGTCAGTATCTGAATCAATTTCAAACTCCATTAGATTCAAAGGTTCATAAATTTGTGGAATGAGAGACTCCTTTTCCAAATCTGTTGAATCCAAATACACTTCAATAGCTCTAGGATTCAAGATATTTAATTTGATTTAAACATTATCTAAATTGGTAGCAACTAGATTCTCCATACTATGAATTTTTATTTCAATATCCTGAACTGTAGTTGAATTGACCATGGACAAGATGCTTCACAAGCTAGAACACTAATCCACGAATTTGGCCATAGTTTCCACCATAATTTGAATAGGTGAGGGATCTAACTATCTAATAATGGGTTCCTTAGAGTGATTGAGCATGGGTTCCACCAAAAAGGTAGGGTTGTGACTCCATTAAAGACCATCATTTATTTTGATGAATTGCTCTGAGGGGGTAATTTTTTTCACTTTCTAGATCTACTTAACTTTTTGTAATCCCCTCTTGATTGGATTTTATAGCAAATTAGGGCATGCCTACTTTATATGACTAATATTTTGGTAGACATAACACTAGAATGGAATACTTTCTAGGTTAATCATCTGAATCCATTCTCTACCAAAATATTTAAGAAAAATAGTTTCTGTGATCTATATTTCAAGATCCACATTCAATGAGATTTTGGCATAAGCAGTTGAGGATCCATCAAGGGTAGCTAGAGAAATGGAAATAAAATCTCAAATCATGTTTCCAATTACTCATAAACTTGTTACACCCCAATATTCAAAAGGTAAAACATAAAACCTAATCTAGATTGGAACCTTGGATGGTCACTTGTTAATGGGTCAAAGTTTGGGCTCCAAGATTGAGCTTTAATAACCACTCCATTCATGAACCATGGGCCCCTCAAAATAATATTGTCTCTAATAACTCCATTAGGACAAAAAACTAGATAAAACCCATTTGGTAAATAAATTATACCTAGGTCTTCACCCCACTTTATGAATACCCAAGATTTGATTTCACCCATGGTCAGCCTTATTCTAACAACCCTAGAAATGATACTATAATCTTCAAGAGTTTTGATTTTGAATTGAATATCAATGTCCTCCAAGATTAGCTCTTGACCTGGGCTAATGATCAAGGCTAAATGTTAATTCTCAGTCATAGGGTCATAATCATTCCTAACTTCGATAAAAGTTTTCTTTTCCTTAAATACAATAATAGGGGGATCCAGATTCATACCAAAACTTAAGGACTCACTTAGGGTTTAAATTATCGCTTGTTTCTCAATTTATTAATGAAACCTTTCTACATGCTGATATTTTTTGCATGCCCATTCTACTTTATTGTAAAGCTCCTGATGTTCCTCATGTTGACACCTCCCCCGACTCCTTGTTGGTTTACCACGATTTCCTTGAATCACCTACTTCATTTCCCTCAAAGTATTCCTCTTATGAGCCATCCTAGTTTTACATATATTAAAACACATACATTTATTTGTCTTATCAAAAATAAGATAAAACACAGACCAAGGAAATTAGTGTTTCAAACCTTAAGACTATATTCTCTTCTTAGAATTTGATAACCTCTTTCATTGTGTTATTCCTTGTGGAGATGGATTCAATTCACCTAGTGTAATTATTTTTAGCTGTTAAGATAAACTTATGTCCTTTTGAGAATTTAAGATTGCTTACTCCAATAAAATCCATTCCCCTTTGAGCAAATGTACATCCTTCGATAATCGATTGCAATGGCATGGCTATTGTACCTCTCTTTTGGAAAAGTTTGGTATTCATGGCATGTCAGTATATGATTTTATGTGTCATTGAAAATTTTGGGCTAATATTAACTTGCAAGATTTTATTTGACGTTGTGCTACCTGAAGGATGACCATTGTCTAACTTTTCATGAAAACTACTCATAATTGCCTTGACTTCTCTCTTAAATACACAACAAAGATAGATCCCTTCATAGTTATTTATGTATAGAATTCCTTTATTTATCATAAAATGAGATGCCTTGAAGTTCAATGCTCTTCTTTTTTCTTGATTCAATTTTGGGGAGATGCCACATACTAAATAATGGATGATATGATAATACTAATCATTTTTTAGCAAATTGAGTTTTATCAACCTACATAACTATAATTTTGGGATAAATCCTAGTCATGAGTTATGTAAGCCCTTGGCTTCATACCAATTTGGTTGGTTTTATATATAGATCATACTCATGAATTTTTTCCATCCATTTTCTCGTGCATTATCCTAGTTCATTTTGTTTGAACATAAGCTTTACAACAAGGTTTGGAATAATAGCATAATCTTTGTTGTGAAGTATATAGTGTTTGAACATTTTTATATATTTCCCTAGTGCGTATGATTTTTTTTCTAGAACTAGATACTTATGTTCAACATCTTTCAGATTCATATTCATGAATGCAATGGGATATTCCTCATTATCAATATTTTGTGTGAGCAATATTGGAATAGTATGGTTACAAGCAAAAGAATATGTATAAAAATACTTAATAAAATCTTTGCTAACCAATACTGGAGCTTAGATGATGGAATTATTTATTTCTTAGAAAGCACTCTTGGCTTTAATTGTACATTCCACTTTGACATCCCATTTTACCATGGTAGTCAAAGGTCTTATAATCTCAGCAAAACCAGAAATGAACTTTTGTATAAAGTTAATTTTACCAGAGAATGGTTTTAGTTCCTTCTTGTTGTTTGGAAACTAAATCTTAGAAATAAAATTAATTCTTCTTGCGTCAATGTTGATACCTTCATTTATAATGATTTGACTTGGTAACTTACCTACCATTACTCTAAAAATGTTTTTTTTTGGATTGAGTAGGATACCATATTATTTGTATCTATCAATGATTCTTTGCAGATGATGGAAATGTTTAGACCTATCTTTATAAAACATAATTAGAAATTCCATATAAATAATAATGCATTTACACTATTCATTGAAAGGTGTAATGCATAGCACGGTGAAATGTTGCTATTGCATTTATCAAACTAAAAGGCATCCTCTTATAGGCAAAAGTTCCCCATTTGGTGGTGAATGCATGTTTAATTATATCATCTTAGCCTACTAAAACCTTATCATAGCCCAAAAATCCATCCAGGAAAGACATCAATTCAAAGCCACTAAAAATTTCAATCACTTCATCTAAAGAAGGCAATTGGTAGTTATCCTTGTCTAATGTTTTGTTTAGATTACAAAACTTGACATAAAGTCTAATTTATCCACTTTTATTTTAAACATGCACCAAGTTAGCTACCCCTGTTGAATGTCTAATTGGGAAGATAATTCATGCCACAAGTAATTTTTATATCTCCTTATGTAAAAGGGGTTCTAAGACAAGATTAAATGGTCTCTGCATTTGTCTAAAATGTTTTTGTCCTTTCTTTAATGGAATGGTATGTATAATGACTCTAGGATTAAATATATTTAAATCATCATAATACCATGCAATTACATCATTGTATCATTGAAGGAGAGATTTCAATTCTTCCCTTTCTATTTCAAAACAACTCAAGCCAATGTTAACATATTGGGCCTATTATTTTGTTCCTAAATTAATAGGAGCAGATAATTTCTTACTATATTTTGATCTTATAAAGTTTTCAACATGCATGATCAAGTCATACATTCTTTCCAATGAAATCATTCCTTTGGGAATATTATTCTCCTTTATTTTGATAATCACATCATTTTTAATTTCATTTTTAAAAAAACAATCGTTATCATTTTCATCAATAATGTGTGACTCAAAAACACATGAATTAGTCATAAACTGAATAATCTATTGGTCATCTTCAAATATCTAAAAATTCTCAACATTGTTAGGAATATAAGGATAAGGAACTAACTCAATAGAAAAATTAGTAATTTAGAATCATTGAGAGGGGATAGATTTCTAGATGAGGCTGCTAGAGAATATGGAGTTTGATTTTATTCTCTAGGAATAGACACAAAATTGAAGGCCTCAAATGATTCGATCAAATTCCAAGTTCTGTCTTTATTTTTTCAAATAAGATAATTTGTATTAAAAATTGCTTCCTATCTAATTAACCACCAATTCCAAGTCTCTAAACATCTGCAACTTTTTCAGATCATGATTTAAAATGAATTGTATTCCAATAATTAGTGCCTCATTCACAATAAGATTGTTAATACAAGGAAACTATAAACAATATGTTGCTAGATATATTTTTCCCCATGGGTCTACTAATAAAATTCTTGCACTGGATCCTTGAACTAATCTCCATCAAAGTTAAGAGCCCATAACCTAGATGAATTAATGTTTTTACTTTATCGAGTGTAGCTTAATGGTAAGAGTATAAATTCCAATGTCAGAGGAAGAAAAAATTACCTTCTCATTCTTAGCATTATACTCATTAATCATGTATTTCATTTAGATTCCTTTTCTACCCTACTTTGATTAACTACACCCCTCCAAGGCAACCACATATATGAGAAATCAAATGTCATGTACCCATTGAGTGTTTTAGATGAGTCCCTATTGAGTAAAATTCTATAAGCTTTGGGGATATCTATCACATGTATGTCAATGAACTATTGTATAATGGGTTCAAATTTTAATTGCATATGTATAATTAATAATTCACCTACTATAATGAATTCATATTTGTCTAAATAAACCATAATCCTTTCAAAATTTATTAGGTTGAGACCTAATTTTATACAAATACAAATTAGCATGGCATTAGCTGAAACTTCTGAATCAACCAGACATCTATGTAAGTTGTAACAACCCCACTGGGTTTGACATAGAAAAGCATGATTTTTTTTGCTTTAATTTAATCAATGCATTCATTCATTAGAATTCACCAAAAGAATTTAATTAGTGATCCAGATATAACACTCTAAGTATATTGAATATATATAAGCATATGACATCTAACAATCACTAATCACTAACAACATATGAAACACATCATAACCAAATATGGAAAGTAATTTGAAATACTCAGCCATGACTGGTAAAATGATACAACCACTACTACCAAAGTAAAATAAATAAATAATTACATGTCATCAAATTAATATATCAATAATAATAAATAAAATATAATGTACAAGATATAAGATACAAAGCTCCACTGAGCATGAGTTCTTGAACTTTAGTATCTCTGGTAATCTCAAGTGTCATCTTCAAGTAAGTACTATTATGGAGAGGGAGAGCATCATTTGAGAACTTTTACACATCAAACATGGACCATCAATCCCCCATATAATACCCCATCAAGGAATGGCCCTCCCTTCACAAATAAGTATATAGTAATGGTGTGGGAATCTAGAGAGACAAGGTAGTACCCATGTGTTATATGATTTCTAAAATAAACATGTGGTGTATCATAAAGATACCCATTCCAACAAGTTATATCACAAACATGTAAACCATACACATGAAAAGACAATATTTCACTAACATTACTTGGCCAAGGTTTTCAAATATTTATTGATCTCTAGGACTAGTCAATTTTATACACGTCACTTGATCAGATTACCTTCATCTAGCATTGTGATGCTAGTAGGCTAGTGAAGTCCATCTCACTAATTACTCAGTAAAAATAATGCAATATTTATTTATCATATATATAACCAATAGATTCATATAGATTACTTCCTACTAGCAATCACAAAAAATGCTAAGCACAAGAATAATCAAATCTATACATTTAGTTTGTCAAACATATAAATGAATCTCTATAATATCATTTATTATATTAATAATAAGTGTCGGATAGACTTATTACCTAGTTAATACGAGATTCTTAAATTTGATTAACATTAATTTTCAACCTAGGGTACATAGGTTTTTCAAAGATGTCGGCACTATATATGTATTATTGATTCATAGACTAACTTAATTGTTGGTTGTAGTAAAGGAAACTTATCATGATTTTACCATATAGGTATACAAGGAAATGATTATAATAGAATGTATAAATTCTTCACACTTATGATTCATACATGCATCACACTTCATATAATCAAACTAGTAATGAAATTAACTCACATGACACACTTTAATCTAAGAAGGGTCAGGATCTTCACTGGAACTCCTTCCGAGGGAGCCCTCGTCATTCAGAACTGAGTTAGAATCCTTCTCTGAGAGACTTACAAAAGTTTCTTACATAATTAACCTTTTCATTACTCATATCTGTAGTAATTAAAGATTGCTATAATAGATTACAATATTTCAAAAATCAAAATGCAATTACTTTCTATCATTTCATCATCTTAATGTAATCTAGGTTATGTCATTAAATACATAAGGTAGTTTATTAGCTTCAACCAAGAACACTAATCTAGGAAAGATACAAATACTTTACAACTAACCTAGTCAATCTTCAGGTGGTTAGTAACTTAAAGTTACTTATTTTTAGGCCTGGCTAGGTAAAGGACAATATATGGTGTTTTTTTGTTTTGCTTCTTTCTCTCTTTTCCATTGTCCTTATCTTATTCATCCTTTGACAACACATCCAAGTTTCTTTGCATGTCAAGGGTCCATACAAATGCTATGGAGGATACTCTTTAATCATTTACTTTGTTTCTAATACAACTGGATGTGTCTTTAAAAAACCAATTACTTATTATCACAACAATGGTTTTTTATGTGTAGTGGTTGCAGGCTCCTATAGGTGAAAGCCTACAATTGCTATAAGTAACTTGTAGGTGATAACCTGAAATTGCTACAAGTAACTTGTAGGTGAAAACTTATAGTTACTATGGACAACCTATAGGTTGAAAGCTTGTAGCTTTGCAATGTCTATGAGTAACCTATAGGTGAAAGCCTGTAGCTTGGCAGTTGTTATGGGATGGAAGCCCCTTTTGTTGTGAGCTTCTATATAAGTGCTTTGACCAAATAAGATTCTTGTAGTCTTATTTTACCCTTCAAATGTCTGTTAAATAAGGTTACATAAGTATACTCTAATCAAATAAAAATTATCATTATCCATAACACAACATGTATATATTAATGCATACATATAATCATTAATTCAATCATTCATTTACATAAGTCATGGATAGTTCTAGGGATTCATATAGGAAAAAGATATATAACTGGGTATGGATGAGGTTATAAAAGGAAAAATTAGTGGCCTCATCACACCCCCTTACTTAACCTCTTGCTTGTCCTCGAACAAGGCTTCTATACATTTTAAATCCACTATATTTCTTGAAATCTAAGGGCTCAGTACAACCCATCCCTTCGAATATATAAAAACATTTAGCATCATCTGTGATTTTCCACCTTTTCTTCTTTTCTTCTCTGTCATCTGGCACATTCCTTCCCAATCAAGAATTTGGAAACAAAATATGGGTGGATGAAACATCAACCGCAACCAACTTATCCTTTTTCTCCTGACAAAATCAATTTACATATATACATTTTTTATTGCCTCTCTAAAGTTCTGAGGGGAATAAAGATCTTTTCCTTTTAAAGTGTCTAAAAGCTTTGTGCATCTATGCAAATAGGAATCAAAAATATATTTTCCATCTCCCTCCATGAGACTCAAGTAGTGGTTCTAGACCTCTACTTGTTTCTTTGTGACCGATGCTCATGGAGTATCTGTATTCATAAAGGCAATCCATTCATCTATTATAGCTTCTGAATCAGTAGACTCACCCTTAATTATTATGGTAGCCTCTTTTTATTTTTATTGATAGTCTTCAACCTATTTTTTTCTTATTTCATTAAGGACATATGAGGTAAAGATATTCAATTGGACATCCCCTAGGTATATATTGGGATTCTAATTTGTGTCATGTGGCACAACATATTGATGCATGTAAAACTCACTCAATTATGCCTGAATATCATAGTCAGAATGCCTATAGACCTCAAAGAAAGACTTAGGGTCACATATCATGTAGGACTGATCACTATATATCTTGTCATATTTGAATTTCAGCTAGTTTTCCTCTAAGTATACTACATATACCCTAGAGGATGATCTACATTCCATTAACATCTCAGTGGTTTCATGCATTTTAGTGATCTTCTCTTTCAGATAAGTGATCTTAGTCTCAGCCTTTTTTAAGCTTTATTTTAAATCTTCTTGATGCTTCCTTGCTTCAATATATACTATAAACCTTTGTATCAACTGCTTATGATAAGTTTCATCATTACTAAACTTTTTGTCAAGAAAAATCAAAAGGTCATCAGTTTCTATTGGCCTAGCAACTTAGAGGTCTACATCAATTACTTCCTCTACTATAGGTACTTTTGTAATGGTCCCTGTAGGAGAAAATCTATTGTGGAAGGGTACCAAATCCAGAACATTATTCATTGTAAGTTCCTCTAGGGGTACACTAATGCCATCTATAGGTAAGGTGGATGAAACTGTTGTAGGCACTTCTAAGGGTGTTGTTGCAAGCTCCTCCAATATCCTTTCCTTGCTTGGATCTTTTTCCATAGATGGATCTATAAATTATGTTGCCTTTAGAAGTGTTTACAGGTCTCTTTTGATTTTAACTCTACCATTTTGTTCCTCAACCTATATATCTCTTTCATGGCTTATTCTAAAGTTTGAAACTCCTGGTCATGAGGAACTGTGTCATGCTCTATTTTTTTCTTCCATAGTCATTTATTTATGTAATTATTCCTCTTTTACAGGCTGATATGACATTCTTATTTCTTCTTCTATATACCCTATTTGTTTGAGCAATTCCATATCTTTGTCCCCAAATCTGGGTTGCTCAGGTGACTGTATTTCCTCTTCCTTTGCAGACTCTTCTTCAGTAGACCACTCTGCTATCTCAAACCCATCAGAGGTCTTACAAATTTTGAGATCCTTCTTCTTCCCTTCATTCTCACTAATGTTTATAGGTGAAGATGATAGGGTTATCCTTTGTCTTTTAATTCTATGAGACCTCCTAGGAGGAGGTCTCCTTTTCTTTGATGCAGAGGGTTTCTTCCTTTCAGTCTTATTTTTATTTTTAGGAGGGGAAGCTATTGAAAATTGATCTTCCTGTACAACTGGTGATGGAATAACTTTTTCTCATTTTGAAGGAGCCATAGTGGAAGAATCTACTTTTTGTGATGAAATAGTTAGAACAATAAGAGAAGGAATATTCTATCTAGTTTGTTTTGGTGGACTTTCCCCCTCCATGTCCTTGGGAGGTAGCACTAACTTTTTCCATCTTCTCTTGCTTGTAGCAACTATGGGTTAAACTTTAGTGGCTACGAGATGACTAGCTATACTAGTGCCCATAGTATCTTCTTATTCTATTTGTTGGACCTATCCCTTGGGATATTCCCCTTCATTGTTTTCCTCCTCTTTCTAAGGTTCACCAGTCCTTAGGGTTACAAACTACTCCCAATTAAGGTCAGGTCTAGTATTGATTATTCCTTGTTTAACCAACAACCAAATAAGGCAATAATGAGATAAATCTTTCTCTACCCCCTTTGGTATTCTTTAGACATTTTCTTCAGGATAATCTACAAGTGGTTTGGGACATTAATAGTCCTACCATGCCTTAAATGATTCAAAATTTAAATTAGAGTATAGAACAAAGAGTACCTTCATATGTCAAATATTTGATGATATACGAGGCCACTTCTCTCCAGGCTAGGGGTAGACTTAGTCTCTCTACACATCCTTTCTTTAACACTAGACTTTCATTATCTTAATAGAACTATTATTGAGCTAGTTAGCCATTATATTTCTCTTCCCAGTTTTCCCCTATTCTTGGCAACCCAGTAATCTGGCTTACTAGTTCTTTTGTAAGTGGAAATGTGATCCCAAATACTGTCGCCTATTCTATTTTAAAAGTCCTTACAAATTATTTAGTAAAATGTTATAAAAATGTTATAGTTTCTCAAAATAGGTAGCCCATCTATCCTTATTGAAGATGGCCTAGCTATTTAGGTCTCCTTGTAACTGCTTGTAGTTTGAGGGTTCCCTTCTCACTATCGAACCTCCCATTCTAGTTTATCTTCCTATCAAATTTTTTAAATAGATATATCTTCAAAACACCCAATTTTATCTTCAAATTGTTGCCTATAAAGAAGCAATTTTCTTTAATAATGATAGTTTTGGTTGCAGGTTGCAGTAACGTCTAGCTTAGGTCTTTATTTGAATTATGTTATGATCTCAAAGTGGAAAGCAATAAAATTGATTATTTTCCTTTATCATATTTTGGTGTAATCATGGGCTATCAATCCACATGTATATATTATCATGTGATTGATTTCCCATAGCATTCTTCCCCCCATGTGAAGGGTCTCTTATCCCTAAGTGACATGGTACATGTAGGATGCAAAGAGATATGATGGGATCATTATGAGGGTGTGAGTGGTAATTTGGCATAGCTCGTGACAAGACTCGATGAATGATATTTTAATGAATACATATGATTTTTAATATAATGCATGTTATATTAAAAAATAAAGTGCTTTTTTATGAATAAAAGATACATCATGCCTTTTTAACCATTTGTTCCTAGGGTTGTGGCATAGGAAATTTGTATGTGAGTGTTTATTGGAATGGAAGATTAGATTATTATTTTCTCATGTAATTATTACCCTGGTATTCATGATTTTTTTGTATTGTTACCCTTGGGTAATTATGTGATCATAGTATTCAATCCTTCAATTATGCCCTCAGTAACCTATATGCAATCATGATGACCTGCAAATGACTGGAGGAGTGGTCTTGTAGTGATATGAGGGACTATTTCCATCCTTCCACAAAGTGGTTGTTGTAGATCTTTGTTTTTTATCCAAGTTGGATCCTTTATGAACATGAAGGAGGGTGGATTATGACATTTGCTTCTCTTGATCTCCTCTGCATGAGCTTGTTGATGGCTTGATTCTTTTTTGTCTTACTGTCAGTGAATGATGATGTTTGCTGATGGAATCTTTATCTAGTGAACATTTAATTTGGTAAGTAGTTGGTTTATCAAACTTGGGACCTATGCTCTAGAAAATATGCCATATCTTTCTTATTGCTAGAGTGAAATTATTTTCCATGAAGTGACCAAAAGCTAAGAATGGTTCTTTTTGTGTCCTGTAGTCATAAATTCTGGTCTGCAACACTCCAAATGGAGATTGGAAGTGTATGGTTTTATTGTAACACTTACTTTGTTATTCAGGGGTATGATCATTCCTTAGCAAAGTTTAATGTTTTTTCTCTAATCTTCCTTCACTCCTCTAGCTTGTCTGGTATTTTCTATGAATTTCTCAATAGCCTATAACTAAATCCATTCCTCATAGTTTGTGAGAGATTAACCTACAGCTATTAGATAGGTGTATATAGGGGTTAAGATGTACCTGTAGAAACTATAGGTTGTCCCTGTAACACCTAAAAATTTGTGCCCAATGGTGATGAAGGTGCCCACAACAACTATAGAATAGCCCATAGCAACTAAAGGAATTCTTTCATTGACAAAGGTGCACGCAACAATAGTGAGGGTGTCTTAGTAGTTATAGAAAATAGATGTTACTTTTAGTAGTTATGAAAATGCCCTTAGTAGTGGTAGGAGTACCTATAGCCCACTTTTTCTAGAGTTGTTTCTTGCTTGTAACAACTACAAGTTGAACCCATAGCTACTAAAGATTGAGGCTAGAAGTAACTGGAAAGAAAGATGTATTATAGGAAGATGAGTAGTTTTGCTCAAAATGATTCCATATTATCCATTTTTTATTTTTTACCCCTAAATAGCCAGCAAGTTGGTTTTCTATATAGGCCCCTTTTATAGTTTTGGGCAATCAACAACTAGTTTTCTCTCCAAAAACTACCAACAATGCCCAAAAGGGTTTTCATTATTGGATTTTTTAATTTGAACTGCTACCTATAGTAGAATGTTTATTCTGGGTCCTTGCCATGTTAGCTGTGAGTTTGACTAGTCAAAGACTATATGAAGATCTTAGTCTTCATGCCAGAAGAGGGCTAGAATGTCCTCCTCTCCTTCATCTACTTGTTGGTTGGTTCTCACTATGGTTAGTAAGACATCATGTTGATCCAGCACATCATTGAATCCATTTTTTAATTGCTTGCATATCTACTTGGTAAATTCCTCTTGAGTGAGTAGTTTTTTGTGCAATTTTAGCTTATGGCCATTGACTGGTAGACAAAATCTTATCAGATCAATGGTCCAGAGTTGCACTACTTCATTATCATGAACATGTTCAATCTAAAATGAACCAAGTGATCTGGTCTAGAGTTTGTCCTTGTGAGCCTTGTATTTTGAATCAAAAAGAAGGGCTCAATATCCTACATTCAATTGCTTAGTCTTAATGTACATATCATGCCATCTAATCTACTATTGTTGTATAAGTTCTATGTTTTGTAGTACCTATTGTTTGTATTCATCTAAGGTGTTAAGTTGCATAATCCTTTCTTTCTGTGCCTCAGATATATCCATTCCAAATTTTAATATTGTCTATAAGGTCTTATGCTCAAATTCGATTGGGAACATGGGTTTATTCCCATAGACCAACTCATATGGAGTGAATCCTGTAGTGATCTTCCATGTGATTATGTATGTCTAAATAAATTTAGGAAGTCTAGCCTCTCAATCTTTATGGGACATACTAACAGTGTTGGTCAAAATATTTTCTAACTCCCTGTTGGTAACTTTCACCTATCCATTAGATTGTAGATGATATGGAATTGATTTATTATGCCTAATCTCGTATTATTAAACCTAGGTGATAATTAAACTAGCAATAAATTGTGGTCCTTGATCAATGACTATTTCTTGTGGCACACCATATCTTATAAATATTGTTTCATAAAGGAAAGTTGCCACCTTTTCATTACTGGCATGTGTAAGAGTCTTTACTTCCACCCATTAGTGACATAATTAGTATATACAAGGATGTACTCTTTATTATTTGATTTTGTATCAAAAGGTCTTATAAAATTAAGGCCCCATTTGTCAAATGGTGCAAGCACCATTTGAGGTTGCAAAGGTATCTCATCTGAATGTGTGGGTCTTCCCATACATTGACATCTATCATAATGAACTATATACCTTAATGCATCTTGATGGATTGAGGGCCAATAATACCCTGTATTCAAAAAATTTACTACTATACACTTGACTACAAAGTTCCCTCCACAAGGTTCATCATGACAAGCTTTAAGGATATCTAGAACTTCATCTTCTCTGAGACATCTTTTGATGATGGAGTCAGGCCCAGTATAGAAAAGGAATCTAGACAGCTAGGAATACCTACCCCATTTTTGAATCAAAGCTCTTTTTTATTTAGGAAGGAAGTGTTGTGTAATTAGCTCTATTACAACATAGTTAGTAATATCAACATACCAAGGTGTGGTAAGGGTGAGGGAGAATATATGCTCATCTGGAAATGAGTCATCCACTATGGTATCCTCTTAAGGGCATTGTAGTCATGATAGGAAATCAGCTATGATATTGTCCTTACCAGACTTATCTACAATAGTTAGATCCAATTCTTGTAATAAGAGTAGTCATCTTATCACTCTATCTAGGACAATTGGTTTGTTCATAAGGTACCTAATGGCTACATAGTCTATATGAACAAAGACTTGGTACCCTATTATGTAGTGATGGAACTTGTTGATAGCATAAAATACTACCAAGAAATCTTTTATAGTGATCATGTAATTTAATTTTGTTACCTATAGGTTCTTGCTTATAAAATATATGGCATAGTTGAGTTCTTCCAATTTTTGGCCTAGTACAACTCCCAAGGTAGTATCTAAAGCATTTGTGTGAATATGGAAGGGAATATTCTAATTAGGACCATGCAGAACTGGGGTGGTGGTCAATAATTGCTTCAATTTCTTGAAGGTTGCTTCACAGGCAGGAGTCCATATGAATTAAACATATTTAGTCATGAGGGTAAACAATGGTGTTGCTACTTTACTAAAATTATTGATAAATCTTCTATAGTAACCAACATATCTTAGAAAACTCCTAACATCCTTCTATTTTTGAGGTATAGATAGATTTTTTATTATGCTAATTTGTATAAGGTCAACATTGATTCCTTCAACAAATACATGGTGACCTAGGACAATACATTCTATCATTAACATGTATCATTTCTTATGGCTTAAGGACAAATGGTTATCCTGAAAATGTTTCAAAACTTTCTTCAAGTTCTTTAATTACTTATCAAATGTTTCTCCATAGATAGTGAAGTCATCCATATAGATTTCTACACATTCATTAGCTAGATCTGAAAAGATACTTAGGATAGCCCTCTGGAATGTTGCAGGAACATTGCACAACCCAAAATTTAATACAATGTAAGCATAAGTACCCCAGAGATAAGTGAAATTTGTCTTCTCTTGGTCCTCAAGAGCAATTTTAATCTAGTTATAACCGCTAAAGCCATCCAAAAAAGCAAATTATTTTTTCCTTGCTAGTGTGTCCAGCATCTGATCAATGAATGGTAGAGGAAAATAATATTTTTTGGTTGCTATATTAAGTTCCCTATAATATATGCAAACATGCCACTCTCCATTTTTATTGGGTATAATTACATTCACTATCTGAGATGGGATATATAAATCCAATGATCAAGAGTTTCTACAGTTCCACTTTGACTATTTCTCTAAGAGTTGGATTTATCTAACATGGTGGTTGTCTGATTGGTTGGCACTCCTCTTTTATATAGATGTAATTTGTGCATATTTTTGGTCTAATTCCTTTCATATCTTCATAATCCCATGTAAAAATGTGTTAGTTTACATGCAACATGCTGACTAGGCACTTTTCCTCATTTGACTCTAACTTGCTATTAATAAGCAATATTTTTCCTAGAGAGATTTTAATTTGCTTTTTGAGTGCTTTCATCATTTATAAATTATTGATGGATCTGGTTTGGCTACAACTATGAGGCAATAACTGATGGAATATTCTTGTATAGATGCAATAGATTGATCTCCTACCCAAAGGTTGGCAAATGGGCACTTTACGCATTACAGGTTATTGGGATCTTTAGGATTAGTCTGGTAATTATTCTAGGGAACATTTGAGATAATTGTATCTTCTTATTGATCAACTGAGGTGCATGTATGGTCTATGGTTAATATATCAATCAAGGGAAGCTCATTTACCTCATCTTCTTCAACCCATATATATGCTCTGATTCTAAAGATGGTTGTGTTAGAGGACAGAGGACCAAATTCTTAGTGTGGTTGCCATTAGATATCAACATGTTACCTAATTTGTAGCTAATGAAGGCATCTATTGTGTCAAGCTAAGGTCATCCTAAGATGAGAGGGTATCCACCCAAATTAGACTTTGGTTTTAGCATAATGAAATCTGTAGTATACTCCTAAACATCTACAATAATGATAAGATCTTTAATGAATCCTTCTAGATTGACTATAGATCTATCGATCATTTGCAACATTATAGATGTGGGACAAATATTATTCAACTATAACTTTTTCATGGTTTCAATTATCATTACATGTATTGCATCCCTCAGGTCTATCAATGTATTGGATAACTAATGGTCATGGATCTGGATTGTAACTATAGGTTGTCCCTGTAACACCTAAAAATTTGTGCCCAATGGTGATGAAGGTGCCCACAACAACTATAGAATAGCCCATAGCAACTAAAGGAATTCTTTCATTGACAAAGGTGCACGCAACAATAGTGAGGGTGTCTTAGTAGTTATAGAAAATAGATGTTACTTTTAGTAGTTATGAAAATGCCCTTAGTAGTGGTAGGAGTACCTATAGCCCACTTTTTCTAGAGTTGTTTCTTGCTTGTAACAACTACAAGTTGAACCCATAGCTACTAAAGATTGAGGCTAGAAGTAACTGGAAAGAAAGATGTATTATAGGAAGATGAGTAGTTTTGCTCAAAATGATTCCATATTATCCATTTTTTATTTTTTACCCCTAAATAGCCAGCAAGTTGGTTTTCTATATAGGCCCCTTTTATAGTTTTGGGCAATCAACAACTAGTTTTCTCTCCAAAAACTACCAACAATGCCCAAAAGGGTTTTCATTATTGGATTTTTTAATTTGAACTGCTACCTATAGTAGAATGTTTATTCTGGGTCCTTGCCATGTTAGCTGTGAGTTTGACTAGTCAAAGACTATATGAAGATCTTAGTCTTCATGCCAGAAGAGGGCTAGAATGTCCTCCTCTCCTTCATCTACTTGTTGGTTGGTTCTCACTATGGTTAGTAAGACATCATGTTGATCCAGCACATCATTGAATCCATTTTTTAATTGCTTGCATATCTACTTGGTAAATTCCTCTTGAGTGAGTAGTTTTTTGTGCAATTTTAGCTTATGGCCATTGACTGGTAGACAAAATCTTATCAGATCAATGGTCCAGAGTTGCACTACTTCATTATCATGAACATGTTCAATCTAAAATGAACCAAGTGATCTGGTCTAGAGTTTGTCCTTGTGAGCCTTGTATTTTGAATCAAAAAGAAGGGCTCAATATCCTACATTCAATTGCTTAGTCTTAATGTACATATCATGCCATCTAATCTACTATTGTTGTATAAGTTCTATGTTTTGTAGTACCTATTGTTTGTATTCATCTAAGGTGTTAAGTTGCATAATCCTTTCTTTCTGTGCCTCAGATATATCCATTCCAAATTTTAATATTGTCTATAAGGTCTTATGCTCAAATTCGATTGGGAACATGGGTTTATTCCCATAGACCAACTCATATGGAGTGAATCCTGTAGTGATCTTCCATGTGATTATGTATGTCTAAATAAATTTAGGAAGTCTAGCCTCTCAATCTTTATGGGACATACTAACAGTGTTGGTCAAAATATTTTCTAACTCCCTGTTGGTAACTTTCACCTATCCATTAGATTGTAGATGATATGGAATTGATTTATTATGCCTAATCTCGTATTATTAAACCTAGGTGATAATTAAACTAGCAATAAATTGTGGTCCTTGATCAATGACTATTTCTTGTGGCACACCATATCTTATAAATATTGTTTCATAAAGGAAAGTTGCCACCTTTTCATTACTGGCATGTGTAAGAGTCTTTACTTCCACCCATTAGTGACATAATTAGTATATACAAGGATGTACTCTTTATTATTTGATTTTGTATCAAAAGGTCTTATAAAATTAAGGCCCCATTTGTCAAATGGTGCAAGCACCATTTGAGGTTGCAAAGGTATCTCATCTGAATGTGTGGGTCTTCCCATACATTGACATCTATCATAATGAACTATATACCTTAATGCATCTTGATGGATTGAGGGCCAATAATACCCTGTATTCAAAAAATTTACTACTATACACTTGACTACAAAGTTCCCTCCACAAGGTTCATCATGACAAGCTTTAAGGATATCTAGAACTTCATCTTCTCTGAGACATCTTTTGATGATGGAGTCAGGCCCAGTATAGAAAAGGAATCTAGACAGCTAGGAATACCTACCCCATTTTTGAATCAAAGCTCTTTTTTATTTAGGAAGGAAGTGTTGTGTAATTAGCTCTATTACAACATAGTTAGTAATATCAACATACCAAGGTGTGGTAAGGGTGAGGGAGAATATATGCTCATCTGGAAATGAGTCATCCACTATGGTATCCTCTTAAGGGCATTGTAGTCATGATAGGAAATCAGCTATGATATTGTCCTTACCAGACTTATCTACAATAGTTAGATCCAATTCTTGTAATAAGAGTAGTCATCTTATCACTCTATCTAGGACAATTGGTTTGTTCATAAGGTACCTAATGGCTACATAGTCTATATGAACAAAGACTTGGTACCCTATTATGTAGTGATGGAACTTGTTGATAGCATAAAATACTACCAAGAAATCTTTTATAGTGATCATGTAATTTAATTTTGTTACCTATAGGTTCTTGCTTATAAAATATATGGCATAGTTGAGTTCTTCCAATTTTTGGCCTAGTACAACTCCCAAGGTAGTATCTAAAGCATTTGTGTGAATATGGAAGGGAATATTCTAATTAGGACCATGCAGAACTGGGGTGGTGGTCAATAATTGCTTCAATTTCTTGAAGGTTGCTTCACAGGCAGGAGTCCATATGAATTAAACATATTTAGTCATGAGGGTAAACAATGGTGTTGCTACTTTACTAAAATTATTGATAAATCTTCTATAGTAACCAACATATCTTAGAAAACTCCTAACATCCTTCTATTTTTGAGGTATAGATAGATTTTTTATTATGCTAATTTGTATAAGGTCAACATTGATTCCTTCAACAAATACATGGTGACCTAGGACAATACATTCTATCATTAACATGTATCATTTCTTATGGCTTAAGGACAAATGGTTATCCTGAAAATGTTTCAAAACTTTCTTCAAGTTCTTTAATTACTTATCAAATGTTTCTCCATAGATAGTGAAGTCATCCATATAGATTTCTACACATTCATTAGCTAGATCTGAAAAGATACTTAGGATAGCCCTCTGGAATGTTGCAGGAACATTGCACAACCCAAAATTTAATACAATGTAAGCATAAGTACCCCAGAGATAAGTGAAATTTGTCTTCTCTTGGTCCTCAAGAGCAATTTTAATCTAGTTATAACCGCTAAAGCCATCCAAAAAAGCAAATTATTTTTTCCTTGCTAGTGTGTCCAGCATCTGATCAATGAATGGTAGAGGAAAATAATATTTTTTGGTTGCTATATTAAGTTCCCTATAATATATGCAAACATGCCACTCTCCATTTTTATTGGGTATAATTACATTCACTATCTGAGATGGGATATATAAATCCAATGATCAAGAGTTTCTACAGTTCCACTTTGACTATTTCTCTAAGAGTTGGATTTATCTAACATGGTGGTTGTCTGATTGGTTGGCACTCCTCTTTTATATAGATGTAATTTGTGCATATTTTTGGTCTAATTCCTTTCATATCTTCATAATCCCATGTAAAAATGTGTTAGTTTACATGCAACATGCTGACTAGGCACTTTTCCTCATTTGACTCTAACTTGCTATTAATAAGCAATATTTTTCCTAGAGAGATTTTAATTTGCTTTTTGAGTGCTTTCATCATTTATAAATTATTGATGGATCTGGTTTGGCTACAACTATGAGGCAATAACTGATGGAATATTCTTGTATAGATGCAATAGATTGATCTCCTACCCAAAGGTTGGCAAATGGGCACTTTACGCATTACAGGTTATTGGGATCTTTAGGATTAGTCTGGTAATTATTCTAGGGAACATTTGAGATAATTGTATCTTCTTATTGATCAACTGAGGTGCATGTATGGTCTATGGTTAATATATCAATCAAGGGAAGCTCATTTACCTCATCTTCTTCAACCCATATATATGCTCTGATTCTAAAGATGGTTGTGTTAGAGGACAGAGGACCAAATTCTTAGTGTGGTTGCCATTAGATATCAACATGTTACCTAATTTGTAGCTAATGAAGGCATCTATTGTGTCAAGCTAAGGTCATCCTAAGATGAGAGGGTATCCACCCAAATTAGACTTTGGTTTTAGCATAATGAAATCTGTAGTATACTCCTAAACATCTACAATAATGATAAGATCTTTAATGAATCCTTCTAGATTGACTATAGATCTATCGATCATTTGCAACATTATAGATGTGGGACAAATATTATTCAACTATAACTTTTTCATGGTTTCAATTATCATTACATGTATTGCATCCCTCAGGTCTATCAATGTATTGGATAACTAATGGTCATGGATCTGGATTGTAACTATAGGTTGTCCCTGTAACACCTAAAAATTTGTGCCCAATGGTGATGAAGGTGCCCACAACAACTATAGAATAGCCCATAGCAACTAAAGGAATTCTTTCATTGACAAAGGTGCACGCAACAATAGTGAGGGTGTCTTAGTAGTTATAGAAAATAGATGTTACTTTTAGTAGTTATGAAAATGCCCTTAGTAGTGGTAGGAGTACCTATAGCCCACTTTTTCTAGAGTTGTTTCTTGCTTGTAACAACTACAAGTTGAACCCATAGCTACTAAAGATTGAGGCTAGAAGTAACTGGAAAGAAAGATGTATTATAGGAAGATGAGTAGTTTTGCTCAAAATGATTCCATATTATCCATTTTTTATTTTTTACCCCTAAATAGCCAGCAAGTTGGTTTTCTATATAGGCCCCTTTTATAGTTTTGGGCAATCAACAACTAGTTTTCTCTCCAAAAACTACCAACAATGCCCAAAAGGGTTTTCATTATTGGATTTTTTAATTTGAACTGCTACCTATAGTAGAATGTTTATTCTGGGTCCTTGCCATGTTAGCTGTGAGTTTGACTAGTCAAAGACTATATGAAGATCTTAGTCTTCATGCCAGAAGAGGGCTAGAATGTCCTCCTCTCCTTCATCTACTTGTTGGTTGGTTCTCACTATGGTTAGTAAGACATCATGTTGATCCAGCACATCATTGAATCCATTTTTTAATTGCTTGCATATCTACTTGGTAAATTCCTCTTGAGTGAGTAGTTTTTTGTGCAATTTTAGCTTATGGCCATTGACTGGTAGACAAAATCTTATCAGATCAATGGTCCAGAGTTGCACTACTTCATTATCATGAACATGTTCAATCTAAAATGAACCAAGTGATCTGGTCTAGAGTTTGTCCTTGTGAGCCTTGTATTTTGAATCAAAAAGAAGGGCTCAATATCCTACATTCAATTGCTTAGTCTTAATGTACATATCATGCCATCTAATCTACTATTGTTGTATAAGTTCTATGTTTTGTAGTACCTATTGTTTGTATTCATCTAAGGTGTTAAGTTGCATAATCCTTTCTTTCTGTGCCTCAGATATATCCATTCCAAATTTTAATATTGTCTATAAGGTCTTATGCTCAAATTCGATTGGGAACATGGGTTTATTCCCATAGACCAACTCATATGGAGTGAATCCTGTAGTGATCTTCCATGTGATTATGTATGTCTAAATAAATTTAGGAAGTCTAGCCTCTCAATCTTTATGGGACATACTAACAGTGTTGGTCAAAATATTTTCTAACTCCCTGTTGGTAACTTTCACCTATCCATTAGATTGTAGATGATATGGAATTGATTTATTATGCCTAATCTCGTATTATTAAACCTAGGTGATAATTAAACTAGCAATAAATTGTGGTCCTTGATCAATGACTATTTCTTGTGGCACACCATATCTTATAAATATTGTTTCATAAAGGAAAGTTGCCACCTTTTCATTACTGGCATGTGTAAGAGTCTTTACTTCCACCCATTAGTGACATAATTAGTATATACAAGGATGTACTCTTTATTATTTGATTTTGTATCAAAAGGTCTTATAAAATTAAGGCCCCATTTGTCAAATGGTGCAAGCACCATTTGAGGTTGCAAAGGTATCTCATCTGAATGTGTGGGTCTTCCCATACATTGACATCTATCATAATGAACTATATACCTTAATGCATCTTGATGGATTGAGGGCCAATAATACCCTGTATTCAAAAAATTTACTACTATACACTTGACTACAAAGTTCCCTCCACAAGGTTCATCATGACAAGCTTTAAGGATATCTAGAACTTCATCTTCTCTGAGACATCTTTTGATGATGGAGTCAGGCCCAGTATAGAAAAGGAATCTAGACAGCTAGGAATACCTACCCCATTTTTGAATCAAAGCTCTTTTTTATTTAGGAAGGAAGTGTTGTGTAATTAGCTCTATTACAACATAGTTAGTAATATCAACATACCAAGGTGTGGTAAGGGTGAGGGAGAATATATGCTCATCTGGAAATGAGTCATCCACTATGGTATCCTCTTAAGGGCATTGTAGTCATGATAGGAAATCAGCTATGATATTGTCCTTACCAGACTTATCTACAATAGTTAGATCCAATTCTTGTAATAAGAGTAGTCATCTTATCACTCTATCTAGGACAATTGGTTTGTTCATAAGGTACCTAATGGCTACATAGTCTATATGAACAAAGACTTGGTACCCTATTATGTAGTGATGGAACTTGTTGATAGCATAAAATACTACCAAGAAATCTTTTATAGTGATCATGTAATTTAATTTTGTTACCTATAGGTTCTTGCTTATAAAATATATGGCATAGTTGAGTTCTTCCAATTTTTGGCCTAGTACAACTCCCAAGGTAGTATCTAAAGCATTTGTGTGAATATGGAAGGGAATATTCTAATTAGGACCATGCAGAACTGGGGTGGTGGTCAATAATTGCTTCAATTTCTTGAAGGTTGCTTCACAGGCAGGAGTCCATATGAATTAAACATATTTAGTCATGAGGGTAAACAATGGTGTTGCTACTTTACTAAAATTATTGATAAATCTTCTATAGTAACCAACATATCTTAGAAAACTCCTAACATCCTTCTATTTTTGAGGTATAGATAGATTTTTTATTATGCTAATTTGTATAAGGTCAACATTGATTCCTTCAACAAATACATGGTGACCTAGGACAATACATTCTATCATTAACATGTATCATTTCTTATGGCTTAAGGACAAATGGTTATCCTGAAAATGTTTCAAAACTTTCTTCAAGTTCTTTAATTACTTATCAAATGTTTCTCCATAGATAGTGAAGTCATCCATATAGATTTCTACACATTCATTAGCTAGATCTGAAAAGATACTTAGGATAGCCCTCTGGAATGTTGCAGGAACATTGCACAACCCAAAATTTAATACAATGTAAGCATAAGTACCCCAGAGATAAGTGAAATTTGTCTTCTCTTGGTCCTCAAGAGCAATTTTAATCTAGTTATAACCGCTAAAGCCATCCAAAAAAGCAAATTATTTTTTCCTTGCTAGTGTGTCCAGCATCTGATCAATGAATGGTAGAGGAAAATAATATTTTTTGGTTGCTATATTAAGTTCCCTATAATATATGCAAACATGCCACTCTCCATTTTTATTGGGTATAATTACATTCACTATCTGAGATGGGATATATAAATCCAATGATCAAGAGTTTCTACAGTTCCACTTTGACTATTTCTCTAAGAGTTGGATTTATCTAACATGGTGGTTGTCTGATTGGTTGGCACTCCTCTTTTATATAGATGTAATTTGTGCATATTTTTGGTCTAATTCCTTTCATATCTTCATAATCCCATGTAAAAATGTGTTAGTTTACATGCAACATGCTGACTAGGCACTTTTCCTCATTTGACTCTAACTTGCTATTAATAAGCAATATTTTTCCTAGAGAGATTTTAATTTGCTTTTTGAGTGCTTTCATCATTTATAAATTATTGATGGATCTGGTTTGGCTACAACTATGAGGCAATAACTGATGGAATATTCTTGTATAGATGCAATAGATTGATCTCCTACCCAAAGGTTGGCAAATGGGCACTTTACGCATTACAGGTTATTGGGATCTTTAGGATTAGTCTGGTAATTATTCTAGGGAACATTTGAGATAATTGTATCTTCTTATTGATCAACTGAGGTGCATGTATGGTCTATGGTTAATATATCAATCAAGGGAAGCTCATTTACCTCATCTTCTTCAACCCATATATATGCTCTGATTCTAAAGATGGTTGTGTTAGAGGACAGAGGACCAAATTCTTAGTGTGGTTGCCATTAGATATCAACATGTTACCTAATTTGTAGCTAATGAAGGCATCTATTGTGTCAAGCTAAGGTCATCCTAAGATGAGAGGGTATCCACCCAAATTAGACTTTGGTTTTAGCATAATGAAATCTGTAGTATACTCCTAAACATCTACAATAATGATAAGATCTTTAATGAATCCTTCTAGATTGACTATAGATCTATCGATCATTTGCAACATTATAGATGTGGGACAAATATTATTCAACTATAACTTTTTCATGGTTTCAATTATCATTACATGTATTGCATCCCTCAGGTCTATCAATGTATTGGATAACTAATGGTCATGGATCTGGATTGTTACTACTAGGCATCCTAGATCTAAATATTTCTTCGGTAGGGTATTTTTCAACATAATGTCTATCAGCTGGCTAATCACATGCACTGTATTGGGATCCTTCTTTTTCCTTCCAAGTTTACGTAGACATAAGTCTCTTATAGCTTTGAAATATATGGGTACATCTTTGATGGCCTGGAAGAGAGAAGTTTTAACACAAAGATTATTAAGCTACCTTATGAAGTCAAATTTAGGCTCAGTCATATGGAGCTAAAGGCTAAGACATTCTAGAAATGGTGGGGCTGCTTCATCAGCAACTTTATTTACTGGTTCAAAAAATTCTTGTAGTGGTGAAGGTGGGTTAAAATGATCTTCTAGATTTTCTTGAGTTGACTCCATTATTATGGATGGGGCTGGGGGTGGTAGAACTCTTTTTGAATGTAGGTGAACTTCATTGATGTTCATCGTATATGTTGGGTATTAAATAGGTTCACTATTGAATGTCGATTACACTGACTTATTTGTAGGATTTTATATGGGTTGGGTAGGGAGATGATTAGGCTTGGGTGTAGTTTGTGTATTAGGCATAAGAGCAAGAGGTTTTTAATGTTTTTGTGGAGGTAATCCTCCTTGATAGTTTCCATAGGGTTGATTGGGTCTCCAGGGCTACTACCACTGGTTTGTGAGGGGTGGGCCTTGGGGTGGTTGTCAAGCTTGTATCCAAGGTGAGGATATATTTTGTGGAGGATACCAGGAAGTGGAGGGTTGGCTTGTCTAGGGTGGCTACCAGCTGGGATTAGGAGGTGGGACGTTCATCCATGGACTACTCCAATTGGGAGAAGCATTTGGAAATTGTGAATTAAAAAAGGTGGAATTTACAAAATGTGGATTTTGTCCTATACCTAGATAATATAGTCATTGAACCCATGGATTTATTTGTATAACATAGAAAACTTGGTCCCCATTTCCCCTTATAGCATGTAGCTCTACTATTTTTGGTTATTTAGCTGTGATGTTAGCTACCTTAGCCCAAACATCATGACACCTACAGTCTACCTTCTTCTTACAATCTGGACAATAGATGGTCAAAGCTTGATCCAAGGCTACTTGATTTTGCCTTATGTGTAGGCTATCCAGTTGGGTGGCCAAGTGAGTAATGATATATTATTTCATGTCTTGTAATAGGTTACTAACTTCAGATTTTGATAGGGCACTTGCGGATGCTAGTGGAAGCTTGTTGCCACTGACTTTGTTTATGGTAGATCTAAAATAATTTTTGCTCGGCTCTTTGATGTCTAAAAATATCATTTGGGAGATATCTTCCCCACTCATTAGGTCCAAAGCTTCCAAACAATCTTTTCTGACTCCTTTCAAGAAGATGAGTTTTAGAGGCTCTTTTCCTAGTGCACTTTGCTTGAATTTCTGTACACTGAACATGAATCATTCAACATAGTCTTCCAAGGATTTGACCCCCTCTTGATTCATCCTAAAGATGTCATTTCTTCTATAATTTCTTCCTCATCCATACTCCTCATATTTAGCCAAAAACTTCTTTTTTATGTCTCCCTAATCATGGACTGAATTACTACCTAGTCCCATAAACCAACAAAGTACTGAGTCTTTGAGGGTGGTAGGAAAAAGTTTCAATTTCTATGCATCCTGCTTATAATCATAGCTTCTATAGAGGATATCAAATTTGAACAAAAATGTGTTTAGGTCTTCTAATAATGTACCTCTAAAATTAGGCAAGGCTAAGGGCATAATATTTTTCATTTGTGTTATGCCCATTGCATTTGGAATAGGAAATTCAAAAGTAATTATGTTTGGAGCCCTATTATCTTCTAAAAACTCTCATTTCATGATGGCTTTTCTTGTGATATGGATACCAAAGGTTCTCAGGATCATGTCTTCAAATTCTATATCAATCTCTTGGTTAACACAATAGAAAACATTTATCTGTTGATCTGTAATCTTTTTACTACATGAAAAATTTGAAGACTTGCCTGAGCTTTCTTTGATTTATTCAAGAAAGCCTTGTTGGAATGTTGTTCTGATGTTACTTTTTAAAGTATTTAGTTTATGTAGTTCTTCTCCTTCATTTCTTATTACTAACTCGGTTAATGCTTCCTTCACTTCTATTTCCTTTTTCAAAGCCAATTGTACTTCTTCTGTAAGCTACCTCCTTCAGTTTATAGTGTTTCCTTCTTCAAGAGCTCTTTGTCTTATGGTATATCCTTCAGCAGGATTTTTAGTTGCTATAGGTACTTGTGGTTCTTTCTCAGTAGTAACTTGTGGCTTGTTTGGTAGGAATATCCCTTAAGAATCTCTTTCTCTCTACATAAACATTTGAGCCACTCTTTCAGTTGTCTTGTCCCTTCCTGCATAGGGTTAGTTTTTTTTCCTTTTCTCATTTTGCATTTCAGGAGTTGTTTCAAAATGAGCAAAAATAAAATGCATAAAATGAAAATAAAATGAAAAAATGTAGAAATCAAAACAAAAAAAATTGAAATTTTATCTTTAGAAAGTAGTAAAGTTATATAATAAAAGTAGGAAATGAAAGAAAAAAAGTTACTCTAGAAAGTGGGAAATGAAAGAAGGAAAGTTACTCTAGAAAGCAAAAAATGAAAGTAGGAAATGAAAGCAGTAAAATTAATTTAGAAACCAATAATTGACAACCTCCCTAGCAATGGTGCCAAAATGCTGGACAAAATTATTACCTAGTTAATACCATATTCTTAAATCTGATTAACACTAATTGTCAACCCAGGGTACGTAGGCTTTTCAAAGATGTCAGCACTATATATGCATTATTTATTCATAGACTAACTTAATTATTTGTTGTAGTACAATGAGCTTATCCTAATTTTATGATATAGATATACAAGGAAATGATTATAATAGAACGCAAAAAAATTTCACCCTTATGAGTCACACATGAATCACACTTCATATAATCAAACTAGCAATGAAATTAACTCACACAACACACTTTAATCTAAGAAGGGTCAATATATTCATTGCAACTCCTTTCGAGGGGGGCCTTTTCATTCAAAACTGAGTTCTAATCCTTTGAGAGAGACTTAAAAAAGCTTCTTATAGAATCAATCTTTTGATTACTCAGATCTATAGAAATTAAAGATTGCTACAATAGATTACAATATTTTAGAAATTAGAATGGAATTACTTTCTACAATTCCATCCTCCTAATCTAATCTAGGTTCTACCATTAAATACATAAGATATTTTATTAGCTTTAACCAAGAACACTAATCTAAGAAATGTACAAATACTTTAAAACTAATCCAATCAACCTTCAGGTGGTTAGTAACTTAAAGTTACTTATTTTTAGGCTTGACTGGGTAAAGTACAATATATGTTGTTTTGTTATTTTGATTCTTTCTCTCTTTTATATTATCCTTATCTTACTCATTTTTTGGCAGCACATCCAAGTTTATTTACATGTAAAGGGTCTGTATAGCTGTTATGGAGGATCCTCTTTAATCATTTACTTTGTTTCTAAGATAGTTCGATGTATCTTTAAAAATACAATTACTTATTATCACAGCAATGGTTTGTTCTGTGTAGTGGTTATGGGCTCTTATAGGTGAAAGCCTGCAGTTACTATGGGCAACTTGTAGGTGAAAGTCTACAGTTGTTATGGGTAACATGTAGGTGGAAAGCCTGCAGCTTGGCAGTTATTATGGGAAATTATAGGTGAAATCTTGTAGTTTGGTAGTTATTGTAGGCTAGAAGCCCCTTTTGTTATGGTCTTCTCTATAAGTGTTGTGACCAAGTAAGATTCCTACAGTCTTGTTTTACATTTTCAAATATTTGTCAAATAAGGTTACACAAGTATGCTCTAATCAAAGAAAAATCATCATTAATCTATAACACAATATGTATATATTAATGCACACATATAATCATTAATTAATTCATTCATTTACATAAGTCACAGATACTTCTAGGGATTCATATAGGAAAAAAGATATATAACTAGATACGGATGAGGTTATAAAAGGAATAATTAGTGGCCTCACCAGTAAGCAAACATGTTCATATTACACCAACTGAGTATTATATATATATATATATATATATAAGGCTACGTATTCTATTTTCCATAAACAGACACTATATAGTACTTTCTACCAGTTGTCATAAAACATGTTAAACATAACAATAACCAAAATGCATACATATAGTTTTTCAAATGTATGATTGAATTATAGACATATCAATTACATTTTGTACCACTAGGGTATAACATACATTTATATTATATTATTTTATGACATCTCATAATATCATAGTTCATTGTTTATGAACATAACTACATAATTACGAACAACTAGTCTTACAATTTCAAGAATCAAATGTACCATAATCTTAAATAATAGGCAAGCAAGTATATTTTATACCAATTAGGTATATCTTATATTTAAATTGCATACTACTATAACTTATAGACACACATCATGATGCACTAATATAGGCTATGTATCTATTACTCACTAGTTTTCATTACTGTACGTATATATACCATCGAATAGTCATAATATCTCCAAGATTCAGATAACTCATAATCTAATTTATACCTCATGTGAGCATAATCTTTAATTTAAACAACTTATTATGTTTCTAGGAGTTTGTGTTCATGTATTTATAGTTTCCTATCTCTTGGAATCTTATGACTTATTTATATAGATACAGGCTCATCCCTATATGTTGTATATGCATATGAGTATGTAGGCCTTCATATCAATATTTTTAATGAGCACTTGTAGCTTCTAATTACAGTCATAGCATGTACCACATATAAGTACCCAAGCAATATATAAATGTTGTTTTGTCACACTAGTAGTGATTTCTATTTTATTTACAAATTTAACAATTAGAGTGTATCCCCAATTTTTAACAATTACAAATCCTTGACCCTATTCAATTTTTCTCCAAGTCATGGTCCATTTATTAAAATTAGAGGATACATTCCTCATAGCAAGCACCTTTGAGTAACTCAAAGACAAATAGATGGAATGTTTTAAGCAAACAACTTCTAATAGAACAATTATGCAAACAAAATGCAAATGGTTACATAGAGTGTTATTGCCTCTTCTATCTACCCTCTATGTGCACATCACATATGACGAGAAGCTTTCTCATTATTCACATGTACCAATATACTTTACTAGTTTATACCAAAACAACCATAAATATAATAGCTACTTACTATAAATCTATAATATTTTATCTACCATAACATTGTTACCTACAGCTCAGTTAATGGTAACTAAGGTGAGAAACGATTCCTTTACGAGTGGTTTGTAGTTATATATGATTATAAATTTACATATATATATATATATATATATATATATATATATATATATATATATATATTTGTTTGTTATCATATATACAATAACATAAATTGTAAGCATATATACAAATATGTATGATATTTAAAGTTATAAGCCAGAGCAATTTATACAAAATAAATTCTTGTGCTTATCTAGAGGAATGAAATAAATCAAGTTGTATTTTTTTTTGACAAGGAAATATCAATTTATAATCTATGTCAGATATCAATGAAGAGACATCACTGAGGTTAGCTAATTTAAACCATATAGGGAAACTCATATGTCTATACAATCCACATATACATAAATCAGTGAGGTATGTTCTCAGGATCACTTTATGTTGGAGGTAAGCATTAGTTTATATTATACGATATCATAGCCTGAAGTATACTTAGACTGGTTTATTTTTATATAGAAATTAATTCTAACCTATAGATATATAGACTCATGGTGTATTATACACTATTCAGCATGTAAGATAATGCTAACCTAGAATTATAAAATCTACATATATAATAAATCGCTTATACATACAAAAATTTAGAACTTACATACCTGAAGATATAAATCTTATTTTACAAATCGCTACCTACAAGGCCCGGTATAAAGCTTTTTGGTTTAAATATATATATGAATTACTGGCTTTATAAAATAAGAAAATAAGGTGTTAATACCTATTTTGACTATATTTGCCTATATATAATTAAGTCATTGCTAGAATCCTGATTAAATCAACAATCTCCAGATTGATTATATATACCAGTATATATATAATTAAATTGTTGGCAAGATACCATTATATACCACTGTATATAACTAAATCAATGACTAGGATAATCTCCTATAGGCTTGAAATGATAGGAAGTATAATTAAATCAGATCGCCCTAGCAGATATATATATATATATATATATATATATATATAGTTGTAGTAAAACTAGGTTTGTTATGCTAGTTAGCTAAGTGTATTACTATGTGTACATTAATATCTTTCTTACATTTCAAAATTTTGTAAAGGCCTTTAAGGAAAATCAATGCATGGTTCATCCTTCTTTGTTATTAACACTGTGCAAATCTACGTGCTTGTTTTTGAACTTAGGTCTTTCTCATCCTAATCAAGCTTTGTTTTTTCTATACACTTTTTAAGATTGATCCATGAGTACCATCAAGTGTTTACA
The DNA here is from genome assembly GCA_037957365.1 of Torreya grandis. Taxonomy (NCBI): domain Eukaryota; kingdom Viridiplantae; phylum Streptophyta; class Pinopsida; order Cupressales; family Taxaceae; genus Torreya; species Torreya grandis. Next base: position 1,998,808 of record JARHVA010000847.1, on the reverse strand, counting down.
GTATTTGTCTAACTACTACTACTACTAATTATTATTATTATTATTATTATTATTATTATTATTATTATTATTATTATTATTATTATTATTATTATTATGTGTGTTCAATTGTTTTTTCCAATAGGTCTTTTACATACTAGAACACCTTGCGATCTCATTGTCACATTTCCTCAAGGAATCAAATTTGGTTCTCAAATATTTTTATGGAAAAATGAAAGACTAAAAATTCTCATACAAGTTTCATGATCCAAATGGGATGGCACGTGGGTAAACTATATACCAAGCATTTTAAAATTGTAGATTATTTTATGGCAAAAGTATACTTCCAAAGATCTTATGAAATTGTAGAGGTCATAATGAATACAATTTCAAACAAAGAACATTTTTTGGGTAATCAGTAAGAGTAAACAGGGCACAAGCCCCTTACCTCTCCTAAATACAATTGTTCAGATTTGTCTATCATGCCACATTCAACTACTAGGACAATCAACTCTTTTCTTCCTTCTGCGCCTCCCTGCCCCCCAGACCATATACCTACCTCCCTTTTCTTCTTTTCTTTTTTTAAAACCTCCCCTTTCTTCTATTTTAAGACACTCTCTCTATTTTTTGCCTTTAAAAATTTGGCATTTTTCTTTTCGTTTTATTCTAAAAATAATAACTTACCATTATTTTATTTCTTTTATCTTGTTTAATCTCCTTGATTTTTTCTTTTTATGTCTTTCTTTGGGTTTTTGTGTTTTTATTTACTTTATTTTTCCTTTTTTTATTTTTCTTTATTTTTATCATCTTTCCTAAATGACTTAATTTTACTATGACCAAATAAATCACTTAATGTCAAGGTAAACAATTAACTCGTTAATCATTAATTTTAGGCATTAAGCCCTATAATGATATTTCTGAGATATCATGATGATAACTAGTTTATGTACTAAAACATTCTAGAATCATGGGAATTAGATTACATACAGGTTTACACAAATTAACCTTTCTAAAAACATTAACAACTATGAGCACATTAGCATGACATAAACACAAACACACAATATTAATTCCAAATCATCATTAACTAAGCTAACACACCATTAATATGCATAAACATTTATCTAAATTCAAAAAACATCCAAAGACAAACTATGCTAGTCATTCAAACAATGCATATAACATATATTGTCTAATGTGGTGTGTGCAGGGTTTTAACCGTTCCTCTATCATCCTCAAACAATTCCATCTATGTCACCCTCTCTGATGATGTTCTCCCTCCATTAGGATTTGAAGGATAAATCTCCCCTGCATCTAACTCTTGACAAGCAAGTATTTAGTCCATACATCATGACATGTATATCATAAACTAATGCTGAAATAACAAATTACCATGATCACAATGTAAAGAATATACATTATAGCTAATCTCATAGCAATTAAATCATGAAATCTAAATAAGATACAACTAACCTATAACAACATATGACTTACATCTTAGCTAGTAATAATCAAATCAAACTATCAACTATAGAAAATCCATAAATAACCAAGTAAGTTTGTTTAACAAGAAATTGGGATGTAACATAAGTTATTTACAAAAATAATAATGGTAAGAAGACATGGAGGAACTTCAATCTTGGTCTTATGAATCACCACATTTGCATGTGAAGTATTTTGTATCTTTCATGTAGGATTTTTAGTTAAATATTTTAATAGTAAATCACATTGTTCTATAATCTGAGCTAGTTCACAAAGCATGATATTTGAATTAATTTTATTTATCTTCCACTATGTTTTATCCTCCTTTATTGAAAGTAGGTTGCATGTTGATAACAGGTTTTTGATCATTCCCTCTTAAAAGTCGAGGATCATTGTTAGCTTTTGGGTTTGGAGGAAAGACTATGTTATTGGTAGTGTTGAATTAGTGTTGGGTGGTTGTGTTTTACTTATCAGTTCATAGATATTACATTGGTACTATTGAAAAACATGTATTTATTCAATATTTTTCTTTGGCTCATTGTCATATTGGTTAGGAAAGATAAGTGTTCCTAACATCACTATTTTATTATGTGTAGTATTGGAAGAACTAGAAGCATTAGTTGTATTGGAATTATTGGGGAATACTTCATAGCTTTCCATTTACTTTTGACAAATATAAAAAATATTTCAAAACTCTACAAAATCAAGTTCTCCATGTTGAGTCATGTTGTGCACTTATCATGAATTGGTTAATGTTACTTCATGGATATTAATCTTAGGCAATCTATTTAACGATGGATCAGGATTGTTAGTTATTTAGATGGTTAAAATTTTGATAAGAGTAGATATGTGTATTATATTCTCTATCTACACTACCTACTTGACTTAGGAGATTTAAAAAATCATTATTGAGTTTTTGAACTACTCTTTGAATTATGTGTAGCTCTCCTTTTATTGAACTATGAGTTGTGGTTTGTGTATTATTAATAATGGGGACCAGTGTTTGGTTTTGATTTGTACTTATGTTTTAATCATTTACAAAACTAAGTTGTTGATTTGGTGCTAATCGTCTCAAAGGCAACACATTAGTAATTGGTGTAGGATTGATCAAAGGAATTTTATAATGCTCTTTGGGAATTATGCTTAACATTAGAATATTGGTAATGATATTGGGAATAATCAATCCCTATGGGTTTAGTTGTCTGATAATGTTAATGGCCTCAAAATATGCCTATGCTAAGTCATTTATTTGTGCAACTCACCTGAGGAATATAAAAATCATGGGGTCTAGTGTATTTTTATACATTTATAGGGCTAAAACAACATTGGGATTATATCGTTCACAAATTTTGGTATACATATTTTGGAATCTAGCATTAAAAGCTCCAATGGACTCATAAGGATATATTTTCATGCTAGCAAATTTTTGGTTCAGAATGCTGGGATCCATGACTCTTCCAAATTGTGTTAGGATAATGGTCTCAAAATTAACCCAATTATGGATAGAATCCTCTAGTAAGTTAAGGAACAATCATATGCAACATATTGTAAAGAAAATAGGAAGAGTTGGAAATCAACATCCTCATCCTCTACATTCTAGAGTTTGAGGGTTGATTTGAATGATGTAATGTATTCCTCAGCAATTTTTGCCCTAGAGAGAAAATTAAGGAATATATCTTTCATGATTCTTTGGGAGCTCATGGATATCACCTGAGACATTAATTTTAGTTTCAACCAATTAGGCATCCATTAGTGTGAAAGGTTTAAATTTTTGAGTGACCACCGAATTGGATTGGGTACATGAGATTTTGGGTCTTCCTTTGTCAGATCTAGGATTCTTATGTACTTCTAAACATTGAAGCAACAATAGTCTAGATTCAGAGTTTGACCTAGTTAACCTAACATGGAGATCCATAGATAATTTGTCCTATCCAGATGAAAGGCCTATAAATGGAAAAAAGACTATGGGCCCTCCTTATAAAACCATCCAAAACTTGTTAATGTGAGTAAAACCCACCCAATGGCTTTGATAAGAAAAATCCTTCTCATTTTAGGATCACAAAGCATGATCTAGGGCATGAATTATAGGTATTCATTTTTATGATTAACCATGTGGTGGAATAGCTTGGAGTGGGGTGGTTTTTACCATTGAAGATCCTCTTTACCTATTTGATAACTTTACTTGATATTAAGACAATTTATCCTAAATTTAATATAAATAATTCTACTATAGTACAAAAACCTTCTTAATCAAAAGAAACATAAAAAATGGAGGGGAGGGCATAAAAGAAAGTTATTTGAATGAAGCACTGTAGTTTGTAATAAATCATAATATTTCAAGTTAATCCTAAGAGAATTCAGTTTGCAGTATAATTTTCCCAAACTCTTTATTATGTTTGTTTGTGTCTAAGCCATAACTAGAGATAGTATGTACCATAAATTGATGGTTTCCTATCTCTAGTTATGGCTCAGACACAAACAAACATAATAAAGAGTTTGGGGAAATTATACTACCAACTGAATTCTCATAGGATTAACTTGAAATATTATGATTTATTACAAACTACATTAACATATCTATTCATTAATCATCAACTATAAATAAGTATTCACTATGGAAATAATTGAACTAGCTGACACTCAATCCAACTAATTTATAATTTCACACAATAATTTCATCTACTAATCAACCAATTCAAACATATCATGCACATTGAGAAATTGAGAGAAGAAAACACAGTAGGACTCATCTAGACTTTTCATAGAATTATGAGTTTTTATTGTTAAAATATTCCTCTCTTAGAGGTGAATACAAAGTGTCTTTTTTATAATTGGATGGGCACCACCTCATCTCAATTTACAAATACATGCAAATCTTTAAAATAAATTTTCTATATATAATTTAAAGTTACAAAATCATACAAAGATTAAAATATTTTAAAACAATGCATAAACTACCAAAATTAGCTTTTCCTTCACTTTATTGCATATTTGGTGGAGTGTTGGAGGTGATAGATTGGGAACTACCAGTTTGTTGAGTATGTATGGATTTTGCATATCCCTGATAATATTCTTTTACTATAAACAAATTGATAGCATGTACTTTGAATAATGATCTTTCTTAGCCAAGTATATTGTGTGGCTAGCTAAGGAAGTCTTTAATGTGCTTCTAATATCAACTACCAATTCTATCTTATCCCTTACATAACTCACCAATTCAATGAATTGACTGTTAAATTCCATGTTTGCCTTAAGGAATTTATTTTGAACTCAATCATAAAATTGGCTAGTTTGGTTGAAAATTTAGCAAATGACTAATTTGCCATCTAGTTTAAATAAATGAAATAATCACTGATTCCTAAAATGATTACAAAATTATGCCAACGGTACTATCAATGACATTAAGAATTGTATGCATTTCATCTACCCATTATTTCAATGATTTCCTCATATGAATCATCTAATTTTAGCAGACCCCAATATTTTACAAGGTCATAATCTTGAGATATGGGAACATATTTTTAATTACAACCTTGGTTAGATTCGTAAAGTTAGCATCAAATTTTTCAATGTGGTCCTTGTATATCTTTACCTTATCCTATAAAGGTATATTCTTCTCTTTGGTCTAGCAAATCTCAATTAGGAGCTCATACAAAGACTCAAGTGGCTCCTTCACTTCTTTAATAATTCCTTCAAATAATGTGGCCTTTGTTTGTGTTTGCAATCTTTGCATCTTCTGCTTCATTCCTTAGATAACCTTATTTTATAGTTCACCTATTGTATCCACTATATACTTAGGGTCCTTTGCATATTCTTCTCTCTCTTCCAACTTAGTCTTCCTCTTCATTGATAATGTAAATATTTCATCTTTAGTCTCATGGAAGGTCAAAGTCTCTCCTATGGTAATTTTTCTTCTAGTGACTAGCTTAAGTTTCTTAGTATGTTGTTCAAACTCTAGTTTTAAAATTGGTTTATTAAATATTATCATTTCCTCCATTTTTGGATTTGGCCAACTAGATGTTATCTATCCAATTTTCCTCTGCTTGGGATATGGGAATGATAGTGTATGAGGGTGGTGTGACAAATGTGGTTGGAGATGGATGAAATGGAGAAGGTATAGGAATAAGAGCTATAGGGTCAATCATGACAAAGACTAAGCATATTGTGGAAACATGGGTTAATGTGGAAGGTGGTGGAGTAGAGGATATAACCAGAGGAGGAGAAGTGAGAATTGGAGGAGCGATGAGAACTAGAGGAGGAAAGACTATTGTTGCCATTTTAATAGTAGGTTAATGGTATTACAATTAGTCTAGATCCATATCAACAATGGATATATTTCCTTTTCCCTTAGGATCTTTTGGTTTTGATATGGAATCTAGAATAATACTAGGAAGCTAACCATAAAATTGACCTTTGAAGTTGGAAAATTTATATTTGGGTCCATTATAGGCACTTTTGCCGTGGAGGGGTATTCAATGCAATTGTAATGACTATAGTGGACAAAATTTTGTCACACTAGCTAAGATGGATGGAATTTCTCCCTAAATGAGAGGTTGGATTTGATTGACCACATGCAGAGTAGTCACTAGGTGACATTGAGTAATAGTCCTTGGTTCTAACTACCTAGCATACACCTTGGTCAATAGGACTGTCTTTTGTGGAGCACTTAGTGTGGTCATCTCCACTTGAGGAATTGGCTAGGGAGTGTCTAATAGGACATACTCAAGTGGGGGAATTGAGGGAAAAAGAGGAAGGGTAATTATATTTTTTTCCATTACTTTCATCACAATAGTGAAGTATTGCTTGAAACTATAACTTAAGAAGGAGATTGAAGAGAAAATGAGGACAATGATTGTGTTACCTCTTGCATAGGGATTGTTTTATTTAAGAGCATTGGTAGAGGTAATACATGCAACACTTTTCTTATAAGGATAACCTTTGTACTTGAGGAATCATCCTAAACCTTAGAGGTATCTAGCCTCTTGTTTGTTTCCTTGGGTTATTTTGATTGATGAGGTACAACCATTAGTGTGCGTATTCTTTTTCACATAATCATCATCCTTTGAATTAATGAAGACCTAATCATGAGGGTGGTGAATATGATTATATACAATTGATACCTTCCCTATTATAACCTATATGTTTGCCTTCATGTTTCCTCTTTAGTCCCAATGGTATAGGTCATGATCATCCAAATTAAAGGAAGATATGTATGTTAGGGTTGCATGTAGAGTTGTTCATGTGAACTAGGAATTTGACTCAAAAGAGGAGATTAATATTGTGTTCGTCATAAAATTAAAACAAATTGATAAAAACACACTAACTAGCATAAATATCTAATCCTAGTTACTAGGGTGAGCTTAATAACAAAAACAAGTGAAAATCACAACTAAAAAGTAAAGAAATACAAGAATCCTTCACCTTCCTTAGATGCTCCAAATGCTTGTTGTAGTGGCTTGCTCGGCTTGTGCTCATGAAGTCTTCATCAAAGGAGGCTTGGCTATCTCCTCTTCTCCTTGACACCTTGTGGCTTTGGCTTGGCTTGGCTCAATATTTTGGCATGGTAACACTAATTTCAATAGATTTTGAAACCATTTATGCATTATAACTTTGCATTCTCAAGACTTAAAATTCATGTGGTAAGGTCTCCTATTTATAGATTTTTGAAAATGGCTAGAATCAACCTGAACCATCCATCTCAAGATCGAGATGTGTGGCTAAGGATTAATCCAATTATGCAATTAAAATTCATAAATACGCTCATCAATATTTGAGATAGAGGAGAAATTAAGAGGCATGGAGGGCATTGATGAGGCATGGGAGGCATGAATCTTGATATTTGTGGCATTTATGGCCTAGGGATGTCTTCCCAAGGAATGAGGTCATATGATGATGTAGATATTCAATATTCATTTCAAAAGTTAAGTATTCAACAAGTTTCCATGGAATTCTTAATTAGGCTCTAATTTGGTTTAATTAGCTCTTAAGTATGATTAAGCACTTTGTGCACAAATTTCTCAAATTGATCAGAATGCCTTATTATTGGTCTAAAATTTGAATGGATTATAATTAGGATGTGATGTTAGATGCATTAGATCTATTATCCCATTTATGATTTTACTAACAACAAATAAAAAAGGCACGTCTTGTGTAAAATATTTGATAGGAAAGAGCAATCTAGAGTACTTAGGTTCAAAATTGGCATTTTGACTCAGAATGATTTGATCAAAGTTAGCTAGCCTATAAATTGCATTACCTCATTTATTGATACTCTAGCCAAAATTGGAACTTGAATATATCAATTTTAACTCATTTAATGCATTTTAGTGTTTTTAGGCCAAATTGTGCACTTTAGGTGGAAATTGGTCAAAATCCTAGTTGGAGGTCATTGGTGGGTAGATTTAGGTGTCTACAATTTGCCTCTATTTGGGAAGGCATTACAAGCTATAATCATAGTAACGTCTTCTCAAATAATGAAAATGCCCTATATTCCTACAATTACAATGATGATAAACTAACTATATGATGCCCCCTCAAGGGAATGGTTGGCACAAGTAGGTCGACAAACGGTCCCTAAATAAGAAATGAAATGAGGGGACCAAAGAAAGAAAAGATGATGGGGTGAAAATACAATGATTTTGAAAAAGTGGTCAAAATCAATGAGAATGTATGTGGGATGGTGTATAATGGTTTGCCCAAAGGCGGTTATAAGCATTGTACCCTAATAGTGGCAACATGGTATGATAACACAATGATTTGCCCAAAGGTGGTTATAATCATTAAGAAGATAGAGTTGCCCCAGTTAGGATAGACAAACAAGATAACAACATACCCCTATATGGGGAAAAAAAGTAAAATGGTGGCAACATAATGATTTGCCCAAGGGCAGTTATAATCATTGAGAAATGCAGGTGGGATAGTGTGCAGTGATTTGCCCATAGGCGGTTATAATCATTGGACCCTGATTATGGCAAACATGATTGATCAGTTAATTCATGATGGTAACTTAACACATAAGGTAATGATGAATTAGAACAACCTACTAGTAGGGAGATGCTCGTCTAAAATAATAAAGGTTGAAATTCTTTCATGGTTAATTACTGTGTTTAGGATATGATTGGGATTGAATCAGGATGTCAATGCTGAAGAGATGTTGATGCCACCATGATTGAATATAATTCTTTAAGCTAAGGTTTCTTATAGCACATGTCGATAGGAATCATGGTATAAGATCATGAGGACATAGCTGAAATATGCATAAAGACTAACTCCCACAATCCAATACTCAATAGAAAATAATACACCAATGATAGAAACCATGATGACAATGTAAACATATGAATATGGATGGATTCAAGTATAAGTGTGGGCAAGGAATCACCCAATGAATAGACATAAACTGAATCAAAGCAATAGTGTTGAAAGCAAACAAATAGGCAGACAAATAAATAAAATAAGCAAAAACAAACATTCAATGCAAACAACATAATAGAAGCTAAATGAACATTACCCCTAAAAAAATAGGTGATAATTTAACAAACAAATAAAATGGGGGAATATAAGAAAAGGAAGGAGGTGATTGAGCTGTCTCCATATGCACTAGGCAAGTGGATGTTGCCTACATAGTTCTATGAATGTAATATCCAATAAAAAACTTTAGGCCAAATGTAGTTCTCCCAAGAAATAGGAAGAATGTGATAACTAATGAAAACAAACACAATGGATGTGATAGAAGAATAGGAATGGTCTTGAAAAATGGTAAGTGTGTGAGAGAAAAGGCCAAAAAGGATGGGGAAACTAAGTGACAAGTGGTTTGCTTACAACTTAGTAAGGGTTCTCATAATACTTAAGGCAAAGAAGTGGTTAGTGCTTTTATTTTTTTCTATAATTTTACAACTATTGTTAGAGTTTTTGAAGTATCTCAACTCGATCAAGAATGATGAGATACTAAATGGTTCAAGATCATAAAATGGTGAGAGTGTTCAAACTTAGGTTGCTCATAAAATGGCGAGAGCATTTAAATTTAGGTTACTTGTAAAATGGTGAGAGCATTCAAACTTAGGTTGCTCACAAAATAACAAGAGCATTTAAACTTAGGTTACTCATAAAATAGCGAGAGCATGGTAGAAAGGGTGACTGATATAACCTCAACAAGTATCGAGCACTGCCTACATAGTCCCAGAGTAGGACCTCAAGTCACTATAGTTCCACCCTTACAATAGAGGAATTCGACTAGTGTAGCAATCAATTCAAACAAAATAGGCACAGTTGGTAAAAAGACATAGTATAGCATAGGAAGTGGCAAGTTAGTACATAAAGGCTCAAGGAACAAATGTTGCCCCTAGTTTTCCCATAGGAGGTTATAACTAGGACATAATGACATAGATCAATATTACTAATTTTCTCAAATGTGGTTATATTTAGTAGCAAGACCGATGATAAGAAAGGAATAACAAATGAAAGATGCAACTACCAAAACTTCTATCATACTGCTCTAAAATACGATCTCTGTCTGAAGTGCTTGAAATAATTAATAAAATTGATTAGATTCCTTAATGTTGAAAATGTGTAATGAATGGAAAAAAACCAAGGTCAAACGTGTTGGGTGGATAGGATTTAGAACATGTTTGGTCGATAGAATAGAATGGTAAAGTGAATACAGCTAAGAGGAATGATAAGCATGATATTTGTATAAAGAAGAATAGTGATAAAATGGCATAACTAAAATGGTCCTTATAGAAAATACACCATAGCACTCAAGCATAGTATTGCTTGAGGTGAGTAATATTCATTGACTTAGGAAGTTCATCTCCATCTTGTGTGGCAAGCCTGTATGCTCCTAATACATAATCTACAATAATGATGAAAAGACATATCTAGTTTGATTTGAATTTTCTTTTATGCTTCTTCTCAATCGTGGTATTCTTTTGGTTTTTTTAAGGACAAGATCACCAAGTTTAACTATTCTATACTTGACACACCAATTATAGTGGCCTTTAAGTCAATTTTGATATGTCTGAAGATTGTTAAGTGCAGTTATATATTTTTCATCAAGTAGGTCTAGTTCTTATATGTGAGCTACTTGATAGTCATGATCATCTAAGACATGCTTAAAGATATGCATAGTGAAGGTAACTTGACCTCAATGGGAAAGATGGCTTCTGTACCATAAATAAGTGAATATAGAGTGGCTCCTGTGGGGGTATGGTGATTGGTATGATATGTCCAAAGGGTAAGGAATATCTAAAGGTGCCAATCACAACTGGCATCATTGACAATATTTTTGAGAATATTGACAATGGTTTTATTCGATGCTTTGGCCTAGCCATTACCTTAAGGGTAATATGTTATAAAAAAATGTTGTGTGATGTTATATTGGTACATAGCTTGTAAAAATCCTTATTCTTTAATGATCCTTCATTATCCAATATAATGTCAGAGGGGATACCGTAGTGACAAATGAGATGGTTGAAGATGAACTTGGAAATTTGCTTTCCAATCACGTGAGGGGTATAGCTTCAACCCACTTAGTGAAATATTTGATGGTGATAAGGATATGTTTATGGCCATCAGATGAAGTGGGTTTGATCTTCCCAATGAGGTTGAGTCCCCATGTAGCAAATGGCCATGGTGTCAACATCGGTTTCAAAGTTTGTACTGGGGCATGAATAAGATTAGCATGCCATTGATATTTATCACACTTCTTTACATATACGACTACATCTGCATCCATCGTGGGCCAATAATAATAGTACATAAGAGCTTTTTAGATAGGACTACCCCGCTAGAATGAGCTCCACATACTCTTTCGTGAACTTCTCTTAACACTAGTGTAGACTCTGTCAAAGTTAAATAATGAAGTAGAGTTCCATCAAAACTACAATGATAAAGGGTGGATCCAAGTAGAGTATAATGAGTGGAATGATGAATAAAGGTTTTGGTTTGCTTTTGAGATAGGTTAGGTGGTAGAACTTGGTCATGAAGGTAGTTGTAAAGGTCTAAGTACTAGATAGAATTAGGACCAACAATATCATAAATCATTGCCATAGTTGAAGGTTCATGAGCTAGTGTGACCAAATTCTCAATGAGGAACTGATACTCTCTAGCTTTGTTTGTTTGTCGAATCAGAGAGTTGATAGTATCCATGTCATCTATAATTCTATTACTAGGTTTTGGTATATGCTCAAACTGAATGTCAACAATTTGTTGCTTGAGAGTGTTGACCATAGCTTTATATGGAACCAACTTGTCATCTTTGGTCTAAAAATGGTCTGTGATTTGATTGATGATTAATTGCGAATCACCATAAACTTGGAGATGAGATATGTTCTAGTGTACTACCTATCGAAGTCCTATGACAAGTGTTTCATACTCGGCCATGTTGTTTATACAAGAAAAATTGATTTTGAATGATTTAGGGATTAGATCCCCCTGTGGTGTAATAAATTAGAGGCCTGCCCCTGATCCATGTGCAGTAAATGAACTATCAAAATATAGCTTTCAGTGTTACTCCTTAATAGGTGTGTCAATGATGGTCATTATGGATTCATCAGGAAAATGAAATGTGAGTGGCTTTGTGTCTATAAGGGGTGCTTCAACAAGTTGATCTACAAGGACCTATCCTTTGATTACCTTCTGATTGACATACTCTATGTTAAACTCACTAAGAAGCATGATCCATTTGGCCATTCTACATTTTAAATTTGTTTTATATAGTAGATACTTGAGTTTATATACTTTTGAAATGACCATGGTCTTATTATTCAACATGTAATGCCATAGTTTCTAAGCTACGAAGACCATGGCTAGATAAAGTTTTTCAATAGGCACATAGTTGTGTTCATATGTGACCAATGTATGACTTAAGTAGTATATTACATGCTCTTTTCCGTTGTTATCGTGTTGAGCTAAAATTTCCCTAAGGCATTGTTAGTAGCTAATAGATACAACAAGAATGGCTTTCCTAGCATAGGAGGTAACTTAATAAGTGGTTTAACTAGATAGTCCTTGAGTTGTTGAAAAGCTATTTGGCAGTGATCATCCCAGTGAAATAAAACTCCCTTCTTCAAAAGATGTGTTAATGGATGACACTTGTCGACTTTCTGAGAGATGAAGTGTTATATTGAATGGATCTTGCCCTATAAACTATGAATTTGTTTCAAATTGGTTGGTGGCAGCATCTCGATTATATCATGGACTTTGGCCAAATCAAATTCAATGCCCCTATGAGACATAATGAAGCCAAGTAACTTGCCTGAGGTTACACCAAACACACATTTATTTATATTGAGTCTGACTTTATACTCTCACAATCTTTCAAATATCCTATGTAGTATTGTAGGATGGTCGGCCCTAGTCTTGGATTTTCCTAATATGTCGTCAACATAGTCTTCAACAATATCATACATCATATAATGGAATATGACAGTTATGGCCCTTTGATATGTAGCTCTATCATTCTTAAGACCAAATAACATTACTTGATAATAAAATGTTCCCCATGGAGTGGTGAACATTGTTTTATGTTGGTCTTCTGGTGTTATTCTGATCTGGTTGTATCATGAAAAGCCATCAATGAGTGAAAGCATTTCATAACCCACTGTGGATTCAATGATCATGTCAATATTAGGCAATAGAAATTCATCCTTATGACAATCTTTGTTTATGTCATGGAAATCGGTACAGATTCTGATTCCTTTAGGCTTTTTGCTAACAAGTACAATATTAGATATCCATTTTGAGTATTCAATGGACCAGATACATCCTACTTCTAAGAGTTTTTCCAACTCTTTCTTTACCAAGATAGCAATGCAAGGATGCATCTTATGTAGCTTTTGTTTCACCGATTTGGCATCAGGTTCCAAGACAGGGTCCAAACCTAACATGTCAGAATAAGCCCATGCAAAGATATCTACAAATTCTCTTAATAGAGCTATAAAGACTTCAAGTTCTTCCTCAGTGAGGGATATGCCTAATTTTATACATTTTGGGTCTAATGAAGTCTCAATGTTTACCTTTGTTTTGTCTTTGATTATAAGGGTCAAACCATCTTCTAGGATAGGCAAAGACTTGAATTGTTGGACTATATCAGGGTCCTCTGATAGGACTTGCTCTTCAACATCTCCTAAGCATGATGAATTTGAATCCCCCAATGGGAGATTTGGCCATGTGATAAAAATATTCAAAAATTCTTGAAGAATTCAATAAAATACTTGGTGTTGTGCAAAACTAAACTTGGATCCATATGCAAGTTCATCATTGGTGGTCTCCTGGTCTAAATTTGAAGAAGAATGAACATCCCCATCTAATGGTTCCTGAAATAGGTTTTCACCACTAGACTGGCCTTTATCTTTACTTTTTCCCTGATCAAAAAGTGTTTCAAAGAGGTTTTCACTTTGGGACCTCAATGTTTTATTTATTTGCTTTTGGTTAAAGGTGTTCACCTGCTCTCCAAAATAGGCTTCAAGATCTAATATAATTGAGAATCCTGATTTATGATCTCCCAACAAAACATTGTCTCTAAGGCCTAAAAAGTCATAGAATGCCTCATCATTTTGAAACTCATCAATCAACAAATTGGATTCTTGTTGGTCCCAATCTATCAGTTGGGGATAGTATAATGGCAATGGGTTATGATGAATGAATGGGGTAAGGGTACAAATGGCATTATTATCAAATAGGTTAGTCTCTTCTAGGTCATCAAAGGTGAGGTTATGATCAGACTCTACTTCGTTATTGGCATCATCATCACCAGCCATCAATGATGGAACTCGAATAAGATATGTGGTGTCACCCCTAGGCAGTTTAAATCCAAGTCCATAAGGTCTTTTGTACTTACTCATGGAAATTAGCTCAATAGTTCCTTGTTGATTCAGTCTGAGGCCTCTTCCTTCATAATCTTGATGTTTTATGATCCTATTGGGAATAAGATACATGGTGCTCTTATAACAATCAGCCAATTTGTCATTGTATAACCATGATTCATCTCCTTTGAGAGGGTCTTGTTCTTGGCTAGATGTGGGCATGAACATGTCTGGTCTTAGATTATGAAGTTTATCTTTACCTTTGCATTGCCAAAGCATGTGTGAGGTATTTTTAGGTCGCCCAAAGGTCTTTGGATTCTGAGGAAGATTGACAATATGGAAGGTATCATGGGTCATAAACTCCCCTGGGCCATTATCTAAAATGGTGAAATGATTGAAAGCTTTAGGAGGTGGCATGTGGGAAAGAGAATCCAAGGTATTAAGATCTATGTAATTATCCTATGGAGGATCCATAAGTATCACCTTTCTTTTATCCTACTTGGAACTTGGATTCATGTCATATTGGTAATTGTAACTTTGAAACTCAACCTCAAGATGTTTGTAGTGTTTATATGGGTGTAAATCTCTTGGAATATTCACTTCCATCCCTGAGTGGGAGAACTTAATACATTAGTGCAGCGTTGGTGGGATTGCATGAATCTCATGTAACCAAGGCCTACCTAGAAGCATATTATATAACAACTCAAGATCAAGTACATGACAAAGTGTATCATGGGTCAAAGGCCCAATGATAACTGGTAAGCTAATGGTGCCTTGTGATTCTCTTTCCTAATTATCAATGGATTTGATAGTTATCATTTTTGGATAGAGATCTGCCATTGTGTACCCAAGAAGCTTGATGAGCTTTAGAGACACTATGTTGAGGCCTGATCCATTGTCTATAAGGACATGTTTCACTTTGTGTCACTTTATATAAAATTATATGTACAATGGATTATTATGGAGTGGGCCAAGTGAAGACATATCACTTTGATTGAATGTGATTTGTTGGGCTGGAACTAGGTGCCCAACCAAAGCTTGAAATTTATCAGGGGATATGTCACTAGCAACAATGGATTGAGTTAAAAACTCATTCAAAATATTCTTGTGGATTGTTGACATTTACAACAAATCTAAAATAGAAATTTGTGCTGGTGTCTTTTGCAATTATTCCATAATATCAAACTTCTTGTCTTGGTCAATGGTGAATGGTTTATTCTAAGGTCGAATGGTTGGTTGGATAATAGGCAAAGTGGTAGATGGTTATGGACCTGGGATAGTAATATTTGACCTTTAAGTTGTGATTGCATAATCAAGATTAGATGTTGGACCATAATTGCTAACAAATGTTGGGAATGGTGTGGGACCAGATAAGACAAGTCTCGATTGCCATTGTACTTGTATGTGGTCACGTGGCAAGGGCAAGTTATTGGTATAAGGTCCAAAAGTAGAAGTCCTGATTTGTTGATTCACATGTGTGTGGTCCTAGGTCAAAGAAGGATTATCCATCTAATTTAGTTGAGTGGTATTATTTAGTAATGGTCTAGATTTATTAGTGCTCGATCTAAGATTAATGGAGATGGTATTAACGCTACCCCCTGCAATATAACCTATAACCCTATTGGAGTCATGTGCAACTTCATGGTAGCTTTGTTGGTTGTTACCGTTTTGACCTTGGTTTTGTCTATTAATCTGATGTTGTGGGTTTTGTTGTTGACTCTACTAATTCAGCCTTTGATTTTGTTATTGCACCGGTTGATGTTGTTATTGTTGTTGTTGATTGTTATGTTGTTATTATGTGTTATGTTGGGGAAAAGGGTTTTGATAAATCCCAAGAGTTTGATTGGAGGTGGAAGTGCCATTATTCAATGTTATCTCTCTATTCTCCAACATATTCTCAATCAAATGCTTGATTTACACAAATCTTCGTAGATTATGCCCATTGACTCAATGATATTTATACAATTCATTTTCATGGTACCAATCAGGATAAAGAATGCCTTGTGGATAATTCTTGGGTATAGTCCAAATAATCAAATTAGTACTAGAAAGTTTGAAAAATATAGACTCAATAGGCTCTCCTAGGTCACTAAAGACATTATGCATAGGCACAATTCTCCTTGGAGGAGGGGTTTGCAATGGTAAACATGGTTGTATTTGTTGCACAGGTCTCAGTTATTGTGCTTGTGGCATTGGTTAGAGAGGTTATTGGGTAGGAGTAAGCTAAAAATGTGGTGCAAATGATGTTTGCACTATTTGGACATGACGTGACTCGATTACTCCATTACCCATAACATTCCTATTGCAATTGAATTGCTTTGGTCTATCTTGGTTATTGACTTGTGCTAGTTACGATGCTTACACTTGGATTAGATGTTGGTTTTAGCCACTTCCCTGATTGGTACCTTGATTTTGATTAGTTGAAGTAAGCTTGATGATCTGTTTATTAATAAGATCTCGCTCAATCAACAAGCCTTTGTTGATGATCTCTTTAAAAGTATGTGCACATTGGAGTTCTGGATGATAAGCTATCTCACTATGTAAATTTTTAGTAAACACAGTGGCTAATTATTTATTTGGTAAACTATGGGTGAATTAGCTTGTAAGGGCTCTCCATCACTGTAGATAACTTGAAAAACTCTCACTAGCCTTATGTTTTACTTGTGTTAAGTCAACCAATGAAATCTCATGTTCAAGATTATAGGAAAATTACTACACAAACTTATCAAAAAGATCATCAAAATATGTTACTAAATTTTTGGGAAACTTTTAAAACCACTTCAAGGCTTGTCCAACCAAGCTCCTTAGAAACAACAACAAAAGGTATATATCGTTATATGCCACTGGTTGACATGCGACAAAGAACTCGGTTAAATGGGCCTTAGGGTCACCTTTCTTTTTGTATTTTTTGAATTTTAATGGTTCATATCCTGGAAGAAATGGTATCTGTAAGTACTCCATGTTGAATGGATAAGAACACATGTCATCTAACCTAAACTTTTTAGCCTATTTCCCAACCTGAATGGTAGTAATTGCATCCTTCATCTATTGCAATTCTTCAGATAAGAAATTGGAAGGAACATTGGTTTGAGGGAGAACATTGGTTTGGGTAGATGGTTGGGAGGTCAAAAGTGGGACACTTGGATTGGGGTATGATAGAGAGATTTTTTGGCATACATTGGTTTGGTTGGGAAATAGACCAGAAACATGTATACATGGATTATGATGTACTTGAAATTGTACATTTGGTTGTGCAATATTTTGGTTTGGGTTGGCTATAAAGGTTTGACTTGGAGGATTTTGTAGTTGGGATGGAGGGATATAACTCTACTATGCTTGTTATGGTTGAAAAGGGACATGCTGCCAACTAATCAAACCATGTTATTGAGTAGGAACTTGTGAACCAAGACCCTGTCTCTAAACTTGTGGCACATTTTAAACCAATTATTGTCTAGTAGGTACTTGATAAAAATGGGAGCCTCCTTATTATACAAATCCTTGTTGGGAAGTGAAAACATGTTAAAGATTTGACATCTATCACTGACCAGTATTTACATGTTGTTGGTTAGTCATCATTGGGTTTTGGATTGGTATATTGGTCTGTGATTGAGGAGGTGTATATGCCACTACCTGATGAGGTATAACATTAGTTGCCCCTTGTTGAGGAGGAAATGCATTCAGTCTCTACTATATTGGTACACTAGATTGTGCCTATTGTTGTGGAATACTACTCATCACTTGTTGAGGGGGAGTAGGATTTGTCACATTTTGTTATTGAGGCATGACATTGGTTACTATTTGACTACCTAATCCTATTGATTGCATGGTTGATGAAGTACTTGGTTGAGATTGGGATGTAGAAACTCCTACTTCATGGTATGATAGTCTACTCATGGTATTAACTATAGGCACATGTTGACTAATTTTTTGTGCATTAGTACCACTTTGATTTGGATTGGATGTTGCCTACACATTATCCACTATATTTTACTCATTATTTTGTGTAGAAGTAGAAGACACTTCTTCAATAATGAGCATATGCAGCAAGTTGTCTACTGAAGTGTTTTGCATGAATGGGTCTAAACTCTTATTGTCTTGACTAGTTAACTTTATCAAAACTCATGTTAAAGGAACTAAGTCAATAAGAGGTTTGCTCACCATGGTCATCTAACTAAAATTACATGCTATATTTAGGTAGGTTTGATATGTCATTTGCATTTGGTTAAAGTAGTATTCCATGAGGTTTTTGTCTCTATTAGGCATATTAGGGTCCCAATATGTTGTTTGGACTAGAGCCAAAGGATTTTTAGAAGACGCTTATTGATCATAAATTATGTTGTAAGGCATTCTGACTAGGCTTGGTAAATTCTCATGGGGTAAGTCTGCTAAAAACTTGACCCCTACCTCTATGGCTCTAACCAAAATCTCATCTTTGTTCTCCAATAAATGATGCTCAAACAAAAATGGATCATATGTGGAAGGTGTATTAGTAGATCATGATTGTTGTAAAACTAGTTTGTCAGCTGTAGATATTGTAGCTAGGCATTGTGTAGTTTATTCTTGGTCTTGTTCTGAATAAGGTGGTGTATTAACCAAATAGTTAGCTAATGGATCTTGGCTTTGTGCCCCTAATTGAGTATTATAAGAGGGATAAGGATCAATATCATAAGCAATATTATCTACATAGGGGTCTTACACCATTGCTTCCTGTGTAACCACATTACGAATCCCTGAATTATACATGAGTCCACTACGAGTGTAGGAATACATGTTGGGATCCATAGCAAATGTTTTTTGCAATAAAAGGTTAAAGAGTTCTACAAACTCTAAAAAAATAGTGTCTAAAAGCTAGTTAATATTGTTTGATGGATCAGTTGACAAGTTCAAAGCATGGCTTATAGCCAAAGGTTTCTCTCAAGTTCCTGGTATTAACTACATCAATATTTTTTCCCCCATTTCCAAGATGAACTCCATTCGCTTGGCACTTGCCATTATTGTAGCTCATGATTGGGATGTACATTAGATGGATGTGAAGAGTGCCTTTCTTCACAGGGATCTACAAGAGGATATTTACATGGAACAGCCACTAGGATTCATTCAGGACTCTTCTTTGGTTTTCAAATTGTGGAAGTCTATCTATGGACTCAAACAAGCCCTTTGGGCTTGGTATGACAAGATGGACTCCTTTCTTCTCTCTGTTAGATTCTCATGGCATCACTCAGATTTAAATGTATACATTCTTTGACAAGATGACTCTCACCTAATTCTTGTCCTCTATGTTGATGACTTTATTCTTATCGGGAGCTCCTCATCCATAATTGGTGATGCCAAATCTACTTTGCACCAATGGTTTTCCATGACTGACTTGGGCCCTTTGCACTATTTTCTTGGGATCAATATCACTCAATCTTCTTTCAGGATTACACTTGCTTAGCCCAAGATGCTCTTGATCTACTTGTTGAATTTCACATGGTTGATTGTAAGCCTACAATGACTCTTTTTTTGTTTGGATTCAAGCTTGAGGTGAAGTGTTTCACTCCTCTTGTTGATGGTACTTTGTATCATTAGTTTATCGACAGCCTCATCTA
The DNA here is from genome assembly GCA_037957365.1 of Torreya grandis. Classification (NCBI taxonomy): domain Eukaryota; kingdom Viridiplantae; phylum Streptophyta; class Pinopsida; order Cupressales; family Taxaceae; genus Torreya; species Torreya grandis. The sequence goes on along the minus strand of JARHVA010000847.1, from coordinate 1,978,956 downwards.
CCTGACTCATACTGACCCTAATATTTATTTTGTAGTTGGCATAGTTTCACGCTTCATGAAGGAGCCTCATGAGCTTCATTAGAAAGCAACCAAATGCATACTTCATTACATCTAGGGCACTCATCAACATGGGATTCACTATTGGACTGAACTTGGTTGGCTACATAGATTATGATTGAGCTAGCAATCTTGATGATCGTAAGTCCACCTATGACTACAACCTTCATCTTGGTTTTGGCCCCATTTATTGGCAGAATAAAAAGTAACATGCTATTATTCTCTCCTTGATCGAGGTTAAGTATCGAGGCACTATAAATGTAGATATTAAGGTTATCCAGCTTCAAAATATCCTGATTGAGTTCACCTTCACTATTCCTCAGCCATCTGTTATCTATTATGATAACCAAAGTGTGATCCAGATCTCGAAGAACTCGATTCATCATCAATGAACCTAGCACATTGAGATCCACATACACTTTATTTGGGAGCTGATATAGGAGTAGGTCATTAACTTGCATTATTGTCCAAAAATAGAGTAGATTGCAGATATCTTCACCAAACCCTTTATCGAGAGTAAATATCTCCATCTTTGAGAGCTCTTAGGGATACGGGTCATCACTTCTGTTGAGGGGGTCACCTAACCTTCTCCTTCATCCTCTCATAGGGGGAGTTCTTTCTCACTAGGTTTTCTCCTTCTCTTCTTTTTTGAGAGGTTTTTGCATTGTACATGGGTACCTTATCAAACTTAGTTGTTGGGACCTATTCTTTGCTTTTGTAGGCTTTTCCCCCAAGTTGCACTTAAGGGGGGTGTTAGTGTAAAAGGGTTCTCTTCATATTTGGTACTTTTTTGAGGTCTTTTTCTCACTTTCCAATGTGAAAAGGGTTATTCCCCTAATTAGTTCCATTACTTAGACCTTTTCACACTTACTTAAGCTTACTTTGGGTCTTCTTTAATCTTTTATCCCACATTTCATGTGTTTTTAGTCACTTAGGTGGTATATCCTATCTATACTCACCTCTTGCTCTCATTTTATATAGAGAAGCATGTGAAGGCTTTGTATTCACATCCCTATTGAATAGAATATAATTTATTCTATCAATTTTGGTTTCCTTGCTATGCTTTCCTTTCACTCATTTTGATTCTTGGGTGGCTTTTCAGTGAAATCTTACAGAGGGTTTTCATTACTTAATTACTTATTTAAAATTTATTTATCTTTTAATTAAAAAAATAGAATCATTTACAATGTAAAACTATTGATAAGATGAAAAAAAAACAATTTTTTTAAATCTAAATAATAATGTTAAACCCTTTTTTACCTTTTAAGGTAAAGTTTCAAGTTTAAAAACAAGGGCCACATAGTTGTTAGTCCCTACCATATTGGTTGATATGTAATTATGTGAAAGTGATTAAGGTGGTATGACATTCGTTAGTTAAAGTTATTTCAAAAATGGGGGACGATGTTGCTTAGATGAATGTTTATAGCAAAAGAGTTTTGAGACTTTTTTAACAATAAAATCTAAAGTTAGTTTTCCTTTGTACATATATGCATTAGAGAGTATAGTCCATATTGTAGTAAGTTTGATGTCCGTAAAATCCATGTTGCTTATGTCAAAGTGATGGTGTCAAATATGAAATACTTATCTAGTGAAAGAACTTCCATGCATCAAGAAAGTATAGTGGGTCCATTTATTAGATTTTTTGGAGGTTTGGAAAGATGATGTTTGAACGTGTTATTGTTGTTATATTATAAAGTTGATAATAATGTGATTCATGAAATATCCACGTAGCGAATAATTTGCACAATTTAAGAATATGAAATGGGAAAGATAAAACTTGCACTAACATTGGCCATTGTTTTTTTACGACATGCTACCCACTTAAATTTTTTATAACAATTTGCATATACATATGTATTGGTCATATCATAGACTTGCTTCCATGATTTAATGAACTATAGTCATTGAAATCAATAAATTAAAATATACTTGCTATCCTTAATTATCGAGTAATAGGAATATTTTTTTCCCATTGATTAAGTGACCAATGTATGTTAGTTTAAATGAATAAATATTGATGTATTTCTACAACAAAGAAAAATCATAGCAATAGAGTTGCAGGGAGATGAAATGAGATGGAGAATAAATGGAGCCACATGTCACTCAAATTTAATGGAAAGTACATACCACGTTTATACACAAATTGAGTTGCCTTTTTAATAAAAAATACATAATACACTATTTTATTTTGCATTGCTCTACGAAGCATCCATGTTATGATTGAATGATTTTACTTCTATCAACGATGCCTATCAGTCTGCACTTTGCTTTCAGACTCCCCTGGGCTTTAGGTCTTTGCCACTCATCATTGCCTTATGCTTCCAAGCTTTGCATTAGCCCTCAGCTTCATTGTTAGTACAAGTGCCTTTGATTTGTTGTTCAGCTTCGTGGGTAGTGCCATACTTTTGGCTATGCCATCGCTATCAAGAGTTTGAGAAATTAATATTAAGGTCACCCCTGTTATTAGTATTTTAAATTTTTATGACACAATATTATAAAAAATATTAAAAAAATGTTATAAAAATACTCTCTTAATAATAACACAAGTATTAAAATTGTCTGTTTGGCTTTGACTAATAATCGTTTAATGTGTTTGCTTTATTATGAAAAGGATTAAACTAAAATTAGATTATGGTTCTCATTTAATGTCTTTGTGTGCATATCATATATACCTTTATTCTCATGGTGGAAGAACAATAAAATGAACGGGAGGCAGCAATAAACTTACCACATGCTTGCTACGTGGCCAACCTACAATAAATCTTACTTTTGAAATGCTTACCAAACTCCTAAAAATGACTGTAGTGGCTCCATGTCTATGGTTTGTAGAGGGTTACGAATATCCAAGATAGCCTACAATTGTGACACTTAACATTTTATCAATGTCTATTTTCTAAATTAATTTTTATTCAACACTGAAGACTTGTTCAATCAAATTACTTTTTGTGTAAATAAGTGAGAGGTGACAAATTTATAAATTATTTTTGTGCATAACAAGTGATATGTAACAAATTTGGGAAGATATTTTGATAGAAGTTTGGATTGAAACATTTTCCATAATTTTAAGAAAACAAGAGAATATTTTGACTCTGCTTAATAAAAAATAGTATGAGTTTAAGAGAAAAGTTGTATCACATCCTTTTGTTTAATGTGATGGAGGGGTCAATTATTTAGTTAGTGCCACTAACTTGTTTGTAATTTGCAGGTGTTGATAACTGACTCTTCCATGACTCAATAAAAATAGAAACAATTTTTTTTGAGAAAATAGTTTGGATATTTTTTATTTTTATAGTGTTGAGGTTCTCAATTGGAATGCATTTAATTGTTGGACATCGATAATGAATACTTTCACATAAATCATTTCGGTCTTGCTTGCATTTTGCATAATAAATGAGCCAACATAAAAAAAGGGGAAAATCCAATAAATTCAAGGTTGGAAACCCAACACCATTGCTTGTATGGAATTTGAGCTTGAGTAATGGTAGGAATCAGGGGATGCACAGGTCAATTTTGACGATTGGCTATCTAGCTAAAATAATATATATTTTAAAAATCTGTACACTAAAATAATATATATTTTAAAATCTTAGTATTGATGGTGAAATGAGTTGTAAGGTTTATTAATTGTTCATGATGTCATCATACTAAATAACCCTTGAGGAATATGCTAATAATTAAATGACAAACTTTATACAAAATTTTGTAACTGTCAAAATTATATGAATTTTAAGTTTTTTGATTTGTTGGATAAAAAATAGGTATTTCAAAAGTGAAAGCATTAGTACCTTACTTTGATAGGGACTAATAAAATGATGTGTTTATCAATTAATTTTTTATTACAAATTTAATTAGTTTTTAAAATTAAAATATATTATTAAATTTTTGTGATGTGAGAGTGTTGAGTAGAGGCTATGTAAGTGTTGCACATTATGTAGTTGGCTAATGTCTTGCAAAGGTTGTTCATGTGGTATGTACTACATAGAATGATACATTGCATAAAAGGATGATGAACAAAGTTGATTATCTACATTTTGGTGTGGGGAAACTTATGTGATCCATGCCTATTGGGTGGAGTGCACATTTTTGTATTTAGATCTATTTGACATATGTCTAGGCACTGCATGAAATGCACATAATGTTTGGAGTTGCTTGATAGTAATTGAAGTGGGTGGTTGTGTAATGTTGTATTCAACATTGTGTGACATGTTTCTTGATATTACACATGAGATATATGGTTGTGTGGAAGTAAATTGAATCATGGAGGTTTTGCAACATATTTCCTAGCACTATGTGGGTAGCACATGATGTAAGGGGTTGTGCATGATTACACTCATGATAAAGGTAGTCAAGGTGATAACACAATTTTGCATGGCTATGCACAAATCATCTCCTCTCGAGCATCAAAACCTCACTCAATTTTTTAAATTATGTGTGGATCTCTAAGAAATTTATTTCCTTTCTTGAAACCTTGATCAACTCACAACACCTTGAAAAACCTCACAAAACGGGGAGTCATTGAGGGTGCTATGTTATTTGTCCACTATTATTGGGCTTGTGTTCTTATATAAGTTTAGAAAATATCACTTGATGTACTTCAACAATCAATTGGTGGATGCAAGCCCTAATCCCTATATGAATTTTCATTAACATGAACAAGTGGCACAATGCAATATGAAGACTCCAATCAAATTCTGCTCTAAACATTTCAATTTAAGTTTTTCAATTAATGTTGGAATTATGCTTTCAATTCACTTATCATTGTTGACCTTTTCACTTGTAATCACATGTCCTTCACTTGTCCTATATGCCCTAATGCACATGTGCATTTATAAAATTCTCAAATTTAAATTAAGACCCTATTGACATGCAAGTGGAGACATAACAAGCATGATATGCTGACAAAAGAGGAACATAAAGCACAAGAGACCCAAAAGAAAGGTCAAAAAGGCTCACAAACAAAATTTAACCATCAACTTGTTTGAGCTGACTCGACTAAAAACTCTTAATTTTTTCAGAGACTTATCAAGTCTCATAATTGTGATTCAAAACATCCTTAAATCATATTAGAATAACTATAAATAGAATTTAATATTTTTACTACATTGTAATTCCATAAAATTATTTCTAAACTAAAATAGAGGTGACTAACCACTACATACCCTTTGTTTAATAAAATATTCAAAACTCAAAATTTTTACATAATTATTAATCATATTTATGAAGATTTGTGAAACAAATGAGCTCCTCACACAACATTGATAGTATTTTATGGTCTCCATCAAATAAAAAATTATATAATCTAAAGCAAAATAATGTTAACTATTTGTTCTTCATTTAAGGTGAAATTTGAAGTCTAAAGTAACAAAAGTAAAGGGTTTTCATTAATTAATTACTCATTTAAAATTTTATTTATTTTTTAAATAAAAAAATAAAATCATTTACATTGTAAAATTATTGATAAGATGAAAAAACAGTTCATTTAAATTTAAATAACAATGTTAAACACTTTTTTCCTTTTTAAGGTAAAGTTTCAAGTTTAAAATAAGGTGAAGTTTTCCTTTGTATGTAGATGTATTAGAGAATATAATACATATTATATTAAGTTTGATAGCCACACAATCTGCGTGGCTTAGGTCAAAGTGATGGTGTCAAATATGAATTACTTATTTAGTGTAATGACTTCTATGTATTAAGAAAGTGTAGTGGGTCTGTTTATTAATTTTTTGGGAGGTTTAGAAAGATGATGTTTGAACTTGTATAACATGTTATTGTTGTTATATTAGAAAGTTGATAATAATGTTGTTGATGAAATATTAATGTAACAAATAATTTGCACAATTTAAGAATATGAAATAGAAAAGATAAAACTTGTAGTAACATTGGCCATTGCCTTTTTACGACATGCTACCCACTCAAGTTTTTTATAATAATTTGAAAAAAAAATTTATAAAAGAATAAACACATATAAATTTTGATATTCCCTGATTGCAAGTTGGAGTATGTATTGGTCATATCCTAGACTTGCTTTCACGATTTAATGAATTATATATTCATTTAAATCAAAGGATTAAATTATACTTGTTATCCTTAATTATTGAGTAATATAAATGTCTTTTTTTTCCATTGACTAAACAACCAATGTATGTTGGTTTAAATGAATAAATCTTGATGTATCTCTGTAGCAAAGAAAAATCACAACAACAAAGTTACACGGAGACAAAATGAGATGGAGAATATGTGGAGCCACACGTCACTCAAATTTAATGGAAAATATAGACCACGTTTATACACAAATTGAGTTACCTTTTTAATGAAAAATATCGAATACATTATTTTATTTTGTATTGCTCTGCAAAGCATCCATGCTTCGATTAAAAGGTTTTGATTCTATTAGCCATGTCTATCGGTTTGCGCTTTGCTTTCAGAGTCACCTTAGGTTTCGGCCTTTGCCACTTGTCATTGTCGATTTGCATTAGCCCTCAGCTTTAGCGTTAGCCCAAATGCCTTTGATTTGCTGACGGGCTTTGTAGGTAGTGCCATACTTTTGACTATGCTATCACTATCAAGAGTTCGAGAAATCAATGCCAATGTCACCCCTGTTATTAGTCTTTTAAATTTTTATGACACAATATTGTAAAAAATATTAAAAAAAATGTTAAAAAAACACTCTCTTAATAATAGCACAAGTATTAAAATCTTTTGATTGGCTTGGACTAATAATCATTTAATGCCTTTGCTTTATTATGAAAATGTTTTAACTAAAATTTGATAATGGTTCTCATTTAATGTCTTTGTGTGCATATCGTATATACCCTTATTCTCATGGTGGAAGAACAATAAAATAAAGGGGAGGCGGTGATAGACTTATCATGTACTTGCTTGCTACGTGCTCGGGCTACAATAAATCTTACTTTTGAAATGCTTACCAAACTCCTAAAAATGATGGTAGTGGCTCCATGTCCATGGTTTGTAGAGGGTTATGAATATCCAAGATAGCCTACAATTGTGACACTTAATATTCTATTAATGTGTATTTTCTAAATTACTTTTTGTTCAACGTTGAAGACTTGGTCAATCAAATTACTTTTTGGGTAAATAAGTGAGAGGTGACAAATTTATAAAATATTTTTGTGCATAACAAGTGAGATTTGACAAATTTGGGAAGTTATTTAAAATTTTGGATTAAAATATTTTCCATAATTTTAAAAAAATAAGAGAATCTTTTGACGTAGCTTAATAAAAAATAGTATGAGTTTAAGAGTAAAGTTGTACCGCATCTTTTTGTTTAATGTGATGAAGGGGTTGGTTGTTCAATTGACGTCTCTATCTTGTTCGTCATTTGTAGGGCGCTGATAGCCGACTTTTCCATGACTTAATAAGACAGAAAATTTTGAGAAAATAATTTAAATATTTTTTATTTACATAAAAATAATTCACTAAGAAAATAATTTCTATTTTTTTCATTTTAATACAATAGATTTTCCTCTACTTGCTCTTTCCCAATAGAGGAGAGCAAATAGATTTGCTAAAACCTTGGAATTTACGCTACTGAATAAATTAAATGCCACCAAATTTAGCGGAACCTCGTAACTTAGGCAAAGTGGACGCAAAATACTGATCCATTAGAGTTGAGGGCATCTTTAACCCTTGCTTTTAAGGAGGGTGTTAAAGAGAACAAAGGGTTATTATGGGGGGGACAATGGGGGAAGAAGAATTTGGATCGGAAAATTCTTTGCATTTTTGTTGTGACAAGGACCATACTAAGCACTCTTCACAGCCTATCTACTTGTCCATGTCTGGAAACGAGAATATTGATAATGGCATAGTGCCCTTGCAGCTATCAAACCCAGCAAATAACAATTTTCAGGTAAGGGACTTAAAACTAACTATTTCTTTCTGTTCATAATCATAGAATATATATGGCATCTATCTAAACTTTAGTACATCTAGTATTTCATGGATGTATTATATGCTTATATTATTGTTGGGGTCCATGTGTGTGTCTTTCTTTGTGGCTTCGGAAAATCTTAGGTAGGAAGGCGAGTTTTTGGATTTTATGGGTTTGGTAGATTGTGAGGTTGGAATTTTTTTGTGGGCAATTTTGGGTTTTTAATTTTCAATCTTTTTAACAGTAATGAGATGGGTCTTTATGGTGGTATTGCCCATACCCATGACACACTGTTAGGAAAATAATCATATCTTTTGTAGAATTGGTGTTAACTTGAAATACCATTGAACTTATTTTAAGTAATTATGGATCAGATGCTGCAAAGGGATGTTTTTTTTTGAAATGGGTCTCTCAATTTTGTTTTTAAATTTGAAGTTCTTGAGGATGTTCCTAACTTACTTTTTTTTGTGGGTTTTGTCTGAGTAATAGGAAGGGCAGAGGCAATGTGGGATGGAATCAGGAGAGGGCAAGCCAGAATTTATAGTGGGTAATGGTGGAACAACAGGAACAGAGAATTTTGTCAATGTTGAACAAGGGCATAATAAAGGTGGAGTTTCTGAGCAATGCCTGGAAGCGCCAAAATATGAACACCCACCAAATGCTTCTGACATGAAAGAGGTTGCAATTAAGGATCAGGAGATGAATCAGGAATCTGGATTGGCGCTATGGGTTAAGGTGAGTGTGTTGGACATTGTGGAATCTTGTGAGTTTTTTATTAATTGCTTTCCCATAGTTGTAAGGTGTTTTTAGTTTAGGCCCCTTTTAATGAGGAATTGTTTTGGTTGATGCATGAAAACAGACATTTTAGTACAGATTCCTACAGAATGAACCCAGTGAGTAGATAGGGCTTATATATGTACACACACACATATATACAAATACATATACACAGACATATACATGTACACATATACATATATCTTCATATACAGAATCTTGTATGTATATGTGTGTATATAGCGCGATGGGGTAATTTTTTGTGTCTTTTACGTGGTATTGGTACACATTATATATATGTTTGTATATATCTATGTATATATAAGTACACAGACACAAACAAATATACACATACAATGGATGCATACACATACATATATTTGTGTTGTACACATAGAAACATATAGGCTAAGGTTATCCTTTAGGTCACAGCCAAGCCAACACACCTCTTGGGTGACTGAGACTCTCCTCGTGGGAGGAAGGGAACTTATTCACTTTACCTTACATATATTGTTCAAATTTCAATCTTGTGACCAAGCTTGAAAATAAATGGGTTCTGCTGTCACCTGCCAGTCGATCTACATCTCACACACACACACACACACACACATGTGCATCCATACGCATTTTATCAGCTATGTTTGTTTAAAAAAAACGAGTGCTTGAAAAGAATGTAAAATATGCTTGACAGTTTGAGCAAAGAAATTATGATAAAATGATAAAACTGACATAATTGTTGGACAAAGGAATGGAGGAAAGGGGAGTCTTCTAACATTTTTTAGGCCCAAATGCTCTGTAGGACCTTTCAAAGTGTGCTTGTTTAGAATATTGTTATCCATATCCGGAAGTTTACAAATGTACCTATTTTGGGCATAAGGGCTGGGAGTGGGCAAAATTGGGTCTCCCTTATACAAGGGGACTTATAATAGCCACGGTCACATTAACATGTCTAGTTATTACTTTTATACACACACACACACACACAAACACACACTCATGCATAGACCTAAATGTGTATAAACGCATGTATAAAGGAAAAAATAATTTTTTGGGTTGCAGCCTTGCCAAGATGCCTAATTATATGCACACATCATTGATCCATTCATTGTGAATGATGTCTCTTCCTTGCACTCTGATTGCAAGGTTATTTATGCACTTGACTTTTTAGGAGATAGAGATTCAGATAGCAATAATGTGCTTGACTGGACCCGTGTGGACAAGATTGAGGGCTTGGCGTGAAGGGAGAACACTCAATTGATTACATCTGCTGTGTGTGAGACCTATTGATTGAGGGCTCAACAATTGGTAGCTGTTCTAGTGGTCGCCACATGATTCAGGTATCTATATGCACTTTACATGCTGCTCCACCCGCCAAGTGTTGCCTGTCAATGCTAGTTTTCTATTGCCAGTCAAGCATCCAGAGAGGATATATATTATAGCAGCCCTCAGTAATGGAAACCAATCTAAATTGATCCTCCATATTAATCTCCCACACATTAACTTGAGGACAATCTGTCCCTTCAACCTTATTTTTCTGGAAACCAATCTAAATAGATCATACAGGGGGCTTATACTGTCAACTAATACATAGCTTTTGCAATGGAAGATCTGCCTAGATTGCTTTTTGTTCTCAACTTTCTAGCTACCTGTTTTTGTTGTTACAAAACATCAAATAATTTTCAGTACAAAGGTCCAAAATACAGAGTCCAAATCCATGGATTGTGAAATGTAACATAAAATAAATCAAAATCAAATAAAAGGAGTGTCACTTTCGTGTTCATTGTCTAGAAAGCTTTGTGCTTGCTTAAAGATGTGTTGACACTCTTCAGGTTTTGGTTTCTATGCAGGCTTGGTGAGTTTCCCTAGAGTTGTTGAGCACTCGGAAAACTTGCTAAGTTTGCTAAAAATCAGCAAGTTAGACTGTTCACGACTAATATTTACTGGGTCAGTTGAAATTGTTTGTTTTCTAGGCAATCCAATCAGTGATTACTCACTGACTTGGGGTGAGTCTGTTACATTGCCATTTTCTGTATAGGCAACATAGCTGTCGTGTTTAAGCATTGCTTTTTTGATTGATTAAATGAGGGTTGGTGGGTCCTCACCCTGGGACACAAACGGTGCCCCATTTCCTGGGCGTGCTGTTGCATGTGCATTAGATGTCAGATTTATTGGGGAGTCGCATTGTTTAAGCATTGTTGAATTTATTTATTTTCATGTTATATTTATCGCATTAGAGTCGGACATTGTGAAAGTAGATATTAATTAAAGAATGGCTGCAGTCTGCATAGTTAGTGCCTTGTGGCATTGCAGAATTATGACAATTGATGTAGGCTGAAATCTGCATTGTTGGCGGTGGTGGTAGTGGAGGGGAAAGTGGCAAGCAGGAATTCAGTGCTCCATGGATGACTGCCCTTCAGCGACAGTGAAAGCGATGCCAACTTACGGACGAAAAACATACATTGTAGTTTACTTTCCAAACTCTCGCAGTCATTGTTGGACAGATTCACAGCTTGCGTGTACAATTTCTGAGAAACCAGAACCTCTTGCCTTTGGTACCCATGAAATCGGACAGGAACTGGTGAAGGACCTCAGTATCCCACGTCGATACATGTTGCAAAAGCTTGCAATTGATATGTTAGAGGCCAGTGATCAACTTCATGTTGAGGTTAGATATTTATTTTGGTTCTCCTTTCACTTTTGTTCTTGGCATTTGAACATATTTTGGCATCTCTTTAGGGACTTATTATGGAAGAATTCCCTCTCTTATATCCATTGTTCAGGCTGTCGTAGAAAGTGCTCGCAATGTAAATGTATGGAAGGAATTTGCCAAGGAGGCTGCTCAATCCACATTTTACTCTGATTTAGGTAGAATGTTACTAAAGCTTCATAGTGTAAGTTCTTAACCTGTATGTTTAAAATATGTTTAATTAGGGCCATTATAGCTTTCATATAAATTATGTACATGGGCTCAATACTGGCCTACGCAGTTCTTTCCTTATTTTTCGATCTGGCCATGATAACAAAAAATATTCCTTTACAGATGATACTGGAAATATATATTTGCCCTTCATGGATGGAAAAATTTGATTTCTGGAAGCAAGATTGTGAGAACACAAAAACTGCAGAGTGTACAGAGAAGCTTACAAAGGTATCTTTAAGGTTGTTCTCAATTATCTGTGTCATTCTTTGTATTTGTCTTCCCTGATGTTCTTGACAATATTAACTATGTATTGAGGGTATGCCTGCAATGTGCATACACGTGTTGCAGGATTTGGAGGATGCAATTTTGTGGGATGAGGTTGCAAAGCTTTGGAATGCTCCTGAGCAAACTGCTTTAGGTGCAGAATGGAAAACATGGAAAAAGGAATCCATGAAACTGTTCTCAATTTATAATCCTTCAACATCATATGCCTTTGAAAGGAATTTTGATAAGGAGAGTAGGGAAAAATATACGAGAATCAGTGATACATCAGGTATTAATAGTTTTGAGGCTAGTAGGAAACGCCAGAAACTAGAAGTACGTCGTGGAAATTCTTCGGAATTAAAAGATGCAAATGACTCTCGGTTTATTGTTTTGGATGAAATGTCTAATTCAACATTTGTTTCTCACACTGGTGAGTGTCAACGTGTTACTGGTGATTCAAAACCCATGATAGGGGAGGTTGACTTGAAGAATCAATCACCTGCAGAGACAGAGCCTTCATATACTGATCATGGATGTCGTGGATGTTCTGCTTTTGTTGAAAACAGGGGCAGAAAATGCAATCGGTTGGCAATCGATGGAGACATTTTTTGTCGCCAACATTTAAGTTTTCATTTTTCAGATAATAATCACAGGGTAGGACATGATGACTCTTTATCTTTGACGGTGCAAACAGACCTCAATGTTTTGACATGTCAGGGTATAACCAAACACAGAAAAAGGTGTACCCACCGAACTCGGAATGGGACATCTTTTTGTCTGAAACACATGCCTCAAGATGGTCATAACTTGGATGATAGTGATGCAACTCCAAGTTCTAGCTCTTTCGGGAATAGTCAAAAGAGAGCTAGAATATTGTTTGAGGGACACTCCTCAGAAAAGGGAGTGGCTTCAGCCGATCTTTGCCACAAAGAAAATCAGAACAAGAAAAACTGTCCACACTTTTCAGATCTGGAAACAATGCAGGGAAGCATGTCTCAGAAATTGGAAAATGACAAAAACTTTTCTCTGCCAGAAAGGTCTGCTGTTAAAGTCTCCAACAGGAGTGCAGATTGGTCTCGATGTATTGGAAGTTGCCGCAATCATGGTGGCCAGTGTTCCCATAGGGCCAAGAGGGGTTCATCTTATTGTGAAAAACATTTACCAAGCTCATTGGGCCTCCATCATAGATATACCGAATCAATGTTGAATGACATATTCAAAAATACGCTCAGTGAAGAATTGCACTGTTCTAACTTAAAGGATCTTCTGGACGATTATGTGAAATCAAGCCTCTCAGAAGGAGGTAACTGTGATTTGAATTCAGAGAACAAAGGTTTGGCTAAGATTATCGGTGAGGCGTCAAAGGATCCAGAAATTGCGAATGCCTGGTTAAAGGAGGTGTCAGCTGAAAAACAAAAATTGGCAAAGCATTTTGGTTTTGAAGAAAGTGGAAATGATGCTATTGTATGTTCTCCTGGGATTTCTGATGTACAGAAGTCATTTGGTTCAGTTGTAGCATTGGACAACGGAATAGCTAAGCAGAGTCCTATAGATGGGATGGATGTTTGTGAAATTGTTCACCAATTTACTGCTGACGAAGCAAAAAATCAGAAGTGCAAAGGTTGTAATGAGGAGTTTTCTGATCTGCATTCCCTCAGTTACCATTGTATCACTATACATAAGAAGGCAGCTGAAAGGCATTTCAGGGGATATGCGTGTCGAAATTGTAGTAGTACATTTACTAATAAGAAAGGTCTTGAGAGGCATGTGAGGATACACCACAGTGGAGTTGCACTTGAACAATGCACAGAGTATAACTGTATACCCTGTGGCAATCATTTTGTGGATTGTGATCAGCTATGGCAGCATGTATTAAATGCTCATCCCGAGGAACTCAACCAATCCATTTGTATCAAAGAGCAGGTTAATTGCCCAGAATATTTAAAACCTTGGAAGGTTGGGCAAGACAAACAAGATTCTGTTAACCCAAGTGGTTCTAAGCAAGATTTTAGTTATGACTTTGATTCTGAGCGTAAAATTGATAGCAATCTACATAGTCTGTCTACTTTTGATGAGGATGCGGGATTAGATGAAAAGAGAACATTTGCTCGTGATCCTGTGAAAAGATTTTCCTGTAGGTTCTGTGGCATGAAATTTAGTCTTCTCCCAGATCTTGGACGCCATCATCAAGCTAAACATATGGGTTCCAGTTCAGGACACAAACCTCATCATAAAAGAGGAAAAGAGATTTTCGCAGCAAAGTGGAGGGCTAACAAAGCGAATCTTAGAACAATCCAAATTTCAGCAGGACTGAAACATGCTGCTGTCATTGCCAGGAAGAAGCTGATTAAAAAAAATGATCTTCATAGGTCTATACGGGTTGATAATCGAGTCCTGAAACACAACCAAAGTGAAGGACGTGACAGATATACTGATTCTTACCTTTCTGCTGTTGCAAACATGTTGCTGTCAGAAGGGCAAAAGGTGAGACATTTGCCCAATAACCTGGAAATTCTTCATGTTGCTCGTGTAGCTTGCTGTAGAGCCAATTTGCAGGCATCTCTGGAAGAAAAGTATGGCACTTTGTCAGAGAGGCTCTACATAAAGGCTGCTAGGCTTTGCAGTGAGGAAAATATCAGAGTTGAGTGGCACACGGAAGGTTTTATCTGTCCCAAAGGATGCAAACCTAAGGCTGACACCCAAGTTTCTGTTTTGCTAACTCCTGTTCTTGATGTATGCCTTAGTCCTCCTACGGTACAGATGAATCATCACAAGATGGTTACCAATCAAAATCATTCTAAGGAGACATGGGAAAATGTAGAAAGTCACTTGGTGCTGAATGCCTTGGATATAAAAAGAACTCATCAAAGTAAAATCGTTGTGCTGCTTGAGGATTTGAGCTTTGGGAAAGAAGCAGTACCAATTCCCTGCGTGCTAGATGAAGATGTGATTAGCATAGATTGTAAAGATCAACAATTAGACACATTAAGGCCTTGGGAGAGTTTTTCCTACATAACTGATAGGCTTCTGGACTCTTCACTGGGTCTTGATGCAAAGGTATCCCTTGTTCTGCACATTACTTATTTTTTTCGCATTTTTCACATATAATTTCATCGTCAACAGTTTCAGCAAGGTTTAAAATTTTTAGGTACGCAAGAGAAGAAGAAACAAGTTTTTTGGAAAGATGATTAGTTAACTCAAGCAAGCTAATTGAAATTGACCAGAGCCGTTTTGGTTTTCTTATTTTTCAGAGCTCTCAACTTGGATGCACTTGCACACAGCCACAATGCTCTCCTGGATCATGTGATCATGTTTATCTATTTGAGAATGACAATGAAAACGCACAAGACATTTATGGCAAACCAATTGATGGCAGATTTCCCTATGATGAGAAGGGGCGAATTATTTTGCAGGTAAAATGGATTATATTTGGATTCTTGATTTGCTTCTCTCTTTTAGTATGAAGCCTTTACTTTAGTAGGAAGCCTTTACTTTGATTAAGCACAAGTAATTCTGTTGTCATATCTGACTCATATCCTGAAATGTATTGAACATGTGCAGAAAGGTTATTTGGTATATGAATGCAACTTTATGTGTAGTTGTCAAAAGGAATGTCAGAACCGTGTTCTACAGAATGGAGTACGAGTTAAACTTGAAGTATATAAAACAAAGCATAAGGTGACAAAAGCTAATTTGAATCTTAGATGTCGTTTCCTGTGTCAATTGAAAGATATTCTGAATGCTGACAACAAAGCTGAAATTTTGATTTGTTTGAACCAAACATGGCTAGATATTTTCATTGGGGAACTTTTAGATGACAAGTGAAGATGAACTTGAAATTCTTTCCTATTATGTTGATCTGATTTTAGGGATGGGGAGTCAGAGCTGCAGAAGCAATATCTCGTGGGACATTTATTTGTGAATACATTGGGGAGGTGTTAAATGATAAAGAATCCAATAAACGAGGGGAGAGGTATGCTTTTTCTGGCTAACCGCTCTCTATTTAAGATGAATGTTTTTAGAAGAACAAGAAAATCAGGGAAGCTTGCAGTGATAATTATAGCATTTCTACAGTATTGACTTTTGTGTTGGTGTTATTCAGATATGACAAAGAAGGATGTACTTACCTATATGATATTGATACAAATGAGTTCGAGTTTATCGAGGCATCCAATCCTTATGTCATTGATGCAACAAGGTGTGGAAATGTTGCACGGTTTATAAACCACAGGTATTGAATACTTGTGTTCTCTTACTAGTTTGGCTTGACATATAAAATTTGTAGGCCTGTAGCATTTGTGCTTAGAGTCACACTTCTGAACGCAATAGTTTTTTAACAAGGGACATATCTTTAAGGCATATTTTTCTCTCAGACAGACGTTGGAGGTTAATGTAACTTTTTTTGGTTTTCCAGCTGTTCTCCTAACCTAGTTAACTATCGGGTGCTGGTAGAAAGTATGGATTGTCAACTTGCACATATTGGTCTTTATGCAAGCAGAGATGTATGCTGCTTTCCTATTTTATTTTTTTTGGGTTTTACTTGTGCATTAGAAGGTGTCCTTTCGTTTACATTCCTTCAATGTTATTTTAGTACAAGAGTTTCTTTTTATTCACTGACTTTCTACTTTCTTCGTTATGTTGTCAGATTGCATTTGGGGAAGAATTGGCATATGATTATAATTACAAATTAATTCCAGGGAAAGGAAGCCTTTGCCATTGTGGAGCGGAAAATTGCCGCGGAAGGTTGTACTAGAAGTTGTAAGCTGCAAACTTCACCGAGTTACGGACTTTTATTCTGTCCAAAATTGTATAGTACCAGGGAAAAGCTTATGACCTCTCAAATTAGTAAGTTTGTATATATTCTAGTGTTTACACGATTTTAGGGAGGCAAGTTATTTCTCTTTTGTAGCATAGCTGTGGATATATTGCAACTCGAAGATAGCAACAGAGCTCATTGAATATAATATCTCAATATTCGTTTAATTAGATACCCTAGCTGACTCCAATTTAGTTGGGAGCTCATCCGTTCATTGAGCCCTCGTGTTGGTAGAGTGCCTAAAGGCACTCTGGTATGGTTTTCAAATTCCTCGCCGAAATTTATTTTATCTGCCGACAGTAGGTAATTAAGATCCTGGAAATGGGTCTGTTCAAGGGACAGAACTAAAATGGAGTGATGCCAAATGGCATGTAGATAAAATGAAATCGAGGAGGATTACAAATTTTGTGCAGACTTTGTTTCTTCAAATAAATCTTTTGAAGATTTTCTTAGTTTTTAACGGTCTTGGCGTCCATTATAATCTGAAATTTCAATTCATTGTGCAATCCAGTTTCAAGGAAAAGACTGGATTCGATGCTTGTCCACCTGGCCTGTGTAACGAAGTTGTTTCAAAATGAGTATAATGTCATAACATGCTATTCAAACAATGTTTTAAGGACAAGTTCAATCCCTAATCATCTGCAGAACTCGCATTAAGAAAACTACATTTTGGCAATTTATTTTCTTAAACATGGTAAAATGGAAACAAGATGGGGATTTTAGATGGATTGCATCATGAGAGTTTGATTATACGGGACTAGATTTAATTGAAATGGATAGTAAATGTAAGAGGTTTCATGTGCTAAGCTAAGGTTTAGCTTGAAAATGATTAATGAGCAGAGAACAATGTACAATTGCTTTACACCGCCTCAATTTAAAATTGCAAACAAACCAAATATTTTCTTATCTAAGCCTGAGAAAAACTACAAATTAAAATTAGTTGGCATACTATGATTTGCTTTTTTGCATTCAAGTGGATCTGCTATTGTTGTCTGATTATACTCCAAACAGCTATCCCAACATCGGTGCTTGCATGGAGCCCGTTGGAGGTTGGCAGCCAGAGCCTGGTTGGTGATACATGTGGAGTTTGTGTGGCAGATAGCTGGAGCCTATGTGGTGCTTCTGTGACAAGTGAGGAGGATCCTAGTCTGAAGACACATGGTAGCTTGAAGGGGAGCTTAGTTGGCAAAAAAATGTGGCAGTTGAAGGTGGGGCCTAGTTGACAGACATGTAGCAGCAAAGGTGGCAGACACGTGGAAATAAAGGTGGTAATATAGTCCGCAAAAAGGACACGTGCTAGTCAGGTAGGCATTTGAGGTGGCAGTCCATTTAATTTGTTTAGTGATAACTATTTTCCTTCCAAACATATCGGACCTACTTGAGTCATTGATGAGAAGTTCTATACACTATGGAGTTCTACACACAATGAGGAATTCTTCTCTTGAAGGAGCTGCTCGAAATATTCATAGTTTTAAAGATTGATGAGGAGTTCATTAAATTGTGGGAGATGCTTAGGCTATCAGAATCTTTCATTATCTTATATATTTTGCAGAAGGATCAACTTGTTAATGCCACCTTTTGTACCAAAACTCAAATTTTGTTTTTTAATTTATTTGCACATCTTATAAGTCTAAAATTTAAAAAATGGTATTTTTTCCATACACGATCCATTCGAGTATGCTTTTGAGCCACTCAAAAGCTATTTTATAGCCATTCGTAGTAACTATTGTTTTTAGTTTTTTCACACTTCGTCAGTGGTCTTAGGATCTGGGAAGATTAAGACAATTCCAAGTGTTGTGTTAACATGCCATAACTACAATATATAGAAATCATCCATTGAGATGGCATTAAGGACCAAGGGTTTGTGGTGGATTTTTATGAGGCTGGATAAACCCCCGTGCAGAGGAGTACAAAGATGCATACTTTAATCAAGAAGATCATGCTATTGGGTTGGTAATGGCCTACATTGACCTTGCACTTTATTTTCACAGCAAGGGGTAAAAGAACACAAAGTAGATATGAGATGGCATAAAGAAATAACTAGGACAAGTTGATTCATTGAGGTTTCATAGTTTGAAGTGAGAGAAAAACAAGATTGATCCATTATCATTTGAGAAGATCGAGGATTCCCTTGCTCGTATGAAGGATATTTTGTTTGAGATAAATTAGTACAAAGAGGTCAAGATGGATGGTGATATAATTGCTATCATTTTGAATACCTTGACACCTTTCAACACATATTTTTGAGATATTTGCAATGATGAAGGCGAGGACATATATTTTGTAAGTATAAGCTCCCAAGGGATTGTTGAACATAAAAGCTCATTATGATAGGTAACATTGGTTCTAGACAACAAGCTCACTAGACTAAGAGAAAATGGAAAAAGGTGGACCAAAACAATGGGAAGAAGAAAAAGAAATGTACTCACTGTGGAAAACTAGTATAAATCGATATTTCTTGCTTGAAGATGTAGTGTCTTGAGGAGGAGATCAAGGATCTCGAGGAGCATCTAATAATCCAAATGGTCATATGGTAAGAGTAATGTTCTTGTTGCATGTACCAATACATTTCATATTCACACTTCAAATTGTGAATTATTTTTGCATTTGAGATATACTAGTCACATGGCCAAAGGATAGTAGTTTGTTCTAAGGAAAAGGAAACAAGTTTTGAGGTGGACCAAAACAATGAGAAGCAGAATAAAAAGTGTTCTTACTGTGGAAAACTAGGATATGTGGATAATTCTAGCTAGAAGATGTAGTCTTTTGAGGAGGAGATCAAAGGATCTCAAGGAGTATTGAAGACCCCAAAAGGGTAAAGGTTGCAAACACAAGATTGTGTGGTAGTGTAGGTGTGTATTAGAGAGTTCTCCAAGAAAGGAGTCGAGAGAAAGGAAAGGAGGAGGTAAAGAGTGTGGAATATATGGTTTCCATGTTGAAAAGTGAAGAGGATAAATCTACATAAAAATATAATGGTGTTTTATAGTGATATCTAGGATGCGGTGGTGCGTTGTAATGTAGTGGGTGTAATGTAGAGAGGTTTTACACTATTACAACTTAAAACTCAATTGACATTAATATATTGTATTGACTTTTATTAGAAATATAATTTTATGAATGGATAAAATAATAAGTTAAGAATTTAACACATATTTTGGGTAAGTGCACAAAGTTGAGAGACAAAAAGTGGCTTACCCGTGGATGTGATTTTTCTAAAATTTCAAAAATTTGAACTTCTGTAGATAATTTGAGATATCTACACTTCAAATTTGAAGATGGTGTAAAAACATAAAACGTAGCATTTCGAGTCTAGTTTCCAAAACACTACTTTTTAAAAAAAATGGTTAAGTATAATTAGATCAAACCTCTAAAATTTGAAAAACTCTTTTTTTTAAGAAAACATAGTAGATAAACGGCCATGACGCACACCATTTTTTGAGCATGGTTTAATATTATTTGAAATCCTTTGGGGAAAATTTAGATAAAATCTTCTAGCAGGACACATATATTTTTATATTTTTTCAATGAATATTTTTTTTTAATGAATTTTGCAAGTAAATAGATCCTGAAAACTGACAAAGAAATGGATAGCTATTTGTGCGACATGCCTAATTACCTAAAAAAAAATGAAAAATCAATTTTTTTTTTGAATGTGTATAGAATTAGGCCTACTTGGTCACCATATAGTTTGTTTTTCACTTGGATCAATGAAAGACAAATTACATGAACATGTATAGGCATTTATGTTTGTGGCATGTAGTGGCCTAAAAAATGCATAGTTAGAAATAAACATAGTTTGAAAGCTTAAATAAGTCCAAAAATTATAAAAATCATATTTTGGGAAAGAATAGAGCGTGCTCGTTGCGACGGTATCAAGTTTTTGAATTTTCACATTAAAATTCTTAGTGTATTTGGTAATCAAAGTTTAAATTTGTTTATTTTCATACGTCTCAAAATTCCGTTGTACATTGACAGTCCAAGCCTTTGGCTTAGGAATCCAAGCCATTCCAAAGCTAAAAGGTGTGGGAATTGAATTCAAATTCAAATATTGCAATCACGTTAATAACGTGATTGTATTAATAACTGGGTTATTAACGTGATCACAATATTTAATAATGTGATTGTGTTAATAACGCGATCACGTTACATATTCTCAACACCCTAAAACCCGAATAGGAACCATTAGGCCTAGTAGTCTTAAGATCAAATATTAGTTGATTAAGATTGTTGTTTGGGACCAATGTTCTTATAAATAATTGATAACATTGCATGACAATTGGAGATGTATTAACCTATGAATCAATTTATTGTTCCTATGATCCCAATATGTTGTGCAATCGGGCCAATAGATCCCAAATTGACATTAGATGGACATATTTCCTTGGATGGAGCGTGGTTGGCCCCAATTACGTATCAAATTAAACTAAATACTTGGTTTTTTATAAAATGGTGTGCAATTGGAGACCCAATTGACATCATATGGACATAATTCCATTCTCAAGGCTCATTTAACCCCAACTGTGTATTAGATTGAACTAAATATTCAGTTAGTTTAATATGGTGTGCTATCAAAGCCTTAATTGACATTATATTGAAGGAATTCTTTGCACGGGGACTAGTTACTTTTAATTACAGATTATACTGAAGAAAATACTCGATTGGTTAAATATGATGTGCAATTAGGGAAAAATATTCACAGTGGACATTAGATGGACACAATTCGTTGCATGGGGTGAAAAATACCTCGATTGATATTCTAGGTGGAAGCAGTTAATTACATAGGACTTGGTTGTCTTCAATTGTGTATAGTATTGAAAAAAATATCAATTGATTTAACATGGTGTAATTAGAGCCCCAAATGACATTAGATGGATGTAATTCCTTGCTTGGGGATTGAGTGGCCTCAATTGCATTTCATATTGAACCTAAATACTCAATTGGTTCAATATGGTGTGCATTTGGGGCTAATGGAACCCAACTGGAACATTATATGGACAAACTTACTTTCATGGGGCTCAATTGGCCCCAATTATGTATAAGATAAAACCAAATACATGATTAGTTGGATATAGTTTACAATTGGGGTCAACGAAGTTACAATTGACATTAGATGTATGAACAGTTACTTGCATGAGCCTTGGTTGGCCATAAATGCATATTCAACTGAACTAAATACTTGGTTGATTCAATATGTTATGTATATGGGACCAACAGAGCCCCCTGTTGACAGTAGAAGGATGAAATTTCTTACACCCGGCTTGTTTGGACTAAATTTCATGTATCATATTGAACCATATATTCTTTTAGTTGAATTTTGTGCACAATCAGAATTCCAATTGTTATTAGATGGATGTAATTCTTTACGAGGGGTTCAATTGGTCCTGATTTCATATTAGATTCAATCAAACACTCAATTATTTGAATAGGTGTGCAATTAGGGCACTAATTAAACTTATGTTGACACAGTTCCTTGGGCAAGCCTCGATTGGCCCCAATTATGTATCATCTGGAACTGAATACTTGATTGGTTTAAAATGGTATGCAATTAGGGCCAAGTAAGCCCCAATTTCCATTATATATGAATGTAATTCCTTGCACATGGCTCCTTTGGACCGAAATGCATATCAAATTGAAAAAATACTATTTTTTTTAATATGGTGAGCACTTGGATCCTCAATTGATATCATATGGATGAATTCCTTACATTGAGGCTCAATAGGCCCATGGGATCAATTTACCCCAATTAACATCCTTTATATATATTAAGAACTAGGTTCACAGGGATGAACTTGGTTAAAATTGCATTACTCATTATCACAATTGACTTCATAGGCTCAATCTGTGATGATGTGGGGGATAATTGATCCCAAATTCACATTCTTTACTCACAGATCTACATTCAAGGAGTTCAAATTTACTCCAATCACCATCATGGTTGTACCTTATATACCCTAAAACCTATACCCTAATCCCTAATCCCTAAACTCTAAATCATAAATATAAACTCTTTAAACCTTGAACCAATCATTTTAGCACAAATTAACATCATTTAGACTAAGAATTAAGTTAACAGGGCTCAGTTTGGCCTAAATCACACGACTGATTGCCCCATTTGACTAATTCACTCAATTTGCATGATGACATCCATGGTATAATGACAACCCAAAAACACATTCTATAGTCACAAATGGATCCAAGTGATTCAAATTGTCCTCAATTATCTTTGAGATTGACCCTGTGTACCCTAAACCATGTATATACATTAAAACCTAGAAGCTGTAAACCATAAACCCTAAACACTATACCCTAAATTGTAAACGATAAACTTTCCCTATTTACCAACTTAAATTTAGTCCCAATTAACATCCTTTGTAGTAAGAATCACGTTTGAACACATGGCATATCTAGCGATTAGACATTAATATATATATATATATATATATATATATATATATATATATAGGTCCTTAAACTTAAACCCTATGCCCTAATCCCTAATCCCTAAAACATAAATTGTAAGCCCTGTGCCCTAATGCCCACTACATGCCATAAACATGTACATGCCTTACGATATAACTGATTTTATCATGGGATGTCATAAAATGCACTTTTTAAACCTATGGCTAAAGCCTTTGGAGTACCAATCTAGCTGTGCATCTTAAATAAATTGGGGCTATTTCTAGCCCCTTTAACCTAATTAACCAAAGAGGAGGAGCTAGTTGATTCTTGTAATCGAGGAGGCACTTGAGGCCAATTTGATCCCCTTCAATAGAAATATATGATTTGGGGCAAAATCAAAAGATCATCTTTTATCATGAATTGATCCAATAAGTCAATTTGTGTAATCCCCTACGTGATCTAGGCAAAATTGAGCCCCTAAACCAAATTTATGGCTTAATTGATTGTATAACATGTATGCAACATGTACATGACATAATTAACCTTACTTTTAGCAGAAATGCAAATATGAAGGTAATCAAGTAATACATAGGTGTCACAAGCAACTCAAATGTTCTTCAATTACCTTAGTGATTGGACCCTATATCCGATATCTTAAACCCTAAGTTACCCTGTACCATTTAACTTTAACCCTAGAAACCCTATACCATTTATATTAAACCGTCAACCATAAGCTCTAAACCTCAAACCCTTTAAATTATAGACTTTAAACCCTAAACCAATAAATTTAGCCCCAATTAACATCCTTTACACACACACACACACACACACACACACACAGAGTAAGAATTAGGTTCACAAGGATGAACTTGGTTAAAATTGCATCACTCATTACCACAATTGACTTTGTAGGTTCAATTTGTGATGATGTGGGGAATAATTGATCCCAAATTCACATTCTTTACTCATAGATATAGGTTCAAGGCTCCCAAAATTTCTCCAATTGCCTACATGATTGTATAAATATACCCTAAAACCTATACCCTAAGCCCTAAAAGTTCATAATCCCTAAACTCTAAACCACAACTATAACTCTTTAAACCTTAAACCAATCATTTTAGCCCAAATTAACATCATTTCTAGACTAAGAATTAAGTTCATAGGGCTTAGTTTGACCTAAATCACACGATTGATTGCCCCATTTGACTAATTCACTCAATCTGCATGATGACATCTCGGGTATAATGACAACCCAAAAACACATTTTATAGTCACAAATGGGTTGAACTAATTCACATTATCCTCAATTATCTTTGCGATTGACCCTCTATACCCTAAACCATGTATATATATTAAAACCTAGAAGCCATAAACCCTAAACCCTAAACACTATACCCTAAATTGTAAACCATAAGCTTTCCCTATTTACCAATCGATTTAGTCCCAATTAACATCTTTTGTAGTAAGAATTAGGTTCACATGGCATAGAGTGATTAGACAAATTAATATATAGGTCCTTAAACCTAAACCCCATTTGGGGTTGATTAGCTCCAATTTGCCTTAATCGGCATCATGATTGTACCTTATATACCCTAAAACCTATATCTTAAGCCCTAATGCTTAAAGTTCATAATCCCAAAACTTTAAACCATAAATATAAACTCTTTAAACCTTGAACCAATCATTTTAGTCCAAATTAACATCATTTAGACTAAGAATTATCTTTGCGATTGACCTTGTGTACCTTAAACCTAAGCCATAAACACTATACCCTAAATTGTAAACCAAAAACTTTCCCTATTTAGCATTCTATTTAGTCCCAATTAACATCCTTTGTAGTAAAAATTAGGTTCACACATGGCATATAGTGATTAGACCTTATATACACCCTTAAACCTAAAGCCTACATGACCTAATCGATAATCCCTAAACCTTAAAACATAAATTATAATCCATAATCCCTAAAACATAAACTGTAATCCCTAATCCCTAATCCATAAACCCTATGCACTAATGCCTTAATCCCTAATCCATAGTCCCTTATCTATATTAAGTACAACTCGATCACGTTATTTAATGACGTGATCACGTTATTCTTAACATAGGCAACACTCAGTTCTCATTGCCAATTACCAACCCAAATATTATACTGACAATAATGCAATCGTGTTATATCACATTATTGTTGATATAAGCTTCTTGATGGGTTAGATGGGCCAAAACCTTATACAACACATAAAGTGATTGCATTATCATTATTTTAGATTAAGCTCACTTATTGATGACTATTTTAAACCCAAATTGAGACTTCTATCCCCACAAACATTCTCTATGTACTTCTACAAGATCTGTGTACCTATGTACTTGACCCCACCTTAGAAAAGTTGTCAATTGTCCCTTCTGATGGGTGTCAGATCACATTTGAAGAGGAAGAGGAAGTTGTTGAAGAACAAAACACCAGAGGAATTAGAAAATTTGAGAGAGAAACACAAGCTACAAATGCAAAAACTTCATGGTAGACAATGTACAAACCCTAATCTCGATGAACCAAATACCATAGATAATGAGCCAATTGACGATAAGGAATTAAACAATGATGAATTTGACTATAATCAATTGAATAATGTTGAAATTGACCATAATGAAATGAATAATAATGAAATTGAGCATAATGAAATTAATAATAATGAATTATTTAATGTTGGAAGTTCACATTCAAAGTTCCAAGTTTTTGATTTTTTTGATGACAAGTCTATGTATGATGCTTCACCCCCCCATGAATGAAGTAAATTTGATGGAAACATATAATGATGAAAATTTCATGGAAACATATAATGAAGAAATTAACAATAAATAAAATGTCATCCCACCTCTAAACAATGAAAGTAATAACGGTTTTGAAACACCCTCTCAACAAATTCCACCATTACCAACACCCCCAAGAATTGTACGTAGAAAAGACAAGTACTTTATTAAAGTCGATGAAAATATTCTAAAACCAATGCATGACAAAATATCTGATCGCCATTCAAGAAGATTGGCTCAATAAATTTGGGATACTTTCTTTCATAATTTAGAGTATGATAGTCAAAGATGTCAATTATTTGTTTCATTGATAAAATTAATTAAGATGAGACCTATAATGTACACATTAAGACTAAGAACATCTAACATGGACAATAAAAATGATGAAATTGTTGAAAATATACATGATGCATATCATACTGTAGGCCCAAAATCATGCAACAAAGATTGTAATGTTGTTCGACATATACTTACAACTTGTCCAGTAAGTGACAAAACAGGGAGAAAATGAATGGTTTCAAAAATAAGTCAAACACTTAATATAAAAATAATAATAATGAAATCAATTGAAAGACTTGAAATACTTAATGAGCCTAATACCAATGAGCTCTGGGCATTCTCTTGGAGACTTCCATGAAAGGACAAGGGTATAGCCGATACTCTCAAAGACTTACTTGCTCAAATTTGGAAAGACAATACAAGAGTTTTGTCCAATGCAAGAGATGTGAAAAGAAGTGTTGGTTCTCGTAACCATGAACCATATTCAAAACATTTATTAGATATGATTCAAATGCAATTATATTCTAAATTTTTAGAAAAATATCCATGAATTTCTATTTATCAAAGATATTTTGAGATGATAAAACCCTTTTATGTTAAAATAAATCACACACGCACCACTTGTTGTAGACAACATGTTGAATTTTTAATGCACTATGATGTTTTTTGCTATATTCATTGTACTTTGCATACTAAAATTTTGCAGGAGTATGGCATTGAATTGCTACCAATATTAGTTAGAGAATTTATTCCAACTATCTTCTGTAAAAGATCAGATGGGCAATTATTTTACAACACATCATATTTAAATGAAAATTACAACATTTGTAGTGGATTGCCAAATTTAAAAAAATATATTCATGAATAAATTACAAATGCAATTGGATAGAAATTAGTTGGTTTAAGAAAATATAAATTAGTTACTTATCAAGTAAAAAGATGACAAAAAATCTAAAATGTATGAGCTTGTTACAAAAAAACCTTTGTTTTCAAATTTTTAGTTAAATTTAGGGAGAATATTTTTTATGAGTATGCAAGGCACATACATAGGGCTAGATGGTTGGATGAACATTTCAAAATATGCAAGGATACATTCCCACTTGGTTCCATTGTTTTAGTAGTTGATTTTACTGAGAATTACACATTAAACCCCAAATGAAAGTTCAATCATAGTATTACAACTCATCATAAGTTACCATATTTGTGCATATAGTATTCATGCATGCACCTTATAGTATAAAGTAACAATGAAAAATATTAAGGGAGTATTATTTATATATCGACGATGATAAATCACATCGTTCAGAGTATCTGCAAGGTTGTTTTCATAAGTTTTATGAACAGTTGAATAAGAGGAACATTAATTTCAATCAACATTACATTTGATCAGACAATTGCACATCATAATTCAAAAATGCATAAATCTTTTATTGATTGAGCAAGATGCACATTACTACTGGTGTAAAACGCATTTGGAGTTTCACCGAGGCTGGCCATAGAAAAGGAGAGCATGACGGTGTTGGAGCATGTGTAAAAAGATCTATTGTAAGGGAGGAGTTGAAATTTAAAGAGGGTGTTCATTTGGTAGATGCAAAAACTATGGTTGAATGGTGTAATGAGAACATGTGTCATGGTGCTCAACCAAATTTTATTGTTCATAGACATTTTTGGTTAATTGAGGAAGAATACTCAGTAAAGTATGAGGATTATATGACTAATGGGTTCAAGTGACCTCTACTCATTTTGTAGCTCAAATGCAAGTTCTTGGACTATTCATACGAGACACTTGACATGTTTCTATTTTGTATGCATGGACTTTGTTTAGAATGAGTGTGAGCCACAACAGTGGGTGGATGATTGAAGTTACAAACTTTTAATTCCAATCAACACATATCAGGGTCTAACAACATTATAACTTACAAATATGACATCATCAGATGACTTTGACCATATATCTGATTTAGTGTAGGCAGGTAGAATATTTTTCATTATGTACAATTTATTCTCATTAAATATATCTTCATATTGTTGTTAAAAATAATTTTTTGTGATATAGGGCATGTTTTTATAATTATTGCAGATGAAGATAATGAAGAAGGCATTGATTACTACTTGTGTCGATGTGTAGAGAGAAAGAAAAAATTGACTTTTCCAGTTATAGATGGAGAAAACATCAACTATCCCACTAGGTCAGTGGTAGTCACTAGAAGTTGGTTTCGATGATATCCTATAATTTTTTTAGATCAATGGTTGTTTGAAGAGTTTGAAATGCACATGAAGATATTGCACTATTCAAAATTTGATTCTTGCAACAAATATTCAATTACAAAAATATCATGGGAGACCATTAAATAGGAAATTATAGAAAGTTTGAGAGTCATACAATGAATCTAATCTTGATACTATCAAGATTAGATCAGATCTTAGTGGTTCATTGGATTGAAATACAAATGTATGTTGACTTTTCAAATGTAGATGTAATCAATTGTACCAAATGTTTTTAATTTTCTAGGTAGTACATATATAAATTTTATTTTTAATTGCTTACTAACAATTTTTTGTAGGTTAGTGGTACCAGATAAGCTTCCACCTTCATGTGGTTGGCACTGTCAGCAAAGAATTCTTTATTTTTAAGCTAAGAGAAGTTTAGGTTTTATGGGTATTTGAATTTAAACTAAAAAAATGCATTTTTTTTGTATTGGGAAGGGTGTTTTTGAAGCTGGAATGGGTGGTGGGTTTATTGTTCGGGTCTGATGGGAGGGCAAAAACATGGTCCTAGACATTATCCATCCCCTCAGACTTGTTAGCGATATGAGTTTTCACTTAAGAAACATCTGAATTAGAGTTATGCAACCACAACTTAAACTTTGACAACATTTGTTGTCAGTGTTTTTGCTTTCCAAAACGGTAGTGAAAATGCACTTCCAAGTGGATTCTAATATCATGACAGTGTGATAACATGTAATTTACCTATCTAAACATGATCAAAGTGATATATTCATAGATGGAGGTTTTGGAAGTAGAAATGCCAATTGGAGCTCAAGAAGTTGTTCATTGACAAAAACTTGCATTTTTGGACCTGTCACTGTAATTTATCTAATGTATTGATCTCGAAGCTTACACCTAAGTGCTCTGGGATGTGATTAGAGGGATTAAAGAGGTATGGGAGGGTCTGATAGTTCATATAAATGACTTATATTTTTTATTTTTTGTGTGTTTGAACTTAGGCTAAAAAAATGCATTTTTTTTGTATTGGGAAGGGTGTTCTTAAAGTCAAAATGGGTGGTGGGTTTGTTGATCGGGCCTGATAGGACGCTGAGAACCTAGTCTTAGAAATTATCTACCCCCTAGAATGTGTTGGTGATACCATTTTTCACTCAAAAAGCATTGAAATCAGAGGTTTGCAACCATAACTTGAACTTTGACAACATTTGTTGTCAGTGTTTTTGCTCTCTAAAATGGTAGTGAAAATGCACTTCTGGATGGATTCGAATGTCATGACGGTGTGATAACATGTAATTTTACTATCTATATGTGATCAAAGTGATAGATTTGTAGGTGGAAGTCCCTGAGGTAGAAATTTTAGTTAGAGCTCAAGAAGTTACTTGTTCACTCACAAAAACTTGCATTTTTGGACCTATCACTGCAACTTGTCTAACATATTAATTTCGAAGCTTCCACTTGAGTACTCTACGTTGAAATTAGAGAGATTAAATAGGTATGAAAGGGATATAATGGTTCATGTAAATGACTTCCATTTTTTGTCTTATGCACGTTTGAACTTAGGTTAAAAAAATACTTTTTTTTTGTATTGGGAAGGGTGTTCTTGAGGCTGGAATGGGTGGTGGGTTTGTCAATCGGGTCTGATGGGAGGCCAAGAACCTAGTTCTAGACTTTATCCACCACTAAATGTGTTGGAAGTATTATTTTTCACTTAGGAAGCATCGAAATCAGAGTTATGCAACCACAATTTAAACTTTGACAATATTTATTGTCAGTGTTTCTACTCTCTAGAACAGTAGGAAAAGTGCACTTCTAGGTGGATTCGAATGTTGTGGTGGTGTGATAACATGTAATTTGCCTATTTAGATGTGATAAAAGTGATAGATTCATAGGTAGAGGTTCCAGAGTTAGAAATGTTATTTGGAGCTCAAGAAGTTGCTTGTTCACTCACAAAAACTTGCATTTTTGGACCCGTCATTGCAACTTGTCTAACACATTGATTTCAAACCTTCCACCTCAGTGCTCTGGGATGGATTAGAGGGTTTAAAGAGGTATGATAGAGATTTGATGATTCATGGTAATGAATTATATTTTTAATTTTATGTGTGTTTGAACTTAGGCTAAACAATTGCATTTTTATTATATTAGGAAAGGTGTTTTTGAGGTCGAAATGGGTGGTGGGTTTGTTGATTGAGCCTGACGGAAGCCCAAAAACCTAGACCTAAATATTATCCTCCCCCTCAGACGTGTTGGTGGTGTCAATTTTTATTTTAGAATCAGAGTTTTGCAATCACAACTTAAACTTTGACAACTTTGACAACTTAAACTAGAGACCTAAAAACTTAATGAATAATTGACCTATTGACCTATTGACCACTTTGAAAACTTTGACAACTTCGACAATTTTGACAACTTTGACGAATTTGACAATTTTGATAACTTTGACAACTTTGACCTATTGACAACTTTGACAACTTTGACCTATTGACCTATTAGGTGGTAATTGACCTATTGACCTATTAACCTATTGACAAATTTAATAATTTTGACAACTTTGACAGATTTTACCTATTGACCTATTAGGTGGTAATTTATCTATTGACTTATTGACAACTTTGACAACTTTGACAATTTTGATAACTTTGACAACTTTGACAATTTTGATAACTTTGACAACTTTGATAATTTTGACAACTTTGACAACTTTGTCCTATTGCCCTATTGACCTATTAGGTGGTAATTGACCTATTAGGTGGTATTGACCTATTGACTTATTGATCTATTGACTTATTGACTTAGAAAGTGACTTGTTGTGGATCCTCCATTCAGTGTATGTGATTTCATTAGTTTCATGTTATCCTTGAAGGTCCTTGAGGCCATGACTATGTTGTCATTTGTGTAAGGTTACAGTTGGATGAATGACTATAGGTGGTAACCAAGAAATGATTGTACGTAATAATCAAGGAAGGGAGATTGGAGTGATTCCACTAGGTTGGTAAGTTGTTAGTCATCATGTTATTAGTTTTGAATGTGTTGAACCTATATAGACCTATAAAGAAATGAGTAAGACATATACCAATATACCCTATTTTGCCTATGACAACTCAATATGAAAATAAATGGTTGTTTCTCATGAAGGGAGTATGACTTTGGTATAGATAATGATATATAGATTGAGAATGATCATTGAGGTGGAAGGTTAATTGTTTATAGAAAATATAAGGGTAAAGAATCAACATACCCTGTCTATACCCTGTTTTGGGTTAACAGTCACATTGCAAAGGGAAGTAAGAGTTATTTATTAATCTTGTCAAGTATGCCATTGAATTTATGGACTTGGAAGATGGTCCCATCAAAAAAGGAGGTTTTTTAGCTCTTATAAGATGCACAAGAGATTTGAAATTGAACTAATACTCCATGTTGCTGTCAGAGGCTTGTAGGGTGCCTTGTTGTGCCCTATATGTGGAATTGAATGTTGAAGTGTGTTTGAGCGATTGTAATAGGTTAAGGTAGGTGTGATTTGACCATGTAAGAACATCTATGATATAAGACTAACTCCTTGAGACCTATATCAAGTTTTGGTACTTGAAACCTGAGAGGATTGCCTAGTGAGAAGATAATGAAAGAGTGAGAGGATGTTTGTGAATGGAATGTATGAAATGAGTTAGAGAATGAATGTGAGATGTTTGTAAGAGGTCTAATGACACCAATAAGTGTCTCCAAAGTGAATAAGAAGTAGGTATAAAGAGAATATAAGGCCATTAAGCCTAAGTGATAAGAGTGTCACTAGTCATTTCTACAACATAATGAAATAAAAACTTTAATTTAAAAAAATATGGGAGATATGAGATTAATAACATTGAAAAGAATAAATTTTTAATTCTCATTTGTGTGTACAAAATTAAATATGAGATCCGATAGATAATAATTTGGAAGATCAAAACAACATTGTACAATAACACACAATGAAATAAAAATTGAATATAAATTAGATAGATTGCCATGATAGGCATACAATATAGGCACACGTATCCAATGTCAATAATACACAGATTGTCATGATATGGATACAAAAAATTACATCTACCAACATAGTATCTAATGTTGGATGAATGTCATATGTGCATATACAATGCCAAAAATGCCATATTGGCATACAAAAAAGTATATCTCATGTGTAAGACATCTTATTCATCAAATAGCCTCCCTCTCTTTGCCTTCCTCGAAGAAGACTCTCCCTGGGATGCCCTGCTAGTAGATGGAGACCCATCTAATGCCTTGGATTGATACAAAGTTTGACTGTGGGTTTTACGCTCATAGCTAGCTTGCAGTTGAGCCTGTTTAAATACAAGAATTATTATGAAATTAACATAAAATACATTCAAACAATTTTTAATAAATTAATTTTAAACTATAATAAAAAATCATTTAAACATGCACTTACTGCAAACTCATGATCCTGGTCAATCTATTTTTCATGCTCAAACAAGTCAATGGTAGGCTTAGCTGTCTGAATAGGCATTTGAATATGGGAGGAACATGAGAAGTTGCCCCAATCACCAACTGGGACTATTAGCTATCATAGGAAAACCTTGGATACACAATACATTTACATAAGTTATATTTCTCCAAGTACATGTACTAAAATTATTAAAACAAGTATATTTTTACAATTCAAAATTATAATAACTAATATATACCTCTATCAGTGCTTGTGTAGATGACATTGCAAAAACAATGCCTATGCCTATCTCAGCGTGTAGAGAGGGAGGAGTGTCTAATCCAACCATCAACTGTTCATGTAAACAAGGTCTCACTTAGTTTTATATAAAGTATCAAATCTTATATATGGAAACCAAAATGATCAATAGAAGCACTTGTATATAAAATATATATCTATATAAGTACATGAATGAAATGACATATTATAGGAAAGAAGAGGACAAGCATGCACGTGAAAATACATAGATCTGAATTGATAAGCCATCTATGGAAGTGTTAGAGCAACAACATTGTACCAAAACCAAAATTAGAGGATTAGTGAAAGGGGATATATAATATACTAGTTTCTTTTTTTCCATTGATAAATATAAATATACTTGGGTTAATATCTTAAATTTATACTATATTACATGTTGGATTATGTTGGTTGTTGATTTATTACTTGTCTAAAAATAGAGGTTTGACTTATGTAGTATCCTCGTAACTACTTCCTTTTTGTATGGTCTTACAAGGTCATTTTATCTTATTGCCACTTTTGAAGGAAGGAGAATAAAGAGTAGGCATATTTGACAATCATCTCCCATTTTGAGAAATTATTTGGACAACTAGTGGGTGGGTTTTGACACTCATGCTAAATCTTAGCCTAATCACAAGGATGCATGTGTTGGGCATGACATTGATGATTATAGTAGTTCATCATGTTATTTATTGGAGATGATTATTTAAGTGGATTGGTGTGGGATATTTATTGCACATGTCCACCAACACACACACACACACACACACATGGATCTTATACAAATGTTGGGTGCACAAATATAGTTGGGAAAGAGAGAAAAAGGATTGTTTGTGTTTACCCATATCAAATATGAGGAAGTATTTATGATACATGTGTTTAGACATGTCAAGTTCATGTCTTTATGGTTTTAGATGCAATATGGTCATAAGAATTTTAGTTTGCATTATTAGGAAAGTCTTTTGGAAAGAAGGTATATGAACGAGACTCCCATTTAATAGGATATTATCATTTATAGGCTAACTTCCACTAGGCAAATGGGTGTATATTCATAAGGAAGCTTCAAATATTTTATGGCAAGATGTGATTCATGTTTTCTTCATAAATAATGTCTTATCCCTGGAAGCATGTAATATATTTCTTGTAAAATAGTGTATTGACTTCGGGTAACAGAAAGAGAACATGTGTCATATGGGTAATTGGTAGAAGATATGAATACAATGTCTACATCCTTGATCAGTGACCCTATAAGAGCATTGTAGGATGTTACTCCTAAGGAAGCATGGCCCAACATAAGACCATTCATGAAATTTTTGGTTTTCGGTTGTGTTATTTTTGCATTAATTCTTGAGAAGAGAAGTAAATTAGATGCAGAGAGCAAAACATATATATTTGTTGTGTTATGTCTATTGTTAATGATGCACATTTATTCTATTTTACCTTAAATTCCCTTGTTATTATCATTCATTTTCAAGGGTAACATGTGGATTTATGTATAATGGTAATGGTGACATAAATCAAAATGAGAATATGACTATATTGAGCTTAGCAACCTTATTTTCAAGATAGTGTTTACCTAGAAAGACCCATAGATAAGTGTTAGATTCATTTTATATAAGTATCCTCATGGAATGTGAACTACCTTTATCTAATCTTGAATGAAATTATTCATGGAATCTTAATGGGATTTTCCAAAAGCAGTTATATAAATACCGCTGAGCCCATTCTCATAGCTTGCAACTATTGTAAATAACTGAGCAAGGATACAGAGAGATAACATGAAAACATAGTACATGAAAATAAAGAAAGATAAATTTAACTTAAACTTACAAGGAAAATATATACATAGACTAAATGTACATAGAGCATAAAATTAACTCAAAATTTCACCTTTGTATAGGTAAATGGTGTCATCCTAACAGAGGTAGATGCAATAGTGGATGGCCCAACAACTAGATCTGAATATGTAAATAATGATTGCAATAAATCAAATGCTATAAATGCTGACTGTGATGATGAAGGAACCATCACGTCCTATAAAATAAAAAAAATGGTCCATATATAAATTATATTAAATTTTTATGTAAATTAATTGTTAGCTAAATTACATTTTCAAATATAACTTAAATTTAACATGACATTTATATAAAATATCCCTGCATCTATGTGGTGATTGATGTCTGCACACCAAATGTGCATGCCAAAAACTCATCACTCATAAAAATATGATCTAATCCATCTAAACCACTGATGTCATCATCATTAGAAGGTCCTAAGCACATAGTTCCACATGAACTGTAAGGGTGGGTGTTAACATTTTGGCCTCACAAGCCAAATACAAACCCTTATTATTCAAAACTCTTGATGGTCTTTACTTCATCTTGATTTTGATGCCTCATAGTGCCCTTTGTAAAGATAAAAATGACTAAAATTAGCTTAGAGGATCCAAACCATCATAACATGCCATTACAGGGACAATTTAGCAGTTTGGGACGTGCTCAGGGATGTCAATTTAAAACCTCAATAATTAGCCATTTGCATTTAAAAAGATTAACATGATCCTAACATTAAACATGGGGATTCCATGTGGTGAATTAACATTCCATCAGCTATCAGATCAATAACACATAGGTATATAATTGAGTCAAAAATTTAAGCAAGATTGATGGTGCATGTTTATGCATACAAGTTGATATCAACAATCCATGTCAAAAATTAGGATAAAGATCAATAGTGCACATTCAATCATGCAAAAAATAACTAATGGTGCGATCAAGATAA
Organism: Torreya grandis; assembly: GCA_037957365.1. Lineage (NCBI taxonomy): Eukaryota > Viridiplantae > Streptophyta > Pinopsida > Cupressales > Taxaceae > Torreya > Torreya grandis. The sequence goes on along the minus strand of JARHVA010000847.1, from coordinate 1,943,009 downwards.
ATAAGTCAATAGATATTAAGATTAAATGTAAATACACCAAGTGTCTCAATCATGGCAACTTTTGAATAGATCAATGATGTGGATCAAGGGTAGAAAATTTAAGGGAGTCAAATTAAACACACAGCTAACAAATGGCAAGATCTTGGTTGCCCATATGAAGATATATAGGCATGTGATGATTGATAAAGCCAGTGGGTCCAAGATGATCAATAGTATGCATTTGAATCATGCTAAATAAGATTAATGGTGTGCATAAGGTCAAAGGGTAATCAAACTTAGGATGAATGCGAGGCTACCATATAGCATAAGTGTAGGAATCGATAAAGACTAATTACGAGCCCTCAAAATGAATGGGTAGTTGACAATTGGCATAATATGAGAAGCCCATATCAAGATTTATGGCCGATAGTAAAAGTTGACATGAGACTTCGAGTAGAAGTTGAACATGGTCCAGGTTAAACTAGAGTAAATACTTTAATGGTTGCCATTAAAGCTCAGTCAGGACCTCTATTCAAAGATCTAAAGCATGTAGACTCAATTTTATTATGGTTTCAATGTCATTTCATGATTGCATTCCTGTGTGCAGTGTCTTCTTGGTTCCCATAATGTTTAGAGGTAGAAGAGGTCTGTTTAGACCTAATATAGTTCAATGCCCAAATGATGCAATCTATAAGCTCTTCATGGATATTAACTATAGGAAAACTAATAAATGGATTGGTTTTCAGTAAAGACCTATCCTCAAATATTGAAATAGGGTGGCAGACATGTGATTGTGGAGAGGCGTCTCATCCTTCGACATAATCTTAGCTTAGACAAGTAGGTACTTACAGCCACTCAAGGTAATTATAGTCACGACTTTGTTGGGTGTATAAATATGAAGATTTTATCTTTAAAATGAAAGGAATTAATGCAGAGGGGCTCAAAAAGGATTCATGCAGTGGGGGTGGTTGCTTCTTATAGTGGTCTTGACCTTCATGATCCATCCTTCCACACCAAGAAAAGACATAATGACATTAATGCAGGGAAGGGCTCGATGAAGTTTTAAGTGGTTATTGTGACTGCTTTCGATGGTAATCTTGGACTTGATCATTATGACCCCTTCTCCAGTCTCCCATATCTCCCTTCCCATCTCTCTCATCCTATTATGCTATAAATTTAAGCTTTGAGCTCTTGATTTGGATCCCTTAGGCTAGTAGGAGGATACTTTGTCAAAATTTGTACTTATGCATCTATTGGATTAATGAATAGAACATTTGAAATTGTTTAGCAATCTACACTTAGTGTTGTATATTTTTTTGATATGCAAAAGTGGTTTTCATCTTCCCTTTGTAGGTCCAAGTTTAACCTAAGTGATAACAAAATTTCCTTGCAGGACATCTAGTATGTCTAAATGTTGATGTCTTAGGTATAGAGTGGATTGGTGACTTTAAGTGCCTTTAACTAGGCTTTACCCTCATTTCCCTCCAGCCTAAGTCAATCAAATTGGCCTCTGGGTGAAGTACTATTTCTTAGAAACTATTGTAGGCACTGTGTTAGTTCTATTCATAGTCTTTTAGTGTGTTGAGAGTTCAAGCTTATGAGTGGATATAATTAATCTATGGTGCATCATCACATATTAGTGTAGGTTTAATTCATGCAATCCATTTATTCTTTTTATCCCAACCCATTTAGGTCTTAGGGGATAATTCAAGTGATATGCCAGAGGAGGTAGCTTCGTTTAAAATCTTAGAGGTCTGACCCAAGATTAGGCAACCCACAGCCTAGGGTCATTCCCATTTTGGACTAGGTTTGATAAAGAGGATCTGAATACTCCCCTTATCATCTAAGGTACAACTTAAGCCTCCAACAGTTTCTATCACACCTAGTGAGACTCACTTCAAGTGCCTTGAATCATTGCTTGATAATGTGTAAGGACAAATTGTAGCCATCTTGGAGAGATTTAAAATACTATATCGATAGATTTTCAGTCAAAAAAGTTCAATCAGTCACAACAAGTATTCATTATAGAGGTAAGATGGGTTATCATTCATGATTTCATTCATCTTCATGTGCTTAATGAGGTTTTATGGAGGTTTATGATGTAGGATTATGTTGTTCATATCCCTATAAATAGACCTTTGACCATTGAAAACTCAATCATGATCCATACCCATACTATCCTGCCCCATATCAAACATATTTTCACTCCTCCCAGTCCTATGATGAGCCCTCATATTATCAATATCATCAAACCTACTATGAGTCTCATCTACTCCCTCTGTAGCCTAATTACCATTTTGATCAATCATAGAAGCAACATGACATCCTAAACAACCTATTCATGCCCCAAGCCATTCCATATCTAGCCTTAACAATCCCTATTGGACCAAGAAAATAATATGATAAACATTGATACATTAAATGGGTATGGATGGGAAATTACAAAACATGTCATTAGGGGGGTTAAAACTTTAGTACAATAGGAAAAATAAAGTTGGATGTCTTTCATTAGGAGAGGTTATTCTAAAAATAGTAGTGACATTCTTAACATAGATGGATTCATCTCCAAGATTGAGAAAAAGCTAGTAGCCCATGACGAACATCAAATACCTCATTACCCATCCTGCCTACCCTCATTCACTCCATGTCAACCTCATGTTGAGATTTCCATCACTATTCATAAGCCCTCATAAAATGAGTTTCAAGTTCATCATAGTTTCCCCCAACTCCTCTCAACCTTCCCCTCATGGAAGTTTATCCAAGGGAGAGTGTAGGAGGAAAGACAAGTTTGTGTTGAAAGATCCAGCCATCATGAGCAATCAAGGTCTGATTTTGAAGCCTCCCTTGCTAGGAAAATTGAAGCTATAGATAAACTTTTATACTGGACATTATCCACTAAAAAGGCAACATCACCTCAATTTCACATACCTCATTTCATTACTCAAGCCACAAATCACACTATGCAGGAAAACCATAAGCCCAAATTTCCATCTTAGAACCAAATAATGAAGTTAAGTAAACCCAAAGTTACTCAATCACCATCCCTCCCTCCTCAAGAATATAAGTCCTTTCCCTCATGGATTGATCCAAAACTCAGAAGCTTTGGTTGAAAGATAATTCAAGAAACAAGAACAACACAATTGTAATAATGCTATCACTAAGAAGAGATATTTTATTGATCAAATTTGTAGATCCAAACATATGCCTATCTCTGAGAAGAGATATTTGATTTCCATTTTGGGTTACATATTCATTTATACAAAATTTTAAGGTAGGATGAAGATGTAGAAGGTCACCAATCTTGAGGGAGATTAAGTGGTTCGACTTCCATGATTTAAAATAATATAAAATTTGAGGAATTACTATTTTTAGAAACTTACGATTTTTAGATTACACTACTAAAATTGAAATTTGGGGCACTTTCATCTATTTTTCAAGGTTCAAAACCCACCGAGTAGAGATCCATGCCATCTCATGATGTTCCCCTCATTCTTAGCTTTCCAACGGTTCAAAAGGGGAGTTAAACGGAGCTATGGTGCAAAAGTTATGGCTCCCAGAAGTTCTGCCACCAATATGGGTAGAACCGTCACCTGAAATATTGCTTAGATCATGGATATCTGTCCAAAGTGATATGAAAAAGGAGGAAGTTGCGATTATTGAAGATAAGCAACTATATGAAAGGAATGTGGTATACATTTCATCTCTCTTGGAGTCACTCCAAATATCTTCTATGCCACTTATGGAGAGAGAACCCATTCTTGAAGTGGTAAACATTCAAAATCAGATTAAACCTCTAGTTGATGATGATGATTTGGATGAGCTTGAGGAGGAAGTGGTCCTTGGAATACCCCTTGGTAGAGAAGGTCAAAATTCAATTTTTAGAGATGCAGAGGAAAATGAATTATTGGAGTGCGATGAACCACAAAGGGAAGACTTATCAACTGACCAACAAGAGGAGTTCCTTCATAACATAGTAGACATCCTTTACAATCATATGACTAAAGAATGGGATAATGAAACATGTACTCGGTATTTAGTATCTACAATTAAAGATGATAACCTCCAAAGGTTTGTAATTCAAGAGAAAGTATGTGCTCAGAAGGTTTCCAACTTCATTGAAGATCAACAATCCCTTCCTCGCTGTCAAGATAAATCTGTTGATATGGATGAGACCTCATTAGTTGATGAAAATTTGAAATGTGAGCATGGTTTCATGGATTTTCAAGCTTATCATGAAGACCTTTGGCAATAGTTCATAGATATTTGTAATGAACTCAGGGACTCACACATCATGTATAACAAGTTGAAGATACATCAGTTACTGACCCTGTCAAAGATCATCCACAAGAGGAGCATGCACAAGGTGATAGAGACAATGGTGAGGTGTTTAATGTAGTAATACATCAATGTGAAGACATGAAAAATTAGATGCAACTCATATCTAAGGCATATTTAGTACCTCTTATGAAAAGGAGAGAGATTTGAAAGGAGTAAATTAAAGTCACCAAAAATTTTAACATTTTGGCCTTACAAGCCAAATGCCAACTCTTATCGTTTGAAACTCTTGATGGTATTTACTTCAACTTGATTTTGATGCCTCATAGTGCCCTTGATGGGGATGTTACATATATGAGAAAGATTAATAGAACCAAATGCAAATAAATATTTTTAAAATAACTAATTATATTATTTTACACTCTCTGATTAATAAACAATATGGGACTTTACACACATATAGGAACATTATTCTTATATTTATGGAGAACATCTCTCCACTAAATTCTCACCCAAATCCCTCTAATTAAGCAAACTCCTATTTAGGAAATATTTTTACAACAATATAAACAATATATCTCAACAATATATTCAAACCTATATTCGTAATATTATTATATAACAATATTTTGATATACAAACTAACTAATCATATTTAACTCTCGGGAAATATCAACCTGTAAATACTCAAACTTACTATTTATCTCTCCATAAATACCCAAATTCACACAATGTGAAAACTAATCGCAACATTCCCCTTATAGTTTTTACATGGTACAATATATCTCTTTTTTTGATTATAGCATGCCACCTCTGTGTGCTCATGATCTTTGCATACATGTGCCATCACACATCTCTTTATTCACACTCATCTGCAATTATTTTTTTAGGTTCACCAATAACCTTTCAAAATGGTTTTCATAGGTTCACCAATAACCTTACAAAATGTTTTTTACAGGTTCATCACTAACCTTACAGAATGGTTTTCTCAAGTTCACCATTAAGCTTACAAAATGGTTTTCTTAGGTTCACCACTAATCTTACATAATGGTTTTCATAGGTTTACCACTAACCTTTCATCATGATTTTTATAATGCTTTTTAGATCAACATTCTCCAATGTAAATATACAAAAAAGGTTACATGGGAATATCATTCACAAGTGAACATGTACAATTCTTATTTTTTACACATGCCGAAAAATAAATATAACTACCACACCACACTGAAAAAACTAAAATCCACACAACTAAAAATAACACATCACACAAAATGTCACCACATCATTGGTGTGGCCCCATCATTGTCGACTGATGAGAGGTCATTGAAAGACCTCCATCCTTAGTGTATCTTCCAGCGTCCAGTATGTTATCTTACTTACCCAACAAATTTGTCTTTGAGATACTTTGATGGTTCTGATAGATTCTATATTGGTTGCTTCCATAGAAATTAGAACCCCCTCATTTTTCAAATGTCGTATATAAGTGAAAATGCATTCGTAAGGAATTTTTTTTATTTTTACAATTTTTGATTTTATATGACATAAGACTTTTGACAAAACAACTTAATGTATAGAATGACTCTTGACTCATTGTTGACACTTCGACAATATTACAAGACACTTTACAAAAAATGACATAAAATTCTTGACAATTAACCCAAATATAAACATCAATATTGACACCTAAGACCTAAAATACATGCTAATGCTTAGAAATTAAGAATAACACCTAATGACATATTATTGACTTTGGACTTTAATCATTATGAATAAAAGCTTTTTTTTTAAATATTTAACTCTAACAATTTTTTGAATTTTGAAGACCCACATATGAGATAATGACTACTACTCATAAAAAAATCATAAAATTAAAAGACTTGACTAAACTTTTGAATAAAATGAATTTGACCATACCTATACTCAATGACGTGTAGATGGGACTACCATGAAGGCGTTGAGTTATTTGTTTACATGAATGGTTATTCAGATGTGAAGATGTGGAGATTGGAATGTCTAGTCTTATTGGATCTGATCCACCATGTGATCCCATTCAACAATCGATGATTTCTATTAAAACAACACATGAAAATTATAGAATACTAATTAACAAGTGCACAACACAATATTATCCACATGAAGATAAATAGAAGACATCATTTGAAATCATACCAACACATGCACAACTCGTATGGCATAAAATGGTAGGGAAATATGTATAAACTGGTAGACCATATATCCAGTCAACAGATGCCTATAAAAATCACATTACATGAGCATCAACTATTCAGGTTGAAATCAATACAACTCATATTTCTACTCCATAATACCTATGAAATTATTTCATCTAATAAATGTTTTCCTTTATTTTTTGTAGATAATCACACATTTATCCTCTTCACTGTGCATATAAATTTGCATGTGGATGCAAATAAACCAATCAGTGGTCGATACATATAACTGTATCAACTTTGGAGAAATGTTAGAACATTGTCATAGACCATGTTTACACACACAATCCTATGATCTGTAACTACAAGAAATACATAGAACACTAATAGAACTAGATCCATGTTTAGTGAAGGGACAATTTAATAGATTTAATTGGCAATAAAGGATGCATGAATTTTTTTAATACTACAACACATCAAAGCCTTATCACCTATATGAATTTTATGACTAGTAGATTAACCTAGACCTGTGTTCTACATAGTGCCATGTAGCTTCTATTGCCTAGGAGATCATGGTATAGAGATCTAGATTTCACTCTCAATGAAGGCTAATAGAATTTTAATACGCCAATATGCCATAATATGATAAACATAGTTTGGAAATTGGTAGGATACAATAGTACATTATTTTAACTGACTCTCATGATTAATAGCAATCTACTCCTTCATAGAGTTACCGAACCATTTGCCTGATTTGATACTAGATGAAGGGGCTGGTACAGATCTGAGTAATATTAAAAGAGATGAATTCATATAAATATTTTTAAAACCACTGATTATATTATTTCACACTCTCTGATTAATAAACAATATGGGACTTTACACACACACACACACACACAGGAACATTATTCCTATATTTATGGAGAACATCTCTCCACTAAATTCTCATCCAAATCCCTCTAATTAAGCAAACTCCTATTTAAAATATATTGTTACAACAATATAAATAATATATTTCAATAATATATTCAGACCTATATTCATAATATTGTTATATAACAATATTTTGATATACCAACTAACTAATTATATTTACCTCTCAGTAAATATCACCCTATAACTACTCAAACTTTCTATTTACCTCTCCGTAAATACCCAAATTCACACAATGTGAAAACTAATCCCAACAACCCTTGTTTAAGACAAAAATGACTAACATAGGCCTATAAGAGCTAGATCATCATAACATGCCATTTCAGAGATAATATAGTAGTTTGGGATGTGCTTAGGGACATCACTTTAAGGCCTCAATAATTAGCTATTTGCATTCAAAAAGATCAATGGGATCCTGACATTAAATATGGGGCTACCAAGTGGTGAAATAACATTCCATCAAGCTAGCAGATCAACAACACATGGGCATCTAATTGAGTAAAAAATTCAATCAAGATCAATGGTGCATGTTCATGTGTACAAGTCATGATTAATGATCCACATCAAAGATTGGGACAAAGATCAATGGTGCATGTTCAATCTTGTAATAAAGATCTAATAGTGTGAGCAAGGTCAACAAATCAATAAATCTTAAGATTAAATGCAAATGCACCAAGTGTCTTAGTCATGACAACTTTCAAATAGATCAATGGTGCAGATCAAGGGTAGAAAAGTTAAGGGATTCAGATTGAATGCATGGCTAACAAGTGTCAAGATATTGAGTGCCCATATGAATATATAATGATTCGTAATGACCAAAAAAGTGAGTGGGTCAAATATGATCAATGATATGCATTCAAATCATGCTAAAGAATATCAATGGTGTGCATAAGGTCAAAGGGTCAACCAAGCTTAGGGTGAATGTGAGGCCACCATATGATGCAAGCATAAGAAATGATAAAGACTGACTATGGGCCATTAAAATGAATATGGAGATAATAATTGGCATAATATGAGAATCCTAAATCAAGATCAACAACTAATAGTAAAAGTTGAAGACATGAGACTTTGAGTAGAGGTCGAACATGATCCAGGTTGAACAAGAGCAAATACTTCAAATGGTGCCATTAAAACTTAGTCAAGACCTTTGTTCAAAGATCCAAAGCATGTAGACTTAGTTTTCTTATGATTTTAACATCATTTCATGATTATTTCTTATGATTTAACATCATTTCATGATTACGTTCCTTGTGTGTAGTGGCTTCTCAGTTCCCATAATGTTTAGAGGTAGAATAGGTCTGTTTAAACCTAATATAGTTTAGTGCCTAAGTGATGTAGTCTGTAAGCCCTTTATGGATATTAATTATAGGAAAACTAATAAATGGATTAGTTTTCAATCTATGGTAAAGACCTATGCTAAAATATTATAATAGGGTGGCAGACATATGATTGTGGATAGGTGTCTCATCTTTCGCCATAATCTTATATTTGATAAGCAGGTACTTGTAACCACTCAAGGTAGTTATAGTCATGACTTTAATAGGTTCATAAATATGAGGATTTTGTCCTTATAATGAAGGAAATTAATGTATAGGATCTCAATAAGGATTCATGTAATGGGGGTGGTTACTTATTGCAGTGGTCTTGACCTTCATGAGCCATCCTTACACACCAGGAAAAGATAAAACGGTATTAATGTAGGGAAGGGCTTGATAAAAATTTAAGCAAATATTGTAACTGATTATGGCATTAATCTTGACCTTGATCATTATGACCCCTTTTACACTCTCCCACATGTCCCTTCCCCTCTTTCTCATCCCATTCTGCTATATTCAAGCTTTGAGCTCTTGATTTGGATCCCTCAGGCTGGTAGGAGGATACTTTGCCAAAATTTTTACTTATGCACCTCTTGGATAAATGAATAGAACATTTGTATTTGTTTACCAATCTGCACTTAGTGTTTTGTACTTTTTTGATATGCAAAAGTGGTTTCCATCTTCCTTTTAAAGGTCCAAGTTTAACCTAAGTGCTAACAAACTTTCCTCGTAGGTCATCTAGTGTGTCTAAATGTTGATGTTTTGGGTATAGAGTGGATTTCTGACTATAAGTGCCTTCAAATAAGCCTTACCCTCATTTTTTTCCAGCCTAAGTCAATCAAATTGAACTCTGGGTGAAGTATTGTTGCTTGAAAACTATTGTAGGCACTATGTTAGTTATATTCATAGTCTATTAGTGTGTTGAGAGTTCAAGATTATGAGTGGATATAATGAATTTATAGTGCATCACCACATGTTAGTGTAGGTTTAATTCATACAATCCCTTTAATCTTTTCATCCCAACCCATTTAGTTCTTAGGGGAGCATTCGAGTGATACACTAGAAGAGCTAGCCTCATTAAAAATCCTAGAGGTCTGACCCAAGATTAGGCGACCCACAGCCTAGGGTCATTCCCATGTTGGACTAGGTTTGAGCAAGAGGACCCAAACACTCCCATTATTAGTTATGGTGCAGCCTAAGCTTCTAATAGTGGGGTCAGGGTTAGTTAGGTGGTGTACCTGTAGCATCACTCTATGAAAGCCTACTCATATGTTTAACAAATGTATCAGTGAGTGAACTAAGAGCATGAAGAGTGTCTATCTCCACAACTTTCTAAACTATAGAGATCTCAAGCTCAAAAGGCTTTTGGATATAGATCTATGCTGGTTGATTAGGTGTATAATGTGCACCTAGTTGATCTTGTATAAAGCCTTACCCTTAGCCTTGAAACTCACTAAAATCAAAATAATTGAGAATCTCATTGATGACAAACTCATAGTGGAGTTTCCTCAAAAAATATAATGGGACTTCATGGTTTTTACATGGTGGATAGTCAAAGACTAGCCACCATCAGTCTCAAAAATTGGCCATGATTAAGTTATGTACACAATTATGGATAGAAAAATGTTTAGCAGTTACAAGAAATGGGGTGTTGGTGGCTGGGTTGATGAATAAGGTACAAATGGAGGCTTTTGAATTTTTTTGGTTCTTGATCTGAAAGGCTAACAACTTGTTAGCATAATATTCCCTAAAATTATCCCTATATGAGGTCCATCAGTTAATTTAACTCATTATAGAGTCAATTTGACCTAATAAAGTCTATAGAGAATCAACTCGCTGGGTGCGGTGGGGGTTGGTCAAAGTGGGATCCCTCATTCTATCAATTAACTCTTTAATTTCAAGTTTGTTTTCCACATTGTTGTTAATCAAAACCTCTTGACTACTAGGGAGTTTTGAGGAACTGGAGGAGGGTTAGGTGGAGGGATAAGAGGAACAATAGGGTTTTATAGAGGGTTAGGAGGAGGAGTAACCAAAGGGTTCTATGGAGGGTTGGCAGGATGCGCTGTTAAAAAAAAATTATAATTAAAAACTAGGGTTAAACAATGATAATTATGAGAAATTAGGGTTAAATAGGGAATATTTCAATCACTTACCTCTCTTACACAGTGACATCATTTATTAACAGGTCTATGGGATGAATTTTCTAGCTTCTGGGCACTCTTTGGAGTTTTCTATGCAAAATGTGATCATGGAATCTATGGGAGAGTGAGGGAACTTGAATGTAAAATGAGGATTTTGCATTCAGTTTTCCTTTTTTATTTTTTTGATACATAAGTAATGCGATCATGTTATTAATGTGATCACATTATTGTAAATGATAATAATGCAATCATGTTAATAATGCAATAATGTTATTGTTTAATACAACATGATCATGTTATTGTATAATGCGATTATGTTATGGGTAATGTCCATGGAATTGTCCCCCAGCTCTATGCACTTATCCTTTTATAATTTCAGTACGCCCTCCACCATCACACATTAATTTTTTATTGTTTGGCACATTAAGGTTGTAAATTTAAGTTTAGAATTTTATGATTATCCATAATACCAAATTTCATCCTCATTTGCTTCATATAGCATCAAGTCTAGCCAAAAAAAAAAAAAATTTAGTTTGTACAGTAAAATAGATTATTTTTATTTAAGTTTCAATGTTGATGTATTTTTTCAAGGAATTAATTTTGTGTCCATCTATGAATATAAAGTGTATTTTGAGTGGTGTTGCATCTAAGGTCTCCAAATATATTAAATTGTACATATAAAACTAGGTAAATGGATTAATAATTGTAATTTTATTTTTTTCTCAGGGGAACACGCAATATTTTCTGAAGATGTCAATTACTTTATAGGAACCCTAGGTGACAATATTATTCTAAATTTAATTATCTATAATTAAAATACAAGTAGAGCTATGCTTATGTTTGTAAACTAAATCTGATCGTTGTATGAGTCATGAATTTATGTATAATTGTTTATATTAAATTATAATCAAGATATTTCGTAGATGCAATATAAAATTTTGAGCACACCGACTATTAAAATATATATCTATTTTCTTTACCATTTCCATATTTTACTATTATTTATATGGGCAATGTTGAATAATAAAACTTTTTCAACCCATTCAAACTAAACATATCATATAATAAAATTCTAAAACTTAATTATTCCCTAAGTGAAGTTTCTTATGGTTGAATTTGAAATGAACACAACTTGATAAAGTGAGTCCCAATTCTCATGGCTATTGGTATAAATGATAGACAAAGACTCTATACATGGTTGTTGGGTACAACTATATGTATCAGAGAAAATTGTGTAACAAATAAAATATGAACAAGAACAAACATTTTAATTAAAAAATTAATAATTTAAATATTATATTAGTTAATCTTATTATTTTTTCATATATTCATTTCTTATTTTATATTAATAACTAACTAGCATACATATCTTAGATAAATATATGTAAAAGGCATTGGGAGATATCATTCTCAAGGTTTTTCATTCTATTTATTTTATAAATCCAAAATCATATAGGCACTTCAAAAAATATATCTCTTTATGTCTTTTGCATAAAATTATTTAAGATATGTATGCTAGTTAATTAAATATATGAAAAATAATAATATTAACTAATATAATATTTAAATTATTAACTTTTAATTAAATTGTTTGATTTTGGTTTATATTTTGTCTGTTACACATATTTTCTCTGGTACATACGGTTGCATTCGACTATATATATGGCATTTATCTATCATTTATAAAAATATACATGGGAATTGGGAGTCACTTTATAAAGTTGCATTCATTCCAAATTCATCCATAATAAACTTCACTCAATAAACATTTAAGTTTTAGAAATTTATTATATGGCACATCTAGTTCCAATGGGTCTATTTTTTTTAATTCAACATTGGCCATATAAGTCATAGTAAAAGATAGAAACACTAAAAGAAATACATATATGCTTTAATAGTTAGACGTGCTCAAAATTTCACATTACATCTACAAAATATTTTGATTGTAATTTAATACAAATAATTATACATTAATCTATTAACTAATACGATGACCATATTTAGTTTACAAACCTAAGGATAACCCAATTTTTATTTCAGCTATAGATAATTAAATTTGTAAAAAATATTGTCACCTAAAGCTGCTAGAACATAATTGACATCCCAAAAAAATATTGTTTCTTCTCTCAAACTCTAGTTGTAGGCTCACCTAAAAAAAATAACACAATTATTAATGTATTAGAGCAATAGTTTCTTGACCATAGAAATGAACCTAGTTTTATAAGTACTATTTAATAAGTTTAAGGAGCCTGACTGCAATGCCACTCAAAATACACTTTGGAGTCTTAAATGGAAGTATTAAGTGATTCCTTGCAAACACACACCAATATTGAAACTCAAATAAAAATAACCAAATTTTCTCCACAAACTAAAAAAATAAATTTCTTGGTTGAACTAGGTGTTACATGGAGCAAATGCAAATGAAATTTGGTATTATGGATAATCATAATGATATAACCATATAAGTTTACAACCTTAACATGCTAAAGAAGATAAAATTAGTGTGTGATGGTGGAGGGTGAGATGAAATAAAAACTATGCATTTTAAGAGTGTTCATTCATAAAATCATATTTTTAATAAAAGATAATATGATATAATAATGTCGATCAGGTTTTAACTTGTAATAGGGTCCATTCATAAAATTATATTTTTAATAAAAAATTAAAATGGTATAATAATGTTGGTCGAGCTTTTTAATTTTTTTTTTCAAGTGATGTGACAGACAAATTTAAGGTTGAAATTAAAAGTAAACACACTACATTACATCCCACTCCCACCCCCGAAAAGCCATTGTAGAATGCTTCTCGCTATAAATATATATCTTTTTTAAGTTGTGTACCCAATAGTGCAAGTAGAGTGCTTGATGAAGTTTCAAGTCTTGAGGCTTGAGAGTAAAGATAAGAAGGTTTCCTTGAGAGGCCATGAGAGAGATAAATTTTCATGTTAAAATCTCTAACTCTATTTTGAAAAACAACAAGAGAGAGAAGAAAGAAAAATAGGTTCCCCTAGATGGTGTTGTGAAGAGTGAAGAGAAGAGAGAGTGGGGTTTGCATGTGAGAAACTAAAGTCTACTTGGAAAACAAAAAAGAAAAGGAAGCATGTGAGAAGTCAATAGAGGAAGAATCCTCATAGAGGAGGATATGGAGGTATAGTTGTTGAGCCTCAAAAAAGAGACCCAGTTGGCATTCCATATGTGGGAAAAGATAAAAATAATTGGAAAAGAGTGATATTTTTTTATTTCAGCTTTGCAGGGAATGATGGTTAAGGACAAGCAAGGAGAGTTGTAAGTTTCCATGAAGGTAAAAATGAAGGTGAAGGAAGTGATAGTGAATACACATGAAATAAAAGGAGAAAATAAAGTGAATAATAGTGATAGGTAATCAATAGAGGTTGATGAGAATTGAACCTCAATAGTCTATCATGTGTCCACAAGTTTTGTTGAGAATGAAAATGGCATGGTGAAAAAGTGGAAGAAATGTTTGTGGGAAATCTTGATTTCCATAATGTATTTGATTTATGCATAGGTTTAACAATGAAGAATATGGAAACATAGAGGAGAAAGAGCAATTCAGTCTAACACAGATATACATAAGTAACCAAGAGAAGAGGTGGTACATGAAGATACTATTATAGTAGCATTTGAAGAGTTGGTCAAAAGGACATGACAACAATAGAGGATTGTCTTTAGCTTAACATGAAGGAAATAAAGACTAGGCTATTGATGGTAAATAATGCCTTCAAGTGGATATAAAATCAAGAATTCATTCGTAATAGTTAGAGGTGGGATTAAAGACTCTCACAAGGGAAATTAGAATGGTTTGGAAGGAAGAATAACTTATCAATAGGATATTGGTGGATAGAGAAGGGTATGAATTTATTATCCATGTTGAGAGATGGGTAGAGAGTATAATGGTGGAAGAAAAACTTCAAAAATTATTGGCGAATCCAAAGAACTTATGAACAAGGGAAGAGGAAGAATGTCACTCAAGTGGCATATAGGCAAAAAATGAGTTAGAAATGATGGATATGTTTCTATTAAGAAGGATGAAGGATGCAAAAGGTGTTGCATATGTGGGTGCATCCCATATAGGTATTGAAGAAGAGACTCCCATGAGTCAATGATTGCTTTGTTTTCATATGGACATAAGGAGTGCAAGGTTCATTTGTTAGCATAGGTCCCTATAAATCCTCATTAGTTCATGCTAATGTTGTACTCTATTGAAGTTAATCCATTATTTGTAGGTAATTAAACACAAAATCTACATATTTTAAAGAAACATATTCTAATCCCAAATACTTAACACAAATGGACTATATTCATTATTCACTGTGATATGAGATTTAAAATTTGACACATGAAAGGTAAATATACTCTCTCTAAAGATAATACAATGAAATATAACCACAAACTATTTTTATAGGTTTCAAAATAGATTATAATGGGTAAGGAAGATCAACAATAAAAACAATATCAAGAACCTCTCTTTTTGCAATCCTCTAAACATATTTATAGATTCTTCATGAATCTTCATCTTCTTAACTATTTGTTTCCTCTTCCTGCTCTTCCCAAGAAATATTATATTTATATTTTTATTTCTACAAACTCTTTTACAAACTTATATATATAGCAGATAAAACATTAAAAAATGTTGTGAAATACATATCACAATGTCCAACTAACAATTTCTTTGAATTATATAGATGTGTCATTTCAAGACAAATTATGATGTCATAGCTAAAATGGATTTGTGTGTACAAGATCATTAGATGTTTATTTTTTAATCTAGTTTTGCTTCAATGTTGTTTCATATTTCTAGTTACAGTTTCATAGGAAGTGTCATTTACTAATTTTTACTTCCTTTGTAGTAATTATCTTCCATTTTAGGTTTTTAACTAACATACTATCCTACCACATTTTCAGGTTTTCAATAGGCTGACATAACGAGTAGGTCACCCTTTATGGGTTTTCAACATTCTTGGCCTTGCTCACAAAGAGTCCTTAAAAATACCATTATGTGAAAACTTTGCGAGTCCATTTTTTTTTCAAAATTTAATAGTTGTTATACCTTACTTTGACGAAGAATGTGGTATAGGCAATGTTTGATTTGGATGAGTGGGGCTTTTCTAAGAGGAGATTTCTTCTTGAGTTAGTTGGATTGGAAGGGATTTTTGTCTGTTCAATATTAACTATAACTTTAAGGGTGGAATATAATTGGGATCATCCACTTGATTCTTGATAGAAGGCATAACATTTATCAAATTTTCCTTGCATATTTTCCAAATTTCTATCCCTTCCCAAATCATTGTGAAGTATGCACATAATTTTGGTAGTATCTGTATAATATTGAATTTTTTCCTCGCCAACATTTTTAATGATTGGTTTATGTATTGTAATTATTTTCTCAATCTTATCTCTATGAATCGATGTGATTGAACATATCCAAATGTGTTAAAAAGTATTTAAAACTCTAAGGTCCTCATCTTATCCATGACATTAATGCATTATTATAGAGACATAGATAGTGTTTCCTCCCTCTTCTTATCATTTAAGATTTTGGTGATGATAGTTTATGCATTTTGTACTTATTCCATATTGTCTCAATTCTCCTTAATTAGTGCTTCATGGTGTGCCTTATAGTTTAGGAGTTCCATTGTGATTTTATCTACCTAACTTATCACCACTGCCATTGTCATTATCTTCTTATACTCCAAAATTAGGAGTACTATGCTTATTTTTTTTCATTTCACCTACAACTTAATCCATTTTAGTCTCTTATTATTTCTACAATCCTTTGACAATGCTTGGTTACCAAGAAAGTGATCTAGAGTTGGTTGGACATCAATTAATCTCTCATTACTTGCTTGATCAAAGTTGATTAGTTTTCATCAATTGCATTCCTTTTCTTAGCCATTGTATCCTATAGAGTGCACTTTTGTTGAATAAGTTGTAGTGTTTTGTTACCAAGGGTATCTTGAAATAAAATTTATCTTTTCACTTATTTTTATAATACCAACCTATCAACATCATGACCACTTTTTATAATAAATTAGTAAGTGGAAGTTGAATTGAATGTTGTGTTTACTCAAATGTTGTGGCTTGTAGATGGGCACTAGGCATGACAAAGGTTGTTCTCCATGTTTCGTTACCCTATATCTCTAACAACCATGAATCTAACATATCACCTCCACATTGAAATCTTTCCTCATGTAAACTTGATTGCTTAGTTTTAAAATTGCAATGGTTTGTTATAGATTCAATTGTGCTTCTCTTTGGTCTCACTCTTTTGTGTTTGAGCATTGGTATATGAGACCTATTCCTTGATCTTGTTTGTTTGTCACATTTGTGTCCTAGCTTGAACTTGCATCCTTTCATTTCTATTTCCCACCTTGTGTCTATTTTTACACCTCCATGTCATGCATTACTTTTGATTGCATTTCTTAACCTTGCACAAACTTTTATCTTTATTCCTTATAATTATCCAATTTTTCTTTCTCCATTATCTCTTTCTCTTGTTTAACCTTCTATTATTTTTTCTTAGGATTCATTTATTGAAATTATTTTTCCTTCACTTGTTTTTATTTTTCAGCATTTTCTTGATCCTCTTGATTATCTTCTTTCACATATCAAACAACTTGATCTTGGATTGTTTTATCACATGTTGATTTGGATTGGGCATTTTTTTCTTTGTCTACCTTTTCCTTCATATATTTTTATTTAGCCTCCTTTTATTCTTGTGCCTAAGATGTATTAGTATCTTCAACTAGTTTTTTCATCTACTCCTAAGTTATAATTAATATGGATGAGCTGGAGATGGTGGTTTCTCTTGTTATAAATTAGTGGATCCTATGAATGCCCTTGAAATGGTTTTGCTAGACCGTTGCACAAAAATAATTGAATGCATGTAGGATGAATATGGTGGATTCCATGGTGAGTAAATGACCTTAGTAGGAATGTGGAGGGGAATATAGAGGGTGAGGGGGATAATGTGGACGGGAATAGGGAGGTGTAAGTAGCACCTTTAGTGGGTTTTATGGTTGTGAATATATGACCAATGGGGGAATTTGTAGTGGAGTTGGTGTAATAAAATGTGATAATGGTGGCATGGGGGATGATAGTCATGTCATCTCTTGTGTTGTTGCTAGAGTGGTTTATTTTGGCACCATTTAATTATTCCTAATTAACACTGATGGTTGTAGTATTTTCCTTTACCTTTTCTTCTCTATCTTTTTCACTCATTCCTCCCTCTACCATGATTTTTGATCCTCTAAATTTAGAGTTATGATTCCATCCATACTTCCTCCTTATCATCCATTGTTAGCTATACACATATTACTTTTTTATCCCTAATTATTCATGTGACATATTAATGAATGGTCTATCCTTTGGATATTACTCCTCGCTTGAAAGCTCAAAATGCATTTAGAGTGATGATAGATGCTACTATGCAGGTGCCTATTTTATATTTATAGTAAAATGTCAATTTGAGATTGATCAAGGCTATTTTTATTTTTAGAATCATATGTTCATGCACTTATGTACCTATAGGTCCATTAGAAACAACTTTTACAAACACCCTACACTACAAGTCATCTGATCGTGTATCCATATTAAGTGATGACAACATGGATAGGAGATTAACCATGTGACCTTCTAATTATTTGGGTTGTAATTTTATACCTTACAATATCTTCCATAGAAAAAATTCCTTATCATATTATTTTAATACAAACACACCCATATTTTTGAGTGTGATGCCTTGTACATCAACTCATGAAACCCCCAACTTTGCAAGTGCCTATTTTATATTTATAGTAAAATGTCAATTTGAGATTGATCAAGGCTATTTTTATTTTTAGAATCATATGTTCATGCACTTATGTACCTATAGGTCCATTAGAAACAACTTTTACAAGCACCCTACACTACGAGTCATCTGATCGTGTATCCATATTAAGTGATGACAACATGGATAGGAGATTAACCATGTGACCTTCTAATTATTTGGGTTGTAATTTTATACCTTACAATATCTTCCATAGAAAAAATTCCTTATCATATTATTTTAATACAAACACACCCATATTTTTGAGTGTGATGCCTTGTACATCAACTCATGAAACCCCCAACTTTGCAGGTGCCTATTTTATATTTATAGTAAAATGTAAATTTGAGATTGATCAAGGCTATTTTTATTTTTAGAATCATATGTTCATGCACTTATGTACCTATAGGTCCATTAGAAACAACTTTTACAAACACCCTACACTACGAGTCATCTGATCGTGTATCCATATTAAGTGATGACAACATGGATAGGAGATTAACCATGTGACCTTCTAATTATTTGGGTTGTAATTTTATACCTTACAATATCTTCCATAGAAAAAATTCCTTATCATATTATTTTAATACAAACACACCCATATTTTTGAGTGTGATGCCTTGTACATCAACTCATGAAACCCCCAACTTTGCAGGTGCCTATTTTATATTTATAGTAAAATGTCAATTTGAGATTGATCAAGGCTATTTTTATTTTTAGAATCATATGTTCATGCACTTATGTACCTATAGGTCCATTAGAAACAACTTTTACAAACACCCTACACTACGAGTCATCTGATCGTGTATCCATATTAAGTGATGACAACATGGATAGGAGATTAACCATGTGACCTTCTAATTATTTGGGTTGTAATTTTATACCTTACAATATCTTCCATAGAAAAAAATCCTTATCATATTATTTTAATACAAACACACCCATATTTTTGAGTGTGATGCCTTGTACATCAACTCATGAAACCCCCAACTTCTCATAGTTAAATTGTATGAAGAATATTGGTAATATGGGTTCTAATTTATACTTATTTGATTTCTTCTACTTATGTTTTGGATAAGCTATAGGTTTTTGTGATGGTTGTTCATTTCTTTTCATTGACACTTGTTATGATCTACCATCTAGTGGCACTACATGTGAGGGTTGAACATTTTCCATATTCGTATTATGTTTTTTGCTTAGTTTAAACTAGACCATGTCTAGAGTAATAGAGAAGGGAAATATTTATGCTTTCCTAGTACCTAATACATGTGTTGATCGAATGATTAATCCATCATGTAACTTTCTAATCAAATCCAATGGTGTTAGGTATATTTTTTTTACCTATTTTGGAAACTAAGGGTTCACATTAATAAGCTCCCTTATTTCCTATAGCCATTTTACAAATTTATATTCTTGCGCATGCCACTCCATTATACACTTGAAAACCAAGTTTACAAAAATAATAGCCAATCAAAAATTATCCTCCTCATTTATAGGTCCTTTAGGATATTTCCATTGCATAAAGTAAATGAGCATAATGATAAATTGATATTGAAATCCATTTATCTTTCATTTGAAGAATTTATTGATATTTTTAATAACCTCATTAGCTAATATTTTTAGATAATTAAACTATTAACCTATTTGGATTATTGTGTGTAATGTCTATTACTCCCATGGTGACTTGTTTGGCCCCTTTGGTTGTGTGCCAATACTTCTCCATGATTGTTACTACCAAGACTCACATGGATTTATGAATGACCGGTTGGATTTAGATTCCTCGAGTTTTTATCTTATATTTGAGATTCTCATTCATGTCAAAATGGAATGATGGGATTATTGTTTTGTAGGGATTACGAGATTTTCCCTTGCAGGTAGTCAAACTATATTCACAATTATCTTTACATTGAGTTAAATTACTATTTATGACAAGAGATGAATTTCCCACCTGATGTAATGAATAAGGTTTGGAGAAATTATGGATTTATCCCTAAAATAAGTAAGTAAACTAATATTTACACATCAAATACTCTATGTGGATCATGTTGTGGAAGCACATTTGTTGCTTATCCTAGAACTAGTTGTGGCCTTGGATTGATAAATAATTAATTTTTTGCTTCCTCATATGAGTTAAGGGGGTTTGCATCATCCTATTTTTTTCCCCTAGTGTGAGTTTGCTTGCCATATCTTCCTTTTCTCAATTTGTATAATGAAAAAATGTGAGCCCTTACTTTTCCATCATGTATTTTGACTTTGGTATAATTTGTCTTATAAAAGGATCTACCATTTTTAATGCAAATGACGTGCCCTAATTTCTATCTATTTTTTGCCTTTTCTTCTTTTGTATACCTTGGATCAATTTATTTATCTTCACTGTACTTCAACACTTTAGATTTGTGTGTGGCATTATGAGTTTTGTGATTGATTGCAATTATATATTGAATTATTAGAGCTCTATGTTTTATACAAAGTGTTTGAATTAAACCCTTGTGCCCATTTTATACTTGTTTCTTATCATCTAAGATTGATTTGTTTATCTAATTTACATGCCATTTTTATTTTTATATGAATTTACTAGCTGTCTGAGAAGTGACACATTTAACTTTCACTTTTTATTCTTCAAGGTATTCACTTAATTTTATGCACTATTAAATTTAGTTGTTTGACCTTTAAGAAAGTCCACCCTTTGTGAATTTGATGTGGAATTATCATTTGAATCATCTATGCCTAGATTTTATTTTTAAATATATTTATATTATGTTGTCCTTCACATGTCATTGCCAGATTTAGTTGATTCATAGGGCTTCAAATAATCCTCTAAAAAGTATGATCCATCCTACCCATTTATTTCAGTATCAAACACCCTTTTCCATCCTTTGCATTGTACCATTTGATTTCTTTTCCCAACTCACATAAACCACAAATTCCTTTTACTATCTACTCCATTAATCTTCCACACTTACTGAAAATCAAATCCTACCCTACTTATGCCAAATGACACTCATTTTTTTCTTCTTTTACCTAATTTACTTAGTGATGGTAAGGATTAAACTTAATACCATTCACTTTTCCTAAAATAATGTTCCCATGTAAATAGTTTAAGACAATTTTACCTTCAATTTTCATTTGATGGATCACATATGGTCCTTTCTATTGTATTAAAAAGTTTCCTATATGTGATTTAAACCTGCTCTCATACAAGAAGATCAATTGACATTCCTAAAATTATTTGGATCACAATTATAGTCATGCTACACATTATGACTACACTTTTTCAATTCCTAAATTTAATTTTCCATCATTCGTGTCTCCTCTATGCATGAAAGTTTGAAGAGTCTATTCTTTAATGACTCTTTGTCACCAAGCCTTATGACCATTACGATTCGTAAACTGGGAATAATGTATTGCATTGGCTTGAAAAATTCCATGTTATATATAAATTGAAAAGGTGTATGTCCTGTAGCTAGTTTGTAATTGGTTATTAAATCTCACAATATCATCAGGTATTTGATCCTCTTAGTCATCCCTCAACACATTATAATTCTTTGTTAACATTCTTTCCAATACCTTATTTAACACTCAAGCTTGGTTGTTGGCTTGTAGATGATAGGTGACACTATTCTAGTGTGAAATCATGTAATCCTTCAGGAAATTTTTGATTAATATATTAAAGAAATGTGTACCTTAATTGTTGATTAATGTTTGCAAACACTTGAATCTAGTTATGATGTTCTTATTTGAAAACTTCACAACATCATTCACTCTAAAATTTGGTGTCACAACTATTTCAACTCCATTTTACAAAAAAATTGGTTGTAGTAATAATATATTAAACATTTGACCTCTTATATGGTGGAATGATAGGTCCCAAAAAATATACACCCCATTTCTCAAAATGTTGGGATGAGAGAACTGAATTTAATTCCATTTCATTTCATGATTAGGCTTTCTAATGTGTTGACACATCAAAATGTTTCAAAACCTAGTGTGTATATAGGAACATTAGAGGTCACCATAGCTCACTTTGTAATATATTTTTAGTAGTTGATCTCTTGTGAAATTTCTTCCTATGACTCTTTTGTGTTCTTCATTTCATAATGTTGCTATTTCATGCTCTAATGCTACCATGTGAAGTACACCATCCTTACCTAATTTGTAAAAAAACTTGTTTATAATTGTAATTGTTAAGACTATTATGACTAATTATGTTTTCCTGATTAGTGTAGTGCTCTAGTAATACATCATGATATAAAAATGTATAAATCTTTTTAAACTATTATGGGACGATCGTGACTCTATCTTCTTGAATATCTTTAGTTTCCTCACCATTTTGGATTATATTCTTAGATGATCGGGCCCCACATGTTCAATTTATAGATTGGCATTTATATTGAATTGTTATTCCTAAAAAATCATTAATCTTATTTAGATCCTTCTACCCAATAATGGCTTGTTCACTAAATATCATAAAGCCCAGTTATTTGTGAAAAATTTAAATGGAGTAACAAATTGATAGTGACAATTTTTTGTAGTATGAATACCATAAAGGGAGTTTCCATTTTCATTTTACTATAGATCTTTTTTTATCAAACAACTTGAGACTCATGAAATTAATTAAATGGTCAAAATCTCCTTCATCTAGTTGTATGAGTATTACACTAATTATAGTTCTTGATCCATCTACATGAACATGGATTATATTATTCTAATATGGGAAAAATCAAATGGTAACCATCACCAATATTTAATTCAAGTCAATGAATGTAGCTTAAAAATTTGGTGTTCACTCATTTTTATTTATTTATGTAGTAATTGTTCCATGGGTGTTTTGATATCTACATAACCATGAATGAACTTGTAGTAATATCCCATATGTCTGAAAAATGTTCATACTTATTTTTGGTAGGATTTTTTAATAGAAAGATAAATATATAAAATATCACTCTAGAGATTCCATTCATACTACAATAATACAATACATCTCTAGGTTGATGGAATAGCGTATTATACCTTCCTAGGCCACACAACATGGTATGCCACTTTGAAGTAACACAAGAAACACTATATGAAGAATGGGCATGTCTTACAATACATCTCTATCAATTTGGTAGAGGTATATAGTCAATATTTATATAAAATTATTTAAAAATATGTAATATAAGAAATATATAAGGAAATATAGGTGAATAATAAGTGAAGATAAATATATTTAGACATAGAAAGATAAAGGAATAGTAAGATAAATGACAAAGATATATTATAATAGAGAGTGAAGGTATATAATAAAAGAATATATGTATATTGTAATGGAGTTTATGATATATGAATAAATAATATATATTAAGAAATACATGTGTTCTATGCATATGTATGTCTGAGTAAGAATATACCATCTTCTTTATTATTTTTTGAATAACTCATTAAGGAATAAAATCAATACTAAGTTATGTGTAATATTAGATCTAACCAATATATTAACAAACCCATAAAATATCTATACCAAGTAAAAAATTTCATGTTAATATTTGATGGTGCCTATTTGCAATCATAAATGCATCATGTCTATAAATCAATCCTAGCTCAGAGAAGATAGAGCATACCTACACTTTTAATTGGGAATACATTTGTTAAGTTGAGACATGACCAATATGGGGATCCACTAGGCTTGATTAGGGGATCACTTGTCATATTACACCATGATAGGAAGGGTTTCAAAGCCTATAGTCTAACATAATCATGCAACAACCGTAAAGGAGTCCTAGGTTTAATGTTCACTCTATTCTAATTAACAAGAAAGTAAATCTAATCTAGTGCACACCAAATCTTGTGGCACAAAGTGGGGGATAGAAATTAAAAAAACTAAACTAAACATACATAGAAGACATATAATCATGTCAATGTATACAAAATCTTAATACATGGGAAGAGAAGTACAACTATATTATCTATTTACTCTTACAAAAGAGAAATAAAGTTAGGAATATTTACCTTGAAGATGAACCCGTTAAAACTCAATATCTCCCTTAGCCAAGGTGCTTCAAAAGAGATTGTTGTGGTATGTAAGGATAATAAAGACAAATAATCTCTAAGATACACAACCTATCTATGCATCCAAAAGACTTCTCCACAAGACAAGATCTGTATCTCCAAAGAAAGTATGGAACCCTAAGCTTTATTCCTCAAGTAGAATGGTCAATAAGTAGATGTTTGTTCACACTTATTCTTATTTGATTATATTATTAAAAATGGTTAGAAATGAACTTGTATATATAAGTAGATCTTACCTTAAATCCTTTCGAATATGTCAGCTATACAAGGTTGATCTAGTCAACCCTGTATGTTTTCAAGAGATATGTCACTAGGTCTCGAGCTAGGTCAACTGAAGGGCTAATAAAGATCCTAATGAAAAATATTCCTAAATAGTATAGGGTTGACCCAGTCGACCCTATATAGTAATCAAAAGTTGAAAATTGTACAAGGTTGACCCAATTGACCTAGTACAATCAGTTGGTTGAAAGGGGGTCAATGCAAGAACAAGGAGGTTAAATCATGGTAAAAGGCTGGAATGGGTAAGGCTGAGAAGAATAAGCTTAGGGTAAATAGTTTTAGGAGATGAGTGTTTAGATGGAAAGTGGAAAAAGGGACAACAATCTTATGAAACACCAATGGTCTATCCACCCCTTTTCTGGTGCACCCCTTAAGGTATACACTCAGAGAGATTAAGACTCAATGGGTTCTTGCCAAATACAAAGTGTCAGTAATCGATAAAAGTTTGAAAATATTGTGTATACATATGCCCCACTCAAAGCTTATCGCATTTCACATAAGTGCAACATGGGATGGTACTTCAAGAAATAAAATATGATAGCATACAACATTGATGCTAAGTAAAGTGTAATAAGTAAAAAATAAGATAAAGGAAATGACATAATTGAAAAACACATACCTTTACTTATCTTAGTGCTATAGATAAAGAAGTATATTGCAAGAGATGTGAAGGTGTTCAGTGTGAAGAATACTAGGTGAACTTATAGAAGTTAGTGCAAAAAATAGCCAAAAATAATTTTTTTTGAAAGATAGGCATATGATAGTGTAAACGATTCTCTACATCATCATGAATCTAATGCATTTTATGGTTTGAAAAATAGATAAATAGAAACAAATATAGAGGCAAAAGAAGGAATCTTTAGGAAAGTAATTAAAGAATTTGAATTTTGAAAAGTTATTTTTAAATAGGGGAAAGAGAAGTCATTTTGTTATTTTGACTTGTGAAAGAGAGAAAAAAAGAGCTCTAGAGACTAAATGAGCTAGGATGGTGAGGAAATGATAGGCTAGATGAGTAGGGGATCCAAGAGTGATAACAAGTTCACTACAAGTATGCAACTATGAATCTTAAGCCAACTTTTGAGTAATTTGTTGAATTTAGTGATTTTTTAGCATTTTTAGATATCAGAATGAAGCCAAATTAGATTCTATAGGTAGGAAAAACCAAGATAGGAAATGGGTTTGAAAGAATTAGGGAGAAAACTACAAATAAGGCACATTTTTAAGAAAATGTAAGGGGTTAGCAGCTAAAAACAACTAGGTCAACCCAGTCGACCTAGTAGGCTAAAAATATGCAAAATCTACACTAACAACCCAGTAGGTGTGTGCTAATCTTGTACATTTTACAGAATACCAACCTAGTACAATTTTGAAATTGATCCAAAAAGTCTAGAATGATAATGTAGTACTAGGGAGGGGAAAATAAGAGGGTTGACTTAGATTTTTAAGTTAACTAGGCTAAAAATAGGGGAATTTTTATCAAACTAGGTTGACTAAATAACCAAAAGTGTATGAAAATGTGTGTAAAATGCCTAAAGAAGGCTAGAATGGCCCAAAATGACCTAAGTAAGGGAAAAAATATTGATTAGGCTAAAAATAGGTAATAATGAATGAATTAAAGCAATTTAGGCTTGTTTTTTATTACAATTGTAAAAAGAATGTATTTTGACTATACATGACATGGAGGATCTAATACATCTTTTGTTGTTTCTTAGTTACATAGATGACCCAAGTTCTAGATATTGGTAGACATGTCTTGGATATCAAATATACTAGAGCATCAAATCATAGGTGATAGAGCTAGGCTAGTATTTTTAGGCCCAAGAGGGATAGCTAACATGTGTAGAATTCCTCTGAGTTCAGATCTATTAGTCATGTTCCTTGGATGTTGGGAATGATTGACTAATACCTTTAGATGGGAGGTGGATGGGGACATGGTAGAGGTAAATATCACTCTGGAGGATGTGCATGCCATCTTAGGGCTACCAATGATAGGAACATCAGTGATTACAAACATACCAGATAGCCTAGAGGAGAGGAGATCCTTAGCCATGTGGGATACATGATCAGATACATTATTAGGAGGTAGATGAGTGAGTATGCTTGATGTATATGCATCATAGATTTTAGATATCTGAAGGGCTATGATAAGACTTGTGATACAATGAGTACTATGTCATAAGTTGGATGGCAAGGTACTACTATTCATGGTAGCCTTGAGTAGGATGATACTAGAGGAGGGCATGCTATATGATCTCAGATCTATCATTTGGGTCTAGTTTGTACATGATCTATATGAGGTGTTGGTTAAACGGTAGAAGTCAATATGAATGATCATATTATTGATGGGTTGGATCTATGAGAGGTTTACCATGTATTTTCTAGGTGGGTTACCCCATGTGATCGATGATAGGTCACCTAGAGTGCAAAGATGAAGAGAGGATGAGGTAGCATGGGCCATGCCCCACATGATAACACTAAAGATGGTGATATGTGAAGACATAATATGGTATCCATATTGACATATAATGACTACATGGCCAAGATGGTACATAGTTTTACCAACTACAATGAGGATAGAGGTTATTGGACATTATACTTGGTGAAGAGAGCCACATCTGGTGGCATAAGTGCTAGGATATATGGGCCTACCTCATTTAGTAGTATTGATATTAATGCCTAAGTAGTGGGATTGACATGTGATAGATCTATTGGGGAGGAGAAGACTAGGGCCACTAGTGATGAGGCTGACACTCAGACCATGTCATGAATGTCCATAGACTAGGTGAACATGAAGGGAGCAGAGTAGAAAGAGAGAGATGCAGAGGTCGTGGCACCAAAAATACCACCACCAGCTTTGTGTTGAGATGAGTTATAACCATTGAAGACACAACATCAATGGAGGTGGGAGGATCAGGAGAGAGTGGAGACTATAACCATCCTTGATGATCTATTAGGTGAGCCAAAGGAGATTTGGATGATAGAGAGACCACTCAGGTGTAGGCTGAGGTAGACACAAGGCATGATAGTAAGATTTGAGCTAAGGAGGTGACCTATAGAAGAGGTTTTAGAAGGTTTTGAAAATGGAGAGACTATGTTAGGTGGTCATGTGGACGATAAGACCATAGTAGCTGAGACATAGATAGGTAATAAAGATGATTAAATTATTGCTTAAGTTTTTAATTTAAAATAGAGACTAGAGATAGATAGATATTGTGAGATATGACAATGATCTAATATCTATTTAGGTGTCATTTTGTAGGCATAGTTGAGGATGAGGAGGAGAGATGGGTCTCCCTTGTGAGGGGAGCACTCCATAACATCCTGGATGACTTTACAGTCATATGACCCTACTGCATTAGAGGACCCCAGTGTACCATCTACCCTAGCTCAAGCGAGCTGGTTCATATTAGTAGGGGAGGTAGTGAGGTAAATATGAGCATAAAGAGAGAGGATGCAACCACCAACAAATATGGGTGTAGGTGAGATACGTGCATGGTAGGCCTTGGTAGAAGATAGAGCTGTACATCTAGATATAGTGATGTAAATGACACAGGCATATATTATGATGTAGACCTAATTGATGTAGGCACATATAATGACCTAGATCGAGTTGGCATGGGCACAGGTGTAGATAACATATCTATAGGGATAGGTAGAGCGACTAAGACCTCATATGGCCTCCTTACAATGTACTATTTAGAAGAGTCAAATCAAGGCCTCAATAGGTAGCGTGGCTAGGCCATGAGATAGACAGGATGGAGCCCAACCATAGAGTTGGAGCATTATATATGGTTGTAATTGTATCAAAAATTTATGATATATATATATATATATATATATATATATATATATATATATATGATGTGTCATTTTGGCATATTGATGTTGACTATGTATATTGTTATTATCATGGTTGTGGCTGTGGATGCTTTGGATATTTTCTTTCTAGCACATGTATTTATCTATTCTTGTATATGCTATAGAAAATATATGAGATGTGGTTTCTTTGCTAGCATTATGAAAAACATATGCATGGCTAAAAAGAAACAAGCAAAAAGGACTTGGTAAATATAATCAATCAAAAATGTACTACACACTATTTCAAGTTGGGAAATGTGTAATATCAAGAAAATGACTAAGTAGAAAGAGCCAAGGGGTGGTAAAACAATATGGTAAAAAGGAATTTGTTCTTAAACCAAAGTGAAATATTTTTGCACCAAATTAAAATAAGTAAAATCATACTAAATCGCATTGGGAAGTATGAAAACAATGTAATTAAATGGAAGGTATGTAAAAGGGCACAAATGGTATAAAAACAAATCAAATTAAGTCAATCAATCATACTATATCATGTTGGGAAGTATAAGATAATTTTTTTTGGCAAAATATTGGTCTTAAATTTATCACACTAATTCAAGCTGGGAAGTATGAAAAATTCAAGAAATGGTTGTATTCCTAAATGCATTCAAAAAATAAGAAAATAAGAGAAAAATAAAAATGAAGTAAGCATAGAACATACTAAATCAAGCTGAGAAGCATATTAATGATATGTAACTTCATAATCAATCACATCTTATCTCATATTTGACACGTAATTTTTTTTGTGACTTATATTATTGAAATCTTTTATGATGATTGTCAGGTCCTATCCACGGTCTTACATTGTAACTCACAAAGAGAACACCATTGGGGTGGAAAAATTAGGGTAACTGGGTAACAAGGGATGTGGGTAATAGGAATAAAAAAAGTGGTAATTTATGAGGATGTCCAAGTCTTATCCATGGTCTTATAATGCAACTCATAAATGAGATCTCAATGGGAGTGATCAGTAGACAAAACAATATTTCTTAGGAGGAAATATGAGGGGTATAGGGAATGAAAAAGGGAGTGTAAAAACCAAGACTTAGGTATCTTATGAGAATACCTTAGGAGATAATAGGCATACTAAGGACATGAGCAGACACTTAGTGACTAGTGACCATCAATGTACAAAGAAAACCTATTCTCTATAGACATAAAGATTTGTAGGCAAATATGCATGCTACTAAGATCAACTCATGAAGGTAGATTGGTACAAGAAAAATTAAAATGAATCTACCTTCTCATAACATGTTCTCTGTTCCTCAGGACCCCTTATAGAGCCATCGATTTACTATGAATATTGGGTACTTATGTGAGAAAGTAGGTAGCACTAAAAGATTTTTTAATTATCCTTTTTTAATATACTAGCCTACCTTACCCCAAAGGACATTAAATATACCATGAGGCCAACTATGGAGTTTGAGCTTTGACTAGAGAAAGGACATGTGCTTTGAATCATGTCTTTTAGTGTGATTTGAATTTTAAGAATATTTTTGCCTTTTATATCATTTCCTTTTGTAAAATGATTTAAATTTTAACATTTTATGGATTTTTAAGATTCCTCCTCCATATGGATTTAGAATGATAAAATAATGAGAGATGTAGTGATACACATGAATGAGCTTTAGGCTAAGGCTAAAGGAAGTTAAGTAACCAAAGATAAAGACTGAATAGGACACTTAGAATTAACAATGAACTAGCATGTGATCTCAAGTCTCAATCATATATATGATTAGTTTGAAAAAAAGGCAGAAGGGATAAAGGAGATCCAAAGTAGACTGGTGAAAGGAAAGTATAATGAGATGCATTATTTGCTAACTGATCACATGGTAATAGGAGACAATGACTAAAGGGAATAGGGTTTATATAACCAAGTCACAATGACAATTATCTGTGGAAAAAAGAGATAAGAAAGCAAATAATCATGAAGAAAAGAAAGAGAGTTTTGATGAAAACTCAAGATATAAAAAGAAAGTAATGGTAAAAAAATACAATCATATGCAAAGATAGATGACAATATAAGCAAGATATAGTACAAAAAGTAAAGAATCACAATATAAGAAAAAAGATGAGTTTGACACAGTGTCAAATGATATAATAAATAAATAAAAATGAAATTATGGCAAACATCCAATATAAATTCAAATGTAAAGTTACCATGCATGTGCTCCTAAGTACTGATAAATCTGACCACACACATTATCCAAGACATTAGATAAATCTCTATGAAGCTGGATATGAACTGTTGCTAATGTCTCATCAATCTTTAATGAAAATTGGGAAAAGACTTCTTTTCTAATCTCCTTAATTAAAAAATGAGGAATACTCTACAGATCATGCTAAGGAAAATTGGGCAAGGGATGCTCAAGAGAATGCATATGATCAAGCTCTATGGGATATGCATGAATCATCAATGGAAAAGGCAAGTGAGGGAAGGTCCATAGGTAAAGGAATCATGGGTGGAGGCATAAAAAGTGATGAAGGGACCACAAGAGGGGATGGAACCACTGGAGGTGGAGCCATGAGAGAAGAAGAAGAAGCCTTCTTATAGGAATTACCTATGGAAGGAATAAAAGAAGGTTCGAGAATAGCTATAAGGTGATCCGTAAGGTGTTGTTGGAGGATGCAACAATGATCGATGTGATGGGTGCAACATTGGTGCCATAGATAATATACATCACCATAATTAGGTACATATTTAGGTATAACCTTTGGGGGAGCATGGATTTGTCTGAAGTAGGAGAGAAAGGATGTAAAGTATCAATATATTGTCATAACTTGTGATAATGGGTAAAAGAATGATTATCTATTCTATGAAAGAAATAAATATGCTTGTGAGTGGTCTTAGAAGAAGCACTCATAAAAAGAGGTATAATAAGAGTGGAAAAATCTAGAGAGGACTCATCAGCCCATTTAGTGGGAAATGGAGCCATCTTAGGTAAGGGAAGCAAACCATCACCAAGGGAAGGTGGTGATGGAGGAGGAATGGAACTAGGCTCAACAGAAGGAGCAATGGGATGAGAAGCAGGGATATGCTTAGCAATAGGAGTGGAAACAAGCTCAACTATACCAGGAGAAAAAATGGGCTCAACAATAGTGAGAGTGGGAATGGGCTCTAATAAGGGCTCTACTGAGGGAGGAGAGGGATTTTTAGAAGGTTTAAAGAGGGTCACACTAATATGAGGAGTAAACCAACTATAGTGATTAGGGTACCTAATAAAATGGTAAGGCCTGGTCATAGCACGATCCATGATCATACTCTTATGAGGCTCCTAAAAAACTAGAGGTGTTGACATCATCTCTACCCTAAGATAAAGAAGAAAAATACTAAAATTAAGAATTATAAATGAAAGAAGATGAGAAGATACATGAAAAGACTCAAGTAAAGAAGAATGATAATAGATAATCTTAGCATCATGGGCTTGTATAAGATCACCTAAAAATAGATCATTTAAGGAATAACCATCATCATAATCTGGGGTATGAAGATAAATGACACAAGTAGGGATGACCTTGTCATTCGAGGAAGTGTGGTGAATGGAATGTCGTGTCTTAGTCAAGATTACATGAATGTCATCGCAAGGAGGCTTGTGAAAATGAGGTTGAAAGGAAATAAGCTGTAAGATGAGATGAGGTGAGAGATCAAAAGTTTTAATATTTAGGTTAATATCATAAGGCTAATCATCATTATAATCTAATAGATTAGGAGGAATTTTCCTAATGAGTTCAAGATGTCCATTGTAACCTCAATTTGAATTTATGGGAAAATTAAAACACTGTGACTCATATAATGAAATGCTGGGTAAAGGTTCAAGAGTAGGAATCTTTAAGACACTATGGTCTTGGAATTGTTTAAAATTCGAAGGGTTAGTATCCCCTTGAATCTTATAAATGGCTCCAAATTTAATGTATTGGTAGGTGGAAGGAGTAATGACTCTCATATAGTGATTCCATGACCTATCAATCAAGATGTTATAAGAAAGGAGAAAGTTAAAGATCATCACCTTCATGTGAATGATGACAAGTGGGATGGTAATGAGAAGCCAAACACAAACTAAAGGATGCATTTTCCTTCTATCATATCCTTGGTAGGTGCTACATGTAGACTTGAGATTGCATTCTAAATATCCAAGAGTCTTAATGAAGTTGAGAGAGGTAATGTAGGTTCCCAAACCTTCATCTATTGATGTATTTATTTGCTTTATTGCATTTACTTGTATTTATTATTTAGATTGGTGCACTAATTACTTATTATTATTAGTTTATTAATAATTTTCACCAAATAGGTTAAGCTTGCTCAGATAGTAGTCAACTTGGACACCTATCTTGTTATATTGGAGTTTCACTTCACTATTTAGGGTAAGATATTATAAGATTGATTAACTAGTAGTCAACTTGTGTTGATTATTTACACAAGTTGGACACCTATCTTGTTAGTGTAGAGTTGTAGTCCACTATTTTTGTAGTCAGATATTAGTTGAACTATACATGTTGTGTGAATTCCTTGAACATTATCATGCATGCCTTGCTCTGTATAAGCAATGGCTATTTATGTATTCTACATCAGATTAATATTGAATTAAAAAAGTAATTCATCATATTTGAGTTATTTTTTCATTTTTTTTATTATCTCAAATATAAAGTTATTGTTTATTACTATCACTAGTTTATCTGTTATTTATGCTTTCACTTAGATTCATTATATCCTGTAGCTAATTCTAACATGGTACTATAGTTTTTTTGAATTTGTAGATTACTAAATATTCAAGAGAAAAATATTTAGATATAAGATCAATTTTTTGATTTTGTATACGAGCACAAATTAGAGATTTGTAGAGAATTTTTGAGCTCATCATTGAGTTTAGAGTGTCTGAGATAGTCAAAATCATCTACAATTTTATCCAAATTGGGCATAGGAGGTAAAATTTGCAAGGGTTTGATCCAGAAGTACTAAGCCCAAATCTAGGAGGTACCTAAAAATTGAAGCATTTTTGAGCAAAATAGATCTCATGGTTGTATTCAAAAGGTGTCAAAACCTATAGATCCATATAGAATTTGTCTAATTTGGCCACAGTCGCTCGAAAGACAATTTTTTTTACTCTTAGGTACAATTATACAGACTGTACAGATTGTGCAAGCATTTTTTTTTTGGGAAGGCCTCATAGATCAATAGGTAGATTTAAAAGGGTAACTTCAGGGGCCCTCCATTTGAACATTGAGAGGTATTTTTGAGCAAAGTGTTTTTAAAATAACTTAAAATTTTGTGCTCTTCACTGTTGTACTTTCAATTTTTTCCAAATTTGTCCAATTTTTTTCAGAATTCAGATTTTTCTATAGTAGCTCTTGCATGTCTTTATTTTTGTAACTTTAGAGGTTCATAAATTTCACATACAACATCGTATTGAGGTCCCTTTTTCTTGAAAGTTAATATTTTTTTGAGCACAATGTATTGGCATAGAAAATTTTGTAATAAAGTGCATATTTTTGTACTTTTAGACCAGAAGGCCTAGTTGAGTTTTTTGTAAACTAAAAAAATTATAATTCAGACTTGTAATTGCACTCAATTATAAAGTGCCAAAAAATACTTGATGGGTGGGATAAAAATAAGTAATTTAGGGGGGTTTTGTGATGTGTTCTGTACTTTGATTTCTGCTTTGTGATAGTTTATTTCCAATTGCATCATGGGGAATCCTAAGTTCCCACTATTAACAACATACAACTATAACACATACAAATAAAATACTAGGAATGCATTAATGATGCTAAGATATCCGCCTTACATAAAAACTCTTCTTACTCTACCTACTGATTTAAAAGAGTTACAACACTCTCTCTATGAAACTACTAAGGTAATTGGATGCATTCAGTCTTACATGTCTTTAGATTTGAATTTCATCTTAATAAATGTACAATTACAAAAGATGCTTGGGATAAATTAGCATCATTGTTTGTCAAAATAGATGAGGTTCATGGTTACCAAATTGACAATGAACTCATTAGTTTGGATCTTAGAGCACAACTTTCTAAATGTAAAATTGATAAAAAGGACATGCAATTGATTTTCAGTGCCTTACATAAATTAGGTCTTGAATATTCATCCTTTGTCTCTAGCTTTCAGACTCATAGGCTCACATTGGGCACATCATATCAAATGCCCATCTTTGAGGTATTCTCTAAGATTTTAATGGCCGAGGAAGAAAAGTTAATAGCTATGGGTCTAATCAAGTCATCCAAATCTCAATCTCTAATTGCAAGTCAACCTCAATATAAACAAGTTTCATCATCAACATCAAATACAGATTCAAGTAAAAGGATGCAGAATAATCAGAATAAGTCATAAAAAAATAAGAGTAAAGGGAAATAATCTTCCTCATAAGGAGATTATAAATCCACTAATAAGAAAGGGGATTCACAAAAAAGACTGGCACTCCTTGCCCTTATTGTAAAAAGGGGTTTCATAGTGAACAAGATTATTGAAAGAAAAATATTGATGAACTTAAGGGTCTTCTAAAAAAGAATAACATCAATCAATCAAAAGATTCTTCCACTCCAAATTCAGAGAAAGGGAAAACTATGGCACTAGTTGCACTAGCAAATTCTCCCAAGTCATGGGTAATTGACTCAGGTGCTTTGTATCATATGGGTTTTGATCAAGAACATTTTTTTGGATTACAACCAAGTTCCTTACCTCATATTCTCATAGGTGATGATTCTAAGGTATATGTTATAGGAAAAGGTACAACTGATGTTGATAGTGTTGTATTTGAAGATGTCCTCTATGTGCTATAATTATCAACTAACATTATCTCTATCTACCAAATCACCCACTTTGATACTGGTAGGAAAGTTGAGTTCACACCCGATTCTATTTCAATCAAAAAATTAAAGGATAATGCCTTAGTTGCAATGGGAAAATTTGACAATAATACTTAGCTTTAATCATTCTCCCACTTTGTGCCTCAGTCTTCCTCTATAGCTTTGATCTCACACACTGATTCAGTGATCAAGCTATGGTATGAGCAGTTTGATCATCTGAACTACCACTATTTATAATAGCTTAATCAATAGGAGATGGTTATAGGTTTTCCATAGATTCAATTTTCAAGAGGTGTATGTCATGGTTGTGCCTTAAGAAAACATCCAAAGGATAAGTTTCATAAAGGGAAGGCTTGGAGGGATACACAAGTCCTCAAACTTGATCATAGTGATTTAGCGGGTCCATTACCTACTTTATCTTTTAGTAAAACCTACTATGTTTTAACATATATTGATGACTATTCTAGATATACTTGGGTTTATTTTCTAAAACTCAAGAGTGAAGTATTTGATAGATTTCTAGAGTTCAAAGCTCTAATAGAGAAATAATCTAGGAAGTATATCATGATCCTCTACATAGATAATGGGAGGGAATATGTAAAAAGCAAGTTTAAATAATTTTGTGCTCTTGAGGGAATTGATTTTCAACATTCAATTGCATACACACCTCAGTCGAATGGTGTAGTAGAGAGAAAGAATAGATTCTTAAAAGAGATGACAAGTTGTATGATTCATGCAAAATCATTAGTACCTGAGTACTGGACAGAAGTAATTAATTGTGTTGCATATATGAATAATATAGTTCCTCATAAAGATTTAAAGGGGATAACACCTCTTGAAGCTTAGTGCAATAGGAAGCCAAATGTGCATCATTTCAGAGTCTTTGGCAGTCCAACATGGTCTTACATACCTTCAGACAAGCACCATGCTTTAGAACAACAAATTTGGACTTACATATTTTTGGGATATTCTGATGGTGTTAAGGGATATCAACTCATTGATATAGATTTACATGAGCTTATTATAGTGAGAAGTGTTTACTTTGAAGAAAGTCATTTAGACTTGTCTTCTAACATTTCTCATTCTTGTTCCTTAGAAAAATAAAATAACCGTGATGATGATACTTCTGCTTCCTCTACTCATAGGGATGATGAGGTAATACCTCCCCAATAGGGTCTAGTAGGTCATATTCCTCCTCTTCCTCCTTTAGATATTCACCCATTGATGCATTTATGGGCTAGACAAACTTTGACAGATGTAGACCCTTTTGTTAGGGATCCATTAGATAGAAGGAGAACATAGTCACAACATGATCTTTCACATTCTTACATTGCTATAGCTTCTAATCCACAGTCTTTTCAGGAAGCCACAAGAAAAATTGAGTGGGATTCAATAATAGAAGAAGAGTATAACTGATTGATTAGGAATAACACTTGGAATTGTGATCTAGGAATTTGACTCAAGAGAGAATGGTTAGTATGGTGTTAGTTCGAAAATAAAAACAAAGTGAAAGAAACACACTAATAACATAACATCTCTAGGCATAGACACTAGAGATAGCTTAATTAATAAAAGCAAATGACAAACACAACTAAAAATCAAGGAATCAAATACAAAAGTTCTTTCACCTTCCCTGGATGCTCCAAATGCCTTTGTAGTAGTGGCTTTCTCAACTTATGCTCATGAAGTTCTTGGCAATGGAAGCTTGGCTACCTCAATCTCTCCTTGGCACCTTTAGCTTGTGGCTTGGATTGGCTTGGAATCAATTTGGAATGAGAACACTAGTTTCTTGAATCTTTTGAAACTAATTTGGTATTATAACTTTGCATCAAGAAAGCTTAGAAATGATGTTGTGAGGCCTCCTATTTATAGATTTTTGGATTTGATCAAAATCAACCTCAACCATCCATCTCAAAATTGAGATGTGTGGTTGAAGATTAATTCAATTTTTAGATTTAAGTTTATAATTATCCTCATCATGACATTAGAAGAAGGGAAAATTAAGAGGCATGGAGGGCATCATGGAAGGCATTGATGAGGCGTGGAGGGCATGAATCTTGATATTTGTAGCATTTATGGCCTAGGAATGTCTTCCCAATAAATGAGGTCACTTGATGATGTAAATATTTAATATTCATTTCCAAAAATAAGTATTCAACAAGTTTCCATAGAATTATTGATTAGGCCTTGATTTGGGTTAATTAGCTCTTAAGAATGATTAAGCACATTATGCACAAATTACTTAGATTGATCATAATGCCTTATTATTGGTCATAAATTTGACTGAATTGGAATTGGAAAGCACTGTCAGATGCATTAGATGTGTATTTTTATTTAGGATGTTGTCAACAAAAAATAATAAAGACATGAGTCTTGTGCAAGAGATTTGATAGGAAAGAGTAGTCCAGATCATGTGGGTGCAAAATTGGCATTTTGACTCAAAATGAATTGATCAAAGTTAGCTGGCTCATAAATTATATTACCCCATTTAGGGATACCCTGGCCAAAATTAGCATTTTAATATGTCAATTTCACATCATTTAGCATGTTTTAGTGTTTTTAGGGCAAACTATACATTTTGAGTAGAAATTGGCCAAAAGCCTGATTGGAGGTTATCGGTGGCCAATTTTAGGTGTCTACAGTTTGCCCCTACTTGAGAAGGCATTGCAAGCTATAAGCACAGTAACATTTTCTCAAAAAATGCCTAAATTTTTTTTAATGAAAAGGTCATATATGCCTACAACTGCAATGATGATAAACTAATTGTATTATGCCCCCTCGAGGGAATTATTGGCACAAAGAGGTCAGCAAATGGTCCCTCAAAAAGAAAGAAGTGAAATGAGGGGACTGAAGAAAGGAAAGATGATGGGATGAAAACATAATGATATTGAAAAAATAGTCAAAATTATTGAGAATGCAAGTGGGATGGTGGACAATGGTTTGCCTAAAGGCAGTTATAAACATTATATTCTAAGGTAATGATTTACCCAAAGGTGGTTATAATCATTAAAAAGATGGAGTTATCCCAGTTAGGACATACAAACAAGATAACATGCCCCTATATGGGTAGAAAAAGTAAAATGGTGACAACACAATGATTTGCCTAAAGGTGGTTATAATCATTGAGAAATGTAGGTGGGATGGTGTGAAAAGATTTTCCCATAAGTGGTTATAATCATTAGACCCTGATTATGGAAAACATGATAAAATTGTTTGAGGATGATGAAACTTAACACAAAGGGTAATGATGAATTGGAACAACCTACTAGTAGGGAGATGCTCATTTGAACTAATAAAGGTTGAATTTTTTTCATGTTTAATTACTCTATTTGGGATATGATTGGGATTCAAGTAGGATGTTAGTGTTGAAAAGATGTCACCATTTTTGAATAGAATTCTTGAAGCTAAGATGTGTTGTATCACGTGTCGGTAAGCATCATGGTATAACATCATGAGGACTTGGTTGAAATATGCATAAAGACTGACTCCTGTAATTCAATACTCAATAGAAAAAAATACACCAATGATAAAAACCATGATGAAAATGTAAACATATGAATATGGATGGATTTGAGTATAATTGTGGGCAAAAAATCATCCAATAAACACACATAAAATGAATCAAGGAAATAGTGCTTAAAGCAAACAAACAAGCAGATAAACAAATAAAATAAGCAAAAATAAATAAACAAAACACCCTACAAACATTTCTCCTAGAAAATAGGTGACAACTTAACAAATGAAAAAAATAGGGAAATACAAGAAAGGGAAGGGGGTGGTCAAGCTGTCTCCATATGCACTAGGTAAGTGGACACTACCTACATAGTTCCATGGATGTAATATCTAATAAAAAACTTTAAGAAAAATGTAGTTCTCCCAAAGAATGAGAAGAATGTGATAACTGAGGAAAATAAATAGAATGGATGTGAGAGAAGAAGAGGAATGCCCTTGTAAAATGGCAAGTGCATGAGAGAAAAAGGCCAAAAATGATGGGAAAACTAAGTGACAAGTGATTTGCTTGTAACTTAGTAAGGGTTCCTAGAATCTTTAAGGAAAAGAAGTGGTCAATATTTTTGTTCTTTTCTAATGATTTTTAAAATGTTTTTAGAATTATTTGAAGTATCTCAACTCAATCAAGAATGACAAGACACTAAATAGTTCAAGCTCACAAATGATGAGAGCATGGCTTAGATTGCTCGCAAAATAGTGAGAGCGTGGCTTAGGTTGCTCACAAAATGGTGAGAGTGTGGTGGAGAAGAGTGACTGAGCTAACCTCAACAAGTATTGAGCATTGCCTACATAGTCCCAATGTAAGACCTCAAGTCATTATAGTTTTTTCCTTTCAGTAGAGGAATTCAACTATTGCAGTAGCCATTTCAAACAAAATAAGCACAGTTGGTAAAAAGACACAGTATTGCATAGGAAATGGCAAGTTGGTACATCAAGGCTTAGTGTTGCCCCTAGTTTTCCCATAGGTGGTTATAACTAAGACATAATGGCATAAATCAATGGTAGTAATTTTCTCAAAGGCAATTATAATTAGTAGCAATACTAGTGGTAAAAAAAGACTAACAAATGAAGGATGCAATTGTCAAAACTTCTGTCACACTATCCCAAGATACGCTCCCTATCTAAAATACTTTGCTATAACTGATGAAATGATCAAATACCTTGATGCTGATACTATGTAATGAATGACAAAAACAAGGTCAAATAGGCTAGGCTTTAGAACATGTTGGGTTGATAGGTTAGAAATGGAAAGAGATATGGGAAAGAGGAAAAATAAGGGTAGTATGTGTACAAAGAAGAATAGTGATAAAATGGTATAAGTGAATGGTCCTTATAGATAATACACATTAGCACTTAAGCATAGTACCACTTGAGATGAATAATATTCATTGGCTCTAGAAATTCATCACCATTTAGTGTGACAAGCCTGTATGCTCTTGATCCATAATCTATAGTAATGATGAAAGGCCCTATCCAATTTGGTTTGAATTTACCTTTATGTTTCTTCTCAACTATGGTATTCTTTTGGTTTTCTTTAAGAATAAGATCATGAAGTTCAAATGTTCTATACTTAACACACTGATTATAGTGGCATTTGAGTCTATTTTGATGAGTTAATATTTTTGAGTGCGTCTTTGCGTTTCTCATCCAGTAGGTCTATCTCTTACAAGTGAGCTACTCGATAGTCATGATCATCCAAGACATGCTTGAAATAGATGCATAGTGAAGGCAACTCAACCTCAATGGGAAGGATGGATTCAATACCATAAATGAGTATGGAGTGGCTCCTATGGGGGTACAATGATTGTTATAGTATGCCCAAAGGGTAGGGAATATCTGGAGGTGCCAACCATGAATAACATCATTGACAATATTTTTGAGAATATTGACAACAGTTTTGTTAGATGCCTCAGCTTGGCCATTACCTTGAGGGTAATATGCTATAAAAAAATGTTGAATGATGTTATATTTAGTACATAACTGGTCTACATTTTTGTTCTTGAATGATCCTCCATTATCGGATATAATGTCAAAGGGGATACCGTAGCAGCATATGAGATGGTTGAAGATGAATTTAGAAATTTGCTTTCTAGTCACATAAGTGAGGGGTATAGATTTAACTCACTTAGTGAAATATTAGTGGTATTAAGGATATGTTTATGGCCATTAGATGAAGTGGGGTTAATCTTCCCAATGAGGTCAAGTCCCCATGTAAAAAATGGCCATGGTGTCAATATTGGTTTCAGATTTTTCGATGGGGCATGAATCAAATTAGCATGCCATTGACATTTCTCACATTTATTTATATATGCAATGGCATCTGCATCCATTGTGGGCCAATAATAACTAGTATGTAAGAACTTTTTAGATAGTACTACCCCATATAATGGGCTCCACATACTCCTTTGTGAACTTCTCTTAATACTAGTGTAGACTCTACTGAAGTTAAATAACGAAGTAGAGTTCCATCAAAACTATGATGGTAGAGAGTGGATCCAAGTAAAGTATAATGAGTAGAATGATGAATGAAGGCTTTGGTTTGTTTTTGAGATAGGATAGGTGGAAAAACTTGGTCATGAAGGTAGTTGTAAAGGTCTAAGTACTAGATAGAATTAACACCATTAATATCACAAATCATGGAAATGGTTGAAGTTTCATAATTTGGTGCTAAAAAAATTTCAATGAGGAGTTGATACTATCTAGCTTTATCTATTTGAATAATTAGAGAACCAATAGTAGCCATGGCATCTATAGTTTTATTACTATCCCTAGGTATATGCTCAAACTAAATGTTGGCAATTTGTTATTTAAGAGTGTCCACTATGTCTTTATAAGGAACCAGCTTGCCATCTTTGGTCTAAAAATGATTTGTAACTTGATTGATGATTAACTAAGAATCATCATAAACTTGGAGATGAG
The DNA here is from genome assembly GCA_037957365.1 of Torreya grandis. Taxonomy (NCBI): domain Eukaryota; kingdom Viridiplantae; phylum Streptophyta; class Pinopsida; order Cupressales; family Taxaceae; genus Torreya; species Torreya grandis. The sequence goes on along the minus strand of JARHVA010000847.1, from coordinate 1,900,937 downwards.
ATATATTCCACTGCACTAATTTTGAAAGTTCTACAACAAGTACTTCATACTTGGCCATGTTGTTTGTACAAGGAAAGCTAATTCTAAAGGATTTAGAGATTATATCCCCCTGAGGTGTAATAAATGATATGATTACCCCTGATCCATGTGAAGTGAATGAACCATCAAAGTACAAATTCCAAGGTTTCTCCTCAAGGGGTGTATCAATAATGGTCATGATGGATTCATCAAATAATTGAAACATGAGTGGCTGGGTGTTTCAGTAAGTTGATATGTAATAACTTATCCCTTGATTGCTTTTTAATTAACATACTCTATGTCAAACTCATTGAGAAACATGATCCATTTAGCCATTCTACCTTGCAAATATATTTTACATAGTAGATACTTGAGCAGATCTACCTTTGAAATGACCATGGTTTTATTATTTAACATATAATGATGCGGTTGTTGAGTTGTAAAAACCATGGCTAGGCAAGCTTTTTGAACATGTGCATAGTTATGTTCATATGTAACCAAGGTATGGCTTAATTAGTATATAGCATGCTCCTTCCCTTTGCCATCATGTTGAGCCAAGAGTTCCCCTAGAGCATGGTCAGTAGCTAATAAGTATAATAAGAATGACTTTCCTGGCATAGGTGGTAATAAAATAGGTAGATTGACAAGATAATCTTTGAACTATTGAAAAGCTATTTGGTAGTGCTCATCCTAATGGAATGTAACTCAATTCTTTGAAAGGTGTGTAAATGGATGGTACTTATCTGCTAATTGAGAGATGAAATGTCATATTGATTGGATCTTATGCTATAAACTATGGAGTTGTTTTAAATTAGTTGGTGGTGATATCTCAGTTATAACATGGACTTTAGCTGGATCAACTTCAATACCTCTATGAGACATGATGAAGCCAAGTAATTTGCCTAAAGTTACACCAAAAACACATTTATTTGGATTGAGTCTAACTTTGTAATCCGATAGTCTTTCAAATATCTTGCATAGCACTGCTGGATGGTCAAACCTAGTTTTGGATTTTCCCAATATGTCATTGACATAGTCTTCAATAATATCATGCATCATATCATGGAATATGATAGTCATGGCCCTTTAATATGTAGCTCCAACAATTTTAAGGCCAAATGGCATCACTTGATAACAAAATATTTCCCATGGAATGGTGAATGCTATTTTATGTTGATCTTCTAGTGTTATTCTGATTTGATTATATCCTAAAAAGCCATCCATAAGTGAAAGCATTTCATAACCTGCCATGGAATCGATGATCATGTCGATATTAGGCAGGAGAAAATCATATTTAGGATAATCTTTGATGATGTCTCAAAAATCAGTACAAATTCTAATCCCTTTAGGCTTTTTACTAATATGTACAACATTAGAGACCCATTTAGAGTAGTTAATAGATTAGATACATCTTGCTTCTAAGAGTTTCTCCAATTCTTTCTTTACCAAGATAACAATGCGAGGATCCATCTTATGCAGATTTTGTTTTATTAGTTTGGCATCAGGATTAACCATAAGGTGGTGTAGAACCAAGGTGGGGTCTAAAATTGGCATGTTAGAATAGGCCCATGCAAAAATATCTACAAATTCTCTCAATAGAGATGTAAAGATGTCACATTCCTCCTCAGTGAGAGATGCACCTAATTATATCCATTTCAAGTCTAATGAAGTCTCAATGTTTACCTCTATTGTATCTTCAACTAGAAGGTTCAAACCATCTTCTAGGATAGTAGGTAATGACTTGAACTATTAGATTATGTCAGGGTCCTCTGTTAGGACTTACTCTTCAACTTCTCCTAGGCATGTGAATCTGAATCCCCTAATGGGAGATCTGGCCATGTGATAAAAACAATAAAAAATTCTTGAAGCATTTGATCAAATAATTATTATTGATCAAAGTGAAACTCTGATCCACAGGTAAGTTCATCATTAGTGCTCTCCTGGTCTAAATTTAAAAAATAATGAACACCCCCATCTAATGGTGCCTAAAATAGTTTTTCACCACTAGACTAGACTTCATCTTTACTTTTTTCCTAGTTAGAAAGTACCTCAAAGAGGTTTTCACTTTAGGACCTCAATGTTTTACGTATTTTTTTTTGGATAAGGGTGTTCACTCACTCTCCAAAATAGGCTGTAAGATCCAATGTGATTGAGAATCTTGATTTGTGATCTTCCAATGAAACGTTGTCTCTAATGCCTAAGAAATAATCAAATACCTCATCATTCTAGAACTCATCAATCAACAGACTAGATTCTTGTTGGTCCCAATGTACCAGTTGGGGATAATATAATGGTAATGGATTGTGATGAATGACCAAGGTAAGGGTATAAATGGCATTGTTATCAAACATGTTAGTTTCAACTAGGTTATCAAAAGTAAGGCTATGATTGGACTCTAATTTGCTGTCAGCATCATCATCACTAGTCACTGGTGATGAATTTTGAATAAGATATGTGGGGTCACCCCTAGGTGGTTTAAATCTAAGTCCATAAGGTCTTTCATACTTAGTCATGGAAATTGGCTCGATAGTTCCTTGCTGATTTGATCTGAGGCCTCTTCCTTCATAATTGTGATGTTCCATGATCCTATTAGGAATAGGATACTTTATATTTTTATAACAGTCAGCTTGGTCATCATTTTATAACCATGAGTCATCCCCTTCAAGAGGGTCAGGTTCTAGGACATATGCTAGTATAAATGTGACATGTCCCTTATCTTTATTCTTTTATTGCCAATGCATATGTGGGATGACTTTAGGTCACCCAAAGGTTTTCAGATTTTAAGAAAGATTGGTGATATGAAATGTATCATTAGTCACATATTCTCTTGATCCATTATCTAAAATGGTGAAATGATTAGAAGCTTCAGGGGGTAACATGTGGGAAAGGGAATCCAAGGTATTAGGATCTATGCAATTATCTAGTAAAGGATCAATAAGTATAGCCTTCCCTTTATCTTGTTTGAAACTTGGATTCATGTTGTACTAATAATTATAGATTTGAAACTCAACCTCAAGATGCTTCTAGTGCTCATATGGGTGTAAATATCCTAAAATATTCACCTCCATCCCTGAGTGGGAAAAGTTGATACATTGGTGTAGTGTTGATGGGACTGCATGAATCTCATGTAACCATGGCCTACCTAAAAACATGTTGTATGATAACTATAGATCAAGCACACGGCAAAGTGTATCATGGGTCAAAGGCCCAATGATAACTAGAAAACTAATGATGCCTTGGGATTCCCTTTCTTGATTATCATAGGCTTTGATATTATTGTTTCTAGTTAGACATCTATCATTGTGTACCCAACAAGCTTGATGAGCTTGAGAGACACTATGTTGAGGCTAGATCTATTATTTATAAAGACATGTTTCACTTTATGTCATCTTATATAAAATTCTCTGTATAATGGATTGTTATGGAGCGAGCCAAGGGAAGACATATTGCTTTGGTTGAATGTGACTTGTTGGGTTGGAGCTAGGTGTCCAACCAAAGCTTGAAATTTATTAGGGGATATGCCACTAGCAATAGTGGATTGGGTCAATAACTCATTCAAGATGTTCTTGTGGATTATTGATGTCTACAAAAAAATTAAAATATAAATTTGTGTCAGTGTCTTCTACAATTGTTCCACAATATCAAACTTCTTGTCTTGGTCAATAGTGGATGGTTTATTATGAGGCTAAATGGTTGGTTAGATGACATGCAAAGTGGTGGATGGTTATGGGCCTAGGATAGTAATATTTGATCTTTGAGTTGTGATTGCATAATCAATATTAAATACTGAATCATTATTGGTAACTAATGCTAGGAATGATGTGAGACTAGACAAGACAAGTCTCAATTGTTAGTTCACTTGTATGTGGTCATGTGGCAAGGAAAAGTTGTCATTATAAGATCCAAAAGGGGAAGTCCTAGTTTGCTAGCTTGCCTATATGCACTCCTAGTCAAAGAAGGATTATCCATGTGATTTGGCTAAATATTATTGTTTAGCAATGGTTTAGGCTGATTAGTGTTCGATCTAGGATTAATGGGAATGGTATTAATGCTACCCCCTGTAATATGACCTACAACCCTATTATAGTCATGTGCAACTGCATGCTAGCTTTGTTGGTTATTACCATTCTGACCTTGGTTTTGTCTATTATTTTATCATTGTGGGTTTTATTTTTGATTTTGTTGGTTATGCTGGGTCGGCCTTTGATTTTGATACTATTGATTTTGCTATTACACTGGTTTTTGTTGTTGTTGTTGCTGATTGTTCTACTACTATTAATTGTTATATCAGGGAAAGAGGTTTTGATAGATCTCAAGAGTTTGATTGGAAGTGGAAGCACCATTAACCAATTTTATCTCCCCATTCTCCAACATATTCTTGATTAAATGCTTAATTTGGACACATCTTCATAGATTATACCCGTTGACCCGATGATAGTCATAACATTCATTTTCATGGTACCAATCCAGATAAGGAATGCCTTACGAATAATTCTTTGGTATGGGCCAATCAATTAGATTAACAGTAGCAAAAATGCAAAATATAGACTCAATAGGTTATCCTAGGTCACTAAAGACACGACGTACATGGACGATTCTTTTAGGAGGAGGGGTTTGCAATGGTAAAGGCTACTATATTTGTTATGTAGGTCTTGGTCATTACACTTTCAACATTAGTTGGAGAGTTTGTTGGGTAGGATTAAGCTAAAAAGGTGGTGTAGATGATGTCTACATAGTTTGGACATGATGAGATTCAATTACTCCATTTCTTATAACATTCCTATTATGGTTGAATTGCTTTAGTCTTTTGTGGTTATCGGCCTATGTCGGTTGTGATGCTTGTGCTTGGATGGGATGTTGGTCATTTCTATGATTGATACCTTGATTTTAATTATTTTAATTAAACTTGATGACTCCTTTAATGATGAGTACCTTCTCAATCAACAAACCTTTATCAATGATCTCTTTGAATATATGCGCACATTGTAGTTCCATATGATAAGCTATCTCACTAAGCAAATGTTTAGTAAACACAAAGACTAATAGTTTATTAGGTAAACTATGGGTGAAAAAACTTTTAAGGGCTCTCCATCACTATAAATAACTTACAAAACTCTTTCCATCTTTTTGATTTGCTTGTGTCAAGTCTACTAATGAAATCTCATGCTCGAGATTATAGGAAAAGTGCTGCACAAATTTATCAGAAAGATCATCAAAGTGGGTTAATAAATTCTTGGGCAACTTCAAAAACCACTCCAAGGCTTGTCCAACCAAGCTCCTTGAAAATAATAGCAAAATGTATATGTCACTATATGCCACTGGTTGACATGTGACAAAAAATTTAGTCAAATGAGCCTTAAGATCACCTTTCCCTTTATACTTATCAAATTTGGGTGGTTCATATATTGGAGGAAATGGTATTTTCAAATACTCCATGTTGAATGGATAAGAAAATACATTATCCAATTTAAACATTTTAGTCTACTTCCCCGCTTGAATGGCAGTAATTGCATCCTTCATCTATTACAATTTTTGGGAGAGAAAATTGGAAGGGATATTGGTTTAAGGGAGAATGTTGGTTTGGGTAAATGGCTGAGTGATAGATATCCCACTCACTTTACAAACATTCACTTATGATTGTATCAATGAATCCATTCATGCTATATTATACTCTTTCTATTTCTGCAATCTTTTTTTCTGATCTTCCTTATGATGCTTGAAACCCTTACTAGCTTCTTAAACCTTAATGGAGCTTTAGGTATTCAATCTAGAGTGTGCATCTATCTGAAGCTTACAATAAGTTTAAACACATGTTATTCAATTTATCTAACATGTTTCAATCCTCATATAATATATAAGACTCTAAGATATTGAATTTTGTCTCTAAACTCCTTACCTTCTTTAGAAGCTTGTAGGTCTTATTAGGCCTAATTGTGCCTCCATTAGGTCAAAATAATTATTATCCCCTTTTTCAATTTGAAACAAACTTAATTAAGGTATTTCAAACATAATAAATATTATCCAAGCCTTATACCAAGTTGTAGCACTCAAAAGTAAGGAAAACTCAACTTTAACTTTTTGACAATTTTTGAAAAATGAGCACCTACAGGCTGATAAAAACACAACCATCTATATCTGAAAATATATAGATCATTTTGTCATGAAAACACTTGAATTACATCAAAAATACTTTTATCTAACTTTTTCAAAAATAATCAAGTCATTTGGATTAGTATTTTAGGAGTTATGGCCTTTTTAGTGACTGGGAACACGTTTTTCTAAATTGTTTTAGAACTGCAGGTCTGTATTTTGACCATATATTTTTACACATTACTCCATTTGATCTTAAACCACTTCTATTGGATTAATAACTCCAAGGCACATCTACACACAAAATTTCATAAGTTTTTATTGTGTAAAACTTGAGATGTACTCATTTTTCCAACCGTGCCTAGTTGTCTTTCCACATAGGCCTGCACCCTGTTCATTAAACTTTTGCAACCTTCCACACATTCTCAATTTCCTTATCACAATTTCATTAAGTTTCAAATTTCTCTCAGAACAATTTCCAAAAGTTTTAATGTGTTAATATTGTATCATAAAATGTTTATTGCCTCCTTAAGCTCTAAAGAACACACACACAAGGCTCTATACTGTATAACCAAAATTCTACCAATGAAATCATTATTGCATAATCAGTACCATGAAGATAAACATCCATATTTCTTAAACAAAAAAAGATACTTACAATTCAATACATGATCTAGATCAATGGCTTCCAAATCTTTATTTGGACACTTCATTCCCTCTTCTTGTCCTCACATTCAAATATTCTCTCTGTCCTTCATTCTTAATCTCCTGGTTGTCTCTTTCTTTCCTCTCTAAATGAGGTGCTCCCTCTCTCTCTTCTCTACATCCCCCTGTCCTCTTGAATGAATTCCCTTTTTTCCTCTTATCAAATCAATGCATATCTTACTCTTTTTTTTAAAGAGTCTCCTCCCTAACTTCTACGCCTAACTTGGGCTCAAGACAAAACAAACAGTTTTTAATTTTCAACAATATACCCAAGTTGAAATATTTTCAACCACTCCTCCTTTATTTTCTCAACAGCCCCAACATTTACTTTTTACCTTTACTTTTTTTACAATTACTCCTCATTAACAACATTTTGGAGGAAAAATATAATAAATTGAATTTGAATTCAATCGTGACTTGCATCCCAATGTAACCATGTCTTGCCAAGAAAATGAATGTAGATGCTCCTGCATCATACTCTTCTTCTTGAAAATATTTGAACCTTAGTTCAAATGAACTACTTCCTCCATGCATTAGTCTTCACTATATGCCTAGATCCCAAGGTCTTGTTGTGAATGCCAATGCCGCTGTTTGTCTTTGATAGTCTTTGTCTTTCAGCATCTTGCTGTTCTTCTTTTCCTGATATGTTCTTCTCTTCATCTCCTTTTAAGCTATTATGTCCCATCTCCATGCTTCATTCTCATACATGTCTTCAAGATATTCTTGATCTTCTTCTTGGTTCAAATTTTTTTCCATTGAACTATGGACTTCATTCATCTCCACAACTTTAACACTTGCGTTCAAAACATCAAAGACAATGTTAGAAGTAAAAACTTGAGACCATAAAGTCTCTTGGTTGCCTCCACTCTTCTGCTCTTTGGTCAAAACTGCCTTTGCCTCTTTAGTGTGCTCTTTTCTTGCTTCACTCTCACCAATGGTGTTCTCATCATGGTTTTTGCCTGTATGTAGCTCTCTTGAAAAACTAAAGAGCTCTTCCAACATTCTTATTTCTTCCTTTAGTGAGCTCTCATCTATCTCCATATTCACTTCATCAAACTTGGGCTTATCACTCACAAGTATTACTTGTCCTTCACTAACCTTACTCTTCATCTCATCCTTTCTTGAGCATCTTCATATAAACCAAGTTCTTCATTAGTACACTTATCAAAATCAATTGAAACTCCTTTACCTTATGTTTCCTTACTCTCTTCAATCTCTGCTTGAAGCCATCTTGTTTGTTCTTTATTTTCAATGAGGCATTGATTTGCTGCATACTCTCCTCTTTTCTCATCATCCATCCATTTGAAACTCTCTCCTAGCTGCATATTAGTCCACACAGCCACTTTCCATACGCCATTTTCCATAAAAGATCATTAAATGATTCAAAAACATCATTATTCCATTCATTGCAAGCAATTGACTTACCTTTCATCTTTGTATCCTCATACTTTACCTCATTATTCTTTGAGAAGTTTTTTTTCTCACCTTTAGCCATCCATACCTTCTTCATAGCTTTAGGATGACACTTGTTCAATTTACTAGTCAATTTCTACTCTTTGACATCTTCATATTGTCTTGTTTGATAGCTGGCCTTGCTCAACTTGCATTCTACCTCTTCCTTCATGCTTTGTATTTGCTTCTTGCTTGAGTCATCATTTTGATTTAGCTTTGTGTCTTTCATTACATTTGTTGATCCCTTGAGCCATTTTGGTACCACATAGCCATGGTCTATTGCTGGATTTGAAGGCTTGTTATTAATCTTCTTCATCTCCATTTGTACATCAGTAGTCGTACTCTTATATGCATGTGCAAAATCAAAATTTGAACTTATTTTTACCTTTTCAATGGCTTGATGTTTAGCCATACTTTTCCTCATAGTTTCCTTGCTTGCATTCACTTTCTTTAGGTGTGTTTCCTTCCTTTGTTATATTGGAATGTTTTTCAAGTCATCATAGTATTCTATACCCTCTTCTTCATTGGCATGATGAAGGACTTCCACTACTTCCTTGTAGAATTTTTCAACCTATTCATCAACTATTTCATAATTAAGTGAATGAGAAAAATCAATAATATAATTCACTTTTACCTCCTTAATAGGCTGCTCCATTAGTTCTTTGACTTGCATAGCTTCTTGATTATTTGTACTTTCTTCTTCCTTTATACTTGACTATTATCTTTCCTCTTCTTAGCATTCAATGGCATCATGGAAGTCATCTTCATCTTCCATTTCTTCTCTTGCTTGTATGGGTTCCTCAACACCTCCCTCATGCATTAACCAATGCATCTCTTCTTCTTTATCAACAACAACAAACTTACTTCTCTTTCTTGCACATTCACTTGTGCACTTGGTGTCTCTTCTTACACAAATCTCTTCATTCTTCAAGGCCTTTCTTTTGACCTTCATAAGGTTGTTCATACCTACAATTACCCATGCAAAGACAACATTAGATATAAAAAAAGAGACCACAAGTCCTTATGAGTGTTCTCTTCATCAACACTCTCATCTTTTCAAGTGTTCTTCCTGACACTTCATCTTTTCTTTCTTCTCTTCTCTTGTTTTCCTCAATGAGAACCTTATTCTCCACCTCTTTCTCTTGTTGCTCACTTGGCAACCTACTCATCCTCTTGCCTCTATGGGCTTCTCTCTTACTGGCAATCTTCTTTTGCCTTCTTCTCCTCTTCATTAGAAGATCAATTGGCCACTTCAACCTCTTCCTCATTGGCCATACTCATGCTTGCTTGTCCATCTACATCCAAGACTCATATCTATCTACAAACTTAGCTAAATCTCTTTTCAAACAATCAATCTCTTTATCAATTTCAATACTGGTCATACCTTTCTTCTTTTCGATGCTTGTTTTCTTCTTATTACTCTCATGTATCTTGCTGCTCTGCTCTTTTCTCAGCAATATTTCTATTTTTGAGATCTTCACCCAAGTCTTTACCACCTTAGTCTTTTGATCCCTTTAGGTCCACTTGTCTCACCCAAGCCTTTCTCTTTGATTGGTCTTTTGACAATCTCCTTGATCTCACCTAGGCCTTTTGCATCCTAGTCTTTTGATCCTTTTCTCAATCCTGCAGCAACTCTTTATACAACACTTCAACAAACACAAATCACAAATCCAAGTTTACTTTACCTTGGGTCACCATTTATTGAGCTTCCATGAGCTCTTCTCTCTCTTTTCCAAGCTTTAATTAGCTTCAAGACTTCCTGTTCTGTTCTCAAATTTTTTTTTCAAAACATAGACTTCAAACCAAATATTAAATCTTACTCATACCTTTTCTTCAGAAGGGTCTTCTAGTGCTCAGATTTACTGAAAATTCCTTCAAAAATCCTATAACAATTCATTAGGAATCTTGATTCAACATAACCATCAACAAATTACCAAATTCCCAAGAGCTTCAAGCTCTGATACCAAAATGATAGATACCACACTCACTTTACAAACATTCACTTATGATTGTATCAATGAATCCATTCATGCTATATTATACTCTTTCTATTTCTGCAATCTTTTTTTCTGATCTTCCTTATGATGCTTGAAACCCTTACTAGCTTCTTAAACCTTAATGGAGCTTTAGGTATTCAATCTAGAGTGTGCATCTATCTGAAGCTTACAATAAGTTTAAACACATGTTATTCAATTTATCTAACATGTTTCAATCCTCATATAATATATAAGACTCTAAGATATTGAATTTTGTCTCTAAACTCCTTACCTTCTTTAGAAGCTTGTAGGTCTTATTAGGCCTAATTGTGCCTCCATTAGGTCAAAATAATTATTATCCCCTTTTTCAATTTGAAACAAACTTAATTAAGGTATTTCAAACATAATAAATATTATCCAAGCCTTATACCAAGTTGTAGCACTCAAAAGTAAGGAAAACTCAACTTTAACTTTTTGACAATTTTTGAAAAATGAGCACCTACAGGCTGATAAAAACACAATCATCTATATCTAAAAATATATAACTCTTTATATCATAAAAAAAATTGGATTACATCACAAATAATTTTATCTAACTTTTTAAAAAGGAATCAAGTCATTTGGATTAGTATTTTAGGAGTTATGGCCTTTTTAGTGACTGGAAACACGTTTTTTTGAATTGTTTTAAAACTGCAGGTCTGTATTTTGACCATATATTTTTCCACATTGCTCCATTTGATATGAAACTACTTGAATTAGATTCATAAATCCAAGGCACATATACTCACAAAATTTCATAAGTTTTCATTGGGTAAAACTCGAGATGTACTCATTTTTCCAATCGTGCCTAGTTGTGTTTCCACATAGGCATGCACCCTGTTCATTGAACTTTTGCAACCTTCCACACATTCTCAATTTCCTTATCACAATTTCATTAAGTTTCAAATTTATCTCAGAACAATGTCCAAAGGTTTTAATGTGTTAATCTTGTATCATAAAATATTTATTTCCTCCTTAAGCTCTAAAGAACACACACACAAGGCTCTATACTATATAACCAGAATTCTACCAATGAAATCATTATTGCATGATCAGTACCATGAAGATTAACATCCATATTTCTTAAACAAACAAGGATACTTAAAATTCAATACATGATCTAGATCAATGGATTTCAAATCCTTATTTGGACACTTCATTCCCTCTTCTTGTCCTCACATCCAAATATTCTCTCTCTCCTTCATTCTTAATCTCCTGGTTGTCTCTTTCTTTTCTCTCTGAATGAGGTGCTCCCTCTCTCTCTTCTCTACGTCCCCCTATCCTCTTGAATGAATTCCCTTTTTCCCTCTTATCAAATACATGCATATCTTACTCTTTTTTTTAAAGAGTCTCCTCCCTAACTTCTACGCCCAACTTGGGCTCAAGACTAAACAAACACAGTTTTTAATTTTCAATAATATACCCAAGTTGAAATATTTTCAACCACTCCTCTTTTATTTTCTCAATAGCCCCAACATTTACTTTTTACCTTTATTTTTTTTACAATTACTCCTCATTAACAACATTTTAGAGGGAAAATACAATAAATTGAATTTGAATTCAATCATGACTTGCATCCCAACGTAACCATGTCTTGCCAAGAAAATGAACGTAGATGCTCTTGCATCACTGAGAGGTCACAAGTGAGACACTTTGACTAGGGTATGATGGAGACACCTATTAGGGTATATTGGTTTGGTTGGGGAATGGACCAAGAATATGCATATGGATTGGTGATGTACTTGAAATTGCACATTTGAATGCACAATATTTTGGTTTAGGTTGGTGATAAAGGTTTGACCTAGGGAATTTTTTGGTTGGGATAGAGGGATATAACTATACTATTCTTGTTGTGGTTGAAAAAGGACATGCTGTTGACTAATCAAGCCTTGCTATTGAGTGGGAACTTGTGGACCAAGACCCTATCTCAAGATTTGTGGCACATTTTGAACTAGTGGTTGTCTAGTAGGTACCTGAGAACCACGAGGACCTCCTTGTTTCATGAATCCTTATGAGGAAGTGAAAGTAGGTTTTAGATTTAACATGTGTCATTAACCAATATTTTTATGTTTTTGACTAGTCATTTCTTAATTTTGAGTTGGCATATTAGTCTGTGACTGAAGAGGTATGTTTGTCATTACCTAGCGAGGTGGAATATTACTTACCCTTGATTGAGGTGGTAATGTATTTATCCTCTATTATGTTGATATACTAGGTTATGTTTGCTATTGTGGAATAATACTCACTACTTGTTGAGAAGGAGTAGGATTCATCACATTCTATCATTAAGGTGTGACATTGGCCATTGTTTGATTACCTAATCCCATAGGTTATACACTTGAGGAAGTAGTTGGTTGAGGCTGGGGTATAGAAACTACCCTTGATATGAATATATGCTCATGGGATTTACTATATGTACATGTTGTTTGTTAGTTTTTTGTGCATTAATACCACTTTGATCAAGATTGGATGCTATTTACACATTGTCCACTATGTTTGGCTCACTATTCAGTGTAGAAGCTGAAGACACTTCTTTAATAATTGGCATATGCATCAAGTTATCTATCAAAGTGATTTGTATAAATGGGTTATAACTTACATTTTATTGTCTAGTTAATTCCATCAACACTCTTATTGAAGGTACTAAGTCAATAAAGGGCTTACTCACCATGTTCATCTAATTGAAATCACATGATAAATTCAAGTAGGTTTGGTATGCTATTTTAATTTGGTTAAAGTGATCTTCCATGATTTTTTATCTTGATTGGATATAGTAGGGTCTTGATACGTTGTTTAGACTAGAGCCATAGGATTTATAAAAGAACCATGTTGATCGTACATGATATTGTGGGGCATTCTTACTAGACTTATTAAATTTTCTTGGGAGAAGTCTACTAGAAATTGTGCCCCTACCTCTATAGTTCTAACCAAAATCTCATCCTTGTTCTCTAAAAAATGTCACTCAAACAAAAATGGATCATATGTGGAAGCCATATTAGTAGAATATGACTATTGAAGAACTGGCTCATCCACTGTAGGTATTGTAGCTAGGTACTATGCAATTTGTTCTTGGTCATACTCTAAATAAGGTGGATTGTTAACTAGATAATTAGCTAATGGATCTTGGGTTTGTGCCCTTTATTGAGTATTATAAGAGGGATAAGAATCCATCTCATAAGTAATGTTATCTACATAGAGGTCTTGCACCATTTCTTCCTGCGCAATCACATTACTAATCCCTAAATTGTACATGAGTCTATTACGAGTGTAGGAATACATGTTGGGATCCATAATCAATGATTTGTGATAAAAAGTCAAAGAGTTCTATAAAATTTAAAAAGGACATAATATAAAACAAATGTTGCCTTTAACTTGGTCTAGATTTGTCAAAAGGATCAAAAGGTTTATGTAAAGATTTGTGAGGAAATAAGATAGCGTGAAGTATCTAATGTTTCATAATTCACACAAAGGTAAGCAAGTGAATAGAATGAAAAATCAAAATATCAAATTCTAAGGGCAAAGTGTTTCAAATTAGTCTAATCTAGGAATTTAAAAGTTGCTAGGTCTTTTGTCTAAACTTGGTGCCAAAAGCTAGGATCAAACAAGGCATGTGCTAGGACTCTTAGCCAAATGACGTCAAAAGCTAGACTTTAAAAATAGATGAAAGTTCTAATCTAATATATTTGAAACACTTCTAACAAACACTAGGCATTCGATTCTTGGACATGAACTTAGTTAACTAGGTATTGGGTATGAAACAAAAGGCACTTTAACCATAGTTTATTTTCTCATAAAAAATGGTATAAATCTTGGTTCTGTTGACAAACAAGCTAGAAAAAGGTGATCAGTATAACTATTTTAGACAAAAGATCATAAAAGTACACTTACATTGGTATAAAAAATGCAAGAATAAATTTGAAACTCTATGCAATAAGGTCTATGAAATAATATTTGAAATGTTTTAGGTAGTGTAATGATGATATACTACCCAAAAAAGTTTGATTCAAAAAATTACTACGGCAAAGATGTTTTCTTATAATTTTGGTAGCATAACAATAGCTTACTTGACTTAAAATGTTGTGGTGTATATACTTAAAGTGCAAGTTTTAAGCATAAAATGGCTTAAGTCTATCAAGTGATGATAATGATTATGAGTGTTAAATGACCTTCAACCTAAATTGGAAATTAAACCTAAGTTCCCTCAGGTTTAGTGGAAATGGTGAACCCATTTAACACATCAACCCTATGAAATTGTAAAGATGTAATTTCAAATTTAAATTATAAGTGAAGGACTTAAACAAATTTGGTAAAGGTCTGGACTCAATTGGGTAGCATAACTGTGCCAAAGTGGATGATATGAATCTCAAGCTTTCAATGAACTTTGAACAAGGCAAATAAATGATCTCAAAAGGGCAACATAATGCCTCTTTGTTCACAGTAAAATTTGGACTATGTTTTTGGTTTGGATTATTTGTTTACATCAAGTTTTAACTCCAAACAAGACTTTAATCTAGGACAAGACTAACTAATTAATTACCCTTAAATCCTAAACAAGGTTACTTGATACTAATAGAATCCATCAATATACATCATTTGAGAGGATTTTAAGTGTTCATCTAAAAGTAAATGTGGATTATATAGTAGAGTTTTTACACCCCGCCTTCTCCCAAATGATAGTACTATGACATGGACCTTGAGGCACACCTTACACCATTAATACTTCCATGGCAAGTGGGGATTTTTATAAAATCTAACAAGTTTCTGAATGATCTAGGGGAATCAATTGCACAATGACTTTAATGCCAAACAATGCAAAAAAAAAGCACATATTTTGGGTTTGTATCACTTGGCTTATTACAAAAAGGTCTAGTCCTTTTTGCAACCATTACCTCTTATTATTCACTTAGTGTAGTGTGATGTCCAAGGTGCCACTACGTCCCATGTGAAGCTCCAAATGAACGAAATAAAGTCAATGTCAGGAGGTGAAAGCTCAGGTTAAAGCTTCCCTAAAAAACTTACGAGAGGTGAGGAAGTCCCCCTCACAAGCCAAGATGCATAAAAACAAAGAAAACATAAAAGTAGAAAGATCTTAGGGTCATTTTCAAGATCACCCAAACTTTGAAAAGTTTTTGGGGAGTGCTTTAGATGACTTTCTTTCTAAGCCTTGGACTAGGCTATTTTCAATAGGAATGACACTTTTGGTTCTAAGGGTTCCCTATAGGGGAAAAATGGAAGAGCATACATGCAACATACCTCTTTTTTCCAAACAATATTTGATTAAATAACTATTGTAAACAAGAATTGACAAGTGTGTTCAATTTTAAAACCCAAATGAAATATTTGGTGGTGTTCATTTGACGCCTTGGTCTTAGTTGTAAACTTTGTACAAACATTCACCAAAAACACATAAATTCTTTGTTAAACATCCAAAACAAGGTTCCTAATGAAATTTTAAGCATGCAAAGGTGTGTTAAACATGTTTTAATCAAATCTTAAGCTTGGTCCTACAATAAAATTGTTAGCATGTCCTTTAGCTTTGAAGCTCTTTTGATTTTGAAACAATAAAATTTGAAAAAGTAGGTCTCAGGTTTGTATTTTTGAAAATACACAGTGACCAACATCGATTAATACCATCAAAATTAGTTATGGCTAATCGAGATCTAACTAATGTTAGTTCTACTGACTGGCATCGATTAGGTCAGGTAACCAATGTTGGTATTTCTATTGATGTTGATTATTGTGTAAAAATTATGGCAACCAAAAATGGCAAAATAAATTTAGAAAATCAATTTGTAAGAGTTTTAAGAGCTCAAATAAATATTTTAAAGTTGAAAAAATATATCCTTCATGTGTAGGATGCATCTTGTCCCACCAGGCATGCCATTATGTGATTTATGAATTTGACTCAAGAGAGGATGGTTAATATGGTGTTAGTTCCAAAATAAAAATAAAGTGAAAGAAACACATTAATATCATAACATCTCTAGGCCTAGACACTAGGGAGATCTTAGTTAACAAAAACAAATAAAAAACACATTGAAAAAGTAAGGAATCAAATACAAGAGTTCCTTCACCTTCCTTGGATGCTCCACATGCTTTTGTAGTAGTGGCTTGGTCAGCGTGTGCTCGTGAAGTCCTTGACAATGGAAGCTTGTCTACCTCCATCTCTCCTTGGCATCTTTGGCTTGTGGCTTAGCTTGGCTTGGAATCAATTTGGCATGGTAACACTAGTTGCTTGAATCTTTTGGAACCAATTTGGCATTATAAATTTTCAGCAAGAAAGCTTAGAAATGATGTTGTGAGGCCTCTTATTTTATTTTTTTTGGATTTGATTAGAATAAAACTCAACCATGCATCTCAAGATTGAGATGTGTGGTTGAGGATTAATTTAATTTTTGGAATTAAGTTTATAATTATCCTCATCATGACATTGGAAGAAGGAGAAATTAAGAGGCATGGAGGGCATCATGAAGGCATTGATAAGGCATGGAGGGAATGAATCCTAATATTTGTGGCATTTATGGCCTAGGGATGTCTTCTCAAGAAATGAGGTCACTTGATAATGCAGATATTCAATATTCATTTCTAAAAATAAGTATTCAACAAGTTTCCATAGAATTCTTGATTAGGTCTTGATTTGGGTTAATTAGCTCTTAAGCATGATTAAGCACATTATGCACAAATTACTCAAATTGATTAGAATGCCTTGTTATTGGTCCTAAATTTGAATGGATTGGAATTAGAAGGCATTGTCAGATGCGTTGGATGAATATTCCCATATAGGATGTCACCAAAAATAAATAACAAAGGCATGAGTCTTGTGCAAGATATTTGATAGGAAAGAGCAGTCCACAACATGTGGGTGCAAAATTGACACTTTGACTCGAAATAAATCGATCAAAGTTAGTTGGCCCATAAATTGCATTGCTCTATTTAGGGATACCCTAGCCAAAATCGGTACTTAAATATGTCAATTTCACATCATTTAGCATGTTTTAGTGTTTTTAGGCCAAATTGTGCATTTTGAGTAAAAATTGGCCAAAATCTTAATTAGAGGTTATCAATGGCTAGTTTTAGGTGTCTATAGGAATCTTATTCTTCTTCTTAAGGGAAGGAAATTAGGTGGATATATCAAACTAAGTTTGTAGTGAATGGAAATATTGATAAGTATAAAGCACATTTAGTGGCCAAAGGTTTTTCCCAAGTGGAAGGCATTGACTATATATAAATCTTTGCACCTATTGCTAAGATGAATTCCATTCAATTGATTCTGGCTATTGGTGCAACTCATGGTTGGGATGTACATCAGATGGATGTGAGGAGCATATTTATTCATGGGGATATTCATAATGAGATATATATAGAGCAAATATAGGGGTTCATTCAAGATTATTCATTGGTGTGCCACTTACAAAAGTCTTTTTATGGTCTAAAACAAGCCCCCAGTGCTTGGTATTCTAAGATAAAAACATTTCTTCTTTTAGTTAGGTTCTCGAGATGTCACTCAGATCTGAATGTATATATTGTATAGTAAGAGAATTCACTATTGTACTTAGTTCTCTATGTTGACCATCTCATTATTACAGGAAGCACAACATCCATTATCAGTAGTGTTAAGATGACACTTCATGATAGGTTTTTTATGATAGACATGGGCCTACTGCACTATTTTATCAAGATTTAGATAGCGTAGTCTTCTTTTGGGATTACATTTTCATAGCCCAAATATGCCATGGACTTGTTAGCTCAATTTGACATGGCTGACTATAGGCCTACACTGACTCCTTTCTTATCAGGTGTTAGACTTGAGGTTCATTATTCTACTCCCTTGGTTGATGCCACATTATATTGCTAGCTTGTAGGTAGCCTCATCTATCTGACTCATACATAGTGTAACATTTCATATGTAGTTGTCATGGTTTCATGCTTTATGCAAACACTACATGATCTTCATTGGAGAGCTTCCAAACACATTTTGAGCTAAATTTAGGGCACTATCAGATACGAGATTCACTATAAAATAGTTACAAGTTTAGACTTGGTGGGATACATAGATTTTGATTAGGTGGTGATTATGATGATTGTAAGTATACTTTTAGTTACAACTTTTACTTAGATCCAACCCCATTTATTGGTAGAGCAAGAAACAACATGCTATTGCTCTTTCATCTATAGAGGCTGAGTATCATGGCACTATTAATGCCATTACTGAGGCTATTTAGCTTCAGTATATTCTTACTAAACTTGACATTCCATTTTAGAAGCCATTAGTCATTTACTATGACAACCAGAGCACTATTCATATCTCAAAGAATCTAGTTCATCATTAGAGAACCGAACACATAGAGATTTACATGAACTTTACCAGGGTGCTAATTTAGGTAAAGATCATTGATCTTCAATATTGTCCTATGGAGAAATAGATTTTAGATATTTTCACCAAACCTTTCATTGAGAGCAAGTATCTTCACTTGCAATCTCTTGTGGGGGTGTGGGACATTAGTTCTTTACGAAACATTACTTCTTCACAAAGTCTCCAAGACCTTCATTTTGAATATTTTTTTATTTTAGGTTTTCTCCTTTCCTCATCTATTTATATAGAGTACCTGATATAGCTACAAATTATTGGGACTTTTATCTACATAGCCCTACCTAAGCTTCAATTACAGGGGGTGTTTGTTCATTTATTTGCTTTATTGTATTTACTTGTATTTATTATTTACATTGGTGCACTAATTACTTATTGTAATTAATTTATTAATAATTTTCATTAGATAGAATAAGCTTGCTTAGTTATTAGTTAACTTGGACACCTCTCTTGTTACAGTGGAGTTCCACTCCACTATTTAGGGTAAGATAGAATAAGATTGATTAACTAGTAGTCAAATTGTGTTGATCATTTGCACAAGTTAGACACCTATCTTGCTAGTGTGGAGTTGTACTCCATTATTCTTGTAGTTAGATATCAATTGAACTACAGATGTTGTGTGAGTTTCTTGATCTTTATTATGCATACCTTGATCTATATAAACAATGGCTATTTATGTATTCTACATTAGATTAATATTAAATTATCATATTAGTTCATCATATTTGAGTTATTTATTCACTTCTATTATTATCTCGGATATACAGTTATTATTTATTACTATTACTATTTTATCTCTTATTTATGATTTCTATTAGATTCATTAGATCCTGTAGATAATTCTAACAATCATAAATTAACTCAAACTTAACTAAGATATCACCAATTTGAACACTAATAAATAAGGGAGGATTATCTGCATGAAGTAGAATCTCATCAAAAATCATAGAAGCTAAAAGAAACTTTAAGGAAAGAAAAGTGTCCATAGTTTCATCAACATTGATAGACATCTCTTCACATTGTTGTAATATACTATCCTCAAATCTAGATAAGGCTACCTTCCATCCTACTAGGGGAGGACGAGGGACATTCATCTCAAATAATAGTTGTAGAATATGGTTTATATGACGTGCAAAAGTCATGATAAGCTCAAGGAATGAAATATGGGATGGGATATTAGTGAGTTCCATGATGGGATCCTACTCATCATAACCCATAATAAGGTTTTTAGATATAGGTGCATAATTATTAAGGAGGCCCTTAGAAGGAGGAGTAGAAGTACATTAGAATTTATGTGGGTAAGAAGAAGAAGGTTTAGAACAAGGTTGCAAATCATGTTGTGATGATGAGCTAGGTGACTCAAGTTGATTTTGAGAAATGGTAGAATAAGTGTTAGTAGAAATTTGAGTATCATTAGTATTAGAAGATGAGGAAGAGTGGCAAAAATAGAAAAATAAGTGTTATCTAAGGGAAAATCAAAAATTGAATCATCAAAAGTAATAAGGTCATCTTACTGCAACTCATTTAAATAAGTTGGAGAAGAATCCTAGATAACACGATATATTCTAGAGGAAGGATAAGTGTAGATAGGCTAGGAATCAATAAAGGCAACCACCCTTCACATATTAGTCGTGTTAACCACATTCTATTCATAAATAGGTTCAAAAAGACTTTATAAGTTATTGGTGGAAGGGTTAGATTTATCTTGATTGTCTTGAATAGGTTGATGATTAGGGAGAAGATATTTATAGATAGCTAAATAGACATTTTTTTGATTTAAGGATTGAGTTTTATCATGTGACTTATAGTCCTTAAAATTAGTTTCATAAGCTTGTTGACACTTTGGAATGATATAATCATGATCAAAATTAGGACCAAGAAGAAATTCTATAGATAAATTATGAAGTTATCTACATGGCTCATGACAATGACCCCAACTAGCATGAAACCAACAAAAATTGTTAGGATCATACCAAGATTTCATAGGATGGGTAGGGTTAAGATCTTGTGGAAGAGGCCTAGGTAGATGCTTAAGCAATTCAACTGAGGATAGAGGTTTATGAGCGTTAATGTTATTTGGTGAAGATAAGTGAGGATTGGTATATTGTTGTCAAGGAGGATCTAGTTCTGATGAAGGGGTAGGAATGACAACTTGAACATTATAAATGGTGTCATAAGGATATATAACACCATCATTGGTAACATTGTGATTTTTATTCTTAAATGAGATATGAGGACCCGTAGAAGGTTGGGGTGGCTTGAATTGATGCATAAAGAAATATTTTCATTTAGCTTGGTCAATAGCCTCCTCCAATGTATGTGGAGAGTGTGTGTGGACCTGATATTGCAGTTTATGAAAAAGGGCATTGGTAAAGATATAGAAAATATTGTCACTAACCATTTTATGTTCACATTTATTTGAAAAAATATTCCACCTTTTAACAAAGGCTTGAGTAGTTTTATTTTCAAGTTGTTTGCAATTTATGAAGTAGGCCAAAGTGTTTTCAAGAAGATCACTAGTTTGAAATTCTTGAACTAAAGCATTCACTAAATCCTTCAAACTAAAAATCGAATAAGTTCTAAGTTGGTTGTACCAATCTAAGGCATCACCTGTGCGAGTTTTGGCTAAGCGTTTGGTAGTGGCAAAGGTGTTTAATTTAACATAATCCTTATAAATATTTCTAATTGTTTTAAGATAAAGGGTGGGATCGGTTGATCCATTATAAGAAATTATAGGTGTGATACCTCCAATATCAATGTTAGCAATTTGAGTAGTGAGAGGTTCATTTTGGAGATGCTTAATGGTTTTGTTGATCAAAGGAGGTTGACGACTGAGATTGCCTTAAGAGTCTCTAAGGGGGAACATTATAGTTATGTGTGCCCCAAGCCATTTGTTGAGGATGAGATTGAATATGAAGAAGGTGGTTTTACATTCTCAGCATTTGATTTGTGTTATGAGCTTGAAAGGTATTTATTTGATTGAGTGTTTGTAACAATATTTGGTGTGTTTGATTAACATATTTAGAAGCATTAAAGTTGGTGTTAGTGGCTTGGGTGCCACTATTGTTTTTAATAGGAGTTTGAGAGGAATTATGAGAATGTGAGGCATTAGTGGAAAATTTTTCTTATGTAGCAAATGACAAACTAGTGAATGGTTGAGAACAAGCACTAGTAGCATGATTACCTTAGGTAGCAAACGATGCACTAGTGGAAGAATTTAGGATAGTGGATCTTATAAGAGGCCCACTAGATGTATAACCTGACATGTTAGTAGATATACTAGGCATGGAGGTGGAAGAAGTTAGATAAGAAGAGGTCATGGTGTGATAAGGGGCCATAATCGAAGGAAGAGGTTGAGAATAAAAAAAAATGGTACCCCCAAATATAGTTGAGAATGTAGGAGTCAGTGAATGAGGTTCTTCAACTTGACCACTAATCATAATATTGTAAATGGTAGAAGGATATTTTCCTTGATGTTGAGGAAATTTAGAGATAAAGAAGAACATTTTGGGGGTATACTCTAATTTGAGTTATTATTATAATGAGAAGAGAGGATTACGTTGTAAAGAGGTATTAGAAGGGGTCCTATAGTTTATTATATGAGTGGAAATATGAACATTACTAACATCTAAGATATGATCCCTAATCTATTTATTGGAGACCTTATGAGGGTTGGTAAGATTCATCATGTCTACTGAATGAAACTCAGTATTGTCATCAAATAGAAAGTCCATGATGAAGGGAAAGAAAGATATATGAGAAAGCAAAGACATAAGAAATGATAAAAATAGTATAGGGTCGACTAGGTTGACCTAGCACAAAAATAGAGTTTGTAAACTATATAGGGTTGACTGGGTTGATCTAGTACAGTGAACAAAGATTGGAAAAAGAGAAAATAAGGTCTAAAAATTATACAATGTTGACAAGGTTGATCCATTACAATGAACAAAGGTTGGAAAAAGGTATAGGGTCGACTGGGTCAACCCAGTACAACTGAGAGGTAAATTAAGAAATTTATGATAAATTTTATGGACTAAAACAAGATAAATTTTGCAAGAAATTTGAAAATAAATAATTGAAGGGAAACAAACAATCAATTGGATTAACACTTTCCAATCCAATTAAAGCACACAACACAAAACCTTGTACCAATGTTGGCTAATGCAAGTTTTTGCAATATAAAATACAATTGAGTAAAGAACAAGAAATTAACTTAGAAATTAAATAGATAATTAATTGTTCAACTTGAATGTTAATTATATTATTAAGATATGATTTTAAATGTCATGGGAAGTTAATTTGTAAGCAAGGAACTAGAATGGTAATCTATCGATGGTTTCAGCTAGTTTGGGATGAAAGGGACTGTAGTGGAAATGATACAGGCTTGGTATTATGGCCTACCCCCTCAATTCACACACAAAAATTATAAGGGTGTCAAGTGCTTACCCAAATATACTGTTAACCATGATCTACACTTAATTAGAGTATCAAGTTGGCTTCCTCTTTGGTGATAAAATCTAAGTAGGTTAGCCTTGGGTAGACAAATGGTAAAATGGTTGTTTAGATTTTGTGATTTGGCCATGTGTGCATAAAATCAAAATAGTGAAACTAAATGATTATTTTAAAAACCACCTAATTAGACCATGTGATCTATTCTAAGCATGCAAGCAACAAGAATATAAAGTGTGAACTAATTACTAACATATAAGGTTAATTCTAATTTTAAAATAAGGTACAATGTTGATATGGTCAATAGTGTAGGCAAAAAATATAAAAAAGGGTCGATAGGGTCAAACCTATACTAAAAAATCAAGGTATAAAAATCAATAGGGTTGATAGAGTTGACCCAATTATCCAGATAACATAGAGCACAAAACTAGGTCTACAGTGTTGATCCAATTGACAGTGTAAGGATAGTTTTTAAAGACTAGAAACTATGAAAGGGAAGACTGTAAAGAAAGAGATAGAGAGATAGAAAGTGGATTAGATATGTAGAGAGTGAATATTATTATTTAAAAACCTTGATATATGCTTTTAAATTTTTCTAACTGAGTTGACTAGGTCGATCAAGCTTTACAATAACTTACTGCTAAGTGCCTAAAATGTACAAGGTTGATTGGTCAACCTAGTATGTTGAACATGATGTTTGAAAAGTATAGGGTCGTCTAGGTTGACCTAGTAGTATGGACTAGATGTTTGGAAAGCTGAAAACCTGTACTAGGTTGATAGGGTCGATTCAATAGCTTGTACCTAAAAACCTATGCACAAAAGTTAGATACTGGGTCGATAGAGTTGATCTAGTATGGTACATATATGATAAAAATAATGATGAAAGAATGAAATAAGATGAAAAATCTTGCAAAGGTTAGTTCATATCAGATTCACTAGAATGTAATATGAAGGTGAAGCTAAAGTGAAGCTAATGCTAATAAAAAAATAGAAATGTGAAGACAATCCAACCAGTGATGGGATAGGATTCACGTTGGTTTCACTAGAATGTATGCAATTAGAAATGCATCATGTATATAAATCAATCTAGGTTTGAAGAAGATAAATCATACCTACACTTTTGATTGAGAATACATTTATTAAGTAGGGCTATGATCAATATAGGGATCTGCTAGATTTGATTAGGGGATCACTTATCACAATACACTATGTTAAGAAGGGTTATAAATCTTGTAGTCTAACACAATCATGACACAACTTGAAAAGAGTCCTAGGTTTAATGTTCACTCTATCCTAATAAACAATAAATTTAATCTAATCTAGTGCACACCAAATCTTGTGGCACAACATTGGGGTTAGAAATATAACAAACTAAACTAAACATGCATAGGAGATATATACTCACGTCAATGTATAGAGAATCCTAATACATGAGAAGAGAAGCACAAATACATTATCTATCTACTGTTACAAAGGAAAAATAAAGTTAGGAATACTTACCTTGAAGACTAACTCGTCGATCCTCAATCTCTCCTTGGGATAAGGTGCTTTGCAAGAGATTGTTGTGGTATGTAAGGATAACAAAGACATATAAGCTCTAGGCTACACAACATATCTATGAATCTAAAATAATTCTCCACAAGACAAGATCCATATCTCCAAAGAAAGTATGTAACCCTAATCTTTATTCCTCAATTAAAATGGTCATTAAGTAGATGCTCATTCATACTTATTCTTATTTGATTCTCTTCTTATAAATGGTTGGAAATGAAATTATATATATAGGTAGATTTTTCCCTAAATCCTTCTGAATATGTCAGTTGTACATGGTCGACCCAATCAATCTTGTATGTTTTTGAGAGATACTTATAGATATAGATGAACCTTGGGCTATAGAAATTGATTATTAGTTCAAGACTACCATCAATTCATTCTTTATTATCTTTGTGCTTCAAGGTTAGACAAGCTTTGATTTCATCAATATTGAGTTCTTGGATGGACCACGAGGGATATTTATAAGAAGAGTGTCAGTCTTGATCCACAAGATATTTGTGGAAAATGGGGTGACTGAAAGTGGTATGTAATTCCTTTAGGGGTCTAAGCACTAAATGATGACATGCAAAAAGATGGGAGATCATGAGGAGATGTGACTTATGATAAAATTTTATCTCAATGGTTGAGGGGAATCAAATAAGATGGAGGGAAAGAAAACAATAGAAAATAAAATAAAGTGATTAGTTTAAAGAGATAAGGAGGGAAGGGGTAAGAAGATATAATTAGAAGTTAATACAAAGGTGAAAAGAGAAGAATAAATAAATTAGATGGAAGAAGAGAAGGGCAATCTAAAAGCCAAGAAATGAATTCAAAGTAAATAAAAAGAAAAAAATAATGTAAAACAATACAAATATAACACATAATGATGCCTCCACTAGTGTAAATCCTTTCATTGAAGATGTGGAAAATATTGGTCTACCCATAATGAATCAATTAACTTAACACTACTAGAAGATACTAAAATATGAGAGAAAAAAATATAATATAAGAGATTATACATTTCACATTATAAGTAGGGATGAATGATATGTGTAAGGGGATACATGATTTATCTACATTATTAGGAGCTCCAGAATTATTCAGATCCATGAGAGCATAAGCCCAATCGAAAGAGACAAGTACTACCCATAATGGATGAGGCATATAAGGAAGAAGAGATATAGACAATATATCCATTTTAGGGAGTAATGTAGAAGATTATGTATTAAGATAATAATAATAAAAAATATAAGCATCAGTAGAATAAAATACAAGAATTAGAAACTCAATTACAATAGAATAATGGAAGGCTATGGATGAAAATAAAGAAGATATAATAGAAAATGAATAGCGGTAGAAGAAACCACTAAAGATAGTAACATAGTAAATATAAGGAGTAGAGGTTAGTGTGGAAGATATCCTTGAGGAAGTAAATGCATAAGATAATGAATATGATAATTTGGGAGGAGAAGGATTAGTTAATGAAATTAATATAAAATAAGAAAATGTAGAGATAAGAGATAATGAAGAAGAGATATAGGAAGATAACCTTGAGGAAGTAAATAAAGAAGATAATGAACATGATAATATAGGAGGAGAAGGATCAGTTAGTGAAATTAATATAAATAAGAAAATGTAGAGATAAGAGATAATGAAGAAGAGATATGAAATGATGCATCATTTCCATACTCTAATCGAAAGAGACCATGTGAGGAGGAGATGAACCCATTAGAATAACTACCATCCCCTATGTCACACCACATCAGGAGAGGAATCCCATTTCATACATAAGAGAAGATATATATATATATATATATAAGAATAAGTACTGTTAATAGTTTGGCATCCTAGGACAAACATCAACCCCTACAATCAAAACATTTTCATGAAAACCCCTCCAAGCTTGTACATGGTCATCTAGAGGTTGTCATGGTCTTTTGAATGCCTCTTAAAAGTCTTTTAGCATTGTTTAAGGTTTCATGTATGTATTGGAACTTGCTTGAGATTCCTCATGCCATAACATGTATGGAGTAATTAGGTGATGTGTTAAGTTATCATGATAGTCCCTGAATGAGTGGAAGAGTGTAAAAGTGATTTTTTAGGTCTAGATAATGGCTTAAAAATTGTTTGATAAAGTTAAGGTTCTTTAACAGAGATTAAGGTAATTTTAAGAGTTTAAGGTTGCCAGTTTTCATGGTATTTAGGCCTATTTTATCCATTTCTTGAGAAGGGACCTTTGTCAGCATGATATAAGGGTGTCTAAGCCTCATTTGATTCATATCATGAGGTCTAAGAATGTATCTAAGGTTGTATTTAGTGGTATGCTTATTCAAACATGTTTCAAGCTTTAATAAACCCCTAAGGTCATCAAATGATTGTCAAACATGTTATATGAGCTAAGTTTCATGTTGTAAATCTCTATGAAAGGATACATTTTGTATGTCACATTCTATTAAGGGGTCCTAAAAGGTTTCATTTCCATCTTATTCTCATGAAAAGGTGTTCATATACAAAAATTGTCTCTTTTTAGAAGCTAAACCCATCTTTTATTCACCAAATTGGCTCCACATAATGAAAATATGACTTATCAACTTCCACAACCATACCATATTATTTTATATGTTGTTTGAACTCTACTTTCCCTCCTCTCATCCTCCAATGGTCTTTCAAGGATCTAAAACCATGAAAAATGTGAAAAAGGAGGGGTTTTGTAGAGTTTCAATCTTGTACAAACATGTTAGAGTCAGGACATGTTAGAAATATTTAGATGAGAATCAATGCAGGCATAAAATAAGGATATATATGAGTTTCAAATTCAAATAGGCAAAAAACCAACCTCTTCCTTCCATCATCCTCTTTGGTAGCCTAGAAAAGCTTTTAGGTTTTTGATCAGTCCATACAAGAGAGAGAATATGGTGAGATAATATTTTGGGAAGAGGAAGGGGGTATCATGACGTATCCTTTATGGTAATTAGTTTGTATAATAATATCCCTTTATTTATTAACAATGGTTAAGAATTTGGGTAGTTAAGGTTGTCTTATTCCTTTGTGTAGGGGTCAACTTTACATTAGTTTTAGTGCATTCTTGAAATGGTTTTGTGAATTAGTGATAGATTGTGTTTTATAGGGGTTTGTGAAGTCCTTCCACCTTGATATTAACCAATATGTTGCATGTGTGAGACCGTTCTAGAGAAAAATTTTCATGATATTCTAAGTTGTAGGTTTATGCATATAACAATGATCCTCCAAATGAGTTAGCACCTGGGAAACGAGAAAATATTTGTCATAAGAAATATTTAAAGGCCTTAAAAAATTAAATTTATCTATATGAGTCTTATTAAATAAAAAATGAACATCTAAACACCATAAACACTTCACATGCTCTTCATCCATGAAGTGACCTTACGAGTTGCAGGTCTATGTAAAAGAATGTGTCATCCTTTTGTGTAAGGAAGGTGTGATAAAGATGATTTATAGGGAATGTAATTTAGTTTCAAGGTCTATGAAAAAGTTTGAAAGCCTTCATAGTATCATAAGATCCAAACCAGAGACCTAAGACCTCTATGGAAACCTACAACTAGCTATGCTTCTCAATCCTTCAAGGTTGCAGACAAGGAAAAGGCTTTTTGGTCTTTATACAAGTTTAGGATGTAGAGGGAACACTAAAATCACTTAGGAGGCATGTAAAAGTCATGAGGGGTATATATATCATGAATAAGCATGTAGGATTATAGGAAGAGGAGATAAGCTCAGTCAAGTTCCTATTGCACACACAAGGCTTTGTTGTCAAATTCAAGATAATCCAATAGAGTAATGAAGTTAAGGGGATACAAAGGAGTGAATAAAAACATTTAATAAATTGAGTAAGTAACCTCAGATGTTTTGATCAAGAGAACCCCACTTTTAATTCACATATAATCACAATAGGCCTAAAATTGAGTACCTACAGGCTTGACTGTGGATGAGGAGTAGGTTGGACAAATGAGCCATTTTGGGTGTGTCTTCAAATGTATGAAGTGAGATATGGATAAAAAATCCATGGAAAGGTTGTTGAGTATTTATATGTGGGGGATAATATATTCAAATAGAATAATCTAATCCTTCAAATGGGCTTACATAATTAAAGATGCAAGACTGCCACCTATAGGTAAGATCTTCACTAAGAAGGTGAAAATGTCAAGAACCCTACATGGTAGTGAGGTTAAATATAGGTAAGGAGGTATTATAATTTATTTTCAAAGTCTCTTAGTCTACTTGGGATGATATGATCCTCTAAATCAACAAGGGCCTTGATAGGTTATTAGGCCTAAATTAACATGTACAGGCTTGTGCATAAAAGTTGAAGGCATATACAGGTTTGGAGGTATGGGAACATCATAAAGGAAATTAAGGAAGACATAATAAAGATTTTAAATAATATATGAGTCTAAATTTGAGGAAATAAGGCATAACTAAGCCATTAGGGATATACAGGCCTAGTTACTCATAAACCTTAGGCAACATGTGAGAAGTATACAAAGAATAAAGTTGAAAGGGACCCAGATCAAAGAGTGTTGTTAGGATATGAAAGAATATTACATGAAAGTTTAAAAATCCATCAACATAATAAATAAGGAGAAAAGATATTATCCAGGGTCTTTAATACCAATTGTCTAGCACTCAAACTAAGAAGTGACAGTTAGGTAGACCTAAGAGAGAGAGAGAGACTAGGGTGGTGGTTAGGGAAATTGGAGACAAACACAAAAGGTTAATAATATATGGAGAAGGGAATGATATGGTGAAATTGAACTCACCAACCCACCTATAGGTGGCTCAAACCCAATTTAGGCCTGCAAGGCCTAAAGCCATCTTTAGGCCTCAAGACTCCACCTCCATCTTGGTGACATAGACAAACCCCCCAAGCATATTTAAAGTCATGAGAAGGTTTATGATGTTGATGAAGGTCCTGAAGGGGGTGTTTTGGGTTTTTATTCTTACTAATATTTCTAGTGCTAAAGTGTAGCTGAAATGATCTAGTGTATTAGCCCTTATGTAAGATTGGGGTCTTGCATGCTCATCCAAAGCATGTAGATAGAGACCAATTCCAATGGGTTATGTTGCATAGTAACATATCAGTCATAATATTTAGGTTAAGAATTATAATTGATTATTAGTTAC
This sequence comes from Torreya grandis, assembly GCA_037957365.1. Classification (NCBI taxonomy): domain Eukaryota; kingdom Viridiplantae; phylum Streptophyta; class Pinopsida; order Cupressales; family Taxaceae; genus Torreya; species Torreya grandis. The sequence continues at coordinate 1,871,150 of JARHVA010000847.1, read as the reverse complement.
ATATAAAATAGATACACCACTTTGATCGTAGTATCATTATGCTCAACAACCATAATTATGCAAAGGAATGCCATGAAGATTAGAAATGTTACTCAGAAAAAGTAAATATTTGCATCAACCTAACATTAAGTTTGAACCATAAGTACTTCTCCAATGACAACACTAAGCCTTAACCAAGCCACCCATACTCATATGTGCATAACTATGAATAAATAAAACTTTAAACAACAAAACTAATTGAAATATTATAAATTCTATATTATGCTATAGAAATTTAATATCCAAAATCCATCACACATAATACTTTCATACAAGGGTATTTATGCTTATTTATCCCTAACCAAGTAGTTTACAACATAAATGACATGAGTAAGTGGCCAATAAACTCTCTATGAATTGAGTTTTGTGATGGTATATTAACTAGTGTATCATAAATATTTGAGCCTTTGCACCCCCTATATACTTGTTCTATGCTATATCCTTCCTACCATGTGTCTACCTCCTTGCAGGCCAGTGCAAAAATCCCAATGGATAAGGTCTGGGTGACCCTTGAGAATTGTTTCTTAATCATCTCCCACTTCCCATGCACTAATCAAGTCTTTCACTACTATTTCAAGTCCTATGCCTTCAAGTTCTCATAGTTCATTGTCATTTTGGACTGGGTCCTCTCACACTGGTGCCTCTATGCCCTTATCCTTTTGCACCCCACTGGTTCCATGCCATAGTATTTTTGTGTCAATTTAGTTCTATAACATAGTATTTATATCCTATATTCCTTCCACACCATACTATTTTCACACCAAAATATCAAAAAACTTAGCCAAAATTTGGGGTCCAACAAGGTGTTTGGAATAGAGGAATATAAGGAAATAGTCAAATTTAGTCGTAACACCCTTCTCAAATTCCACTGCCCTAAGCTACCATGTCAAGCTGCTAGCTCAAGTACTCATATCTCACATGGCATGATGACTCAATATCAATGATATTAAGGGGATTTGGGGACCCCTAGACACTCACCATTCATGGAGGAAAGAGTTTTAGTAAGGATCCCATATTTATTAATAAACTTAAACATTGTAACCTACATAAAATGACTAACAAAGAACTCAAAGGACACAAACTTTACCTTGGTACTCAACATACAATCTGCATGGGACCAGGAGTAATTTAGGGGTTTTATAGGGGTCTATAGGCTCAATATCCATGGCCATAAGTTTTGGATTTGAGGTCTATAATTTATGAACCATTATTAAGATGGTAGGCCACTAAAACCTTGTATAAACCCTACTATAGACCCAATGGGAGAGAACCTAAAGAATTTTCACTCAAATGACTTGAATGGGTCATGGAAACACCTAAATAAAATGATGCATTCCAAGGAGGTCCCATCTATGGCACTGGTATGCACAGACCAGGTAGTGTGTGGGTAATTCCACCCTCTTAAGCCACAAATTTATCACATTTATCCTTATAAAGTCTTATTAAAGTCTACACCAAATGACTAGTCTGCAAGTGCTAGTAAAAGATGACCTAGTCACTTAGATGGGAAAAGTTGTAGGTGTATACTATTGGGAAATATCATATTATGATGTAACATGTTCATTATGATTTAAGTCATGCTCATTCACATATTATAAATGTTATGTTCAGGTTTCATGTCCAAATAATCAACAAGCACTAGTTACTAGGCCTTGTTGCCTAGTAGGCTCACTTAAACAACTAAAGAAGATGCTTTTGGGCATAGAGGGGATACGAGATGAGTAATTATAGGTCATAAAATTCATGAAATATCCTCATAAATGTGAGAAAGCACACTTATCATGGCCATTATGGAGTATTGCGGTAATTTTTTGAGCCTAATCAACATGCAAGAAGGAGGTGGGCTACTTAATGACCATAAAGACCAACTAGACCATGTTGCCACCTTTGTAACTACCAAGGAAGGGATTACTTGACCAAATTGGATTACACATGCTATTAATGGGGTCAACCAAGGCTGAATTATCCTCCACCACTCCACTTCAACATCCAAAAGCTCATTAAAGATACCAATCAACCTAGGTAACACATAGAGAAGGAATAGAGGGCTACTTGTAACTACTAGTTAATTAAATGGTGACCATTTTGAATTCTTCATGATATTTCTATGCCTTATTATCTACCCCTTGTTAATTTTCCTATAAATGGAGGCTCTTAGGTCATGGTATTCATCCCTTAACTAGGTATGATGAAACTCTACCCAAATTGTATCTTGTAATCCTTGTCAATCCATAAATAAGGATTATTTGAATATTTATTTGCTAGCATTGTGTGCTATGTGTTTTTTGATTTGAATAAGTGTGAAGTTTAAATCTCATTTTGAGGTCCTTACCCTCACCTAGTTGCTAGGATGCTATTCTATGTAGGTCATGTAATGTGCCAAGTGTTGGTGATTGTTTTGAAGAGTAATTTAGTTGATAGTGTCTTAAACAGGCCTATTATCCATTACCTTTAAGTTGAAGACATCCATCATAGCATTCACATGAAATAATTATGTTTAAGAGCTCATTAGAAAGATTTTTTTAGTCATTAGTCTTTATTTAGTTCAAAAAGTCTTGATTAAGGATCAATTAGAGTGGATAAGTAATTATTGGTGCATCACCTCATTAGGTTAGGTTTCTTTCATACATTTATCTATCTCTTTTCACCCCAAAAAATTAGTAGGTCTTAGGAATTAAGATCAAATTGATGCACGAAGGGCCCATAAACTAGAAGTTTAGTCCTCCTATAGGTCACCCACAACCTTTAGAATAATTCCATGTTACCCAAAACTTGGAGAGAACTGAATCATCTTCTCCTAAGGGTGTAGTTTGGAGAGTCAACAAGTAGTGGACATATGTAATATAGTTAATGAATATATCAAGGAGATAAAAGAGTTTGTAGAGAACTAAGAAGAGGATTTGCATAGAAAATAATTTCATGGAGAATTGAAGAGGGTTAAATGAATAAAGGGTATTTTAAAAATAAAAATATACTATACAAACAAGTTACAACACTAGATATAGCTGAAGAAGTTCAAGCAATTTGAATAGTAGGACATCAAGTAGTAAATAAACTACTTTTAGAATGGAACAAAATAGGATAAAATGGTAATGTTTTAGATAAAATTTACTTATTTTCTTAATAAGAAAGATAAAAGGAACTCAAGAAGGGTATGGTAGAAAAACTTGATATGTTGTGTGCATGTTTGATTTGGATGGTTGTAGATAATCCTCTTTGGATTGGGAGGAATGACCTGCAAATAAGAAATCACTTAGAGAAATGGTTTGATTAGCTATATAGTAGGGTGAATTTCTTAGCAAACTAGATCCAAGAAGCACAAGATTCCTTGGAGGCTATCAATCGACACTTTTAAACAATCAAGTTTTGAAAGATAAACTATGTGCATAAATAATAGAAGATACTAAAATTAAGTACAATAAGTGCTTGCTAAAAGAATAGACAAAATTGACTAATTATAGCATTAAGCGGGTCAATATTAGTACTAAATAGGTTGGGTGTGGTTAAAAAAATGGGATAGGGTTTTGTGATCTGGTAGAGGGTCTAAAAATTAGATTTAGTTGAGGTCTGGTGCGTGAAAAGAGCTTGCTATTATTTCTTCAAATAGTGATCATTGATGATTAGGGCAACTATTTATGATTAGGGTAACCATCAATGGTTGGGTTAACCGTTGGTGATTAAGACAAACTATCAGTGGTCAGGATGATTATTAATGATTATTATGGGTTGGGCCTAGGTTAAGAAAATGCTATTTAGATGAGGTTATAGAATGGAATTATAAGAGATGGGTTTGGGTTAGGTTGATTATGAATTAGAAATAAAGTAACTGAATGATTGAAAATAGATACTTAACATACTATTTTTTGATATGATGAACGGTTGAGGTGATGGAGCCCAAAACAATTTTGGTAGAGTAATAGTATCTATATGTTGGCCAATGGATGGTAGTACTTCATATCTCTATCATACTTGATGGTTTTCTGGATCACTAGAAAAAAACCTACAAAAGGAAGTTTGATATAAGGGGCTTTGGCTATGGATATTGATCACTTGATTATAGATCATTATTCACCCTCTCCTCCTCTCTCTTTATAGGAAGGAAGAAGAGGTGAAATAATACATTAACAAGAGGTATATCTTTCTATCTAATTTTAGCTCTCACATGTATGGGTTCACATACAAATTATATAGTCTAATTATAAATAATCAAGTTGGAGTGATGTGGTAGTTTAGTGGTTTAGGCAGTGAAAACCTAACTATTGGTAGTTAGGCCTAACTGTAGATGGTTAGGGTGACCATCAGTGGTCAAAGGTCTAAGGCTAAAGTTGGTAAAGAGTCTAGTGGGCCAATTTAGCTAGTCAACTAACTAACTCAGGGTTATGGTCAAATGGTTAGGGGATGGTCCCTAGGAAGTCCTAAAGTGGTCTAGCGATATTTTGACATATAAAACCATTGTGTATAGTTTTATAGTGTCTACATTTTATGCCTTTTTGTTATGAAATTTTTATCAAAAAATGACAAAATAAAAATGAATTGTGGGTCAAAGGTTAGGTTTCCCCAAACATGAGAGAAGGTGTTCCCCCTCAAACCAAGATTCGATGGGGTGAAACATAATCAGGTGCTAGTTTGATAAGTGGTTAAGGTAGTGGTTGATAGGTTGGGCGATAAAGTGAAAACACACACATAAAGTATGACTAAATGCGATAACCAAGATCATGCATTGACTAGAAGGACAAGTGACAAGTGGACCACATGATCATATACGATGGTTGGGCTATACTCATAAAATCAAGTCTCCTAAACAAGGTTGATACTAGAATGATAAGTGACAAGTGGACCACATGACCATATGTGATGGTTGAGAACACTTGTAAATGCAAGTCTCCTAGTTAAAGTTAATATTATCATGGGTATCCAAGGTAGGAAGTGCTCCTATGAAAACACAAATTGGTTGGGTGTACACAAGGTAACACAAGTTCAAAAAACTTTTGAACTTGGAAAGTAGTTAGTGTGATCAAAAGGACCAAGGTAAGGTCATCACAAAAAATGTGAGACTCAGGCCAAAATGGCCAGTGGTGAGGTAACATGGCCAGAGGTAAGTTTGGTAGAGGAGGTGATCTCTGATGGTTAGATTGGTTTAGAATTAGTGAAAAAGTGTATTTAAAAAGTGGGGAGAACCCTAATAATCTGATCATCGATGGTTAGGGTGGACCCTAAAGGTCAACTGTCAACAATCACCTTGACTATCAATGGTCAGACATCATCCCTAAAAGGGTAGAGATAAAATAGTTGTGTGGGGTCACATTTGATCATTTGATCAAGTTAACATTTGGTGAGAGGATTTGGCATTTTTTTCAAAAAGAGCTCATGGAGGGTGGTTAAGTGGTTAGGTTGACTGAGTGGACTAGAGGTTGACTAATGAGGATATAGTAGAGGTTAGAAAGCTATGGGTCCCAAAGTTCCTCTTTGATGATGGTTGAGGAATGAGGTAGGGGGTATTTTGAATTTGTAGTTTAGTTGCAAATGTGTTTATTGATTTGGTAGTTTAGATCCAAATGTGTTGGTTGTTTTATTGTTGGGTAGGGTTGACCTAGGTTTTAGGGTTTTGTATAGGTTATGGTTAAATTTGTAGGTGATTTGGAAAAGTGGTCAGGGTAGAGTAGTTAAGGTAGGGTAAAGGATAGATATTTGTAGAAATTTATAGGTATAGGTGGTGTTTGGGTGGCTTAATTGGGGGGTAAGTGTTTTTTGGTCCATTGGTGGTCATACATAGTGACCATTAGTAGTCATTACTAACCATCGATAATTGATAAATGACCATCATAGGTTGGTCACCTGACCATCAGTGGTCACCATGATTGTTGATGATCAAAAAGAGGTGGAAACATTTTTTAAAAGTGTTGAATGTTTTGATGAAGTTTAGAGTTTAGGATACAAATTAGTTTAGAGTGTTTGGTTAAAAGTGATGTCAAGGGTAATGTTTATGTTTGATAGGTAGTAGTTAAAGGTGAATGGAGAATGTTAAGGTCAAGTGTAACATTTGTGGTTAATAGGTAATAATTTAAGGTTAGATGTTAAGGTAGTAGTTATGTTTTATGGTGAAGGGTAATGGGTAAATGGTATAGTTCATAAGCAAAGTGTGGAAGTTTACTAAGGTTTATTGCTATCAAATTGTGTAGGCATGAGAACAGATCCAGATGTGAGATCAGGTGCCTTAGATCTTCATTGAGATTTATTGAGGGATGACTATAGATAATTTAGCTCACATGGAGGAGGTGGGGCTTGGTGTGATGTTGCATTACTAATATGTGTTATAGGACACAGTGATGATCATGGTGCTCATCAAAAGATGGGATCCCACCATGAACACCTTTCAACTACCTATAGGTGAGATGACCAACTTACTTGAGGATATCCATAGGATTACATAACTACCCATATAGGGTGAGCTAATTTATCATATTGAGAGGGAGGAGAGAGAGTGAGATAAAGCTCATTACTTTTGACAAGGTACAATGATAGTTCAATCTGGTGTAAGGTATTTTGGGTACATTCTCAAGATATAGGTAGGAGGATGCAAAGCTACTAATTATTAAGCCATAACCAGTTTAGATTTTCATTAATTATGAGGAACTAGTAGCTAGGACTAAGATAGATGATGCAATTTTATTAGATGGGTACCCTACGTGATACCAAGCACTATATACGGTGGCTGATTTATGGGGTGATGATGGTGGTTGACAAGCTATGGATATCGATCTAACTGATAGATGTGGACCTCAATAAGTGTAGGTATAGGGAGTTGTTCCAGATATATAAGAAATGACCATGTAGAGGGATAAATCATGAGGAGCATTAGCTATGACATAGGTTTCCATGGTAGCACTATAGGGTTAGTTGGTAGCGACACAGGGTCACATGGATATAATTACATATGAGAGGGGCCAGGCTAGAGCTATGTTGGCCTTGGTTACCCAGGAGAGAGATTCCCTAAGACATGTTGGAGGAGGCGCTGTAACACCTACGAGACCATAAGACACTATTCCCATGACATGGTATATATCCATAATGGAGGATCTCCATTATTGTGAGGTGATAGTCTTTAGGCACTATCCAGATGAGCCCTAATTGGGTGTGTATATGGTAGGTATGGTAGGTGGTGCTAGCATGATAATACCAAGTTAGTGGGATGCTTCTACATATGATCAAGTATGTACCTTGAGGGGATAGGCACTAGGAGGTAGTGGTGCTCCAAGAGATAGTGGGGCCCCAAAGGCATAGTCTAATATGAGACAATATACTTATTATGTATATGATTTTTGATACCAGCCTATGAGCAGAAGCAACAAGATGTATATTTATTTTTAGAGATAAATGTATATTTTTGTATACATGATGATGTTTATGGTTGATTATAGACTCATAATTTATAGATATGATCTTTGTCTATTGCTTATGGTTCATGGTTGTGATGCTCATGTTGATTATTGATGATGTGATTATTGATTAAGGTTATGCTCATGGATGCTAATACAGACTCACCTATCTAAGCATGTGATGAGATTGATTTTTGTTTATGTTCATGATGATACTGATATGATGGTCATAGTTGGTACATTTGATATGATAATCATTTTTATGATGAATGGACAATGCTATAATGTTGATCACATAGATTATTGTTTATGATTTGTTGTTATCGTTTATGATGATGATGTTGTTTATGGATGATTAGGATGAGGTTTTTGATAGTTATGACTATTGTTATTAATGGTGTTTGTGGATGGTTTTTGCTATCATGTGGACATGTTGATATTGTTGTGGTGAAAGTGGTTTATTTATTTAATGAGTATATGTGTTCTCATTTAGATTTAGACATGTGTTGAATGTGGTTTATTGCGTTATTATTTATAGATGTTATGATGTTGATGGTAATGTGTATGCTAATGATGTTTGTTTTGTTCATGATATAATGATTATGTTGTGATGTTGATAGTATGATTTTGTTATGGATTTTGATGATGATATTATGATTATGGTCCTTTTATTTAAAGTGAAGCACATAAATTAAGTTAAATAAAAACACTAGAGGTGAGAAAGATAATCAAGAGACAAACATCTAAGTGCATATATCAACCATATGAGAGATTAAGAAGAGGGTATAATGTTTTTTCTTTGGCAAGGACTAAAACAAAACTGAAGTTAGATTGGATTAAGGAACAAAATCCCTTCAAATTATTTGCAATAGAATTTGTTGGTTAAAAAGGTGTCTTGATCACATAATGTCAAGTAAGCTCAAAATCTCTTGCTTATTATGTATAAAGGGGAGATGGATGAAAATAGAAACTTCTTGTGAGACTAACATGCCTCTTCAAAAAGTTACCTAAGATTTAGTATAAATAAGTCTATGTTAAAAACTATTTATATTGATCAACACAGGAAGTTTACTGATGAGAGCCGATTATGGCTTTCAAAATTATTATGCTTATGAGAGTATTACAGCTTTCAAAATTCTTTTGATTTTTTCAATGCTTGATAATGGGTCTTTTGATTATTTTGTTATTGCTTAGGAGGGTTGGGGAAGTTGATCAATGCATGAAGCTTCCAATAAATTACTATGATTTGATTAATGCCTTACTCAAACATCCATCAAGGGACTGGTCTAAGCTTATGTGCTTTGTTTAATGCTTTTGATAGTTGTCCTTCAAGGGAGTAGTCTACCTTATTTTTAAAAATTTTGATATATTTTTTGGTAGCTATCCTTCAAGGGAGTAGTCTATGAATGCTAAGAAGTGACCCATGAATATTTTTTGTTATGACTTTGCTTTTGATCTTACTTGACATAGACTTTCTTATATAGGCTGAAAGGTTCTCTTTGTATGAAGGCAAAGATAAAAGCACAAGAATATTGATTAGGTTTATCCTAAGAAAGGGGTGTAAAGTACCATGAGAATCATGTCATGGATAGAGTCATGGTACCCATTATTCAAGATTAGGCTATGATCATGACATGTATTCACATGATTAAATTTTAATCGATTGCCCCTAAAATAAAGAGATGAATGTGGTTTGAAAGCAAAGGATGAGCTTAAGTTAGACAAAAGGTGAATTTGATACCTTTTAACAAAAGAAATGATGTAGATGTAAAGCATTGAGGGGATTAGGTTTAGGGTTTCCCTCAAGAGAGGATAACCAGTAAGTTCCTGATCCATACTTGTGCATTATGAAATAAGGTTCAAGCCAGTTGAAAGCAAATTTGTGCTACTTAATTTTATCCATATTGGTGACATGTTGTTTTTAATTTAGGATGAGGTATCTGATATTGAATTCTTACATTTTAAGGTGTTTATTATAATCTCATTTGATGCATTTTTGATATACATAAAGGTGAGTAAGAGTGGCTAAACTGTGCTCATCAAGTAACTCACACTGGGCTAAATGTTCTTGATGATAATCATCCTCAAAGACAAGATCTTTCATGGATATGAAAAGAGAAGGAATTTAGACTTCAAGAGGCAAGACAACCTCTACTCTAAAAACTAGAGAGAAAGGGGTAGCATTCATAGGGGTTTGAATGCTAGTACGATATGCACACAAGGCAAAGGGGATATGTAAGTGCCAATCTCAACTAGATGCATTAACCATTTTAGTTATCATGCTATTGAAAGTTTTATTAGAGGATTCCACTTACCCATTTACTTGGGGATGATAGGGTGAAGATAAACTTAACTTGATGTCAAATCCATCATAAAGACCTTGGACTTGTTTGTTTTTGAAAGATTTGCCATTGTCAATGATGATTTTGTGAGGAACACCAAAATGATAGATGAGTGATGATTGATAAGGTCAAAAATATTTTTTAATTTAGTCGAGACCAGAGGAATGACCTATACTCATTTTAAAAAATATTCAATCACATTTTATGATAAAATGATGTCACTAGGAAAAATGGGGGTTAATTTCACCAATGAGGTCTAAACCCCATTGTGAAAAGGGTCATAAATCTATGGAGACACAAAGACTATGGATAGGTGCATGATGTAGATTGGCATGTTTTTAGCACTTAACACACTTTTTCACATAATCACTTTAGTTTTAATTAAGGGTAGGCCAATAATACCCAAGGTGAAGGATGCATTTAGCCATGATGAGGCCACTAAAGTGGCCCCCACATATCCTATCATGCATTTCCATAATATAATGAGAGGCTTCATGATTGCATAGGCAACAGAAGAGGAGACCATTGAAGTTTCATTTATAAAGAATTCCTCACAAAATGGTATAATGTGAGGTAGTCTAGATAAATGTTCTTCAAGCATTCTTGGAAAGACTAGAAGGAATGATGGCTAGGTTAAGATAGTCAAAGGTTCATTGATACCAGAGGTCAAGTTGAGTCCTCTCCACATTAAAGATGGTGGGAGAGTCTGATTTGACATAAGAGGGATATGTAAGTCTATGGATGATGATATATAACTTAGAATCAAAGGGTGAAAATGGGATCTATAAGGTGAGGGAAGCCATGGTGTCAACTAACTTATTTGTAGATTATGGGGTGGTTTGGATACAATATTGTTTAAATTATGCTAAGAGTTCATCAACTAGTTGTTTGTACTATTGAAAAACATCATTTTTACATTGATAAGAGTCATTAATTTGACTGACCATAATTTGAGAGTCACCAAAGATGTTTATCATTTTAACTCTCAAGGTTAATACAGTTTGAAGGCTTATGACTAGGGCTTCATACTCAACCATGTTGTTGGTACATTTTAAATCTAACTTGAAGGATAAAGGAAGAGGTTCACCATGAAGGGGGATAAGGAGAATGTTAGATCCCCCACCACATTGACACTTTGATCTGTCAAAGAACATAATCACTTGATAGGTGAAGTCTGCCTAAGAGAAGGTCATGATGGACTCATCAAGAAACTCAAGAGGAGGAAGTTGATTATCTACTAATGGTGCATCAACCAATTAGTTGATAATAACTTTCCATTTAATTTAATTCTACTCAATAAAATCAAGGTAAAACTCAACTAAAAACATGAGCCACTTGGCCATACATTGGTTTTTGTATGGCTTGGAGTGCATATACTTGAGTGGGTCAATATTTGTTATGACATAGGTCTTATGGTTAAGAAGGTAGTGGAAAAATTTGGTGGCCATGAAGACTAAAGCTAAGCAAAGTTTATTGATATGGGTGTATCAAGTATTATACTTTAACAGTGTGTGACTAATGTAGTAGATGACTTGCTCTTTGTGTTGTTCATCCTAATGAGTGAGCATTGCCCATAAGGAGTGGTCAGTGGCAGAGATATGAAGGTATAAAGGTTGATCATTCTTTGGAGGAATGACGATAGGTGGAGACAAAAGGTAGTGTTTAAATTAATTAAAGGCCTTTTGATAGTCATTTTTCCACTTAAAAGATACTTCCTTCTTTAGAAGGTGGTGGAAGGGTTGGCATCAGTCTGAGAGTTGAGAGATAAAGTGATGAATGGATTGGAGCTTCCTCTATAAACTTGAAGTCACTTGAGGTGGGTAGGAGGTGGCGTGTTGAGGATTGCTTTGATTTTGGCTAGATTGAATTTAATTCCTGGAAGGGATATGATAAATGTAAGGAGTTTTTCTAATAAGACCCTAAAAATGCACTTCTTGGGGTTGAGGTAGACATGGTAATGAATAAGTCACTCAAAGATAATCTGAGAATGGCCAGATGATATTTAGATTTCCCAAGAAGGTCATCGACATAGTCTTCAATGATTTAATGTATTAGGTCATAGAAGATGTAGGTCATGGAATGTTAGTAGGTTACAACAACATTCTTTATGACAAAAGGCATGGCCCTATAATAGAAGGTCCCCCATGGGGTGATGAAGGTAGTTTTGTGTTGATTTTTAACGACAATTAGGATATGATCATATCTCAAGAATCCATCTATGAGAGATAACATCTTATGGTTGGATATAAGATCAACTAGTTGGTCAATGCTTGGTAGAAGAAAGTCATCTTTTGAAAAAGCAAGTTGAGGTCATAAAAGTCCACACAAATGCATAGTCCCTTTGTGGCTTTGGTGATAGGTATGACATTTGAGACCCGTTAGAGATAGTCAATGGGTTGAATAAAATTGATAAATAGGAGATGTTGAAGCTCTTCTTTGATGAGAAGGGCTATGTAAGGATGAATTCATCAAATTTTATACCTAACATGCTTGGCATCATGATTGGTGACTATGTTGTGAGTAGTGATGAAGGGTTCAATTCCTAGTATGTCATTGTAAAACCAAAAAAATGTTATGTTACAGTCTTGTAGGAAGGAGGGGAAATCTTAGAGCTCCTTAAAATTCAATGATTGGCTAATTTTGACAATGCAAGGGTTATTCAGAGTTCCCAAGTTAATTTCCATAGTGGATTGATTCAACATGATCAAAGTCTTAAGAGTTAGGGATTTATGGATAGAGGAATATTGGGCACTGAGATAGGTGAGAATATAATCATCATCTTGACATTGAATGGTATTAATGGTAGGAGAATCATTTCCTATCATATTAATATGGGTTAGAGGGATGGTCATGGTCACCCCATCCTTTTGATAAGTCAAGGGTCTAAGGTTGATCATGTTGATGAAAATAAAAAGTTAGGGGGGAAGATATTAAAATATTTGGTTATCAATTGTAAAGTGGATGGTGAGGATGGGATTTAATCATCAATGATGATAATGGGAGGTGGGTTGGTTTGTTGTTTAGGTGGTATGAAATTGAGGCCATGATTTTCATGTGGTTTTTGGGTTTTGATTGCAAGCAACTCATGTGGCCCATGTTCATACCAACCTAGGCCAAATCCCTTTCAAGTACACTTGTAGAGGTATGTTTTGGAAAATTATGGTTTATCTAGATAAGAGAAGCTAGAGGTGAATGGTCAAGGTGAAAAGGAGGTGGAAATAGTGCTCAGGGGTTTATCAAGATCCCCATAGATGAAATTGGTTTGACAAGATTGATAGTTTGAAAGGAATAATGATGCCAATATTGGGGTCATAACTGGGTTGGTGGTCAAGTTTCCCATACTCTTAAGGAGTAAGAAAAGTGTCAAGGGTGAGAAGGTGATACTCCCCCAACAAAATATGTTGGAATTTGATTCTAAAGAGTTTATTATGGGGATTTAGATGCAAGGGATGAAATAGCTAGTGGATGATTGGTCGGTAGAAGAATATGGGGTTTCATCCATCACTGGTGAAGGTTTGTTAGGTGGAGGAAAGAGAAAATTATTGGGTCAAGGTCAAGTTGCATGATGTGAAAGGGTTTAAGTCAAATTTTATGGTAACAAATTGACCATCATATTCAAATTTGACACATTGATGTAGAGTGGATGACACACAACCCATGTAATGAATCTATGGGTGTCCTAATAAGATGTTGTACTGGAATTATCCTTACACTACATAAAAGAGCTCAACAAGTGTGTAGGGTCCTAGGTGAATGTGAAAGATGAAAATTACTAAAGTCATGGCCATGGTATTATTGAATGATCAGAGTATTACCAAGGTTTCAAACATGATGTTCTTTGAAAAGTCAAGTTGGTTATAGTCATGTGAAGAGATAATGTTAATACTAGCTCCCCCATCAACCATGACCTTTTTTATGTGGGTCTAGTTGATATAGGTGGTAATGAAAGAGGAGGATTTGGGTCATCTAGATAGATGGAAGGTATTCCTGAATCCTTAAAGGTAATAAGGTTAGAAATGTGAAGGGCTCTAACAAAAGCTACTAAAGGTTAAGGGTCTTCTTGTCTAACCTTTATAGACTACATCACTTCTATAATTACTTGGTGAAGGTGTGGTGAGGTGTTCGTAAATTCTTATAAACCCATCTTCACTAGGGTTTGGTGAAGTTATTTCAAAACTACTCATTGGATTGATTTAGATGGATTAGGGTGAGAGGGTCTTGAGATAGATACTTTAGGTTTTGTCAAAGGTAAAGGTGCTTGGTGGTTAGGTGGTTGAGGAGGGATATATCCATAGAATGGACACCTTTGCCTTTACCTTATCTTTTGGTTGAGCATGTGATCACGTGACCACATGGATGGTATGGTTTGGGGGAGGAGTTAGGCTAGGTGATTGCTTCATTTCCTCTTTACTCTAAGGTGAGAGTGGAGGAGTAGGTAGGTGTTGGTTGATGATTTTTGGTTCTTGGGTTAGTGGTGGGCTTAGATGAGGCTCATCAGATAACAAGTCATCCTCATGATATAACTTATGGACTTAGACTTAAAGAGCCTTGCAATTCTCTATGTCATTCTTGGGTGTCCTATGGTATGAACATATTAGTTTATTATTGTACCAAGATGGTTTAGGAATTTTTAGTTTAAATGGTCTTATAGGCGGTAAGGTTAAATAAGATGCTTGAAATAACCTCTAAAGTATGGTTGAGTAGGACTCTAGTAAAGGTGGCAAGGGCATGGGAGTATTAAATTTGGTGGTTGGGGTAGGATCCATTTTAGGAGAAGGCTTAATGGTGGGAGTCTTGGGTGAGGGAGCTTTGTTGGTGGATGATTTGGGTGTGGATAGATTGGTGGTGGATGAATTAGATGTAGAAGGTGTTGGGGTATAGATCTAAGGGATATTTATTTTGGTTATAAGAGGTGTGGAAAAAATGGGTTAGGATGAAATTAGGAGTGATGGTGAAACCAAGAGTGGTGGTTGGGTTTGAGCTTTTCTTGAGGTGGTTGGCTTCCTTTCTAAGGTAAATGGCCATGTCCCATAATAGAAGGCAAAGTGGAGAGGGGAGGTAAAGTTTTGGTTTGTGGGATCTTGGGTGGATTTGATTTCTTAGATGATTTGGTTAGGGGTTTGTTGTGTAGGCTTGGTGGGTTTAAATACACCTTTATAGATGGGTGAGTAAGGTTTTGAGTGGGAAACATGCTAAGATTTATGGTAGGCTTGGTTGTAATGATGAGAGGTGACTTGGTTACTTTAGGTAGGGTAGGTCGAGATGATTTGGTGATGGCTTGGTTAGTAGAGGAATTTAATGGTTTAGGTATGATGTTGGAGGGTTTGCTAGTGGAGGTAATAGGTTGGGTTGATAATGGTGTTATTAGGGGTTCTTGCCTAGTCAGGTTAGGAAGTCTGATACGATGCCAAAATGTGGCATGATCTATGTCAGGTTCGGATAGGTATCCTAAGTTTTGGACCAGCTAAGAAAAAGGTTTGTAGATAGGTTTTATCCCCTCAATGTTTGTCTTAAAAGATAAGCCTACAGGTGGATAAAGGGGAGTGCATAGCTCATCCTTCATCTCAATAAAAGGTTCTGAGGCTTAGGAAGGTAGTTCTTGATGGGAGGAGTAGGTAGAATGATCTCTTCCTTAGGGATGATTTCCAAAGGGTGAGTAGATTTTTGTATGATGGAGGAAAATAGTGTGGTGGGAATGATTATCTCCTCGAGTATGTCCTCCAAAGGGGTTGGCTACTCTACTATCTCTATAAGTAGAGGAAGGTAAAGAGTTATCTCCTTTGTTTTAGTTTTCAAAGGAGAGGTTGGTGATCCCAATACCTCAATAATTAGAGGGGATGGTAGGGTAGGTTGGGTAGTGGTCTCCTCAATAATGAGTTCACTAAGCACCATGTTAAGTGTGTACTTTGTAGGAGGATTCTGATTTGTTTTTATTGTTAGTAGATGGAGCATGGTTGGGAAATGGTTGTCTAAAGATGTTAAGTGATTGGTTTGGGGGTGCATTGTAGTTACCCAGTGCAAGATCCCCCTTTTTAATGAGATTTTGGACAACACTCTTGAAGGTGTTTCACCTACTAACATTGTGTCCAATGACATGGTGGAAGGCACACAATTTGTTCTCTTTGTATCAAGCAGGTGCATGATGAGAAGAGTCAAATTGTTGTGGAGGTTTGATTGGAGGAAGTTGGATAATTTTGGATTTTAATAGATTCTCCAAGATTAAAGCTTATGCCTCCCCTAATAGAGTGAATTATATTTGATTTTTGTAGTTTGGATTCATGGTATTTTGATTGAAGGAATTAGATTGGTTAACAACAAGTGAAGGGGAAGTTTTAAGGACAATCACATTTGTGGTTCCCTTATTTTTGAGTTGAGTATTGTTTTGGTTTTTGGGCTTGGAGGATGAAGTTTCAATTGATTTAAAGATAGATTTCTTGTTTTTCAACTTTAGTTTTCCCTCATCAGTGGCTCTATTTATAGTTTATGGGCCATGGTAAAAGCCTCATCAAAGGTCCTAAAGCTCTAAACTCACAAAGTAGAGGAAATGTGTTTGGGCACAAGCCTGGGAAAAGAGTTCAATCAACTTGGGTTGGGGTAGAGAGAAAGAAATTTGATTGATGAGACTTCTCTAATGGGCTACGAAGTCAACAATAGAATCATTATCAAATTTCTAGATGGAGTAGAGATCGGTGATGGAGACTTTCTTAGAGATGTTTATAGAAAAGTTATCTAAGAAAATTTGAGCTAGTTGGGTAAAAGAAAAGAGGGAGTGTTTTGTAAGAGCATCATACCAGTCTAGTGCCAGACCTGATAGAGAATTGGGGAAGGTATGAAGAGGAAGAACATCATCATAGGAAATCATAACATGAATGAATATATTATTTTAGGTATTGTTGAGGGTCTTATTTACTCTAAAACTTTGAAAACTTCAAAATTTCCAATTGAGGAGGATATGGTCGAATGGGGATGGATGGGTGAATTGGTTCATTACAAATTTGGTCATATGACAAAATATTTTGGGATCCAAAAATGGATGACTCCAAATTAATCATTTTATCCATTAACATTTTGACAAGGTTAGTTTGGGGTTGTGCACTCCCATAGTTGTAAGGTAGGCTATGTTGGGTCTAGGTAGGTGTAACATATGGGTAGCTATTAGGGGGTTTAGAAGATACCATGTACTAGTATCTGATCATGGTGGTTGAGATAATGCCACATATAAATATGTGGATATAGGTAATTGAATGGAAGGTAGAGGTACATACCCTTGTGGGTTAGGGATGCAGCTTGGGTTTTGTGCAATGGGTATTTATTGAGACACTAATATAGGTTGGGTAGGAGGCATGTTTGGGTTAGTAGGTAGAGGGTAGGTGGTCACTTTGGTACTAATGGGTAGAAGGGTGGAAGGTATGGGAACCACCAAGTTCTAAAATAGAGTGGAGGTAGGTAGGTTGGAAGTGGGAGGAATCATTGTGGCACTAACAAAGGGTGCTCATATGGTAAGGGAAGTATCATTGCATAAATGTTGGGTTGATCTTATGCTAGGAGGGTTATCAGTTAGGGAATAAGGTACTTGGGTATTAATTAGTTGATTGGGTTGGTTTTGAATGGTGGTATCAGTGGGGTTATTGGTAGAGGATGATACCTAGGTGATCATAGGTTAGGTGGAGATGATGGAAATAAAAGTGTTTCCCATAAGGTGGGAAGGCATTCCATAAGGTGGGTCAATAGGTGTAATTGAAGTAGGGGTATAGTGATATATGGTGTTGAGGTAATGTTGAATATCTATAGGGTTGTTATCCAAGAAGATGGAAAAATATGCATCTCCTTGGGCAATTGTTTGAGGGATTTTAGGACTACCATAAGGGTGGGAGAACCATCTACATCTGAGACATAGTCCATGTATGAAGAGGAAGAGGAAGATGGATGATTAGGAGGTGGATCCTAGTTCACTTGGTTCCTTAGTTATTGCCTTGGTTCCTTAGTTATTGCCTAGTTAAAACCATGTAAAGAGGAGAAAGGAGGAAATACAAGCAATCTCAAATAGAGAGAAAATAAAAAAAAGTCAAGGAAAATAAATACACACTAAAAGAAATTAACCCTAATATTTCTTTTAGTCTCTCTTTTGGCTTATGCCTTAATATTTAAGAACTGTGACAAGAATTGGCTTGTAGAGCGGGTACTAGAAAAAAAGCCTATGGTTGGTTTCGGGTTATGTTTAGGCTCTCAAAGGAATATGTGTTGAAAATCAGTACATGGCTTGATATTGGGGCCTACCCTTTCACTTCACACACCTCAACAATAAGGGTGTTAGGTGATTAGGCAAGATAAACTGATTACCAAAGTTTATACTCAACCAATGAGCTAAGTTGGTTCTCCCCTTGGTGATGAAATCCAAGTAGGATAGCCGACAAAGGTGACCACTAGGTAATGAAATCCTAGTTGGGCCTTATGTCAATGTTTGATGCTTTTTTAGATGTAAGTGGTTTGGTATTGTGTGTGTGACAAGAGTGAAGCTATGATTGAATTACTTTGCTTTAATGTAAACTATGTAAGCTAAACTTGCAAGCAACCAATGTATGTAGCTAATTTTAAGCCCAAAAAGAATTTTTTTATTTCTTGTATGACTAGAGAGGTAAGAATAAAGAAGCACCTAGATGCAAATATGAACCCAAAAAAAGACTCAAAGGTACCACTTGGTGTGCCAGAATGTTTTTGAGAAATTTCACTTATTTTCTTTATAAGAAAGAGAAAAGAAACTTGAGAAGGGTGCAGTAGAAAAACCTGATATGTTGTGTGAGTGTTTGATCTAGATGGTTTTAGATACTCATCTTTAACTTGGGAGGAATAACTTACAAATAAGAAATCACTCAGTGAAATGGTTTGATTATCTATCTAGTAGGGTGGATTGCCTAGCAAGCTAGATCTAAGAAGCATGAGATTCCTTGGAGGCTGTCAATCCACACTTTTAGATAGTAAACTTATGAAAGATATATTACTTACATAAAAAACAAAAGATAATAATATTAAGTATAAGAAGTGCTTTCTAAAAGAATAGATGAAATTGACTAATTATAGCAATAAATAGGTCAATACTAGTTCTAAATAGGTTGGGTGTGGTTCAAAAAATAGGGCAGTGTTCTATGATCAAGCAGATGGTTTGAAAATTAGATTTAGTTAAGGTCTAGTGGGTGAAAAGAGATTATTGTTATTTTGTCACACAATGATCATTGGTAGTTGGGGTGACTATTAGTAGTTAGGGTAATCATCGGTAGTTAGGCTAACCTTGGTGGTTAGGATAGACCATCTATGGTTAGGATGACCATCGTGGTTACTATGGGTTGGGCTTGGGTTGAGAAAAGTCTATTTGGATGAGGTTGTCGAATAGAATTCTAAGAGATGGGTTTGGGCTAGGTTGATTGCAAAATAGAAACAAAGTAACTAAATGATTGAAAATAGATACTTAGCTTGATGGTTATTGATCTGATGAATGGTTGAGGTGATGGAACCTAGAGCAATTTTAGTAGAATAATGGTATTTGGCTACTGGGTGATGGATGGCATCACTTCGGATCTCTATCACACTAGCTAGTTCATTGGATCATTGGAAGAACACTTACAAAAGGAAAACTGATGTAAGGGGCTTTGGCTTTGGATGTTGATCACTTGATTCTAGATCCTCAGTCACTCTCTCTTCCTCTCTTTTTATAGGAAGGAAGGATAGGTGAAATAATACATTAACAAGAGGTCTAGTTTGCTATCTAATTTTAGCTCTCACATGCATGGGATCAAATATGAATTAGATAGTTTAATTATAAAAATTAAGTCAGAGTGATGTGGTAGTTTAGTGGTTTAGGTGGTGAAAACTTGATTGTCAATGGTTAAAACTTACCATCGATGGTTAGGGTGACCATCAACGATCGAGGGTCTAAGGCTAAAGTTGGTAAAAAGGCTAGTGGGCTAGTTTATCTAGTCATCTAACTAACTCAGGGTTATGGTCAAATTGTTGGGGGATGGTCCCTAGGAGGTCCTAAGATGGTTTAGGGGTATTTCGACATCTAGAACCATTATGTATAATTTTATAGTGTCTATAAGCAACTTTTTTGAAAAGACACTGAAGATGTGAAGTATTTATTTATTTTGGATTCTTGTTAGAAAATCCATGGTATCAAAAATGAGAACATAATTCTATTTGGATTTTTATGTAATTAAGAGATGATGCATTGAAATGGTACACAAAGGCCAATCATGGCCATTAGAACACATGGAGAAATGTGAAACAAAAATTTAAAAGATATTTATCTTTCTTAGATGTACCAGCTGAGAGTGTCAAAAAAATGAAATAACTATTGTAAAAATAAATGGAGATTGTTAAAGATTACGACCAAATATTAAAGGTAGTGGTGCAAAAATTAGAGGAGCCATTGACTAAGAAATAAAGGGTATAGTGGTTTATTTATGGCCTTGTGCCATATTTGATGGCATCAATGGATGGAAATACATCTACTATTTTTATAGAATATTTATAAATGGAATTGAGATTAAAAACATAATATTGGTAAAGAGAGATAGATTCATCACTCAAAGGCAAAATTTTAACATAGTTGAGGTCAAAACAATAAAATCAAATGAAAATGATAAGAATGCACATCCTCAATTTCATGAGGTAATGTTTCAAAACTAAGGATTTGGTGTACAATATGCTATATTTAATAAGACTCTTGGATATAAAGTCCACACTATGACATTAAAAAGAGGGTCAAAATAGTAAGGATGACACATATATTGACAGGCATGCCACCTCTTATCTAAAAAATAATCTATGTAGATAAAGTATATTAAGAAATATTATATCTATATGATGAATATCCATAGAACATGTGCCCACTCATGGAAGTATCCCCACCTATGAGTCAAGTAATGTATTATAATATTCATGGGTCATTCAATCACTAGAGTCATACATGTCCAGGGCATGACGCAATGATTGAATTGAAAGATATATCTAAGGAAAGAGTGGTAGTGGTGCATAAAATAAAACCACTACCAAAAGGAAGGGTTTCTTTGAATATAATGCAACCCGTGGGACACCCATTGTATAAATAATATCAAAACCCTACCTGGTCCAATCCATAACACCTCAAGGATAAAAATTTAATACTATAGTAATAACCAAGGAGGATATAGAGGAGGTGACCAAGGATGAAACTGAGAAGGATTCCAAGGAGGAAGAAGAAATTATCAATGGGTCAGGGATATAATCAAGGATATAACGAAAAGAGGTAATTGCCTATGTGTTATAAGTATGGTAAGTTAGGGCACATTGCAAAGAATTGCATAGAGGAACCAAAAGTGGAGTGTTTATTTTTCCATGAAAAAGGAATGCATGATTCATTTTATTTCCAAAATGAGGTATAATATTATGAAAATAGAGGTAGTAATATAGAAGAGCTAGTAGGAGTACCTTTGTAGAAAGGAGAAAAACATGTTAATAAAATACCAAAAGTGGCAAAGCTTAAGGGAAGATGTTATGAGATAAGAACAAAAATATAATACACCAAATTTAAGTAGGAAGAAAAATGCTCAAACAAAAGAGAAGTTATCCCTAAAATAATAAGAGAATGAGAGGCAATAATAAAGGGGCATAAGGAAACCCCTAAGAAGAAACAACTAGGGATAATGATAGAACATCCCAAACTAAGAGTTGTGGTAACTACATGTAGTAGAGCCACCACTAAAAAAGCTAATAATAAGGTTAAGGTAAAAATTAGTTGAAAATATCGAAGACATAACATTTCTAAAATGGTGTTGTGATACAAACATTATCCCTTCTTGGGCTACCATTACCCACCAAATTTAATCTCAAAGGAATGACCATCTCTTTTATAAAACTAGATTTCTTCTTCTTATAGGAATTACCAAGAAATGTAAATCTGATTTAGATGCTATCTCAAAGGAACTATTTTTTGTCCATCTTGAGTTGGATAAAACATTAGAAACTAATCTATGCTAGAAAATAGAATTGTTCTCAGTTATGAAGATGGAAACCATAAATTATGAGGAAAAAATGATTCAGAAAAACAATTTTATTAATTTATGAAAATAGTCCAAGTCTAGAAGTGCCATTACTAATAATGCATTTTCCAATAGCTTGTTCCAACCATGTCAATCTTCTATTGTTGTTTTTCATCCACATCAATCTCTAGAGTAGTCCCTATATAATAAATAATTAAATATTGGAATGAGAATTTGAACATCTATCTTAATTATGGCTATGTTAATAATAATAGTATTTAAATTGACCATAAACTAGAGAGGGTGATTACCTAATACTATAAAACCCAACTTGGTAAATGAAAGCATTGGACTTAATGAGTTTGGATGGAATGGCCAAGATAATTTTATCAACCTCTCTTCCATCACATTGGATGCCCCTACCCTTAATTAGTTAAGAAAAGGCTTAAGGTTCACCATAGCTCTTCCAAACATTATGTATAATAATTTTATGGTTAGTATAGAGAGTACGATTGAGAGGTTACCTTTACATATTGCAAAAGAAATCAAACAAGACTATCCTATTACTCTTTATAAAGCTAAACCACCTGATAGAAACATCAAAAAATAATTAAAAATATTGCTTAAGTAGATCAATGATAATAAATATATTATCATCTTAAAAGCTTATAAAGGAAACACAACAATAGTTATGGATATGGACTTGTACCTTGATAAAATGAGGGACCATCTTAATAACAATGGAAATTACACATTTATACCAAAATAATCCCTAAAAAAGGTAAGTAAATACATTTTAAATTTTATCAAAAGTTCCTCTTTAAATAATGAACTAAAAATAAAGATAGTTAAAAATACCCTATCATGCGCAAAATCTACTTCCTACCAAAATTCACAAACCTAGAAATCCCATCTGACCTATTATGGATACTTTTGGTTCTCTAACTTATGAGCTTGTGAGTTGTTTAGTAAATAAATTAAAACCATTAGTGGGAAACACTCCCTCCTTAATTAAAGACTCATGGTTTTGTCAATATTGTGGACAATAGAAAACTCAATGATAATGACACTTTAGTAATATTTGATGTCATCTCTCTTTTCACAAATATACCATTAAACAAGGCCTTATAATTCGTTAGAGAAATAATTAATGTTGAAACTACTAGCTTAGTTGAATTATGACTCAAATATACCTATTTTAATTTTTAAGGTGATATTTATGAAAAATAGGTGTAGAAATGGGATCTCCTCTATCCCCTATTATTGATAATTTATTCATGGAAAGATTTGAGAGAATTTCCATTGATTCCTCACCTTTGAAACCTTACTGGTGGTATCAATTTGTATATTATACAAATGTGAAATGGTTGCATGATATAAACACTTTGATGGAATTCCCGAGTCACTTAAACTCCTTATTTGATCATAATAAGTTCAAAATGGAGGTTGAGGATAAGAATGTATTTCATCCCTTGATGTCCTTATCATGAGAAGAGATGATGGTACCTTATAAAAACGAGTTTATAGAAAGAAAATACATATATATGTTTATATCAGGTCGATTCCCATGACTATATATATATATATATATATATATATATATATATATATATATATATATATATATATATATATATATATTGATGATGGTACCTTATAAAACAAGTTTATAGAAAGAAAATACATATATATGTTTATATCAGGTCGATTCCCATCACTATATATATATATATATATATAGTGATGGGAATCGACCTGATATAAACATATATATGTATTTTCTTTCTATAAACTTGTTTTTATAAGATACCATCATCTGTTCTCATGATAAGGACATTATATATATATATATATATATATATATATATATATATATATATATATATAATGTGAGTTATGAAGACCTTATACACAAGATCCCTTAGAAAATTTGATCCTGGACACTTAAGAAATGAAGAGAGACACCTACAGAAAGATCTAAATAAATTTGGCTATCAATAATGGCATATCAAGAAAACTTTCAGTAACATCAAAAGATGCTAAGGTCACCTCAATACCAACACAAAATTAAAAGGTAAGAAAACTTACCTACTACATGTTCAAGGTACCTCAAATAAATTAGAAATAATTATTAAAAGGAATGGCATCAAGAATTACTTCAAACCTATCAAAATTATTATGAGTCCCCAAGAAGTGTGAAGGATTTATGAGAAACTAGGCTTAACAAAGGGATTTACGAGATACAATGTTCATATGGTATTACCTATATCAATGAGACTAGTAGATCCTTTTAAACAAGGTTCAAGGAACATGCACAAGACCTACATCAAGGATATATTAAGAGGTCAGTGTTGTTTGTGCATGAATAAAAAACAAAACACTCCATGTGTTTGGATGATGGAAAAATATTAGCCTTGGAAGGTTATTGAAAAGATAGAGGGATAAAAAAAATGATTGAAATTGAAAATAGGCCTCGTACCCTTCACAAAGATGATGAATTCAAATTGAGTAATTCTTGGAAACTTCTAATCTACAAGCTAGCCCCATTATAAGTCTTTGTGTTAGCGCATTCTTCCATTTTTCCCTTTCTTCTCTTACTTCATCTGCTCTAGCCTTTCACGTACATGCCTTGAGTTTTATTTTTTGTTCTCTCTATTATTATTATCATTATTTTTTTCTTAACTTTATTTATTTATTATTTATTTATCTCTTCTACTTATTTTTCTTCTTCTTTTATTTTTTATGTTCATACTAATTGATTTTATACTTTATATATATATATATATATATATATGTATGTTTGTATTGTGTGGATTTGTTTCATTTTAATTTAAGTTAGTTATTATTTTATTTTATCTTTATTTTTCTTATTATTTAGTTTAATTTAATTTACTAATAATTTATTTTAATGTTTGTTATATTTTTATATTTTATACTAATTAATATTACATTTTAATTTATTTTTTATTTTATTTTATTTTAAATTGATTTTTAAATTTAATTAAAATATTTTATATTTATATATATTTTAATATCATTATTATTTTATTATAATGTTATTATTACTTTTATTTATATGTATTATTATTTTATTTTTATTTTACTATTAGTTTTTATTTTGCATATATTTTATTTTTTTATTCTCTTTATATGTCGACCAACTTAACACCCCTTTTAAGTTTTTGTTTGTACAACAAGTACTATTTAGTATCTTAATGTATCTTCTTCATATTCAAGCACTGGATTCAATCTTCTCGTCCCTGAGGATGAATATAGTAGTGAGATCTGAAACATCAAAAAATAACTTTATTACATAGTTGATTTGACAAGAATACTATTTAAAGATAAGATGATTGATTTTGAGGAGTAATTTGAAGAATAAAATGATGGGGATTATTGAAATTCCCATGAGCATGATAAAATAGTTGTAAGAAGCAAAAAAAATATCCAGGAAAAAAAGATCAAGATAAAACAAAATTAACTTCTTTTGATGAGGAGAAAGTTGAAAATTTAAAACAAATGCTAAGATTGGTTAAAAAATAAGGATTGTTGGAAAAGTTGACATAGTTCTACAAATATTGAAATAAGTACGAATGAGAACACAGGGTAAAAAGAGTGAATAAAGGAAAAACAAAACCTAAAATAAATGTATATAGGATTAATAGGAAGTGGAAGAAAATAGTGATTTGGATAGATGTCAAAATAAATGGACAAGAAGTTAAAAAGACATTGTTGGATATGTAAGAAGGCACAAGTGTTTTACCAAGGAGTACATGTGAATCATTTTGGAAACTGATGTTTCATGTAGTAACTTGTGACATTGCCATGGTAGATGAAACTCCAATATAACCCATTGGAACATTCCATAATGTAATAATCAACTTCATGGGGATTGAAATAAAAGTAAACTTTGAGGTCATTGAAAAGTCTAATACTGTATACCATGTGTTTCTCAATTTAGAATGGTTTGTTGAAGAGGATGCATAAATAACTTGTGAAGGGAATGGACTAGTTACTTATTTTTTACTTGAGATTGATATGGTAGTGTTTTAGTCAAAACAAATATGGCCAGATGAAGATGAAAGCAACTATGATGAGCTACCAAGGGTATACACCATCAATAAAGTGGGTGTCCTAAGTGAAGATGGGAAGATATAACTAGAAAGTGAATAATTGGAGATCAAGTCTAGAATTGGAGTTCAAGTCCAACAAGTACATTGAAGCTTGATTTTATGGGGAACCTGAGACAAGAGTGTGGAAAATTATCCACATGAGAAAATTAACACAAAAACTTCTAAAGAATACCAAAACATTAGAGTTATCTCCACAAACTAAAATAATATTACACATTAAATAGGGAGCCTCATATGTGAATTTTTCCAGATTTTAACTGTATTAGCAATGTATAAGAATATCTTGAAAATATGGATAAAGTGTTCCCACAAGAATAAATTAGTATGAATGCTATTGATTATTCTCTATGTGATAGCTAATATTAGAAGTTACAACTGAGAAAACAAATAAGCGATTGAATTCATATTCTAAAACTAATCTAAAACCTCAAATAGAGCTACAATAAAAGAAAAAGACAAAAAAATACTTTACCTTTCATGTTACCTAACAAAAGTTGGTTTCCTTATCCTATGATTGACTTTGATTTGCTCTTGCAAGTACGTATGTGGATGCTTAATTCAACATCCAATGCAAAGGAAATTTTAGTAATGCAAGGATGTTATTTTTTGATTCTCACATAGATACACAAGGTAAATTCAATATCACTTTGATAACTTGATGATGGATTTTTGAAAATGGAGGATGGCACTTTAATTTATAGGATTTCTAGTGAGAATATGGAGGATTTGGAAAAATCCATATTTATTGGATTATGTTATTTTGGATGGTCAAATTTGAGTTCTCGTCCAAGTGGAAGAGATCGATTTCTCATGTGTTTGGGAAATAAAGGGAATTTAGTTGGTAGTTGAAAGTTTAACATGAATAAGTCAAGGTAGTTAAATGACTTATCAAGTTGTTTTAAAATTTCATTGATGACTCAACAATTGGTTGAGGAAGTTAAGGAAATGGTTAGATGACTCAATACTTGGTTGAGAGAGATGTAGAAGACATTTGGTGACTTAAAAATTATAGATTTTATTAGTTTTATAGAATTATGTATGCATGATTAATTGATTAATATTGACTAATTAACTATTTAAAACTAGAAGGGAAATGATGTTAGTGGATGTTAGGATATATTTTGAATTTAGGGTGCTAGTGGAGTTATTATGTCAATATTAAGAAAAGTTAATTATGACACTGAATGTGTCAAGATTTAGGTGTCTACATTTTCACCTCTTTGAAAATGTGTTATGACTAGAATAAGAGATGAATTTTAAAAGGATAAATAAAAATTGTAGTGGAAATGATTGAAAAATAATGATGCCATAGGTGGTTTTAAATGATTAAATGATGCCCCCTTAATCGGTCGGGTAGGGAGAATGGATGCAGGTGATTGCTTGAAATGAATGAATGAATGAAGGTTACATGGAAAGTGATGTATTTGATAATGTAATAAAGGTAAGTACCATTCTTGATTAAAATGATTTGTAAGCATATGTAAAATGATTTGCCCTGAATAGATAGTGATTGGAGAAATAATATTTTATGAAATAAGCTCCACTCTTGGATTTTACCCCATGAATATTGTTACATGGAAGTGGATTCAAGAAAAATATATTCCATTGATAAGATGCAAGATGTAAAAATGAGAATTATATTTTCTAATTAGTTATGAGTAAATTTACTAGAGTAATGTGAAAGAAAAGAATAAATAAATAGAGTATTTTGATTATTTGGTTGTATGATGTGAAGGTGAAAATGAGAAAATAGGTCATGAAAAAAGATTAAAACATTGAGTAGGGTGAAAATTTTGAATTGGTTAGATAAATAAATAGGGTTATAATGCAATTTAAAATTCATTTGTTTGATTTTACACCTAGGATTTGTATTGTGATCTACATTGCAAGATGTGCTAGAGGAAAGATGGACCGTATTCTAGTTGATCGTCACTAGAGTGAGTGAGTTAAGGACTACCAAAGGCCAAAGGGGGGAAGAACTATGAAAAGTGATTCATTAAATTGGTATTTTTCATTTATATGTCATAAATTCTAGGGAAAGCTAGTCCTAACAAATTCACCATTTTTCAAATGGTGGTTTTGGCATTGAAACTAATGATTTTGTTATGGAAAATGGTAGTTTTGTTATGAGATTTAGTGTTTTTATGAAATTAATTGTTTCATCAAAAGCTATAAAAAATTCATAACTTGTATTAGAGTTATCAAACTAGGTAGTAAATTCATCATAATGATGAATTCATTAAGGGTTGAGGTGAATTTGCTTTGATGTTCGATGAAATTATTAGGGTTAGAATAAAAAAAGGTTATAAGAAAGTGCCATATTATAATGAAGTGAGTTTGAATGATTATCTTGATAGATATATGTATCAATTTAAAAGATTAAAAATGTGTCATTTTGATGCTTGCATGAAATATGACCAATACTGGTGACACGAGAGAGGTGATCCAGATTGTTGTAACTGATGAGTAGATTCAAAGACTATGAGGTGGGTATACTAAAGGTGGTGAAATTTTCCTATGTTACATAAATGCCTGAGATCCATATAGATAGGGTGATGTTGATGACATTGGATGAATATTGGAATTAATATACCAACACATTGCACCTATAGACACATGAAATGATGGCCACACTAGAGGATTTATGGTAGATACTTCACATTTTGATATAGGGTTCGAAGGTATACTGGAGGGAGACAACATAAGCAATATCATTGGCTAGGGTATTTGATGATGAAATCATCCCCATGATTGATCATGGGATAAACCTAGATATACGTATGGATTTAGAGGAGATAGATGCATTGACACTAGTCCTAATGGCTCTTGTTTGTGGCATACTACAATTAGACAAGAGTGGGAGACTATTTCTAGTTGGACTTCTAGATGTGATTGAAAATATGTTGGAGAGGGAGAAAATGTTTGCATGGGGACCATGTGTGCTGGCATAATTATACAAATATTTACATGCTATGGTTTAGAAGGGCGGAGTGAGCATAGGTGTATCCACACTACTACATGTATGGGCATTAGAGCATTTTATAGTGGAGAGACTAGTGGGGAAACTATGACAAAGAGATAATGGAGAGACTTTTGCATATAGATGGCCTATTATTATAGGTAGATAAAAGACTCATTTAGGTAATATGGGGTATTTCAAGAGATAATTATATGAGTTTGAACCACATGAGATTACTTAGAGACTGTATAAGAAAGAAAATCCATTATGGAGATAATATGTTCATTACATAGACTATATGCTGACACCATATTACATTATAGGTACACATGAGCATGTGATAGAGAGATACAAACCAGATAGGGTTTTGAGATAGTTATAAATATAATAGGATGTGATGGTAGGGACACATGTGTTTGGATGATCAACATGAGAGAGACAATAATGGGGACTGATTATAGATCTAGGGGTAGTGGAGTATAGTTGGGTACAATAACATATGGTACCATATCAGTAGAGGAGATACATAAAAAATGTGGTAGTTACTGTTATATATAGAGTATGGTGGGATAAGATGAAATAATTGAGGTTTACAATTACTCAGTATAGGCTTAGGACATGGATGGAGATATTAAATATGTCATTCAAGGTACAACCACAAAGGAGAGGACAAGTTAGGAGGACTATGCAAATAGATGCCCTAGTGGAGGGAGAAGAAATACATGATAGTGGTGGAAAGGGAGATATGGGTGAGGATGTAAAAGTTACTGATGTTGGAGGACATGGATAAATAGGAACCACACTAATGATATTTATTAGTAGTGACAAGGAGGGATTTGGAGAGGATACAATGATTCAACCAACACCAGAGAGTCCTATAGATAGAGGATACAGGGCAAGGTCATCAAGGATAATATAATCAATGGAGGATGAGGCCTAGATTGATAGTCTATAATAATATATTAGGGTTAGGGATATAGAAATAGAAGGCCTACAAGGAGATGGAGTGGATAGAGAGGATTAGGGAGTCTCTATAGTTACAAATATAGCCACATTATAGGTGGAGGTAGACTAGATGATAACTAATGTTAGGATGAAGAGGAATTGGTGACCCATGGTGTAGGAAGTCAGATAGAGGATGAGATAGGTATTACTCAGAGATATCATAGAGAGAAATATACAACACACATTGAGCTATAGATAACTAGAGAGCTATTAACATCACCAGGCTAAATGAAGGCCCTATAAGACATTATGATGGTGGAGTAAGCACCCTAATATCAGAGACTCTATGAGAAAACAATGCTCATGGATCAATGAGCATATAATTCATAGAGTATTTTAGTATACGATCATGATTAGTGGCAAAAAATGCATAAACTATGATATTAGATCACTTTGTGGGATAATCATCTCAACACATCATGGGTCCTCTAAGGAGTACATGATAACATCCATGACAAAGATCACCTCTAGATTCCCCTTTAGAGGGACAAAGTGAGAACTAAAGGATTATATGATACCCACACATTTTTGAGATGTACATGAGATTATTAGATGTATTTATGGACATGATATATATATATATATATATATATATATATATATATATATATATTGGCATGTGATTATGTATGGATATGATAATGATTTATGTTTTAAGGATGTTTTACTATGTCTTATATAAATGTGTATATGGATAGATGGATGTGCATGTCATTAAATTGTCTCTTTTTCATTTGATATTTGACACATTATAGTATTTTGAAACATTATTATGGGATAGATGGGTGTGAAAATGTGTTATGGAAATAAGATATGTTAATAACTACTTTTCATAGGATTTTCATGGAGTTCCAATAGGATTTATAACATGATTTATAATGTGACTGTAAACATGAATTGGGAAACCTCATTTTTTATATTATGCATGACAATATGCACCGATGGTATGAAAAAACCATGATGATTGTTATGTAATACATGTAGGACTAAGATATTCACAAGTGCAAGACCTAATATATTATGATATGGAAGATCATAATAACATCATTTGTAATGTGCATAGTGAATTTGACTCAAAAAACAATGAAAACAAGATAAAATAAATGAACAATTTTTCAAATAATATGATAAAACCTATAAACACTTAAGCTAGTAAACAACCATACAATCAAGTAAGTGAACATATGTAAATAATTTGGTACAGACCAAGTAACTATAAAAAAGGTAAAACATTTGTTTTTTTGTTATATCCTTTGGTATATTAGATACCCTTTGGGATATGATATTTTTGATAATGATAACCTTGCTACGTGTAATATACATAATGCAAGACAAGGGTACTTAAACTAAGGACAAACAATTTTTTATTTTTTTATATTTTTGGGTTTTTTGGGATGGATATCTAAGCTATGCACATAAAGTAAATAGTTCTAGACTTTGGACTAGAAATAATGGGGGATTTCATTATATATGGATGAGTGGTGATCCAAAGATTGTGACATGGAGGTCACATATATAAGATGTATCTAAAACATGAATCAAATTTTTATGCACATGACCACCAAGATCAAACTCAAGACTAACATGGCATGGATGCCAAGGATAAAATGGAAAGGGGATATATAATGGAATATATGAATGATGAGATATTATGTGTATGTAATCAGAAATACATCATATCTATAAATCCATCCTAGCTTAGAGAAGATAAACACTACTTGCACTTCTGATTGGGGATACATTAGATAATCAAAAGCTAATACTTGTGCTACTTCTATCTACTAAAGAGAGGAGCAAAGTTAGAGAATACTTACCTAAAAGATGAACCCATCGATACTCAATATCTACTTTAGAAAAAGGGGATTTTCAAGAGGTTGTTGTGGTTTGTAAGGATCAATAAGAAAGACCAAAGCATCTAAGAATTCTCCATAAGACTATATTATCTAAGTAGAAACACTAAGCTAAGACTCCTCAAGTAGAATGGTGGAAGAGTAAATTGTAAAAAAGTGTAAATAAATAATAAATCTTGATGTCTCTTAAAATAATGGTGAAATGATATTGTATATATAGGTGGATTTAACCCTAATCCCTTCTAAATTTTTTGGCCAATAGGGTTGACCCAATTGACCTAATACTGTTATTAACAAAACCCACTAGGTCATGGGCTAGGTCAGCGAAGCATTGACCTAGACCCTAAATGAGTTTCACCAATAAGAGTCCAAGGTTGACCCAGTTGACCTAGTCATGTAAACTGTCCAAAAGGGTTTTAAGTTAGGAAAAGAGGTATGAAAGATGGTAAAATACTAGAGCCATATGTAAAAGAGGAGTAATAGCTTAGGGGAATATTTTTAGGAGCTAGTTGGATTAGTAATAAGTGGAAATAAGGGACAAAAATTTTACGAAGTACTAATGGTCTTCCCACCCCTTTCTCGATGGGTTCTTGTAAGATAGAAACCATCAATATTTGATAAAAATTAAAAATATTATGTGTATACAATATGGATTTGGAGATAATCCCAAGTAAATTTTTTTTTATAGATAGTGGTTTACACATGATTCCATAAACTAGTTTTCACCATGGTACTTGCCCAAAGCACCATAATAATGGTTTTTAATTTTGGATGAATTATTTCTCTTTCTCATTTTTCTTTTTATTTTTTTGATATATATAAATGATCTCTAAAGTGATTTATGCATGGAAGTGCTTGAGATACATGATTTTCATTAGCTCACCAAGATCTTCACCATATTCAGTGGATAGTTTATAAGCACCATATCTATACTTGGCAATGACAAAATATGGACCTAGCCAATTAGGTTTAAAATTTCCATTATTTTCATGATTTAATTTTGTATTTTCTTGATTTTAATTTAGATCAATATCTCCAACTTCAAACTCCCTAGCTTTGATTTTTTTGTTATAACTATGACAAAGGCAATTTGATAGACTTCCAAGTGATTGAGGTTACAAAGTCATTTCTCATCTAAGAGGTAAATATCATGTATTCATGAGGTGAGATATTATTCATCATTGATTAGGTTTTTCAAGGAGATGTATAATTAAGGGAGTTCTATTTCAATTGGTAAGACTGAATGCTATAGACAAAGGAATATGGGGTTGACCCCATGGGTGTTCAGATGGTTGTACAATAAGCCCAAATATTAAGATAAAGTTACAAATCACAATCATGGCCAACATCATTGTCAACTCATTTAAGGATCTTGAGATTATTTTTATTAGATGTCTTTGCTTGACTATTTCCTTAGGGATAATATGGTGTAAACCATTTATGCTTGATGTGATATATTTGGAAAATGGATTTTACGTATTTATTATTAAAATACTTACTATTGTCATAAATGAAGGTGGATATAATATTGTAATAGAAAATGATATGGTTCAAGATAAACTTAGATATTTTTTTACTTTTTATGTAGGTAAGGAGAATGGATTCCACCCACTTGATGAAATATTTAGTGGAAATAATTATGTGCTTGTGGCCATCATAAAAATTGGGATTAATTTTACTAATGAGGTCTAAACCCCTTATGGAAAAGGGCCATGGCATGGAAATGGGTTGAAAATATTGAGATGGACTATGGATAAGATCCTAGTGTTTTTGACAAAGGACACATTTCTTGACATATTGACAGGAATTAGTTTTCATTGTAGGCCAATAATCTCTGATTATAAGAACTTTCTTGGAAAGGACCATTCCACTAGTGTGTGCACCATAGATACTGTCATGAATTTATTTAATATCTAAGGCAACCTCATCAATATTTAACACCACAAAAAAGTTCCATTGTATCCTCTACGATGTAAGGCATTTATAATAATTATAAACAGGGAAGCACGCTAGATGAATGATTTTTTATGGTTATGATATATGTTTAGAGGGATAATGTTTTCATGAAGGTATGCATAAATGTTTTGGTATTGATGAGAATAAGGACCAATGACCTCACATGCCATCTTGGATTTAAGAACATCATAAGATGAAAACATCAATTTCTCAACAAAGAACTATCTATGACCTATGTCTTGATGGATGTCAAAAAGGGAACTAATTATTGCCATAGCATCCACTACTCTATTTTTCATACAAGGAACTTGTTAAAACTATATCTACATAAAGTATTATTTTAAAATTTCAACCATTATTTTTTAAAGAACAAGATTATTGTATTTTGATTGGTAATCATCATTGACCTGGTTGATAATAAGTCATGAATCCCCATAAACTAAGAGATGTTGGATGCATCACTAAATAGCTAGTTTTAGACTATAAATAAGAATCTCATACTTTGCTATGTTGTTGGTGCAAGGAAATCCTATTTTAAATGCTTTTAGGATAAGATCACCTTATGTAGTGATGAGAAAAAATTTGGCCCCAGACCATGATTGGTAAAGGATCCATAAAAACATAGCTTCCACTCTACTGATTCATCCAAGGACAAAATAACTTCATCAAGAAAGTTTATGGTTAAAGGTTGTATATCTGTTAATGGTTCCTTTATTAATGAATCCACAAGAATTTTCCCTTTGAATACCTTATGATTAACATACTCAATATCAATCTCACTTAATAACATAACCCACTTGGCCATCCTCCCTGTTAGAGATGATTTTTAAAGTAGGTATTTAAGTGGATCAAATTTTGTAATGATTTTAGTTTAATTGAAGTTTTTGAGAATAAAAAACAACTGTGAGCAATGGATTTTCAATTACATAGTAGTTTAATTCATAGGTAACCAAATTCTTGCTCAAATAACACACTAATATTTTTATCCCATGTTCGTCATGTTATGCCAATAATGCCACCAATGCATGTTGTGTAGCTAAAAAAATATAACAATAAATGTTTCCTTAGGGTAGGTGACATTAAGACTAGTGGATTTCATAAATATTGGTCAATATTTTCAAATGCTTGTTTTCATTCTTCATTCTAGATAAAATCAAAATTATTTTAAGTAGATATGTGAATGGGTGGAATATGAATGCAAGTTGAGATATGAATATGTGGATAACCTAGATTTTCCTTTATAAAAAGCTCTTTTAGATTAGTAGGTGGAGGCATTTATGTTATAGCTATGAGCTCTGCTCGATCTAATTATATACCTTTATGTGATACAATTAGACCTAAAAGTTTCCCTGAAGGGACCCTAAACACATTTATTTGGATTTAAGAAAACCTTATATTCCATTAACTACTCACAGATCCTACATAATACTATGGGATGATATGATCTTGTTCTAGATTTGGGCAAAATATCATCTACATAATATTGATAATATCATGAAGCATGCCATGAAAAATGACTATAGTAGCAAACTGATATATGGCTCTAGCATTTTTGAGAACAAACTACATGACTTGGTAAAAAAATGTGCCCCAAGGTGTGATGAATGTTGTTTTTTGTTGGTCTTCAAGTGAAACTTTGATTTGGTTATATTCCAAAAAAAATTTATTAATGGCAACATCATGACTAGCTATAGGGTCTAGAATCATGTCAATTTTTGGAAGTGGAAAGTCATATTTTAGACAAGCTTTGTTAATATCTAAAAAATCTATACAAACTCTAATCCATGTTGAATTTTTTGCTAACTAAAACTATGTTATAAATCTATTATGAATAATCTATGGGTCAAATGAAGCCAATTTCCACTACTTTTGTACAAACTCCTTTACGATTAGAGCTATCTTAGGATATATCTTTCTTAATTTGTATTTAATAAGTTTAACATTATTATGAACAAAAATGTGGTGGATGACTAGTGATGGGTCCAACCTAGGCATATTTACATATGAGCAGGTAAAAACATTTAAAATTTATTTGAGAAGCAGAATATAAACTGACTATTTGTAGGATTAAGAGAAGCAACAAGAATCAACATTTTTGGCTCTTCATCTATTCCAATGTTTACATCAATAGTATTTTTAATAAAAAAGTGGAATCTTATTAAAAAGGGGGAGGAAGATTAATTTCCTCATCAATGTATTTTTAATTTTGAGTTTTGTCCTTTTATATTTATGTAGAGGGATTAACTACAAGGATTTTATTGCTGTGTATGATTAGAGTCTATATGCCCCCAAAAGTATGTTGATTTGTCTAAGTGGATTAAAAAACCTTTCTTATGATCCCATCCTAGAATGTGATATCTAAGTCTCATGAATTAAGATATGGCTTCATCATTTTGAAAATAGTCAATTGAGGTTGGATTTTTTTAGTCCTGGGTTATAAGTTTTGGGCATGTAAGCTCAAGGGTCAAAATAACTATGTCATGGAAAAGGTTTGTGGCTAAATTTATTCATATTGGTTATGAATGGAACTTGTTTTAGTATTGGAAGAGGACTCCTTAGATGTTGTATAAGAATTAGTATTGTAATCATATAGGATCACACTAGGATGTTTGAATCCAATACCTCAAAAATATTCATTTGTTTCAAATATTATAGGTTACACAAGCCCTTGTTCATGAATATTAAGTACTTTGCCCTTATAATTCATAATTTTAAACATAATATATTTGGGTATGGGGTATTGGTTATTTTGAAAACACATGGAAAAATCATCACTATAAATCCAACAAGGATCAGAGTCTTTGATTTGTTCTTTAGAAAGGAATGCACCTTTAATGAAAGATGTTTTGCTAAACTATCAGACTACTTATGCTTGCTTCCTATGATGGGGCTTGCCATAGTATTTGGAGACATATGGATTTTTCCTAGATAGTGGACATCATGGATTTATTACTCTCCCATACATTTATCCACAATGATAACTTTGGATTTAGTGATGTATTTGTGGACTTGGATGTGTATGGTTGAATTTTAGATGTAGATGGTTGGTTTACAGATGTAGAAGCTTAATCATCTAGATGGATATAGTTTGATAATTTTTGTGATTCCTCATTAGTTTCACAATTATCTTTAGTAAATGGAAAACTATTATCATTTATGTATTGCCCTTCCAATAATTTTTAATATTTACAAGGTTAAGGATCATTGAGAATAATAACTTTCATACTAGAGTGGGAAAAATGGAGACACTGGTGGAGGGTAGATGGAATGACATTCATAACATGGATCTACAGATGACCAAGGAGTAAGTTATATAGAAGATATATATCTAGGATAAGGATTAAGGTTTCTTGGATAACAATCACCACCATAAGTGGAGAATATATGGTCCTGATTGACTGACTATCTGCATTATCATAGGCTTTTATAGTGATAGTGTTGGTCTCTAGTGTTACTATTGAATGTCCCAAGTGTTTTATCAAACTTAATGCATAAAGATTTAAGCTAGACCCATTATCTATAAACACCCATTTTAATTTATGTTTGGAGATACTGACTTCAATAGACAATGGTAGGTTATGATATGAACCAATGGGGGAAATATAGGTATTATCAAAAGTCATTTGATTATTAGAGGACATATGTCCTATAAGTGCTTAGAAGTTGCATGGATTAATGTTTTTTGGGACTTTTGACTCTCATAAGGTTTTGTAAAAAATATTTTTGTAGATGGTATATATATTTAGAAGGTCCATAATAGAAATCTAAGCATGTATTTTATCAATTTATTTAATGATATTATACTCACCATCAAAAGTGGGCAAAGGGACACTTGGAATAGTGATTTTTACGTGCCTCATAGTGATGCCAAAATCTTAGGTTTTGATTTTAATGGAAAAATCATTATTATCCATATGTTGGAAATGAATTATAATATAATCAAATGGATAATTGGTTTGATTGACATTGTTAGCTTGGTTTTTACCTTAAATTTGTTTAGTATGACTTTGCTCATGTTTTGAGAAGGGATCTTGATATATCCCTAGCTTTTGATTATTATATATGGATGCATGATTATGTACTTCTATGTCACCATGATAAATTAAGTATTGGACATAATTTTAAATTATCATACATATACTTGTGGAATGCCCTTTGATCTTATGATATTCAGAATATTCATTCTCTCTATACCATTCAGGTTTTAGAGTACATTCATCAAAGGGTTTTGTGTTTAGAAAGATGACTATGTTAGTGAATACCAACTTGTGAAAGAATACTTCAAGTGGTCCCCCCAAGGTGGTATAAGTTATTTTCATATAATCTTATCTAGGTTGAAATCTAGGTACACTAATGTTGTTGATAAGTTGGATATTTTGGACTTGTTTGACATTAGTTACACCATCACATACCAAATTCTTATTTTTGGTGAAAAACTTAGGTTTATTATTTGAACTTGATTTTGGTTGTCTTTATTAAGAATATTGATGAGTCTATTTTCAATGAATGCCCTTTCAGTTTGAACTTATTTTTCAATTATTTTATCAAATGAAGTGGCACAATGAAGATGAAGTTGAAAGTCCATTTCAGAATATAGATTCTTTATGAAAATTATAGTGAGCTATTTTTCAAGAATTGACCATGGAAATCGAGTTTATAGTGCACAAAATCTTTGTAGGAAATAGGGGAAGTTCTCCCCATTGCATTGTATGGTGTTTTATATGTCCAAAATAGTCAACTCATGTTCAACATTATAATAAAAGTATCTATTAGAAAGATATGTGAAATTAGTGATTAACCCATTAGGTATACATAATAACCATTCTAAGGATTTACCTCCTAGGCTATGTAGAAAGAGTCTAAGTAGATAACTATCACTATTATCAACCTCTTGATAAGCCATGATAAAATATTTAATGTGCTCCCTAAGATCTCCATTCCATTTAAACTTGTCAAATTTTAGAGGATCAAAATGAATAGGAAAAGGTACCTTCATCATGTTTATGTCAAATGGATATGGACTCAATTATTCAAACTTGTATTTCTTGCTTTGGGGATAACTTCCATCTTGTAATCCATGGATTTTATCCTTCATGGTTTTTCATTTTTGGAAAACTTCTCTGTCTTTGAGTGGCAGAGATGATGTTTGGTTTTGATTTTAATTTGTTTGTGAGGAAACTATAGCCAAATTGTTGGTATTGTTATTAGGATAACCTTGATTGATTGGTGGATTATTTAATTTGTTGATTTTTACATTTCAAGGATTACTTGATAGGATAGATTGAATATAAACTATCTATTTGCTTAAAATTTATACTTGGTTTGCTATGGTAAAGTCATGATGATGTAGAGAAGCTATCCACAAAGTTTCAACCTTGTAACTTGTTCACACTTGTCACAATCTCACAGGCTTCCTTGTAGCCTTTTTTCCACTTTTCTTGATAGTATAGACATGTTAGGATTGACTTCTAGAAACTATGGTAATTTTCAAGTACTTTATATTTAGTTATTTTTATATGTTCCTTTTTTCTACCAATTTTCTTGGTTCAAAACCACTCATAGATCACTTTTTAAACCCCTATCAGTCCTAATTTGGTCTTCCAAAGCCTAATTACACCATAGACCTATTATTCCATACACCTATAGTCTGTACAACTTTGAAACCTCAATAATATTTTAGAGGAACTTAAACCACACCCAATCACAATTTTTTATTGGTTATAACTCTCACAAATCAAATTTCTATCTGAAAACCCTAGCTTAGGGTTACCACTATTTGCACAGACCTGAGAGGGAGGAATTTGAAGTTTTAGGTGACAAATAAATTTTAAAAGTAATTTTAAGGTTGGATAAGTTATTTAATCACCATATACACCTTATAAAATCACTATATACCCATATTTTCACTTTTTTAACTCACTTTTTCACTACTCTATATTATACTATGTGTAGATTCACTAACATACATAGGACTGTATTGTCCTTCTCATAAAGAGATATGGAAATAACAAAATGAAACACTTAATAACATTAAAATAACATGTAAAGAACTTAAAAATTACATAATAAGTCTCATAAACAAGTCTTTATTATATCTTTATTCATTGGTCAGTCTTACATAGTCAATCTCCAATGCACACACACAGAAAATAGGGTCTATAGTCACTTTTCACCAATATTGAAGAATTATTGGATTAGTTTATTGGAAATTTAACCTATTAAAATTTTTAATTAATTATATTACATGAAAAAAAAATCATTTTATACATATTATAAATTCTTTAACTACCTTTGGACCTTCCAATGGTCACTAGAAGGCTAGTTAGGCAATGAGAACATACCCCAAGTTGGAAATTTTGTACATATATGAGTTAATAACCATGGTATAGACTCACGGTGTATTTAATAGATAATTAAAAGAATTTTATACATTGAAAAGTCCTTCCAAACATTCCTACAACACCTAGACTAAGTAAAATAAATAAAAAATTCAAAAACTCAATTTTGGCGTGAAAAGCCAAATTTGTATTTTTGACAAGATATATATAAAAATAACACATAAGAATGAAAAATAAAGATTTTATAAGACCTAAGACCTCATATACCATCATAAAACCAAAATTTCACAATAAGAACCAAAATTGAAATAAAAACTAAGCTTAGGAGTGATGCTCCTGCATCCTACTCCCAGGGGAAAGAGAAAAAGAGTGAAGGACTATTATCCATGAGTTATTCCAATGTAATACCATGATTTTTTATTTGATGATATATCATACATGTATCATATTCAACTTTTTTTTGTTTACATTTGACCATATACTTGAAATATTACTTGTTTCTAGTTTGCTTGAACACTTGCTTGTCTAGAATGCATTCTATTTCATCTAGTTTGACTTGAGGCAACTATTTTGACCAATATATACCTACTATATCTTATATTTAAACTATGTATTCAAATTTTACTCATTTATAAGGGTAAAATTCTACAACATTGAAGATTGGTGATATGCTTACAGCACTAGGCAATTCCAACTCATATGCATTATTAGCAAACTTCTTAAGCACCTTACAAGGACCATTTTTTTCATCTTAATATTGTTTTAATCACCTCTTGAAAACCTCTCCTTCCTAAGATGAGAAAAAACAAATATCCAATCTAAAAATTCACCTCTTTTCTATACATCTGCTTACTTTTTGTACTTTTCCACACTAGCTTCTAGATGCTTCCTTACTTG
The DNA here is from genome assembly GCA_037957365.1 of Torreya grandis. NCBI lineage: Eukaryota > Viridiplantae > Streptophyta > Pinopsida > Cupressales > Taxaceae > Torreya > Torreya grandis. The sequence continues at coordinate 1,830,241 of JARHVA010000847.1, read as the reverse complement.
TTGATGAAATTCCTTCATGGCCACTAAAAATTATTCTCCCTAAACACTCCTCTTGTCCATATGAATGATATTTTTGAGTTCAAACACTCTCTAGGATGCATACCATATATCACTTGGAAAGGACTCATTGCAATGCTCCTATTACAGGAGTCATTGTAAATAAATTCTGCTTGAGGCAATACAAGATCCCACTTCTTGGGATTATTATTAGATAGGCACCTCAATAGGTTACCTAAAATATTATTAACCACCTTATTTTGACCATATTTTTGTGGGTGTTAACTGAACTAAAACTCAATTTTTTTCCTAGCTTTCTCTATAGTGTCCTCCAAAAGTGGCGTAGGAACTTAGTATCTCTATCAGATACAATGTTTAGCAATAGTCCATGAAGTATTAATACCTTCTTAAAAAACAAATTTTTGATATGGGTGGCATCATTGGTGTTACTAAAAGGAATGAAATGTGCCATTTTATAAAATCTATCCATAACTACATATATGGAGTCAAAACCTCTGTGTTCTAGGTAGTCCCATCATAAAGTCCATGCTTATGGATTCCAAAGGTCTATGTAGGACTGGTAGAGGTTGATATAAATGTGAATTAGTGCTCTTACCTTTGTCCATTTGACAAGTTTTACACCTATCAACATATACTCTCACTTATGCTTACATCTTAGGCCAAAAATAGTGCATAGTGAGCTACTCCAATGTTTTATCAATCCAAAAGTGGTTTTCCATACTCCTACTATGTTTATCTTGAATCAAATTCTCTCTTTTTGAGTTTTTTGGCACATATAAATACACCCCTTTGAACAACAATCCATCTTGTATGACATAGTCCAACCATGGCTCTTTTTTAAGTGTAGTTGGATGCTTGCAAACATTGTATGCTTCTTTGAAGTCTTCATCTTCTTCATACATTTCCTTGAGTGACTCAATACAAAAAAGCTTAAGTTATATCTCATGAACCAACAAGAATCTTCTACTCAATGCATCTGCTACCTTTTTGCTTTGTCCTTAATTATGCTTGATGGTGAAGGTAAAATTCTGCATATACTCCACCCATTTCATGTGTCTCTAATTTAGCTTAGGATGATTAGTGATGAATTAAAGTTCATGATTTTATGTATAGATAGTAAAATCCTTTGGCATTAATTAATGCCTCCACTTCTTCAAGGCTTTCACCATTGCATAGAATTCCAAGTCATAGGATGAGTAATTTTTCTTGACATCATTAAGATTTTCATTGAAATAGGATATGGGTCTACTCTCTTAGATTAATAAAGCCCCTATTGCCTCTCCACTTGCATCACACTCTAATTGAAACACTTTATTGAATTCTGGTAGTGTTAAGTTAGGCTACTCCATTATATTTTGCTTCAAATATTGGAAACTCCTTTTAAATTTATCACTCCAAATAAACTTTTTCTTATATCCTTTAATGTGTCTATTATGAGAGCACATATGCCACTAAAATTTATAATAAACTTATAAAATTTCTAAAATGTTTTTCCACTCATCCCCTTGTGTGATCTTAATCTGATAGTACCCACTCTTGAGATCAACTTTTGAGAAGTAGATTTTTTCACTGAAGTAATCCATCAAATCTTCCATTATGGGAAGAGGAAACCTATATATAATGATGATCTTGTTGATATCCCTAGAATATGTACACATTCTCCACTCACCTTCCTTCTTAGGCACCCACACTGTAGGCATTACACAAGGACTAAGACTTTCATTAATTAGTCCTTTATCTAAAAGCTCTTGTACTTATCTTTTAATTTCTATAGTATCTTTAGGGGTAATATTTTAAGCTACCTTGTGAGGTATACTTGACCTTGGAATAAAGTTTATCTAAAGAGTGATGTTCCTCATAAGTATAAGTGTATTTGGCAACTCATCAAATACAATTTCTGCATACTCTTCCAATATGTCTTTGATTTATTGAGGAAATTCATTTAATTTAATGTCTGTCATAATAGTCCTAGGTTTGAATACCAATGCAAATCCCAAATCCTCTTCACTCATGGCATCTAGAAACTCTTTACCACTTACCAAAATCACATTTGATCCAACTTATTGGTCTTTGTCTTCATCCTTCATAGGTAGGAAGGTGTGATTAACTCCATCCTTAACCAAAGTGTATACATTCCTCTTAACATAATGAGTGGCTTTCCTATCATATTGCCAAGGCCTCCCAAGAAGCACATGACAAACATCCATGGGGATCATGTCACAAAGGGCCTTGTCCTTGTACCTTACACTTGAAATACCACCCAAATTTTTTCACTTACCAATTTTTTTTGACCTTTGTTCAACGATGAAACTTTGTAAGGTGTGGGGTGAAGCAACTTCTTCAATACAATTTTATTAAACATTTCAATAGAAACTAGATTATATGTACTTCTTGAATCTATGATCATTTTAGAACATTTACCTTGGCACTTTCAAGAAGTTATAAAAAGGGTTTTCCTTTGTTGTGGCTCCTTCTCCTTGGGTGTCTTGATCAACACTCTCCTCCTTATCAATGATTATCCTACCTTAGGTTCCTCCAAAAGTGATGGAGAATAAACACTCTTTTCCTTAACTACCTATGCAATCTGATTTCTTCCTTTAGTTCTTGGATTCCATACTGGTTTATCCTCTGGGAATTCCCATGACCTATGTCCATCAAATTTTTTGCATTTGAAACAACTTCATTCAAAACCATTTGATCCTCTACCCCTTGATGCATATCCACCCCTAAAATAAGACCTTCTACCTCTAAATCCTTGTCTTGAACTAGATGGCTATTCATGTGAAGTACTAGACTCTCCTTGGATTCTTTGTGAATATACTCTACCTCCTTGCTGATCTTTGCACCTAAAACTTTTTCCTCTACCTTTGTTTTGTTGGTTTTATTTCTTATTGAGGTTGTCTTCAACTTTTAAGTCTAACTAGTAACATTCTTCCAATGTCTTTGGACTAGAAAGGCTCAACTCATCCTATAAGTTGTATCTCAAACCATTGAGTAACATATCCACCTTATCATTGTCATCTTCCATGTGATTGATATAATGCTTAGTTTATATAACTCTTTAGTATATTCTCTTACCCCCATCTCTTTTTATTTCAAGTTTTAAAGTTTTCTATATAAGTTGGTAATGTATTCATTAGGCAAGAACTTTCTCTTCAACTTGAAAACTATTCTATCCCAATAATTAATCTTGGATTTTCTTTTTTTTTAATTCTCTCATCTTATATTTAATCCCACCATAGGGATGTATGACCCTTCAACTTGATCCTATAAAACTTCACTTGTTGCTCTTCTAGTACATCTTCAAAATCAAAGTATTTGTCCAACTCTCCTATCTAATCAAAATGTTCTTCTCCACTAAGGATTCCTACATATACTAGAAGATCTAGTTTTGGCTTAAATCCTTTCCCTTTCACCACCTTCAACAATCTCTCAAACTTTTATTCTTTTTTTTCTCTCTCTTTCATCTTCTAACTCTGGTGCCTATGGCTCTTCTTCCTCTTGGTCACTCAAATCACCTGTGACTACTCCTCTTATTTTATTAATCTAAAATTCTATGAGTCTTGAATAAAATTTGACTCTAATGTTTTTGAACTCGTATAATATTGCATCTCCCATCTATATGGATGATGCCCTCTCACCTCCTACATTTTTCCTAGGTGGCATCTTGTCTTATCAAACAAATCCTAGCTTCTCTTCCTCTTAGATAACCTTACATTATACACTCACTTACAGGTTTTTTAGTTTGTCAATGACACTAAAATGATGAAAATAAACTATCCCCAAAGGTTCAACCCTACAACTTGTTCACATTTGTCACAATCTCACAGGGTTCTTTGTAGCCTTTTCTCCACTTTTCCTAATAGTAAAAACATGTTAGAATTGAATTTTAGAAACTATGTTATGTTTCAAGTACCATCTATTGATTTATTTGTCTCTACCAAATTTATTGGTTTAAAACCACTCATAGATCTCTTTTCTAACGCCTATTAGTCCTAATTAGGTTCCCAAGGCCTAATTACACCACATACCTATTATTTCATACACCTATAGTTCGTACAGATTTTAAACCTCAAGGATATTTTAGAGGACCTTAAAACACACCCAATCACATATTTTTTGATTTTTGACTAGTTATAACTCCCACAAATGAAGTTTCTATCTTAAAACCCTAACTTAGCATTACCACTATTTACACATACCTAATAGGGAGGAATTTAAAAATTTAGGTGAAAAATTGAGTTTCAAATCACTATTAAGGTTGGATAATTTTTTTACACACCTTATACACCTCATAAAATCACTATATACCCATCTCTAAACTTCTATAACTCACTTTTTCACTACTCTATATCGGACTGTGTGTACATTCACTAGCATCTATAGGACTGCATTATCTTTATCACAAAGAGGCATGGAAATAAAAAAATTAAACACTTAATAAAATTAAAATAAAATGTAAATAAATTACCAATTACATAATAAGTCTTAAAAAACAAGTCTTTATTGTATCTTTCTTCACTGGCCAGTCTTACATAATCAATCTCCAATGCACACACATAAAGAATAGGGTTTGCAATCACTTTCCACCAATATTGAGGAATTATTAGATTATTTTATTGGAAATTAAACATATTAAACCTTATAAATAATTATATTACATGAAAATAAAATCATTTAATACATATTACAACTTCCCTAACTACCTTTGGACCTTCCAACGATCACTAGAAGGCTAGTTAGGTAATGAGAACATAACCCAAGTTAGAAATTTTGTACATATATGAGTTAAGACCCATGGTGTCTTTAATAGATAATTAAAAAAATTTGTTACATTTACAAGTCCTTATAAATAGTCATGTAACATCTAGACTAAGCAAAATAATTCAAAAATTCATAAACTCAGTTTTGGTGGGAAAAGCCAACTTTGAATTTTTGACAAGCTAGATCTAAAACTAACACCTAGGTATGAATTATAAGGATGGTATAAACACCATAATACATATTAGATAATTATAAAATCAAAATGTGATAACAAAAAGCAAAATTGAAATAAAAATTAAGCCTAGGAGTGATGCTCCTACAACACATGACTTTGTTGTGGTGTGTTGTCTAGAACTACTTTTCCCTTATCCACATAGGTGTGTAGGCCTCAAATGAAATATGGTTTTGTTTTAAATTTTATATTAGGGTTACAAATATAGAAATTAAATTTCATAAGGGTGATAATCAGTGCTAAACTTATATATAAGTATACACTAAATTTATTATGCTGAGATAATCTAAATTTAAAAAGTATAACTAGGCTAGATATAGAAATGACAAAGAAAAGAAGTACTCAACTTGTTTTAATGTTAGTGAAGTTATAGATCATGAATAGGATAAAATAAAATGGGAAGGAAATTTTGGAATAGTTTTTAGATTCTATATTTGGTGCCTCTGACTATATGGATATTTATGTCAACCCTAGATGATTACATCAATGTTACAATCTAATCTAGTGATAGTGTCTTGCATAGAATATTTAGTGAAATAGGATGTGACCACCTAGATGATTCTAGGTTTTACTTCAACTTCATTCAAGTGCATTCAAATCTATGTCATGGGCTGTCACTCCTTATGGAATGATAAAACTATAAATTTTCATCAATAATTTGACATTCGAAAAAAATGGGTTAGTGGGCACATGGTGTTGAGCTGACCCTAAGGACCCTTATATTAAATGGAACTACCGACATAGCCAATAGTCTATAAGAGGACATTAGACTCATTTAGTTCTCCCCTATGTGTTGGCATGTGTGTGAATCATGAAATAGGTGTAAAGCAAGTATAATGATGACCTAGATTGTAACTTGGAAAATTAGGCTCTTGGGATTCTCCTTTAGTGCTTCAGACTTGTAGATGTATAGTCCCTATGACTAGTTTGAAAATAGGAATAAATAAGAAATATTTTCTCAATTGAATTATTTTGTAATTATCTTTGGTTTGAATGCTAGGTGAGGAATGAATGAGGATTGATATTGTATTTATATCAATCACTTTGAAGTAATAACTCATATTACAACACTTAGGAAAACCATTGGATTAAATTTCATTTGTAAATTATATGAATTTATGGAATTAGACATTTGTGTTAGGGGAGGATAGTAACATCAATGATATTGTGTAGCTTAGATGTTAGTGTCTAGGGAGTAACAAAATAGGTACAGGTTCATAAAATGTAGAGGTGTAAGATAAGTACATTTTAAACATTTTGGGCAAGATAGAAAGTTTGTCTTGAATTTAAGATTAGATAGACTAAGAGATATTATAAGGGGCACAAGATAGAGAACATGTGAGGCTTACATAAGTAAGGATAGTGTATAAATAAGAGGAATAGACAAGGTCTGAGTTTACCAAGTGTATAAGACTAAGGTGCTATATAATAAAAAATATCATCTACATTTGACCCCCTTTTAATTTAGTAATGAATTTTCTAGTTTAAAGGAAAGGAATAAGTACCTAGGTGTGTATGCACACCTTATATTTGATTGAGTTAAATTTTAATACTTTTTATAGTGACTAACCTAAAACCAAGAGCATGTTACAATTTAAAATAAGTGCATATAATATAGGTTAAAATTACTTGAAATAGATTGAAATGAAAGAGCAAGGTTTAAGAGTACATCTATGTGCCGATGTAACCACCTTGCCTATTGGTAAGTTGTTTTGATAAATATGTATCATTTTAAGGCTTTAAATCTAAGATTAAGATAAATATAGATAAATATTTGAAGTGTATATATCCAAAGAGATAGATAGAGAGAGAAATAAAGAGAGATATTGGAAGGTACTTGCCCCTAACTTTGGAGCAAAAGTGAGTTTTAACTTGGTAGTTGAGATTAGCTCAACTGTGTAACCCAAAGATACTTATAACTTGGTGAGGTTGGATGATCAAGTAGAGATTGAAAACTTGGAAATATTGAGTGATTTTATCACCTCAACCATATCAAAAGGTGAACCAACTACTATAGTAAATTGGCTTAATATGGTCCATAAAAATTCATGAGGTATCAATATGTGTAATGGTTTTGGAATCTAAAAATAATTTGGATTTTGAAATATTAGGCACATGTTGCATATCATATGGTCCTTAGATATGTCTCATACTAAAATTATGTATAATAATGGTACCGATATATATAATTTTGCCATAACTATGAATTTGAATCATATAACTATGTGCTTTGGCTAATTCAAATAACTGTGTAAGTGTAGAGGACATGCTTCTAAAGCATGCCCCCAATATATATAGAGAAATCTAAAAACTAATAGAAGTACCAATGTGGAGGACATGTTTCCAAAACATACCCCCATTATAAATTAGAGATGATGATTACTAAATAGGTGTGGATAACATTCTTCCAAAGCATGCCCCCACTAAATCTATGAATTGATATAAATACCATATACTGAATAAATGTGGAGAACATGCTTCCTAAGTATGCCCAAATTAAATCTAAAAATTATGAATATGTAGAATCCATGCCTATATGACTTGCCCTCATTAAATCTATAAACTAATATAAGTACCAAATATTGAATGCATGTGGAGAAAATGCTTCCAAAGCATGCCCTCACTAAATCTTAGAACTAATCCAAGTGTGAAAAACATGATTCCCAAGTATGCCCCCACTAATATGCCCCCCATTTGAGGTGAGGGTAAGATAATAATGAGTTACCTCATCTCAAAAGGGTAAGACAACTATATAATCTGTGAATGTAACCATGTAGCATATAGAAAGAACATGTCTAAGTAAATGTATCATTGATGTACATAAAACTAATGTGATCACATGTAGGCCTAAGATTCATGATAAGGATTATGGAAATATATAGATGTTAACAATACAAGATTAACAAGTAAACAAGCACACACACAAGAGTACTCAAAATCAAATCAATAAACAATGGTCCAAAAATACCACAAACAAGAGGCATGTTCAAATACCACACAATCTAAGAGACATAACCTAGTCAAATTTTCATGAAAGAAAGAATGACATATTCAAATTTCCATACCAAAAATAGTGACATGAATAAAATGTTAAATAAATCATACATAGGGATAGGAGCCACAAGAAAAGGAGCATATTCAAATGCTCAAGAAAACAAGACAAGATACTTAAGGAAGTGCATAAAGTAAATCATAAACAACTAGCATAAACATGCCATAATGGCCAATGGATCCAAAGTGTTAGAAAAGTATGTTAGGTTTATAGCATATGAAGTACCATATGTAAGATGGAATCATGGATAATATGCTTGTGTATGTACATATTTAAGCTCAAACATGATAGTGTAGAGTGATAATCATATCATATAACCTATGTGTATCAAAATGAAGAAGTGGATGCCCCTAATGTCCATATGACATGAGTAGAGGTAAATCACAACATCTAAAATAGGAGTGTATCATGTATCTATGTATGCTTATATCACACCCAATGTATAAATGTGATAATATGTGTATATAGGAGTAACTGAGTATGTGGTCCATCAATATGGAAGTAATATATGGATGCCAATGATCCAATAAAATAGGTAAGTGTCGATGGTGTTTTTGGTTTTTTCTAATGTTTTTGATTTTTTGGTATTTTTGGAGTTAGGAAAGATCATCCTATGATGTCACTGTCATCTAACTGATGGTCATAGATATATCCCCATCATAAATATAATTTTATTACTAATATACATATCCAATGAGAAAATATATGTGTAATAATTGTCACTATGGTATCGATGTTGCTTTACGTATGTAAAATAAGACTTTGTGGTCATGAAGCAATAGTATGAGTAATCGAAGTAGGGGTTTTTTGAAACCATCATTGAGTGTTTGTTTATTTCTTTAGAATAGTAGTAATAGGAATATGTATAGGTGCTATGGATATTTAAACTTGGTTTATAGTAGAGGATTGGGATTATATGGAATCCACTATATGTCTTTGATGTAATGGTCTCTCGAGTACCGACCACCTAGTAAAGTGGATTTTCTATTACTTATCTTTTTATGGTGGATTATCCTTAATAGAATTGATAACTAGTTGTCTGGGTATAAGTTTATTTTGTTCATGAGGTTACTCATATGAAATTTGGAAAATGTAATTACCTGATTAACATGAATGTATTTGACACACTCATAAACTATAGAAAGTGTATGCAATGGGAAATGTAGTAGATCTATAAATTAATCATAGTTTGGAGAAGATAAATCCTACCTACACTTCTAATTGTGGATACATTAGATATTTGATGTCCTGACCAAGATAGATTTGCTAGACCTAGCTAAGGGATATCTTACCATAATAAATTTATTAGGGAGGGTTCCAAAGCCTCTAGTCAAGCAAAACTATGTAATAACCCTAACTAAGTCCTATGTTTTCATATTCACTAAACTAATAATAAGTAAAGTAAAGTCTAATCTAGTGCTCACCAAAGCTTATGGCATAAAATAGGGTTAGCAAACATAAAATTGAACATCTATAAGAGAGTCCTATTTAGGCTATGTATAGGTAAGACCCTAATGCATGGAGAGAGTAATATATTAAAAAGCCATGACTTATGCTACTTCTATCTACTAAAGAGAGGAGAAAAGTTAGAGATATTTACCTTGAAGATGAACTCATCGAGACTCAATCTCTCCCTTGGCCAATGGTTCTTTGAAAGAAGTTTTTGTGGTTTGTAAGGATCATTAAGAAAGGCCAAGGCATCCAAGACTTCTCCACAAGACTAGATTCTTATCGAATTAGAAACCATAAGATAATACTCCTCAAGTAGAATGGTGGAATATTATAATATAAATAAGCACAAATGAATAATTAACTCTTGTTGTCTCTCTAATAATGGTGAAATGGATGTGTTTATATAGGTAGATCTAGCTATAATCCTTTCTAAAAGTTTAGGCCAAAAAGGTCAACCCAATAGACCTTGTATCATTATTGAAAAAAACAAATTAGGTCTTGGTATAGGTTGGATAGGGGTCAACCTAAACACTAAATAAGTTTTATCAATTATAGTGCAAGGTCGATGGGGCCACCAGTGTAATGTAAACCATCAAAAAGGATTTTAGGCTAGGGAAAGGCTAATGAAAGTGGAAAATGACTAGAGGAGGGTGAAAAATAGGAGGAAAATCTTAGGGGAATATTTTTAGGAGATGTTTGGATTGATATCAAGTAGATTTCAGAAAAAATAATTTGGAAAAGTACCAATGGTGTGCCCACCCTTTTTTAGTACACCATCTAAGGTGTGCACTCAAAGAGATTAAGACTCGATGGGTTTTTACAATATAGAAAATATCAATAATTGATAACGTTTCAAAATATTATGTATATACATATGCCCCACTCAAATATGATCATGTGTTATTTACGTTTAATATGGTGGTGATTTGAAAAAGAACATAGTAAAACATAACACTGAGGCTAAAAAAAGTTACAGTATTTTAAAGTATAAAATAACTAAAAGTAAATGGCTGAAATGGAAATAACTAAAAATAAAAGTGATGTATGCATACCTTGACTTACCTTTATCATTGGGTGGTTGTTTTCTATGTTTATATTTTTGATCATGGAGGGCATAGAGATTGCTTTCGACAAACCTAAGGATAAAAAACTAAAGATTAAAAATAAATAAATGCAGAAAAGCCAATCTAAATGATTCTATGTAAACGAGATGTACTTATAAATTTGGTAATTTAGGGTGACAAGTGTTATGTTAGTCCAAATGACCAAGTCAAATTTAGAGTAAATCAGGTAACTAAAAATCCAAAGCTATTAAAGACCAAAAAACTCAAACAAGTAAACCTTAAGTAAGAAAGACAAACTCACCAAGTCAAAATAAGGATCCATGTCAAAAATGGTAGTCAAAGATCAATGTAAAACCAATAATAATCTTTAATTAAATAAATATGGGCAAATAAAATGGTCAAACAATATTGATGAGCGAGTAGTAACAATCCTTACTCAATCATCAATGAAAAAAGGTTCATACAAGCGAAAACAACAATGGTGAGTGAGGAGTGACAAGCCAACCTCACTCAACAAGGGAAAAAGTACATGAAAGTAGAAACAAACTCAGGTGTTTGTAAAAAGGGTAGTAAAATAATAATAAATGGTAAAATAAAGTGATGATGGAATGTAGAATCATGGGGGAAAATAATCCATAGTCACTCAAACATAGTGTTCGGTTTTAAAGATAGATAAAATTTATACAAAGTAGTGCTAGCATATTTTTAATATGTGAAGAAGGAATATAGAAGAGGTAAAATAGATTTAGAATCACACTTTACCTATTAAGGGGGGAAATGAAATGGGTGTAGGAGAGAATTAAGGAAAAATCAAGGCATAAGAACTCTTTATTGAAGTTAAGACACTCAAATTAGGTTTTTCAAAAAAAGAGGACTTTTGACCTTAAGGACTTTGAATAACTTCTCTTAGATACATAAGTCTTAGGTCAACAAATATAGTAGGTAGATCATCCCATGAAGGCTATATGCATGAAACTCAAAATAGACTTACCTTCCCATAATGTGTTCCCCATTCCTCAAGACCCCTTATAGACTTGTTGATCTACTATAAAGATTGGGTACTTATGTGAGAAAGTAGATAGCACCATAGAGTTTTTTGAATTATCCCATTCCAATCTACTAGGCTACTCTACCTTGATGGGCCTCATCTATATTATGAGGCCAACTGTGTAGTTTACAATTTAATTAAAGATAGTATATGTGATTTTAATCACATATTTTTGGTGTGATTTTGACTTTTGAATTTTATATGTTGCTTTTTGTATCATTGCCTTTTATTTCAAATGATTTAGATTTTAAAATTTTTGATGGATTTTTCTATTCTTCTTCCATATAGATTTAGACAACCAAACATGGGTGCTAAAGATGACTTTTATTTGAATACTTTAGGCTTAGTTACTAAGAGAGATAACTGAGAGAGCATGGTGTCTAAGATTCTCATTAATATAGGTAAAATAAAAGTGTCATCTTGACTTTGACCGTAGTTTATCCAAAGTGGAGTGAAATGAAAGAAAATCAAGAAGAATGAAATATAAAACAATTTGAATTACTTCAAATTAAAAAAAATGTGGCAAAGGACAAAAAAGGGAAAAAATGATATTGAAGTGTGATTCCTTATCATAATAATGAGGAAAGTGTAGGAAAATAGGCTAGCACAACTTGTTATGTAAATTTTATCTATAAAAGAAGAAAAGTTAAAGTTAAGAATAGAGGATCAAAAACTTGTAACTATTGCAAAACACATTCGAGACAAGGAATATTGAATGAAAGATGGTGATTTTATGAGGAAGGCCAAGCCATATCCTTGGTCTTACACTTTAACTCATAAAATAGAAGCCCATGAGGGTGTACAAAGCATGTAGAAAATAAATAAGATAGAAATGGTATTTGTGAGGAAAGACAGGTCCTATCCATGGCCTTACACTACAACTCACAAAAGAAAAACCCAAGGGGTGTCAAAAAGTATTGAAAAAGTAAGGAAATAATGAGAACAAAAATGGAAAATCATGAGGAAGACTGGGTCCTATCCACAATTTTACAATGCAACTCATGATAAATGGGAAACCAAAGGACAAAAAGTAAGGACTAAGGTTTGTAAAAAGAGGGAACTGCTACAGAGGGTGAAACCCATGTAAATATTATACAAAAAGTGTTAGAAACATAACATATAACAAGTATGACAAGAAGGGGGAGATTTAGGCAAAGTAATTTTTTAGGAATTGTGCATTGGTGGGATCTTTGAAAATATAGCTTTCATTAGTTTAAAGGTGATAGGTGCTTAGACTAAGAATATCTTTGACTAAATAAAGGCCCCACCATTTTTGGGCATATTTACCTTCTTGGTCATAAGTGTAGTCTAATTTAAGGACAAGATCACCAATGTTAAAAGTGCAAACTTTAACTCATTCATTACGTTGATTGACAATACGAGCCTTATATTGGTGATTATGTTGTAAAATAGAAAGATGGTGTTCATCAAGGAGATAAATAGCATGAAGGTGAGCTTCACATAATTATTCATCAGGTATGATATCATGAAGAGAGATACAAAGAGAGGGAAGCTCAAATTCTAATGGGATGATTTATTCAAAACCATAGACTAAAGAAAATGACATTTCCCCAATAATAGTTTGTATGCTAATGCGATAGGCCCAAATAACAAGATAGAGATGAAGATGCCAATTCATATAGGTGTCATGAATTATCTTTTGGAAAAATTTATTAATAATTTTATTAGTGGCCTCAGCTTGGCCATTACATTATGGATGGTAGGGTGTGGAAAATTTGTGATTGATTTTAAATTTAGCATAAAGTTATTTGGCATCTTTATTTTTAAAGTTATCACCATTGTCTAAAATGATAGTATGAGGGACACTAAGGTGTAAAATGATTTTAGTAAGGATGAATTTGGAAATGGTGGTATTAGTGACATTAATGAGGGGCATAGCCTCGACCCACTTGGTAAAATATCATATGGCTATGATTATAAAGACATGCCCATCTTGAGATCGAGGTAATTTTCCTATAATATCTAATACCCACATGGAGAATGGTCAAGGTGACTCCATGGTTTGAAGCTTGGCTAGAGGTTTATGAATTAGATCATCATGAAGTTGGTAAGGATTACACTTTTTATCAAATTCGATGGCATCCTTTTCAAGAGTGGGCCAAAGGTATCCCATACATAAGCATTTGTGGGATGTAGCATGTCCACTATAGTGGTTACCATAAATGCCTCCATGTGCTTGTTCAAAAAGAGAAGGAACCTCTTCTTTCATACCACAATAGAAAAATTTACCTTTAGCATTGTGATAATATAGGATGTTATATCCAAAGACATACTTGAAATCTGGTTTACAAATTTGAATTTTTTTTTGGGAACCAATGTTTGAAGGATCGGTTTTGTGTTCAAGAAATTGAATAATATCTTTATACCATAGGATTTATCAAATGGTGATGTTTGTGATGTGATAGATGAGTGAATGTTTTGAAAGATAAGTGAAGAAAGAATGAAATCAAACACATAAACAATTGGATGAATGTGAGTGATTCAAATATGGCACACAACACAAAACCTTACACCAACACTGGCCAATGTAAATTTTTGTAATACAAAATGCAAATATCAATGAGAAATCAATCAACTAAAAATTAAATGATAACTAAGTGTTTATCCTGAGTGTTATTATATTATTATAAAGTGTTGATTTAAATGTGAATAAGAGAGTTGACTAAATAGGGAACTAAAAAGGTAATCTATAGATGGTTTCAGGATGCTTGGGATGAAAGGGATTTATGTTGGCAATGGTACTAGTTTTGTATTAAGGCCTAAAAATTAAATGCTAAGTGTTCATCCTAAATGTTATTAGATTATTATAAAGTGTTGATTTAAATGTGAATAGGAGAGTTGACTAAAATAGGGAACTAAAAAGGTAATCTATAGATGTATTCAAGATGTTTGGGATGAAAGGGATTTATGTTGGCAATGGTACTGGTTTTGTATTGGGGCCTACCCCCTCACAACATAATCTTGTAGTGATAAGGGTGTTGGGAGATTTTTCAATTTATACCATTAACTATGTATTTTTACTTGGCCAAAAAGCCAAGTCAGCTTCCCCCTTGGTGATGAAATTCAAGTAGGTAGGCCTTGGGAAGACAAGTGTTTAAATTCATTTTGAATGTTATGTGATTTGGTAGTGTGTGCCAAAGAGTAAAATAGTGTAACTAGAATGGTAATTTTGAAAAAACACCTATTTAGACCATGTGAATTACTCTAAGCATGCAAAACAATTGAAAATGAAATGTGAATTAATTACTAACAAATAGTTATTAATTCCTTGATTAAGAATAGTACAGAGTCAATTTAGGCAAAACTTTATGCAAATAGTACAGAATAGAGCAGACTGGGTCGCTACTATTCTATGGAAGTAAGATCTTTAATAGTAGAGTCAAATAGGTTGATTATGTCTCTTGGATTAAAAATAGGCTACAGAACTAGGTTGACTAGGTTGAACTATTTAGTGTAGGGTTGTAGTTTTGAAGACTGTTAACTTGTGAAAAACATAATTGAAGAAAGTAATAAAATGCTAGAGAGAGGAAAGAGAGGAATATTTGTGGGATTGAATATGGTTGGGATTAAAAATTTTATGCTAAAATTCCTTAATTTCTGCTTTCAAATTCTAAAAATTGGTTCGACTGGTTTGACCAAGTTTTGCAAAACCATGTATGCTTAAGAAAAATAAGGAACAAGGTCAACCTATTTGATAGTGTTTATTGATCTATATACTAGTAGAGATAATTATAAGACAAAGTTAACTTGTTCAATAGTGTATGCTAATATAAAACTAAAGAAGAGTACTTTGTTGACCTATTCGATCTAGGAATCTATAACTAATGAAGACCTACACAGATGAAACAAAGTCATGTTGAAGTGATTGTGTGTTAATCATGCACATAAAAAGTTAGAATTATACCAGCAATTCAATATAATAGTGAAAATATGGATAAATATTATAAAATGATAAAAATGATAGCATGAAAGAAAACCTACAAGGGTTATATTCACATTGTATTTAGCAGAATGTATGCAATGGAAAATATAGTAGATCTATAAATCAATCCTAGCTCAAAGAAGATAAATCCTACTTACATTTCTAATTGTGGATACATTAGATATTCAGGGTCATGACCAAGATGGATCCTCTATACCTAGCCAAGGGATCTCTTACCATAATAAATTCACTAAGGAGGGTTCCAAAGCCTCCAATCAAGCAAAACTATATAATAACCTTAACTAGGTCCTATGTTTTCATATTCACTAAACTAATAACAAGTAAATTAAAGTATAACATAGTGCTCACCAAAACTTGTGGTACAAAATGGGGTTAGTAAACATAAAAGTAAACATGCATAAGAGAATCTTATTTAAGCTATGTATAGCTAAGACCCTAATGCATGGAGAGAGTAATAGATTCATAAGCCATTACTTATACCACTTATATCTACTAAAGAGAGAAGTAGAGTTAGATATAATTACCTTAAAGATGAAAATTTCAAGATTCAGTCTCTCCCTTAGCCAATGGTGCTTCACAAGAGGTTATTGTGGTTTGTAAAGATCACTAAGAAAGGCCAAACCATCTAAGACTTCTCCATAAGACTATATTATTCTCCAAGTAGAAACCCTAATCTAAGACTCCTCAAGTAGAATGGTGGAAGAATAGATTGTAAATAAACACAAATGAATAATTAACTCTTTATATCTCTATAAGAATGAAGAAATGGATGTGTTTATATAGGTAGATCTAACCCTAATCTTTTTTAAAAGTTTAGGTTGATAAGGTCAACCCAATCGACCTTGTATCATTATTGGAAAAAAAAATTAAGTTTTTATCTAGGTCATCTAGGGGCCAACCTAGACCCTAAATAAGTTTTATCAATTAGAGTAGAAGGTCGATGGGGATGATAGTGTAATACAAACTATCAAAAAGGATTTTAGGCTAGGGAAGGGATAATGAAAGTGGAAAATGACTAGAGGAGGGTGCAAAATAAGATGAAAATATTAGGGAAATGTTTTTAAGAGATGGTTGGATTGATAAAAAGTGAAAAAAAGGGATAAGAATCATGCAAAACACCAATGGTCTACCCATCCATTTCTTGGTGCACCCCTTAAGTCATGCACTTAGAGAGATTAAGACTCGATGGATTCTTGTAAGATATAAAACATCATTAATTAATAAAGCTTGAAAATATTATGTATATACAAAAGGTACTACTCGAAGAGTGTGTATTTAAGGTATTACCAATAATTTATCAAATATGATTATGAAAGGGATAAATGAAAAGGTAATAACCACATATAAATGACCAAACTATAAAGGCAAGTCAATCTCACCAAGAACCTTTTTGGAGGTCCTATTTAATTATCTAACTAATCTGGTAGAGGGGTGTAAATCATGATGAGTATAATTCAAGTGCATAAGTAATTTCATGGTGTAAACATTTTCACTTATATAATTATTAATCATAACACTATATATGGGGTGTTTATCAAGTTATAATTGAATGAATAGGGAATCAAGATCAGATTCATCATCCTTAATTTTACTATCATCAAAGGAAATAGAAGGTCTCTAAATCATAGGATGTATATGTCATGTGTAAGTACCAATAATCCCATCAAATGGGTGTCTATAATGTGATGGATGAGGATGTGTATTATATACCATTTGGACTTTTGGTTCTTTTTCAGAATCATTTTACAAAAGATTATTAAATATTTTCTATTTATAGTGATTGCTAGGATGTGAACCTGATTATTTTGAAAGGTCCTCAAATGAAAGCTTTTAGTCATCGATAATATCTTAGATATTTTTATTAAAGATAAAACATCTACTCATCAAATGTCTCGGTCCTTGATATAATCACAATAAGCATTCACATCATATCCTTTGGGTAGAGATTGACTCATATCAATTTCAATAGGATGAGGGAGAGATATAAGCTGACACACTAGTAATTGTGGGAGTAATGAAGTTGGGAACTCAGGTAAATGTCTAAATTATCTCCTTGGTTTATTAGATGAAATAAATCAATTAAGATATTATGCAACTATGTTAATCATGGTGTCTATTTATTTTTTAGGCTTAAGAGGTTTTACCTTATAACTTGGTTTAATTAAAAATTTTCTACTAGATGTAGATGCAATTGGTGTGTTTGTTACATATTTGAGCTTATTAAATGATGTAAGCTCCATTTAATAGTTTTGTACAACATGGAATAAGTCATCAAAAGATTAAAACTCCTTAAATATAATGGAATCATGTAAAGGATCAAGCAAAATTTTCTTAAATATATCTTTTAACTCTTTGTCTTCCATAGGATTGGTAATTTTGGCTAGAGTTTTCTTATATCTCAAGACATATTCATTGGTTCCTTGTTTGATTTTGGCAATTTGGGCATAGGAAACATTTTTATAAATGTTAATGGAAACGTGTGATAAAAAATGGTCTATAAGAGGTTTGAATGCTTTTATGGATTGGAGAGGTGGATCATAGAACCACCTCAAATCATAGTTCTTAAGACTTCTTGGGAATAATTTGCTCAAAAGTTTATCATTGGAAGCATAGTCAAGGCATGCCACATAGAAGGTTCAAAGATATTATTCAAGATAACCATTGACATCATAAAATGTGAACTTAGGTGCAACAAATCTAGTTTTTAAATGGTGAAAAGATATCTCAAGTGCAAGAGGGATATGTAATAAATCTATAGCATGAGGGGATTTTAAAGTTTTTTGTTCAATGTTTTTAATATTATCTTCCAATGTTTTCATTACTTGAAGGAATGATTGAATTAAAGTCCCAATAAGAGTTAGATTATCAAGTTGAGTAGTCACCAAAGGGGATGAAAACATGTTTTAAGTAGTAATAGGCATTGAAACTGGTATTTATGTTAAAATAATAGGTAGTCCCATAATAGATGTATCAATAGTAATTTTAGGGAACACATGTTTAAACACATAATCCATATCCATATTAAATGTATGTGGGTTGATAAGTGTGGGATGAGTTATAGTACCTTCTAAGGATTCACCATTATTAGGTGAGGCAGCCTTGGCTTTATATTGTTTACTTATTTAATCTCTCATAACATACACAAATACATCTATTAAGCCCTTGTCATTATTGAGATGAGAAACAAATAATTCTTGATCCTCCATTTAGAATTTGGGTTTTATACTAAATTTTTTCATTGCTTAAAAAATAAAGTATTCAGAAATCAACAACATAAAAATTAGAAAACCATAGGTGACCTAGGGTTTAATGTTCAAAGATTGGGTTCACCATGTTTAACCCTAAAAATGAAATATGTTTTTATTTTCACTTTAATCTTAGGATTAATAATATATAAATGAAGTGGTATAAGGGTGATAATCAGATCTATACCAGGCTAATTAAAGTTTAAACTCAAATATAAGCATACACTAAATTTATTATGCTAAGATAGTCTAAATATGAAAAGTATAACTAGGCTAGATTTATTTAACTTGTTTTGATGTTAATATAGTTATAGATCTATAATAGACTAAAAGTAGGTGGGAAAATAGTTTTTGAATAGTTTTCATAATTTGGATCTGGTGCTTCTATTTATTTGGATAGTTGTGTTAGCCCTAGATGGTTGCATTGACACTAATGTTTGAGTTCGATGATAATGTCCTATATAGAATATATAGTGAAACAAGATGCAACCACCTAGATGCTTATGGGTTTTTATTCACCTTCACTCTAGTGCATTCAGATCTAGGTCATGGACTATTTCTCTTTATGAAATGGAAAAACCCTAGATTTCCATATTCAATGTGAACTTAGGAAAAATGGGTTAGTGGGCACATGATGTCAAGATGATCCCAATGACCATGCTATCAAAGGGCACTACTTACATATCCAATACTCTAGAAGAGGGTCTCAGAGTCATGTAGTTATCCCCTATACGTTGGATTATTTGTGAATCATGTAATGTGTGTCAAGTATGTACAATAGTGACCTAGCTTGTAACTTGGCAAATTGGGCTCTTGGAATACTCATTTAGTACTTCAGACTTGTAGATGTACATTCTATATAACTAGTTTGGAAATAGGAATAAATAGGGAAACTTTACTCAATCAAATGATTTTTAAGTGCTTTTTGGTCTGAATGTTAGGTGAGGAATGAATGAGGGTTGATATTGTATTTATATCAATCCTCTTGAATTTTTATACACAAATTCACTCAATTCATTTATCACCACTAATAGTATTATTAGTCAACACTAACATCACTAATTCCATCTAATGATCACTAATCCTATCTAATTTTATTTAAATCATCCTTACTAATCCTCCTAGTCTTTTGTCTAACACCCCTTTCCATTTTTATTCATTTATTAACCTTATTATTATCCCATAAATTAATTAATTCATTTAAGGTTATTTTTCAGGGTGTTACTCCCAAAAATATATCCAATGATGGGACTTACACATTTTTGCTACCATAAACCTCTGATAAACCATTGTAGTGCCTGACTGGATGGGGACATTAGTAGCGTTGACATATATATGGCTATAGAGGTGTCCAGCTTGGGGGATCGAACTTGAGGCCTCCCACTTATAGCACAGTTCACCCAACCAGTAAGCTATCCCATTGGGATAATTATATAAATAACCCCATTATTTACTAACTAATCTCACTTGTCTAATGTTTATAAATTTAAAATTCCCATAACCCACCTACCTACCTACTCATAGGCTTTCCTACAAACCTACCCCCTTATATTATTTAGAGGCCCCTAATCACATGACTAATCCACTAATAATCAAGATTAAGAATTATAAAGAGATTCTAGAAGCTTCTACCTCTATAACCTTCCCTCTTCTAGAATCATTCAAGTAATTTTTAATTCTTTGAATAATCCTCCACCATTGATCTTACGAGATCCAACTTTGAATGTTGTCCATTGATTCTCCCTCTCTCCTTAAATTTAAACACATCTCCCTCCATTCCAACTAGCCAATAAATGTGCAATAAATCTATGTCCAACCAATGAGCAAATCAATCACAAATCCATGAATCCATGTTATCATCCAAGTCATTGATCAAGTCTTCAATCCAACATCATGATGCAATTATGAGCCTTTGGTAAGGCAATCCATAATCATTTAGTCTTTTATTTTGTTTGAATCTTGATTTAGAGTAATTGGCTTTTAGGATCTAATGGCAGTATGAATGTTTCATTTGTCCTTGCATTTTATTCCTAATTAGCTCTAGATCTTAATGGTAGATTGTAGATTTGGGTGTTTTGGTTAAATTATATAATCAAATCCCATTTGATCAAATTTATCATCTTACATTTGGTGACTATGGTGAGATAACACCTTCAAATTAATTATTTTTCCTATTAGAAGTGTTTTAATAGCTTACATAACTGATTGGATGAAGGAAAATCTCTAGATTTCATCAAATTTTCACATCTAGGGAAAATGAAGTTTTACTCTACAAATTGTGATATTGTATTAGTGGTACTACCTAACAATTTGTGGTTTACCATACCCTTTAACCACTAGTTGCTAACTGTTATGACAAGTCTTCACCCTTTCACAATATCATGACTCACAAAAAGTGAATTTTTTGTTTAAGTTATAGTTTTGACATTTAAACTATGGTTTTAAAATAATTTAGTCTTAGTTGTCTTATATTAAGCAATAACACATTTTTTCAATCATGATATTGAGACATAGTTGTGATATTGCCTTCATAAAAGGAAAATTTTGACTCTTGTACTAAAATACTATTTTAATGTACTAATCTTGTCTTCTTAACAGTATTTTGTCTCTGAGTGGTTATTTTATATACATAGGAAGGGAAGGTATCACTTAGGTTAGCCCCTTAACATTCCTATACAACCATATAGTTACTGTGTATAATACCATAGATTCACAAAAGCAATTTTGACTAACAATTGTAGTTTTGTAGGTCTAGGGTCAATTTTACATGAAAAAAATAATATTTCTTATTGTTTAGATTTTTGTTGCTAACCTTGAAAACCTAATTTGTTATAAGATAAATACCTAGTTTGTTGAAAATAGTTGTAGGTTTTATTTTCTATATTTTCAAATTCTAGATTGCTACAAAATCACAAGTCTCGAAACACATTTTTGTTTATTATAGGTCATGTTTCTTCTGTATTTTTTATCTAAATACATTAGGAATTTTAGTATATTATAAATATTAATTTTTTTGGGGTTTATTTTAAATTTGAAAAACATCATAAAATATTCCTAACACTTCAAATACTGAAAATGAATACAAAATTTATTATTTAAACACATAAATAATCAATCTTAACACTATATCTATCCAATCAAAATAACTTTGTCAATACTTTATTTTCTACTATTAAACTTTTATATTTTACTCAAGCAAATAAAATTATTGATTGTGATTTACAATTTTGCAGTTAGACTTGTGATATTTCTTAACCATTAGTAGTTTTACAAAAATTGTATGGTTATGGTTATAGTCAACAAAATTGTGTATTGTCCAGTTACATTATTACCAAAGAGTTATGGTTTTATGCTTTTTAGAATTGGTTTTGAATATAACTAACTGTGTATCTATGGTTTTGCCTTCTATAGTTGTAATTTTGCATTCAATTTGTCTTTTTTGAATGCATTTTAAGGGTCACTTTCACTAAATTTTGAGTCATTTCAAGGGTTACAAAAGTCCCAAATTAAATTTGGCATCGGGGGCACTGCCTATCAACCTCTCCCTATACCATGATAGGGAGTGCACCTGGGGTGCTTCCCCTTAACCCTTCTAGGGGCTACCTCCCCTAGACCCCCATGTCATGGCCCCTGATCCAAAGAAGTTATAAAAAAAATCTATTTTTTTCAATGTTTTTATAAAGGGATATTAGACTAACATTTTATTTTTTACAGGGGTGAATCTAATGAAAATTTAGGCTTGCTAACATATTCCCTTGCAGGTCATATTACCCCTCTAGATTTCCAATTGAAACTACTAATCACTTTCTTTGTAGGACACCTATTGAATATTTTTGGCATTTTGAAAAACATTTTGTATGTATCACATCTAAATTAATTGGTTAATAAATATTTTTATTTGCTTGTGTGTCACCCAAGGGTTACAGTGGTGTATGCTCTCCTCCTTGTGTCCTTGTGGTGATATTTAGAGGATAAAAAACCACTAATAAACCCTCCCTTATTTATTTTATAAGGGAAACATGACATGGAATTCATCTCCATGCACTTGCCTAGTCACTAGGGGTTAGTGACATGAAATCACTGTGCATTCAACCAAACTCCAAGTTTTGGTGGAGTATAAATATTAGGGATAACTATCATTAGGCTAAGTATTTGACCCCATATAGGTCATACATGAAAGGGAAGAGTTCATTATATGAGCCAAGCATTAGACAAGACCCTACATAGAGTTGGGCCCCACTGTACTTAGCATATATCAGGAACTCCCATAAAGAGCATGTATAGCCTACCTTAGGAAATTATGGTTGTAATAGGTGACTTGTTTCCAGAGTTATTATTAGCTCTCAAGTGACCATCATGTATAGATGGGGTTGAGATTGTTTAGGAGATTTCATAATAGGTCACCATCCTACAACCTCACTTGTGAAGCTATTAAATGGTGTAATCATTGAGTTACACTCCCAATTAGTTTAATAATCTTAGGGTTATGGTCTACCTATCTTATTGAGTGTTGTGATAGACCCATGAAATTTTTGAGCTGAGTTAGCCTTTCACCTAAACCCATACATAAATATTTAGGCATTACATATCACCATTTTATATATCCTTATCCTTATCTTGTATATTCTTAGTCATCTTGTACATCCATCCTTTTTCATATCTTGTACATCCTTAATTTTGTACAGATCCTAATCTCATTTTGTCTTTACATCCCCTACTTCTTTGGTATTTTTTAATTTATCTTATCAAACCTTTTAATCTCATGCAGTCTTCCCCCATCTAGGCAAATCCCTTCTCTCTTTGTTGGCTTTTTAGGTCACACATTTATCCAAACCATGCCCACATCATTAATCTTACCCCCAATCATTATTAAATCACCACTTTTAATCCCATAATCCTTGATCCATCTATCCTTCATCACATAATATTATATCCACGTCCCAACTTGAATAAAATAGTCTAAGTCTTGAGCTATTCCTTTTATCATCCTTGTATATCATCTTATCACTCTAGTCTACCAATTTATCAACCATCACTTGGTTAGATTGCATACTTAGTTGGTACCCTATTAGTAACCTATCACTTCATCAATTTCAATCTAGCATCCAATCATCGTCAATCTATTTGTCATCAATCCAATCATATTTAATTCTATCATATTTCTTATTCATAACTAACACCCATATAATTTTTGTCTTACTAGTTTGAATTCAGGCACTAGTCAAATCTTAATCCTTTTACTAGCTTGAAAACTAGGCATTATTGATAGATCATTAGCACCTATCATACTATCAATTTGAAATATGATCCTAGTCTTATATCATCTTAGTCTATTTAATCTATCTCATCCTCACCATCACTTGCCATACTATCTTGGTCATTCAAACTTACTTTGTTCAAAGACAATATATTTCCAAGCCTTAATATACCTTCACATCATCCCCCTTTTATCACCCATCACTTATTCATCATCCACCCACATGGATTTGGACCTAGTTCTCATGGACCAATACCTATTTACCAATAAGGATGAGATATTATTGTGAGACCTACAAATGGGTTTCTACCTACCTTTAGACCTTGATCCCATCAAGCCTAAACCATGCCCCATGTCCTTCCCCATCAAGAAACCCCTAAACCACCATGATTAATCCCATTGTCCATTCATCATAACCATCCTCCTCACTATACAAGTGATAAAGTCACCCTATTTAATGAGTATATGTTTGCCAATAGGGATGAAGTCCTTTTACGGCTATTGGAGATGGGTGCCTACCTTCTTGATGATATCAAACCCCCAAACCTAAGGTAACATACAAAAAAATTAACCCATCAACCCTCATATCCATCTAATTATCATGATAACCAATCGCATTCCAGTCCACCATCCACTAGTCTTAGTCCTGATCATGACCTTCTCAGTCTAAAAATTTCCTTGTTTAATAATTATATTGCTAAAAATAAGGAGGTAGTACTCTTGTATGGGTGCCTAACTTCCCAAATACCTTAACCCCATTTAGTTAACCTTACCTCTAATTTCTACCCCTCCATAATCTAATCCTCCATTTACTAGTCATATTCCATCACAAACCTTCCATACTACTAGTAAATGGAAGCCTAGCTTGTCAACCTCATCCAACTCTAGTTCATATCCTAAATAATATCCTTATATCATGACACCACCATCACATTATTACACTCCTCAATACAAAACTTCCACATCCAATATTATAGATAAATAATATACCCCTCTCCCAATATCCATGGAAGCCCTATTTTGGAAATTGAGGTCCCTGAGCACGATTGTTCACCCAAAAACAAGACCTTTAGATTTGTCTAAACATGTGCCCTCATGGTATCAAGCCAAATGATTTTACATATACCATAAATTCCCTATATGTACATTCTAAAGTGGTGTATATTCTATATTTTTAGTTTTGTTATGGTTTGAATAATATTGTAAAAGTTACCTAATTTTTATTGTAAACATGTACACTTTTCATGATTTTTTAAAGGCTAATTTAGACTATCAAGAACTATAAGATAACTTATACCATTTTTAACCATAGTTAGAACTAAAGTTAAAACTATGACATGTACTCTATCTTCCATGTACTTGGAGGATGAGGCAACCTCTAAGTACATGTTTACAATAAAAATTAGGTAACTTTTACAATATTATTCAAACCATAAGAAAACTAAAAATATAGAATATACACCACTGTAGAATGTACATGCAAAAGGAGAAATCTATTATTAAACTATTATTAATAGATTTCACCCTTTTAGATATTATATCCAAAAATTAATTGATAATGGTGACATCAAAATTGAGGGATTATCCAATGCATCCACACCTAGGAGTGTGTGCAAAAGGGGGTATGCCAAGATTCCTTTCCTCACTAATATCAAGATTATTCCCTCCTTAAAGAAGGTCATGAACCCAATCCTTACCATACCACAACCATCTCTAATCAAACCATCATTATATCCCATCCACATCAGATCCCCTATTTTCACAAATCCATTCAGCTTAAAGCACCCATTCACAACCCCAAGGTGAAGGAGGTACTTATGGATAATGATGCTATCCAAAAGCCCCTTTATATGGATATTACCAAAAAATAATCTATTGATGACATCAATTCATCAAAATCCCTATTAGATTCAACATCAGAATGGTCAAGATCATGTTCAATGTTAGCATCTAAATCAAAATCCATGTCAGAAGCATCATCCATTTCAAATAATGAAAGTCATGCCAACACATATCTCTTTAAGGATGTCACTAATTCTAATGTTTACTAGTCATAAGGCATGAATCTTGATCCATCTTAGGATGATGACATCATAGCATAATTATTAGATATTTTATCAATTGAAGGCCATCAAGCTAAATATAAATCAACTTTTGATGTTAAGTCTACAAAGAGTCTCAGTGCTCCTTTTGAAATTCTTGAGGACACTTTATTTGACATGAAGGATGGGTCTCTTAATATCTTTTATGATTACTATGCTACCCATTATCCCCTTAATCTATCCCTTTCACCACATATCCCTAATCATTTACCACCTCTTAACAATCCCTTCATCCCACTCTCCAAATGGGATAAATAGGAACATGCATTATCGGATTCCCCACATCATGTAATATCATGTGATGTATATATGAGGATTCAAACCTATAATAAATTAATCAAGTCAAATAATTAGGTCAAATATGATTCAAAAATAATCAATCAAATTCAATAATAGCTTCATAATCAATGAAGTCAAAAACATCATCCCCTAGTATAAATATCCTTGAGGTGCTAAGAGATCATTAAAGTCAAAATAATCATTATCTATCAAGTCATAATCAAATCCCTCTAGTCAATCCCAAAATCAAGCACTAGGGAATAATCCTCCTCTAATTCTAAAGTCAAAAACCCCTGGTGAAGTCCAGTTACAGGCACTAGGGGATAATCAAAGTCAAATCCAATCAACAAATTAAAATAATGTCAAAATTCATGTGGTCAATCTTTATAATATTTGGATCAAAGAGAAATAAATTTAGATGGTCTTAGATCCTTTATGCTCATTTATCACATGACACCAATAAAAAAATGTCCCCTTCACCAAATCCAATAGTGTAGGTAACTATTGAACCCCTTTTACAGTCCCCTTCTAGTCACATTTTCCATCATAACCATATCACCCATTCACATCCTATACCCTATCATCAAAATCAAGACATAATCCCATCCATACCATACCTCAAATCCCTAGGCAACATCATCTCTCATAGGGGTTAAAAAGACACTTAGTTGATACATCCATAGGATGTTCAATCAAGAATCAATAGAGGTCAAAAGGACATTAATGAATCTAGCATCAATCACGTGATATTAACATGATGCATCTCTAGAATGGGTATTATGTCAGGGAATCCAAGAACAAACACACCTTGTTCTGATCCCACTTGTTAGGATCTTGCTCCTAAAAAAGAGCACAATATGATTACCAAATACAAGCAATTAAACATGCAAAAATATCTAGAAGTACAAGTAACTAGAATTCACAAATAACATAGAATATGAGAGACAATATACAATCTTGTATTAACACTTGTACAAAAAAGAATACAATAAAAGAGACGCCACACTCTTCCACCTTACAGAGGCTTGCCACACCTCAAGTGTATAGTAATTCTTCTTTAAAAACACTCTCCTACCAAAAATGGTCCCAACACACAACTCACACACAGAATTGGTGTTCACCTCTCCAACCAGTCAGTAATAACCCTGCAAGTACACCAAGCACTCTAAATTACTTCAAGTAGATCTCCCATGAACTTGAAACCTACAATTCAATAGACCATACTTACACATGTATATCTCCTATGAGCTTGCAACAACCTGCAACTCAATGATCTTACAATGGAAGGATCTTTCTTTCTTTCCTTTCTAGCTCATACTTATAATACATGCCAATGGGTCTATAAATAGATCCCAGACTTAAACAATAACTTAGACTCTTAGTTTACTAATAATAGACATGCAGCTCAAGACTCGAAATAGCCTTTACATGCAAACACTCATTTCAACAAACTAACTATTCATGCAACGAACAGTTCTGGAACACACAAGCGACCGACGTCGGTCCCTATTTAACTGGTGTTGACCGACATCGGCCGACTCCTTACCGATGCTGGTTGCCTTCTGCATTGATCATGACCGACGTCGGTCATACTACCAATGCTAGTACTTCTGGAACTTCAGCAACCTCCTCTTCATCTACATAGTTGAAGCTTTTAGCTCCACAACCTAACAATCTCCCACTTGGAGATAAACAACTACAATTGTACCTATACCTATACATCATCTTGTTTGTTCCCTTGGCTCTATATCCCTCTTCAAGATCACTCTTTAAAACCAACCACCATAAATCCTATGGTGTAACACCTATCATCCAAATCACCTGCCACATCCACATCTACAAACCATGTAGAAAATAACTTAACCCTGCATAGCATGTGCACCTGCTACTGGTCCCTCTAAGAATCCACTGAACTGCCCTCCAATGCTTCTTTCCCAGATTGGATCCAAACTTGTGACAACTCCCACTGCTTGGAAAAACTTAGGTCTAGTACATACCATGCACTTAACCTCATTATGTGAATCAAGACACTATTCTGTGAACTGTCCAACCATCGGTGTGCTAACCGGTCTCACACAATCATCCTGAAACAAAGTCAACCTATGACCTTCCATGTCCCTAGAACACACTCATGCCAAAGAATCTTGCTGCTCCCAAATTCCTCATGACATACTTCTAAACTAGCTTTACATTTAGTTCAGTAACTCCCTATATATGTAACCTTACAACAAGCACATCATATAGTAATAGGATAATGTAGCTAATATTATCCAACCTGGTAAAGAAACACAATGATCAAACCTCCATTACACTGCAGCTTATTCAAGACCATACACCTTGGCCTTCTATCTCACATGTCCATTTCCGCTCTTCTTCATCTTGAACATCCATTTGTCTCTCAGTGCTTACTTCTAGCTGGCAACTCCACCCAAAACTCTTGTTTGGTTCTCCTCCAAGGAATCACATCCTTCATCCATGCCAAGCTCCCACTATTTCCTAGATCTACCTGCTCTGCTTCTTTAACAACTTCCTGGTTCTTTACCATAAGTGAGCAACAAGTAGTGTAAAGAAGGAAAATGATGAATTTGAGGCTTACATACCCTTTAAGTCCTCCATATGGGTGCTTGAGACTCCTTGACAGCTTGTTGTCCACCTAAAATTCATCTCAGTGACCGATGCCAGTCACATCTCAGTTTGCACCTGACTGATGTCAGTTCCATGTGACTACCTCATCGCTGACGTCAGTTCCCCTCATTGACGCTGATGTTTATCTATCCCTGAGTCACCGACATCGAGCTGCACATAGCCGACATCGATCCCTATCTGGATGTCGATGCTTGTTTTCTAGCCGACGTCGGTCTCTGTGTTTTGCTTGTGAGAATTGACTTTTACTCGTGAGATCATTTTGGATCAAACCCTTGTCTAAATCACCCTTGCTCTACTTAGAATTCTTCTGCCCCTTATGCTGAACTCTATCTGTCACCTTCTCCTTGAAAACCAAGGCTTTCCTATTTTTGTCACTAACATCGAATTCCTCAAGAAACGTCACCTTCTTCTTCTGCATATAGAAAATTTGATCTATGCTCTTCAAATCTAAAAGCATACCCTTTGACTCAAGAACATGCATCTCCTTCTTGTTCATGTGACCAAGTCTATTAAGCCACATCTTTGAATCTATAGCTAAAGTAGATAACCCAAAAAGAGAATCAATAATACAAGTAGATAGATAAAGTGTACCTACTTTCTTACCTTTTGCTACAACAAGTGCACCCTTGGTAACCTTCCAAGAGTCCGCTATGAGAGTTACTGTGTAACCCTCATCACCCAAACTTCTTATAGAAATTAAATTTTGCTCCAGAATTGGGACATGCATGACCTCCTTTAACACCCATGTGTTACCTGTCTGCAATTTCAGCTTCACTTTCCCTTTGCCAACCATTTGACAAGGCTTACCATCCCCTACACAAATTTCTCCAAAGTCTCCCTGGACATACTCATGAAAAAATTCTCTATTTGGGGATACATGAAAAGAGGCACCAAAATCTAAAACCCAAGATTCTACTTTATCCAAAGAACATACCAGAGCATTCTGGGCAAGGAACTCTGCAACACCTGCTTCTTCTTCATGTCCTTCATGCTGATCTTCACCCGACCTGCAAACTCTCTTTAAGTGCCCTTGATTTCCACATTTCCAGTAGGTTATTCTGCCATACCTGGACTTGGATCTCCTGCCATTAAACTTCTCCATTCGTAGCTTGCTATCTTCTGCCATTGCTCTACTCCCACTCAAATAGAAACCCCTGTGAGTAACCTGTAATCAACACATACTAACCAGATCTAATCCAACCTATTAGTATCCCAACCAAAAGCTCTGATACTAGTTATCGGGGAATCTAAGAACAAACACACCTTGTTTTGATCCCACTTGTTAGGATCTTGCTCCTCAAAAAGAGCACAATATGATTACCAAATACAAGCAATTGAACATGCAAAAATATCTAGAAGTATAAGTAACTAGAATTCACAAATAGCATAGAATATGAGAGACAATATACAATCTTGTATTAACACTTGTACAAAAAATAATACAATAAAAGAGATGCCACACTCTTCCACCTTACAGAGGCTTGCCACACCTCAAGTGTATAGTAATTCTTCTTCAAAAACACTCTCCTACCAAAAATGGTCCCAACAAATAACTCACACACAAAATTGGTTTTCACCTCTCCAACCAGTTAGTAATAACCCTACCAGTACACCAAGCACTCTAAAGTACTTCAAGTAGATCTCCCATGAACCTGCAACCTGCAATTCAACAGACCATACTCACACATGTAGATCTCCTATGAGCTTGCAACAACCTGCAACTCAATGATCTTACAATGGAAGGATCTTCCTTGCCTTCCTTTCTAGCTCATACTTACAATACATGCCAATGGGTCTATAAAAGAATCTCAGACTTAAACAATAACTTAGACTCTTAGTTTACTAATAATAGACACGTAGCTCAAGACTCAAAATAGCCTTTACATGCAAACACTCAGTTCAACAAACTAACTATTCATGCAACGAATAGTTCTGGAACACACAGGTGACCGACGTCAGTCCCTGTCTAACTGGTGCTGACTGACATCAGACGACTGCCTGCCGATGTCAGTTGCCTTTTACATTGATCATGATCGACGTCGGTCATACTGCCGATGCTGATACTTTTGAAACTTCAACAACCTCCTCTTCATCTGCATAGTTGAAGCTTTTAGCTCCACAACCTAACATATTAGTTGAAATATCAAGAAATAATTTCCATCCTACATCTCCCTTGCCTCTAATAAATTTATATGCTAGGAAAAAAATCAAAAATGTCAAAAAAAATCATTTATCCAATGGTGAAAACTAGTCTTCTGGCACCCTAGGCAAGTACCATGATGAAGACCAATTTATGGTGTCATGGTAAAATAATCTATTATCTAAATTATACCTCAACACTTGGGGGTAAATCAATTTCATATCCCTTAACAATCCCTTCCATGTCATCCTCATCAATCTTATCCCTCTATCCTTTATTCCTATGCATCATCTACTATCATATTGTACATCCTATTATGACCATCATTTATTCTAGTCTTAACCTTCATAAAGGGAGTGTAAGATGTCTTGATAAATGTTCTAGAATCATCTCGGTATATCCTCCAATGGACACTCAGGAAACTAGATATCAAGTTCCTTCAATATGTGGTCATTGGTGATCCCTATTCCACTATTTTGTGGTCCTCATCCCCTTTTCCACATCACTATCATCCTTTTGTCATCCCATTCATTATTCCATCCATATTTATCTTGGTTATTAGGCTTAGTATTCCCTTTTCTATTAACCCCATTTGTATAGTGTACATACATCTCCCAAAAACCTAAAAATTGAAATTTGTCAAAAATTAATAAAAATCATAAAAATTATAAAAAGCCAAAAATATTCTAAGTTGTCTTGTCTCATGCCTATTCCCCTATTTTCATCCATCTTCATCATCATCCATCCCACTCTTGTATTTGATTCCCTAATCTGAACAGGGGTAAAATTAGTCTACATTGAGCTAGCATTGACCTAGTCTCACTTTAGTTTGATTAGTCATAAGTCTCTCATATAAGATCATGACATGATCAATCTTCAATTCAACTAGCCCCTTTGTTCTATCCCTAATATACACCAAATCTATACCCCTATCTAAACCCATATCCTAAATATTAGGAATATAGAAAAAAGATCAATATTAATGAAATAAAGATGGAAATAAAATGTCGAAAACACAATACAAGAGAGACACATATTTAATGTGGTTCACCCAATATGGGCTACATCCACACAAAAATAACTAGTTCTTCTCTTATTTAGTCCAACAAATGAAGGGATAAACTTGAAATACATCCACTGCAATCTCCTCTTCACTCACACACAATGTTCTTACATGATTACCATGCCCTCATATCAAAGGAGGGTTAAATATTAGGGAAAAAATACACCAACATAATTTCTACTATCAGATCTATGACTTAATAGTGAACAATATAGATTTACTATGAAATTACAATATTTTACAATGTATTTTTCACAAAATTTTCACTTTGGGGGTGGGGGCAAGCCCCCCCCCCCCCACACCCACCCATTAGGAATTGTGTATTATAATAAGATCAAGCTCCACCATCCAATATTTAATCAACTTTGACTTCATAACATGATCATCATGGACAACCTAGTCTAACTCATCACTTGATCAATCATCCCGTCGACCCTCATCAAGACCATTTGACAAGACACTACTCAGAACACATATTTATGTAGATACTTATGTGTGTTGCTTGTATGATTTTATGTTGTTTGAATTTTTTTCATGTCTTTTATCATGTATACATATGATTGTCTTGTGTTTTGTTTGTTTTTATATATTTCTTTTTAGTCTTGCATCATGTATCTTTTTGTCTACTGGGAAATGAACAAGGATGCTATGATGACACAAAAAGTTACAATGATGTTTTTAGGTTCCCTCGATGATGTAGAGTTCACTATTTCCCCCTTTTATGCACTTTGGCATGATGTCTCTTAGCCATACTTATATCATGGGGAATATTACTAAGTGATATATTTATCTGATTGCTTTGATTATGATGAGACCTTGTCACATCAATTATGGCTTGATAATAGACTACACTCATCATTTACCCTATCCTTTATCACTTACCTAATCATCTAATCATCATCTATATCCCATAATTAATTTGATTATCTAAGTCCACTCACCTAATATATAATCATTCTCCTGATTACTATTATCATCATGTCTATATCCTCTAACCAATCAATCATTAACATCTAACATATCATATCCTATCATTTATTCTAGTCCTCTATCTTCATGTCGAATATCTAAGTTGTATCCTCTATCTATCTAAAAAATAACATGTCTACCAGTTATTTTCATCCTCCTCCTCTAGTACATCTTATCATTTATCATCTAGGCTGAACTACATTGGCCTAAGGTCTTTTCAGATTATGTAGGTAGTGCTCAATCACATGTTGTGCTTGAGGTTAGCTCAGCCACTCTCTCCTCTTTCTCCATCATTCATCATCACATTTATCTTATTTTTCATCACCCCCAGGTCTTTCATTGATCAAATCCTTTAGATATAACATCATCATTCATCAATTAGTCTACTGATCAATCACCATCCCCACACTCATCTCCTTCATCTTTTAGCCAAGCACATGCACCTATTGATTGGGCTTGATAAATCACAACATTCAAGTTTTCTTCTATTATTAATTTATTATCATTGATTGGTTAATTCATCATTTAAAGTTTTTAGTTTCTTCCTTTGATTAGGGAATGACCAAGATTGTAACTTTATTATCAATTTTCACTCCCTTACATGTGTCCTTACTAGGGGCATCATCACTATTAATCACATTATGGCTCATTGATTCGATGCCATGTAGCCCAAATCTCCCATTTCATATTTTGGTCACTCAATCATATCAATTCTTATCTCTCATATCCTTCATCAAATCACTTGATTTTAGTTTTGAGTAATAATCATCATTAATCTCATCACCTTAGTCTTATCCTTGCCTAAATCTCTCCCTTACATGTGTCATTTCTTGGGATACATCAAAATTTTATGGCATTTTATCTTATTATTATAATGTTATAGTTTATTCTCCCTTAGGATGTGTTAAAAAATGTGACACAACCATTTCCATTCCCTATGCATATGTCTTTACTAGGGGCATCATCAATTTTTAACTCACTATTCAGGTCAAGTTCATCTTCTTCATTACCTATCTCACATCTCCAATCCCATCCACTTATCTATTCATCAAATCCTTCCCTTTATTTATTATTTTTGAGTGGCCATCCATCTCACTCTTCCTTGCATGTCCTATTGAGGGGGCATCGTGTTCACTAACATTATTCGCTAATATTAATCCATGCAATGGTTTTTATTTGAAATACCCTTACTCCTTACACTTCACCACTCACAATGCCATTTTAAAGAGGGGTAAAATGTATACACCTAAGTTTTCTCACTTAGTTTATCATCACTAATATTATTATTAGTCAATAATAACATCGCTAATTTCATTTAATGATCTATAATCCTATTTAATTTTATCTAAATCATTCTTACTAATCCTCCTAGTCTTTTGTCTAACACCCCTTTCCATTATTATTCATCTATTAACCTTATCTTTATCCCAAAAATCAATCAATTCACATGATCCCCATTTTTTACTAGCCAATCCCACTTGTCTAATATTTAGGAGTTTAAAATTCCCATAACCCACCTACCTACCTACTCATAGGCTTTCCTATAAGCCTACCCCCTAGATTCTCTAAAACCCCCTAATCACATGACTAATCCACTAATAATCATGAATAAGACTTCCAAAGAGATTGTGGAGGCTTATACATCTAGAACCTTCCCTCTTCTAGAATCATCCAAGGAATTTTTGATTGCTTGAATAAGCCTCCAACGTTGATCTTATGGCATCCGACTTTGAATGTTGTCCATTGATTTTCCCTCTCTCCTTATATTTAAACACACCATCTTCATCAATTTCAACTAACCAAGAAATGTGAAATAAATACATATCCAACCAATGATAAAATCAACCACAAATCCATGAATCCATACTATCATCCAATTCTTTGATCAAGTCTTCAAGCCAACATCATGATGTAATTCTAAGTTTTTGGTAAGACAATCCATAAATCATAATAATTTATTATTTTATTTTGTTTGAATCTTGATTTGGAGAGATTTTATTTTAGGATCTAATGTTGGTATGAATGTTTCATTTATTTTTGCATTTTATTCTTAATTATATCTAGATCTTAATGGTAGATTATAGACTTTGGTGTTTTGGTTAAATTTTATAATCAAATCTCATTTGATCAAATTTACCATCTTATATTTTACATTAAAGCACTTAGGCCAACCATTGGAATACATTTCATTTGAAAATTAGATGAATTTAGGGAATTGGACACTTGTGTCAGGGTAGGACAATAATGTCGACACTACTCTTTATCCCAAACATTAGTGTCCATAGAGTATAAAAATTGGTACAAGCTCAAAACTTGTAGAGATGCAAGATAAGTACATTTTAAGAAATTTGGGCAAGATAAAATGTTTGTGTAATTAATATAAGACTAATACAAATAAGAGATAGGTAAAGGGGAACTATATAGAGTAGATGCGAGGCTTGTAGAAGAAAGAGAGTGTAAAACTAAAAGGAACAACCAAGATTTGAGTTTTTCAAATGTATAATACTGAGGTTCTACATAATCACAAAATATCATCTACAATAGGCATGTGAAGAATTTTCAAGATTTTCATTGGATGACTCTATAAAATCCTTATCCTTACCCAAGGAGGTCGTAAATGGGTTTTAATTTGGTTTAGAATGGGTTGTGTTACTTCTATCAATGAGGCTGGGTAAGCCCTTAGGATCAAAATCAGGTGGGAACTTATCTTCTAGCTCTAGAAGGCATAACAATACTTGATTTTTATTTGCTAAGAGGTAATCAATTATTCGAGATGGTGGTTTTTAATAAAATTAACATAAAATTCATATTCATCTTGGAAAGGTAGGTTATCATTATCACTGATCTCAACATGGTCTTATTGATTTCTAAAATAAAAAGGGTCATTTCCAAAGGGTTATTATCTATTCAAATTATATTGAGGATTATTCAAGTAAGCTTGATGCCTAGTGATTGGAGACATGAATTAAATGTTATGTGATTGAATCAAAACATTTATGACCCAAAACTAAAAATATAATTATTTTTCAAGAATATTCAAATTATGTGGATTTGGATACTTTGGACAAAGTTTTAATTAATTTTAAAAGCAAGGTTTTGTTTTGAAAACTATGAAATTAGATTTTCAAACTTTTATTTTCAATACATAAAAAAAATTTCAATTACGAGTTTTTCATAAGGAGATAAAATCAAAGATAAAAATCAAGTTATAACTAGACATATATCATGTAAACCATATGAAAAAGATAAAACTAGGCAAGGGTATTGAGTGACTTGTGGGCTCTTATGCATACTTGCTTTCCCGTTGAATAATGTTAACCTAATATTTTAGAGCACTAAATATAGAGGTAGCTTCATACCCATAACCCACTAAACCTAATTTTAAGGGTATGTTAAGAGTAAATTACCTAGGTGATACACTCCTCTTAGGTGAAACACAGGTTAAATGAATGAAATGGCTTCTTAAGGATTAGGTTTTCAAAATTCTAACTAGAGGGTGTCCTCTATATACCTTTCGATATAATGAGGACAAAGAACATGGAATAATTTGATTAATGGGATGCATAAAAGGGTTTAGTCTATTTCTTCCCATTCCATCCATATGATTTTAGTAGAGTGCCACCAAAATACTAAAATTTGAGGTAGTTATTGAAACCCCCTCATGTCTTAGTGTGATTAAAACACACAAATTAGGTAATTGAAATAGCTGATCCTAAATTTATATACCCCACTAGTACACAAGGTTTATCCTATCAGGTGGTGGTGAAATCCATGGCCTATAAAGCCCTTATAAATAAAAAATAAAATACTCAGATGATTTATAATTTTCAAGAATCACCACCAATATAGTGTGAAGAAAAATCATAATGTAATTCAATTCTTGGGTTATAAAAATTTATACGAAGTGTTTTTGATTTCCAAGAATAGTCACCAATGTGACATGAGGAAATAACATACACAACCTCCTATAACATCCACAAAAGAGTTTGAAAGAAAATAAAAATAATTAATTAATTAATTAACTTAAGTAAAAACTTGAAATGAAATAACTGATTAAAAATGAAAATAAATTATGCTTTGGTTTAGCTTTCTTAAGTATTTAGCATGGGATCCTACATAAAACTATTAGTAATTTATATGTAATGACTTTGGCCATATTTAAACCCTTAAGTTACCTAAAATACAACAAGAAAGAAGACTAAAAGAAAAAAATCAAACAATATGGAATAAATTTGTTGTTAAATAGAATAAATTCACTACAGAAAAAGATAATTTCATAATTTAGCAAAAAATAGAAATGAGAAAGCTATAGAAACAAAAAATCACTCCTTGAAAAAACTATTGAAGTTCATAAAAAATTCACCAAAGTTCATAACAATTTTTTTGAAGTTTATAAAAAAATCATCAAAGTTCATAACAAACTCATCGAAGTTCATAATAAACTCATCATTCTAAAAAAGAGGCATATATAGGAAAAGGAAATATATAAATATGAAAAAAACTAGAAAACTAAATGACAAAAGACAACAAAATAGAAAGGATTGAAAATAGAAAGATAAAACCAAAATCAAAGTCTAGAAATCAACTAGAAATGAGTTCACCATTTTACATAACAATCTCATTGTTATCCATAACAAAAATATCATTCTCTAGTAACATACAAAAAAATTAGAAACATGTATATAAAATAGAAAGAATAACCTTTTATACCAATATTAAGTTGTTATGCACTCCAAAATAATTTGAAAATATTAAAAAAATTCTAAGAAAAACATATAAGATGAGAAATATTTGGAAAATTTTACACCAAGTGTGTCAGAGTGATATAAATTAGTTGTAAATGTTAGCCAAAACTGGCTACCATATGCCATTATATTAAAAAACTTCATCTTTATCATTTTAACTTTGTTGATAGGCTCTAGTGGACCATGGTTTTGATGTCATGCTTTTTCCTTAGGTGATGTCTTATTCATTGGTCTTTAGGTTATGTCAAGGTGTTAGAGGTCTAGTCCAAGTCCAAGAGTCATGATCCCCAATTTCATAGTTAATCTCCATGGTCTCAGTCCTCTCATGACATGCTTAACATTTTTAAAGGTAACTTTGACAAGGTTAAGGTTCATTTTTAGAGTTTAAGTTTATGCTTGGTCCAAGTTGAGACATTGGTGACATGATGAATCTTCACAATGGCCTGATGATATTAATAAGTAGGTGCATAAAGAGGCAAAGCTTTGAGAGAGAAACATTGCAATTACATGTTTTGGAGAAGTTAATCTTTTTTTAGAAAGGTTAAGGTTTTCATTGTATTGGTATGTTGTTTGTTGCAAAATATTTGGAAGTGTTTTCAATATAGAATAAGAGTCAAAAAGGTATCTTGACATTAAGTGGCCCTTGATGAACACCATAGTACACCCCCTTATTCATACACATAGTCAATATTAATTTTTTCCCTCTCTCCAACATAAAACTAACTTATCCATTGTATTCAATGTCTAAAGATAGAATTTTGTCATAGAGGTCAGTAATGGTTAGTATGGAAGATTATTTAGACATTACATATCCACTCTCCAAGGAAAGAGGTAGCTCATTTGGTCGGAGTATAGAACAACATAGGTTTGTTTCAAGAAATCACAATAGGTAATAGGCCTACACAATGAGAGTTTGAATGTTTGAAGGGGTCAAATACAATATAAAGCACATTTTAAAACTATCAATTAGTATTAACATCTCTTTGAGACCCCATAGGGTTATCAAGCACCTTTCTAATGCCCAAGAGATAACAAGGCATTCATGTTTGATGTGTTATAGTTTGCAGGTCTAAAGTGGACTCACCCACTAGTCTTGTGGATGGAATCAATTATAGAAGACATGATCAGCTTAGGGAGTACTTATCCTTATGTCTCATAGGGAGTGAACATGATATCTAAAGTACATAAGTATATATGAGCAACCAAAGCACCAAATGACTACCTACATGCCTCTTCAACTACTTCACTAGGTAGACTGTGCATGTATAAAAGGAGATGGTTTGAGCATCCAATGAACCATGATTCATCTAAGACATGTGAGAGAGTTTCTAAATCATTGGGAGGATAGATTAAGCCTTGATGAATTTTTTTAGATAAACAAGAAGACTCATGATTCCATTTTTACTCTAAAGCTCTCTCTTGGGTAGAGACCTATAGGTTTCAGTCTTAAAAAGCCCATTTATTCACCTCAAAAGTCACAAGAGGGTTTACATGGTATCCTAAGAACAATGGGAAATTTGGATAGGTGTGTTTATAATAAATTTGTGGAAATAGTTATTGAGAAGAGGGCATGTTCTCTATGAATGATTGTTAAGAGCCTAAACTGCTCTAAAACCCTATTTTCCTTGAAGAAGCTTGAGAGGATAGATAAATTTGCATCCAAACTCTAGGGATAATTTTTCATGGATTTATATGATCTTTGATTAATATTTGGGGGGTGTTGTATACTCAACATTTATGGTATTTATTTTGATCTCAAGGCCCCAGGTTTTATGAATCAACCTTAAGAAACAACATGGTCTAAAACCCTACCAAGACCTCAATTAAAT
Source organism: Torreya grandis (assembly GCA_037957365.1). NCBI lineage: Eukaryota > Viridiplantae > Streptophyta > Pinopsida > Cupressales > Taxaceae > Torreya > Torreya grandis. The sequence continues at coordinate 1,790,372 of JARHVA010000847.1, read as the reverse complement.
CTCAATGGATAAAAAATGCCTTCTAAGTGATCTAAAATACTATAAAATGGATTGGAAAGACTTGGGAAACACCTTCACATTTTAAAGGAACTTGGTAAAGTAAAATGTTGGCATGTGTGGGTAAGAAAACACAAGGAAATGACCCAAATTTATAGATTACAAGCCTAAATCAGGTTATAGAGATATATGAAGACATTTTGATCAGTTTTGGAGGTCTATTAAGCCTATACAGAGGTCTTTGGGTCTCCACAAGTCTCTAAAATATCTCTCAAGGTGCCAAAATGAGTTTTCAAGCCATACAAGTCTTGTAGAAGATTATCTTCTTACTAACACTAAGATAAAGAAATTGCAAACCTAACTGAGGTCACTAGGAGTATGAGAAACGTGTAACATATCATATAAGGCATGTGGAAGGATTCATTGATGATACCTAGGTATAAAAAATCTAATTTTAATGGTTATAGACAAGGATGGAATGAAATTTGGATTCAGAATATTAACCTATAGGTCTGCACCTAGAACATGGAAGAAAAATATATCTTTTGTACTAGATATGAGGTTTGGAAGATAAATAAATTTTTAAAAATTATGGATAAAGTTATAGTAAAGTCTAAATCTATTTTGAATAAAATAAAATCATCAGTTTAAGTCAAGTTTCTTCAAAGAAGGAGAGCTTTAGTCTTAAAGAGCGCCTATAAGCTTGATTACACAAAAGTGAGCAAAGAAGGCAAATGTTGTATTGAATTTGAAGTCTGAGGGTCATTTGAGCTATGATAAGTATAAGGAAGATGGTAAAAGTTTTTATACTCCATTAAAGTAGGATAAAATTCACCAAAATGATGCCCTCTCAAACTTTGGCGAGTGATAGGAATATAAGAGAGTAAATAGGTTTTGCAAATACAAATATAAAGAGAATATGCATTTTTGAGATAGGATTAAGAGTTGAGGGATTTGTTTAGATGTGAATAATAATTTAAAAGGTTCTTTAATCTATTTTAAACCTTTTAATGAGTAGGGAACATTAAAATAAGGCTTTTAGGGTCAAATTGCTAAGAATGTCTACAAACCTTCAAGATAGGTATATTAGGTTGTAAAGTTATTTAGAGAGATAATAAATTTATAAATCACTTGGATAATTAAAAATAGGTTCCATATACCTTTAATTATCATCTCCAACTCAATATCAATAAATTTAAAAGGTCTTGGATCAAAACAATCACCTCAAGGAAGTTTTGAATGGGTTAAAATGAATATTATACATGTTAATATTATTAACCTTATCCAAACTAGTTTCATTATTTCATAATTTTATAGCCTTAACTTTATGAACAATCATTAACAAAAAAAACACTCTAAAACCCTCCTAAAAGCTTGTTAAGAACCCAATGTCTGAGTTTTGCATTCTAAGAGTTTTTATTGGGAATAAATGTTAATTAAATCACCATAATTTAATTTTATTATCCCATGGGAACCTAAATTATGCCATTTTTTTCCACATGTGAAGTGGAACAGGGTGAAAAATAGGCCTAGATATGTAGGTTTTGATTGTCTTTCATGGAGGTTGGCTGAGTGAAACCTAACTGACCATGTTGAGATTACCTATAAGCTTGGGTATACCTTGTATGGTTATTTATAGCTCTCATATAAGGTATAAAGTGGTTTTTTAAATATCTAAATAGATGAAAATTATTCAAGAAGAAATCTTCAAGAGTTTTAAGACACCTAAGAGGTTTAGTGATAGTTGGACAAGTGTTGAAGGATACCAATGGGTTTAACACACTTTGTAACATAAGCATGAAGGCCTCATAACATTTAATAGGTGTTAAATAGATCAAGTATTAGCTCAAGGATAGTTTTATAATCATGAATATAACTTGTCACTTCTCATCAAGAAGAAAACCAATTTTATAGAAGGGTGATGAGTCATCCAAGGAGTTAAAGAGCCTCTCTTACACCAACTCTCTAGAATATCATGATAAAACCATGACAAAACATGAGAATAAGGAGTTATATGTCTATTCTTTCTTAGGTTATTGTGTTATAACTAACTTTTGAATGATTACACTTCTCATGGACTCCCTCAATGTCCTTCTTTCTCTTATTTCTCATTTATTCTATATGTACTACCTTGTTTGGATCGTAATGGATCCTTCCACCAAGATTATGGTGAATCCCTTATCTTTTGTATGCCTTTGATCAATAAATGACATTTTTTAGCTCCATATAAGGTCGTATGTAGTGTAGAGTTTTGAAGGGTTGATCTAATCAAGTGTAGACTTAGTTCACCTTGGTTTGTTGTCTTATTCATCTTGCCTTCATGCAATTTGATTCTCTATTGTAGGTTGTGGAGAGTGTCATCATGGGTTCCATGAGAGTTATAAGTGGAAAATATATTCCCTCCTAGTCTCATATTACTTTATCTTATTGAAAATCATTGATGTAATAGGTTATTTTTAGGATAAGTGTTTATTTTTTATAGTCCTATAGGTCTTGGTGCACATGAAAATTAGTGGTAGTGGTCATAAAATATGGTGTATCACCCTTTTAATTTATAGTTTATTTTTCTCTTTTCCTTAAAAGTTAGTAGATTAGTGATTGCTTATAATTGATGCATCAAGGGAGATATACCTATATAAAGATTCACCTCATTGATTAGGACACTCACAGCCTAGAGGTGTCTACATGCTATCATCTAAGTGAGGAAGCTTGAAAAACCTCCTCAAGGGTGAAATTTAATGTGATAACAATTCTAGCATGCTTGGTGGGACAAGGATTTTCATTCATTTAAGAGTTATTGGTGATACTCTTCAATACACCAACCTTTGGAGGTATGAATACAAGCACTAATGGTGACTCTAAGTTCATTTAGCTAGTTTTGGCAGCTCACATACTCTTTCAAGCAATTACTCTATATGTTTTGCCTTTCACATGAAATTTTATGGCTAAGTTTGGAGTGGATTTCAATTTTACTCAAGTTTATGAGCCATATCTAACCTATGTTGATCCTTACCAGTGGTATAATGATCCATACCATCCATAAGTTGAGTCATATCAGTCCTATAATGACCCTACTTACCCCCCATATGCCTCTAGTTATCAATATGAACAACCTTGCTATCTAGAATACCATCCTTCCTCCCTTACTCAATAACCTTACCAAGATTTTCAACCTTCATAACAATATTATCAAGCCTACCATCAACCCTATCCACCCTTGACTCATGATCCCAATCATCCTGAAGAGAGTTTTGGAGAGATAATACTTGAATTTGAAGAACACCTAGCTAGAGAGATTGAGCTTGAAAATGAACACATATTTCAGTCAACTATAATAGAAAAAGGAATGGAATCCAAAAATTATACACCATTATAATATAATTATAAGGTGGTATAACCCAAGCCAATAAAGTTCCCAAGCTTCCCAATCCCTTCAGCCACCCTTCAAATTTCAACACATCATCAAGAGTAAACTCCTAGGTTCAGAATTCCAAATTGGAAGTAAGTGGTAGAGTCATGGGGGAAACAAGATAGATAATGCCTAGATAGGGGAATTAAAGATAAATAAGAACCTTTACCTATACAAAACCCATATAATATTCCTCAATAACCTCAAACCTTTCTATCATGGATGTCAATCCAAGAATGCATCCAAAATAAGGAAGTACTTGTTGAGGATGTTAAGGATCAAAGTACATTATAACTTGATAGAATGAATTATGAGTGGGAGGAGAAGAATAGGGCATCCATATCATAAATTAATTTTCTCTCTCTTTAAGAATTCATTAAAGATTCCACCACCCCTAGGATCCTAAGTTGTAAAAGTGCTCCCTCAATTCTCAAGCCAACTCATGAACATATTCATTGCCCTCCCACCATCTCCCTTTTTATGAGAGAACCTATTCTATGGGAGGTAAATGAAGAAGGTCAATTTGCATTTGAATAAGAGGATTAATCAAGTGAGTATGATGAGGAGATCATTATTAACACTCCCCTTAATGAAGAAAATTGCAAATCAATTTTCAGAGATAAAGATAAAGGGTATCTTGATGGAGTACAAGTTGATCAAGTAGCAACTTATCTTCAAAGTGATAGTCTCAAAGAATGTGTAGTAGATGTTCTTGATCAAGTGATGTAAGACCTTGAAGAATATAACACCCCTAAAGGTGAAAAAATTTTAAATGAAATAGTTGTAATAATTTCGTAGTTAGTTAGTCATCTCTAAGAGATAATGGATGACCAATAACAATACTTCATGGAGCCTTTTGATGAATTTGAACAACTAGTTGCAGTATAGGTGCAATTGGACATATTTCAAGATATCTAAAGTGGCCAAGAAGAGGTAACATATTTTTTTGAGATCATTTGTTGTATTTATAATAATGACCTTTATTTTTTCAAAGAGGAATAAGTTGAATTGGCAACATAAGAACCACAAGGAAACATCTACCTAAAGAGTCTAAATGATGAGGTTGTAGCTATCAGATTTGTTGCCAAAATCTAGATAATGCAAGTGCAATGGAGATGTGATCACATGAGTTGAATCAAGTGCACACCACATAGATGCTAAAGCAATTTGAAAATAACACAAGAAGATAAATTGCACAAGACAAAATGGAGAAAACCAAAATTTGATTAGCATGAGATGGCCAAAGTGAGGACTACAAATAAGAGAGTACATAAGTAACTACCCCACAAAAAGTGGACAAAGCACCCCAAGAATAGACTGTAACTCCTCCATGAAAAGTGGTGACAAGGCGCTAAGAATAGAGAAGTAACTCCCATCAAGGGAGTTACTTATGACATTCTTATGACATCTATGACACATCTATGACACACATCTCCACATAAGCTAGCCTATCCCACAAATGTAGGAAAACTCCATGTATGCACAATAAATACAATTTCCATAATTAATAAATAGGGAAAAATAAAAACCTACACTAATACCCCCCATAAGAGCAGCTTAGGTGGACAGTGTGGAAATATAAGATGGGTCCCAACAACTAGGCCTGATGAGGTACCCATGTACAAATGCAATCTCCCATAAAATAGAGAAAAGGAGAAAACCCATAGGAAAAAAATCCCTCCTAAAAGAGAGACATAAAATAAATGAAGAGGCTAGAAGGCCCCCCTAAAGATGATGCTACTGCAGATGTAGACCGCACCCCAAGAAGAGCTCGTAGATGAATGAACTTGCTCTCAGTGAAAGGTTTGGTGAAGATGTCTGCAACCTACTCTGAAGACTAGAAAAATATCAAGTCAATGACTTGACTATGAATAAGATCCCAAATGAAGTGCATGTGAATCTCTATGTGCTTGGTCTGTTGGTGCTGAACTAGATTCCTACAAATCTGAATGGTACTCTGGTTGTCACAATAAATGATGGTGGGCTGCCTAATAGGAATGCCAAACTCAAAAAGTATCCCCTGAAGCCAAATAGCCTCAGTAGCTACATTAATAGGTCCCCTGTACTCTACCTTTGTGGATGATATAGCAATAGCATTCTACTTCTTGCTAGACCAACTGATAGGACTAGAATCTAGAGAGAAACTGTAACCAAAAGTGGACTTGTGAGTCTGTGAATCACCAGCCTAGTCTGAATCTGTATATCCAACCAAGTCAACCTCTATGCCAAATCTATAATGAATCATGTATCTATGTGATCCTTGTATGTAATGTAAGATCCTCTTAGCTACTTTCCAATGCAGCTCATGAGGTTCTTGCATGAATTTGGAGACAAGTCCCACTGTATATGATATGTCGAGCCTAGTGTGAGTCAAGTAGATGAGACTACCAACAAATTGTCAATACCGAGTCGCATTAACCAATGGTGAAGAATAGTCAGCCTCAAGGTTGACTCTTGATAGAAAGGGAGTCAGAGATGGTTTGCAATCAGCCATGTGAAACTGAGCCAATAAGTCAAGAGCATACTTAGGTTGTGCAAGAGAAATCCCTGAATCTAACTATGAGATCTCGATGCCAAGGAAGTAGTGCAATAAACCTAAGTCTATCATGTCAAATCTATCCTAAAGAGATGCCTTCACCACTACAATAGCTGATGAAGAAATCTCGGTGATCAAAAGGTGATCAACATATAGAACCAAAATCAAGAGCAAATCATCCTACCGCAAGAAGTAGACATTGGGATCTGAATGGCACCTAGTGAAACCTGCTGTGAGAAGGAAGGAATCCATCTTGGCATACCAAGCTTGAGGGGCCTGTTTGAGGCCACAGATAGATTTCCTAATTCTACATACTAAGGAAGAATCTTGGACAAATCTTGGTGGCTGCTCCATGTAGATCTCCTCCTCTAGGTCTCTATGAAGAAAGGCACTCTTCACATCCATCTGATGCACATCCCAACCATGTGCTGTGGCAATATCCAAGGTGAGTCAGATAGAAGTCATCTTTGTAATGGGTGCAAAGGTCTCTAAGTAGTCAATGCCTACCACCTATGAGAAACCCTTGGTGACTAATCGCACCTTATACTTATCAACCGACCCATCTACTACAAACTTAGTCTGATATATCCACCTACATCAAACCATCTTTCTTCCCTTAGGAAGTGAAGTCAAGTCCCAAGTGTGATTTTTGATTAAGGAAGAATATTCTTCCTCCATAGCATTATCCCACTTAGGTATCCCCAATGCCTCTCAAAAAGTCTATGGATCTGAAACTATAGCAAAGAAGGCATGTGGATCTCTCTGAAAATCCCCCTAGTACGTTTATCATCTATGGGATCTCCTGCCCAAGTGTCAGCACTCTCAAGTGTCTATCTGGCCCAAAGTGGCTTGAAAGTGGGTGAGTCAGGTTCTAACTCCTCATCCTCTAACTGACTAGAGGTGGATGACTCTGCATCACTGTCCTTGCTATCTAAACTCAAAGAAGAAGAAGATGTCTCTGGCTCAAGAACCTATTGTGGCTGATCTAAATCTAATGAGGAATCATCATGAAGAAGTATATCTGATGAGGGAGAAAAAGTGTCAAGTGTTGATTCTCTAGGACTCTCCTAAAAATGGACACTTCTCTCGATGAACAACTCATGAGTGACTAGATCTAGAAGGTGATATCCCTTAATACCATCTGGATATCCTACAAAGATGTAAGGCTTGGACTGTTGTTCCATAGCTTTGCATTTTTTCTTCAGAATACGGGCCGTGGTTGGGGATCCAAAAACCCTAAGGTGCTCAACATCAGGTTTCCTTTTATGCCAAGCTTCAAGGGTGTTATCCCTTTCAAAGCTTTGTGAGTAACCCTGTTTTGAATGTAGCAAGCACAATTGATGGCTTCAACCCAGTACTGTGGTGCTAAGGATTTGGAGTGAATCATACAGCTACCCATCTCTTTCAAGAACATATTCTTGCATTTTGCAACCCCATTCTGTGAAGGACTGTAAGTGACTTTACACTACAAATCAATCCCCTATGTGGTGCAAAATTGCTCAAACCTGATGCTAACATACTCCCCTCCATTATCAGTTTAAATAACCTTGATGGATTTCTTACTCTATTTCTCAACAAGAGCCTTAAAGTCTAGAAAATTTTCAAACACTTTAGACTTTTGTTTGAGAAAATATATCCAAGTGTACCTAGAGAAATCATCAATGAAAGTGAGGATGTACTTGGCCCTTGTGAAAGATGGTTTGGGAAAGGTTCTCGATATATCACTGTGGACTAACTCCAAAGGTTGTGAAGCCCTCCAAGCTTTGCCTTTGTCAAATTTTGCTTCGAGATGCTTTCCAAGGGAGCACCCCTCGCAAAGTCCTTTTGAGAATTGGACACAAGGCAAGCCAATGACCATGTCATGTTTGCAAAGTTGCTCAAGGTAGTGGTAGTTAAGGTGGCCAAACCACTCATTCCATAATTTGGTAACTCCATCTGAATGAGTTAGCAATGCTGTTGGAGAAGAATCTGATGCAAAATGTGAGAAGGTGTATAACCTAGCTTGGTGATCTGCCCTACCCACTGCCACTATAGTATCACTATGCAACTCCCTGATAACCACTGAATCTGGTGAAAACTCAACTCTCATGCCTCAACCAATGTGAGTGATTTGGTACACTGATAAGAGATTGGTTGAAAGAGAAGGAACACTTAGAACATTATTGAATGTTCCTCCTTCCATTTCAACTGACCCTCTCCCTGCAACAGAAATTGATGTGTCATCACCCAAACTAATTGAAGTAATGCTACAAGGCTCTAAAGATGAAAACTCAACTAGTGAAGAGCCCATGTGGTGAGAAGCACCTGAGTTGATGACCCATGAAGATGTAGAAGTTGTTGTAGCTACAAGGGCCTTACCCTTTTCTTTCTCCTTACCCTTGCCTTTTGCCTTGGCAGAATCTTGGATAGATGAATTTTGCTTGATGGACTCTAGAACACTTATGTTGTTCTTCTCTAGAAGATGAGTTAGGTGATCTATTTGTTTTTTCATGCATTTGTGTTCATCATGCCCTATATTTTTACAATAGGCACACTTAACCTTCTCCTTCTTAGGTTTAGCATTGGAAGAGGAAGTCTCAGTGTTGTTTTTGGTAGGACTGGTGTTTTCTTTCTTCTTCTCCTGGTCCTTGTTCTTTTTCTTCTTCTCCTTTGTTGAAGTCTTATCCTTACAATTTATAGCTATCAAAGCTTGGGGTTGAGTAGAATTCATTGTGCCCATTTGAATTAGCTTATCTTGTTCCCTAGTCAAGTCAGCAATGAATGAATCCAAAGAAGGCATTTTCCATGTAGTGCCAAGGACACTTTTTGTGGCATGAAAAGTGGAGACAAAGACTGGATAGCTTGGACCTAACTTTGAGAGAATAGAAAGTATGAGTTGATTATCTTTATTCTCTATCCCACATTCTTTCAATTGCAATCTAAGGGCCTTGAACTTAGTGAAGAAGTCTTGTAGGGTGTCAAAGTTGCTAGGACTTAGACTTATGAGTTCATTTTTGAGCTCACGACCTCTCATCTCTTCAAGCTTTCCAAATAAATTTTATAAGGTGTCCCATATGTCATTAGGAATCTAGGAGGATTCTAAATGGAAGATAAGTTTTGGAGACATAGACAAGCTCAGTAATCCATAGGCTTCATCACTACGGTTGTACCACTTGACCTTTTCAGCATCAGTGTTGGGTTCTACTTCAGTACCCATGGTGATCCTATACAACCCTTTGCTTCTAAGAATGATTAACATTTTAACCTTCTATTCATGATAGTTGAAGGGTGTTAGGGGTTTAAGCTGAAAAGAATCCATTTTTAGCTGAATTTAGGTGAAGTTGTGTTGATTGCAAGTTGTGAAATTATGCAGAAATGAAAATGAAAGCAAAGATTTACAAGTTGTGAAAAGCAATCACACCCCCCTAAAATATTTGTCCCCCCTCCAAATATTCAAGTACACACTCAAAATATGTTAGACTCAATTGATAATGCATCTTAGAGCAATCAGTGCAAGACTAAAGTAAACAGGACGTCGGACTCAGCTGAAAATGCATCCCAGGGGACCCAAATGTTTGGCACTTTATAAAATAGTGAATTTTTAACAAATAACAAGCCTACACTGTGGAGAATTGAATTACAAACACTTTTTCAAAAAATGGCACCCAAATCTGAGCTACCATTTGCAAGATATTAAAGGTTCAATTTTCCCATAAACTAGTGTTTTTGAAAAAAAGCACTAAAACATTAAAAAAATACCTGTTATGAGAGAGAAAGTGGCCTTCTAACCACTTGTTGGATTCAACACAGAATGAGGAATCCAAAGGAGGTTTGTGTGAGGGGGAATTAGCCTCCCACCAAACCAGGCCTCACCCTTCGTCTTCGACATGCGAAGATACAAGTTTAAAATGAAAACCCCCAAATTACAAAACTGTCTAAAAAATTAAATATTCAGTCAAATTGACTGATTTTTGTTTTACAAGTCAATTTTTAATTGAAACTAATGAAGCATAGATAGAAATTAAGGATGCCATGTGTCTAAGGGGTGCCACATGGGATGCCAAGTAAGGAAGGGGCGCCAAAATAGCATAGTCCAAAATTTTAACTCAGAAAAGACAAAAAAATAAATGTGCAGACCTGTTGGATGCCATACGGCCTACTTGGCACCTTGCTAGGCAAGAAAAGATGATGAAATCTGCTGACTTCAATGCATAGCAGGTTTGGGTAGAAGAAGACAAGAAAAAAGTTCCATTTTCACAAAAAAATAGACCTGTTTTGGACGCCGTACAGCTGATGGTATGGCAGGAGTGAAGGATGCTGGGTGTTGTAGACGTTGGTGAAGGATTGCTGCGTGGAGTTGACTACTAACCAGAAGCTAGGTGCAAAATGCAAAAGTTTGGTGCATGATACAAAAGCTTGGAGTGGACTATAGTAGAAAGTATGCTCTACTAGATGAGTGCTGCTCCTCTTTCTACTGCTCCACACAATAATGGTGCCCAAGAACAGAACCAACACCTGAAGTGAAGATAGCCAAGACACCCAAAGGCTAAGGATTCCCAATAAAATGATACAAAAATGATATATATTTTTTTAAATTTTAGATCAGAACTAGAAAATAAAAACAACAAAGAGAACTCCACTCCTCTTGATTTCAAAATGAACTAAAAGCATAATCAGACACACGATTACCATTCTTGCTCTAATACTATATCAGAGTTGTTTCCAGAATCTGGATAATGCAAGTGCAATGGAGACGTGATCACACAAGTTGAAGCAAGTGCACACCACATAGATGCTAAAGTAATTTGAAAATAACACAAGAAGATAAATTGCACAAGACAAAATGGAGAAAACCAAAATCTGATTAGCATGAGATGGCCAAAGTGAGGACTACAAATAGGAGAGTACATAAGTAACTCCCCCACAAAAGGTGGACAAGGCACCCCAAGAATAGACTATAACTCCTCCATGAAAAGTGGTGACAAGGTGCTAAGAATAGAGAAGTAACTCCCATCAAGGGAGTTACTTATGACACCTATGACACATCTATGACACACACCTCCACATAAGCTAGCCTATCCCACAAATGTAGGAAAACTCCATGTATGCACAAGAAATACAATTTCCCTAATTAATAAATAGGGAAAAATAAAAACCTACTCTAATAGTAGCTACAAATGAACACAAGGACTGTAAGGTAAACAAGATATAATAAAGTTATCTTACTATACTAGGATAAAAAAAGTAATAAGATCAAGTTGTAGATGATCTTGAAGTAGAAGACATCCCAAGTGAATAAGGTGAGGTCTTGAGTGAACTTGAAATGGCTTCCAATGAGAAAGAAGTAAAGCTTAATAGATTAGAGTTGTATCTACACCATGATCACATGGTGGAGTTTGAAGTTATTTATAGTCCTATGACTCCTAAATATAAAGGTAAGGATGTGGCTCAGGTTGTATCCCCTCAATATACTAATCAAGAAGATGTTGAAAACATGTGATAGTAGTACTTTAACATCTATAATGAATTTGAGGTCCTTAAAGGGTCTACATCTATTATATGAAAAATCAAAGATGTTGTTGAAGTTGATCTCCAACCTGAAGAACAATTTAAGATTCCCCAAGAAATCATTTAAGACCAAGTTCACCATTTTATGGAGCCACTATAAGCTAAAGTTGATGATGTCCCTATGAGTCAGGATGTGATCACTTTTGAGATTAGGTCAAAAATCAAAGAGAAATATGAGGTGAGTCTTGAGACACAAAATGAGTTTATTTTCAAAGGAAACATTTTTAATGTTATTGAATCACTTGAGAGTATGCCAAAGGAGTTGGAAAGGATGAAGTATAATCCCTCAAACATTATTGTCAAAAGGCAACCTACTTTACATCATTTTCCATCTCATGGAGGCAGTGTTTCAAAGATTTCCCTTTTGATCTGGGAGGAGTGGACTTGAGGGTTAGTTGTGCATAGTAGTGTTTCTAGTGTTTTTCTTTCCCTAAGTTGTTTATATGACACGTATGTGAGTGTCTTGCTTTGGTGTGTTCTTATTGTCTTATTATGTGTTTTATAGGTTATCAATTATATTTTCTTGTTTCAAGGCATTTGCAATAAAGTTCAAGGTCCAAATCATGTATAAAGTTGAGTGACAGATGACTCAATATACCAATGGATACATAAGGTGACTAGGCTAAGATGCATAGCAAGCATGCAATCCTAGGAGGTCACCAAAGATGTTAGCCATATTGGATAACATAGGCCATTATATTCAAAAACTTAGTCTTTGTCCTTTTAACTTTGTTCATAGACTCTAGTAGACCATGGTTTTGATGTCATGCTTTGTCATTAGGTGATGTATTATTCATTGGTCCTTAGGTTATATTAATGTTTTAGAATTTTAATCCAAGTGTAAGAGTCATGATCCCCAGTTTCATAGGAAATATCCATGTCTTAGTCCTCTCATGACACACTTAGCATTGTTTAAGGTAACTTTGCCAATGTTAAGGTTCTTTTCTAGAGTTTAATTTTGCTTGTTTCAAGTTGAGACATTGGTGACACGATAAATCTTCAATATGGCATGATTATCTTAATAAGTAGGTGCATGAAGAGATAAATATTTAAGAGAGAAACATTGAAATTACATGTTTTGGAGAATTAAGGTTTGTTTGGAAATGTTAAGGTTTTCATTATATTGCTATGTTGCTTGTTGTGAAATCTTTGGAAGTGTTTTCAAAATAAAACAAGAGTTAAAAATGTCTCTTGAAGATAGTTGGCCCTTGATGAACATCGTAGTATACTCCCTTCTTCTGTATAGACAATAAACATGTCATTTCTTCCTCTCTCCAATGTACAAATGACTTATCCACTATCATCAATGTCTACAGATAACATTTTGTCATAGGGGTAAGTAATGGTTAGTATGGAAGATGATTTAGACATTACATATCCACTTTCCAATGCAAGATTTAGCTCATTTTATCCTGGTATGGAACAATATAGGTTTGTTTCAAGAAAGCACAATAGGTAGGAGGCCTACATAGTGAGAGTTTAAGTGTTTGAAGGGGTCAAATTCAATATCAAACACATTTGGAAAATATCAAGTATTAGTAAAATATCCTTGACACCCCCAAAGGGTTATCAATCACCTTTTAAATTCCTAAGAGGTATCAAGGCATGCATGTTTGATGAGTGTTATAGGTTTCAGGTCTAAAGTGGAGTCATCCCACTAGTATTTTTCATGGAATCAGTTATAAAATAAATGATAAACTTAGGAATACTTCTCCTCAAGTATCATAGGGAGTGGAAATTCTCTCTAAATTATATAAGTTCTTATGAGCAACCAAAACACCAAATAACTACCTACATGCCTCTTCAACTACTTTATTAGGTAGACTATGCATGAATAAAAGGAGATGGTTTGAGCATATAGTGAAACATGGTTCCTATAAGGAATGTGAGATATTTTTTAAATCATGGGGAGGATGGATTAATCCTTGAGAAATATTTTTAGACTAAAAATAATCCTAATGATTCCCTTTTTTCTCTAAAGCTCTCTCTTAGGTAGAAACCTAAAGGTTACAGGCTTGGGAGGCCCATTTATTCAACTTAAAAGTCAATATAGGTTATTCATGGTATCCAAATCATAATGTTATATTTTTTATATGTGTATCTATAATAAATTTGTGGCATTAGTTCTTGACAAGAGGTCCTATTCTCTATGAATAACTATTAAGAGCCTAAACCTCTCTAAAACCATATTTCCTTTGAAGAATCTTGAGAGCCATAATAAATTTGAATTAAAACTCCAAGGACAATTTTCATGGATTCATATTCTCTTTTAGGAATATGGGGGGGTTGTACACTCAACATTTGTGGTATTGGTTTTGATCTTAAGGCCCCAAGTTTTATGAATCAACCTTAAGAAGTAACATGGTATAAAACACTACCAAGACCTCAATTAGAGATAAATGGATAAAAAATGAATTATAAATGATATAAAACACTCTAAAATGGATTGGAAATACCTATGGAACACTTGCTCATTTTACAGACACATGGTAGAGTAAAATTTTGGCATGTGTGGGTAAGAAAACATAATGAAATGGCCTAAATTTATAGATTGTAAGCCTAAATTAGGGTATAGAGATATACATAGAAATTTTAATCATTTTGGGAGTTTTATTAAGTGTATACAAAGTTATTTGGATCTCCACAAGTCATTCACATAGCTCTCAAGGTGCCAAAATGAGTTTTCAAGCTATACTAAGTCTTTTAGAAGATTGTCTTCTTACTAACACTAAGTTAAATAAGTTGCAAACTAGAGTGAGGTCACTAAGAGTATTAGAAACGTGTAAAATATCATCTAATGCATGTGTAAACATTCCTTTATGATCCCTAGGTATCAATAATCTAAGTATAATGGTTATAGATAGGGATGGAATGAAATTTGGGCTCTGAATATCAACCTACAGGTTTGCACCTAGAACATGGAAGAAAAGTAAATATTTTATACTAGATATGAGGTCTGAAAGATCAATAAGTTTTTAAAAAACATGGATATATTTATATTAATTTCTAAACTTCTTTTTAATAAAAATAAAATCATCAATTGGATTCAATTTTCTTCAAAGGAGAGCTTTAGGCTTAAAGAGCACCTATAGGCGTGATTGCACAAAAGTGAGAAAAGAAGGCATATATTGCATTAAATGTTAAGTCTTAAGGTCATTTGAGTTTTTATAATCCTAAGGTTTGTGAAATTTTCTATACTCCCTTAAATTAGGATAAAATCCATGAAAAATATGCCCTCTCTAACTTTGGTGAGTGACAAGCCCGAAAGAGAGTAAATAGGTCTACAAATACAAATATGAAGATAATATGCATTTTTGATATAAGATTGAGACTTGAGGGATTTTTTAAGATGTTAATGAATATTTAAAATTTTATTTAATTGATTATAAACCTTTTAATGAGAAGAGAACACTAAAATAATGCTTCTAGGGTCAAAGTGTTAAATATGTCTACAAACCTTCAAGATAGGTAAATCAGGTTACAAACTCATTTGGAGAGCCAATACCTTTATAAATAACTTCGAGAATTAAGGATATGTGTAAAATACCTTGAATTATAATATCCATATCAATATCAAGTAATTTGAAAGGTCTTGGATTAAAATAATCACATTAAGATGCTCACATAGTCCTATAAAGCTTGAGAAGGAATGATCTTTTGATTAGAACTTAAAGGAGGTTTTTCATGGGTTCAAATGACTATTGGACATGTTAAGAGGGTTACCCTTATCTAAATTATTGGAATTGTTTCATAATTTTATGTACTCAACTTTATGAACAATTTTTAACAAAACAAACACTCTAAAACCCTCCTAAAACCCTGCTAGGAACCTGATGTTTGAGTTTTGTGTTCTAAGAGGTTTTAATGGGAATTAATGCTCATGAAATAAAAATTATTTCATATGATGATGCCATAGGAACCTAAATTATTCCATTTTGTGGCACATTTTAAGTGGAATAGGGTGCAAAAATAGGCCTAGATATGTAGGTTTTGATTTTCTTTCATGGAGGTTAGCTGAGTGAAACCTAACTAACCATGTTGAGATTACCTATAAGCTTGGGAAGACCTTGTATGTTGACTTATATTTATAATATTATGTATCAAAGTGGATTAATAACTCTCTAAATAATTGAAAAGGAGTCAATAAGGAAGCTTCCATAGTTTTAAGACACCTAAGAGGTTTAGTGATAGTTGGACAAGTGTTAAAGGATCCCAATGGGTTTAACACACTTTGTAACATAACCATGAAGGACTCCTAACATGTTCTAGGTTTCAAAGAGACCTGATATTAGGTCAAGTATATTTGTATAATCATGAATGTAATTTGTCACTTTTCATCAAGAAGAAATCTAATTTCATAGAAGGGTGATGAGTCATCCAAGGAGTTGAAAATCATCTCTTACACCAACTCTCTAGAATATCATGATCACACTATGACAACACAATGAGAATAACAAGTTATATGACTATTATTTATCAGGTTCTTATGTTTTAATTTATTTTTTAAGGATGATACTTGTCATAAACTCTCTCAACATCCTTCTCTCTCTCTCCTCTCTCATTTCTTCTATATGCACTACCTTGTTTATCCTGTAATGGATCCTTCCACCAAGAGTATGGTGAAGACCTTATATTTTACATGCCTTTAATAAGTAAATGACTATTTTTTACCTCCTTCTAAGGTTTTTTATAGTTTATATATTTTAATCAAGTGTAGACTTAGTTCACCTTGGTTTGTTGTCCTATTCATCTTACCTTCATGCAGTTTGATTCTCTATTATAGGTTGTGAAGAGTGTCAATAGGAGTTCCATGAGAGTTATAAGTGGTACCTATCTTACCTACTAGTCTCATATTACCTTATCTCTTTGAAAATCATTGATGCAATAGGTTATTTTTAGGATAAGTGTATGTTTCTTACAGTCCTATAGGTCTCAATACACATGAAAATCAGTGGTGGTGGTCATAAAATGTGGTGTATCACTTCCTTAGCTCATATTTTATTTCTCTATTTTACTTAAAATTTAGTAGATTAGTGATTGGTTATAAGTGATGCATCAAAGGAGATAACCTATCTAGATATTCACCTCATTGATTAGGCCACCCATAACCTAGAGGTGTCTCCATGTTATCACCTAAGTGAGGAGTCTTAAACAACCTCCTCAAGGGTGAAATTTAGTTTGATAACAATAAATAAAAAAATAAGTGATTGAATAACTATTATAAAACTAATAAAAACCATCATATATATCTTTAATAAAATAACAAGACAAACAAACAATTTATTTTCCATCTTACCCAATAAAAGTGAACTACCTTCTCCTTTGATTGACTTCAATTTTCTCTTGCAAGTATTTATGTGGATTCTCAATTTAATATTGAATACAAATGAAATTTCATTAGCATAAAAACATGTTTTTTTTATTCTCAAATAGATGCACACGTTAAATTTGATATCAATTCAATAACTTAATGATGTATTTTTTAAAATAGAGGATGACACTTCAATTTATGGGATTTTGGGTGAGATGGATGGTTGTAAAAAATATGGATTATTTGATTACGTTAATTTTGGATGGTTGGATTTGAGTCCTCATCTAAGTGGAAGATACTAATTCCTCATGTATTTAGAAATAAGGGGGAAGTTAGTTGGTAGTTGGAAGTTTCTCATGAATGAATCAAAGTAGTTAGATGACTCACCAAGCTAGTTGAAAGGTTCAATGATGACTTAATAATTGGTTGAGGAAGTTAAAGAAATAACTAGATGACTCAAAACTTAGTTGAGAGAAATGTGAAATATTTTATGTGACTTATAAATTATATATTTTATGTAAATATGTGTGCATGATTATTAACTATTTAAAAAATAGATGGAAAATGATGTTACTGGACCTTAAGATAAAATTCAAATTTAGGGTTGTGGTTGAGTTAGTGTGTTGCTATTAAAAAAATTAAATTATGACACTAAATGTGGAAAAATTTATGTGTTTACACCTTGGTTATAAATATATAAATATGGTGGAACATACACAAAGAAAACATCCTAAATTGAATTAAATTCATGATTATCTTAAGGACACAACCTATCAAATGGAAGAGTGTTTTAGATAAATCATGAAATATACTATGACAGAAACTCTTAAGTTCCACCTTCTAGGTTGTAAATATTAATGGATTACAAAAGGAGAAATAAAAAATACTATGGATACTTTAATTATATTTGACCCATAAAACTTTACTTATAGCCTAGTATATGCATTAGGAAATGCAGAAAGGGATAAATGATTGAGATAAATTGAACACTGGTTTTTGTAGAACATTCAATTTTTAGGATCATGACATAAGAGTTTGTAAAGCATTGCAGAAGATAAAAGATTTTTTTAATGCCTAGTGATATTTTAAAATATATGTTTAGAAAGATAAAGATAGAGACTAAAGGGATGGGGAATACTCTTGAATGGGAACCTATTGGGTTAATTACTAGGAAAGAAGAAGTTTCTAATGAACCAGTGTCTAACTTGGAGAAATTTTTTCAAAGAGATAAGGATAAAATAAGAGATGTAATTTTGTATAAATATGAGTATAAAATATATTTAGGATGATGAAAGACACCCCCAAGAATATAAATGTTAAAATTTAATATGGTGAAAGAAGAGGAAACACATAATTTTTTATCAACCTATTAAAATTAGAGAGGAGAATGTAGTTATGGATGGAGATCTAAAACTAGCAAAAATAGGAGATTGTTGGGCAGAGGAATAAATACAAAAAATTATTTGAATTACTTAAATAATATGATAAATTATTACTCATTACATTCAATGAATTAAAAGACTAAAATAGGCGTATCTATGATGAGGATCCAAATAAAAGAAGAGGCTAAGCCACTTAGAAAACAACCTTACCACCTAAACATAAATATCTAAATATTGATGAAAAAAAATTAGACAAGATGTTAGTTGGTGATATAATAATTTTTTTTGAAGATTCGTAATAGACTAGCTCCATGGTAATTAGAATAAAAAAAACATGGTAAATTGTTAAATGTGTTTTTTAGAGGGAATTGAACAAAGCATAGACATGACCTTTTTACTACCCCATTCATAGAATAGATATTGGAGAATGTTGTTAGTAGAGAAGTATATTAATTCACAAATGGTTTCTTAGGGCATCACCAATTAAATATAACTTTGGAGAATGGACTTAAAAATATTTTTTCCATAGAGTGGGGATCCTTCTTGTATATAGTGATGCCATTTGTACAGAAGAATGCACGAATGATATTCAACTACATCATGGTGATTGTATTCAATAAACTTATTCATTGATTTATAGAAGTATATATAGATTAGTGGATAGTATATGGGTTAAGTATATATCATGTTCAATTTTTGTGGTTAATGTTTATAAGATGCAGGGAATTGAACATATCTCCAAATCTGAAGAAGTGTGTTTTTATTACCTTGTTTGGTTATTTATAAGACACATCATATGTAAAGAGGGATTGATGATAGATCCAGTAAAAAGCACAAAAATAATCAAATTTCCACCATCAAGATTAAAAAAATATGTGAGAATCCTATTGGGATACATTAAATATCATCATCGGTTCATTCAAAATTATGCAACAATCAATGCTCCAATAGAAGAATTAGTTAAAAAATAGAATTCAATTTATTGAGTGGACACCATATAGTGATAGGAATCATTTGATATTTTAAATGAAAATATAGCTACTACAATAATAATAGTATTTTTATATTGGTTCATTCCATATCCACACAGATGCATCAATATTAACAATAGGGGCAGTGTTGGTGTAATTGTGAGAATAAAAGAATCACATAATTTAATTTACAAGTAGGAAGTTAGACAGGGAAGAGATAAATTATTCAAACATTAAAAGGGAAGGTTTATTGAATTTGAACACTACCTATTGGCCACATCCTTTGTGTTTTATATAGATCATGATCCCCTAGAGTACCTCACTAATATACTAGTGATCTAGGGAAGGATATGTCAGTAGTTAATGTTGTTTCAAGACTTTGACTTAAATATTATAGTGAAACTTGTAAAGATAAATAATAAACCAAATTACATATCCAATACAACTATAGGGGAGTAAAAAATCCCAATTGATGATGAGTTCCTTGGGGCATTCTTATTATGCATAGAAGATATACCTTGGGATATGGAAAACATTGGTAAATATTGGGAAACAAGAAAAATTTATGATGGATAGAAAAACATTGAATGTAGGAGGTTATTTATTTAATTGTTTCCCATTAGTTTTATATATCAAGTGTTATACCAAAAAATAATATATGATGTGTTGAGAAGGGTGGTATTACAACATGAAAGATAAGTAATCCAAAGAGATGTACTTGATGGGATTGTAGGAGGTCATAACTCAGGATAAGGTACTAAAAAAAAGACAATGTTATCAAGATTATAGTGGTCAACCTTGTTTGGAATGTGACATATGTTAGAGAGTGGGGAACCCAACACAAGGGATAAAATTCCATTGTAGCTTGTATTAGCTTTATCACCATTTAAAAAATAGGTTATCTATTTTATAGTCCAATCAAGTTAGAAGCATAGAAAATTAATACATGTTTATCATTATTAGAACATAATACTTAAAAATATGGGTAGAGGTAATACCTACAAAAGACTGCACAACCAAAAATGTAGATAAGTTCTTATATGAAAACATTATTACAAAGTTTGGATGCCCACTAAACATTACAAGAGACCAAGGGAAACACTTTGTGAACAAGACCATTAAATAATTTATAAGTCATATTATGATCAAACAAAATATGATCACTCCATATCACCCCCAATCAAATGACATGGTAGAAGATTTCAATAATGTGTTAGAAAAAGTGTTGACTAAGATATGCAACATAGAGATAGGGGATTGGGATACTAAGGTCCTAGTGGTGTTATGGTCTTACTACATAACATACAAGAGGCTCACTAAGTATTGCACCTTTCAAATAGTCTATGGAAGTGAAGATGTAGTATCTATATAATTCATTTTACCAAGTCTATAGTTAGTATTTAAGTATAAAATGGATGGAAAATATTCCTTGAAGGAGAGATTGGTAAATATAGATAAACTAAATGAAAATAGATTCATCACTTCTTATAATAAAACTCAAGACAAAATAAGATAAAAGGTATTGCATGACCCCCAAATAAAATTTAAGTAATTTTAGATGAGTGATAAGTTACTAATGGATGATAAAAATATAAATATTTGGGTAAAATAAAATTAGATGTCTATGCCCATATTAAGTTAAAGAATTTTGGGAGTCTGAAATAATCAAGCTGCACACATTATTAGGAATGCCTAAGAAAGGCTATGTCAATGATGCTTGGTTATAAGCATACATAGCAAAGTAATTTGGTAAGAAAAAAAATGGGAGCAATAAAAAAAGTATAAAATATAAAAAGGATGTTAGGAAAATAAAATAAAATATTGAAATAATTTTAGAAAAAATGTTGAAAAGACAAATGAATTTTGTAATTTATTTTGAAAAATTCAAAACAATTTGGAAAACTAAATAATAAATGAAGTAAAAAAACATAGAAAAGAACTTGATGAAAAATCTTATAGAAAGAAAATGAAAAAATGATAGCCTAAAATATTTCTCAGAGCAATGATTATCTTCCTATGGACAACAAAAATGGGTCATAGATATGTTGGGTTATACATTTGAGATCATGTACAAAAAAGTTAAAGATAACATAATTGTTGATGTACTATCTAGGAGGGATGAGTCAATAGAGACATTGTTATGTGCCATGTCCATATTATAGGTAGATTGGGTAGATACAACAAGATCAAATTGGAATAATGACATAGATATACAAAATCTCAATCAAAATCTCTAACAAGATCTAATCATGTTAGAAAAATATGTTTGTAAAGGGGATGCTCTATGGTAAAAAGATAGGTTATACCAATGCAAGAACTCAACCCTTAAAAATAAAGTTATTTTGGAGCTCCATGCATCTCTAGTGGTTTATATTTTGAAGACCTATCATAGAATCAAACATGATTTATTTTGATGTCTTAAATGGGATGTTCAATTTTTTTTGGCAGAATGCATGGCATGTCAAAAAAATAAGGGTGAGACAATTAAGATCCTAGGTCTTCTAAAACCTCTATCTATTCTTAGCCAAAATTAGGAGAAGGTTTCGATGGATTTAATCATGGGATTACCTAAAACTAAAGGGAAAAATGTAATCAAGGTGGTCATGGATAGACTCACCAAAAATGCCCATTTTTGTGATTTGTTACATCCATTTTTAGTAGGTATAATAGAAACACATTTTATGAGTACACTGTCAGGGTGCGAAACACCGGAAGCACACAGTTGATTACCAAACCAAGCAACTTAATATGCGGAAATTAACCAGATTCAACAAGTAACTAGAATTCAGAATAACACAGAATATGAGAGACAATACACAACTTGTATTAATAACTCTTACAGAAAAGAATACAATAAAGAAGATGCCACTTCTTCTCCACCACCTCTTCAGAGGTTTCCCACACCTCAAGTGACCAGTAATTCTCTCCTCAAAGCTCTCTCTACTAGGTCCCAACACCCAACTCAAACACAGAGTTGGTGTTCACCTTACACCTGTGCTCCACGCACTCCACAAGTGCTCCACGCACTCCACAAGTACTCAAAGTACTTCAATTAGATCTCCCATGAACTTGCAACAACCTACAATTCAACAGACCATACTTATGGAAGGAACTGCCTTGCCTTCCTCTTAGCTCTCCATGTACTCCACGTACATACCAATGAGTACACACCGTACTCCAAGTAGATCCTGCCTAATTCTACTCCCTGTTGTGTTGCTGTCCTATCTGATCTCCAACCTATAGATCAATACTAGTTCTGCACACCTATGAACCTTGACCTTGCACACACACACACACTTGTAGATCAACGATCTTACTTACCATGTAGATCTCCTATAAGGGCCATGCTCACCTGATGACCAAGATCATACATACCTGAAGAATCCAGCTGACTCTCCAATCCAACACCCACACACCTGGTACTGTGGCACTAGGAGGAACGCACCATTGCTCTACCTCACACACCGAAGGAGCTTATAATTATGCTCTCTTACTCCCTAGCACTAGTTTACAATACAACCATGAGTCTATTATATAGATCTCATCCAAACAATAATTAGACATCTAATTACAATAATTAGATCCACAGCTCTCAATTTATAATTAGCACTAAGCATGCAAACACTTGGTTCGTCAACCAACTACCTGTAATAAACTCGCAGTCAAACCACACAGGTGACCGACGCCGGCCGATCCCTGACCGATGTCGGTTGCTTCTCTTCACAATCTTGCCGACGTCGGTTGATCAGACCGATGCCGGTTGCTCTGCAACTCAGCAACCCTCAGGAACCTCCTCTCCTATTTGCATCAGTGAAGCTTTTAGCTCCACAACCTAACAATCTCCCACTTGGAGATAAACAACTGCACTGTACCTATACCAGTACTCCATCTAATCTGTTTCCTAGTTTGTATCTTTCTTCAAGCTCAATCCTGAAGACAACCCACCACACATCCCATGGTGTACCTCCTTTCATTCGAGCACCCTGCCACATTCGAACCTACAAACCCATGTAGTGAAGTCCTGACCCTACATATCATGAATCCCTGCTACTGGTCCCTCTCAAATACCTGAGAACACAATTCCCCGAATTGGCTCCTAACTCTCTGACAGCTCCCACTGCATGGAAAAACTTAGGTCTATACCAGACCTCATGTGATTTTGGACACTGTACCTATCTAGCCCTTAGTGTGCTCCAGCTCTGCATCCTACATAATGAACCTCGCCAACACCTGATTCACATCAGCTCCCACTGGAGACAAAATCTACCTGTGATCTCCATGTCTCCCATGTCAAAGAATTTCGCTGCTCCAAACTCCTCCTGACATGCCACTAAAACTAATCTTACCCTTAGCTCAGCAAAACCCTGTATGTACAAACCTGCTAGCTAGCATACCATCCACATGTAGCAACAGAATGATGTTGCAATCACCATCCCCCTGGTAAGTCAAACCACAGTAGTTACCCTGACATTGACTGAAGCCATGCTTCGTCATCCACTTGTCAAAACCTGTACCACTGTCCTGCAGCTTCCTCAAGACCATATGCCTGGTCTTCCATCTCATGTGTCCATTCTCTCTATTCTTCAACTAAGGAATCCATTCGTCTCTGTGCTTTCGCACTGGTTGGAAACCCTACCAAAACTCCCGTTTGGTTCTGCATCATATCCCTGCCATGCTCCCACCTATTTCCTGGATCCTTCCTACTCTACAATTAGCAACGAGTATAAAGAAGAGGAACAACGAATTTGAGGCCCTACTTACATCTTCAGTCCTTCGTATGAGTGTTTGAGACTCCTTGACAGTGTGCTATCCACCCAAAATCCATTACAGTGACTGACCTTGGTCGCTCCACAGTCTGCATCCGATCAACATCGGTTCCCATGCATCTGTCTGTGACTACCAACCTGTCAATGTTGGTGTCCTTGTTGCCGATGTCGGTCCTCCTGACCGACATCGGTCTTACCTACTGTCGACGTCATTTCTCCTGATCGACGTCGGTCTTACCTTACCCAACATCACCGGCTTTGGTCTGCACATGACTGACATCGGCACCTGTCTGTTCGACACCGGTTCTTTCTAACTGACGCCAATATCTGTGTTCACCTGTGAGTGATGACTTTTTACCTGCGAGCTCCTTTGAATCAAAACCCATGTCCAAATTGCTTTGCTCAGAAGTATCCAACACCATCCACTGGTTTCTGTCTGCCATCTCCTCCAAGAACACCAAGGCTTTCCAGTTCTTAAGCCTATCAAATATATCTATCTTTCGCTTAAGAACATGCATCTCCTTCCTGCTCATGTGACCAAGCCTGTGAAGCCATGTCTCTGCAATAGAAGAAGAATCAGTAATATAAACAAGCAAATAAAGAGTACCTATTTTCTTACCACCAGCTAATTCAAGTGCACCCACTGTGAGAGTTCTTGTGCATCTCTCATCACCCAATCTTTCTGAAGAAATTAGCCATATCTCCAAACCTGGGACCTGCATGACCTTCATCAACACCTATGTGTTGGCCGCCTGCAATTTCAACTTGACTTCCCCTTTGACAATTCTTTGGCAAGGCTTACCAGCTCCTCTACCTGGGGCTGCATGGAAAGAGGCAACTGAATCTTTTACCCAAGATTCAACTTTATCCAAAAAACCTCCCAGAGCATCTTGTGCCACATCACCTGCAACATCTGCTTCTTCAGTTTCTTCATGTTGATCTTCCACAGACCAATAATATTCTTTTACCTGCTCTTTCTTTCCATGGGACCTTAAGTGACCATCTGTGCTTTTTAACTCCTCCATTCTTAGCTTACTTTCATCTGCCATTACTCTACTCCCACTCAATCAGAAACCCCTAAGAGTGACCTGTAACCAAACACAAAACCTGCTTCCTGCAACCTTAGCTCTAATACCACTTGTCAGGGTGCGAAACACCGAAAGCACACAGTTGATTACCAAACCAAGAAACTTAATATGCAGAAATTAACCAGATTCAACAACTAGAATTCAGAATAACACAGAATATGAGAGACAATACACAACTTGTATTAATAACTCTTACAAAAAAGAATACAATAAAGAAGATGCCACTTCTTCTCCACCACCTCTTCAGAGGTTTCCCACACCTCAAGTGACCAGTAATTCTCTCCTCAAAGCTCTCTCTACTAGGTCCCAACACCCAACTCAAACACAGAGTTGGTGTTCACCTTACACCTGTGCTCCACGCACTCCACAAGTGCTCCATGCACTCCACAATTACTCAAAGTACTTCAAGTAGATCTCCCATGAACTTGCAACAACCTGCAATTCAACAGGCCATACTTATGGAAGGAACTACCTTGCCTTCCTCTTAGCTCTCCATGTACTCCACGTACATACCAATGAGTACACACCATACTCCAAGTAGATCCTGCCTGATTCTGCTCCCTGTTGTGTTGCTGTCCTATCTGATCTTCAACCTACAGATCAATACTAGTTTTGCACACTTGTGAACCTTGACCTTACACACACACACACCTACAGATCAACGATCTTACTTACCATGTAGATCTCCTATAAGGGCCATGCTCACTTGATGACCAAGATCATACATACCTGAAGAATCCAGCTGACTCTCCAATCCAGCACCCACACACCTGGTACTGTGGCACTAGGAAGAATGCACCATTGCTCTACCTCACACACCGAAAGAGCTTATAATTATGCTCTCTTACTCCCTAGCACTAGTTTACAATACAACCATGAGTCTATTATATAGATCTCATCCAAACAATAATTAGACATCTAATTACAATAATTAGATCCGCAGCTCTCAGTCTATAATTAGCACTAAGTATGCAAACACTTGGTTCATCAACCAACTGCCCGTAATAAACTCACAGTCAAACCACACAGGCGACTGACGCCGGTCCCTGTCCACCTAGAGGTGACCGATGCCAGTTGATCCCTGACCAACGTCAGTTGCTTCTCTTCACAATCCTGCCAAAGTCGACTGATCAGACCGATGTCAGTTGCTCTGTAACTCAGCAACCCTCAGCAACCTCCTCTCCTGTTTGCATCAATGAAGCTTTTAGCTCCACAACCTAACAATCTCCCACTTGGAGATAAACAACTGCACTATATCTGTACCTGTACTCTGTCTAATCTATTTCTTGGTTTGTATCCTTCTTCAAGCTCAATCTTGAAGACAACCCACCACACATCTTGTGGTGTACCTCCTGTCATCCGAGCACCCTGCCACATCCAAACTTACAAACCCATGTAGTGAAGTCTTGACCCTGCATAACATGAATCCCTGTTGCTGGTCCCTCTCAAATACTTGAGAACACACTTCCTCGAATTGGCTCCTAACTCTCTGATAGCTCCCACTACATGGGAAAACTTAGGTCTATACCAGACCTCATGTGATTTCAGACACTATACTTGTCCAGCCCTTAGTGTGCTCTGGCTCTGCATCTTGCGTAATGAACCTCACCAACACCTGATTCACATCAGCTCCTACTGGAGACAAAATCTACCTGTGATCTCCATGTCTCCCATGTCAAAGAATTTCGCTACTCCAAACTCCTCCTGACATGCCACTGAAACTAATCTTACCCTTAGCTCAGCAAAACCTTGTATGTACAAACCTGCTAGCTAGCATACCATCCACATGCAGCAATAGAATGATGTTGCAATCACCATCCCCCTGGTAAGTCAAACCATAGTAGTTACCCTGACATTGACTGAAGTCATGCTTCGTCCTACACTTGTCAAAACTTGTACCACTATCCTACAGCTTCCTCAAGACCATATGCCTGGTCTTCCATCTCACGTGTCCATTCTCTCTATTCTTCAACTAAGGAATCCATTCATCTCTATGCTTTCGTACCAATTGGCAACCCTACCAAAACTTCCATTTGGTTCTGCATCATATCCCTGCCATGCTCCCACTTGTTTCCTAGATCCTTCCTGCTCTACAATTAGCAACGAGTATAAAGAAGAGGAACAACGAATTTGAGGCCCTACTTACGTCTTCAGTCCTCTATATGGGTGTTTGAGACTCCTTGACAGCATGTTGTCCACCCAAAATCAGTTACAGTGACTGACCTCAGTCACTCCACAGTCTGCATCCAATTGACGTCGGTTCTTATGTGTTTGTCCATGACTACCAACCTGTCAATGTTGGTGTCCCTGTTGCCGACGTTGGTCCTCCTGACCGACATCGGTCTTACCTACTACCGACATTAGTTCTCTTGACCGACGTCAGTCTTACCATGCCCGACATCATCGGCTATGGTCTGCACATGACCGACATCGGTACCTATCTGTTTGACGCTGATTCTTCCTGACCGACATCGGTATATGTGTTCACCTGTGAGTGATGACTTTTTACCCGCGAGCTCCTTTGAATCAAAACCCATGTCCAAACTGCTCTGCTCAGAAGTATCCAGCACCATCCATTGGTTTTTATCCCCCATCTCCTCTAAGAACACCAAGGCTTTCATGTTCTTAAGCCTATCAAATATATCTGTCTTCCACTTAATAACATGCATCTCCTTCTTGCTCATGTGACCAAGCCTGTGAAGCCACGTCTCTACAATAGAAGAAGAATTAGTAATATAAACAAGCAGATAAAGAGTACCTATTTTTTTACCACCAGCTAATTCAAGTGCACCCGCTGTGAGAGTTTTTGTGCATCTCTCATCACCCAATCTTTCTAAAGAAATTAGCCATATCTCCAAACCTAGGACCTGCATGACCTTCATCAACACCTGTGTGTTGGCCGCCTGCAATTTCAGCTTCACTTCCCCTTTGCCAATTCTTTGGCAAGGCTTACCAACTCCTCTACCTGGGGCTGCATGGAAAGAGGCAACTGAATCTTTTACCCAAGATTCAACTTTATCCAAGAAACCTCCCAGAGCATCCTGTGCCACATCACCTGCAACATCTGCTTCTTCAGTTTCTTCATGCTAATCTTCCACAGACCAACAATATTCTTTTACCTACTCTTTCTTTCCATGGGACCTTAAGTGACCATCTGTGCTTTTTAACTCCTCCATTCTTAGCTTACTTTCATCTGCCATTGCTCTGCTCCCACTCAATCAAAAACCCCTGAGAGTGACCTGTAACCAAACACAAAACCTGCTTCCTGCAACCTTAGCTCTGATACCACTTGTCAGGGTGCAAAACACTGGAAGCACACAGTTGATTACCAAACCAAGCAACTTAATATGCGGAAAGTAACCAGATTCAACAAGTAACTAAAATTCAGAATAACATAGAATATGAGAGACAATACACAACTTGTATTAATAAATCTTACAAAAAAGAATACAATAAAGAAGATGCCACTTCTTCTCCACCACCTCTTCAGAGGTTTCCCACACCTCAAGTGACCAATAATTCTCTCCTCAAAGCTCTCTCTACTAGGTCCCAACACCCAACTCAAACACAGAGTTGGTGTTCACCTTACACCTGTGCTCCACGCACTCCACAAGTGCTCCACGCACTCCACAAGTACTCAAAGTACTTCAAGTAGATCTCCCATGAACTTGCAACAACTTACAATTCAACATACCATACTTATGAAAGAAACTGCCTTGCCTTCCTCTTAGCTCTCCATGTACTCCACGTACATACCAATGAGTACACACCATACTCCAAGTAGATCCTGCCTGATTCTGCTCCCTATTGTGTTGCTGTCCTATCTGATCTCTAACCTACAGATCAATACTGGTTTTGCACACCTGTGAACCTTGACCTTGCACACACACACACACACACCTGCAGATCAACGATCTTACTTACCATGTAGATCTCCTATAAGGGCCATGCTCACTTGATGACCAAGATCATACATACCTGAAGAATCCAGCTGACTCTCCAATCCAGCACCCACACACCTGGTACTATGGCACTAGGAGGAATGCACCATTGCTCTACCTCACACACCAAAGGAGCTTATAATTATGCTTTCTTACTCCCTAGCACTAGTTTACAATACAACCATGAGTCTATTATATAGATCTCATCCAAACAATAATTAGACATCTAATTACAATAATTAGATCCGCAGCTCTCAGTCTATAATTAGCACTAAGCATGCAAACACTTGGTTCATCAACCAACTGCCTGTAATAAACTCACAGTCGAACCACATAGGTGACTGACGCCGGTCCCTGTCTACCTGGAGGTGACCGACGCCGATCGATCCCTGACCGACGTCGGTTGCTTCTCTTCACAATCCTACCGATATCGGCTGATCAAACTGACACCGGTTGCTCTGCAACTCAACAACCCTCAGCAACCTCCTCTTCTATTTGCATTAGTGAAGGTTTTACCTAACATACACTTCATAAGTTACATGGAACACCAATGATTATTATAAGTGATTGTGATCCTATATTTATTATTAAACTTTGGATTGATTTATTATCATGTTTCAAAGCTTAGTTAATTCATAGCTCATCATATCATCCCCAATTTAATGGGAAAATTGAGGTGGTAAACAAGTTATTAGAGGGTTATGTCCATTGAGTTTGATTAATATAAACAAGAGAGATAGGTTCAATGGATACCACTCATAGAATTGTGATATAACACTTCTTTCTATACCTCATATAAAATATCACCATTTTTTGCATTGTATGAGCACCATCCACCATCTGTAACCTCATTCTAAAGAATCTAGATAAAATTTAGAGTAGTTGAAGAAAAAATCAACACAAACATAATGTAATTTATAGTCTTAGAGAGAACTTGGAAATGACACAAAATTGATTAAGTATCAAGCTAACCAACATTACAATGAAAGACATTTTGAATTTGGAGATTGGGTTTTTGTATGATCAAAATCATATTAATAAATGTTATTGAAACAATAGAAGAAGAATACCAAGATTTCACCTAATTAATATGGCCCTTACCAAGTGTTGTAAAATATTGGAAATATAGCATACAAACTAGATTTACCTCACTCAGCAAAAATACATCTAGTCTTCCATGTTTTGTGCTTGAATAAGGTCATTAGATAGAATATTTACACCCATAAAGAGTTATAAAAGTGTGATGAGGATGGTAAAGTCATTTTGGAACCTAAATAAATCCTTTATATGCACAGTAAGAGGTTGAGGATGAGGGTAATTAATAAGCAGTGGAATAATTAGGACTTTTAAGATGTGACATGGGAGAATGAGGCATTTGTGCAATAGCATGCATAACATTTAAAAATTGGGGAAATTTTTGGTTTGAAGGGGATTGACATGCTATGAACTTAACCCATAGTGTGTATGGGGATATGTGTGGATAAATTATGGCTATCATAACTCTTAATTAAGTCATATGATCATTTCTATAGTTTTAGATTGGTAGTAGTGTCTGCCTAGGGTGTGTCCATAATATAATTAGGATATATATGAGAGGTAGTGGTTATTATATGATCATCATATTGAAAATTTTGTTCTTATTGTATGGTTTTGGAGGTTTATCCCTTGAAGTGGCTCAGTTTTTATTCATTTATTTTGCTCTATTTTCATCATATTGTGACCTATTGCTATGATTCTAATTTATTTATGAAGTAATTTCATTACATTGAATCTTATGTTGTAATTTGTAGAATCAATTAGTTGAATGTTAGGAAGATTGGTGGTAATAAAAATATAGGTTTTTGTCATACCATTCAGGAAATGATTGAGTAGTATTCAATCAATATGGCTCATATAAATTAATCACATTACATTTGAGTAAGTGTTGAAGTAATTTGTGAGGTGGGTTTGGTAATCTTGTAAATTGTCAATTTTTCATAGAAGTAGAAAAGATAAGACTATTAGTTGTTTGTGAAACTTTATTTATGGTTTTTGACTCATTATTAGCTTGAACATTATCCACATATTTTTTCTTAGCTTTAAACATTTTCTTCCCCTAATATTTGGAGGTGGTAGATGTGGATGTGATAGATGGATATTTTAACATATTATAAGTTTCATCTCAATGTTGTGTAGCACATGGAAAAATTCTTAAAATGATTAATAAGTATTAAACATGATTTTTTAATAAAATTGTGGGAGAAAAATATTTGACAATATAATTTAAAGATCACCATTACAGATTTAACATGAATTTTTATAAGCATGGTACTGCATTTAAGCACTATTAACTAATTTGACAACAAGTCAACAACAAGTCAAATTAGGTCAACCCCCTATATAGTAAATTTTTTTATAGGGTCTACTAGGGTGTAGATTGTGTCCCATGGTATTTAATAAGGTCAAATGTATGTTTCATCTCTTGTCACATTTGTATAGTTGGTCTTATGTCATTTAGGGGTCACATTTTGAGTCATTTAAGGAAATGGTATGGTTTTAATAGAAGTAAATGTGTTACAAAAGAATATTAAACATTACCCATGTTAATATATGTCATAAGAACTATTTTAAAAATGAAAAAAAGTAGGTGCAATGTTAAAACAAGAAGATCAAGGGGAAAAGTGGTAGTTTCAAGTAGTTATATAGCTTATGCAGTAGTTATGGCACATGTGGCTGATTCAGCAGTGCTTCTTTAGGTCCAATAAACTCACTTTCATGCTTGAAAATATTTTATACAACTGAAATTGATCAAAACCACCCTATCTTTCCTATCGCTTTCCTTTGCAAGCTAAAATGGTCAACTAGTCTCTATTTAGTACAACAAGGAGGAGTTGAGTTAGATTAAGTACACTGGGTGGGTTGTATACTCTTTTTCTACTCCAAATTTATGGAAATGGTTGGAATATTGGTGTACTATGCTTCATGAACCATTGCTAAGAGTGTTCATGACTATTTTCTACATGCACATCCCCATCACCTTATTTTTCCTTCTTTGTCTAGATTGATCTGAGAAAGTCAAGTGTTGAAAATGTTTTGAAAGGGAATGACCATTCTTATCACAAGGTTATCAATCCATTTTTCATGTATTAATATCAAGGAATGGTCTTAGACTATCTCAATCTGTTAGTTGAATACTCCATTATAATCTACAGACAATGTTTTAATAGTTGCAAAGTTTATCTTCCTATTGTGATATTTAGAACAAGGGTGATATGTTATTAAAAATAAATTAATCATGGTGACCAGTAACTTATTTGAATTCTATGTCTCAAGAGAATCCCTTGGTGATATTAAAGGTCTAATAATTAAATATAGTCAAGAAACCCTGTGACTGTCATCTATAGTCAGGTGAAAATAAGCCTTGACCAATCATGTTAAAGAAGAGAGGAGGTTTCAAAGTTTTGAGAATTATCCCAAGGTGAAAGAAAAAATATTGATCCATTAAAATGTAAGAAATTGGTTATGAAGACCAATTCAATGTGTATAGAGTCTTGAACCTGATGTTCACCTATAGGCAACTCCAACGAAGGTTTGAGTAATGTTTATATGGAGGTATCTGAGCTCAGTTGAAACCTTTAATCAGGTTTGGAGACATGGAGAAGATCATGGTGATAATGGTGAGGTAATTTCATGCAATCAGACTTGAGTTCAATTCTTATAAGTTAGGAAAGTTTTAATTGGCAAAACTTACCTTAACTTCTTCGAACCAACTTTTGATCATATACTTGGTCTTCCCATGGTGAGGTGCCTTGAGGTTTGGATAGGCTTGATGGTTTCCATATTGTATCCCAAAACTAAAGGAAACCATTTGAAAAAATAAAGTGGTTTCTAGACTAAGGGAGATTGGTGTTTGGGTAGCTTCTAACTCAGAAAAATTTGACTTGAAGGAATCAGTAAACATTGTGCCAAAATGACTAAAAGCAACCTAATTTATTGTAACCTATAGTAGTGATTGGAAATATGGTTTATAGGAATAATAATCAACTCATATAGGTATGTAATGTTATGAATAACTATAATAATAATCAAGGAATGTGTAATTTAGGGTTAATATACACATCCTCACCCACAAAAGTCTTTATTTACCCTAAACTGCTATGTTTAGTCAGAACATATAGTAGATTGGTTCTTAGTAGTAGTAGGAGCATGATCTATATATATATATATATATATATATATATATATATATATATATATATATATATATATATATATATTTGAATACATACAACTATTAAATGATCTTATAGAATCAAAGAAGGACCTAAGGCATGAAACACAATGCTCAAACATGAATAGGCACCTATAAGAATTCCATTTTCCTGAGGTGAACACCTATAGTCAACATAGTCCTTAGACAAGCCTAGGCAAATGAGGGAGATAGTTTGGAAAGTTGATAGGGGTGTATGATAGATATATCATTCTAAAACTAATCCCATAGTTGTAAGGTAACATTACAAAGTGTTCTCAATAAATAAATATCCCAACCTACATTCATAATTTAAGGTTCTCAGGTCTAAACAAATTATGTACATAGTCTTTTGTTATATAAGATAGTCTAAGAGGTTTGAAGTATTGGAGACCTTGAAAAGGTGATCAAGCATGGAAATTAAATTTATATGATCCTCATGACCTAAAATAACACCTCATATCCCATGTTTAGCTAAGAAAATAGGGGATATTTCCTCTTTTTGTCTCAGATAGAAGGCACTCCTAGTCAAGATGAAGACTACATGCAGGGCATGTAAACGAATAAGGTGATTAGGTGAGAAGTATTATAACACTATAGAGTGATCTGAAATTTTTATTGAGACATGAAAAAATGCAAAGAATATTTTGTAGTCAACATGAATACTCATAGGTGGTCATGGGTAGCGAGAACACAATTAGGCCTATTAAGCCTATACCCTAATGACCTCTAGTTTGATTCAAATGATCATGGAACCCATTCAATAAAATTGATGACCTTTAGGAGGAGATATGGGGTTGATCACAACCATCATTTGCAAAGTAATTACATAGAGGCATTACTTTTGTCCTAAAACCATCTCAGGGGTGTATAGAAATGTAGTCAAAAACTTGATAGGCCATTTTCAAATGCTCACATCTATACAAACACCAAGCATGTGGCCTCAAGTAGTTATGGGTAGTTTGGGAGGGTATTATAATCAATATTTTTGTAATTTTTTTATAGGTTGGATGTCAAGATTTTATGACCAATCCTTAATAGTCCAAACAACTCAAAACCCTCCTTAAACCCTTGTCTAAGACCTGATGGATAAAATAGGAAATAATATGAACTTATAAGGGTCAGTTGGATATGAAAGTGAATTGGACATGTCTATCACTCACTTAGGCTCTTGGACATCAAGTTGGTATGTACATTACTTATATGAACAAGCTAAAAATAGGGGGTTTTGAAAGTTTTTGAGTTTTTTATAGGTACAAATAAATTTTGACAAATGAAAAATATTGGATGAGGTTAAGAGGGACTTATTATAACTACCTATATTAATATCTCTCCACATAAAAGCATAGAAACATCTCTGATATACCATTTATCACAAGAAGTCTTGAACAAATAGTGAAAATAAGGAATGACTACCTAGTGAGAAGATGATAAGTTTGAGTTTGGATATTTTTGAGGTATAACTCATGAAGTGGAAGGAAAGGGGTTCCTAAAAAGGTGACCTAACACCTCTTCCATGAATTTGGTTGAGAAAATAAAGGCCACTTAGATGATAAATATGAAAATAAGGCCTAGAATACTAATGAATGACTACAAATAGTGAGCACAAGTGTCATGAAGAAGGTTAGTGGTTAAGGAAGCATCTGATGACTTTCACACCATTTTTCCAACCCCCTTAAGATATTTCATAGGTGCTAACTCTTCCTAATATAGTTTTGATCAGTCAAGAGATGCCTCATCATGAGGGTAGTTTCAAAAAGGCATTTGAAGGTCCCTATGGTAGTTTGAGGATTTTTTCATGTTTCATATGGACACTTATCTAAGAAGACCTTCATGGTATATTATCCATTCCATTGTAATGAAATGTAACTAGCCCTTGTAGATTGACACTTGTTCTTGTGACCTTTGAGCTTCACTTTCTTCTCTATCTTCTCACATATTCTATAAATACAAGCCATTTTAGATTTTGTAAGGAATCCACACCTAGTATGGAAAATCCCTATTGGTTTGATACCACAAGATTATATAAGATTCTTTTATAAGTGGCTAAAGTGGTTTATAGTGAAATTTCAAGTGATTAGTATCTATCCTTTCTTTCTCTAAACTCTTCCATGTTTGATACAAGTAGTTTCCACTCTAACAAGGCACATGAAGTGTAGCTAGTGTGTTTATATATCTTTAAGTGTAAGGAGTAGACTTAGTATTTAAAATCTGACCTCTATTTCACTCACCTTGAGTATTTTAACGCATATCACCTCATGTTTTAAATATTAATGTTAAAGAAATTTAGGATTTTGAGACTAGTGTTGTGAGTCATGTTTCTTCGTGCAATTGTATGGTATTTTAGTGGAGATATTTCTAGTGTATACCTCATTAGATTAATTTATTTCCATGTTACTTCTATCCCTTTTCATCTAAGCAAGTAAGTAGTTTAGGTGATAAGCAAGCAAAGAGAAATCTAGGGAGCTAGCCCTTAAACCTAGAAGTTTACCTCTGCTATAGGCAACCCACAGGCCTAGAGGTAATCCAATGTTCCCCAAATTTTATATTAAGATTGAGAAAACATATCTAGGGTGAAATATTTGGTGAAAATAGTTATAGCATAACTAGTGGGACCTTTTATAAAAGACATCTTGTCAAGGTGAATACTGGTCTTAACAACATCATAGCTGCATATTGTGTTCTACTCAACATTTGGTGACTCCATTCAAGGTAATATCTGGTCATAAACTAAGTTTTATTATTTCTTTATTCATACTTCATGGTATTTACTAGGTCAACTAATAGTAGATGTATTAACCCCATAAACCCACTCCTTTAACCTGAATTTCCTCTTAAATTTAAACACCCTCAACCTATCTTGACCTTTGAAGAATAAGAGGACCTTGAAAGCTAAGAAGATCAAGAGAGTGAAGAGGATATTGAGGAAAATATAGCTAGGCAGCATGCCTTCCCAACCTTTAACACTAAAAATATAATTCACCTTAATGTGTATGATGATATACCCCTTAATGCTACCAAAAGTGTTCCAACTTTAAATGGTGAAGGTCATGTCACCCCTAGTGATTATATTAGGGACATCTTTAACTTCTATAGTTTTCACAATGTCACTAAAGTCAACATTTCCACAATTTTACTTTCCATGTCCCTTAGAAGGAAAGCACTTGACTAGTATAGGACACTGCCCAGAGAATGTATCACCACTTAGGATGATTTTGGAGAGTTGTTAACCTCAAGGTTTGAAAACAAAAATGATCACACATAACTCATTCATAATCTTAATGTGATTCCAAGGGATCCTAAGGAGATTATGCATGAATTCAATGAGAGATTCCAAAGGACTTGGCATAGACTGTCTTCTCCCATGAGACCACCAATAAGCTTTGTATTCCCTACATATCTAAGGGCTATTAGAACTAACATAGCCATCATGTTGTAGTCTATGGTGGTTACACCTTACTTAAAACTTATGACCTTACCATTATAGTTGAGAATGGCCTAATACAAGCTGATTAACTACCTCCAAAAATCTCCATGCCTCTTCTTCCAAACATGTCTGCTACTTCTCCAAGTGTTTCTCAAATCCCAAATGCAAATTCCAAGCCTAGAGCTACCCCTAAGAAGGCAAAATATACCATTGATTAGAAGGCAAGATATAAATCCTTAGAGGCTCAAGTTAGGAAACCAAATATGTAATATGGAGTTAATCAAAACCCCTACCCATATCTTCAATAAGGAAATAGGTTCCCACTCAATAATATGGTCAAGGTAGAGGGTAAGGACAACCTAACTTCAATAGGCTAGTTAATGCATATAACCCAACTTTTGCCTCTAACACAAGATCCATGGTCCTGGTTCATAGCTCATAGTTCATGCAATCAAAAATGCATCAGACCTATAAATCAATCCTAGCTCAAATAAGATAGATCCTACTTACACTACCGATTGGGGATAAACTAGATAATTGGGAACATGACCAATATTTGGATATATTAACCCAATTAGGGGATCTATTATCACAATAATAATACTAGCAAGGGTTCTAAAGCCTGTAGTTGAGTAAAACTATGCAATAACCCTAACTAAGTCCTATGTTTTTATATTCACTATACTAATAAAAAGTAAAGAAAATTCTAATCTAGTGATCACCAAAGCTTGTGGCATAAAGTGGGGGTAATAAACATTAAAAGTAAACATGCATAGAACACATATACTCATGTCAATGTGTATGGAATCTTAATGCATGGAAGAGAATTAAAAATGCATATTTATCTACTCTTACAAAAGAGAAACAAAGTTAGGAATAGTTACCTTTGATGATGAACCCACCGCGCCTCAATATTTCCCTTGGCTAAGGTGCTTCATAAGAGGTTGTTGTGGTATGTAAGGATGATAAGGATAGATTATATCTAGGTTACATTACCTATTAATGCATCCAAAAGACTTCTCCATAAGATAAAATCTATATCTCTAAATAAAGTATGAAACCCTAAGCTTGCTCCTCAAGTAGAACAATGGATAAGAATATGCACAATAGCTCTTACTTCTTTTCTTTTCTAAATAATAGAAAAATGATCTTGTATATATAGGTGGATTTAACCCTAATCCCTTTTGAAATTTTTGGCTGATAGGGTCAACCTAGTCGACCTAGTACTAATATTGATGAAAATTCACTAAGTCACGGGCTAGTCAACCAAGAGCCAACCTAGACCTTAAATGAATTTCATCAATAAGAGTACAAGGTCAAACCATTGACATAGTAATGTAAACTATAAAAAGGATTTTTAGGTTAGGAAAAGGGGGATGGAAGGTCAAAAATACTGGAAGAT
The DNA here is from genome assembly GCA_037957365.1 of Torreya grandis. Taxonomy (NCBI): domain Eukaryota; kingdom Viridiplantae; phylum Streptophyta; class Pinopsida; order Cupressales; family Taxaceae; genus Torreya; species Torreya grandis. The sequence continues at coordinate 1,752,367 of JARHVA010000847.1, read as the reverse complement.
TGTACAAGAGAGAAGAACAAGCTTAAGGGAATGGTTTTCAGGAGACAAGTGTGTAGATAATAGTTGGTAAAAGGGACAATAATCCTATGAAACACTAATGGTTCACCCATCCCTTTATTGGTGCACCCCTTAGGGCATGCAATCAAAGATGTTGAGACGTGATGGGTTCCTATAAGATAGAGAGTGTTAGTAATTGATAAAATTTTGGAAGTATTATGTGTATACATATTCCCCACTCAAAGCTCATCATATGTAACATAAGTACAACACAGGATGGTGCTTTGGGAATAGAACATGATGACACATAACACTGATGATAAGTAAAATGTATTAAGGAGAAAATAAGATAAATGAAAGGATAAAATTGAAAAACACATACCTTTACTTACCTTAGTGTTATAAATAAAGAAGGAAATTGTGAGAGATGTGAAGGCATCCAATGTAAGGAATGTTAGTCAAACTTGTAGAGAATTAGCAAAAAAATGAAAATTTTAGAAAATAGGCATATAGTAGTGGAAAATATTCTCTATGACATCATGATTCCATAAATTTTTATGGTTTAAGAAATGAGTGAGTCAAAATAAAGATATAATCAAAACAAGGAATTCGATAGTAAATATTTGAAAGTTAAATAATTATTGAATAGTGACTTTAAATAGGGTGAAAAGAAAGTCATTTTATATTATTTGACTTATTTGGAAATAAAAATAGAGCTCTAAGAGACCTAATGAAAGTTGAAAGAGATAAGATGTTTAGGATATGATAGGCGAGATGAAGAAAACACCTAGTGGCCACAACAAGTGCAACATAGGTAAGCAACTAAGAATTTCAAACTTATTTTGATTGTTTAATTTGAAATTAAGTGTTTTTAGAGAAATTTGTAATTTAATCTAATTATAGAAACTAGAATGAACCCTAGTAAGCTGTTAAGGGTACTAGATTCTAAATGGGGAAATGGGTTGAAAGGAATCAGAGTAATAAATGTCAAAGGCATTTATTACAAGTATGTTAAAGAGTTGGCAATTTGAACCAACTAGATCAACCTAGTCAACCTAATAGGTTAAGAATCCTGATTTGACACTACTAACTTAGTAGGTATGGGTTGAATTAGTTGGTTTAAGTAGAGTGATGACTTATTACCCTTGTGTTAACTTAGTTATTTCACACTGCTGACTTAGTACTAAGAGGAAAATGAAAGGGTCAACTTATTTGATTAAGTCTACATGGTTGACTTATTACTATTTGGTCAACTTAGTATGTGACTAAGTGGCTGGTATAGTAATGAAATGTAGTAAATTAGCACAAATAGTATGTGTAAGGCCCAAGTTGAATGAGTAAGCATTAAAATGGCCAAGTAGGCTAAGAATAGGTTAATTGGTCAAGAATGAATAGATTAAGGAAAATTAGGGTTTATGTTTATTAAAATTTAAAAAAATGTATTTGATTATAAGTGATATAGAGGTCTAATACATTTTCTATTATTTGATGGTTATAGGGGCATCATAGATTTTGGTGATTATTAAACACATCATGAATACCAGATCTATTGGAATAGTTGATGATGGAAAACCAAACTAGGATTAGGAGGCATCATGGATATGTGCCAATTTCCTCAAAGTGCAGATCTAGTGGTCATGTTCCTAAGAGCTTGGGAATGCTTGACTAATACCTTTAGGTGGGTGGTAGCTAGGGATAACATTGATGTGGATATCACATTGGAGGATTTCCATGTTTTATTTGGACTTTTGATAGGAGGGACACTAGTGATCACAAGGATACTAGATGGGTAGGAAGAGAGATGAGCATTAACACGATGGGTGACATGATTAAATAGGATATATCTAGGTTTGAGGGTGAGCATTTTTAATGTTTATATAGCTTAAATTTTGGATATCTAGAAGGTGGTGATAAGAATTCTGATAGCATGGGTACTATGTCACAAGTTGGATGGCAAGGTACCATTATATGAAATAACCTTAAGCTAGTTGATATTAGAGAAAGGGGCACTCTATAACTTGGGTTGTGTCATCTAGGTTTAGCTCATACATGATATGTATGAGATTTTATATAGAGGGTAGAATACCATGGGGCTAGTGTTATTACTGAGTGATTGGATATATGATAGGCTCTCAGAGTAGCTGGGTTACCCCATGTGGTTGATGATCAATTTCCTTGGGTGCTAAGATGGAGGTAGGATTAGGTGGCACATACCATTATCCATGTGCCAATGTTATAGATAATCATGTGATCTAATATTTTATGGAAACCATATGCACACATTATAATATTTTGGATGAGTTGGAGTATGATGACACTAGAGTTGGCATGAGCACAAATCATGGGCCACTACCCTATCTAGTGGCATACTTATCAAGATAGTTTGGGTTCCCTCACCTGATGGCTCTTATAATGGTACCCACATTTTGGTTTAGACATATGAGAGAGCTGAGGGGGAAAGGAGGAGAGGGACCACCAGTCGATTAGAGATCAGACTATGGTGTGAGAGAGAAGAAGAAACTAAAAAAGTGGTCAAGGCATGGGAAGTACCTAGATAAAGATCACGCACCATAATCTAGACGCTTGTGAGCACCCCTCTTTGGCTGTGGAGGAATGACACCTGTAAAGAAAAAGAACTTGGACAAGAAAAACGTTAGATGGATAGGCGGTGGGTTGCCAAGCGAAAGCTTGTTCCCGGAAGTGTGAAAAATTTCTCAAGGGAGGTCAACCCACTGATGATAGACAGATAAAGACCAAGGAAATACAGAATGCTAGGGTACAGAAGTGATAAACAAATTAGAAAGGAAAGAGAAGACAAAATGATTACCTGAAGGAGATGTCAGGCTGATGACAGTCACTGAGGTCAGAAATGTTGCCGCTGTCGGTTATGTGATCTGTCGACGTCGGTTATACTGTCGACGTCGATTGGGGAAGTGACCGGTGTCGGTCGGGGTTGTGGCCTGTGGTCGGGTCTGGTTTGGTTTTTGGACTGTGAACGGGTCCGATTTATGAACAGGGGCAAGACAGAGTTTGGAGACAAATTTGGATGGACTGGGGAATGGGCTAGTTCTGATTAGGTGAGGAGGAAGTTCCCTTTTTGTTTGTCGAATGAAGAGTGGGAGAGCCATTGTTGGAGCCACAAAAGACTTGTTGCAAGAGGAGATTCCTGATCTAGAGCCTTTGCACCTGTTGCTGTTGTTGCACGAGGTCCAGATGGAGAAGAGATGAATGCCAAAATGCCAAGAGAATTCTGTCTGTGAGCTCAAGGGTCCAGGGGCTGCAACGGATGCAGAAAGGGGTAATGAAGGCTGCCGATGCTGGCAGTTTTGCCGATGTCGGCCGAAGGGTCACCGACGTCAGCGGTCGCAGAATGGGGACAGAGGCTAAAAATAGCCTCTGCGCATTCTTGCACGCCGCCGAGCGAGGGGTTATGGGAAGAATGGTTATGAAGACACTTAAATGGGTGTGGGGGGAAAGATAATGAGGGGATTTGACATAATAAATGCTAGGGGGAAGGTGGAGGGATTCAAGGGAGGATCCAAGGTGGCAAGGGTGAGGTGGAAAGGGGGCCACTTAATTACAATATTTAAGTTTATTTTAATCAAATGGATGAAGAGGACCAAGGCCAAGGGTTAGGATAGGGGTTGAGGCGAACAAGGGGGAGGACCAAGGTGCAGACACGTTTGCAGTGTCTACATTTGCCCCTTTTTGTCTTGTTGGTTGTTCTTGACGAACTGCAAGACAAAAATAGGAGTTGGTTGCCCCAGGAAAAGGATGAGGTGTTCCCCCCTCAAAGCGATAGTCGAGAGAAGGGAACCGAAGATCGAGTGTCAATTTGATAGAGAAACGGATAGAAGAGAGTGAGTGAAGAAGCTGTAGTAGTCGTGATTGCGCGTAGTCCACTTCATGGGAGGGTCGGGTCAAATTGTCGCATGTCGAGGGTTAAGGAGTGCCAAAATTGAAGTAACCGGGCCCCAGCATTTAGTCGTCTGCTGATCGGGTCACTCAATCTAAGCTGAAGCTCCAAATGGTTGTCGTGTTCTAGGTATTCCAAGCTCAGGAAGTGCTCCTAGAGACACGAAAAGGCCACAAGTAGTAGGGATCAACCGGCTTGCGATCCTATACTTGCGAAGGGTCAAAAATAGGGTCTGTGGACAATTTTGCTAACCAGCCGTGAGGTAGCATACACACAAAAACAACCAAGGCAACATTGTCTTGGAAGAAGGTCGAAGGATGGTCATTGGTCAAGGGGATGGATGGATGAAGGGATGTGGCCGAGCTAACCTCAAAAAACGTCATGTGATTTGAGTGCTGCCTACATAGCCCTTGTGTGAAGGGCCTCAGGCCAATGTAGTTCTCCCTAAAAGGGAGGAAGGGTCAAAGAGGTTGATTGGTCTTGGTCAAGGCAAATGATTGGTCTTGGTCGAAGAAAATGATTGGTCTTGGTCAAAGAAAATAGAGTTGGGCGTGATAAAAGTCAAAGAAGAGAAGGTTTGTCCATCATAGAGACGAACAAATGGGGGTGGTCGAGCTAACCTCAGAAAATGTGTTATCTGAGTGCTGCCTACATAGCCCTGGTCATAGGGCCTCAGACCAATGTAGTTCGGACCGAGAGGTTTGATTGATCAATGATTGGATGTGGTCAAGTGTCAAAATGATGAGGGTAAGATGAAGATAAGATGATGTTGTAGCCTTTTCCAAATGGTGTATTCTGCAACATTGGTCGAAAGGTCTTTCATCCCTAGCAAGTTTCCATAGTCGTGATGGATGTATGCTAAAAATGAATGGAAGTCAATTTATGCTTCAGCAAGTATTGGTTTATGCCTAACATAAATTGGGTCTGGTCGGTAATTTCCATGTGTATTGGTGTCCATAAAAACTATGTGAAATGGACTAGGATGATGTCAGCTGAAAATGATGAAAATGGCTTGGTTAAGGATGAGTCGACAATTGATGTGGTTAAATGTGACCAAAGTGTAGAGAAAAGATGAAAGGCAAATTTCTCTTTCATTGACAAGGACCAGAAAGGAAGCATAGATAGGGGTTATTAGAACCAAAGCCCCGTTCATGCATTACGTCATTGACCAGTGTAGTGTTAGAACGGTAATCGAATCACTTTGACATTAAAGTGAGCTCGAAGTCCCCTGAGTAGGTGATAGGAGGAGGATAGGGTAACCCAGTTTAAGAGCAGGAATAACCTTGCCCCTTTTTATAGGAGACCCTGGGACAACTACAAGCCAAGTCCATGACCCATTTTTTTTTTTTTTTTTGGTGCAGGCTGATCGATGCGGGAAGCCTACATAGAGATGTCTTTTGATGTAGTGGTCATGTTGCGAAGCTGATCAATGCAGGAAGCTTCTAAGAAAAGTTGTTGTTTGTAGCAAGATTTAGTCATAGCCATCCTTCGAGGGAGTGGTCTATATTTCTGCTTTATAATGTTTGAATAGCTGTCCTTCGAGGGATCAGTCTATTAGCTACAGCAATGATAGTGCAGCTATCCTTCGAGGGAGCAGTCTGTCTTTTTGAATTTGACTTTGTGACCTTGGATATATTTTGACATCTTGATTTTGATTTTTTTGATTTTTTTTGATTTTTTGATTAGAGTCATGGACAAGGATGTAGAAGTTCAAGGACTCCCCTTTTATTAGGACAAAGCATCCATGCATCATAAAAGGGTCGTAGAGGACTCGTTAAAGGGAAATAGGGTTGAAAGGGATGAGGATCAAGAGGACAAGGATTGCTCAGGGGACGAGCTCAAATTATGTGTCAAGTAGACGAGTACTCGACTAACAGAAGAAAGGTCGAAGATGCAATGCATTAAGAGGCTCAGCAGCTGGCCGTCTGTCGAGGGAGGACAGACGATAAGTCCCTGACCCATACTTGTGCGTGATGATAAAAGGTCCAAGCCAATTGGGGGTGAATTTGCCTCGTTTACTTCGCTCCATATTGGTCACGTGTTGATTCTCTTTGAGGACGAGGTCTCCGATGTTGAAGTCTCATTCTCGCAGATTTTTGTCGTAGGCCCGCTTTATGTGACTTTGGTAGACATGGAGATGATCGAGGGCAGTAAGATGGCGTTCGTCAAGTAACTCAAGTTGAGCTAAGCGGTCTTGACGAAAGTCGTCGTTGGAGAGAATGTCATGCAGGGAGATGCGGAGAGATAGGATCTGTACTTCGAGACATAAGACAGCCTCTGTTCCGTACACGAGGGAGAAGGGAGTAGCACCCGTAGAGGTTCGGATGCTGGTGCGGTAGGCCCACAAAGCGAAGGGAATATGAATGTGCCAATCCCTTCCTGTATCGTTGACCACCTTCATGAGAATTTTGGTGAGAATTTTGTTGGAAGCCTCTGCCTGCCCATTTGCTTGTGGGTAGTAAGGCGAAGAAAAGCTGAGTTTGATGCCAAATGAGTCGCATAGTTTTTGGACAGTCTTATTTTTGAAGGACTTGCCGTTGTCGGTGATGATTTTGTGAGGGACACCGAAATGACAGATGATGTGGCTGCTGATGAAGTCGACAATTTTGTCAGCTTTTGTGGAGACAAGAGGAATGGCTTCCACCCACTTGGTGAAATACTCAGTGGCAGTGATGATGGACTGATGACGAAGAGACGAATGAGGGTTGATCTCACCGATGAGATCCAAGCCCCATTGAGAGAAAGGCCAAAAATCCTAAGCGACTTACAAGGCGTGGCTGGGGAGATGAAGCAGGTTAGAGTGCTGCTGACACTTGATGCAACGTCGAACATAGTCGCTACAGTCTTGATAAAGGGTGGGCCAATAATAACCCAGGCGAAGGATGCGCTTGGCAACCGAGTTTCCACTGAAGTGTCCACCACAAATCCTGTCGTGGACTTGCTTTATGACTTGAGGAGCTTCAGTGGAGGTTAGACAGCGAAGGAGGAGGCCGTCGAAGCCTCGCTTATAAAGAAGACCCCCTAGCATGGTATAGCGAGTTGTGCGCTTGATGAAAGCTCACTGCGCATTGCTAGAGAGGTTGGGAGGAGTGACAGAAAGAGACAAGTAGTCCACGAGTTGCTTATACCAGTCATCTCATGGGCTAGAATTGATAGTGTTGATATGGTCGATGTGAGGAGAGATGTATGAAGGCAAAGGTACACGATGCACTGTGACAAAAAGGTGAGATGATGATGATGAAGACGGGATATGCGAAGCAAGAGAAGCCATGGTGTCGGCAATCTTGTTCGTAGAGCGTGGAACAGTCTGCAAGAGGTAATGGTCGAAAGATGCCAAAAGAAGGTCAACACGATTCTTATACCTCTGTAAAACTTCATTTTTACAAAGATATGAACCGTTAACTTGATTAACGACAAGCTGCGAGTCGCCGAAGATGTTGATAGACTTGATGTGGAGGGAAAGGGCAGTCTGAAGTCCCAAAATTAAGGCCTCGTATTCGGCCATATTATTGGTACAATCAAAGTCAAGCTTAAAAGATAGAGGCATGGGCTCCCCTTCGAGTGGGATGAGGATGACCCCTGCACCCCCACCGAGTTGACATTTGGAGCCGTCAAAGAACATGGTCATTTGGTAGACGGTGTCATCGGTGGAAAGGGTAGCGATAGACTCGTCAGGGAACTCACAGTGTGAAGGTTGGTTGTCGAAAAGAGGGGCATCTGCCAGTTGGTCAGTGATGGTTTTCCCCTTGATAGATTTTTGCTAGATGAATTTGAGGTCAAACTCTGCAAACAGCATGAGCCACCGAGCCATATGTTGATTCTGATATGGCTTGGAGTGCATGTACTTGAGAGGGTCGGTGTGAGTGACGACAAAGGTTTTATGGTTGAGAAGATAGTGGCGGAGCTTGGTGGCGGAAAAGACTAATGCCAAACAGAGTTTCTCGGTATGAGTATACCGAGTTTTGTAGTCGACCAGTGTTCGGCTGATGTAGTAAACTGCTTGCTCACGATGATGCTCATCTCGGTGCGCGATCATGGCACCTAACGAATGGTTGGTAACAGAGATGTAAAGGTAGAAGGGTTGGTCATCTTTAGGTGGAATGAGGACTGGTGGAGAGACCAAATAGCTTTTGAGGGCTTCAAAAGCCTCTTGACAGTCCTTATCCCATTTAAAGGAGACATCCTTCTTAAGGAGGTGATGGAAAGGTTGGCAGCAGTCTGAAAGCTGTGAGATGAAATGGCGAATGGACTGGAGCTTCCCTTGTAGACTGCAAAGCTGCTTGAGATTGGTCAGGGGTGGCATTTCGAGGATAGCACGGATCTTGGTGGGATCTATCTCGATACCATGGAAGGAAACGATGAAGCCGAGAAGTTTTCTTGAGAGGACCCCAAAGACACACTTCTTGGGGTTAAGACGGACATTGTATTGAAGAAGGCGAGAGAAGATGATTGTGAGAATGGTCAAGTGGTCGCGGCGAAGTTTGGACTTGCCGAGAAGGTCATCCACATAGTCCTCCATGATTTTGTGGAGGAGATCATGGAAAATGTAGGTCATGGCGCGCTAATAGGTGGCACCAGCATTTTTCAAGCTGAAAGGCATGACTCGATAGCAGAAGGTCCCCCATGGGGTGATAAAGGTAGTCTTTGCTGATCTTCCAGTGCGATCAGGATTTGATTGTATCCTGAAAACCCATCCATGAGAGATAGCATCTCATGGCCGGCCGTGAGATCAATAAGCTGGTCAATGTTAGGAAGAGGAAAGTCGTCTTTGGGACAGGCTAGGTTGAGGTCGCGATAGTCTGTGCAAATCTGAATCCCCCCAGTTGCTTTAGTAACTAGGACGATGTTAGAGACCCACTGTGAATAATCGATGGGTTGGATGAAGGAGACAGAAAGAAGGCGTTGAAGTTCCTCTTTGACAAGGAGCGCAACGCGAGGATGCATCTTTCAAAGCTTTTGCCTAATAGGCTTAGCCTCTGGTTTGGTGACAATGTTATGGGTAGCAATGGTGGGGTCGATGCCAGGCATGTCGCTGTAAGTCCAGGCAAAGGCCTTGCTATGGTTGGAAAGGAACTGGGCATAGTCAAGCTGCTCCTGAGCGTCTAAAGATTGGCCAATCTTTAAGACGTGAGGAACATCAGAAGAAGAAGGGAGGTTGATGTCAATGGTGGATTCATTTAACGTAACCTGGGTCTCAGAAGGGAGGAAACGCTGGATGAAAGAGTCGTCGGCACCCATGTAGGAAAGGATGGCGTCATCGTCAATGCAGTGGACAGTGTGAATGGTTGCCGACTCATCCTCTACCATGCTAAGAAAAATGAGAGGGAGAGACCTGGGCACCCCATTGAGCTGATAGGTCAGGGGTTCCAAGCGGATGGTGTTTATGGAAAAAAAAGAGTAGGAGGGATGGAAACCACTGACTCTATAGGTGACAAAGGAGAAATGGGCGAGTCTGGAGGAGATTGGTCGATGGTTGGCTCGGGATAGAGGTCGGAAGGAGCCTGAGTGGGGTCATGATATCCCAGGCCATACCATTTCTTGACATCATGATCATTGAGCGGCTCGATGGGCTGATGGGAGCCCTGCTCATAACGTCTGAAACTAAAACCCTTCCATGCACACCTGTGAAGGTAAGTGTGTGCAAAGGCAGGGTTGCCAAGAAATGAGAAATCAGATGTGAAAGGTTGGGGTGAAGAGAGGGAATTAGCGTTGGTAGGAGCTTGATTAAGCCCCCCGTAGACAAAGTTGGTTTGGAAGTGAGGAGGACCATAAGGCACGACCATCCCGATCTGATGGTCATAATTGGGACTGAGGTGAAGGCGTCCATACTCTTGCGGAGTTTGGAACATGTCTAGGGTCAACAAGCGATATTCCTCAAGTGATAGTCATTGGAAGATGTCTTCCATGGGGTCTTTGGTCGGCGTTTGAAGAGGAGGGGTGAGGGCGACCGCCGATTGCGAATTGGTCAAAGCTTCCGCAGATGGAGGCGATGCCAGAGTTGATGACTTGATGGGAATGAGGACATTGTTGGGACGGTAGGTGGTGTTGCAAGTCTTGAAGGGTGAAGGGTCAGCGGGGATGGTGTGGACTTGCCCGTCATGCTCAAACTTCACACAACGGTGCAGGGTGGAGGGTATACAGGCCATGGCACGGATCCAAGGTCGGCCCAATAGAAGGTTGTATTGAAACTCTCCTTCGATGATATAGAAGAGCTCTGGGACTGTGCATGGACCAACGCGAATGTGAAGGATGACTGTGCCAATGGTCATGGTGGTGGTGTCATTGAAAGAGCGTAAGATCGCGTCAGTTTTGGAGATGCAATTCTTGGGAAGAGCCAACTGATCAAAGGCGTGGGTAGAGATAATGTTGATGCTAGCGCCACCGTCGATCATAACGCGTTTGATGCGTGTCCGATCAACATAGGCAGTGATGAAGAGGGCGGCGTCCTGATCTTCCATGTTAGATGCGGGAATCTCAGAATCACTGAATGTGATGGAGGCGACAGGAGATAAAGAATAGACGAGGGCAGCGAGTGGTTGGGGGTCCTCGGGTTGGACCTCCACTGCCTACAAGGCTTGGATAAGGGCTTGACGATGCTGAGGCGAGGTTTGGATAAGGTCATAAAGAGACATCTTTACAGGTGTTTGGTGAAGCTGCTTCAGCATGGAGTCATGAATTGGCCCAAAAGAGGAAGACGAAGAAGGTTGGGATGCGCCAAGGATAGAAATTTTAGGCTTGGGTGCAAGAGGTGGCTTGACGAAGGGATAGGTCCAAGGAATGGCAGCTTTTTCTTTTGCCTTGTCCTTTTGCGACCTAGTGGTTATACAGATAGCATTGATTTCAAAAATAGGAGGTGAAGAAGGGGTCATGTTTTGCTGGTGAGATGTTGGCATGGTAGAAGAGGTTGGATGGGAAGGAGTCGGGGTCTGGTCAAGAGTGTCCTCAAGGAGAAGAGTGTCCTTCTCCATATGGCGGTGGATGACGGCCTTGAGGGCACAACAAGTCTCGGTGTCGTGTCCTGGTGTACGATGATATAAGCAAATTTTTGTATCATCGAACCAGAAGGGCTTGAACCCGAGAGGTTGGAAAGGCTTGATGGGCGGAAGGGTTATGCCGAAGGTCTGCAGAAGTCGGCACAATATCAATGAGTATGAGCCCAATAGAGGGTCCATGCTATTTGATATGCGTGAGGTCGGTGACTTTTGCTTTGGCGAGGCTAGAAGAGGTTTCCGTACCACCTTATGGGTTGATGACACGGTGACAGATGGAGACGGCTCTTTTTTGGTGATTGGTACCACCTTTTTGGGAGATGGATGACTAGAGGTAGGCAGAGGAAGCAAAGGAGAAAATGAGTTTTGGTTGAAGGCCAGAGTGGGAAGGACGCTGGTCAAGGTCGAAGGATGGGGGCCCAAAATGGATGGCAATGGTGACGGAGAAGGAGGCATTCATTTCTGTGGTCTGGCAGTCCTCTTCGACTTGGTTGGAAGACTACTGCTGGTCGAGGTCTGGCCTAGGTCCACCTTCACTTGTGGGTGAGTGAGGGTGGAGACAGGATGAATGCCAAATGACTTGATGGGTTTAGATGAGATAGATGCAGGTTTCGGTTTGGACAGGTTTGGTTGAGGTTTGAGAGTCTGGTCCTTGTCAAGAGTTTGACGAGATTCTACCTTGGGAGGATTAGCAGCATGTGATGAGAGGGCGCGGGTATGTTGAAGGGCTTTAAGACGCTCCCACAACACCTGAGGCGTCACTTTCCTCGGAGGGAGAAGTGCGATTTTCTCCACTAACTGGGAAAATGGCTGAGAAGAAGATGTTGATGGTTGCGAGGTTGAAGACGAGATGGGTGTAGTGGTCTTAGACGCATGGTGTGGTGAAGTCATGACAGATTTAGATGAAGATGAAGGGGAGACAGGTTCTTCCCCGGGTGGAGAAGAAACCGGGGAGCGAGGCTCCTCCAGCGGATAAAGGGCAGGGATGATGGTGCCCTCCACTTGTGGCTGAGGAGTAGGAAGGGTCGGGTCCTCCATAGGCAGTAGAAAGGAGGATGGCGAGACCGGTGGTGCTGGTAAAGCTGAGGCATCCTCCAAGATGAGAAAGGTCGACGGAGAACTAGTCGGGGAAAGAGGTTCGTCCACATGTGACGGACTGATTGATGGACTAACCTCTTGAGGTTGATTGGGGACGAAGGGAGAGACCGTATTGACTATTCGAATATTGTGCTCATAATTGTCGTCAATTAAGGTCTGGACATTGTTCTGAGTTGGCGGATGATTGGGGAAAGGTTGTTTAAAGATGTTAATGGCCTGATTAGGAGGTGCATTTGGATTGTCTAAGATGAGATCCCCCTTTTCAAGCATGTCTTGGATTATGTTCTTAAAAGTTTTGCAGTTTTCCGTGTCATGGCCCTTAACATGGTGGAAGCTGCAGAAGTCTTGCTCCCTATACCACGCGGGGATGGCGCGTGAGGGATTGAATTATGGAGGAGGTTAGGCTTGAGGGAGATTGAGGGCCCCCTGTTTAACAAGCTTTTCCAGCACAGACGCATATGATTCTCTAAGAGGAGTATATCATCGTTGTACGTATCTTTGCTGGAATTGGCGAGTGGCACTCTGAGATGTGGATGGCTCAGGCTGATTGGTCGAAGAAGAGGAAGGTCTAACAACCATGGCATTAGCTGAAGCCTTGGATTTAGAATTGGATGATGATGGCTTAGCAGAGGAAGAGTCATTGGTCTTAGAGCTGGGATTCTTGCTCCACAACTTGACTTTATTCTCCTCGATGGCACGCAACTCAAATTTGTGGGCCATCGTGAAGGCCTCGTCAAAAGTGCGGAAGGTTTGAACCCTCAGGGTGGAAGAAATATGTCTGGCACAGGCTTGGGAAAAGAGTTCAATAAGCTCGGCCTAGGGTAAGGAAAAGGAGAGTTGATTGATGAGGCCTCTCTATCGAGCAACAAAGTCAGCTATGGACTCATCCTCGAATTGCCAGATAGAATAGAGGTCTGTGATTGAGACCTTCTTGGTTATGTTGATGGAAAAGTGATCGAGGAAGAGCTGAGCCAATTGTGTGAATGAGAAGAGAGAATGGTTGGGAAGGGAGCTGTACTAGTCGAGCGCAGCACCCGAGAGAGACATAGGAAACATGCGTAAGAGCAATGCATCATCATGGCCAATGAGGTAGCAGGCATGTCTGAATGCTCGCAAGTGTTGCTGTGGGTCTTCCTTGTTTTGAAAGCGAGAAAACTTCAGAAGCTCCCACTGGCTAGGATATGGTCTGATTGGGACAGAAGGGTGAATGGGCTCGTTGCAAATCTGCTCGTATGAGAGAGCGTTGCGTGAGCCAAAAATAGAGGTCTCTAGACTGGTCATCTTATCCATCAGCATTTTGATGATGTCTGCTGACAGATTGACAGGTGGCGCGCCCCCTAAGTTGTAGGGCGCTTGGAAGAGGCTAGGGGAGGTATGCGACATAGTCGATTGTACAATGTATGGATGACTAGTCACAGGGGCAGAAGTGGAGGCTAAAGGTGGTTGAGTAGAAGACATAGCTAGGCCCGATGTTGCCACGAGAGGTTGGACTATGGTAACGGGGGCCAATGGATAAGACGCCACCCTGGTGTTGATAGGGGCCAGGGTAGGCAGAATAGAGACGATAAGGTTTTGAAAAGGAGTGGATAGAGGTTGAGCAGGTTGGGGTTGACAGGGGGCCAGAACCCTAGTGGAAGTGGGCCCAATGATAGAGGGAGAGGCCACACCTGGAGGATTGGTCAAAGTCTGGTCAGCAGTCGAAGTGACGGCTTGAGGGTCCAAAGGTTGAACTACAGATGCTGTCGATACAGCCGTAGTTACGGTAAGAGAGGTTGGCATTCCGTAGATTGGATTGCCCAAGGAGTCTCGCGTTCGGCTATGCGTGAGATAGTGTTGCAAGGCCTTGACGTTGAGGTCCAAGAATCATTCAAAATCTTGGTCCCCTTCTTGGACAATGGGAGTCTGCGGCGGGGTTGGACGAATGGGAGTTCTTTCGGTCTCCGAGTTGAACTCCATTGTAGGCTTGGTCACGGATGGGGTAGACGGAAGTGGTTGACGGCTGGCATGGTTGACAAGAGCTTTGGCTTGGCTTTGAGTCAAAACCATGCAAGGCAAAGAAGGTTCAAGTTTTAGGAACTGTGTTGTTCAATTCCAGAAAACTAGGATGGAGTCTTTGGCAGAGAAGGGACAGGGTTTAGGCTGCTGGTTTTGAAAAAAAAGGACAGTGACAGAGACCGACGTTGGTTTAAAAACCGATGTCGGTAAGGAAGATAGCTGACGTCGGTCAGATAACCGATGCCGGTAAGAGAAAAAGCTGACGTCGGTGAAAGAACCGATGCCGGTGACAGGGGAAAGCCGCCGTCGGTGGCAGAACCGATGTCGGTGACTGTGCTTTCCAGAGAACCAAAAGATTTGAAGATTCTTGGAAAGACAATGAAGAAAGCGTCCTCACTCACTCAAACAAATAGATGAGAAGAGGAAAATAGAGAGAGACAGACAAGCCTAAGCGATAAATCCTAGGAATTGACTTTAAAAGTTGTGGCTTATGCCTTAGATGAATGTTTGGGGAGATTGGCTGTCAAGAAGGTCCTAGAAGAAGCAGTCTAGAGCTGGTTTCGAGTCTCATTTTAGGTGCTCAAAAATCTGTGTTAGGGTCTGGTACGTGGCCTGGTGCTAAGGAGCAAGCTCCCCTCACTTCACGATTCCAGTGGTTAGCTGGTCTCGCTTAGCCAAGATATACCTCGCCTAGAGTTTATCCTCCGCCAGAGAACGGAGTGGGCTTCCCCCTTGGTGATGAAATCCAAGTAGGGTCATCGGGACGGGTAAGGTATCCGCTGGGGGATGAAATCCCAGTCGGGCCTTGTCTCAAGTAAGTTTTATGTTCGTTTTAGTGCATGTGGTTTGGTAGTGTAACATCAAGTGTCTACGGTTTATTCAATATGCGTCTAAGTTACTAGATGTGGACTAAGAAGATGCAAGCACAAGCAGAAATGAATGCAAAGTGTTTTAATGCCCAAGTCGAAATGTGATGTTTGTTATGAAGACAAGTTTGAGAAAGGGTTGAGAGTATGATGTTTAGACTAGTCTAGAAATGCAAGGAAGAAAGATTCATTTTAGTCCTGCTTATAGTGTCATTGAGAAGAAAAAGAAGGAGGAGAAAAGGTAAGAACCTAATGCTCCTAGGTGAATGAAGAAGAAAAAGAACCTAGGAGGAACCTAGGGTCCCACTGGGCGTGCCAGAATGTTTCTATTCAAAATTTTGTTTTTCAGATTTAAGAGAGAGAAGAAGAAACTAAAAAAGTGGTCAAGGCATGGGAAGTACCTGGATAAAGATCGCGCACCGTAATCTAGACGCTTGTGAGCACCCCTCTTTGGCTGTGGAGGAATGACACCTGCAAAGAAAAAAAACTTGGACAAGAAAAATGTTAGATGGATAGGCGGTGGGTTGCCAAGCGAAAGCTTGTTCCCGAAAGTGTGAAAACTTCCTCAAGGGAGGTCAACCCACTGATGACAGACAGATAAAGACCAAGGAAATACAGAATGCCAGGGTACAGAAGTGATAAACAAATTAGAAAGGAAAGAGAAGACAAAATGATTACCTGAAGGAGATGTCAAGCTGATGACAGTCGCCGAGGTCAAAAATGTTGCCGCTGTCGGTTATGTGATCTGCCGACGTCGGTTATACTGCCGACGTCGGTTATACTGCCGACGTCAGTTGGGGAAGTGACCGGCGTCGGTCGGGGTTGTGGCCTGTGGTCGGGTCTGGTTTGGTTTCTGGACTGTGAACGGGTCCGGTTTATGAACAGGGGCGAGACAGAGTTCAGAGACGGATTTGGAAGGACTGGGGAATGGGCTAGTTCTGTTAGGTGAGGAGGAAGTTCCCTTTTTGTTTGCCAAATGAAGAGTGGGAGAGCCGTTGTTGGAGCCACAGAAGACTTGTTTCAAGAGGAGATTCCTGATCTAGAGCCTTTGCACCTGTTACTGCTGTTGCACGAGGTCCAGATGGAGAAGAGACGAATGCCAAAATGCCAAGAGAATTCTGTCTGCAAGCTCAAGGATCCAGGGGCTGCAACGGATGCAGAAAGGGGTAATGAAGGCTGCCGACGCCGGCAGTTTCGCCGACGTCGGCCGAAGGGTCGCCGATGTCGGCGGTCACAGAATGGGGACAGAGGCTAAAAATAGCCTCTACGCATTCTTGCACGCCGCCGAGCGAGGGGTTGTGGGAAGAATGGTTATGAAGACACTTAAATGGGCATGGGGGGAAAGATAATGAGGGGATTTGACATAATAAATGCTAGGGGGAAGGTGGAGGGATTCAAGGGAGGATCCAAGGTGGCAAGGGTGAGGTGGAAAGGGGGCCACTTAATTACAATATTTAAGTTTATTTTAATCAAATGGATGAAGAGGACCAAGGCCAAGGGTTAGGATAGGGGTTGAGGTGAACAAGGGGGAGGACCAAGGTGCAGACACGTTTGCGGTGTCTACAGTAGGATTAGGTGGCACATACCATTATCCATGTGCCAATGTTATAGATAATCATGTGATCTAATATTTTATGGAAACCATATGCACACATTATAATATTTTGGATGAGTTGGAGTATGATGACACTAGAGTTGGCATGAGCACAAATCATGGGCCACTACCCTATCTAGTGGCATACTTATCAAGATAGTTTGGGCTCCCTCACCTGATGGCTCTTATAATGGTACCCACATTTTGGTTTAGACATATGAGAGAGCTGAGGGGGAAAGGAGGAGAGGGACCACCAGTCGATTAGAGATCAGACTATGGTGTGAGAGATCATGGATAGGTTGAGCATGATGGCCAAAAACTAGAGAGGACATGGTTTTGGATGCAATAATGTTACAAGTACCATATTTGGCACCATAGCAGGAGGACTAGTGACCACCTTTGTCACACTAGTGATAGAGATGCCAATGATGCGAGTGAGCACAGAGGGTGGTCATCCAAGATGACCCATTAGTTAGCCTAGGGCAGAGCTAGTTTATAGAGGCACCACTGAGGTGAGCCTTATGATGGCTATAGGTGGTGACCCTAGGGTTGGTGTTGATTGAGAGGCATCCCACAGACTAGGTTCTTAGGGGATGAGCTATTGGAGAGACCATGCTTGATGGTTGAGTAGATGGGGAGACAATGCTAGGTGACATTTAGACATGTAATATATGGTTGAAATTTTCTTAAGTTTGAAAATAGAATACTAATTGTATAATATTTGATAGACAGATAGATTTGGAGATATATCTATGATCTAACATCTATCTGGTTGAAATTTTATAGATCCTTTGGAGGAGGAAGAGACCAGATGGGGATCCCTAGTGAGGGAAACACTCCATGATATCCTCAAGAAGGTGTTGATGGCATATGACCCTACCACATTATATGATCTTTTGGTACCATCTACCCCAATTTAGGTAAGTTGGTTCAAACTAGTAGGGGAGACTATGAGTTGATTATAATCATGCAAAGATGAGCTACATCCACTAATATGGTATGAGTGGGAGAGGCATAAACATGATAGGCCTTAGGTCAAGAGAGATATACATAGTTTGCTACCATAATTTAGCTAGGATAGGTATAGGCCCAAGTGTCCAACCTATAGGGACAAGTAGAAGGCTTGATATCTTAGACATCCTCTTTATAGTGTATTATTTAGAGGAGACTGTCTGAGACATATATGGGTAGCATGGCTAGGCCATGAGATAGACATTATAGAGCCCAGCCTTAGATTTGAAGCAGTGTATTTTTTTACATTTGTATAAAAAACATATGTATATATAGAGAGATTTTCTATGTTGACAGTTAGATGTTGAGCTTATGTGTTTGTATTGTTGTTGTGGTTGTGGATGCATGGATATATTTATTTATAGCACATGTATTATTCTTGCATTGCATATGCTAAGGAGATGTATGTGTTGTGTTTTTTTTCTAGCATTATGTCGGACACATGCATGGCTAAAAAGAAATAGGTGAAAAGGACTTGGTAAAATATAATCAATCAAAACTAAATGTACTACACACTATTTCACATTGGGAAATGTGTAATACCAAGAAATGACTAATTATAAGAAACCAAAATAATGGTAATTAAGAGGGAAAAAAGTTGTTTTTAAACTAAGAAAAAGATTTAGCACCAAATTAAAACAAGTAAAATCACACTAAATCATGTTTGGGAAGTATGAAAATAATGTAATAAAATAGAAAGCACGTAGAAGAGCAATGGTATAAAAATAAATCAATTAAGTCAATCGATCATATTAATTCATGTTGGGTAGTATAAAAGGTAAACGAAATTGGTCTTAAATTAATCACACTAATTCAAGTTGATAAGTATGAAAAACTCAAGAAAAATGTTGGATTCTTACATGCAATCAGAAAATAAAAAGATAAAAGTGAAAGATTACTGAAGTAAACATAAAACATACTAAATCAAGATGGGAATAATGTCCATTACGTGTAACTCATAATTAATCATGACTTATCTCATATTTAACACATGTAATTTTATTGTGACTTGGATATTGGAAAATTTTATGAGGAAGGCTAGGTCCTATCCATGATCTTACACTATAAATCATAAAGGGAACACCAATGAGGTGGAATATTGTGTTTTCTAAATCCTAAAAATAGTAAATAAAACTCTAACTCTAGTTTGTAGAAAATTAAATCTAAACTATTTGTTAATTGAATATATTTTATTGACATTCACACCATCAACATCCAGAACTTAAACATCTAGCATAAGACATATAATCTCCTCACTCGACTTGCCCACTAGGTAGGATAACATGATGTTTAAAATCTAAGAATGTTATTTATTTTCACTTAAACAACTTCTAACATGATATGAATTAACAAACTTTCTCTAACTAAAAGACACACTCTTACTTGAAACAAATCTTCTTATATCAAATTGAAATAACTATTGCATGTAAATGAAACACACTTGCATTAAAGGGAATTTACACTTGCTTTAAAAACAATCACTCTTTTCTTTTGAAAGGAAATCACTCTGCATTTGAAATAAATTACTCTTGGTTAAAAGTAAATTACAATCTACAATAAATGAAATATATCTAAATTAAAGAAATACTTCTAAACTATTAAACTAAAGGTACCAATTTATCTTGATCCTTGGAGATAAGTGGGCCCTTAATCCTTCCTCAAAATAGGAACTGCTTTACTCAGTAATAAATAAAAATTTTGAACTCTATTTCATTCAAAAGAACATATACGAATATGAAATGCTTCTTTTGATTGTTAATTCCAACTTCTTCTAATTTTCTCTCTTTTTTACCTAACTTTCTAACTATTTGGAATGAGAAGGAGATGTGTATTTAAACACATCTTAACATCTATTCATAGAGTACAAAATCTTGGTGATCTCAAGGCTCAAATCTATTTATTCAAAATATAGACAATCTAGGAGTTGGATCCCATGCTTCTACGAAGGTGTTGGAACCGACTCAACTAACTATAGATAGAAAATAACTAACATAGATTGAAGATACTTATATGGTTTTTCAAAATAAAGATACAAATATATTTTTATTATTTTAGGCCATTACCATAAATGATAATGTATAAAATAAGACATCCAAATATAGAAAGTCTATTTATAGATATCTACATAATTACTATCTAAATCAGTAGGATCTAGCTGGTCTTCAGAGCATGTCTGGGTATCTTCAGAGCATCCTATATATGTCTTCAGATCACTCTATATAGGTATCCATATCTTTCTCATCGAATCCTCAAAATTCTAACCAAAAAGAGTTTCCAAAATTATGTGTTTCTTTCTCAAAATTACTCTGCCATTGGGATGTGGTGTTGTACTCAAAACCGTGTCATTCATCCAAGTTAGACACATTAACAAGGTAAAGAATCAACAATAAATTACATACAAACAAAGGACAAATTGCATTCATTTCCTAATTATATTAAACTTTAATTATTAAATGCAATACCATATATGACCAAAGGCAACACTTTATGGATAGTTTATATATCTATGATGCGCTGTATGAAATGTTCATCATTTCTCCCTGACACTTTACCTTTTTTAAGTCCTCTTGAAAATAAGTTGGTTGACTAGTCTTTAATCCAAAATTCTTGATTCAAACCTCTGACTAAGATCATAAACCTAAAAATGATGGCCCCAATCATGGTGGCCCCTTGGCAAGAATCCAAAATCCCATACAATTGTATGCAACCAAGCTTGAAACTCAACTTCTGCCTAAGTACTCCAACCTTGCCATGGAGATAGAGGACACAAAATTATTGGAGGCTTAAACCTCACCCTAATCCATACATTTGAATCTCTTTCCTCTAAGATTAGAGTGATAATCTAGGCAATTGCTCAGGCTCTTCTTAGACTCCATATGATAGTGGTAGGGCTCAAGACTTCCCTATGATTCAACTCAATAGGTAAGGTCTCCCATCTGACAATACTAGCATTGATGACATTAGTAGAATGGTGGTTTAGAAAATATATAAAATCTATTGTTGGTATTCTAGATTGCACCCTAGCTGAATAAGGGGATTGTGTGAGTCCTCTTACATAAATAAAGTCCAACATAGGATTGAACCTAGGCTGTGGGTCACCTAAACTTAGGTTAGACCTCTGGAGAAGGTTGGATTCCTTCTAGATCTATCACCTAAATTGTACCTAAACTAATAATTGCTTGGAAAAGAGATAAAGAGATATAATAATATATGAAAACATAAAAAATGGGGTGGTGCACTAGTAATTGAGACACATATGCTTTGCATAAGACACACTATGAGACATATTCAAGACCTAAAAAAATTAGTCCCACATAAGTATTTCACAATAAGGCATTGATCAATTATTAAACTAGCATGAGAGGGCAAATAGCCACTTTCAAGCTAATCAACAAACTATAAATTGCACTTATAATGACCTGTGAGAGCTACCAAGCACTTTATGAAGGTGAGAAAACTTAGACATAGACAAGGAACATACATTTAATTAACCATAGTATATGAATTTATAGGACATGCTTCAATCTAGCTTGAAAAATAATGGTATTCAATCTTTATTCATCAAAAGGTGTTACAGTACAAAATTTGGCATAGCTTAAGCAAGCTAAAGCTAAAAGTCTATTCTATAAAATGTCAGAGATTTTCCTATCTAAAACTTTCAGAGAGTTCTACATGTGGTAGAAGTTGGAACATATATATAAAAAGGAAAAGAGAGAGGGAACTATGATATATTAGCACAAGTTAGAGGATGCTGACTCATTACCTTATCAATATGGAACAAATTCTATATAAGAATTGAATGCTCATTATCCTTATCCATGCTCCCAATGTCCTTCTTAGAACTCCACATCATTATCTATCTGATGATGAGGAGGAGGATCATGTCTTGGAATTAACATAATTATGCCACATTTGCTTTGGGTGGCCATTAATACCTATTTATTAAAAATGTGACCCTGATAATAGGCGAGAGGCCTCTCCATGATCATGTTTACATATGTATCTACTCTAATATCAAACATAGGTCCCTTATAGGAAAAAACCAATCCAATTATTGAATTTCATACACTTAAAATATCCATGAAAACCTTTAAACTTATCAACCTTGCTTCACAATCATTAGTCCATATTCGATCTCTGTATTAGGCCATAAGAAACTTATTCTACATCTAAAGCCTGTGAGAGATAGGAATTCACCATTTGCATAGATCCTTCTTCTAAGAAATGGAGAACACAATCATATAATGAACTCTATATGCCACAAATCTATGAACTAGAGGTCCATTCTTAGCTTCAATGGCATCCCTTTATGTCATTGATCACTTGGCTACATCACTATGTCTTGTTAATAGCATTTAATTAAGCTTTAGTGGCTGTAGGATGACCATAAAAGGCCTTGTTTACCTCGATTGAAAATGTTTCCTTTGGTTCAACCTTATTCATCAAATATTACTTGGGCCAATCAAAATGTCCCAATCATTCTTTGCTCCCATTGGCCTTGCAGGTACTCACTATCAGATCTTAATATTTTTGAGCTCTTACACAATGTTAATCTCCTTGGTATGAATGAATGTGATCCCTTGATTTACTATCATGAAGATCCTTTGACATGTTGACTTATTCGTGCACTATTGATCAATATGTATGAAGTAATGTGAGCCTTTGATCCACCTGTTGTAACTTGGAATTACACCCTTTATGGGAGAGTTTTTTAGGCTCTCTCACTTCTAACTGCAAGCATGGGAACAAACTCAAGATGTTGGTATCCTATATTGAGGTTGAACCTCTAGTTTTTTTAATGAGGCTAGTTCCTCAGATGCTTCACTTCAGCTCTTGATTGCTACACTAAAATTTATTATTGGCTAAGGAAAAGGGATATGAGGATAACATGAAAGGAAATATAATCTAAGGGTGGTGATGCACCAAAATAAATGATCCACTTAGTCTGGGAATCAACACTAATTCAACATAAGATAAATTTTACTTACATAACCTCACAACCAGTTAATTTGCATAAGTATTTTGTAAACTAGGCTCACTAGACCATACATAAAGCAAAGAGGAATTTTGAAATCTACACCAAGTGTCCCTTAATGGTGGAAAGAGCTCAAGTATAGATCTGTAATTAACTTGAAACTACCTAAAAATAAGCAAAAAAGAAGGATAATGGGCATGGAAGAACACATATCCATCATGCACAAGCTTGTTTGACAAAATTTTCAGACAAGAGATAGGTAAAAATTAAATTTTATTGCTTTAAAAGGTCTTTTACAAAGCGATTTTGGTAGAGTAACTTTTTTTCCAATCCAAAGATAATTTCTTGGCTCCAAGGCCTCTATTTATAATAGAAAAGGGGGAAGAGAATATGGAAATACATGAGAAACTAGGAAGGAAACCATAAATTCTTGAAACCACCACCATTATCCTCCTTTTTCCATGAAAACGCACCATTCTAGCTTCATCACACAATCTCCTCAATCCATTTCCACATTCAAGTTGCTCCCTTGGTGGATATTCAAAAGTCATGTCATGGGTAGCTAGAACATCGCTTCTTGGCATGAATGCATTGATATTTATATTAAAGATGGCATGATGGCCTTCTTTATGTGTCCTATTGAAAAAGGACGTAGGTCTCCATGTGTTAAAAAATCTAGTTGAACCATGTTGATTTTATGTTGGATGGTCATTTTTCAAAAGCGAGCCATATTGAAGGATGAGAACCTTCATAAATTCCTAGCTACCAGCCACTTGGACTCCCTTTTGCATTGATTGGTCATTGGAAGTTGCCTCAGATCTTTAACCTATGTCATGGATTTTTTGTAGTAGATTCTTATGGATCATCGATCTCCCTACTAGATAGATGCCTTTATGCCAATTAGCAGCCTCTCATTTGTCTTATCATGACTCCCATGCACTATCATCCTTATAAAATGCCATTGGACTGAGCTTATTAAGTCAAGCAACATTAGAAACTTGATCTACTCTTTATTATGTAATTCAAGTTTTCAAAGCTACTTAAATTATAAATCTTTTCAAGATAAGTTATGGAAGAATCTTGATTTAGTCTATGTAGAGTAACTTGAGCTTTCTGATCTCTCCAACTTCAAACTCTATCTACTCCTTTGCTTATAAAGATTTTTAAGTAAAATACTTGGAGAATATTAATTTACTCTATATAGAGTAATTTCGGTTCTCTAAGCTTACTTACTCTTTAGACTCTCTCAGCTTGATGACTTTAGGATCTAAGTCTTCAGACTTTTGCTACTTAAAGTCTTCAAACTTTTTCTTCTTGAAATCTTCAGATTGTTTCTTCCATGATTTTCTAGGCTTCTCTTGGACAATTTTCCTGAAGGAATTCTGTCAGACAATTTTCTCAAATGAATTCCTTCAGATAATTTTACCAAATGAATTGTTTTGGACTTTTTTTTGTTCCTTCCCTTGAAGTATCTTTCTTTTTTAGTTGCCTTTTGAATTTTTCAAAATGGACATTCTTGAAGGGTGAGAGACCCTTTGGGCTTCCTATATGTCCCTTCAAACTTCCACAAATGGTCTTCCCACTGAAAAAAGTGCCCTTTGGCCTTTGAAAATGGTCCTCCTGAAGGGAAAGATGCCCTTCAATAATTTTTAAATGGTCTTCTTTCTTTAAAAATTGTCCTTTAGAATAATTGAAAATGTCCCCTTAAAACTTTGGCAATGGCACCTTCCGAAGGGTAACATACCCTTCAGACTTTTGTTTTTATTCCTTTCCTTCAAAATTATTTTCCATGGGATTTTGTAAGAACTCTCCCAAAGGGTAAGGGACCCTTCAAGATTCTATAAATGCTCTTTTCTAAAGGTAAATATACCCTTCAAAAAAATTGAAATGGTCCTCCCAAAGCTCAAATGAGCCTTCATCAAACTTGCAACTGTACACTTGGAAAAGGAAGTACCCTTCAGATTTGTCAATGACCCTTGGAGTATTCTTTGGAGAAGACTTCTCCTTTTGAGAACTTGAGAAACACCTTTAAAGACCAAATCAGGATTTAGATGTCTCATTACTTGCAACTTAGGAAGTCACTCACTTCCAGAAACCCAATTTATACTTTGCATGATGAATTTGAGGCTTTTTGAGCTTCTTACTTTGGGTTTCTCATTACTAATTACCTATGAAGTGAAAAAGTTGTGCTGCCCTAAAAAGCCAAAGTTTTCCTCTTTGGAAAACCCAAAGACTTCCCAATGAGATAACCTGAAGCCTTATTTTCAAGACCATTTTGGGTCCTTAACACCTTATTACTTACTACTTCAAAGTTGTGTAACTCTACAACTTATAAATCCATTTAAGTCATGGGCTATCAAAATTCTGAAGTCTTCTAAATACTTGTCATTTCCTTCTTGAAAGTATATCTTCTCATACTTAGGAAAATAATGGTATGTGGGCCAAGAAATGGCCAACATTTTTGGTGACTCATAGGGAAGCATACCTGCTATGCTTTGAATAATGTAGCTCATTTGCTTCATCCAATCCATTGGGCATGGAGTCACTACTTTTGTACAAGGTTGGCTCTATCTAGAAATTTCCCTTGAAGCAACAAGAACAACCAAAATGAAACAAACTATGCCCAAGGCACTTAGGGAAGGGAAAACACTCAGCTAAAATGGATGTGCACAAGGCACTTAGAATAAAACATGAAAAAACTAAATGAAATGTATAGAAACATATACATTGGTTAAAAACTCTTAATAGTAGGGCTTCATATGAATCCCATTGAATGGGATGGGTAATACCTCTCCATTTAATTGGGTAAGCTAGAAGGAGTTATGTTGTTTTCATCTTTGGATCAAATAAGAGCCACTCCACAAGATGTAAAACTTAGTATGTTTTCCTAGTTTGGCCCTATTTGAATCCCTTTTGAGGACCAGGTTGTGATCTAGGAATTTGACTCAAGAGAGGATGGTTAATATGGTATTAGTTTAAAAATGAAAGAAACACACTAACTAGCATAACGTCTCTAGGCTTAGATACTAGGGAGATATTAGTTAACAAACATAAATAAAACACACAACTAAAGTGCAAAATAAACTCTCTTTTACCTTCCTTGGATGCTCTAAAATGCTTGTTGTAGTGGCTTGCTCGCCTTGTGCTCATGAAGTCCTTAGCAATGGAAGCTTGGCTACCTCCATCTCTCCTTGGCACCTTTGGCTTGTGGCTTGGCTTGTCTTGGAATCAATTTGGCATGGTAACACTAATTTAAATGGCTTCTTAGAGATATTTGTGCATTATAACTTTGCACCAAAATATCTTAGAAATGATATTCTTGGCCTCTCTATTTATAGATTTTTTAGAATGTCTAGAATCAACCTAAACCATCCATCCTGAGATTAAGATGTGTGGCTAAAATTAATTCAATTATGAAATTAAAATTGATAAATAGGCTCATCAATATTTGGGATAGAGGAGAAATTAAGAGGCATGGAGGGCTTTGATGAGGCATGGGAGGTATGAATCTTGATATTTGTGGCATTTATAGCCTAGGGATGTCTTCTCAAGAAATGAGGTCACTTGATGATGTAGATATTCAAAATTCATTTTTAAAAACAAGTATTCAACAATTTTCCATGGAATTATTAATTAGGCTCTAATTTATATTATCTCTAAGCATGATTAAGTGCTTTGTGCACAAATTACTCAAATTAATTAGAATGCCTTGTTATTGGTCTAAAATTTGATTGGATTGGAATTGGAAGGTGAGGTCAGATGAGTTAGATTCATTATCCCATTTAGGATGTTATTGAAAAAAATAATTAAGGCATGTGTTTTGTGCAAAATATTTGATAGGAAAGAGTAATTCAGAGCACCTAGGTGTAAAATTGGCATTTTGACTCTGAATGATCTGATCAAAGTTAGTTGTCCCATAAATTATATTACCCTATTTAGCGATACCCTAGCTAAAATTGGCACTTGAATATGTGAATTTCAACTCATTTAATGTATTTTAGTGTTTTTGGGCCAAATTGTGCTTTTTGGGTGGAGATTGGTCAAAAGCCTAATTGGAGGTTATTAGTGGCCAGTTTTAGGTGTCTATATTTTGCCCCTATTTGGGAAGATGTTACAAATTGTAGGCAAAGCAATGTATTCTCAAATAATGAGAAAAGGCCATATATGCCCAAAAAAAAGATGATGATTGAAGAACAAAGCTCTAAATGATTTTGGGAAGCCTATGATGATGGCCCCTCGAGGGAGTGGTCATCACATTTATTGATGGACAATCCCTCAAAAAGAAACAAGAAGAAAGGTAGAATTAACCTATGGTTGAGATTACACCAAATATAAAATGCTTGCATGCATTGATGTAAAAAGGATACTAATTTGCCCAAAGGTGGTTATAATCAGGAATAAAAGTAGAAATAATGATTTACCCATAGGCGGTTATAATCATTAAGAGGACCTAGATTGGTTAGAGATGATTTTGCCCCAGTTAGGGCTGATTATCAAGAATAACTCAAGGATATAACTTGGAATATAGATTAAAATATGAGTAGATGCAAAGTGATGAAAGAGATGAATAGAGGAATGAGATTGATCAATAAAAAATAATTTAGTTATACCTGCCAATGAGGAGATGCATGTCCTTATTAGTAATGATACAAATAGAATGGGAAATGGGTTGATTTGATCAAGATGGGTGAAAGGATTTGCCAAGGTACCAAGGAGACACTTCTATATCTCCATTGATTTTAGACCTTTCTAAAGCTAATTTTTGTTGTAACATGTGATGGTAGGCTTCATGATAGAACACCATGAAGACTTGGCCAAAATATGCATAAGGACTGACTCCCAATATCTAATAAACACTCAAAAATAATACACCAATAATAAAAACCATGATGATAATATTGACGTATGAATACGGATAGACTCAAGAATAATGTGCTCAGAGGAATCACCCAATGAAAACATATAGACTGAGTCAAGGCAATGGTGTTGAAAGCAAATAAACAAGAAAGTGAATAAACAAACAAACAAACAAATAAACAACTTGAAATAAACAAAAAAATAGAAAGCCTAAAAACAAAAGT
The DNA here is from genome assembly GCA_037957365.1 of Torreya grandis. Lineage (NCBI taxonomy): Eukaryota > Viridiplantae > Streptophyta > Pinopsida > Cupressales > Taxaceae > Torreya > Torreya grandis. The sequence continues at coordinate 1,724,845 of JARHVA010000847.1, read as the reverse complement.
AAAAGAAAGCATCCTAACAATGATAATGCCCTAGTAAGGCAAATCGAGGATAATTGACTAAGCTTAGATAGGACAAATATTTTTGGATTTTTTAAAATGTGATGAATGTTTTTGGAATTTTGAGGTATGTTAACTCATTAGAGAATGACAAGATACTTGTTCACAAAACAATGACATTATTTGGCTTAGGTTGCTCATAAAATGGTGAGAGAATATGGAAAGGGGGACTGAGGTGACCTCAACATGAATTGAGCATGACCCACATAGTCCTGAAATGACCTCAAGTCATAGTAATTTTGTCCACACAAAAGGTGAGGAGAAACCAACTAGGTCCAAATAATTTCTCAAATTTGGCAAGTGGTCAGTCAAATGAAAATAGCGATGGCAAGGTGATGTGATAATGCATGGTAAAAAAGTGTTGCCCCTAGTTTGCCCATAGGTGGTTATAACTAGGATACAATAACATAGGTCAATGATACTGATTTTCCCATAAGTGGTTATAATTAGTAGAAAGACTAGTGAAACACTAATTTACCCATAAGTGGTTATAATCAAGCTCACATAAACAAACTTGATAGGATGAAAGATATCTTGCCAAATCAACTATCACACTACTTTTATAGACTATCATTGAAACATATATTAGATTGATTCTTGAAACTTGATTACAATCCCCCCATAAAAGGTGTGAAAAAAACAAAATGAACTAAGATCAAAATAGGATTGGGTAGGATGACTAAAAATAAGCTTTGGTCTAGATAGGAATGGAATGATAGGATGGCACGGTCTTGCTCTAGAATAATGATGGTTTGATAAATTGGATAAAATGGTAAGAGGGTTGCCCCCAAGTGTTGGGATAAATAGAAGGATATGTGACAATGGAAAAAGGATATGTAATAATGGTAATGGCATGGCAATGAAATGGTATGGTACATGTTTTTGGCCTAGGTGTGGTAAATGGCATATGATTCTATGTTTCCTTATTGAGATGGGGATGCATGTCCTAATAAACAAATGATACAAATAGAATACTCTAATATATTAATTGATATCCCACACCTCATCTGAATAGTTTCTCTATCAAAAATAGCCTACATATTTAGATGTTGAGAATGCTTTTATGATCTTCATTGGTCATTGATTCTGATTCCTTTAAGCATCGAGACAAGGTAGCTTTTTAGCCTCTAAAGAGGAAAGTGTAGACATGGATGGTAAATAAAGACAAATAAGGTATGTTTGATTATGAAATGGAATGGTAGATGATTATGGAATGTGAATTGGTGGGGAAACAAATGAAGATCAGGACTTTTAGTCACATGAAATGTTGTTGATGTTGGATTCAACATAACTTTAGTTGTAGTGGGGCCAAAGACTTGTTCTCTCAATAAGACCACCAAATTTTTTTATTGTTTGATCTTGAGAGTAGCTACCATCTGATTAGGCTATAGATAGGAAGTTATTTGATTTGATCTTTGATTTTGTCTTCATCCAACAGTGAAAAATTTTTGTTCTAAGCTATTAATGCCTTAAGGAGGTTTTCACCAATGAAGTTGTTTTGATTATCCTATAGTGCCTTTGAGAAGGTTTCACTAACGAATGTTGACTTTTGACTTTGATTTTATTCTAATGCTTCTAAAAAAGTTTCACTAGAAGATGCTAAGTTTTGACTTTGATTGTCCCCTAGTGCCTCTAAAAAGGTTTCACTAGGAGAGTGCTCTTCTACTAAATGAATGTGGTCTTAACCTCCTTGCTCTTCTTCAACTACTATGTCACCATGGATGTAGTTCAACAAAGTGTGATTATATCAGTCCCAGTTAACACTTATGAGAGATAGAATGTCAATAATATGGATATCTTAGTTAATGGTAATGGCATGTGGAATGGTAATGGAATGGGGAGAGGCTACACAATCCTCATAGAATATACTAGGATAATTTATATCGAAGCTAAATTACTCATCCTCAAAAACCATAGAAGGATCACAAATGTATTCAAATTGATCTACAAGGCATGCATAGCTAATTTTGTAATAGACAAACATATTCTTCTTTTGAATCTAATTATAACTCAAGGTACTCTAAATTTGATGTTAAGATTAATGTTGATTATGATTTTGATGCTAAATCTGATGTTGGTTCAAGAATAGAACCTGACTCTAACTCTGATTCTTCATCTAATGGGTACTCTATTACAATGATGTGTTGTTGAATATTTGGTTTTGGATAAGTAATGACCTGTGATGGCATAATGAGCTCCACAAAAACTAGTTTGTTAGAGTGGGACTCCTATAGGATGGGGAAAAGGTCAAGAGACAACTCCTTAAAGACTAACTTTTCAATAGGAGGCTCTTAAAAAACAAGCACATAGTTAAGGTAATGACTTACCCAAAGGTAATTATAATCATTAAGAAGTGACTCAACAAAGACTGGCTCATAAATGTGAGACTCCTCGATAACTAGTATAGGATCAATAGGTGATTCATCATAAGTTGACTTATCAAAAATGGTTGGTTCAACAAAAACATCTTGGATTAGTTGATTTTCTTGGCTTTGGTTTCCAATTATTTAGAAAATACCAATTTTGAACATAGCTTGGTCTTCAAAGGATTAGATTAGTTAAGGTTTGGATGGGATTGGTAATGGATGATGAATGACTAATGGTTGGATAATGGTATGGCCTTAGGGAGCATGATTGCTTGCATGATTTAAAGGACAAAGTCCTGAGATGGTAATGATAAGGTAGTGTGTAGCATGATTTTTCACATAAGCCAAAGGACTAGGTCTTAAAATGAAGGGGCGTTGTAGAGTTTGCTTTCTTGCATAAGCCAAAATACTAGGTCTTAGAATGGTAATGGTATTCTTTGAATATTGTAGTCTTGGAATAGAAATGGTATGATGTGATGGAGCTTGATTACTCACATAATCAAAAATATCTAAGTCTTCCTCATAAACCATATCATCATAGTTTTGAGTTGGCTCAAAAGTTGGTTATTGACTGTGTTCCACGTACTAATTATTGTAAAGAGGATATGAATTCATATCCTAAAAAACATTATCTATAGTTGGGTCTTCAAATTTCTCATCGCAAGCCTCTTCATACCAATCCAGGTCTCAATTTAGATCATGAGCTAGTTCATGACTTTGTTCCCATGAATGATTATTATGAGGTGGATAGAAATCTATCTCACAAACCATATTATCATTGGTGGGGTCTTGACTAAAGCCATAAAACTCATTTTATGCAACCATTCTATCATAAGTTAGATCATACATGACTCCACCATAAGTGTATCTAGACATATCTATATAAATGTTGAAATATCTAAAACAAAAAGGCTTAGACATCTACAAAATCTAAAAAAATTGTCCAAAGGACAAATGGTTCAAACTTGGTCTAACTTGGTTGAAGGGGTGGAGTTGTATCTCTAATATAGTTTGACAGTGGAGTTGTATCTCCAAAATGATTTATGCTAAGACTTGGCATAAAATAGTCTAACATCAAATGTCTAATGTCAAATGTCATACGTATAAAAGGTCAAGTGTCTAAATAAAAAATGGCATGTCAAAGGTCAAGGTCAAAGTGTTCCAAATAAGGTCTAAACTAAGAAAGAAAAAATTTGAGCTACTAGGTCTTTTGTCCAAATGTGAAGTAAAAATCTAGGCTCAAACAAACAAGCATACATAAGGACTTTTAACCAAATAGCGTCAAAATTTAGATTTAAAACAAAGGCTGATGTGATTTGATTTAATCTAACAAGTTTGGAAACAACTTTGACATAGACCTAACACACATAATCAAATATAAATTTGATCAGTTGGCATAAGGCATAAGGCAAAAGGATTTTGGAGAAAGATTGTGTTCTCCCAAATAAAGGCACAAATAATGATAAGGATAGGTATTGAACAAACAAACATCAATAGTTTTTAAACTTGGGTAATCAATTAATCAAAGTTATACAACCCAAAAGAGAAAGATCAGTGTATCAACCCCATGAATTGAAGTCTAAATAAAAATCAATCAATGTTTGAATCCAAACTTGACAAAGTTAATTGAAAACTCAATGTTGAAAACTAGGATTTTACCAAACATGCTAGACAAGATTGGACAACATAATAATACAAGACAAAGGTCCAAATGGTATACATGACATGGTTTGAAATAAATGGTTTTTGGCACAAGGTGAAATAAGTCTTGAAATAAATTGATCAGCCTAATGACATAAGTATGCTCAAATGATGTGATCAATCCTATGTTTTAAAAGACTCAAAGGCACAAATGGTTTGACATGATTTGGGTAGCTTAACACTACCCTCTGTAACTCAAATGACACACACACAAACAAGTTTAGCAAAATTTCAAGGCACAAGTGTGGTGTAAAATAGCCAACATAATGTCTCTTTAGATAAAAGAGTGATGTATAGACAAATTGGTGTTGACATGTATTATACACAAACAAACAATTTTTAGTCTCAAAACATACCAAATAAGATAACTGACCAAAATAAACTAAGTATAATCATCCAAATCCTATCAAGCATATGGCAATGTGGGGTTGACTAAACTAGAAAGATTTCAAACATTTCTAAGGGAATCAATTGTATAATGACTTTCATGTCAAACGATACAAAAGACAAGTACAGAAATTGGGTGACTGTGGTATTAGCTAGTTATAAAAAGGTCTAGTCCTTTTTACAACCACTACATCTTACTATTCGCTCAGTGTAGTGTGATGTCTAAATGTAGATATGTCCTGTGTGCAACTCCAAAGGAGTAAGTCAAGTCAATGCTAAGAGTTGAAACCCTAGGTCAAAGCTTCCCTAAAGAACTCATGGGAGGTGATAAATTCCCCCGCGTAAGCCAAGTTTGCATAAAAATAAGGAAAATATAAAATAGAAAGACTTTAGTGTCATTTTCAAGGTCACCCAAATTTTGATGAGTTTTTGGGGAGTGCTTTAGATGACTTTCTTTCTAAGCCTTGGACTAGGATACTTGAAGTAAGAATGGAAATTTTGATTCCAAGGGTTCCCTAAAATGGACAAATAGAATAACATAGATGCAACACCCCTCTTTTTGCCACCAAGCATGCCATATGTGATCTAGGAATTTGACTCAAGAGAGGATGGTTAGTATGGTGTTAGTTTCAAAATGAAAATAAAATGAAAGAAACACACTAACTAGCATAACATCTTTAGGCCTAGACACAAGGGATAGCTTAGTTAAAAAAATTGAACAAAACACATAACTAAAATGCCAAAAAAGCTCTCTTTTACCTTCCTTGGATGTTCCAAAATGCTTGTTGTAGTAGCTTGTTTAGCTTGTGCTCATGAAGTCCTTGGCAATGAAAGCTTGGCTACCTCTATCTCTCCTTAGAACCTTTGGCTTGTGGCTTTGCTTGGCTTGGAATCAATTTGGCATGATAACACTAATTGTAATGGCTTCTTAAATGTATTTGTGCATTATAACATTGCACCAAAATAGCTTTAAAATGATGTTCTTGGTCTCTCTATTTATAGATTTTTGAGAATGTCTAGAATCAACCTAAACCATCCGTCCTGAGATTGACATGTGTGGCTAAGGATTAATTCAATTATGAAATTAAAATTTATAAATATGCTCATCAATATTTTGGATAGAGTAGCAATTAATAGGCATGTAGGGCTTTGATGAGGCATGGGAGGCATGAATCCTGATATTTATGGCATTTATAGCCTAGAGATGTCTTCCCAAGAAATGAGGTCACTTGATGATGCAGATATTCAAGATTTATTTTCAAAAATAAGTATTCAACAAGTTTCCATGGAATTATTAATTAGGCTCTAACTTAGATTAATTATCTCTAAGCATGATTAATCACTTTGTGCACAAATTACTCAAATTGATCAGAATGCCTTGTTATTGGTCCAAAATTCAACTAGATTGAAATTGAAAGGTGATGTTAGATACATTGGATTAACTATCCCATTTAGAATGTTACTAACAAAAAATAACAAAGGCATGCATCTTATGTAAAATGTTTGGTAGAAAAGATCAATTCAAAGTACCTAGGTGCAAAATTGGCATTTTGACTCGAAATGATCTGATCAAAGTTAGCTAGCCCATAAATTACATTGCCCCATTTAGGGATACCCTAGCTAAAATGGCATTTGAATATGTCAGTTTCACATCATTTAGTGTGTTTTTGTGTTTTTAGGCCAAATTATGCATTTTGGGTGGAAATTGGCTAAAAGCCTGATTAGAGGTAATTGGTGGCCAAATTTAGGTGTCTATAGTTTGCCCCTATTTGGGAAGGCATTGCAAGATATAAGCACAGTAACGTCTTCTCAAAAGAATGAAAAGGTCTTATATGCCTATAACTGTAATGATGATAAACTAACTGTATGATGCCCTCTCAAGGGAATGGTTGGTACAAATAGGTCGACAAATGCTCCATCAAAAAGAAATAAGAAGAAAAGTGGAATTAATCTATGGTTGAGATTAATCTAAATGAGAAATTGCTTTCATGTATTGATGTAAAAATGATATTGATTTACCCAAAGGTGGTTATAATAAGGAATAAAAGTCAAAATAATTAGTTACCCATAGGTAGTTATAATCATTAAGCAGACCTGGATTGGGTAAAACTGATGGTGCCCCAGTTATGGATGATTAGCAAACATAACTCAAGGATATAACCTAGAATATAGATTAAACATGAGTGGGTGAAAAGTGATGAAATAGATGAATAGAGGAATAAGATTGATCATTATAAATGATTCAATTGTACCTACTAATGAAGAGATGTTCATCCTTATTAGTAATGATACAACTAGAATGGTCAAAGGGTTAATTTGATTAAGGGTGGGATGGAAGGATTTGCCAAGGTACCAAAGAGAAACTTATACAGCTCCATTGATTGTAGACCTTCGTGAAGCTAATTTTTGTTGTATCATGTGATGGTAAGATTCATGATAGAACACCATGAAGACTTAGCTGAAATATGCATAAGGACTGACCCCCGATCCAATAAACACTTGAAAATAATGCACCAATGATAAAAACATGATGACAATGTTTACGTATTAATATGGATAGACTCAAGAATAATGTGCTAAAGAAATCATCCAATGAATGTATATAGATTGAGTCAAGACAACAATGTTGAAATCAAAAAAATAGGCAAGCAAGCAAACAAATAAACAAACAATCAACTTGAAATAAATAAATAAACATAAAGCTTGAAAACAAAAGCAAAAGAAAGCATCCCAATAATGACCATGCCCCAGTAAGGCAAATTGAAGATAACTGACTAGGCTTAGATAGGATAAATATTTTTGGATTTTTGAAATATTATGAATCTTTTTGGCATTTTGAGGTGTCTTAACTCATTAGAGAATGACAAGATACTTGCTCATAAAATGGTGAGAGCATTTGGCTTAGGTTGCTTGCAAAATAATGAGAACATATGGAAAGGGGGACTGAGGTGACCTCAACATGAATTTAGCATAACCTAAATAGTCCTAAAATGACCTCAAGTCATATTAATTCCATCCACACAAAAGGCATGGAAAAATCAATTAGGTCCCAACAAGTTCTCAAATCTGGTAAATGGCCAGTCAAATGAAAATAGTAATGGCAAGGTGATGTGATAATTCATAATAAACAAGTGTTGCCCCTAGTTTTTCCATAGGTGGCTATAACTAAGATACAATGGCATAATTCAATGATACTAATTTACTCATAGGCAGTTATAATTAGTAGTAAGATTGGTAAAACACTAATTTTTCCATAGGCAGTTATAATCAGGCTCACATAAACAAATTTGATAGGATGAAAGATATCTTACTAGATCAACTATCACACTACTTTCATAAACTATAATTCAAACATGGATTGGATTGATTATTGAAACTTTATCAAAATCCTCTCATAAAAGGTGCAGGAAGAACCAAATGAACCAAGATCAAAATAGGATTGGGTACTATGACTAAAAATAGGGTTTGGTTTAAATAAGAATGGAATGATAGAATGGTATGATTTTTGATAGATTGGATAAAATAGTAAGAAGGTTTCCCCCAAGTGATAAGGTAAATGGTAGGAATACGTGACAATGAAAAAAGGATATGTAACAATAGCAATGTCATGGCAATGTGAAATGGTATGGTATATGTTTTTGGCATGGGTGTCGTTTTTGATTTTATTGTTCCTATTAATGGGGAGATGCATGTCCTAATCAACAAATGATACAAATAGAATACTTGATCATGTTAATTGGTATACCACACCTCTTTTGAATATTTTCTCTATCAAAAATGGCCTACAGATTTGGATTTTGAGAATGCTTTTATGATTCCTATAGATTCCTTCAAGCTTTGAGACAAGGTATCTTTATAGCCTCTATAAAGGAAAGTGTGGGTATGGATGGTCAATAAGGACAAATAATGGATGGTAAGTTTGATTTTGAAATAGAATGGTAGATGATAAAGGAATGTGGAATGGTGGGGAAATAAATGAAGATCGGGACTTTCAGTCACACATAATGTTGTTGATGCTAGATTCAACATAACTTTGGTTGTGATGGGGTCAGAAACTTGTTCTATCGATAGGACCACAAGATTTTTCTATTTTTTGATCTTGAGATTAGCTACCATCTAATTAGGCTATAGATAGGAAGCTATTTTGATTTGATCTTTGATTTTGTCTTCATCCAATAGTGAAGAACTTGTGTTCTTAACTATTGATGCCTTAAAGAGGTTTTCACCAATGAAGTTGTCTTGATTGTCTCATAGCACCTTCAAAAAAGTTTCACTAAGGAATGTTGACTTTTGACTTTGATTTTCTTCTAGTGCTTCTTAAAAATTTTCACTAGAAGATGATAAGTTTTGACTTTGATTGTCCCCTAGTGCCTTCGGAGAGTCTTCTTTTGCTACATAAATATGGTCTTAGCCTCCTTGTTCTTCTTCAATTACTATGCCACCATGGATGCAGTTCAACAAAGTGTCATTCTATCAGTCCCAATTGACACTTATGAGAGATGGAATGTCAATAATATATCTATCTTGGTTGATGGTAATGGCATGTGGAATGGTAATGTAATGGGGAGAGGTTGCACAATCCTCATAGAAGATATTGGGATAACTTGTGTTGAAGTTGAAGTACTCATCCTCAAAATCTATATAAGGATCACAAATGTATTCAAATTGATCTACAATTCATGCATAACCAATGCTGTAATATCCATGAACATATTATTCTTATGAATCTAATTCTAACTCAAGGGACTATGAATCCATTATTAAGACTAATGTTGATTGTGATTTTGATGCTAAATTTGATGTTGGTTCAAGAATAGAACCTGACTCTAACTCTAATTCTTCATCTGATGGGTACTTTGATTTGGTTTTGGATAAGTAACGGCCTATGATGGCATAATGAGCTCCATAAAAACTAGTTTGTTAAAGTGGGACTCTTCTAAGATGGGAAAAAGGTCAAGAGACAACTCCTCAGAGACTAGCTTGTCAATAGGAGGCTCTTGAAAAATAGACACATAGTCGAGGTAATGATTTTCCCAAAGATAATTATAATCATTAAGAAGTGACTCAACAAAGACTAAATCATCAATGTGAGACTCCTTGATAACTAGTATAGGATCAATAGGTGATTCATCATAGGTTAACTTATCAAAAATGGTCGGTTCAACAAAAACATCTTGGATTAGTTGGTTTTCTTGGCTTTGGTTTCTAATGAGTTATAAAATACTAGTTTTGAACACAACTTGGTCTTTAAAGGATTAGATTGGTTGAGGTTTGGATGGGATTAGTAATGGATGAGGAATGACTTATGGTTGGATATTGGTAGGGACTTGGGGAGCATGATTGATTGCACGAGCTAAAGGCTAAAGCCTTGAGATGGTAACGATAGGGTGGTATGGAGCATGATTGCTCACATAAGCCAAAGGACTAGGTCTTGGAATGATGAAGTGATATTGTGGAGCTTGGTTGCTCGCACAAGCCAAAAGACTAGGTCTAGAAATGGTAATGGTATTCCTTGGATATTGTAGTCTTAGAATATAAATGGTATGATTTGGTGGAGCCTGATAAATTTCATAAGCCAAAGCATCTAAGTCTTCCTCATAAACCATATCATCTCAGTTATGAGTTGGCTCATAAGCTAGTTCTTGACTTTGTTCCATGTACTAATTATTGTAAAGAGGATATGGATCCATATCCCACGCAACGTTATTTATAGTTGGGTCTTCAAATTCCTCCTCACAAGCCTCTTCATGCCAATCCAAGTCTCAATTTATATTTTGTGGATTTTGACTATGTGGAATTTTGTTTATAGAACTCCTTAAAAAATCTTTCTCTATAGGGGTTTCTAGTGGGATTTTGTGCGGCCATTATATCATAAGATGGATTGTACATGGTTCCACTATAAGTGTAACTAGACATATCCACATAAAAGATGAAATATTTAAAACAAAAATGCTTAGAGTTCTATAAACTCTGAAAAAACTGTCCAAAGGACAAATGGTTCAAACTTCGTCTAACTTGGTCGAAGGGATGGATTTGTATCTCCAATGTGGTCTGAAAGTGGAGTTGTATCTCTAAAATTATTTGTGCTAAGACTTGAAATAATATATCCTAACATAAAATTTCATATGCACAAAAGGTCAAGTGTCTAAATAAAAATTGACATGTCAAAGGTCTAGGTCAAAGTGTTCCAAACAAGGTCTAAACTAGGAAAGGTAAAAGTTGAGTTGCTAGGTTTTTTGCCTAAACATAGAGTCACAAGTTAGGCTCAAACAAATAGGCATACGCTAGGAATTTTAGCCAAAAAACATCAAAAACTAGATTTAAAACAAATGTTGATGTGACTTGATTTAATCTAACAAGTTTGGAAATAGCTTTGACATAGACCCAACACATAAAATCAAACATAAACATGATCAATTGGCATAAGGCATAAGGCAAAAGGATTTTGGAGAAAGGTTGTGTTTTCCAAAATATAGGCATGAATAATGATAAGGATGGCTACTAAACAATCAAACCATCCATAGTTTTTAAATTTGGGTAATTGATTAACTAAAGTTATGCAACCCAAAAGAGAAAGATCTATGTATCAGCCCCATGAATTAAGGCCTAAATAGAAATCAATAAATGTTTGAATTCAAACTTGATAAGGCTAATTGAAAACTCAATGTTGAAAACTAAGATTTGACCAAATAGGTTAGACAAAATTGGACAACATGGCATCACAAGATAAAGGTCCAAATGGTATACATGACATGGTTTGAAACAAATGGTTTTTAGCACAAGGTGAAACAAGTCTTGAAACAAATTAAGCAACCTAATGGTGAAATCATGATAAAATGATGTGATCTATGTTATGATTCAAAAGACTCAAAGGAAAAATGGTTTTAACATGTTTTGGGCAACATAACACTACCCTCAACTCAAATGACATACACATAAACAAGTTTAGAAAAAAAATCAAGGCACAAGTATGGTGTAAAATGGCTAGCATAATGCCTCTTTAGAAAAAAGAGTGACATATAGACAAATTGGTTTTGACATGGATTTATGAACAAACAAACAAGTTTTAATCTCAAAACATTAAAAAAATGAAAAAATGATACAAAAATACACTAAGTATAATTGTCCAAATCCTAGCAAGGGTATGTCAATGTGGGGCTAACTAAACTAGAAAACTTTGGAATGTTTCTAGGGGAATAAATTGCACAATGACTTTCACATCAAACAATGCAAAAAAAATCATGAAAATTAGGTGACCATGACATTGGCTAATTGTAAAAAGGTCTAGTCATTTTTATAACCACTACATCTTGTTGTTCGCTCAATGTAGTGTGATATCCATATACAGATACGTCTCATGTGCAACTCCAAAGGAGTAAGTGAAGTCAATGCTAGGAGATGAAACCTCAAGTCAAAGCTTCCCTAAAGAACTTGTGGGAGGTTATGAAGGCCCTCTCACAAGCTAAGTTTACATAAAAATAAAAAAACATAAAATAGAAAGACTTTAGGGTCATTTTCAAGGTCACCCAAACTTTGATGAGTTTTTGGGGAGTGATTTAGATGACTTTATTTCTAAGCCTTGGACTAGGATACTTGCAATAGGAATGGCATCTTTGATTCCAAGGGTTCCCTCAAGGGGATAAATGGAAGAGCATACACACAACACCCCTGTTTTGCCAAATAAAAATTTAATTGAAACAACTAAGTGAATAAAAAAAGCTTGAAAAGGTGAGTTCATTTTTAAGCCCAAATGGAAAATGAGGTGGTATTCATTTGTGCCCTTGGTCTTAGTTGTAAATTTGAAACCTAATGCTAAAAACACTTATTTAAGCATCTAAATTTTACTTTAAGCACCAAAATAATGTTCCTAATTCATTTTTAAGCATGAAAAAGGTGATCTAAACATGTTTTTATCAAATTTCAAGCTTGGTCCTACAAAAAAAAATCTAGCATGTCATTTAGCCTTGAAGCTCTTTTAGGTTTGAAATAATGAACTTTAAAAAAAGAGATCTAGGGTCTATGTTTTAAGAAAACATAGTGATCAATGTCGGTTATATAACTAAATTTGGTTACATTTGCTAACTGATGATAGTTATCTAACTGAAATTGGTTATAGCAATGTGACTAAGGACAACTATCCAATCAATGTCAGTTTTACTAACTAATGTCGATTACTGTGTAAACCCATGGCAAATAACAATGGCAAAACAAAGTTAGAAAATCAATTTGTAAGAGTTTTAATGATCCAAGTGAAGATTTTCAAGCTAAAAAATGATCTTCTTCATGTGTGGGATGCATTTGGTCCCACCGGCATGCCATATGTGATCTAAGAATTTGACTCAAAAGAGGATGGTTAGTATTGTGTTAATTTTAAAATGAAAACAAAATGAAAGAAAAACACTAACTAGCATAACATCTCTAGGCCTAGACACTAGGGATAGCTTAGTTAACAAACATGAATAAAACACACAACTAAAATGCAAAAGAAACTCTCTTTTACCTTCCTTGGATGCTCCAAAATGCTTATTGTAGTGGCTTGCTCGGCTTGTGCTCATGAAGTCCTTGGGAATGGAAGTTTGGATACCTCCATCTCTCCTTGGCACCTTTGGCTTATGACTTGGCTTGGCTTGAAATCAATTTGGCATGGTAACACTAATTGTAATGGCTTCTTAAAGATATTTGTGCATTATAACTTTACACCAAAATAGGTTGGAAATGACGTGGTAAGGCCTCATATTTATAGATTTTTGAGATTGATCAAAATCAACTTGAACATCCATCTCAAGATTGAGATGTACGGCTAAGGATTAATCTAATTTTTCAATTAAATTTGATAAATAGGCTCATAAATATTTGGGATAGAGGAGAAATTAAGAGGCATAGAGGGCTTTGATGAGGCATGGGAGGCATGAATCTTGATATTTGTGATATTTATGGCCTAGGGATGTCTTCTTAAGAAATGAGGTCACCTGATGATGCAGATATTAAATATTTATTTTCAAAAATAAGTATTCAACAATTTTCCATGGAATTCTTGATTAGGCTCTAATTTGTTTTAATTAGCTCTTAAGCATAATTAAGCACTTTGTGTATAAATTACTCAAATTGATCAGAATGCCTTGCTATTGATATAAAATTTGATTAGATTAGAATTGGAAGGTTATGTTAGATGTGTTGGATCCATTATTTCATTTAGGATGTTGCCAAAAATAAATAATGAAGGCACATGTCTTGTGTAAGATGTTTGGTAGGAAAGAGCAATCCAGAACACTTAGGTGAAAAATTAGCATTTTGACTCGAAATGATTTGATCAAAGCTAGCTAGCCTATAAATTTCATTACCCCATTTAGGGATACCATGGTAAAAATTGAAATTTGAATATGTTAGTTTCACATCATTTAGTGTGTTTTAGTGTTTTAAGGCTAAATTATGCATTTTGGGTGAAAATTGGCCAAAATTTTGATTGGAGGTTATTGGTGGTCAGATTTAAGTGTCTACATAGGTCTCCCTCCTTAAAGTCCCTTTCCATGACTCTCTTTTAAAAATATTTCTTTACCTAAGCCTAATGTGACTCTAACATCTTCATTGCAAGGTCTCTTATATCCTCAATTTCCATGAGTTCTGCTAATCTCACATTCATGGGTTCATCTTCCAATAACTCTAGTTGATGGGCTAGTTTTAATGTAGATAGATCAATAGAAATGGGTAACGTGGCCTCCCTTCCATATACAATAATATATGGATAATTGCCAACAACTTTAGGATTTACCCTATCAGTCTATAAGGCTATCTTTAAATTGGTGTGCCACATCCTCTGGTTCTGCTCCATAGTCTTCCTGATGATCCTCAATAATTTTTTATTTGTGGACTAAGACAACCCATTTCCTTGAGGATAATAATTGGAATAAGTACTGAGGTAGATGCTCATCTTGAGATCCCGTTTACTTATTTTTAGACCAAGAAAACCCAATGCATTATCAGATATGATAGTGGATAGAACACCAAACCTGGTCATAATACTGTCATAGAAATCTAAGACTGCACCTTCATTGGCTTCCTCCAATGTAATGGCTTCTACCCATCTGGTGAAGTAATCAATTGCATTAAGCACCCACTCACGCCCCACACTTGATGGAGGGTTGATCACTCTAATGAAATTCAAATCCCACTAAATGAATGGTTGCTCTACCTGAACTAGGTTGAGAGGAAAAGGTGGTAGTCTTTGCTTACCCATAAAGAGAGCACATTTCTAATACTTCATCACCCATGCATAATCATCTTTGAAGAGGCTAGGCCAGTAATAACCAACCCTCATTATATTTGTTGATATAGTCCTAGGTGCAAAATGACCTCTTGTAGGTCCATTATGGAAATGCTCCAAAAGCTTGGCTACTTGGTCATTATCTATACACCTTAGGAGCACTCCATTGAGGTCCTTTCTAAATAAAATTCCATCAACCAATGCATAAAGTATGGACTCAAGTCTAAAATACCTTCTTTTTTCTTTGTCCATACCTTGAGGGCACTCACCTATTAGTAGAAAATGCATCATATCATGGATCCAACTAATGTGAGGTGGAGGTGCATCTATTTTTGGGTTATCTTGTGTTACCAAGATGACCTCTTTGTCTTCTCGAAGGTCATCTACCATATGCTCACACAAGCCTTTACCTCTTACTATTTAGTGAACTTGATCTCCACATTGTACTCCATGACCTTGGTAATCCAACCAGCTCTCTTTTCATTCAATTCTTTGTTAAAAAATAAGTCTCTCACTCTAGGATGAGACACCATAAGATAGATTTTAATATTGGAGAGCATTTGCCTGAACCTTTTGAGGCTTTTTACTTCTGTAAGGACTTGTTTTTCTATAAAAGTATACCTCACCTCATACCCCTCAATCCCCTAATTGAAAAATGCTAATGGTTGCTTGAGTCCTTTACCATTCTTTTGTATTAGGATAGTTGATATATTATCAATATTGGCAAAATCATACAATATGAAATCCTTTGAAAAATTAGGATTCATGAGTGTGGGTGCTTGAGCCATGGCTTATTTGATAGCCTCAAATGTTGATTTACCTTCATTTGACCAAGTAAACACTTGGTTATTATTCAACATAGCAGTGATGGGCTTGACCAAGTTTGCAAAACTAGGTATAAATCTCCTCAAAAAGTTTATTTTCTTAAGAAAATTTTGGAGTCCCTTCTTATGCTTGGGTAAGGATAAGGACAAGATGGCACTTATTTTATTAGGATCAATGGATAACCCTTCCTTTTAAATTATGTGGTCCAATAGCTTACCTTAATGGATGGTAAACATGCACTTATTGGGATTCAATGAGATCCCATACTCCCTGTATCTCTCAAAAATTAGCCTCAGGTGGGCTATATGTTTGTTGACATTCTTAGAGAAAACTATGATGTCATCTAAGTATACTAGCACCATTTGATTTAGCAACCATTAGAAATCCATGTCCATGGATATTTTTAAAGTTGCACCAATGTTTTACAAACTAAAGGGCATATTTTGGTACACATACATGCTTCATTTGGTGGTGAAGGTAGTCTTATACCGATCCTCCTCTTTTACCCATACTCAGTTGTAGTTTGAATATCCATCCAATAGAGAAAAATGTTCTAAACCTAAAACTACTTGGAGAAGTTATTCCATAGATGGTAGAGGGTAGTGATCCTTCAAGGATACTTTGTTTAAATCTTTGAAGTCAACACACAGCCTAATCTCCCCACTCTTCTTCCTTATAAGCACCAAGTTGGCTATCCATGATGAGTGTTTGATGGGAAAGATGATCTTGGATTTGATCAACTTGGTTATCTCTTTCCTCATAAGCTCTTCTATCTTTGGGTTGATGAGCCTTTGCTTTTGCCTTATATGCTTAGCATCAACCTCTAATTCTATGGTATTTTGGGCTAACTTTAGATCAAAAAAATTTAGTTCGTTATACTCCCAAGCAAAAATATTTGCATATTCCTAGAAAAGTGCTATGAAAGTGTGCCTCTCAACCTTGCTGCTTACCTTTCTAAGCTTGAAAAGCTTATCCTTGAAGATGAGGACTCTCTCATAGTTTTCTTTGTTGGTAGACATTACTGCCTTTTCATTTTTCATATGGTCGCCTTCATGAAAAAGGCCTTCGTGTGTAACTAGCCCTTAGGAAGTTTGTTCAACCTTAGTTGAATAATTTGATCCTCATATTGATGATGTAATTTACATTGATTGGTGGAGGAGAACTCAGCTTCCTACTATAAGAAATAATAAATTTACTTGTCACTTTCAAAAACCTACCAATGGGATTCATTATCCATATTGATGGCCTCACCACCACTTTGATGTGTGGCTAAACCTTGGCTTCTTTCAACTCACTTAGAATGTCAAACTGAGCTCCCATGGCTACCAACCTGTCAACATGTTGGTTTTGATTTGTTGGGATAGCTAGAATGTCAAAGGATTTAAAATATTTAATTAAATCCCACACTCTATTTTTATATGAACTCATCAAAGGATTCTTTGTAACATACAAGCCTCTAACCTGGTTCACTATGAGTTCGTTGTCTCCATATGCTTGCAGTATTTTGATTCCTCTTTTTTTGTCCCATTAAAGGCCATGGATCAATCCTTATTTTTTTTATTTGATGAGAAACTAAAATGGAACCTATAGGAAGAGAAAATATTATTACCTGAAGGGGAAACCTACATTGCCCCAACACCTATGCCATTTTTGCTCCTTGAGCCATCAAAGAATAACTTCCACATACCATTGGGGTCTTCTTTAGGTCCAATAAGGGAAGGCATGAGTTGATTCTCTTCATGTAGTAAATAGACACCCATGTCTCTTTCCTCAACACCTTCCAAAGGGTTGAGAAATTGATTATCTCCCCATAGCTCATCTAAGAACAAGTTTGGAACCTCTTTAGGATGAGTGTTCATCTCCTAACCAATTTTAAACTCATCCTCATCAAGGATAGTAAAATTGAGGTTTATGTTATCTAGCTGATGGGGTTGAACGTGGAATTATGTCATAGTTTTAGCCTTGATTGAGACTTTAGTCCTTTACCTTATTTTAAATGCCATGTAAGACCAATCTACTTCAAGATAACCCTAAATTTTGGCTATGAATTCTCTAGAAAGACACAATGTAAAATGGGGAGTGACATCAAGTATCAACACATCCTATACCACCAAAACACTAGGATAATCATATAGGGTTAAGCTCAAATCTTTGATGATACTTGATGGCTTTGTGGAATAACCATCAAGCTATATGACTCCCTTGGTATGTGGCTTATATTTAAGATGTAGCTGATTAGCTATAGACTTTAGCATGACTAAGGTGATAGCTCCACTATCTACCAAGCAATTATGCACCAAGGAATTGTCGATAACTAATAAAATGTAGAATGGATGGGGCTTAGTCACACTATTTGAACTTTCTCCCAAAGGACTCATGGCTACATTAGTGAAGACCTCAGCTTCCTTAGTTTTTTACCTAAAACTATCATAACACTCATCTTGGACAAAACTTCTTGAAGGATGTCTACTTAGCTAGGCATCGAAAGCATGTCCCACATTAGTATGCTCATGGTATATTTCTTCATTTGCTCCATAATGTTGATTGGCATACCACTAGCCTTTGCCTAGGTTTTGGGAGTTATTTTTGTTGGCTTTGTCAATGAAGGAGCAGTGACAAGAGGTTTTTTGAAAGCTTCCTAGTTATCACCCATATTCCTTCTCTTAAATTTTGTGTTTGCTAAGACTGGAACATGAGCCAAACTTGGGATGGCTTGTTGATTAGATGCATAACACTCCTCTTGTTCATTGATGACCATTATGGCCTCTAGCTAGTTTGATACATGATCTAATTCATGTTCTTATGGAGGTTTCTCCTACTTTATCATCATGGGAACCTTTGTGCCTTGGGCCATAAGAGCTTGGTTGTACCCATAAGTAATAGCCTGTTTCCATTGGTCATTAAATGCCTAGTTAGATCCATTAGTCGAGACAATGGATTCAATGCATTTTCCCTTCAGTGTCCTAAGCCATATTGTTATGAATCAAAACTAAGGAATTGTAAGGGCCTGTAGCATTTGGATTATAGTTATGCTATCTAGCATAGTTAGGTTGCCCCTATCCTTAGAAATTTCCTTTGTAAAGTGGTATATTTTCTTGATAAGGCTATTTTTGAGGTTGGTATAGAGCTCGATATGGATTTATGTAAGATTGCTGCCTCTTGACATTGACCACATCATTCCCCAAAGAATGGATCATGCTTTTCAATTCCAAGTAATTATTTTGCTCTTGGGAGTCACCAGATCCACTAGTGGAGGCCTCCTCTTGCTTTGGTGAAGGCACAACAAAAATATTTGGAGTTGGAAGTATAAAATCAAGTGGAGGAACAACTTCAAGAGGTGGTATGATCTTAGGGAAAAGAGGCATCGGGGGTGGGGAGTAAGCTTGCCTACCTATACCAGGCAATTTTTTTCTTTAATGGCCACCTCGTATGCATCTATTAGTATGTCCCCTCCTATGGATTAGATCATTACATCTATATTATTGTTTAGAGCCTTTAAATAATATAAGAAATAAAAGTTTTTGGATAGTCTAATAGTGGCTAGAATTCTATCCTAAGCCTTCTGGAATCTCATGTTGAAGTCTTGCATGACTTCATGGGGAGCTATCTTGATTATGGTCAACTATTTTACAAGTGATAGATGATCACTCTTATTTGAAAACCTCTTACACAAGGTTGTTCCCAACTAATCCCATGATTAGATAGAGTTAGGAGCTAGACCCCTATACCAATTTAACACCTTTCCCTTGTAGGATACAACTAATATCCTAACAGTTACATTTTATATTGTGACATTATTGATGTTGCAAAAATTGGATATGTCTAGTATATGTTTAGTAGGATTTATGACTTAGTCTCCTATATAATATGGGACACTTTTAAGGGATTCTACTAGCATAGGGTCATACTATGGAAATTTTAAAGGACTTTGGCCATTGAAACCCACAAAATCTCTTTGGGGAATCATAGTAGAAAGAGGGGTTAACAGGGATCTTCTTGTGTAGGTATGCCTTATGAATGGTTTAGGAAGAGGATGCCCTATGTATGGATGAGTATTGGTGAACCTTAACCTCCTTGTTGAGTTCAAAGGCAATTTGATGAATTCAAAATGAAAACGTCTAGTCACTGATCTTGTAGCTATTTTTTGCATGAAAAATGGCTACTGCTCTACCACTAAATAGTTGGGTGTTCCTCAAAGTCACTATATGTTGGAAGATAAAAGCTAACACTACTATAAATTTATCAAAATATCATCAAACTTGACCAATATTCCATTAAAATGGAAATAAAAATGGTAGTGAGTCCCACCAGGTGTGCCAGAACTATTATAGCTTGGAATTGTACCCTTTACGGGAGAGTTTTTTAGGCTCTCTCACTTCCAATACAAGCATGGGAACAACCTTAGGATGTGGGTATATTATGTTGAGGTTGAACCTCTAGGATTTTAAAATTAGGCTAGTTCCTATGATGCTTCACTTCAGCTCTTAACTCCGACACTAAAATCTATTGTTGGCTAAGGAAAAGGCATATGAGGATAACATGAAAGTAAATCTAAGATAAGGGAGATGATGCACCAAAACAAGTGATCCAATTAGTTTTGGAATCAACACTAATTTAGCATAAGATAAATTTTGCTTACACAACCTCACAACTAGTTAATTTGCATAAGTATTTCATAAACTAGGCTCACTAGACCATAAATGAAGCAAAGAGGAATTTATAAATCCACACCATGCATCCATTAATGGTAGAAATAGATCAATTCCAGACCTATAATTAACTTGAAAACACCTAAAAATAGGCAATAAATAAGGACAATGGGCATGGAATAATGATTCTTCACAAAGCCATCATGCACAAGCTTACTCAACATAATTTTCAGACAAGAGATAGGTAAAAATTAAATTTTATTGCTTCAAATGGTCTTTTACAAAGTGATTATAGCAAAGTAACTTTTTTACCAATCCAGAGATAATTTCTTGGCTCCAAGACTTCTATTTATAATATAAAAGGGGGAAGGGAAGATGGGAATGCATGAGAAACTAGGAAGGAAACCATAAATTCCTATAACCACCACCGTCATCCTCCTTTTGCCATAAAACTATGCCATTCTAGGTTCCCTACACAATCTCTTTGAACCATTCCCATATTCAAGTTGCTCCCTTGATGGATTTTGAGAAGCCATGTCATGGATATCTGGAATGTCACTTCTTGGAGTGACTGTATTGATCATTGTATTAAAAATGGCATGGAAACCTTCCCCTTTATGTGTCCTATTGAAAAGGGATGCAAGTCTCCATGTGTTGAAAAATCTATCTGAACCATGCCACTTCAATGTTGGATAGTCATTTGTCAAGAATGATCTATATTAAATTATGAGAACCTTCATAAATTCCCAGCTACCAGCCACTTGGACTCCCCTTTATGATGATTAGTCATTAGAAGCTGCCTTGGATCCTTAACATGTGCCATGGTTTTCTATGTCATGGATGCCTATAGATCATCAATATCCCTACTAGATAGATGCCTTTGTGACACTTGGTAGCCTCTCATTTGTCTGATCATGACTCCCATGCACTATCGATCCTTAGAAAATGCCATTAGATTGAGCTTATTAAGTCAAGTATTATTGGAAACCTGATCTACTCTTTACTGTGTAATTCAGGTTTTCAAAACTACTTGACTTATAAAGATTTTCAATATAAGTAATTAAAGAATCTTGATTTACTTTATGCAGAGTAACTCAAACTTTATGATCTCTCCAACTTCAAACTCTATCTACTCCTTTGCTTATAAATATTTTTAAGTAAAGTACTTAGAGAATCCTAATTTACTCCATACGGAGTAATTTAGGTTCTTTGAGCTTACTTACTCTTCAAACTCTCTCAACTTGATGACTTTGGGATCTAAGTCTTCAGATTTTTTCTACTTGAAGTCTTTGGACTTTTTCTTCCTAAAGTCTTCAAACTTTTTCTTCTGTGATTTTCTTGGTTTCTCTCAGATAATTTTCTTGAAGGAATTCTTTTGGATAATTTATCTGAAGGAATTCCTTCAGAATTTTTTTGTTCCTTCCCTTAAAGGATCTTTCTTTTTCAATTGCCTTTTGGATTTTTCAAAATGGACTTTCCCGAAGGGTGAGAGACCCTTTGAGCTCCCTGTATGTCCCTTCAGACTTCTGTAAATGGTCCTCCCACCAAGAAAAGTGCCCTTTGACCTTTGAAAATGGTCCTCTCGAAGGGAAATATACCCTTCAATAATTTATAAATGGTCCTCTTTCTTTGGAAATTATCCTTCAAAACAATGGAAAATGGCCCCTTATAACTTTGTCAATGACACCTTTTGAAGGGTAGCATATCCTTCAGACTTTTGTTTTTGTTCCTTTCCTTCAGAATTATTTTTCATGGGATTTTGTAAGGACTCTCCTAAAGGGTAAGGGACCCTTCAAGCTTCCAAAAATGGTCTTTTTTGAAGAGAAATATACCCTTCA
The DNA here is from genome assembly GCA_037957365.1 of Torreya grandis. NCBI lineage: Eukaryota > Viridiplantae > Streptophyta > Pinopsida > Cupressales > Taxaceae > Torreya > Torreya grandis. The sequence goes on along the minus strand of JARHVA010000847.1, from coordinate 1,702,761 downwards.
AAAATTTTAAAATGGTCCTCTAGAAGCTCAAAAGATCCTTCGACAAACTTGCAACTGTCCACTTGGAGAATGAAGTACCCTTTGGATTTGTCAATGACCCTTGGAGTATTATTTGGAGAAGACTTGTCCTTTTGAGAACCTGAGAATCACCTTTAAAGACCAAATTGAGCTTTTGATGTCTCATTACTTGCAACTTAGAAGTCACTCACTTCCAGAAACTAGATTTATACTACCCATGACCAATTTGGGGATTTTGGAGCTTTTTACTTTGGGTTTCTCATTATTGATTACTCATGAAGTGAAAAATTTATGTTTCCCAAAAAACCCAAAGTTGTCCCCTTTGGAAAACCCAAAGACTTCCCAATGAGATAACCTGAAGCCTTCTATTCAAAACCATTTTAGGTCCTTAACACCTTGTTATTTACTACTTTAAAGTTTTGTAACTCTACAACTTATAAATCCATTTAAGTCATGGGCTACTAAAAATCTGAAGTCTTCTAAAGACACACCATTTCCTACTTGAAATTCTATCTTCTCATACTTAGGAAAATAATGGTATATGGGCTAAGAAATGGCCAACACTATCTAGCCCCACTTTCCTACCAGTTCTTGCTTACCATTAGATCATTGGTATGATTGAATGTTGATTATTGATCTAGCTCAAACCCACGTCCCTATTAGTGAAACATGTACCATTGAATCTATGCTCAATGAACCCACATCATAGGATCTTGTCCAACTTGTAGCTCTTTAATATATTTTAACCTAGGGACCTTTTAATTGGTTTAAGCCCAACACAAACCATTAGATTTGTGTTGTTAGTATGTGAGTGCATCTAGACCATTAGATCTTGATCAATTTTAACCTTGTTAAGGGTTTTGAACTCAAATGGTCATTTCAAGAGGATTAAAATTAATGTTTATGTGCCCTTATTTGATGTTCATGTAAATGTATCTAACATTCACATGATCGTCATAGGACTTTTGAACTTTAATGGTTATTTTACATATCTTAAACTTGACACTTGTATGAATGTCTTATTCTATAAGCCTATCTTTGAACACTTAGATCTTGAGATAAAAAGCTCATGTAGGAATGAAATTTTTATGATATGATCTATACATGAATAAAAATATGGCACTGTAATTCTTTTGCTCTCAAGGCTACCTAAGGTGCATTTATTTAATGCATAAGTGAACTCGTTGCTTATTTTTTGGATGACATTTTGGTGATGGTCTGGTTCTTTAAACTTGCATAGTATATCATTTTCTCAATATTTCAAGGCTATGATGACCTTTTAAGGATTTTGGAACTTGGTTCATTCTCTTGAGTGCTTTAGACACCATGAAAAATTGCTTAGACCCTTCCCTTGCAATTATAGACCTATCTCTTGAAGATCAATTAAATCACACTTTAAGCTTGCTTAAAGTGTTTCAAAAGATTTGTAAAAGCTATATGATCTCCAATTTATTTCTATCTACTCCTCATGACATTGGGTCACTCTTCAATCTGGATCCTTCTCATCTTTTAGACTCTAGGAATAGGCACATTTTATTATGTAGAACAAATTTGGTAAACATCTTTGGTTACTTAGATGGAGAGCATGCCTACTATGCTTGAAAAATTGGACCATATCTATGAATCTTGGATCGTTTACATGATACATGGATGTTTACATTGACTGTAAGAACCATTTACACTTGCAAAGATAAAGAATTCCACTAAATAAAAAAGGAGACAAACTTGAAATGGAAACTGACCTAATAAAGGAAATGCAACTAACCTACTGAACAATTGTGCAATAAAACACTTATTTGGGATTAAAAAAAAAACCAAACTATTATGTTAGAAAACACTTGGATAAAATTAAGATCAAATAACTATGTACATGGGACTTAGCTTCCTCAATAATAATGCTTTAGATGTATCCCATTGACTGGGATAGGAAGCTCTTCACCATCCATCTTTGTAATATGGATTGTGATATTTGTAGCAGGAGATTATATGTAGACCACTCCAGAGGGAGTTAAATTTTTTGTGCCTTCTTGGCTTATCTCTATCTTCATCCCACTTGAGGACCAAATCTCCTTCTTGAAAACTTATAAAAAAAACTCTTTTATCAAAAGATCTCTTTACCATTGCTTGATGGGCCTCCATAGACAACATGGACTGATGTCTTGTCTCTTATAGGTCCATAAAATTAGTATATTTTATTTCCATTGGCTCATTCTCCAAAATTTTAAGTTGATGCATTAGTTCCAAAGTAGGGAATTCAAGAGAAATAAGCATTCTTGCTTCCTTAATATATACTAGCTTTTAAGGAGAATTGACTATTGATATTTTATAGGTGATCATGTCAACCCATAGAGCTGACTTCAATTTGAGATGCCATGACCTCTGATTGTCTTCAGCAATCCTCATGATGATCTTTAATAAAAAAATTTAGTGGAATTGACAAGGCCATTACCTTGTGGATAATAGTTTGATGAGGTATTGAGAAAAACACTATGTTAGACTACCCACTAACTGATCTTAGACCCTAAAAAATCTATAGCATTGTCATAAATAATGGTTGAAGGGACTCAAAATTTTGTAAGTAAGCCTTCATAAAAGTCTAGAACATTGGTTTCCTTGGCTTCTTTCAATGCCATTGCTTCTATCCATCTAGTAAAATAATCTATGGCACTTATGATCCACTTATACCCTAAGATTGAAGGGGGTTAATGAGACCAATAAAGTCCAATCCCCATTGGACAAAAGTTTGATTCACTAAAATTGGTCAGAGAGATAAGGCTACAAACTTAACTTTCCTAACAAACATAGCACATTGTCTACATTTCCTAGTCCATCCATGACAATCACCAAATATAATTGGCCAATAATACCCACCTTTCATGATCTTGTGGGCTATGATCCTTTTTGAATAATGACCTCCACCATGTCCATCATGGAATTGCTCAAGTAGTATTTGTGTTTGAGATGGATCTATGCACCTTAGTAACATGCCATTGATATCCTTTTTAAACAACACATTATCAACAAGGAAAAAAGAAATTGACTGTAATCTAAAATATTTTCTCTTTGAAGGGGTTAGATGAGAAGGATAAACACCAGCTTGTAAGTATCTTACCATATCTTAGAACCAACTGGAAGGTGAGGTGTGATCATTTTCAACTTCTTCATCATTTGACACCATAACTATCTCATTGGCCTCTTACAATTCTTGGGCTATATGTTCACAAAGTCTTTTACCTTTAATCAGCGTTGTGAACCTGATCTCAACATCATATTCCATGAACTTGTTTATCCAACCAACTCTCTTGTCATTTATATCCTTGTTCAAGAGAAAATCCTTGACACTTGGATATGAAACCATCAAATGTATCTTATTATTAGATAACAAGTATCCAAACTTATTAAGAGACCTTATAACTAAAAGTACATACTTCTCAACAAAATAATACCTTGTTTCATATTCTTCTAAGCCTTGACTAAAAAAATCTATTGGCTGTTCCAAAGTCTCTTTATTCTACTACATGAGAATAACTAAAATTATGTCAATATTAGCATATGTATACAAAAATAAATCCTTTATGAAATTAGGGTTTAGGAGAGTAGGAGCACTTGATATAGCTTTCTTGATCTCTTCAAATCTTCTTACTCCTTTGAACCAACTAAAACTCTAACCCTTCTTTAAAATGGTTGTCAGTGGCCTAGCTAAAGTATCAAACTCTAAAATGTATATTCTTATAAAATTAATCTTGCTTAAGAAGATTTTCAAGGATTTCTTATGTTTAGGGAAGGAAAGTGTAATAATTGAATCTATCCTATTAGGATTTATGCTTGTACCATGTTTTGAAATTATATATCCAAGAAGCTTACCTTTATGAATAGATAAAACACACTTTTTTTATTCAAGGACAACCCAAATTGTCTACACCTTTCAAACACTTGTCTGAAGTGAATCATATGCTCATGTGCACTTTTAAAGAACACTATTATGTCATATAAATAAACAAGTATGAACTTGTTAATGATACCATGAAATGTCATGTTCATAGAATTCTAGAAAGTGGATCTAGCATTGGATAAACCAAAAGGCATCTTTTTGTATGCAAATGTCCCCCACTTTATGGTGAAGGTTTTTTTTAACTGGTCTTCTTATTTGACCAAAATATGGTTATAACCACTATAACCATCTAACAAAGAAAACCTTTCTGAACTTGTAAATATTTGTAAAATTTTCTCCATTGATGGTAATGGATAGTGGTATTTAAGAGAGGCCTTGTTCAAATAATGAAAGTCAACACACAGTCTTATTTCACCATTTTTTTCATATTGGAACAAGTTTTTCCACCCAAGTTGAGTGTTTAATTCAAAATATAGTGTTTAATTGGGAATATTATAACTAACTCAATGAGTTTATATAGCTAAGATCTCATCAAAGGTTCAATTTTTGGGCTAATAGGCCTTTGTCTTTGTCTAACTATCATAGTCTCATCTTCTAACTCAATGGTATGTTGAAATAGAATTGGATCAAATCCTTTAAGGTCACTGTACTACCATGAAAAGATATTTGTAAAACTTGAATATAGCTCAATAAAAGTTTCCTTCTCTGAAGATGTGCAAACTTTGCCCAACTTCAAGCTCTTACTAGTTACAATCTCCACATTGTATAGTGTTCTTCGTTGGTTGTTTAAAAAAAAATTATTTTCTCAATTCATCATCTCTACTGAATATGTTTTCAAGGGTGACCAACCCTTTAGGCAACTTATTTATCTTCAGTTGCATAATCTGGTCACCATACTACTGCAAGTGCTTGTCTTAGTTCCTTGAGGAGAATTCAACTTCCTCTTGTAAGAACTTGATAATATGGATATAATCTTCAAATAATTGATAATTATCATGGTTTTTTAGGATAACAGGCCTTACAATAACATTGATGTGTGATTGAACCTTTTAATTATTTATGTCATCTGAGATACTGAATTGTAACTTAATGGCAGCCAACTTGTCTACATGCTTGTTCTTATTTCTTGATATAGCACAAATATTGAAAGATTAAAAGTCTTCAAGTAAATACCATACTCTATGCTTATAGGCCCTAATTAGTGGGTTCTTGCATACGTTAAGTCCTCTTACTTGGTAAACTACCAGTTCACTATCACCAAAGACTTCTAAAGTACTAACCTTCATCTTTCTTACCCATTGTAAACCATGAACTAGTGCTTCATATTCAACAACATTATTTGAAAAACCAAAATGAAACTTGAGAGAAGATAAATACCTTTGATTATATATATAAATTAACATCATTCCATCTCTAGTGCCCTGTTTATTTCTGGATCCATTAAAGTATGTTGCCACATGCCATCACTAGGCTCATCATCTTTCATCAAAGCTAGAATTGGTGTATCATTTTCATAAAGTAAATAGACACCAATTAATTATTCTTCAATTAACCTTTAGGGATTATGATAATGTAAATTAGAGGCCCATTCATCAAGTAAAATATCTATAACTCCATCTAGAGGTGATTCAATTTCCACCTCACTATTTTCTAGTACCTTGTTTGAGATAATACAATTAGTGTTAACCATACTTGGCATTTATGGATCCAAATGAAACTTTTTAATAAGTTTAAAACGTATTGTTTCCTTGGTACCATAATTTTTCATAAACATCAAATATATCCAATTATCTAAAAAATATCCTCCAATCTTTGAAGTAAAGTCCCTTGACAGACACATGATAAAATAAGGAGGCAAGTCCACTACTACTACATCTTGTTGAATGGTAACATTGGGGAAAGCATGTAATGTCAAATTTATATCATTTATTATGCCTAATATCTTTTTTGGTGATCCATATAATTTTAATACTCCCTTAGTATTTGGTTCATAGACAATACCAAGCTTGTCTTCAATTTTCTTGGGCATGATAGTGTTACTAGCTCCACTATCTACCATATAGTTATGGACTAAGCAATCACCAAAAATAAGAGAGAGATAAAAGGGAGGGGTTTTGTTTGATTTGAAATTGGTTTTATCCACCTTTGTCACGTTATGGACTTATAGATTGGGTTGTTTGGTATGTTGGTCTAAATTGGCCAAGACTGCTCCTTGTTTCTCAATTGGTTCTTTAGATACCTTAAGAGCTAAAAGCTCTTAAATGAGCATGTATTTTTGCCATAGAATGGAAAGTGAATCCCACATGATAATTTTAACGTTTAATTTTCTTATTTGATCTATTATGATGAGTGAGACTTCACTAGTCTTTGGTTGTAACTTTTGAACCATTGGTTGTTCTTTGATTAAAGGAATTTAGGGAACCTTCCCTACTTCTGCATTTTGAATCTTCTATGTTATAGGGACAAAAAGTTGATCCTTGACACTTTTGAGAATAATGTTAGGAAAACTAGAAGCATTGATCACATCTTGAACTTCCTCAAATACTCTTCTTTTAGTTCTAGTCAGAGCTGTAACTTGATTTAAGTATCCTTGACCATTTGTGTTACTAGTTTCACCAACTATATTTAATGCAATATGATCATACAATTTACAATTCACATTAATGGAATCAAGCTGCCATTGAACTTTTTGAGATTTTCCTTGAGATTCCATGTTCATGTCTTGAAATTGACATGCTTGAAGAGAGAAATTTTCTAGTGTCATTTATGGCATAATAATATACTATGATATTCAGGCTTGGTTTTGAGTGTCATTTGGGTTAAATGGTTGTCACCCCAAATCTTGCATCAAGTTTTTTTGAGGAACAATATATTTTAAACTAGAAGATTCATTAGGATTAAGGGTTGCATATGGCTTAGTTTGGGTTATGGATCCTTGATTTTGGTAAGGTTACCTATTGTGTTTGAAACTTTGATAAGGAATTATTTGATTATTAAAGGACTGATAAGTATTCTAGTTTTGCTACTAATAAGACCTACCTTGGTATTAATGTCTCTTTAGTTGAATAATCTCATTCCCAAAAGCTTGTAGCATAATTTTCAGATCTCTAATCTCATTAGCTTTATTAGAAGGGGCTACAACTTGGGCTTTAGGAGATGGAATAGGATCTATTGATGGAATCTGAAGAATTTGGAGAGGAGGAATAGGTTGTAATTCTAGTAATATAGGCATTAAAGGCCTTAGAGTAAGTTTACCATCTTGTATCAAGTTATTTTATGATCTTATTGAAATTGCATAGACATTTGGCAAAGTATTACCATCCATGGATTGTATCATGACACTAATATCAAAATTAAGGGCCTTTAGAGAATACAAAAATGCATACTCTGGGGATGGTCCAACCAATGTAGGTATTCTAGTCCATGTCTTATGGAATTTGAGGTTAAAATCATACATGAACTCATGGGGGTACCTCTTTATGGTAGTCAGTTATTTAACCAAATATAGATGATTAGACTTATCTTCAAATTGTTTGACCAAGGCTACAGCTAAATCATCCTAGGTAGTAATGGAGGTCAAATGAAGAGTCATATACCATTGTAATGATTATCCTTTGAAGGTATAAATAAGTATTTTGATAGCCATATTATCTTGAATAACATTATGAACAGAACATAGGTTAGAAACATCTTGGATATGATCAATAGCAATAGTTTTATCCCATTTTCCTAATAAGAAAGGGATACTTTTTAAGTCAGACACATGGATGCCATTATATTGGGCTAAATTCGGGGGACTACCCCTATTAAATGGAATAAATACTTGATTTTTTACCACCATTTTGGCAAAAGGGATCTAGATTATGGGGATAATAGATTGGACTAAAACAATAGGATGACCAGGAGATGAAAATTTATTTTGAGGATAAGGTGTTCTATAATTAAATCTTGCTTTTTTGTAAGAAGTAAAAGGTAGCTCAATGTGTTCAAAATAAATACCTTTACTTGATGACCTTGTTGTAACCTTTGGCATGAAAACATTGTTTAAAAAATGCTATGAGTTCTAAAAATTAAAGGATTTCCAACTTCTAATGACGGTAGATGTTTCCTCCTTTTTTATAATTTCCTCTTCTCAATCTTCAAACTTCAATTATGCCAAGGAAACTTGTCCTACCGGGTGTGCCACAACTGTTGGTGTTCTAGATTACACCCTAGCTGAATAAGGGGATTCTTTGAGCCCTCTTACACAAATCTAGTCCAACATAGGATTGACCCTAGGTTGTGGGTCACCTAAACTTGGGTCAGACCTCTAGAGAAGGTTGACTTCTTTCTGGAGCTATCACCTAAACTAGACCTAAACTAATAATTGCTTGGAAAAGAGATAGAGAGATACAATAATATATGAAAATATAAAAAATGGGGTGATGCACCAATAATTGAGATACCTATAATTTTCACAAGACACACTATGAGACACATCTAAGACCTAAGAAAATTAGTCCCACATAAGTATTTCACAATAAGACATTGATCAATTATCAAACTAGCATGAGATGGAAGATATCCACTTTCAAGCTAAACAAAAAACTATAAATTACACTTATAATAACCTATGAGAGGTACCAAGCACTTCATGAAGAGAAGGGGTGGAGAGAGAGGGAGCACACCATCTAAGATCATTAAATGAGCTACCACCATCTTTAATTTAAACCATTTTTTATCCAATCAAGACTAACCCTTCATCAACTATCTAACCTTCATTTGCTCCAATAGTCTTCAATCTCTTCTCATTGGTTGAGAAATGCACTAAAAGATAAGAATCTATTTTGTAAATGATGAGTCATGATCTATTATGAAGGAAAACCTTAAAGGCTCTATAAAAAAATTGAATGCTCCACTACTTTTTCCAACCACCAAATTTCCATCCTAGGACTCTACACCATCTTCCACTTGACTTGATTATGAGGACAAAATCCTCATATCTTTGGACCTGATAGAGCCATGACCATAGCTGCTTTGAGTGGCTATATGTACCTACTTGTTGAATATCTAGATATGTCAAATATGAGACACTTGTTCATAATCATTCATATTTGCCCTTACTTCAAACTTGAATATAGGTCTTACTATAGATTGAAAACCAATCCCATTTATTGGTTTTCATTTAGACATAATTGTAAAGGAGATATGTAGGTTTCTTGATCTCATTTCAATAGCTAGATTCCCATATTTGATCTTTATTAAGCCTACAAAGACCTATTGTATCTCTACTAAGCTTTAATGGTGATGTTTGATCCTAAAATATCTAATCTGGTTTAATTTGGATCATGTTCAACCTCTAGTATAAGTCTCATAACTTCAACCTTTAATTTTGACCATTGATCTTGATCTAGGTCTTTGAGATTATGACACCTTCATTATCGGGGAATCCAAGAACAAACACACCTATTTTGATCCCACTTGTTAGGATCTTTCTCCTTAGAAAGAGCACAATATGATTACCAAATACAAGCAATTAAACATGCAGAATTATCTAGAAGCAACAAGTAACTAGAATTCACAAATAGCACAGAATATGAGAGACAATATACAATCTTGTATTAATACTCATACAAAAAAGAATACAATAAAGAGACGCCACACTCTTCCACCTTACAGAGGCTTTCCACACCTCAAGTGTACAGTAATTCTTCTTTAAAAGTTCACTCTCATACCAAAAACAGTCCCAACACACAACTCACACACAGAATTGGTGTTCACCTCTCCAACCAGTCAGTAATAACCCTGCCAGTACACCAAGCACTCTAAAGTACTTCAAGTGGATCTCCCATGAACCTGTAACCTACAATTCGATAGACCATACTTACACATGTAGATCTCCTATGAGCTTGCAACAACCTGTAACTCAATGATCTTACAATGGAAGGATCTTCCTTGCCTTCCTTTCTAGCTCATCATTACAATACATGCCAATGGGTCTATAAATAGATCCCAGACTTAAATAATAACTTAGACTCTTAGTTTAGTAATAATAGACACGCAGCTCAAGACTCGAAATAGCCTTTACATGCAAACACTCAGTTCAACAAACTAACTATTCGTGCAACGAACAATTCTAGAACACACAGGTGACTGACATCGGTCCCTGTCTAACTGGTGTTGATCGACGTCAGCTAGCTTTCTATCAATGCCGATTGCCTTCTACATTCATCATGATTGACGTCAGTCATACTGCCAATGCCGGTACTTCTAGAACTTCAACAACCTCTCCTCTTTGTCTGTATAGTTGAAGCTTTTAGCTCCATAACCTAACAATCTCCCACTTAGAGATAAACAACTGCAACTGTACCTATACCTGTACATTATCTAGTTTGTTCCCTTGGCTTTGTATCCCTCTTCAAAATCACTCTTGAAGACCAACCACCACAAAACCTGTGGTGCAACACCTATCATTCAGATCCCCTGCCACATCCACATCTACAAACCATGTAGAAAATAAATTGACCCTGCATAGCATGTGCACCTGCTGCTGGTCCCTCTAAGAATCCACTGAACTGCCCTCTAATGCTTCTTTTCTAGATTGGCTCCTAACTTTTTGACAACTGACACTACTTGGGAAAACTCAGGTCTAGTACATACCATGCACTTAACCTCATTATGTGAATCAAGACACTGTTCTGTGAACTGTCCAACCATCGGCGTGCTAATCGGTCTCACACAATCATCTTGAAACAAAGTCAACCTGTGACCTTCCATGTCCCTAGAACACACTCATGCCAAAGAATCTTACTGCTCCCAGATTCCTCATGACATACTTTTAAACTAGCTTTACCTTTAGTTTAGCAACTCCTTGTATATGTAACCCTGTAACAAGCACATCATACATTAATAGGATAATGTAGCTAATATTATCCAACTTGGTAAAGAGTAACACAATGATCAAACCTCCATTGTCCTACAGCTTATTCAAGACCATATACCCTAGCCTTCGGTCTCACATGTCCATTCCCACTCTTCTTCATCCTGAACATCCATTCGTCTCTTAGTGCTTACTTCCAACTGGAAACTCCACCCAAAAATCTTGTTTGGTTCTTCTCTAAGGAATCACATCCTTCATCCATGCCAAGCTCCCATCGTTTCTTGGATCTACCTGCTCTACTTCTTTAATAACTTCTTGGTTCTTTACCATAAGTGAGCAACAAGTAGTGTAAAGAAGGGAAATGATGAATTTAAGGCTTACTTACCCTTTAAGTCCTCCATATGGGCGCTTGAGACTCCTTGATAGCTTGCTATCCACCCAAAATTTGTCTCAGTGACCGATGCCAGTCACATCTCAGTCTGCACCCGATCGATGTCAGTTCCATACAACTGCCTCATCATCGACATCGATTCCCCCTGGCCATTGCCAGTGTTTATCTATCCCTGAGTCACTGACATCGGTCTACACATAGCCGACATCGGTCCCTGTCTAGATGTTGATGCTGGTTTTCCAGTCGACGTCAATCTCTGAGTTTTTCTTGTGAGAACTGACTTTTACCCGTGAGCTCCTTTTGGATCAAACCCTTATCCAAATAAACCTTACTCTGCTCAGAATTATTTTGCCCCTTGTGCTGAACTCTGTCTGTCACCTTCTCCTTGAAAACCAAGGCTTTCCTACTCTTGTCACAAACATCAGATTCCTTAAGAAATGTTACCTTCTTCTTCTGCATATAGAAATCTTGATTCATGCTTTTCAAGTCCAAAAGCATACCCTTTTACTCAAGAACATGCATCTCCTTCTTATTCATGTGACCAAGCCTATTAAGTCACATTTTCGAATCTACAGCTGAAGTAGATAACCCAAAAAGAGAATCAGTAATACAAGTAGATAGATAAAGTGTACCTACTTTCTTACCTCTTGCTACAATAAGTGCACCCTTGGTAACCTTCCAAGAGTCTGCTGTGAGAGTTACTGTGTAACCCTCATCACCCAAACTTCTTACAAAAATCAAATTCCGCTCTAGAACTGGGACATGCATGACCTCCTTCAACACCCATGTGTTACCTGTCTGCAATTTCAGCTTCACTTTCCCTTTTCCAACCATCTAACAAGGCTTACCATCCCCTAAACAAATTTTCCAAAGTCTCCCTAGACATACTCATGAAAAAAATTCTCTATTTGGGGATGTATGAAAAGAGGCACTAGAATCTAAAACCCAAGATTCTACTTTATCCAAAGAACATACCAGAGCATCCTATGCAACGAACTCTACAACATCTGCTTCTTCTTCATGTCCTTCATGCTGATCTTCACCCGACCTACAATCTCTCTTTAAGTGCCCTTGCTTTCCACATTTCCAGTAGGTTATTCTGCCATACCTAGACTTGGATCTCCTGCCTATCTTGGACCTTGATCTCCCATGCTCTATCTTCTCTCTTTGCCTTCCTCTACCTTTAAAACTCAAAGCATTCCCTAATGATTCACCTGTACTTTTCCTACGTATTTATTCATTCAAGATCACACTCACAACATCATCCACTTTTAAGATTTTTGAAGCAAATGCAGTATTAGAAACTGCCATTACCAAACTCTCTCAACTTTTAGGTAATGAACATAAGATTAAGAGAGCCTTAATTTCATCATCAAAATCAATATTGACTGAACTTAACTGGTTTACCAAACCATGGAAATCACTAAGATGACTATGTACAGATCCACCTTCCAACATTTGCAAATTAAATAATTGCTTCATTAGAAATACCTTATTCGAAGCTGAGGGTTTTTCATATAAATTTGCCAAAGATTCCATCAACTCTATCATTGTCTTAGCGTGTGATAAGTTGGAAATCACAAACGATGCAAAACTCAATCTTATAGATCCCAGAGCCTTCTGATCAAGAACCTCCCATTCTTCATCCTTCATATCTCAGGGTTTGTAATCAACCCCACCCAATGGTAAGTACAAATCTTTCTGATACAGATAATATTTAATCTGCATCCTCCATAATTGATAGTTCTTGCCATTAAACTTATCCATTCATAGTCTACTTTCTTCTACCATTACTCTACTCCCACTCAAACAGAAACCCCTGTGAGTAACCTGTAATCAACACACACTAACCAAATCTGAAACAACCTGTTAGTATCCCAACCTAAAAGCTCTGATACCAATTGTTGGGGAATCCAAGAACAAACACACCTATTTTGATCCCACTTGTTAGGATCTTGCTCCTTAGAAAGAGCACACTATGATTACCAAATACAAGCAATTAAACATGTAGAATTATCCAGAAGCAACAAGTAACTAGAATTCACAAATAACACAGAATATGAGAGACAATATACAATCTTGTATTAATACTCATATAAAAAAGAATACAATAAAGAGACGCCACACTCTTCCACCTTACAGAGGCTTGACACACCTCAAGTGTACAGTAATTCTTCTTCAAAAGTTCACTCTCCTACCAAAAATGGTCCCAACACACAACTCACACACAGAATTGGTGTTCACCTCTCCAACCAGTCAGTAATAACCCTACCAGTACACCAATCACTCTAAAGTACTTCAAGCAGATCTCCCATGAACCTGCAACCTACAATTCAATAGACCATACTTACACATGTAGATCTCCTATAAGCTTGCAACAACCTGCAACTCAATGATCTTACAATGGAAGGATATTCCTTGCCTTCCTTTCTAGCTCATCATTACAATACATGCCAATGGGTCTATAAATAGATCCCAGACTTAAACAATAACTTAGACTCTTAGTTTACTAATAATATACACGTAGCTCAAGACTCAAAATAGCCTTTACATGCAAACACTCAGTTCAACAAACTAACTATTCGTGTAACGAATAGTTTTGGAACACACAGGCGACCAACGTCGGTCCCTATCTAACTGGTGCTGACCGATGTCAGCTAACTTTTTGTCGACACCGGTTGCCTTCTGCATTCATCATGACTGACATCGGTCATAATGTTGATGCCAGTACTTTTGGAACTTCAGCAACCTCTCCTCTTCGTCTGCATAGTTGAAGCTTTTAGCTCCACAACCTAACATTCATCATTATCCATCTATCTATGATCCACTTTTGAGATTAAGACACTCAAAAATTGAGCATTTATCTTTAGCATACACTATTAGTTTCATCTACTCCTACACTTACACCATGTGGCATATTCGCATTCATTATATTTATTTGACTCCTTGACCTCATACACACCATCAATCTTCCTTTACATAGATTGAATGCATACCATTGGTTTACTTGGTAGTTACCATGATCATGACACTTGGAAAATTTTCATCTTTTCCTAAGATCCATTGACTAGTTGACCTTTCACTTTCCATTGATCTACTTTGGTATGATGTATCATGTACCATTGGATCCTTGGTCTACTAGATCAAATATGTACCATTTATCTTCTTTAGAGTACACCATGATTAAGACACTTGTCACCTTCATGCTTATCCTGTGTTTGCTTACCTTTTGATTTGATGCTCACTATTAATCTTTGAATGCACGATCAAATGTGCAAAATTGGATATTTAGGACTGACTGACTCATTAGATCATCACTCACCATTAGACCCTATCTTAGCTTTCATGATATTGACATCTGCTACCTTCATGTTCATCCTTAAAACATTTAAATTCAAATGGCTATTTCACAAATCCAAAATTTGACATCTATGCACATGTCCTTCTTTACAAGTTCAAATTTAAAGACATATATATTGATATATCAATCTCATCAAGATATGAAATTTTCAAAGCATGATTTAAGCATAAAAAAAATCATGTCCATGCATGTTTTTGGCTCTGGTCAACCTCCCAAGTACATATATCAAATGTGTAACTAGACTGATATGCTTATTTGTTCATATTGTTTGATGACATCCCAACTCTTCTAGGCTTATTTTTACCATATTTTGATCATTTATGGGTTAGTAAATCTACTTATCTTTTCTATCCAAGAAAAATATTGGTATGTGGGTTAAAATTAGCCAACATCTTTGGTGACTCACAGGGAAGCATGCCTGCTATGCTTGAGAACCCAGACTAGTTGCCTTATCTGATCTGTTGGGCATGGAGTCAAAAGTATTTGCTCTTAGCTGACATGAAATGATGCAAGTCAACCCCTTTGCATAAATTTCTCTTGAATCAAGAAATAAAATAAATAAAGTACCCAAGGCACTTTGGAAAAGGAAACACATAACATGAAAAGAATGTGCCTAAGGCACTTAGAGGAAAAGAAGAAAACTATTCTAATATGTAGAGGGATGTAACTTACAAGTATCTTCCTCCTAGATCAAATGGAAAATATTTAGCATCACTCATTTGTGGTAGACTAGGATGTAAAACACCTTGCTTTTAAGATATCATGATAGGTGAGCTAAGATGCCTGATTGCTGACTCTTTCAGCGTGTTCTCCAATGGATAAAATGGAAAAAACATGTCTCCAATATAGACATACTTATCCATTTCTTCAAATCTTGTTCCAAATTGGAATATAGGAGCACCTACAATATCCTTACTTGATGGCTCTTTTGAACATGAAGGTTGATCATCCAAGTTTAGGCAAAAGAGCTATAATTCATCCTAAAAAGTAGCTTCTTCTTGGTCATTTGGGACAATGTCAATATTAACATCATTATTTCTTTGCTCACTTTGAAAGTATCCATATAGTAGCTCATCAATCCATCTAAGGTTCACCATGTCATATTCTTATGGCTCTTGATTTGACCATTCTCTTTCATTCTTGAAGATATCATTATCACCTTCAATAGATAATTCATCTTGAGACTGGTCAAATTCTTCAACCTAACATGCAAGTTCATTTTCATGCTTTGAAAGAGGCATAGGTTGGTTTAGAACCTCTACCTGGTCTATGAAGTCATGGTACAGCTATTTCCATACTTCATCATGATCCTCCTTTTTATCCATTTCTCTCTCATCTTCATCCTTAGCCATACCAAATAGAAGCTCCTAAAATAAATCAATATCCCCTGTACACTTAGCTACAACCTAAATACACCTCCCTTCAAATATGAAGGCATCAGTACTACCTTTAGGCTCTAATTCATCAATGTTAAATCTATGCCACAAAATTTGGTCCAACCCTAATTTCTCCTCCTCAGAATGGAATGGGATGCCTATCATGATCTCCTCATCATAGACACTTTTGTTATCTTCTTTAGGTTCACCTATGCTTACAATCTCCTCCTCTATTCTTTTCAAAATAGGCTCTTTATCCAAGAGGGAGATGGTGGGAGGTTGAATAAGTTCACCTTGCTTACAGCTTATGAGAGTATCCTTCTATCTAGGGGATTTGAAGGCTCTCTTTGGTGGCCCTTTGAGGAGGGAGATAGAGTCATGGAAATTTTGAATGGCAAGCTCATTGAGTTGAGCTAACACCTCTTTTTCTTGAACTAGTTCTTGGACTACCTCAGCTAGCACTTCCTATTTCTTCTTTATGCCTTCCTTGATTAATTTTTATGAGGGGAAAGCATAAGGCTTGGCCACCTTGTCCTTTTCCTAAATGAGTGTGGGAGAGGGGGGGTTTCAAGAGAGGGTATAAAATAGTTAGGGTCATTGGCATAAGAGAAGATCCAAGATGGGATGGCTTCATGTTCCTTAGCTGAATAGTTTTTAATGACTTGTTTGGCTTGTGAAATAGATAAAGTTTCACAAGGTTTACTAGGGTGTTGGGTTTGAGCATAAACAGGAGTAGGAGATGGAAATTGGGGTCTAGGGTTGGTTGTTCTCATTATTAAGATTAACTGATAGTCATTTTATTTTCTAGCTTGATCTTTCCTAACCAAGCATTATTCTTGAAACCTTAACTCCTGCTCCTGAACATAAGCTTGGTGTTCAAGATTCTATTTTTGCCTATATTAATCTTCTTCCCTATTAACCTCTCTTAATTTTCTTTCAATATCAAGCCATATCTCCCTAAAGCTCTTTTTTGGTTGACTAGAGAGAGGCAAATTCTAACAAGGCTAATACATTAAATCTTAAGGGCCACTTGGGGTGAGCCCATGAACATTGCTAATTTGATATGAAGGATAAGGAATGAAATAACATGCATTTTGATCAAATAAGTGATGATACATACCAAATAATGGTGATTAGGCACCTAGGCTGATTATACCAACTGATTTTTGTAGTGGAGTCACCATTGGTGTTTGTAAATGTGTCTCTAAAGGATTATTACACTAAAATACAAAACTAAGAACCTTTTAGTGAGATTCAAATCATATTAAAGTCCCACTAGGCATGCCAAAAACTATTGTGATGTGATATTACACCCTTGTGGGGGAGTTATTTAGGCTCCTCTACTCCCAGTCATAATATGGGAATAACCCCAAGCTGTGGGTATCCTATAATAGGGTTAAACCTTTGGAGAAGGATGTATTCCTTCTAATGAATCACCTAAACTAATGTTAATATAGGGAAAAGTGATTCTAATAAGGTTAAAAGGTGATACACCAAATTAAAAATGGTAAACTCTCATAAGATTGAACCCACACTAGATCTATAGAAGATAATGATATCTTACATAACCTCACAATCTAGCTTAGTGCATAAGTATTTCATGGACTAGGTTCAGGAAGAACACTAATCCAGACCTTAAAAAAACTTGTAAACACCTTAGAAGATGCAAGGAAGGATGACAATGGATATGGAATAATATCCTTCATAAGGCCATCATGCACAAATCACTAAACACTAATCCAAAGCAAGAGATAGGTAAAGAAAGTCTTTTATTGCTTCAAGAGGTATTTATTACAAATTATTGATATTATTTAGCTTAATAAAAATGAGCATTTTTTTCAATATCTTAGAGAGTCCCCTGCTCTTCAAGATCAAAGAGTCCTTGTGAGATTCTAGAATCTGAGAGAGAGTTACAATGTGGAAGAAAATGGAATAAATAGAGAAGGGGTGGAAAGAGAGGGATCACACCATCTGAGATAATTAAATGAGCTACCACCATCTTTAATTTTGAAAAAAAAATTTATCTAATCAGGACTAACCCTTCATCAACAAGCTAACCTTCATTTTCTCTAATATTCTTCAAGCTCTTCTCATTGGACGATAAGTGCACTAGAAGACAAGAATTTGTTTTGTAGATGATTAGTAATGATATATTATAAAGGAAAACCTTAAAGGCTCCAAAAAATAATTGAATGTTCCACTACTTTCTCCAACCACCAGATTTCCATCTTGGGACTCTAAGCCATCTTCCACTTGACTTGGTTATGAGGACAAAATCCTCATATCTTTGGACCTGACAGAGCCATGACCATATCTACTTTGAGCTTCTATAATTACCTACTTATTGAGGATGTAGCTATATCAAATATGAGACACTTATTCATAAAAATTCATAAATGCCCATACTTCAAACATAAACATCGATCTTACTATAGATTGAAAACCAATCCCATTTATTAGTTTTCATATAGACATAATTGTAATGGAGATACGCAGGTTGTTTGATCTCATTTCAATAGCTAGTTACCCATATTTGATCTCTATTAGGCCTAAAAAGACCTATTTTACCTCTACAAAGATTTAATGGTGATTTTTTATCCTAAATATTTACTCTAGTTCAACTTGGATCGTGTTCAACCTCTAGTAGAAGTCTCATAACTTTGACCTTTAATTCTGACTACTGATCTTGATCTGGGTCTTTGATATTATGACACCTTCAACCTTCATCATTGGTTATCAATCTGTGATCCACATTTGAGATTAATACACTTGGTAATTATCCATTTATCCTCAAGATATGTTGTCAATTTCATCTACTCCTATGCTTTCACCACATGGCAGCTTCGCATTCATTCTAGCTCTTTGACTCCTTGACCTCATGCACAACATCGATCTTCCTTTGCATGGCTCAAATGTATACCATTGATTTACCTAGTAGTTACCATAGTCATGACACTTGGTAACATTTCATTCATTCTTAGGATGTATTGATTAGTTGACCTTTTTCTTTTCATTTATCTACTTTAGTATGATGGATCATGCACTGATGGATCCTTGGTTTACCAGATTAAACTCAGATCATTGATCTTCTTTAGAGTGTACCATGATTAATATACTTATTACCTTTGCACTTATCCTAGGTCCACTGACCTTTTAACTTGATGCTCACCATTAATTTTTGAATGCATGATTGAATGTGCATCATTAGATCTTTGAGACTCACTAACTCGTTAAATCACTACTCACCATTAGATCTTATCTTATCTTCCATGTTCTTGAAATTTGTCAACTTGACATTCATCCTTGGAATATTTGAATTCAAATGGATATTTCATTAATCCCAAATTTGATGTTTGTGTACACATCCCATTTTGCAAGTTCAACTTTGAAGACCTATATCTTGAGATAACAAGCTCATCAAGATAGAAAATTTGTAGAGAATTATTTAGCCATGAATAAATTCATTTCTATGCATTTCTTTGGCTTTGGTTGACCTCCCAAGTGCATATATCAAATGTGTAACCAAATTGATTTGTTCATTTATAAATGATGTTTGATGGTGTCCTGATTCTTTTAGGCTTAATTTTACCATCTTTTGATCATTTATAGTCAGGAACTCTGGTCAGCTTCTCTATCCATGTAGAATCTTGGTATGTGGGCCAAAATTGACCAATAGGTACTATAGATAAATATTTTATGGAATTATGAGTAGTAATAGTATATATAATTAATTTGAAGACTTATAGGGCTTTACATAGATTTCCTACATTAATGGCCTTTGGAGGCTCACATAGAACAAGTCCAAGTTTGAGTTAGTGGCACAATCCACCCATTTATTTCCCAATCTAGCATTAAATCAAGAATTTAAAACACACACTCCTCACTTAGGTTTAGCAACTATGATGAGACATTTTAAATTATCCAATTAGGGCCCAATTTCACATTTAATTAATGTGAGGAGCATGGTATTCACATGACTATCATACCCCTATGGCATCTTAGGTGACTTCAGCTTCTGCCATGTGTTTGTCACTAGCTAGTTATGTTTGTAATGGATGTCACCTTAGTTAAGTACCACAATTTCACATGTTTGAGAGCCAAAACTAGCCACTTGGTGTAGTGAAGTGACACATGGCATAATTTTATTGGCATTTTATTCTAATTATACCTCATTATAATCACATCAAGACACCCTAAGTTTTTTGTGATATGTATGGCTATGCCACATGGCATGGTCTCATTGGTTGAGTTCTAATCAGATTTGACACTTTTTACAGGTCTAAAAGATTGACACTTTTGATAAGTTCCACATGGTACTTTCTTATTCATTAGGATCTCCTAGAATCTAACATCTCTAAAAGGTCTAAGAGACTAACACATCTAATAGTTGAGAAATTTGATTCATTGGGCTCTCCCAAAATCTGAGTGGTTTATGTGTTGCTTCCCCATTTGTCAAGCTATCTTAAGATCTATAAATTTTGATAGGTCTAAGAGACTAACACATCTAATAATTAATTAATTTGATTCATCAAGATCTCCTGAGATCTAACAATTCTAACAGGTCTAGGAAATTGACACCTCTGATAGGTTCCACATGGTGCTTCCCCATTCATCAAGCTCTCTTGAGATGTGACAATTTTGACAAGTTGAAGAGACTAACATCTCTAACAAGTTATACATGGTGTTTCCCCATTCATCAATCTCTCATAGGATCTGACATCTCTGGTAGGTCTAGGACACTGACACTTCTAATAGGTTCCATGTGGTGCTTCCCCATTCATCAAGATCTCCTACAAGATCTCATAAAAAGTGACTAAGTTAAAAGAAAGACCACCTAATCAATTAAAATATCACTTGCCTATCATTAGAGATTTATGACATTTTAATTAGGACTTTGGGAGACTAACACTCTAGGAAAACCAACACGAGTCTAATTCTATAAAAAAAACATAACTAGTGCATAAAAATTTCTAAGTATGAAAACCCTTTGTTCTTCTATAATTTGGTAAGGACTAGAATATATTTAGACTTAGAAGACTGAAGGGATATTCAACAAAGACCAAATCACCATCACAAGTATAGTGAAACATTAGGTAGGATTAGGGCAGGATAGAGGTTCAGGGTTTCATAAGGTCCAAGGCTAACTGGAAAGGGATTGAACCTCCAGGAATGCTTTGAGTTGAGAATTTTTAGAGGGGTTTCCCATTTCTTTGAAGAAGGGGGGAGTGTTGGCCATAACAGTAGATACTATTGAATGTCAACTAAGTAATAAATATGAAAGTTTCAATGGATCATAACCTCAAAATATAAATAAATAATTAAATAAAAATGCTCAAAATTAAATATTGTGTACATTCCATAATGTAAGAGGACAATAAAATCCTAAATCTCCAAATAGAATCAAACCAAAAGACTTAAACAAAGAAATGTTAGAAACACAAATAATACCAATAAGAGAAAAAACCATTAATATATATTAATGAAATGATAAATAATTATGAGACAATAATTGAGAATCTAATAATATTGCTAAAACCCAGTACCTTGACATGGGGTTGCAAAGAACTAGTATAGTTGGGTTTCTACATTCTTTTTTATTTGGCAGTTATACTAGTTCTTTGTAATTCCCTATCAAGATACTAATTTTTAGCAATGTTATTAGCTTCTCATTTGTTATCTCAAAATTGTTTCTCATTTTAGTAATATGTATTAGTGGTTTTTTCTCTTATTGGTATTATTTGTGTTTCTCACATTTCTTTGTTTAAGTCTTTTGGGTTGACTCTACTTAGGGGATTTAGGATTCTAGAGTCCTCTTGCATTATGGAATGTACACAATATTTAATTTTGAGCATTTTTATTTATATTTGAGGTTTTGATCCATTGACCCTTTCACATTTCTTTCTTATTTGGCATTCATCAGTATCTACTTCTTCTTAGTTTCATCATACTAAAACACTTTAACTATTCTTTCATTTTTTAAAAATCGTGAAATACATCTTTATTAATTTATCTCACTAATTTACCATTTGTCTTCCCTCTCTATAAAATAACTTCTATACAAAAAAAATATTCAATTATTTTCAGTATGCCCCAATTTTTAAATTAATAAGTAATCTTTAATATTAATTTAAGAATATTTTTTTCAGGGATGTCGTATTAAACTATCAAAAATTATATTTAATGTAATTATTTTCTTTTCTTTTAGATTGGTTTATTCTTGTTTCTTATCCTATCTCAAATATCATTTTTATATTTTTATACTAATTTATTATTAAATTAATTCTTAAAATAATCTATTTCATTTTACCCTCTTTCTCATTTATTTAGTTTTAGTCTATTTCAATGTATTGTATTTAATATTATTTTGTTTTAGCTAAACTAGGAACTTAATTCTTATCATGACATATATTATATAAATTAGGATCTAAGTCTACAATCTAAAATCATTCTATTCTCTTATCTTGATGATGAAACATTGAGTGTTTACCAAAATGTTTTAACTAAATTTGGATTAATTAGTGAATTAACTTTAATTAAGATAAATTGAATAGAATAAATTAGAGTGTTGGAAATGTACTTTAGACAAGTAGAATGAATGTAACTAACTGATTTATACAAGATGTAAAAAATTTAAATAAATCTAACTATTGATTGAAAAGACAAAATTAGTTGCTTTTGTTTGATTGTTCACCGTGTTGATTGATAGAGCAATAAACAAGAGAACAAGAAATGTATTTTCAAGTGCCCAAAATCTAGATCTATGATTGAATAAGGAAACATCTAACAGATAAGGATAGGATTGACTCCCATTATCATCCTACTTGGTTGATCCTTTTTTTCTAAAAAATAGGGAAGGGCATGATCACTTGTGGTAGTCTAAGTTAGGTTTGTATGTGTATATTTGACCTTTGGACATATGTAGAAGATATGATAATAAATTTTGAAATGTTAAAACCCTAATAATATTAGTAATGATTGAAAACATTCAAATAGAATAAGGTGGAGTGTATGATCTAACCTCAATCACCCCCATATAGTTCTCCCACTTAGAGTGATTTGTGTAATTATGCTCCTTTGACTATATGAATGCATCTATAATTAGATTGAATACTTGATCATGATTTTTATTAAGGATGAATAAAATAGGCCTGTGACATAGCTGAGGATTGTTTAGAATGCTTAGAATTAAAATTAGGAAGAGTAAATAACTTTTGCTCAGTGTGTAACAATGTAAATATGCCTCTATGTTGTCAAGTGGAAGAATAAGTATCTTGAGTGTGCCTTTACAACAATCCAAAATGGAAAAACACATGCTAGGAAGCCTCAAAACATGGAACACAAGTTAAGGGAGTGTTTAAATTTTAAAAATGACTATTAAAGAACTTAACCTAGAAACATCCCATAGGAACATGGATGCCTCCCACTATTGTCCCTATTGTCCCTATTGAAATTTGTTGTCTTTTGAGGAAATATATGAAACTTTTGATCTAGGTTTGGGAATATAGATACTTAAGGGCATTTTTAACAATTAGAACACTTATGTACATAACAAATGACATTTTTTAAAATAAATAATTCCTCATAGGTGTGTAGGATAGGGTAACATGGAAAAATAGGTGCTAATTAAGTGCACAAGATAATAAAGAATAAAAATGGCCAAAACTAACATGATCAAGTACTCTTTATTAGATTTAGGTTACTAAAAAATGTACTTGGTGCATTATTTAACCCAAATGGCATTTTCAACCACTTATATAATCATTCTTGTGTTTCAAATGTTGTTTTCCATTCATCACCCTCTCTTATATGAATATGGTGATATCCAGTCTTGAAATCAATATTCATGATGTATATTTCTCCACTATTGAAATCAATCTTCATGATGTATATTTTTCCACTCAATAAATCCATAAAATAATGCATGTGGGACAATGAAAATATACTTTGTAGTTATTTTTTTAATAAATTTGGAATCAGTGCACATTCTCCATTATCCATTCTTTTTAGGAACTAATACTTATGGTATTGCACATGGGTTCAAAATTTCTCCAATTAAACCTTTATTTAACGGCTCTTGAACCTATCTTTGCACCTTTGCATTCTCTTTTGGAGTTAATCTATGTGCTACTTTATTTGGTAAACTCAAACCAGATATCAAATCCATGTTATGACATATGCTTCTCATTAGTGGTAATCCATTTATAAAATCATTATATATTATCTCCTTAAACTCATTTAGTATCTCCTTTAATTTTAGTGGAAGTGTTTCTTCTTTTGCTACACCTATGAATTTTTTCATTGCTTTTGAAATTAACACATAACATATGCTTTATATCAATTATTTTAAACATTATTTTCTTGAAATCATTAATAATTTTGGAATCTTTTCCACTTCTTTGCACTTATCCTTTAAAATATTTAGTGTGTGTGTTACTTCATCTTTCCAAAATGTATACTTATTAGCATTATTATAATGTTTTTATTTGTAGTTAAAATACCAAGGCCTTCCAAGAAAAATATGACAAATGTCCATAGGCATTATGTCATGCAAAACCTCGTATTTATATGTACCAATATGAAGACTTACCAAACATTATTTATTTACTAGAATATGATGTCCCATCAACAACCAATAAAGCTTATACGAAATTGGAATAAAAATTCTTTTTAGACTAAGTTTATCTACCATTTATTGTGAAAAAATATTATCTATACTATAACTATCAACAATCAGTTTATAACACTTACCTCCAAATTTGTAAATGATTATAAACAAATTATTTCTTTTCACGTGACTATTTTCCTCTTTCGTAGGCTTCAAAAATACTCTCTTAATATGAGAGCTTATCCAATTTTTGATTCATTTATATTATGAATAGATGCAACACTTCCTTCATGTGCTTATGAAATATGTGCACTCACATCAATTAGTTTATTTCCTTCAATACGCATACAATGACACTCAAATATTTTTTGGGTAGTCTCACCATATCTAAAGCATTTACCATTGAATCCATGACCTCCACCTCATCCATATTATCCTATATCTCTCTAGGTATTAGCATCATTACTTTATGAATTACTTGCCTCACTTTCTTGCACTTAGTAAAATAACATCTACCACTTCCACGTTCATGTGTGAAACTTCCTTAACCTTGTGTAGTTATTTATTGTTTACATGATAAATTTTATTTTACCTTTAATGAACATTGATAGGCTTCTTCAATAGATCATAGTTTGATCATACCAAACTCATAATAAATTTACATGCATAATACGTTTACATATCTTGAGATGTTCTCAACATCATCTTCAACATGACCTAGTTTAATTGTAAGTCTATAATGCTCCTTAGTCTAATCTTTGACACTCATTTATCTTTGTCAAAAAATTTAAAGTTTATTAAATAAAACCATATTATAATCCATATAAATGAATTTAACCTTAAGATTTGCAATGAATCTACTCTATGTATTAATATTTTCTTTGTCTTTTGCATTCTCTCAGTTTGTATATGCTTCCACCATAAAGATGCATGACACTTCAACTTTGCACTCACAAATTTACCCTTCTTAGGATCTTCCATAGTTTCCTACTCAAACTATTTTTCTAATTTAATGATCCAGTCAATGATATCTTCAGGACTCAAACTTCCCAAATAAATTATAGGATCCAACTTTGGTTTACTTATCATTCTCGCGACAAATTTCAAGAATTAATCTTTAGGTTCTTCAACCACTTCTCCTACAACCTAATATTTAAGATCTTCTTATAAAACCTTAGTATCGCTTTCATCATTTACTATTTCAACACCTTGATGATGTGTAGTTTCCATAGCCTCCATTTAAACTTGCATTTATCTCATCAATCCTACCAAATCTTCAAGTCTTGGCACTCCAACAACTCAGACTCTTCTACAATCTAAGCCTCCTCTATGTGAAATAAATCCTTATAAATATATATCCTTATTACAAATGATTATCTAAGATAAATAACATCATTTAAACCTTTTTCCCAACAATATTGTGAAATATAAATAATAAATAAGGATTAACCTTACTTAAATACCAAAGGATGTAGGCGTGGTTAGGGTTATCAATTAATATATGCATTAGACCATATAACCCTTAAAATAAATGGCATAATATGCAATATAAAATGAACAACAAAAAATAAAATCTATATTAGATTTCAATATTAAGGAAATATAATAACCGCATTGATAACAATGACACCACAATCTCACAATGAGATGCATTACAACACCAAATACATAGATATTTTTTAACTAACTCATGATCTTTGCAAGTAGAGTTATCTTATAATAAATATTTAAGATATAATATTCTAATTAGATATATAAGTCCTTAGTCAGATAATAAGTCTCATCTAAGGTACTCCTCTCCTCCTACCAAAACCCCTTAGCAAAGATATAGGGGCATACTCATAAAGGCATAAAACCCACCTAATTACATTAAGTGATTTTACCTAAATAACAACATTGACACACCTCAATACATCACAAACATTAAATGTCCCTCAAATTTTCAATAAATAATAACACATTATAACTTAACATATCATAACTAATTAATCAATTAACAATACAGAGTAATCTTATTTTTGCATGCTCTGCATATTTTCCTACCTATGTGATTTTTGAATTTGGCCATGGATGTAGGGGACCCAGGGGGGCCTGACCCCCCTTCCCTCTCCCCTTTGGTATGGGTTAGCCCTAGGAATATCTCAATCTACCATTCTGAACCTATGACCCAAGGTGACACGTTAATTCCCAACACATACAAGAATGTCCTCCTAGGGGATAAGAACTATGAGAACCTGAAGGTTGTCCCACTACTACTAGAGACCAAGGATGGTTCAGCTCTTAAACTCCCTAATCTAATGGTGGAAATAATAGTTTCTTCAATGTAATAGGCTCTTATTGGTAAATTTTTCAACTTTAGACCAAATATTAATTTGGTGAGGAGATGGGTCAATACTAAATGGAAGGTGAAAGGTAGCATTTTAGTTAGTGCCATGGTTGAGGGGATGTTCCTCTTCAAGTTTATGGCTAGAGAAGATCTCACCCATGTTCTTGTTGGGGGATCGTGGATGTATGGAAAAATTAGTCTCTCTCTTTGCAAATAGAGGTTGGGGTTTGATACTACTACTAATTTGAATAAAATAGCCACATTTTGGGTAAGGCTTCTAGGTCTCCCCTTGGAATATTGGGATGAGTAAGTGTTCATCTAGATAGCAAATTCCTTTGGTCACTTCATTTCCTTGGACAATACTACCAAGAATAAGTCCAGGTTAATATTTACCCACTTTTGTGTTAGTGTAGATATTAATAAATCTCTAACTAACTCCATTACTCTTGAGTCTAAATTTGGTCAATGGACTTAGCCTATTCAGTATGAGAATGCCACTATCCTTTTTTAGAATTGTAATAGAAATGATCACCTCATAACTCAATGCAAAGCAAATAAAAAGAGATCCACTATTTTTTAAATCTAAACTAATGTAAATGAGGAGGATTATCCTTCTAAGGATGACATCCTAAATATCATTAGCACACCCTAGAAAGAGAATAATGAATATAAGGTAAGGGAAGAAGATAGAGGCTTATCTGGTGACATGGTGAAAGATATTGAGATCTCCACCTTTTAGGGTGAGGCTCTTAAGACTCTTGTCATTGACCCTAGTTAGAAGGAACAACTGGTTGGTTAGCCTAGTGTGATGTCCACCTTTTTGAAAAAATTAGATCAAGGGGAGATACATCAGATGGTCAAGGTTAATTTTGATCTCAAATCAAAGAATTTTGAGTTGTCTAATGTGGCTAATGGTAGTGAATCTATCTTTAAAAGGAGTGGTAACCTAGTCAAAGGGGAAAGAACTAGCAGCAAACTATAAGGTTTCATTTTACCAAGTAAAAACTCCCCTAATCTAACCCCTGGTATGGGAACTAGCAAGACTGATAAAGATCTAGATTCAGAGGGTTGGACCATTTTTAAAAATAAAGGTAGAGGTCAAGGAAGGATAATTTTTGATGTTAGTGTGGATTCCAAAATAAGAAGACCCACCCAAAGAGAAACTAGATATAAGGCTATTAACAAGGATATTGTTAATGTAAACAGAGGAGGTTGGAGATTGGCTCTAGAAAATTCCAAGGTAAATGAGGATCCTTTCATGGAATATTAAAGGGATTAATAGCCCTCAAAAGTAGTTCCTTGTCAATAAATGCATTTATGATAATAAAATTGATATCTTTTCATTGCATGAAGTCAAGATGAAGGCTGAAGGATTTTAGCTTATTACTAAATAAATATGGCCTAATATTGAGTATTATATAAGTGATGCCTCAATAGCTTTAGGAGGTATTATCATTATGTGGAACAATAATGTTGTGAAAAAGAGTCTCATTTATAGATGCAATAATAGTCTGTATGTAAGGATGATTACTAATAATAAAGCTTAGAACTTAGACAATATTTATGCCCCTAACTAAATAAATACAAGAAAGGAGTTATGTGATCTCCTTTCCACTATGATTGGGATTAACAAGGAGGATTTTTGGATCCTTGCTAGTGACTTCAACTACCCACTCTATCCTTCAAAAAATATTGGTGGCATTTTAGATTACAATGATAGCATGGCTAACCTGGCTGAGTTTCTCAATAATGTAGGTCTTATGGACCTATATCTTCAAGCACAACATTTTACTTAGTCTAACCGAAGGAAAGGTGAGAAATTAATACAATTTATATTGGATAGGGTGTTGCTCACCTCTAATTAGAATTACACCAATGCCTATCTTCTTGAAGCCCTCCTTAGGATGACCTCTGACCACAACCCTATCTTTTTATCTTGGAAGGATAGAAAGTTTAAGGGCCCTTTCCCCTTTAGATTTGAGTTAATGTGGAATTGAAAATTAGGATTTAGATATCAATTGGAAAGATGGTGAAATTTCACTATCCAAGGATCCCCCATGTATAGATTAGCACATAAGCTAAATATTGTCAAAAACAAATTCAAAGGTTGGAACAAGTATACCTTTGGTAATATCTTTGAGAACAAGAGGAGGATTTCTACCAACCTTGTTAACATTAAACTTCTAATGGATAATAGAGACATCACTAATGATATGTTTCTATAAGAGGATTCCCCAAGGAAGGAATGGAGTGAACTACTGAAAAAGGAGGAAATCTTCTGGAAGCAAAAATATAGAGTGCAATGGTTATGGGATGGGGATATAAATATTGCTTTCTTCCATCAATTTGTAATGAGGCATAGGAAGAGAAAAAACATTATTGATTTAATATATGAGATTGGATCTTTGGTTTAGTTATATATTCAAGTGGGGTAGGTGGTTGCCACCTATTTTTAGAAATTCCTTTATGTTTAGGACAAAATGGACAAGCAAGAGTTAATTGGCATTATCCATACCCAACTTAATGTTGAAGATAATAATCTTTTTACAAAACCTATGACTGAGGAGGAAGTACAAGATTTCCTATTTTCTATGGATGTTTTCAAGGCCCAAGGCCTAGATGGTTTTCCTCTAGCCTTTTTCCAAGAGTACTAGAAGATTTT
Source organism: Torreya grandis (assembly GCA_037957365.1). Taxonomy (NCBI): domain Eukaryota; kingdom Viridiplantae; phylum Streptophyta; class Pinopsida; order Cupressales; family Taxaceae; genus Torreya; species Torreya grandis. Next base: position 1,673,271 of record JARHVA010000847.1, on the reverse strand, counting down.
AGGGTAGGATGTTACTGAGGTGGCAACAAACTTCTTTAAGACTAGAAAATTATTGAAGTATCTTAATCACAACTTCATAGTTCTTGTTACAAATAAATTGGATCATATTTTTATGGGGTAATTTAGGCCCATCAATCTTTGTAATATTGTCTACAAGATATTATCTAATATCCTAGTATGTAGATTACAGTCGATCCTAGACCATCTGATCAGTAATAGTCAAAAGGGGTTTGTCCCTAGTAAACAAATTTTGGATGCCTCCATATCAACTCATGAATTTATTCATTTCATGGAAAGAAACAAATTACTTGGGATGGTCTTCAAACTATCCATATCTAAGGCTTATGATAGAGTGGCTTGGGACTTTCTATTCAAAGTCCTTGAGAATTTGGGGTTCTAGGACAAAATAATGCAGCTCATCAAAACCTGTATCACCACTACCAAGTACTTTGTCCTAGTCAATGGGGTCCCTAGGGGTTTTTTCAATGTTGGGAGGGGTCTAAGGTAAGGTGACCCCTTATCCCCTTACCTATTTATTCTCATGGCTGAGGTTCTTAGTAGAAGTTTAATGAAGCTGTTAATCTCTTAAAAGATCAAAGGTATTAAACCTGTTTCAACAGTTGACTCTACTTCCATTCATTAGTTTGTGGATGATACTATCCTCTTTGGGGCTACCTCAGTGGTAGAAGCTAAGAAATGTAAGAAGGTGCTCCAAGACTATGTGGATGCATCTGGCCAATGTATCAACTATGACAAGAGATTGGTCTAATTTTTCAACACTAATATGGACCTTTAAAAGAAAATCAGGGGGATTTTTAGTTGTTCAAGTGGTGAGCTCTTGGATACTTACCTTGGCCTTCCCTTAGAGATTAAAGATGTTCCTCCTATATATTGGAATTCAATTCTTGAAATAATTCAGAGGAAGTTGGTTGGGTGGAAAGGAAAGTTGTTAAGTCAAACTGGAAAATACCAACTTTTGAATACTTCCCTTTAGGGAATTACTATTTATTTACTTTACCTCTTCAAAATCCCAAAATATATTACGTAGAAGTTTGAAATAATTCAAATGAATTTCATATGGTTTGGGGTGGAAGAGAAAAAAAGGATTTCCCTGGTCAATTGGGATGAAGTCTGTAGACCTAAACTGCAAGGAGGTCTTGGGATTAGAAAAATTCACCTAATCAATAAAGCCCTCCTAACTAAGATTGGGTAGAATTTATTGAGTATCAATAAGGACTGAGTTAATATTATGAGGGCCAAGTACCTCTCTAATAATAACACTGATGATTTCCTTCACACCATTGGTATCCCTAGAGGTTCGTTGACTTGGAACAATGTGTTAAAAAGTAGAACCTTACTTCTAAAGGGTATTAAGTGGAAGCTGAGGGATGGTACATCCATTAAATTCTATGAATATAGCTAGCTAAATGGCACCACTCTTTGTAAGACCCAAAACCTCTAAAGACTTTTTGACATGGCCATTGCTTACTTTGGGAGGTTGGTTGTTGATTATCTTCTTCCTAAAAATGGTGGCTAGAAATAGCTGTGAGATTGTTGTCACGATCAAAATGACCTCCTTTTAATTTATGAGGATTTGTATATCTCTCTCCAAGGATGCAAGATTCCCATATTCCCCTCAAAGGACAAATTGTTATGTGTAAAAGACAAAATGGGAGTTTTTATAGTCATATCTACTTACAATCTGACCCTAAAATCTAATAAGGACTCTAACTTTTGGAGAAAGGTTGGAATCACAACCTTATTCCCAAGATCAATCATTTCTAGTGGCTTGTTATACATAATAATATCCTTACTATGGATAATATTTGAACTAGAGGCTTCCAAACTCCTAACCATTGTGTACTATGCATGAAGGAGGAAGAATTAGTTTCCCACCTTTTACTACATTATGAGTTCTCATGGGATGTTTGGAGATTTGATATGTATAATCTTGGAGTCTCCTAGAGCATGAATATTGATCTCCCTACTATCATAAGGTGTTGGTTTCCCCCATTTTTTCATCCTAGATGCAAAGAGATATGGGCTCAGATCCCCCTATCCTAGCCTAGGGACTCTAGAAGGAATGAAACAATAAGATATTTAGAGATAAATCAAAATCTTCTAAGTAGGTATTCTGTATGTTTTCTAAACTATTGTAGGAAAATATCTCTAACATCACTTTTAAAGCTATTGACTTTCCTCCCAATAAGCTTGAAGCTAGTATTATCAATTAGTGGAGTGTCATGCCTCACATTTGTTGAGTTAATAAACTCTAAGAGGATTGCTCGTGCCACTACCAAGTGGGATCCCCTTGTTGATGGTTGCACAAAGCTCAATTTTGATGGGGCTGCCAAAGGTAACTTAGGTTAGGCTAGTGGGGATGGAGTCCTGAGATCTGATAAGGGGGAGCTTATAGCTACCTATGTTGGAGAGCTGGGGGATAATTCCAATAACATTACTGAGGCTATGGTCCTCCTCTGGGGTCTTAAGGTGTCTCTTGATATTGGCATTACAAACCTCCTAATTGAAGGTGATTCCAAGCTTATTATTGATGTTGTTAAGGAGAAATCTAGGGTGGGCTGGTAGATTGCTAATATCATACAGGATATAAAGAACCTCATCTTTGGCTTTGATGGATTTGAGGTTAATCATATCTATAGGGAGGGAAACCAAGTGGTGGATTCTATGGCTAATATGGGAATCAACCTTTTCCCTTTAAGGTGCTGGAGGAATCTTAATAATCTTCCTATGAATTTAGAGATCACCTTCAAATGGAGGCCCAACTTTATTCGGCCTAATGATACTTTTAAAGTGATATTCTAATTACTGGATTCATGATTGACATTTGCCATCACAAGGGGTAAAAATAGGTTGTAATCATTATGGATAAGATGACATATGATTACCCCATAAGAGCAATAATTACCACATCAGCAAAATCTAGATCATCAAATTCTTGTGGTAATTACTTACCTAGCCCATGAGGTAGTTTCAAATCTCAGTGACATAATTCCTAATTGACATCCTGCACAAGCTTCATTATGCCTATAATTATTACGTGATCAAAGAGATTGATTTGAAGGATGAGCTTGGGTGATCGAGTGACCTCAAAATCTGATTTAATGATGATAGTTAGATCATCATTTCTAGACAATTCTGCATCAAGCTACATTATCGTGAGGTGTTAGGGTTTGCTCTGTGTGATCTTTTCTTAAAAATTGTGAATAATTTAACTATAAGTGGAGAAAAAGTCCAAACTAAACCCTTATCCTATGTAAAATTTAAGGCTGACACCATGTTATGGATTATTTTTTATGAGGGAGGCATCACTCTACTCCTAGAATACCTTAATGGCTTTGATGAAAATTTATTGATCCAGTTTGCTATGTCTTGGGATGAGGATCATAAGGTTCAGCTTAGTGGAATTTAGTTTTAAGTGAGCAAAGGAACTATAGATAAGGCTAAAATTTTGAGTTGTGAAGGTAAAAGTCTTAAGAAACAAACTAAATTTTAGGACCCTAAACGCATGAAGATATTCTTTAGAGAGGGTGAATCATTAGTTCATCTATAGGGTGGCTTCAATAGGGAGAGCCTTATCAATCCTTGGTAAAAATTTTGCTATCTTATCATGAAATACATCACCTTGGAAGGTAGTTTTAAGTGCTACTACCACTATCATTTTACTTTATTAAATCATTTTCATCATAAGGTGTTAGTTAATTTCCCATTCAATCTCTTATCATCTTTAGAGTCTTCTATGAAGATTGCTAAGAATTCATATGAGAATAACCCTATTGTCATTATTATCCCAATTTACCAAGGCCTAATTCTTTATATTTAATATTTCCACCTAGCCCTTTGTCCACCTAATCCCATAAAAGCATATGTAGTTGAAGAAGTTAATGACAATGAGTCGGATGATAACATCCCCTTGAGCATTAAGTTTGGTATCCATGGTAAACGTAAGGGCACTAGGCCTTTTGTGAAAGATTCATTGGGCCCTTCTATGGCTTCAAATATCCCTAAAGTTGTTGATAGTCATGTTTCCTACTCCCTTAATAAGAAAGGCTCTAAGACCCCACTTGATTCTTAGTAAAATAACCCTTCGCCATAGGGCCCCTCTATTTCAGCCCCTTTGGGTGGTGCACCTAGGTCCCCTAGCCAATCACAAAAGGTGGTGATTGAGGGTTTGTGTGATTTTAATAATATCCCTTCCCATTAGTGTGATAAAAAGAGGAAACGAGATACTGGTGAACACTCTATGTCAGAGAAGTTGGGAAAGAAAAAATCCAAGAATTCTTCTAGTGTTGAGAAGCCAGTGAAGCCAATTGTGGATAAAGGGCACATTGAGATTCAAGAGCAAGGGGATGATTATATTGAGAAGGATAAGGGTAAATAGGTCTAGGAGAGTATGATGAGGAGGTTGAGCATTTAGAAGTCATGTAGATTAGCTGGTGGAAAAACCCCAGTCATGCAGATTAGCTGGTGGAAAAACCCCAGTGCTGAAGATCATATACTATGCTTCAGCCTCTGATCTGGAGGGTGAGGTGGAGATCATGGAGGGTAAATTGAATCCTAATTAATTAAAGGAACAAGAGGGCACCATCTTATTTGAGGAGTTAAATAACTCCTTTTATGACATTGAAGAGGAGGATATCAAGATCTTGGAAACCCCTAGGAAATAAGTTGCTAGTGAAAGGAATTATGACAATTCCATTCAATTCAAGAAGGACTTGGATGATGTAAAGAGTGGTTTTTTATTTTTATCTAATTTTCCCCCCTTGGAAAATTTACTAAATATAGTTTCCTTGTTCACTTTTGTTCTGAGCCAATATTGCACAAGTGTTTCTCTCATTTTAGGCTTTTGTTTGGCCTTTTCCTTTTCTATCCTTCCTTGTCTTTCTCCTTCCTTGTCTTTAAATTTCCCTTCAAAAAAATCCAAAGGGCCACTTTTCTTCCAAGTGCCCTTCAAAAAAATTTTGAAGGGACACTTTGTCTCACTTTTCTTTAAAAGTGCCCTGTGAAAAAATTTGAAGGGACACTTTGTCTCAAAGTGCCCATCAAATTTTTTCCAAAGGGACACTTTGTCTCGAAGTTCTTCCAAGTGACCTTCAGAAAAATCTAAAGGGAGACTTTGTCTCAAAGTGCCCTTCAAAAAATTTTGAAGGGTCACTTTTTATTCCAAAGTGCCCTTTGAAAATGTTCGAAGGGTCACTCTCTTTCAAAAGTACCCTTCAAAATTTTTTGAAGGGTCATTTTTTATTCCAAAGTGCCCTTCAAAAAATTTAAAAGGGTCACTCTTTTTCAAAAGTGCCCTTTAGGATTTTTTGAAGTGTCACTCGCTTTCAAAAGTGCCCTTCAAGATTTTCTGAAGGGTCACTTTTGTTCTCAAAGTACCCTTCAAATTTTTTTGAAGGGTCACTTTTGCTCTCAAAGTGCCCTTCAAATTTTTTTGAAGGGTCACTTTTTCTCTCAAAATGCCCTTCAAAATTTTTTGAAGGGTCACTTTTGCTTCCAAAGTGCCCTTCAAAAAAGTCTAAAGGGACACTTTTCAAAAAACTTGAAGGAATGAGCAAGCAGAAAGAGATGGACAAAAAGTCTGAAGGAATTCCTTCAGATAAATTATTCAAAGGAATTCGTTCGAGAGAAAAACTTGAAGGAAAGAACCAAAAAAAATTATGTAGGAAATATTCTCAAAGGACATGTCAGAGTGGAGTGACGAGTAAGGAACTAGCTATTGGGAACCAATTAGGTTTGAAAAGTCTGAAGTCTTCAAGCTTTAAAACCTTGAAGTCTTAAGGCTTGGAAATAATGAAGTAAGAAGACTTCAAGCTAGAAGAACCCAAAGTATTCAAGTTGGCAAAATCTAAAGTAATTGAGTTTAGAAAACCCGAATGGGTCACCAAGAGCAAATCAGGTTTAAGCAAGTGTTTTGCTTATAATCTTTATAAGTAAAGTCAATCAAAAAACCTGAATGGGTCTACAAGATAAAATCAAGTTTCTTCTAGTGCTTTACTTATGAAATTATAAGTAAAGTAGCTTAGAGAACCCAAACAGGTCGCTAAAGATCAAATCATATTTTTATAGCTACTTAGCTTAGAAGCTTGATCCAATGGTTGATCGACAGTGCACAAGAGCCATGAATAGATAAATGAGAAGCTGCCATATGGTAGGAGAGAAATAGATGGAGAGCAATTTTTAGGAATCCATGCCAAGCAGATCAATGGCACAAAATCATTATTCATGCCATTCTTTGAGAGCCATAGAAAAGGACGAGAAGTTGAGGAGAAGACGTTAGGAATCGAGATATGTTTCCTATAGGTGGCTCCAATTGCAGCAACCATTTTATTGCCATTGAAAAATATATTGATCTCACTTGGAAGCTATTGGAGAAGCATCTTATAGAGGGAAATCCAAGGATGTTTGAGAGGGTGACATGGATCAATCAAATGGCTCAAATGAGCATATTCCACAAAGTCAATTGCAGCTAAAGATGGAGACTTCTAATAGAATGGATTCCTTCCCTTTGTTTCCAAAGACCTCCTAATCTTCTCCTTTTGCTATAAATACTTCCCTTGTGCAAGGGAAAAGGAGACCACACAATGTATGGTGAAGCCCTACTAGAATGATTCAAGTTCTGCCTTTAAGCATTTAGCATAAATTTGTTTCCTTTAAGCTTTTTTTGGTTTTTTGGTCTAAGTGTGCATGAAATGCATAGTAATAGTATGTGATGATTTTCATCCTTCTGTTCTTCTCTCTTCACATCTAAATGAGAATCTCGGGTCTAACAAGTCACACAATGTGTATCCAAGTGTATTGAAATCCTGCATGAGTATTATTATTTTAAAATGAGCAAAGACTTGCCCTTTCAGATTCATTTACCTTGTTTTTACACATCTCACCTCTATATTGAAATATTTTTATTATAATCTTTAGAGTTTGGGAATGGTTTGTGCTTTTTTTGTATTGTGCACTAGAATCTCACATTCATGTGGAAAATAGTTTTGGTGTATCACCACTCTTAGAATAGGATTTCCTTTTTTGTAAATTTATAACTCTTTTTCCTTCAGATAAGCTAGTTTAGCAGAGATTATCTTACAGAGACATATACAGGGAGCTACCCCTTTCAATCTAGAGATCCATTTCCTCCATAGGCATACCCACAAGCCTGGAAATGTTCCAAAGTTACCCAAATCTAGGAGAGGACTGAACACTCTCCTCTTGGGTGCAATATTTGGAGATAATAGTAAAATGTTAGCCAATTTTCCCCCCTTAGAAAATTGACTAAATACAGTTTCCTTAGTCACTTTTATTCTGAGCCAACATTACACAAGTGTTTCTCTCATTTCAATCTTTTATTTTGCCTTTTCCTTGTCTATCCTTCCTTGTCTTTCTCCTTCCTTGTCTTCAAAGTGCCTTTCATAAAAATCTGAAGGGCCACTTTTCTTCCAAGTGCCCTTCAGAATTTTTATGAAGGGACACTTTGTCTCACTTTTCTTCAAAAGTACCCTCTGGAAAAATCTGAAGGGACACTTTGTCTCAAAGTGCCCTTCAGAATTTTTCTAAAGGGATACTTTGTCTCAAAGTTCCCTTCATAAATTTTCCAAAGGAACACTTTGTATCAAATTTCTTCCAAGTGCCCTTCAAAAAAATCTGAAGGGACACTTTGTCTCAAAGTACCCTTCAAAATTTTTTGAAGGGTAACTTTTTCTTCCAAAGTGCCCTTCGAAAAGTCTGAAGGGTCACTCTCTTTCAAAAGTGCCTTTCAATTTTTTTTGAAGAGTCACTTTTTCTTCCAAAGTGCCCTTCGAAAAATTCCAAAAGGTTATTCTCTTTCAAAAGTGCCCTTCGAGATTTTTCGAAGGATCACTCTCTTTCAAAAGTGCCCTTCGAGATTTTTTGAAGGGTCACTTTTGCTCTCAAAGTGCCCTTCATAATTTTTTGAAGGGTCACTTTTGCTCTCAAATTTCCCTTCAAATTTTTTTGAAGGGTCATGTTTGCTCTCAAAGTGCCCCTTGAAATTTTCTGAAGCATCACTTTTGCTCTCAAAGTGCTCTTCAAAAATTTTCAAAGAGTCACTTTTGCTCTCAAAGTGCCCTTTAGAATTTTTTGAAGGGTTTTTTCTTTAAAAATGCCCTTTCAAATTTTATGAAGGGTCACTTTTGCTTCCAAAGTGCCCTTTAGAAAAGTTTGAAGGGACACTTTTCAAAAAACCTAAAGGAATGAGTAAGTAGAAAGAGACGAACAAAAAGTCCAAAGGAATTCCTTCGAACAAATTATTCAAAATAATTCCTTTGGACAAATTCCTTTGAGATAAAAACTTGAAAGAAAGAACTCAAGAAAAAGGCTATAGGAAATATTCTTAAAGGACATGTCCCAGTGGAGTGATGGGTTGAGGGACATCAAATTCAAGGCAAGGAACTAGCTGTTGAGAACTAGTTAGGTTTGAAAAGTCCAAAGTCTTCAAGCTCCAAAAACTTGAAGTCTTAAGGCTTAGAAATAATGAAGTAAGAAGACTTCAAGCTAGAAAAACCTGAAGTCTTCAACCTGGGAAACTTTGAAGTAAGTGAGTTTAGAAAACCCGAAAGGGTCACCAAGAGCAAATCAAGTTTAAGCAAGTGCTTTGCTTATAAGATTTATAAGTAAAGTCAATCAAAAAACCCGAATGGGTCTACAAGAGTAAATTGGGTTTATTCAAGTGCTTTACTTATGAACTTATAAGTAAAGTAGCTTAGAGAACCCGAATAGGTCACTAAAGAGCAAATTGGATTTTTAGAGCTGCTTAGCTTATACGCTTGATCCAATGGCTGATTGATGATGCATAACAGCCATGAATAGACAAATGAGAAGCTATCATGTGGTAGGAGAGGAACAAATGGAAAATGATCTATAAGCATCTATGCCAAGTAGATCGATAACACAGAATCGTAATCTATGCCATTCTTTGAGAGCCATAGAAAAGGGTGAGAATTCGAGGAGAAGATGTTAGGCATCGAGACAAGTTTCCTATAGGTGGATCTACTTGAAGCAACCATTTTGTTGCCATTACAAAATATCTTGATCCTTCTTGGTAGTCATTGGAGAAGCATCTTCTAAAAGGCAAGCCGAAGATGTTCGAGAGGGTGACATAGATCAATCAGATGGTTTGAATGAGCATATTCACCCAAGTCAGTTACAACTGAAGATGGAAACTTCCAACAGAATGAATTCCTTATCTTTGGTTCCAAATACCTCCTCATCTTCTCCTTTTTCTATAAATACTTCCCTTGTGCAAGGGAAAAGGAGACCATGTAGTGTATGGCGAAGCCCTATTGGAATGATTCAAGTTCTGCCTTTAAGCATTTAGCATAAATCTATTTCCTTCAAGATTTTTTTTGGTTTTTTTGGTCTGAGTGTGCAAGAGATGCACAGTAATAGTATGTGATGGTTTTCATCCTTTTGTTCTTCTCCCTTCACATCTGAGCAAGAATCTTAGGTCTAATAAGTCACATAGTGTGTATCCAATTGTATTAAAATTTTTCATGAGTATTATTATTTTAGAATGAGAAAACATTTGCCCTTTCAGATTCATTTAACTTGTGTCATTTTTTACACATCTCACCTCTGTGTTGAAATATTGTTTTTAGAATCTTTAGAGTTTGGGAATGGTTTGTGCTTTTGTTCTATTATGCACTAGAATCTGACATTCATGAGGAAAATAGTTTTGGTGTATCACCACTCTTAGAATAGGATTTCATTTTTTTGTAAATTTCTAACTCTTTTTCCTTCAAACAAGCATACCCCTTTCAATCTAGAGGTTCATTTCCTCCATAAGCATACCCACAGGCCTGGAAATGTTCCAGCATTGCCCAAATCTAGGAGAGGATTGAACACTCTCCTCTAGAGTGCAAGATTTGGAGACAAAAATAAAATGTTAGCCAATTTTCCCCCCCTTAAAAAATTTACTAAATACAATTTCCTTGTTCACTTTTGTTCTGAGCCAACATTACACAAGTGTTTCTCTCATTTTAGGCTTTTGTTCTACCTTTTCCTTGTCTATCCTTCATTATCTTTCTCTTTCCTTGTCTTTCTCCTTCATTGTCTTCAAAGTTCCCTTCATAAAAATCTAAAGGGATACTTTTCTTCCAAGTGCCCTTCGAATTTATTTTGAAGGGACACTTTGTCTCACTTTTCTTCAAAAGTGCCCTACGAAAAAATCTGAAGGGACACTTTAGCTCAAAGTGCCCTTCATAATTTTTCCAAATGGACACTTTGTCTCAAAAGTTCTTCCAAGTGCCCTTTGAAAAAATCCAAAGGGACACTTTGTCTCAAAGTGCCCTTCAAATTTTTTTGAAGGGTCACTTTTTCTTCCAAAGTGCCCTTTAGAAAAGTTTGAAGGGTCACTCTCTTTCAAAAGTGCCCTTTGAAATTTTTTGAAGGGTCACTTTTTCTTCCAAAGTGCCCTTCAAAAAATTCCAAAAGGTCACTCTCTTTCAAAAGTACCCTTCAGGATTTTCCAAAGGTTCACTCTCTTTCAAAAGTGCCCTTCAGGATTTTTTGAAGGGTCATTTTTGCTCTCAAAGTACCCTTTGAAGGGTCACTTTTGCTCTCAAATGGCCCTTCAAAATTTTATGAAGGGTCACTTTTGCTCTCAAATGCCCTTTGAAATTTTTTGAATGGTCACTTTTACTCTCAAAGTGCCCTTCAAATTTTTTTGAAGGGTCACATTTGCTTCCAAAGTGCCCTTCAAAAAAGTTTGAAGGGACACTTTGTGAAAAACTCAAAGGAATGAGCAAGTAGAAAGAGACAGATAAAAAGCTTCAAGGAATTCCTTTGGACAAATTGTGTGAAGGAATTCCTTCGAGAGAAAAACTTGAAGGAAACAACTTGAGGAAAAAGATGCAGGAAATATTCTTGAAGGACATCTCCCAGTGGAGTGACAGGTTGAGGGACGTCAAATTTAGGGCAAGGAACTAGTTAGGTTTGAAAAGTCCAAAGTCTTCAAGCTCCAAAAACTTGAAGTCTTAAGGCTTAGAAACAATGAAGTCAGAAGACTTCAAGTTGGAATAACCTGAAGTCTTCAAGCTGGGAAACTTCGAAGTAAGTGAGTTTAGAAAACCTGAATGGGTCACCAAGAGCAAATCAAGTTTAAGCAAGTGCTTTGCTTATAAGCTTTATAAGTAAAGTTAGTCAAAAAAATTGAATGGGTCTACAAGATTAAATTGGGTTTCTTCAAGTGCTTTACTTATGAACTTATAAGTAAAGTAGCTTAGAGAACCTAAATAGGTCACTAAAGAGCAAATTGGATTTTTAGAGTTGTTTAGCTTATAAGCTTGATCCAATAGCTGATCGATAGTGCATAAGAGCCATGAATAGAAAAATGAGAAGCTACCACATGGTAAGAGAGGAACATATGGAGAATGATCTATAGGCATACATGCCAAGCAGATCGATGGCATAGAATCATAATCTATGCCATTCTTTGAGAGCCATAGAAAAGGGTGAGAAGCTAAGGAGAAGACATTAATAGTCAAGATAAGTTTCTTATAAGTGGATCTACTTGCAGCAACCATTTTTTTGTCATTAAAAAATATCTAGATACCATTTGGTATCTATTGGAGAAGCATCTTCCAGAGGGCAATCTAAAGACATTTGAGAGGGTGACATGGATCAATCAGATGGCCCAAATGAGCATATTTGGCAAAGTTAGTTGTAGCTAAAGATGGAGACTTCCAATAGAATGGATTCCTTCCCTTTAATACCAAAGACCTCCTCATCTTCTCCTTTTGCTATAAATACTTCCCTTTTGCAAGGAAAAGGAGACTACATAGTGTATGGAAAAGCCCTATTGGAATGATTCAAGTTCTACCTTTAAACATTTAGAATAAATTTGTTTCCTTCAAGATTTTTCTAGTTTTGTTGGTCTGAGTATGCAAGAGATGCATAGTAATAGTATGTGATGATTTTCATCCTTCTATTCTTCTCCCTTCACATCTGAGCAAGAATCTTGGGTCTAATAGGCCACACAATGTGTATCCAAGTGTATTGAAATCCTGCATGAGTATTATTGTTTTGAAATGAGCAAACACCTTCCCTTTCAAATTCATTTACCTTGTGTCATTTTTTACACATCTCACCTCTATGTTGAAATATTGTTGTTAGAATATTTAGAATTTGGGAATGGTTTGTGCTTTTGGTGTATTGTGCACTATAATCTAACAATCATGTGGGAAATAGTTTTGGTGTATCACCACTCTTAGAATAGGATTTCCTTTTCTATAAATTTCTAACTCTTTTCCCTTAAAACAAGTTGGTTTAGTAGAGATTGTCTTGTAAAGACATATATATGGAGTTATCCCTTTCAATCTAGAGGTCCATTCCTCCATAGGCATACCCATAGGCCTAAAAATGTTCTAATGTTGCCCAAATATGGAAGAGGACTGAACACTCTCCTCTAGGGTGAAATATTTGGAGACAATGGTAAAATGTTAGCAAATTTCCCCCCCTTACAAAATTGACTAAATATAGTTTCCTTGTTCACTTTATATTTTGAGCCAATATTGCACAAGTGTTTCCATCATTTTAGGCTTTTATTTTGCCTTTTCCTTGTCTATCCTTCCTTATCTTTCTCCTTCCTTGTCTTCAAAGTGCCCTTCGAAAAAATTTGAAGGACCACTTTTCTTCTAGGTGCCCTTCAGAATTTTTTCAGAAGGGACACTTTGTCTCACTTTTCTTCAAAAGTGCCCTGTGGAAAAATCTGAATTGACACTTGTCTCAAAGTGCCCTTCAAATTTTTTTTAAAGGGACACTTTATCTCAAAGTTCTTCCAAGTTCCCTTTATAAAAATCTGAAGGGACACTTTATCTCAAAGTGCCCTTCAAATTTTTTTGAAGGGTCACTTTTTCTTCCAAAGTGCCCTTCAAAAAAGTTTGAAGGGTCACTCTCATTCAAAAGTGCCCTTTGAAATTTTTTGAAGGGTCACTTTTTATTCCAAAGTGCCCTTCAAAAAAATCTGAAGGGTCAATCTCTTTCAAAAGTGCCCTTCAGGATTTTTTGAAGGGTCACTCTCTTTCAAGAGTGCCCTTCAATATTTTTTGAAGGGTCACTTTTGCTCTCAAAGTGCCCTTCAGAATTTTATGAAGGGTCACTTTTGCTCTCAAAGTGCCCTTCAAAAATTTTTGAAGGGTCACTTTTTCACTCAAAGTGCCCTTCAATTTTTTTTGAAGGGTCACTTTTTCTCTCAAAGTGCCCTTCAGAATTTTTTGAAGGGTCACTTTTGCTCTCAAAGTGCCCTTTGGAAAAGTTTGAAGGGACACTTTTTAAAAAACAAGAAGGAATGAGCAAGCAAAAAGAAACAAATAAAAATTTTGGAGGAATTTCGTCAGACAAATTGTTCAAATGAATTCTTACGAGATAAAAACCCAAAGGAAATAACCTGAGAAAAAGGATGCAAGAAATATTCCTAAAGGACATGTCCTAGTGGAGTGATGGGATGAGGGACGTCAAATTCAAGGTAAGGAAATAGTCATTGGGAAGCAGTCAGGTTTTTAAATTCTAAAGTCTTCAAGCTCTGAAAGCCTAAAGTCTTAAGGCTTGGAAACAATGAAGTAAGAAGACATCAAGCTGGAAGAAACTGAAGTCTTCAAGTTGGGAAACTCCAAAGTAAATGAGTTCAGAAAACCCGAATGGGTCACCAAGAGCAAATTGGGTTTAAGCAAGTGCTTTGCTTATAAGATTTATAAGTAAAGTTGGTCAAAAAAATTGAATGGGTCTACAATAGTAAATTGGGCTTATTCAAGTGCTTTACTTATGAACTTATAAGTAAACTAGCTTAGAGAACCCGAATAGGTCACCAAAGAGCAAATCAGATTTTTAGAGTTGTTTAACTTATAAGCTTGATCCAATGGCTGATTGATGATACACAAGAGCCATGAATAAACAAATGAGAAGCTGTTATGTGATAGGAGAAGAATAGATGGAGAATTATCTATAGTGATCCACGCCAAGCAGATCGATGGCACAAAATCATAATCCATGCCATTCTTTGAGAGCCATAGAAAAGGGCAAGAAGCTAAGGAGAAGATGTTAGGCATCAAGACAAGTTTCATACAAGTGGGTCCACTTGTAGTAATCATTTTTTTACCATTGTAAAATATCTTGATCCTGCTTGGCAGTCGTTAGAGAAGCATCTTTTAGAGGGTAAGCCAAGGACGTTTGAGAGGGTGACATGGATCAATAAGATGGCTCGAATGATCATATTTAGCAAAGTCAATTACAGATAAAGATGGATACTTCCAATAGAATTTATTCCTTCCCTTTGGTGCCAAAGACCTCATCTTATATTTTTTCTATAATTACTTCCCTTGTGCAAGGGAAAAGGAGACCATGCAGTGTATGGTGAAGCCCTATTGGAATGATTCAAGTTTTGTCTTTAAGCATTTAACATAAATCTTTTTCCTTCAAGATTTTTTTGGTTTTTTTGGTCTAAGTGTGCAAGAGATGCATAGTAATAGTATGTGATGATTTCCATCCTTCTATTCTTCTCCCTTCACATCTGAGTGAGAATGTTGGGTCTAACAGGTCACACCATGTGTATCCAAGTGTATTAAAATCCTGCATGAGTGTTATTATTTTGGAATGGGCAAACACTTGCCCTTTTAGATTCATTTAACTTGTGTCACTTTTTACACATCTCACCTCTATGTTGAAATATTGTTGTTAGAATCTTTAGAGTTTGAAAATGGTTTGTGTTTTTGCTGTATTGTGCACTAGAATCTGACATTCATGTGGAAAATAATTTTGGTGTATCACCACTCTTAGAATAGGATTTCCTTTCTATAAATTTTTAACCCTTTTCCCTTCAAACAAGCTGGTTTAGCAGATATTGTCTTACAGAGACATATGCAGGGAGCTAGCCCTTTTAATTTAGAGGTTCATTTCCTCCATAGGCATACCCACAGGCATGAAATTATTCCAATGTTGCCCAAATCTAGGAGAGGACTGAACACTCTCCTCTAGGGTGAAAGATTTGGAGACAAGAGTAAAATGTTAGCCAATTCACCCCCACATTGGAAAATTGACTGAATATAGTTTCCTTGTTCACTTTTGTTCCAAGCCAACATTGCACAAGTGTTTCTCTCATTGTAGGCTTTTGTTCGGCCTTTTCCTTGTCTATCCTTCCTTGTCTTTCTCTTTCCTTGTCTTTTTCCTTCCTTGTCTTCAAAGTGTCTTTCAAAAAAATATGAAGGGTCACTTTTCTTCCAAGAGCCCTTCGAAATTTTTTCAAAGGGACACTTTGTCTCACTTTTCTTCAAAAGTGCCCTATGAAAAAATCTAAAGGGACACTTTGTCTCAAAGTGCCCTTTGGAATTTTTTCAAAGGGATACTTTGTCTCAAAGTGCCCTTTGGAATTTTTTCAAAGGGACACTTTGTCTCAAAGTTATTCCAAGTGCCTTTCATAAAAATCTGAAGGGACACTTTGTCTCAATGTGCCCTTCAAAATTTTTTGAAGGTTCACTTTTTCTTCCAAAGTGCCCTTCAAAAAAGTCTGAAGGGTCACTCTCTTTCAAAAGTGCTCTTCAAAATTTTTCAAAGGGTCACTTTTTCTTCCAAAGTACCCTTCAAAAAAGTCTAAAGCGTCACTCTATTTCAAAAGTGCCCTTCAGGATTTTTTGAAGGGTCACTTTTGCTCTCAAAGTGCCCTTCAAAATTTTCTAAAGGGTCACTTTTGCTTTCAAAGTGCCCTTCAAATTTTTTTGAAGGGTCACTTTTGCTCTCAAAGTGCTCTTCAAAATTTTTTGAAGGGTCACTTTTGCTTCCAAAGTGCCCTTTAAGAAAGTCTGAAGGGACACTTTCTAAAAAACCTGAAGGAATAAGCAAGCAGAAAGAGATAGACAAAAAGTCTGAAGGAATTCTTTTAGACAAATTGTCTGAAGGAATTCCTTCAGGAGAAAAACCTGAAGGAAAGAACCTGAGAAAAAGGCCGCAGGAAATATTCTTGAAGGACATGTCCCAGTGGAGTGATGGGTTGAGGGATGTCAAATTCAAGGCAAAGAACTAGCCATTGGGAGCCAATCATGTTTGAAAATCTTCAAGCTCTAAAAGCCTGAAGTCTAAAGGCTTGGAAACAATGAAGTAAGAAGACTTCAAGCTTGAAGAACCTGAAGTATTCAAGTTGGGAAACTCTGAAGTAAGTGAGTTTGGAAAAGCCAAATGGGTCACTAAGAGCAAATCAAGTTTAAGTAAGTGCTTTACTTATAAGCTTTATAAGTAAAGTCAGCCAGAAAACCCAAATGGGTCTATAAGAGAAAATCAAGTTTCTTCAAGTGATTTACTTATGAACTTATAAGTAAAGTAGCTCAGAGAACCCGAATAGGTCACCAAAAAGCAAATCAAATTTTTAGAGGTACTAAGCTTATAAGCTTGATCCAATGGTTGATCACCGGTGCATAAGAGCCATGAACAGGCAAATGAGAAGCTACCACATGGCAGGAGAGGAATAGATGGAAAATGATCTGCAGGCATCTATGCCAAGCAAATTGATGGCATAGAATCATAATCCATGCCATTCTTTGAGAGCCATAGAAAAGGGCGAGAAGTTAAGGAGAAGACGTTAGGTGTCGAGAAAAGTTTCCTGCAGGTGGCTCCACTTGCAGCAACAATTTTATTATCATTGCAAAATATCTTGATCCCGCTTGGTAGCCGTTGGAGAAGCATCTTCTAGAGGGTAAGCCAAGGATGTTCGAGAGGGTGACATGGATCAATCAAATGGCCCGAATGAGCATATTCAACAAAGTCAGTTGCAATTGAAGATGGAGACTTCCAACAGAATGGATTCCTTCCCTTTGGCACCCAAGACCTCCTTATCTTCTCCTTTTGTTATAAATACTTCCCTTGTGCAAGGGAAAAGGAGACCATGCAGTGTATGACGAAGTCTTGCTAGAATGATTCAAGTTCTGCCTTTAAGCATTTAGCATAAATCTATTTCCTTCAATCTTTTTCTATTTTTTCGATCTGAGTGTGCAAGAGATGCACAGTAATAGTATGTGATGATTTTTATCCCTTTGTTCTTCTCCCTTCACATCTAAAAGAGAATCCTGGGTCTAATAGGTCACACAGTGTGTATCCAAGTGTATTGAAATCCTGCATGAGTATTATTATTTTGGAATGAGTAAATACTTGCCCTTTTAGATTCATTTACCTTGTGTTAATTTTTACACATCTCACCTCTGTGTTGAAATATTATTGTTAGAATCTTTAGAGTTTGGGAATGGTTTTTGCTTTTGATGTATTATGCACTAGAATCTAACATTCTTGTGGAAAATAGTTTTTGTGTATCACCACTTTTAGAATATGATTTATTTTTTTGTAAATTTCTAACTCTTTTCCCTTCAAACAAGCTGGTTTAGTAGAGATTGCCTTGTAGAGACATATATAGGGAGCTATCCCTTTCAATCCAGAGGTCCATTTCCTCCATAGGCATACCCACAGGCCTGGAAATGTTCCAACGTTGCCCAAATATAGGAGAGGACTGAACACTCTCCTCTAGGGTGCAAGATTTGGAGACAACAGTTCTCTCTGGAGAATAAAATGAAGGTGCTTGCTACCATGTGTTCTAAAGTGATTCATCGGGATGCTACTTTACTAGTTAACCTGCAAGATGCTCAGGGTGAGAAGGTAGACAAGGATGGCAAGTATGCAAGTAAGGAGGAACTCTTGGGTTTCCTCATGGAGGATTGGAATGCTCTGCTCAAATAGTGTTGGTTTTTGCTGATGTTTTTGGTGTTAGGTCTTTTAATGTTTTCATGTTAGTTTGTTGTTTGTTTGTTATTATTTTGTTGTTCATAGTCGTTGGCCTATTTTGCTACCCTTAGGGCCTTTTGTAATAGGGATCTGCACCCTTATTTTGAGCTTACCAATATCAAAAACATATCATAACTACATCACAAAAAATGTTAAATGAATCCTTATCAACTTCCATGACTTTCAAGATTAAATGAAAAATAGTCTACAATAATTCCTTCCATAACACATCACAAGATATATGCACCCAAACCAAGTGCACATAAAGCAAGTTGCAAAAATTCACTAGAATTTATAACCTATAATTACCATGAAAACCTATGTGCCATAATCCTCGTGTCTACTTAAGTATAATATTGCACTTTATCACAAGTATTTCAAATGAATTACAATTTCAACATATAGCCTGCATAATGAAGATACACCTCTTATAAGAAATCTCATCAACTCAGTCATTCTGTGGTGAAAAACCAACTCTAACTAAAAGTTCCATTGCTTAGGAGATGTCACACACTAACATAAATATAACATAAATCTCTACACTATTATGATTGGGAAACACCCTAACATAAATTTTTGTGCAAAGATTTACAAACTTGTTTCAATAACAAATAGATACAATTGCACACAATAAAAGACCCACTAAATACTACAAACACATGCACAATAATAGGCAACAAAAAAATGGCACACACACACACACACACACACACACACAAAGGTGGTGAAAAACAATACAAAGAATGTTTATGCAATACAAAATATATGCATAAAATTATAAGAAGACATATGGACAATAATAAATTTGTGCAGCATAACAATTAAACATATTTCCTAAACTAACATATTTGTTTGGTTGATATAAGATTAAACGTGAACTCAAATACTCTTGCATCATATAACCTCCTAAAATGAGTCAAAATATCTCCGAAATATATTATCAACCCATCCAAAATCATTTAGTCTAGTAAGTGCCAAGCTTGATTCACTCCATCTTTATCTTTTGAAATGTTGAAATCACGATTGAAACCTAAAATGCCATCTTTGTTCAAAATGCATCTTAATTGGGAACTTGATATGACACCTCTCCAAAATAATGATGATAATATGGCATATTTATATAAATGATCCTTTCCTTTTATATTCCATGAATGGATCATGCTTTAACAATACTCACAAAGAATAAAATTTAGCTAGACTCAAAATACAACTCAATAGGAGTAGATACATTATAATCCTACATATAAATTTTCTTATGATACCCAAGGTCTAATTTATTGGATCCAAAAATAGACTTGTAAATACAAATAGTCATATATAACCATGGTTTCCAATACCTCCTCATGTATAGATCTTTTGTTGAATCAACTTTAAAAAAAATACATTTCTAGCCAAATATTTGGTATGTATACTATCATCAAACATGAAAAAATTATCATCATAGAAAAAAATCCTCTCCATTTTTTATAGAAAAATAATCAGCAATGTCAAGTGAAAGAGAATTTCCTTTTGTACTCCTCTCCAAAATGAGGTTGATGATTTGGCATGGTTTTAGATGATCCTTGCTTCATCTCTTCTATGAATGCATTGTGTTATAAATGCTCCTCATTAGGATTCAAATTTGGTACTACATCAAACATGAAAAAATTATCATCATAGAAAAAATCCTTTCCATTTTTTATAGGGAAATAATCAGCAATGTCAAGTGAAAAATATGTTTCCTTTTGTACTCCTCTCCAAAATGAGGTTGATGATTAGACATGGTTTTAGATGATCCTTGCTTCATCTCTTCTATGAATGCATTGTGTTATAAATGCTCCTCATTAAGATTGAAATTTGTTGTAGACTTAAAATGATTCTTCTTTTTTGAAAAGTAAATGAATAATTATCATCTTTCATGAAAATCTAATTGATAGAATATCAATTAGAACCCATAAAAAAATGGAACTAATTAGATCAAAATCACTTTCATGTTTTTCAAGATTTTATGTATGTTTCAAAAAAATATTAAATTAAAATTTCAAATTAATTTTTTTAAAGAAGAGTCGGCATATAATATTATTTTGATGTTATATTTAATGTGACATTATTTTGTAATCTTTATTTTTTTTGTTACCATATTTTAAAGCGACATTTTCTTCTAAAACTATACATACCAATTGATTACTTTACCATATAATTTTTTATATATTATTATTTATTTAATAAATATTATTTATATTAAAACATTCTAATAATACAGTAATTTCTTAAATTTAACCAATTTACGAGATTCAATAACCAAAAATTTAACATACATAATATCATCAAATAATTCATCATATTTTATAAGTGAGAGAAAAAAAACATATTAATTAGAAAGATAATATTTCAAAAAAGAAAATTCCTCTCCATATATTCCAAAGATTAAATCAATCTTTGGTATTCTTATTTCCAAAACTAGGATGAAAATACAACGTAACACTAAATGCCCCACACAAGGAGTTGTATTTGTTGTTTATACAAAATATATTGGTCATAAAAAGTAGATGCGTTATCTTCCTTAGAAATTCACTTAGGATATCCAAGGTTTGCCTTCTTGTGTCTAAAAACGGACTCAATTGGACCAACACTTGCCTATTCATGCTTTCCAAGACACCCTCATGTATAGATAATTTTTTGAATCCACTTTAAACCAACAATTTTGGTATGTTTTTGTTTTACTTTAATTTGAATTAAAATAAATTTATTTATTTATCTAAAATATAAATTTGAAATATAATTTAGATTTTAAAATATGGTATTTAAAGATACATTTGAATATAAAATATTGAGATTGATTATATTGATTTGACAAGTGGTAAATATTAAATATGATGAATACAAAAAATGGTTTACCATTTAGTTTGTTTGGGTAACTGTCTAATTGTAACTATTTAAAAAAAATAAAAATCAAGATAAATTAACCCTATGGTTTGCTTAGTTATGGCACTGATTCCCTATCTTTACAGGGTCAGTCTTATCAGATTAGGTTGGTATCATTAGTTGATACTGATTTGTTATTCAGTATTAAGTTGTGACGAAATACATGATTGTGACTATACAATCACTTATATTTGTAATCCGGAATCATGATGATGCGTGTAGCTCTAAAAACCAATCTCCTTTGACTTAAAACTTTAGGTGTATTTGCGAAGGCTAGAAACTTATAAAAATTGGAAAATTTTAATTGGCTGAGCTGACCCCAATCACCCTTGTTTGATGATTGACCACTGTTAGGAAACCACACACTCTACAACTATGTAAAAATAACATAATGTAATTACAGAGATAATTAAACAAATACATCCTCAAAATGCATGAGACAAAACATAAAATTTATATGGTAAAACCTTAACAAGCTAAGGAAATATCTATGATGCAAGATATCAAGCTTTATTAATTTTAAAGGGAATAAATTACATATGAACTTGTTGTATAGATTACATGAAAAATCACAAAGATAAATACACCTAATTGACAAAGCACCGTTAGGATTCCTCCTCCTAAAAATAGAGTGGAAAATACCATTAGGACTTTCCTTCGAAAAATAGAATCCAAGAGAATTCATCTTCCTAAAAACAAGGGTTTTGACTCCTTTATTTTTTGCTTCGGGGGTGCTACCCTCGAACCCCCGACAGGGAGGGCTCCATAGGATGTCATTGTCGCCCCCTAGACCCCCCTGAAACAATAGTGGGTGGGGCGGGGTCGGGGACGGGGCGGCGAGCGGCCGGGTAGGGGCGGTGCGAAGGGGGCACAGGGAGTTACCCTCACACCCCCCTATCGAGGAGTGGGCTATAAATTGCACCACAAAATGATCCAAAATTTAGCTTTGTTTTCACATATCTAACAACCACTACCTATGTATCTATACTCTGATGAGGGAAACCGAACAACGCTTAGTTCTCCCATCTAATGCTATTGTGTTCCTTCATTATAAGTATACAACCAATGATTCAACTGTAATACTTGACAATGTTTGATTTGACTTGGCCATAGTGTACATTAGACTTAGTTTGTAACTACTCTTAGTGATATGTTTTTTATTTGGAAAGAATAGGAAAAAATTGTTCAATGTACAATAGTGTCTAGATGTGTA
Organism: Torreya grandis; assembly: GCA_037957365.1. Taxonomy (NCBI): domain Eukaryota; kingdom Viridiplantae; phylum Streptophyta; class Pinopsida; order Cupressales; family Taxaceae; genus Torreya; species Torreya grandis. The sequence continues at coordinate 1,651,373 of JARHVA010000847.1, read as the reverse complement.
TCAAATAAATGCTAAAGTCTATTTTGAATGAGACCTTAATTTTTTATATATACAAGTATAATTAGGTAATTTCCCATGCCACCGACATGCTAAGCAAATGGGTTGACTCTAAAGTGAGATTTAATTTTTTTAAATAGTTATTATTAAGAGCAGGGTGGTACTAACCAGATCATGTCAATATCGACTAATGATATTGACTAAATCTGGTAAAACCCCTATGTATACATATAGACTGATTTGAGAGTCATAAAATATCTATATAAGATATTCATCAGATTTGAAACAAACAACGAGACTCCTGTAAGTATGTAACAATATAACAAAATAGTTGATTCATAAAATAACATATTAGTGTAAGAGAATAATAAATTACAATCTTATTTATGAACTCAACTCATAAATGACAAGCATATATCAAACTTATCATTATCAAGTACTGAAAATCATATTTTAATATCAAGAATATTTAAAACTTAATTAAATTATGATAATCAATTAATTTATCATATTTTAAAAATATATAAATAATATTATAATAAACTAATTCATCATATTTTTAAAAATATATAAAACTTATCAATGAGAGAATATTTTTGAAGGAAAATCCCAACCTTAATGTTTCAAAGATGGAATCGACAACTGATCAAGTGAAGGGATAATTTTATTTTATAGTCCTAATGATGACTTGTTCATCATAGTTATTTTCTTTTATGGTCCCAATGATGCCCTGTCCATTATGGACATTTAGGAAAAATTTAATACCCTGTTTCAAAGACGAGGACTTAATATCATATACTCAAATGAACAAACATCATTTTTTTTTAGCCTTTTATCATTATGTCTTAGACCATTATAATCACAAATAAACTTGTTAATCATCGATCTATGTTTAGATCCATCAAGTCACTTGGATCACAATTAACTTCTATCATTTGAGGGCTATAGTATGAGTTTCTTTTCAATCAAGTAATCCATCTTTTTTCAAGACTATGTATCTTTCATATGCATATTAAATTGCATTTGGGATATACACAAGTTCATCTACATGAAGATAGAGATTTTCTTTTATTTTTTAACACTTTTATGTATATAAATTTTTTATTAAAGTTATTATTAGAAGAAACGAACTAAAAATTATTTATTATATCAAGATAAGATTTAAAATTTTAGTTTAATATCATTTTTAAATGAGACATGATTTTTAAGAGATTTTTTTTTGAAAAATATCTCCATCATATATTTATTGAATACTTTATTTTTCATTATAATTATCATTTTTAAACTACAATATATCTTGTATGTCTTTTAGAAATTTTATATTTTTTTAATGTATGGTTGTAAATTTCTCTAAATATTACACAACTGATGAGTTGACAAGCTTGAGAAGATCATTTTAAGTATACATTTTTCTCTTTCTAGTTAGAAAATTGTTTTTTATATTAGTAATTTTTTAAAAAATCTTATACATCATAAAGATCTTCATATAACTTTTTAAAAAAAGGGATGCATCTTGTGAAAAATATTTGATAGGAAAGATCACTCCAAAGCATTTAGGTGTAAAATTAGAATTTTGACTACGAATGATCTGATCAAAGTTAACTAGCCCATAAATTACATTACCCCATTTAGGGATACCCTAGCCAAAATTAGAATTTGAATATGTCAATTTCAAATATTTTAATGTGCTTTAGTGTTTTTAGGCCAAATTGTGCATTTTTGTGGAAATTGGCCAAAAGCTTGATTAGAGGTCATTGGTGGCCAGATTTAGGTGTCTACATTAATTACACAAATCAAGTCCTTTCACTATCCGTTTGCTCTGCTATGTCTAGGCCTAGTTTCAGACTGTCCCCCATCGATTTTCAGGTGGATCTCAAATGCTCTTCCTACAAATCATAGAATGTTTTAACATTTAGAATTTATGTGATGGCTTCTTTGTTGGACGAATGGAAATAAAAATCTTAAAATAACACACTTCCTAATGGATTTAACACACATAAAAATTATTGGATCATAAAAAATAATTAAAATATTATCTTATAAGAACATTTCAAGTGTCTCACTTAAAACCCCTAGTTACTCTATCTAGTGCACTCTCTTGCAAAATCAATTTCAAAAGAATCTATCTATTTAGAAAATATCCCTACTAAAATTATACCATATTAATAAAATCATTTTCTAAGTTAACATTATTTTATTATAGGTTGAGGCCATCATTTGAAAAGCATTATAGTCAAATTTACTAGTTTTATTTTATATGATCTTCCCTAGATTGATTTATAGACATGATGAATTTTTGATTACATATATTCTGGTAAACCCAATGTGAATCCTATCCACCACTGGTTGGATTATCTTCATGTTTATATTTTTGTTTCCTTTCTTATTTACCATTAGCTTCATTTTGGCTTCACCTTCATATTACATTCTTGTGAACTTGACATGAAACTAACTATTGTAAGATATATTTCACTTTATTTCATTCTTTTTAGCATATATATGTCATAATGGATCAACTCTATCAACCCAATTCTAAACCTTTTCAGATATGATAAATCCTCTACCGTTTAGTACAGAGCTTTGATATCTTTCCAATTATTAAAATATGATATAATTTATGCCTTTAAAAAAAAAATCCTTCAAAACCTTCTTAAAATAAAAATCATTGATTATTTTTAAAATTTAAAATAATAATAATAATTCATTTTTAACTTGAGTGCACTAAGTTTAAAATTTAAAGTAATAATAATTCATTTTTAACTTGAGTGCACTAAGTTTCTTCCCTTGTTATTGATAGATTTAATGTATTTAATCGATATTGTATTTTTCTTCTACGCCTCTTTCATGTGGTTGTCATTTTGTGATGCTTTCCAAATATTTTATTATTGTTTTTTACAAAAAAAAATTAGCATATCTCATATCAGATGAAGATTCCATTCCATTAAAATACTCTCTATCTAAAAGTGTACAATTTAAAAATAATTCCATGTGTATAATAATTATAAATAAGTGATAGTTTATAAAGTAATACATGTACTAAAAATCTTTGCCAATAAATTATATTCACTATGACTTCACCCTAACTTCCCTCACCTTTTAACCTTTTCTTGAAAAAAACGTGTTAATGATAACTTCGGATATATAAAATTACTAACTACAAAAACTTTACAAATAAAATAAAAAGATAGAATACTCTATTTTAATATATTATTTGATCATATAATTTATAATAAACTAATTTTTAATAATAAAATTAATATTTAATAAATATTAAATGAACCTTTATTTAATATTTGATCATATAATTTATAATAAACTAATTGTTAATAATAAAACTAATATTTATTTAATATTAAATTTAATTCTGACACCAATTAATGTGTTCATCTCTTCTACCAAAAAGAATTTATAAAAATCTATGTACTTAAACTTTTCACCTCTAAAATAACTTGAACAATGAAGTTTAAAGTAGATTCATGATTATCAAAAACACTTTTGAATTCCTCAAGCTAATGATGTTTATTGCACCATTATTGTGGTATTCAAAGTGAATGCATCAAATATTATGATTATTATTAAAGTTGTCTCAACTCAATCAAGTGCGGTAGATATTGACCATCCTATTTCATCCTGTTTCTTTCGTGATTAAGATAGAATTGTTTGATGGGAATGGAGACTTCAGCCATGATTTATAGCTTTCAAACTTTCAAAATGTGAGGAACGTTTGGATGTAAGTCACCATCGAGTTATATATTAATTTGGTGTAATTTTTTTTTTTTTTTCCATAAAAATCTAAGATTGTTCTTATCGGTTGGATTAGAACATGTGCCTTTCTTGAATACATAAGAATAGTGAAAAATGATGAAAATGATCCTCAGTCAAGGGGGTCAAGTTCTTACCTGTTTTAGCAACGTTGTTAGTAAATGATCATTCTGATTCTGTTATGTTCATCTCCAATCATCTCTACTTCTAGAAATCAATCTAGTCATCAGTTAAACCAAAATTATATCCAGAGCTTTCACTATGCAGTGAACCCAGCTTCCCTCTCTAATGGATTTGGTGACACCTTAGAAGTATTTTATTGAACGCTGTTCCTAGTGTCTTGCCTGCAAGGCTGCAAGTTCTTTGGTCCAGGAAGTTGATGCTAAGTATATGTTTGGGATAGACAGAAAACACAACTCAGCAGGTAAAGGGTATCAGGCCTCTTTGAGTTGATATAATCTAGTGACTATCAAGGTCAGAAAGTTGTCCTGGCTGGTTCTTCTTCATCCTTGTATAGTGAAAGGGAAGCAGAGAAAGAATGTTCTTGTTATGCTGAAGGTTTTGTAAACTGGGTTGGAAACTGAGCCCTTAACTGGGGCAAAACTCTATAGTGAATGTTTTGTGATTTGAAAAGGTAACTGAGTTCTTTAATTGGGTAAAACTCTATTGTTAGGCGTGTTTGAGTTGGAATAGTGTTGGAATGGGCAACCTACCTCTTAAGTCCAGTGGCTTTATCCCAATCAACATTACTTAGATGCAATAAATGCTAAGCAAACTTCTTCTAAACCACTGCCCAGAAAGATCGGTCATCATGATTGACTCTATTAACATGCACTAGCTAATACCCAAAACGTGATATTACATAAGGAATGTTCTTGTTATTCATTCTCAACATCTTGATCCAGTTTGGGGATTTTACCCTGCTCTTTTGGATGAAAGGAAAAACTGGAACTGATATTTTCTGAAACATATTCTTGATTATGTTATACCTCTGATTCTGCAACATAGGCCTGATAGATTTGTAAACTCATCAATATTTTATAAGGTTTCGAGTGGGCAAGAGTAGTGGAGATGTTAGTTATTATCAGGGGCTTATATTTTGTAAACCTGCCATTACAGTATATGTAAAGAAAAATGCCAAAACATTCCATGCAGTAGTAGCCTTTGCTCATTCTGATAGTTCAAACAAAGTTACAGAAGCGCCCATTATATAAGGAGAAAAGGGTGTGAATCCAAAGGCTAACAAAGGCTTGTTTGCCTCCAGTTCCACTAAACAAACCTATATTCCTACATTCAAGAATAAGTACTGACTAGTTGGAATTGTAGTGGAGAGGACACATTTCAAAATCCCATTTGCTTGGTACTGCACTGGTAATATGTATATGACAGATTTCAGGATCATAATTCTCAAATGAAAGAAGTAAATGAATACCCACAAAAAAAACACATGAACCCAATCACTCTTACAGGAAGGCCTTTTCATTCAAACAAATTGCAGTATCCTTCACCTTTATAGCTCCGACCTAAGAAATTTGCAGACTTTTTCTGACCCCACAGATCAAGCAGATGGCTTCTGATTAAGAGAAGCCGGAGGAGGATAGAAGGAGGCCGATCTGGGAGGAAATTGTGGCAACAGATTACCCTTGTCATCATAAATAATGGCACCTGAAAAATTCGGAGGCCTGCATCTTTCTCCCATCATGATTGTTCTCTGCCAAATCAAACTGCCCTCGTTCTCCTCCTTCTCTTTCTCCTCTGCAGCCTGCAGCTTCTTCGCCCTCACATTGAAGCTCACACTATTCAGAAAGCCTCTGGGAGATTTGGGTGCATGACTTAAACCATTCATATCAATGGAAGTATCCTCTGGACTGAGAGTCTCCCCTCTGCTTTTAAACTTCTGCTGTGCACGTTTGCGGGTGTGAGAAGCACAGACAGCAACCGACAGAGACAAAACAGTAACAAAACCGGCCGCCATTAAAACCAAATTTAACCCGCTGTTTCCTAGTGCTTCTATTCCATCCAAGGCTGCCATTTTCCACAAAACAAACACCCACTCTTAACACAGGATTGTTCACAGCATGGCTTCTCTTTTTTTCCTGAACTTGCAGGACACTTTTTCTTTTGCACTCTTATAAGTGAATTTGTACCATATTTCGACATTTCTTTTAACCCGACCTCGTTTTTCCACGCTGACGTTGAACGATGCGAACTGCTGGCCTTGTCGTATACCAGTTATATCTTTGACAAAAAGAATGGTATGATTATCTTATATTGAATGTCGCTTATAATTAGTCAGAAACAATTTAAACCCTAATTACGTCCTGCAGGCCTGCAATTTGACGCCATGGCCGGTTCGTATTAGGGTTTTAGCCGCTTCCCCACTTCTCTCCCTCCCTTTTTTAATTAATATAATGAGCGAAAGGGCCTCGCCTATTTACAATGTCGAAAAAGGGATCGTCACGAGTAGGGAGAAGTTGCGACGATAGGAAAAAATTCAGACTAAAATTTGAATGAAAATGAAATCTTTTTAAGATTTACTATCCCGAACATTTTAGTTATGATTTACAAGATAGTTTACAACATATGAAAACTCAATAGATCTATACATAAAAGAAAAAAATTAAAAGAACAACAAAACACCTTTAATGGTCGAGAACAACTCCTAAGGGGAAGCAACAACCACCGCTAACCACCAACCACAACTTTGAGAGAGCCTCCCTGTTGAACACATAAATCTACTATCAAAGTCGCTAATGCAAAAAAGCTCCACAAGATGATTTACAAAAGCATAGAAATATCAAGTCCCTGCAAAGTAATAGGATTCTTTGGACTTACCTTGACATCCACTATCTTAATCTGCACAACATCCCCTGAGCCCTAATTAAAGAATTGAAAGCCATGCCAAGACAAGTTGCTCGAGAATACACCATTTGAGAAAGAGACGATCCATCAAATGAGCTTTCATTTTGAGGTTTGGGTCATCTAGGTCATCAAACAAGCTAGAAGGAGCTCAAATAATTCATTAGCAAAAGCTTTCACAGCATGGTACCCTAGGACCAAACGCAAGAGAATCAAAGCCAAGGGGTTGTTGAGGCTATCTCTCACCTTTACCACACCAGGGGATTTCAAAGTAAAGGGCACAACAGAGGAAGACATAAAAGATACCTAAATCAAACCTTCCAACATATCCATTTTTTATTCAAATTTAGAAGATAGAGCACTCACCATCCAGAGCAATTCGACCTTTTATGTATTTTTCTTTTGGTTTTGGACCGATTAAAACGAGAATTCCTTCAAACATGTGTCCACTACATGAGCATCTACCTTAACATAAAATAGAAACCTCAAATCCTCCTTCCTCCGTTCACCAAAGATATCGTCTACCACCAAAAATTAATGATTATGTTAATATACATAATTTAAAATGATGATAAAATGGGGGTAAAATATAATAATGAGAGCTGTTAATAAAAATGATCAATTTTAAATTTATCATAAATATAACTATAATAATGAGTTTTTCTTTTTATTTATAGAAAGTAATCTAAAAACCTGATATAATATGAACAAAATAAAGTGATGTAACTAAATTAAACTCATATGTCACCAATCAACATAAAGTAATAAAATTTCCAAATTAATATTTCTCCATATTTTATACTAATTTTAATCTTTTGTATAAAGTTTTTTTTTTTTTTTTTTTTTCATTCAGTTATTTTTGAAATAGTAAAAAGGTATAGGTATTTTTGGAAGCTTCAAATTCTTCGTGAAATACTTTTGCATCCCATCAAAAAAGTAAGATGCACTTTGTGTAATAATGTTTATTTGTACACCACTTATTTGTTATCATAATAGATATAGGTGTCATTATATTATATAAAGAGTAAAAATTTGGAATCCAAGAGCATGAAAACTACTTAGGTTAGACCAACACAAACTTGGCTTAAAATACAAGGCATGCCATAAGACCATACAATCAGTCCAAGGACAATCATTTGGTAAGACTGGGACCTTAATTAAGTTGGCTAAACCACTCCCCTACAGGTGTAAAACAATTTGTCCCACCAAACAAACCCTATTAGGTGTACTAAGGATATTCCTATGTGGGTAAGGATGGGACCAGCCATATTGACCATTTCAAGTATTTTGAAGACCTTTTCCTTTTTAAATATATAATTAGAAATATAATAATAAATTAAATATATATAAATATTTGTGGGTGTGCTAATAGCTCTATCACAACATATTACCATTCAATTGCCAAAATACATGAAGTATATAACCCATTGTTGAGAAGGAAGAACTATAATACTTTTTGATAACAAAAATGTGTTAACTTTTTTTATTATTATAGAATAAATATAAAGTACAATTATTAATGAAGTATTATAGTGGTTGGGATCTATTTAAGAATGATTTATTAGAAAGGATAATGTTAATTTTCAAATTAAATAAGATATATATAAGAATATGAGATGAAACTCTTTTCATAAAGAATTGGACTAGATTGAATTTTGACAAAGCTTCCTGAAATAAGCTTTACACTTAGAAGCAAGTAGGGGTATTAAAGATCATAATGGAAGTTTAATTGTAGGTTTCATTGTGATTATCTCACCCACCACCAAGAATGTGGCATAATTATGGGTTCTCATTCAAGGTCTCTAGATGGCTATTAGAAAGAACCTCAACAATCTTGAGGTATAAGGAGACTTTATCTTAGTAATCAATATTATCATTAAAAGATGGAAGATTCGCTGGAAGCTTCAAATTCTTGTAGCATCACTTTGACTCTATCATCTTCCAACATTGCTATGGAGAGATCAATAATCCTACTGATCATCTAACAAATTATGAAGCCAATAGATTGATCAATGGGGAAACCATCATCTCCCCTAATTTCCTAATGACTAGGAAGGACTTTACAACAACATTGAAATGGAGTTAGCTATTCAATATATCTTATAGAAAGAATATATTTGTTCGCATGACTTATGAAGGTGGCGTATTTATGGTTAAAAGCAAAGATAATTAGGTTTTATCAAATGATGGTGGGATGATAATCGATATGATTACCATCTACACACCTAAAAATAACCAATGTTGAATTTATTATGGCTTTGGAGCATGTGAGAAGGCTTTAATATGACCTTTGCTTATGGCTTGTCATTATTTTTTCTCTTTTAAACTTCTACAGAGGTCGTAATTTTCAGCTTTACGTGGTGAAGATGATGAGGGGTAAATACTCAAGGAAGGGGAAAAGGAAGAAGAAGTTGGGTGTGGAGAAGAGGAAGAAGACTAACAAAAGGGGTGTGTAAAGGGTTTATGAAGAAACCATCAATGATGAAATGGTTGAGAAGGTCTTTAATCTATCATCTCTGCTTGTTCGCCATTTCATCAAGGATGTGCTTGGGGAGGTTGTGTTAAATGTCAATCACATAAGGTGGAATGTCGAAGAAAACAAAACTCATTTTTGTATGAATTTGGAAGCTCAAAATTCTAATGACCTAATCTCCAAGATCATCCATAATGAAGTGTGGATCCATAGGAAGAACACTTCAAAGACACTTCTAGTCTCTCTGGTGAGTGAGCTTACAACCCATTTCTCAAGTTTTGATAAAGATTTTAAAAATATGGAGGATAAAATGAATAAGATGGTGACATAAATAAGAATCTTTTAATTCCTAACGAGTTGTGTATTGTAGACATATAAATTAATATTTAAACTAAAACAATGTACTTCTGACCACCCTCTTTGCACACTTAGCTCTTGAATTATTCTAGGACATTTTAACCCCTTTCCTTCACTTTCTGTGTGGATGACTCATTCTTCTAATAAAAACTAATAACCCCAAAATGTCCCTATTCATCATGAAAAATAATTCAAGCTCACCACAGATTGTTCCTGGTACTCAGATCAGTGATTTGTGCTCCTTAAACAATATCGCCCTAATTAGATAGTAGCGCACTGCTCTCTTGTCTAGAGCCACTGCTCTTGTTCTCCCACCAAAAAATGACTAATTTCAATTTTTTAAATTCATGAAATGGGTCATCCCACAAGTTTAGCAAGCCCCATCTGAAGGAATTCCAAAAATATCACTATAAATACACATTTCAAATGATTTTGCACCCAAGAGGCTTCCACACTGAAAAGCACTAGAATTCTAATTGCACATTGAGAGCAAATTCCCTATTTATACAATTCAGATTACATACAACTCTAGCAACCTTGAGTTAAATTTTGAATACACTTCCAAGGTCATAAGTCATGGTTTAAGCACTTAATCACACTAGGATTACACCAACATCTAGCATTTTGCACTAGTCTTTCACACTAACCACCATAGTAGGAGAGAACTACATGGAGTTTGATCCCTCTTCAAAGTATTGGTATGTAAGCAACACTCAACATAGGGGGTTTCGAGGTCAAGCACAAATTCAACCGCTAAATTATTTTTACCTCGTAATTGCATTCATATTATTATGTCATTGAGATAGGGTTTTACGTGAAGGAGGAGATACACATTGATTTTCACAATGAATTATAAGCTCTTGCATAGTCCACAAAACACACAAGTGAAAGTGAACATGCCACAAAAATTTTAGATCCCTAATATTTTTAGAACATCCATGTTCCCTAGGGACAAAAACACATTGCTCTCCTATCCAATTATAGTGCTCTTATCCACAAATCCTGCCAAGTCCTATTCTAGATTTGCACTTAGTTGACATAGTTTTTCGATTAATTTCAGTTCCAAAAATAATGTGTATTTCAATTTTTCAAATAAGTTTGTGTTCTCCTTTGTACTTTCCATATTTAGTATATTTCCATATTTAATAAGTTCCAAATTACTTTGTGTAAATATATGCATATTTTTAGCATTGTGATTTTGCGCATTAGTTTATCCAATTAGGGCCTATCATTCACCTAGTTCCCAAAATTTGATTAAAGATATTGGTGGACCCGATTATTATTAAACATTATAAAAACCCTATTTTTTCATTAAGGGGTTCCTTCTATTTTTAGCACTTCCATTAGTGTTTAAGATTCTTTAATTTTATGATTTCCATATTCATCATGATCATAATGGTTGCATCTATCTATTATTTATTACTTCAAATCTTCTTGATATTATTTTCATGTTCCTTGCATCACTTGTCAAATCTTTTGCATGTATATGAGACAATGGATACATAATATTAAGGCAAATATCACATCATATATCAGTTAAGAGCTTAATAATGAATATTATATGGTGATTGTTGTTGCATGGCTCAATTTGCATTATCACTATTAGAGTGGGTCACAATAGAGGATCGAACTGGATTTAGTCAAATGCATGAAGTTGAATCTATATAGACTAGTGAAATCTAATGAACAACTCAAAAAGGAAGAAGCTTGTCAAGTCACAACTAAAAATTTGTATTAACATCATTATTCAAAAATTACATGGGAATGATTCATTATATAGTGAGGAATTAGGCCACTCAAAAAGGTAATGAACTCAATTCACAATTAGAAAATGACTTAAAGTATATTTCCCTTGATAACCTATTATTAACCTAAGCAAGCTACTTATAACATGTGGGTAAAACCACATAGTGGGAAAAATCCTACACTAACACCCCCTTAATCATAAATTAGGTGGGTAGAAGAATTGGGTCCCGATACATAGGCCTAATGAGGTATCCAAGTACATAGATATGATCCCCTAGATGAGGAAAAAGTTAGAGCTGCTTGAACCCCAATAAGAGCTCACAAATGAAGATACTTACTTTTAATAAAGGGTTTGGTGAATATATCAACAATTTTCTCTATTGTCTAGATGTATTTGAGATCAATGACTTGCCCATGGATGATTTCTTGAATAAAATTCATGTAAATATCGATATGTTTGGTCTGTTGATGGAGGATTGGATTCCTACAGATCTAGATTATGCTTTGGTTATCGTAGAAGATGACTTTTGGTCATCAAAACTAGATGCCAAACTTAATGAGAATACGTTAAATCCAAATAGCCTCAGTAGAAACATTAATAACTCATGTGTATTCTACCTCAGTAGAATATAAAGCAATAACATTTTGTGTCTTACTTGAATAATTAATCAGACTTGAACCAATGGAAAAATTATAGCCTGAAGTAGACTTACGATTCTAATTATTGCTATCCCAATTTGAATCTGTATAATCAATCAAGTTGATGTAAATGCCTACTCCATCATGAATCTTAAAAATATGAGTGTCTTGAATGTAGTGGAAAATACACTTAGCTATTTTTCAATGCATCTCATGTTATTCTTGCATAAATATAGAGACCATGCCCACTGCATATGAAATATTAGGTCTAGTGTGCATAAGGTAGATAAGACTACCAATAAGTTGTCAATACAAGGTAACATCAACCAAAAGAGATGGGCAATCAGCCTCAATCTTTATACCAGATAGAAAAGGAGTTAGAACTAGCTTATAGTCAACCATGCTAAACTATGCAAACAAATCAAGAGCATAATTGGATTGTACAATACTGATCCCAGAGTTAGACTAAGAAATTTAAATCTTAAGGAAGTAATGCATCAAGACTAAGTTAGTCATTGATAACTTGTCAGACAAAGTAGTTTCACTACTGTGATGGTGGATGAAGAATTCCATGTAATTAATAAGTCATCCACATAGAGAACTAGAATCAATAGTGAATCATCCTACAATAAAATGTAGACATTTCAATTATAATGGCATCCAATGAACCTAAATAAAAGAATAAAGGAGTCCATCTTGGCATCCCAAATTCAAGGAGCTTATTTCAAGACATAAATAAATTTCTAAAGTTTGAAAACTAAGGAGGAATCTTCCACAAATCCTTGTGGTTGATCCATGTATATTTCTTTTTTGAGGTCACCGTGAAGAAAGACACTCTTCACATCCATTCGATAAACATCCTAGCAATGTGCTATGAAAATGGTAAGAATGATTCAGATCAAGTTCATTTTAGAAACTGGGGTGAACATCATTCTATAGTCAATACCAGGGACTTGAGAAAAATATTTTGCTACCAAACATGATTTGAACTTGTCTACAGACCCATCTACATCAAAAAAAAATCTTCCCTTAGGAAGAGGGACTAAATCCCAAGTGTTTTTCCTCACAAGGAACCATATTCCTCTTCCATAGTAGTATCCCACTTAGGAGTGCATGATGCCTCATGAAATGATTGTAGATCAAAAGTAGATGTAATGAAATCACGTGGAGCATCCTAGAATTGTGAATGAGTTCATTTGGTGCCTGATGTATATCCAACCTGATGGATAATACTCTGAAGTGTCTATCTATCCCAAAGAATACCAATGCTCAAAGAGTCAGGAGGATATTCCTCATTCTATAAATATATCCTAAGAGAAGGAGGAAGTGAGTCTTCATCACTACTCTCATCATCATATCTAGAAGAAGAATTTAGATCACAAGGAAGCTACTCAAGTAGATCTTAATCATCATAACTATCATCAAATCCCAGTGCATCCAAGGAAGAGGGAAAGGTGTCAAGTGTATATTTTGAATGACCCTATCAAAAATGAACACCCTTCTCAATGAATAACTCATGAGTGGTGGGATGGATAATCTTGTATCCCTTAACACCCTTAGGATATCCAATAAAGATGCAAGGCCGACTCTGAGGTTCTAATTCCTTACATTCCTAATTTGGAATGCCATCCATAGTAAGAGATCCAAACACTCAAAAGTGCTTCACTATGAGTTTATGACCTCTCCAAGATTCAAAAGGAGTGACTCCCTTCAATGCTTTATGAGGAACCCAATTTTAGATATAACAAGCACTGTTGATGGTCTTATCCCAATACTAAGGTGAAAGAGACTTGGAGTGTAGTATACAATTGGCCATTTATTTCAAGGACATGTTTTTATGCTCTACAATACCATTCTATGGATGACTGTATAAAAATGTATGTTGTAGTTCAATTCTTTCTGAAGTGAATAATTTCTCAAAATTGTTACTGACATACTCACCACCATTATTGATGCATAAAATATTTATGGATTTACCTGACTATTTTTATACAATTGCCTTGAAGTCCTAAAAATGATCAAAGACCTCAGATTTATTCTTCAAAAAGTACACCCAAGTATACCTCAAAAAATTATCTATGAAAGTAAGCATGTATTTAGTCATATTGAATTAAGGTTTTAGAAATGGACTAGCAATGCCACTATGGAAAATATCCAATATTTGTTTAGCTCGCTATGTTTTCCCTTGTCATACTTCTCCTTAGGATGTTTACCAAGTATGCAACCATGGCAAACTCTGTCATAAAACTTGACTAGTGGAAGCCCTAAAACCATGTATGGATAACTAAGTTACTCCAGGTAGTGATAGTTGAGATGGTCAAGTTGCTCATGATATAATTTACTCACCCCATCTAAATGAGTGAGCATTACAGTAGAGGGTTGATTAGGATTAAAATGTGAGAAAGTATACAATCTAGATTGGTGATCTAATTTCCCAAATTTAACAATGGATTCATTGTCTAATTCCTTAATATCCATTGAATTAGGTGTGAATTCAACTCTCTTGCCCAAACTGGTGTGAGTGATCTAATAAATAGATAAGAGATTGGTGGATAAATATGGAACATAAAACATCATGAAATGTCCCATCATTCATTTCAATAGATCCATTCCAATTAAATTTAGTGGAGGTATCACCACCCAATAATATGAAAGGTATAGAACAAGGCTCTAAGGATGAGACCATGTCCTATGATGAAACCATGTGATGTGAAGCACTAGAATAAATTACCCATGTGGAAGGTTAGGATGTAACTGCAACAAGTGTCTTGCCCTTATCTTTTCTCTTTTTATAGTCTTTGGCATTAGAAGACTCATATGTTGATGAACTCTAATTAGAAGAATCAAGGACACTGATATTGTGCTTCTTGAGCATTTTTATCGATTAGTCAGTCTGCTTCTTCTTTCATTTAGATTAATTGTGCCTAGATTTCTTACAATACACACAAGTGAATCGATCTTTCTTAGATTTCTCATATAAAGAGGATGACTCTTTTAATGTTTTGGAATTAACATCATATTTATGACCCTTTCTTTGTTTTGGGTCCTTCTTGTTATGTTTCTTTTCCTTGTTGCTAAAAACTTTCTATTTGTCATGACTCACAATTAAGGTATGTGATTTAGATGACTTCAGTGTACCCATTTAGATAAGCTTGTCTTGCTCCCAAGTCAACTTAGTAGTAAATTCATCCAAGGATGACATGGTCTATATATCTCCAATGGCATGCTTGGTGGTTTGGAAGGTCGAAACGAAGATAGAATAGTCATATCTCAACTTGGCAAGGATTAAAATAATCAATTAATCATCATTTTTTTCAATGTCTCACATTTTCAACTACAACTTGAATGATTTAAACTTTGTGAATAAGTCTTTTATCATATTAAAATATCCTAGGCTCAAAGTGATGATCTCTTTCTCTAACTCATGACCTCTTATTATGTCCTTCTTCCCAAAGAGTTTTATAATATGTTTCAGATTTCATTAGGGGTAGTAGTAGATTCAATATGAAAGAGAAGGTCAGGAGAGATAGATAGGCATAGGAGACTATAGGATTCATCACTTTTATTAAACCACTTAACCTTCTCTACCTCAAGTGTTAATTATTTTTTTAAACCCATCATGATTCATTGTAATCCTTTGATCCTCAAGAGGATTTTCACTTTGAATTTCCATTCATGATAGTTGAATGGTGTAAGAGTTGGAACTAAAATCTGATCCATGGTGTAGAAAGGAAGTATGTGCTTAACTACATGTGCTAAAATACTATGAATATGTAACCCCATTGAATCTATATATTTCCAAATTTATATAGAAAAATAATAATACCAATGTGAAGATCTTGAAAAAACTTACACTTTCAAAAAAATGGTGCCTTAAAATGAGAAACATACTAAAAGTTATGTGGATTTGAAGTTTTGGATGGCAAGGGAAATCTCCACTTCACAAAATTTGAATTTTTTTGGGTGTGCAAAAGTTTGGATGGGTGCTAATGTTAAGCCCCCACTAATAAGAATCAAAATTTAAGCTCCAACTAGTAAGAATCAAAATTTAAGCCCCCATGTTACCATACCCTATGACTAAGGGGCTATGACCTTTAGTGAGTTTCCCCCCACCCCCTCTATTTTACATATGAATAGTTTCATAATTCATGTAATTAAATTTGACATCCTCATCATTGTTATAAAGTGTAAAATAGGTGGTGAAGATGGTAACATGCTCAAATAGGGGTCAAATTCTACCTAGTCTATGTGTAGGGGCATCGAGTCTACCGAGGGTGTTTGTACAACCATCAAAGTCCATGTGGGTTACAAATAAGAATTTTAGGTTCTATGAGGTGTGATAACAAGGTCATCAGGTTTCATGGGGTATGCGATCAAGGTTGTCAAAGTCCATTTGGGTTGCATGTAGGGCCATTGGGTTATATCTAGGCTACATGTAGGGCTGTCAAGTTATTATAGGTATGTTTATAAGGTTTTCAAGTTGTTATAACATGCAATCAAAGGGTTTTGATATGTTTGATTTCAACCACCTAGAAGTCTACCAACTATCAAAAATTTTCATGAGGGTTGGAATTTCTGTCACTTTGAAGAAACCTCCAAAATTTGGATTTTATATGGCTCCTAAAATACCATAAAATACCCACTTAGTTTCTTGACAAACCTAGAAAAACCCATAAATATTTTTTCCTCAAAGTCATCGAATGTATAGATTTTTGTAGAATTCAACAAATAATTTTGAAACCCTCTAAAAATGGTTGAAACTGGACTATCACAAAACTAGGTCATGTTTATAGTTGTTTCTAGGGGTTTTCCACTTTATAAATCTAATGGATTTACTAGAAACCCCATCAAACCCTAAAAAATTAAAATCAATGAAAAATCTTGAATAAACTAGAATGCAACATCTCACAATAGAATCGATGGATTCATCTACTATCTAAGCTCTGATACCATGTTTAATTGGGCCACAATAGAGGACAAACTAGATAGGGTTGAATACACAATATTGAATCTACATGGAATAGTGAAATTTAAAGAATAACTCAAAAAAAAAGAAGCTTGTCTTCACAACCAAAAAGTTATATTAGCATTATTATCCAAAAAGTACATAGAAAAGTACATTATATAGTGAGGAATTAGGTTACACAAAAATTTAATTAACTCAACTCATAATTAGAAAATGACTTAAGTATATTTCACCTAATGACCTATTATTAACCTAAGCAAGTTAATTAGACCATGTAGGTAAAATCACATGGAAAAATCCTACACTAATGTCCACTTATTACTACTAGATGTCAAAGTGTTCATATATTTCCTTTTATTCTTCTTACACTTAGACCTCACAACTATATTAACTCATATCTCACATCTATCATTCGTCTTATGCTTATAGTAGACCTTATGATTTGAGATATTACTACTAGAAGAGGTTGGGTGCCTCATTATCCAAGACAAGATGAATGCCTTTAGGAAATTCCTCTTCATACCCAACCTAATCCGATGGGACCCATGCATCAACTATAGTATGATATTATTGAGTAGTTAAGGATCACACTAGTTAATATATGCATTTTAAAGTTGTTTCAAAAGGCCACTATTTTTAGGGACATTTTATACCCTCATGGGACATTTTATACCAATTTTCATTTGTTGTAAACATTTAAAAATATATTAAGGATGCTATCTCTTTTTAAAATGATGATTTGCCTTCACATTCAACTATTGATCAAAAAATACCTTTGTTTAGAAAAGTTCAAGTAAAAAATACAATAATCAAAAGGGTTATAATTGATAATTGGTCAGGGTTGAATATTTTCAATCTTACATTATTAGATACACTAAGTGTAAATATGGATACACTTCAAAAGACATAATAATATCAAAGGATTTAATGATGTACCCAACCAAACTTTGGGTTCTATCACTTTAGATATTATAGTAGGGCCCGAGACCTTAACCATTGAATTTTAAGTAATGCCTAATCATTTACACTAGAATATACTCTTAGGTAGGCCATGGATACAAACCATGGAATACGTACCTTCCAATTTACATAGATGTGTCTAATTTATAAATGATGGATATTTATATAATGCCCAATTGATAATCAACCATTCAGATATTGTAAGATTATAGAGCCTTCTACTGAGAGTCCATCATAATTTGGAACACCTCAAACTACTATAATGCCACCATCATAGATCATTACTATAGAAAAAATGCACATATATGAGGTTGGTGAGTCTAGTACAAATAATTATAAGCCACAATCTACACATAACTCCAAATCACATATTTCACCTCAAAAGGTAGACCATGAGGAACATGTACAATAATTACCTTTATTGCTTAATTCAGAAGATCCAAATTTTATATCCATAAAGTTTATTGATGGCAATATTGATGCTACTTATGATGATGGTAATAATGAAATACCAATTAAAAATGATTATAAATTATGTGGGTTAAATTTCACACCAGTTGGTCTAAGAGAATATAAAGATGATTCCAAGGTGATCATACAAGTGCATATAAAAGTAATCACTTTAGATATAGATAAAGGCAAGAATATTTATCACCACATAGACACTACACAACATACAATTCAATTAGGTGTCCCATGGACTAACATTTTTGTCAAATATAGAATTTCTAGAGCACATGAGGGACAATACTTTGGTCAATGCACTATAGGTACCAATAGGTCACTATTCACAAATTTAGTAAATAATGTGGAATTTGTGAATATTGAGCCAGTCATCATGATACAAGCTAACAGTGCAATAGATAAACCACATGTGATGTTACAAATGTTATTTTGTAGGGAATTAATTTCCTTACCAAAAATATGACATAGATCTATTAGTCAGTTGCCAAATCAAGAGGGTAAGCCCTTTTGTTAGTTTCACATAATAACATGACATGCCACATATACTTGTTCCACATTATATCAAAAACTTATAAAATATAAGGCTAAATTCATTATTCAAATTACACATCCCATACCACAACCTCTTAGGACTCAACAACAGGGTCTCACATTCAAACACTAGAATCATTCCAAGATTAATCCCTTGAGTATTCAAATTTTCATTGAGAATGAATATAGACACCATGTGGTAATATATGAGGACACAAAACTGAATGTATGTACACTTGTTTTCCATCAACACATAGGTCATGATTGAGATGCATTAAAAAATGATATATATTACTAAGATTCAATAAGACACATTACAGTACTAGTTACAAGTGGTCCCAAAGTGGTGGATAAACTACTCTTTGTTATGGACATAAAAAATCAGATGAATGCCACATTGGGGAAATAATGGTTGCATGAAATGGGTGCTACAATTGATGATTTATAGAAATGTCTCCCATTCAAATTTGAGGATAATATAATTCACATTGTTCATGATGGTATCGATGAAAATCATAAATTCTAAAATGAAAAATAAGACTCCAAGTTAGTTTATCCAAAAACCACACATTAAGCCTCTTACATAGTAGAAAAACTTGATATACATATGCACATGATTTAGAAAAACACCAAATACAAGGCTACATTTATATAACATGAATAGATATTATGACCACAATAATATGATCTATGGGAATTTGACAAGATTTAATAGCCAACACTTACTGATCTTCCACCAGACCCACCTTTCACTATCCACATCCCTTGGATGTGTTGTTTGATTTTTAGATTGTCATATTTAATCATATATGCACAAAAATAATTATATATATATATTCAAAAAATTAAAAAATTAGGACCTATGCATGCTTATGTTTAATCAATTTACATTAGTTACTTTATGCATAATTATTTAGTGCTTATTTCTATCTAGTTTCATATCATATATGCTTCACAAGTATACATGAGTGAGTGCAAAAAATTCATCATGCCATTCCCAGACACAGTTGCAGGTTATTCCATTGTCTCAAACTCAAAAATTACAAACAAACAAGATCACCTTATTCATATAGGAGCACATTGTGTTGTTGTCCTAATCCCCCACTCTTGTCCTACTGATCACATGCTATCAGTTATTGGATCTAGACTAGACACAAGAATTTTACAACTTATATATATATATATATATATATATATATATATATATATAATAACAAGCTCACTAGGGCATCTTATACATAGGTTTTATCCTTCTTTGGCTATCCCTTATTGTTCATACCTCAGTTATTTACATGGAATAACATCTATCGATATTTTTCACTTACTAACGCACTTATATCTTATTGGTTTCCTAAGTTACTAAATGTACTAGTGTTACAAATTATTTATGTTAATCAATTACATATATTCATGTATGATTTTCAAGATAACTTTCCTACTTCATGTCTTGTGTGTATTCTCTATTTGGCTTGTGGACATCTGAAAAATTCTTTGTGTGTGGATCTCAACCTTTATTAGATTTCTATGCATGTGATTGTCATTTGAACATGTCCCTTGTATGTGGCCCTTAACATTCTATGGTATGTTTTGTGTGCGTTTTGGATAGACACTTAATTGCTTAGTTTATTCAATTTTTGATGCCATGATAGACATCATGAATCTACATATCCTTTTTATGCCATGATGGGTATCATGCATATCTCCATAAGTAGTTATATTCATCTTTCAGTACTTAGTTTTGATCACTTGTTTGCATGTTAAAATTTTAACATCTATCTTGACAATCTCACTATGTATGATTATTTCTAAATGTATCTCAAGTTACTATTTTTATCGGTTTATAGAGATGATGATGACATTATAATCTATGTTATCATTATTACTCAGATTTACATATTTTACATAATATCTATTGCATAAACTTTTAATTTGAGTTAATTTATTGTATATGCTCAACAACTCACCTCAAAATATGGGGCATATAAAGTGGCTTGTCTTAGATACTAAGCACCCATAATATAGTACATATATAGGATTTTTCAGACCTCACATAGTGGATCATATAACATACCTAGTAATCACACAAATAATCATTTTGGATAAGATCACTCTATTTAGACAAGGATGTACCTCGTTGTTTTCTAAAACAATGCACTATTATACAAGTAGGTAAAAAATAACCACTTAAAAAAAAAATTAGAATCCAAGGGAGTACAAAATAATTAACAATAGGCTTACGATTTTAGTTCTAGAAAATACTCAGGTTTTATCTTATATTTTCTCAATTTAGGAACATCATGTGTGATACGTGTTCTAGGTTAGAACACATGTTTTTACTCTAAATTTTAGTTGTTATTACTCAATCTCATAATCCATATGAACTAGATATCAAATTGGGGGCATGTGCACAACGTGGAACTTCTTCCTTTCTCAATTTTACACTAGTTTCATAGATGGAATGACAATGCTTGCCATTCTCCATCTTGTATACACTAGATCCAAATTATACTAATGTTTTGCATCAGTTTTGCACCATTTTTTACTCTATAATAATATATTAGAATTCATATAGGGATTCCAAACTAATTCACTACTTTTGGCATGTAATGATGGAGTCAATCACACCTTGAGTTATTAATCACGCTCTCCTATCAATGAGGATTGGAGAATACATAATTCAATCCAATATTTTCAATGAAAATGAAATATCCAAGGGTCCTAACATCTACATTCACCAATTTATCACCAATAAAACAAAACATTTTTGTACCCAATTAGGTGTATTTATTCCTTGTTATTATATATATTATAACCAAGATAAATTTAGAAATCAAAATTTGAAATGCAATAACTAGTCTAAACATGCAAGTCGGTTCTAAATTCACCTAGATCCATATGGTTTGGAAAAGTAGATAGAAATAACAACAAATAAAAATTGAAATAAAACATATGGTACCTCAATTTTTATAGTTTAATTTACCTTCAATATGAATTCCCAATTGATAAATAAATTACTTGATACAGATTCATAAATTTTGTAGTGATAATGGAGATTGTAATAACTTGACCAAAGACTAGTTGGGCATGGGATATTTAATGTAATAATTCTAATAGAATGCATGGGGGTGCCATGGATTTATATGAAGAGGAGAGGGAAGATCCATGGTTTGATCAAATTTCCTCCCAAATTTGAAATAGGTGGTGGAGATTTATAGAAAAAATGGAAAGTTTGAGAGATCATAAATCTTTGGACTTTCCTTTTGAGTCTTTTTATTTTCTTATCCATTATGAGATATTTCACGTAGGAGACTCTTGAAAATCAGAAAATTGGTCAGGTATTGGGTAATTAAATATTAGAATATTAGACAAATGGGAAAATTATATGGCTAAGGGGGATTAATTAACAAATTAATCAATTTGAAAGGTGGAAAGGGGTATGCCAATAATTGAATAATGAAGGGGCATATTAGATAATAAGTGAAATTAAAGATGCCATGAAGGTGAATGAATTTATGTGTATACATTTTACCCCCTTTGAAAGGGCATTATATCTAAAATAAATAATGGTCTTTCAAAGAATAAATACAGTCATGGATGTTAGTGAGATTAGTGGACACTTGATGAAAACTTGATGCCCCCTTGAGGGGACATAAGGGATGACATGGATGGCCCCTTAAAATAAGGAAAAAGGGTTTGAAGGTGTGAATAGGTAGGGGATTAGGATTCTAGAAGTCGGAGTGAATATGAAAATGATAAAAATAGTGAGCTACAAATTGAGAATATCCTAGGCAAAGATATAGGGCCGAGAGGCAAAAACAATAGTGTCATGATTGTCAACATATCCCAAATGGGAACCAACCATAATAAGATGATGATAAGATAAAATACCACAAGTTGTAGATGTATCTTAAGTAAGGACACATGCTAGGGAGAGTTAAAAACCTAAGGTGAATTTCTTGTAAAATTTTGATGTATCCCTAGTAAATATGCATGCAAGAGATAGATTTAGCCCAAAACAAGATGATGATAGGATAAATGATGCCATAATATTTCAATGTATCCCAAGCAAGGACCATGCTAGGGAGATTTGTGGGCCAAAAATAAGATTATGGGTGTAGCTTAAAGTGTTTGTGAATTATATATTGAATGATGAGGAGATGAAGGGAAATAATTAGGTAGTGTAGTTGAGCTATCCTTGGACACCATGGGTGACCAAGCACTACCTGCATAGTTTGAAGAGACCTCAGGATGATATAGTTCTCCAAAAATGGGAAGAATGATGTGATGAAAAAGAGACTTGATGAATGGATGAAATAGATGAGTTGGATGAGAAGAATAGTGGTGGATGAGTTGTAATATTGTTAATCACTAAGCTAAGATAGGATTGATAGAGAGGATGCCCATGACAAAGACATATGTAGGGAAGCAAGAGATAATGATGTATAGTTGTCAACATTCCCTAAGCGGGAACCAATCATGATAAACAAGTGATAAGGAGAGCTATGAGATTTTACTGATTGCCTATATTGGGTAGAAGATGAGGTTGATTGATGAAGGATGGGAAACTTGAGGATGACATGATGATGGTCAAATAGGCCTTAGGTAGCTGAGGTGTGTACATAGTGTAAGAAGACCAAAGGTTAATGCAGTTTAGTAATGGAATAATCCCATATACATTGGGAGTAATAGATTTGTAGCATGGAAAGATGATGAAGATTAATAAAAAATAAGAGGAAGGCACCCAAAAAAATAAAGCTTATGAAAAGGAGGTGTTTTCATTTTAAGAGGCTAATAATTTTACAAGTCTTCCATTAGGAGGCTATAAAAGTGAGTAGTAGGATCAGAGTGGTAGCAGGCATTAATATGACCCAAGTTTTAGAATCAACACATATATCAAGTTCTATAGAGTCTTTTTGATATAATTTCATCATTACTACCGATTGATTTTTACAAGTGATATATATATATATATATATATATATATATATATATATATATATATATATATATATAGTAAGAGGGTGTGATTGTGTAGGGGTGGAAGGGGTGGTGTATACATATGTTGTTATTGTATCTTAGTACCAATGATCTGTAAGATGTACCAAGTAAAGCATTAGTAAGGAAAAGTAGAGTGTACTAGGATTCCTAGATTTAATAGAAGTGGAGGGATGATGAATCTGACTAGATTTAATTAGTGTATAAAGAAGGACAAAGTGGGAAGAGAAGAAAAATATATAAAATAGGCATGGTGAGTGAAGAGTAAGAATGAAAGGTAAAATTAGCATAGCGTATGGGAGATAGATGTGAATGGCTGAAAATTCATGAGGGATATGGTAAAGAATGGAAGTAGGAGGATCGACACCTAGGTGAGCATAAAATTTAGGTATGTATCCATTTTATCAATGTTTTATATTTGATTGGAATGGAAGTCATGGGTTACGAGGTTTCAAGTTGAGGAGGAAGCAATGGGGAATGTGAGCTGTGCAAGGGGGTAATGGGTTTTGTCTAGGTGATGAGAGGCCACCATTTAAAGAGGAAGTAACTAGGGATGTGAACTACATAGGGGGGTTGATGGTACGGTTAGAGGATGGGAGTCATGAGATAGGTGTTTGGTTTTATATAGGTGATGAAAGGTCATAAGGTAAGGTTTGGGAACCACATAGGGAGGAGGTTTTAGGGTTATAGGATGGGTGGTCATGGGATGGGTAGGTCATAGGTAGGAAAAATAGAGGTTATGGGGAGGGATGTCAGGGTTCTGAGAAGAACTGTGGGTTAGGAAGGGTGTGGGAATAAACCATGGGTAGGGGAATGTAAGTTATGATATCTAATGGTGTGAAGTAATCACTATTTGATAAAGTGAGTATATTATAATGTTAAATGAGGATCAAGCACTAGTGGTGATGGTGTTGATAGGAGGTACATCGAGATGGATGAAAAGATGGAGATGTGGACAAAAATTAAGGAATGCATACTAGTCATGGAGGTCATGGAGGATAAATATAGGTAACGAGGGTAGTGGTGATTATCCAAGTTGATTGGTTGCTGACCGTAAGGAAATGATGGGATTAAAATACTAAGTGTTAATATTTTAGGGTCAAATAATATATATAGAGATATATAGATGACATATATATTGGCCTAGGTGATGCATTACTAAAGTAAGTGAACTGATGGGAGGCATATATTGGGGCTTTACAAGAGTAGGTGGAACAAATGTGGGCAAGCTAGATGCAAGTAGCTAAACTATAACCATGGTTGGAGCAAAGGGATGTAGAGGCATAAATGGTTGGAATGGAGAGAAATAGAGATCAAATTTTACTAGATGCACTAGGATTAGGAGAGTTGAAAACATAAATAGTGATAATGGTCTGAGATACTTGATATTGTTGAGCATTATATGAGCAGGTAGTGTCAGTAAAATAAATGACATCGTCATATAGGGTGATTAGTTGATCCAAGATTTCATCATGGTCTAGGTCATCTAGTCATTTTGTGCATCTGTCACTGAGGTCACCACCACCACATGATGGGATGCAATTTGAGATTTTGCTTAATTCTACACACATAAAGGTCGTATAATGTTGATATATATGGGTTATGTTTCTTTATCATTTTGTGATGTAATAAGATGATAATAGTTAACAAATGAGATTATGGATAATGATTATAGATTGAAAATGTCATTAAGTGTTATGTAATGTTGAAATATGATGTGTTATGTAAAATATGATGTTATATATATATGATGTAAATGGTTGGTGTAGATGTGTTTATTGGAGTGGATGCTAGAACCTCTGGATCAAGCAGATGCATAGATTCAAGTGAAAACACAAGTCAAGCAAGTGCATGACATAACTTTAAGTTGAATAAAATTAAAACATGAGATTAATGAAAATGAGAGTTTCAAAAAATATCTAACACCCCATGAATAGATCAATATCTTTGATGTACAAATAGGGAGTGAAATGTGTAGCTCCCCTATGAAAGCTGGTCAAATGTGCTAAGAATAAAGTGTAACTACCATAGCTAGAATAGTCATTCAAGAGTAACTCCTAGCTAATAACGAGTCAAAAATGTAACTATTATGACAATGTACACCTAAGAAATCACATCCCACAAGTGTAGGTAAATTACAAGTGACATGAAATAAGCCATGTGGCAAGTGTAGGAAATAACTACAATAAGAAATATGTAGAAAATATACAGCCTACAGTAACAATGTTGTATGGTGAGTATGATTATGTAATAACTTTAAATCATGTTGATGTTTAACATACATATGATGTAATATACTGTAATAATTTATATTATTTGGGTGATAATAATGGATAAAAATGTGATTATTCTATTATGTCATGTAATGATTATGATGTAAATGTATAAAAATGTGGTATGATTTGATATCATAACATGTAGGATGGTAATATTAGGATTAATGATGTAGGTGGAACAATACATGTAAGAATACATGTTGGGCTATGATATATGAGGATAGTGAATTTTATCATGCTCAAAAGGTAATTTGACAACACTTGGTGAGTGGTGATGTTATGGTGGTGAATTAATGACATCCCTTGGACCCATCCTGCTAGTAGTTATAATCAAGGGCTATCAAAAATTACAAGGTGTGGGTGTTATAAAACACTCAAGGATGTGAGGGTGTTGTGAAATGTAATCTTTTTTAACCATCCATGTATTTTTTTTAACTACAAGTAGGATGAACACTTGATAATGTCATAAAATAGGCTAGTACTTCCACCAAAACAAAATTATGTTGTAAACATGTAGGTTTTCTAGATGTTGTATCAAGTGATGGGTCTCCTAGAGATGATATTATGCAAATAAAAACTATAGGAGCTAATGACCTAGCCATAGTGTAGGATGCACACATTTTTCTGCACAAGGTGTCAAGTGGGAAGATGTGCCCAAGGTTTAGAGTAACCTAGAGCTATCCCTTTTTATTTTAAGGGATACCCGTAGTGATTGAGAGGATATATGGATCAATGAGAGTTAGTGGGACTTACATGAGGGAAACAAGATGATGTAATTATTGGAATAAGGGAAGAGGCTCGAGAGTCACAACCGTTAGATGTGTGTTGTTACTATGGATAGGCTGGGCATTTAGGATAGTACTATCCTAAAAAGGAACTAGTAGATGTTGGTTATGTGGAAAACATATGAGGTGGTTAGATTATTATTACATTGGGATCAAATGAGATACCTCCTAAGCCATAGATTAAGGATTTAAGAGTCCCAATTAACTATGTATCAGTTGCTTGTATAACAACCATGTATATGGATTATGATTATTGTATTAGTTTTGGTATTTTGTTTAATAAGAATGATGTATGGTTTTTAATGGGTTAACTTAGATGATGAAATTTTGAATGAGAATGTGTCAAAGATATTTTATGGCTTGAATCGATGTTAGATAACCTCATGATAATGCTAGGAATAATCTTTCTGCACGAGGGAGTAGAATAGGGAAACAAAGCTAGTTAGATGTTGTTAATTGAAAGGTTATGGAACATAAGATGCCCACCATAAGGGTTAGGGAATGGAGTGGGTGGATGACATGGTATAATGGATGAGTACAATTAGAGGATAAATTTTTTTATAATCGTTAAGCATGCATCGAATTTGTATTGCTACTATAAATATTTGATCATCATAATCTGAGCAATCCACTTAACTAGAGCACTAGGCAAGTTATACCTAGATATGCTTAATCAGTGTGTTATTTTTACAAAATGTTTAAGGGACACAAAATCAATATCAAAATGACAACTTTCATGATGCACCATTTAACTAAAGTAACATTGTATAACCATAAAATTAACGACTTGATGCATATATAAGAATTAACAATGTGTTAGAATGAAGAATTTGACACAAATTAAAACTTACTAATATGGAATAAACACAAAATTAACACTATTTATCAAACCATACACACATTAAAAAATAAAAAACAAAACTTATGGCATTCAAATAGTTAAATCTGCTAGTTTGAAAAGTGGGTGAGTAACCCATGATTCTATTATTTCTGAGTGTTCAATATTTTTTGTGCCCTAAGTAGAAATTAAAGTATGAAAGTAAATATTAAAATAATGAAAATCAAGTGGATGAAGGTATTATAAGGTGGATGTAGAGTATGTGAGGGTGAGGGGTGTAGAAGGAGATTGGTTAAAGCTATCCTAAGGAACATCCACTTCATGAGAAATCAAGAGGGCAGACTGGAACAAGAAATTGAATGTGTAGAGGCATTGAAAAGGAGAGGGTGAAATGGAAAGAATGGGATAAATATTCATAGTTTTCCTACTCCTTCCACTAATTATACCTACATTAAATTTTCCCCATAAATTTTGATGATGCTCCCTATATCCATTGCATCCTTCTTTGTGAAACATTATGTAGAGACCAAAGCCAAAAATGAAGATGGTTTATGAGTGGAAGGGTGTTGATGGGTAAAAGGTTTTCCCAAAGTATCAGAGGTTATTTTTATATGGAGGTTAATCAAAAGTGATATCAAGAAACTAGTTTTCATCATTATGCTTATCCAAGGTTTTACAAGCTCTGGTTTTCACCATTGGATGATTTTTTTAATAATTAATACTATATACAAGAATATAAAAAAAAGAACATGAGATTATACTATTGTAAGAAAAATTATTGAGAGGGGGGGTGTGAATCAATAGTAAAAACCTCTCATTAAATTTTACTTAAGAAATCATGAACCATTCAAACAAACATATAGATCTAGCAAGCATAAGCAACTCTCCACATAAGCATGAAACACAAGAACACATCACATGTGTGGGAAAAAATAAAGGGAAAAAAACTCACTGATATATACAAATGGAATATCTTAATATAAGGCAAAAACCAAATTTATTGAAGCACCAACTCCACATGGAGCACCAACCCTAACTAGCCAAACACCCACTTGACTAGGCTTTTAACAAGTACCCAGTTTCAAGGAGGCACCAACCCCCTAAATTACTTAGCACCAAATAAACCACATAATTTTTTTTATCACCTTAATAAAACACATTTTATAAAAAAATATATATGATTATCACCTTCTTTATCTCTTCACACTCTTTATCCCTATCAAATTACCTTATAGGCTTCTGCACTTAGCTAGGTCTCTTCAAGACTGATTAGGTCATATAACTTTGATTTTCATACACATAACTCATATTAGATATTAATGATGGTTTTTATACACCATTTTTATCTTATAAAATATCTCCTTATATTCTTCAATCTTCTATTTCATTCACTTCCTCTAGGCTTGCACAAATAGGCCTAAAACTACCTTGTATGTATACCATTCCTTGTTCATATACCACTTAGTCAGCCACACACAATTAAAATATTAGGTCTGACATAAAATAATTGTTAATACATATTTTTTACATGAATAAAATTATATTTTATTTCCTTTTGGTTTGAAACGACTCAATTAGGCCTCATTTCACTTTTAGGTCTCATGGAGACCTAATTGCATTAGGTCTATCTCTTAACTCTAAAACTTGATTCTCTTAGGTCTATATTGATTTATAAAAAAAATTAAAACCATTCAATTAATTATAAATATACCTCTACTGACCTCCTCCATGTTTGGTTAGATCTGTGTCTTTCATTCATACCATGAAACATCTTTTAGGACAAACTGTCCTATTAGGCCTATGTGCTTCAAATGTCTATCTTGAAAAAGTGAAGCTCAAATGTACTTAAGACACTAAAATATGATAAAAAAAAGTATATATATAGAGTATAAATGACATAATTTTCATTAAAAAATTCATTATACACTTCCACTTAAGAGATAAGAGCTCAAGAACATCTTTGTAACATACTCACTCAAAACTGCCAATTTACCTTAAAGACTAGTCATGGTGACTCAGACCTCAAACACCTATATAGACACTTTAAATGACTTATGATTCATTTATATGGTCCTATGATATCTCAAAACCATCACCAAATATAAATATTTTATGTTCTAAGGGCAAATATTAGTCTTTCATACCAATCTCATGACCTTATATCTCATTATCTTATCTGAACCAGATAGGTCAACTTGTAACTTTTTCACCATATTCACTAACCTCAAAAACATATAAAAAACATTAAAATTTATTAAAATTATTTAAAAACATTTATATGCACTTGGTTTCATCATTATATCATGAAAACTCATTCTAATTTATCTTCTCACTGCTGCTTGGGTTTTTTATTGCTTACACCATTAGGCTTATTAGCGGCTATCTAACTTGGATGACCAGTTTATCATAATTTAAGGGTGTAACCTATACATAAAACTTAATATACATATATTATGAGTCTCTACCTTCTTCCTCTATCCATTTTCTTATAGTCTCTAATGCAAATTTTGACTTATACATAAACTTCTTCAGAAATAAGCCTGTATATCGACATTTTATCTCTCCTCTCTCTAAAAAATACCACCTAGAGGTACTTGAGAGAGTTAAATAAAATATAAAATATCTTACTTGATCAATTAAATCCATATTGATAAATTTTTAGCAACATCTTCAACTTTAGGTCTTCATTGGGCCTCTAAGAGGGTTTAAACCACTTTTCACTCTTAACGATCATTCATAAATCATAACCCCTCAATACAAAAAATAATGCATATAATTTTGAGATAGGACCCTTAAAAATATACCATAAATTTCTTAGGTTACCATGTAAATTTTTGATGAGATAATGAGCACAAGAAAAATCTTCTCATGTTGAGAACCCTTCATTTTGTGCACTTGAGAGACCTAAAAACCACTTTTCATGCATTTTATTAAAAACCTTGACATCATACTTCATTATTACTCTTAAAAAAACTTGAATCACATTATTAAATTATCATGTACTCAAACTTGCCTTATAAAATGATCCTGATACCCCATTAAGCTACACTCTCTCTACACCATAGTCTTCATACCTTACTAGGCCTTGAACTAATCTTCATGCCTCTTTCCATGATCTCAACACCTCAATATCATGCTAAAAATATCACTCTCATGACATAAAACCTCTCTCATGATTAAACACTACCATACATCCTTCACATGCTTTGAAATAGATCATGATACCTCATTAGGCCAGGTAGGGTTTAAGAGAGGTGTAAATGTAGACCTAGACTGAAAGTCTTACCCTTGTAGGCTCACCCTGAAACTCTCATGAGTGTTTTAGTGCCTTATATACATTCTCAAATAGCCTTCAAAACCTCTCACATGCCTACATTCACTCAGTTAACCATACTACCTGCACATAACTTCTCATAAGGTCTAGACTTTGCTTCACAAGACACCTTAACTATGCTCAAACATACCATCCTTTCTCTCAACAACACTCTTGCAGACCTAATTGTTATCATACCTTCACAATAACCTTCAATGATAACTTTATTCCATACACCTAAACACCTTTGACACCTTGACATGTGCCTTCATGCAACCATAAGACATTAGTTGCCTTCAAATTCTTTCTTACCTTCAAATACATCTTGTCACATGGATTATTATGTAAACATTAGTTATCTTTGAACATCTTTCATGATATGTACCTTTCATGATCACACCACTCATGATAATTCTCATAAATGCAACACTCTTATGTGCCTTGACATATCACATACTACCATATATCCTTAGTCACCTTTGACATCAACCTTGATAGTATAATCTTGAAATGATACATCTTTGACATCAATGACAACAACATGCCAAAAAAACTCCCCCTTTGTCATTGATGGAAAATACATTAATGAAAAACATACTAAATAAGTGAAGTCACTTCAAAATGGTACTTTTCCCATCTACTCATTCTCCTCCTTTTGACATGAATGACAAATGGTTTTATACAAATTATCATATGATCCCTGGAGATGAATTTTAATGAACAACATAGAGAAATGCTGAAAAAACTCACCTTAAGATCATATTAGTTATTGTAGATAACTTTTGGAACATTTAAACTATACCTCAATAAACCATGATTCTTATAACTATCTTGAAACTTCACAACACAGAGCTACAAAGCTCCCCATAACTCCATACTCTCCTCTTGAGTCACAAGATGGAAACCATTCTTAGAAACATATCTAAACAAGCTACTTTTACCATTTTAAAATTTCACTCTTTCTAACCTCTCTGACCCTTTTGGTAATAGAATCCTAGAGTCTATGAAGCATCCTATAAACATGCTCTTAGTCTTGGCCACAATATTCATCCTATCTTCATGTTTTCTATATACCTCCTTTGATATAGACCATTTACTTATCTTCTCTTAAAGCTAATGAATCATCTGATTAGCTCCCCCTTTATCCTCACAACTTATGCTGATCATATGAGTCATTAGGACTCAAAAACCTTTCTAAACCTCCTTCAAGTATCTTGATACAAATACCACTTCTAAAAAAAATCAAGATATAAAGAAAAAAACTCATACCTTACAACATAGATAACCTGAAATCCTCTCAAGATGAGTCCTTCTTTGACTACAACCTCCTGCTTCTATTGATATAAGAGTGTTTCCATGAAGTCTAATGGAGTCACCTCTTTTCATAGGGCTCTCAAAACTCCATGAACTCAGGGGATTCCCAGATCTCTAAACCACTTTCCTCATGTATCTTGAATTCATGATACTAGCAGTCCCTCCTTGGAATCCACTTAGTCTTGACTAAAGCATTTGAATCATCCATCTTATCATCCTTCTTTTTATCTTTGACTACCTTATCAATACATGAAAATAACAAGTGTTCTTGACATTCCTACACTTCTTATCCTTGCTCTATCTTAGCAAATAATTCATATTGACCATTGAGAACAATATGATCAGTCTTGACTTTATTTGGCTTGTATACCAATGTTTGGTTCTTCTCATGCAATCTAGGAGCTCCATATACCTTGTAGGTCTTGAGGGCCTTTTAACTCCATTAGGATATAGTTTTTCAATGTTTTCCATATTGTAACAATTATAGTAAAAAACATCTTTATACATACCTTTTGATTGATCACTCCTCTTATGATCCCATGATAACTCATTCTTTGAGACCATTCGACAATCACTTGCTCTATGACCAAAGTTATGACAAGTAAAATAATAACCATTGAAATACCTCATTGCATTGGCCTATCTGATTGGTCTCTTCATGTTAGTATTCTTGACTTGTTGATGATCACTATGAACCTCAAATTTGAGAGTTTCTACATAGGTCTTTGAGGTCTGACTCTTCTTGATCTCCTTTTGGTCTTGTTTGAATCCCAGGCCTATCTTTTCATGTAGAGACCTTTGAATACTCAGAATATCACCAAGAAATTTAGTACTCTTTTCAAATATCTAATGTGTGTTCAACTTGACTAATTCCTGATCCAATTTTGTCTTCAAGGATTATCTTTATGTTTTAAACTTGATGCATTCTTCTTCCTTGGTTTTAATATTTGTAGTGATAATTTCAATATGAGTTCCTAGTTGTTTGATGATCTCCTCATGTTCACTAGCATTGATGCTTAGTCTCTCTTCAAAAATATTGATTTGATACTCATAAATCTTAACCAATGATCTTAGTTTTTGATTCTTCCTTATTTACAACTTTAACTCCTCTAGAATACTCACTAATTCTACCTGAAGGTTCATTTAAGCCTTTTCTTCATCTGATTTTTCATCATCCATAAGGCCTTTCTATTTTGAGCAACCCTTGTTATCTATTTCTATAGCCACAGATAAGGTTTCATTATTGTCATGTTTATTACTATCATCATCACTATTAGATGTACTTATGTTACTTACATTAGAGGATCTGTTATCTTATTTGGTATAGAAACTTCTCTTGTTCTTGAATGACCTTTTCTTACCTTCATACTTCTTGAAGTATTTCTTGATTTGGTCAGTTTTATAGACCTTATTATCATCACCATGATGTTCATCATGTTATTCATCATGCTTAGTCTTATCCTTGCTAGGAAACTTAGATGCAAATTGACCAATCTTACCACAATTAAAGCATTTGAATGGTAATTTACCATTATACTTACCTGAACCTCTCCCTAGTTTTTTGACAAATATGGATTTATCTTATCATCACCAATGTTTGTGTCATCATCCTTGGCCTTCTTACCTTGTGACTTATTCTAAAATTTGAATTTAACTTCCTTCTTGAAAGGTCTTCCATCATTTGTTATTATTTCATAAGAAATCAAGATGCCATGAAACTCATCCATTTTTAGTGTTTTAAGATCTTTGATTTCCTCTACTACAAACACTTTTGAATCAAACTTAAAAGTTAAGGATATTAGTACATTTTATAATACTATTGATTATTATAATTTTCTCCTATACCTCTGATGATATTTACCATTTCATCTACTCTCAATAGATAAGATGCAATGTTTTCATCCTCCTTCATTCTCAGACTTTCAAACTAACTACGATGAGTCTACAAATTTGCCAACTTAAATTTAGTGTCTCATTTAAATATGGTTTAAAATTTTTACCAAATACCTTTGGTTTTATCACAATGCATGACATTAAAAAATTCTTCTTCTGAAAGACCACATAAGATGGCATTCATTGCCTTAGAGTTCTTCTCACTTGCCTTTTTACCTGCTATGTTAGTTGGTGGTGTAGAAGGTGGAATGAATATATAAAAAACATATTTACATATTTAATATCATAAATACATGAGATAGGTCTTCATTATGATGCTCCAAAATTCATATTTAGTCTTATTTAAGAGAGGAGCCTTATTGGTTGAGAAACCTCCTTATACTTGTTGATAGACATGCTTGTGTTTTAAGGATCTCCTTCAAGCTGTTAGGCTTGTTTCAAAGGACCAAGATCTCATAATAATTATTGTACTAATAATTAATGAGATGTGGGGGTGAATTATTCTTCAAAACCTTTCATTTAATTAAACTTAATCAATCATGAACCATTCAAACAAATATATATATCTAGCAAGCATAAACAACTATCCATATAAGCATGAAACACAAGAACACATCACATGTGTGGTAAACTCTCAAGGGGAAGAAAAAACACTAATGTATGAAAATGGACTAAATTATTATAATGTAATTTAAAAAAAAAAGAATTAAATCACCAACTCCACTTGGATCACTAACCCAAACTAGCCAAGCACCCACTTGACTAGGCTTTTAGCAAGAACCCACTTGCAAGGAGGCACCAACCCTCTAGATGACTCAGCCCCAACTCAACCACCTGATTGTTTTGATAACCTTCATAAAACCTTATTTCTCAAAAAATATATTATGATCACCATCTTTATCTCTTCAAACTCTTTAACCCTCTCAAACTGCCTTCTAGGCTTCTTCACTTAACTAGGTCTTTTCAAGACTGATTAGGTCATATGACCTTGATTTTCATATATATAAATCCTTTTATATATTAATGAAAATTTATATACACCCCTATTATGGTATAAAATACCTCCTTTTATTATTCAATCTTCTATTTCATTCACGTCCTCTAGGCTTGCACAAATAGGCCTCAAACTGCCTTGTATATATACCATTCCTTATTCATGTACCACTTAGTCAATCACACACCATTAACCTATTAGGTTAGACATATAATTGATCTTAGGAAATATTTTGGACACGAATAAAATGATATTTTAGTCCCTTTTGGTCTGACATGCTCAATTAGGCTTCATTTCACTTTTAGGTGTCATAGAGACCTAATGGCATTACGTCTATCTCTTAACACAAAAACTTGATTCTCTTGGGCCTAGATGAATTTATCTAAAAAATGGAAACCATTCAATTAATTATCAATAGATTTATAATAACCTCATATATTTTTGGTTAGACTTGTGTCTTTTCTTCATACCATGAAACCTCTTTTAAGATAAACTGTCTTATTAGGCCTATGTGTTGCAAAAGTCTAACTTGAAAAAGTGAAGCTCAAATGTACTTAAGCAACTCAAATATGATCAATAAAGTGTGTGTGTGTGTGTGTATATATATATATATATTAATTATACATTAAATAATTTTCATTACAAAATTAATTAAACACTTCCACTCAGGAGATAAGAGCTCAATAACATCTTTGTAACTTACTCACTCAAAACTATCAATTTACCTTAAAGACTAGTCATGGTGACTCAGACCTCCAACACCTATATAGAAATTTTACATGACTTATGATGCATGTATATTGTCATATTATATATCTATACCACACTCAAATATAGATATCATATGGTCTAATATTAAATATTGGTCTTTCAGACAATCTCATGACTTTATATCTCACTATCTTATCTCAACCAGACAGGTCAACTTATGAGCAACTTTTTCACCATATTCACTAACCTCAAAAAATTATACCAAACATTAAATATTATTAAAATTAATAAAAAACATATCTATGCACTTGGTTTCATCATTATATCATGAAAACACATTCTAATTCATCTTCTTAGTGTTGCCTGGGTTTTTCATTATTTACACCATTAGGCATGTTAACGACTGGCTAACTTAGATGACCAGTTTAACAAAATTTAAGGGTGGATCCTCTAAATAAACACTAATTTACATATATTATGAGTCTCTACCTTCTTCTTCCATCCATTTTATTACCATGACCAATGCAACTTTTGACTTCTACAATAACTTCTACAAAAACAAGCTTATAACTCAACATTTTCTCTCTCCTCTACCTAACCAATACCACCTAGAGGTTCTTGGGAGAGTAAAATAAAATATCCAATAGATTACATAATCAATTAAATCCATCTTGAGCACATTTGAGAAACATATTCAACATTGAGTTTTTAGTAGGATTATAAGCGGGTTTAAACTAGTTTCCACTCTTAATGATCATTCATAAAGCATAGCCCCTCAATCAAAAAACTAATGCATATAATTTTGAGATATGAACCTTAACCATCTACCATGAATTGATTATGTTCCCAAATAAAGGTTTGATAAGCTAATAATCATAATAAAAGCCTTATCAGGTTGAGAACCCTTCATTTTGTGCCCTCGAGAGACCCAAAAACCACTTTTCATGCCTTTTTTTACAAAATTTGACCTCATAATTCATGATTACTCTTGAAAAAATTTTAATCAAATTTTTAAATGTTAACCTACTCACAATTGCCTTGGAAAATGATCCTGATACCCCATTAGGCTACACTCTCTCTCTACACCATAATCTTCATACCTTACTAGGCCTTGAATTGACCTTCAGGCCTCTTTTCATGCTCTCAACACCTCACTATCATGATAAAGATTTCACTCTCATTACTTAAAAATTATCTCATGATTAAACACTACCATACATCCTTCACATGCCTTGAAAATATATCACGATACCTCATTAGGCCAAGTAGGGTCTAAGAGAGGTCTAGATGCAGATTTAGACTAAAGGTCCTACCTTTGTAGGTTCACCCTAAAAATCTCATGAGTGTTACAATGCCTCACATACATGATCAAACATCCTTCACAACCTCTCACATGCTTGATTTCACTCACTTAACCATGCTACTTACACATACATTCTCATAAGGTCTATACTAGGCTTCACAAGACACCTTAACTATGCTCAAACATATTGAACTTCCTCTCAACAACACTCTTGCAGACCTACTTATCATCATACCTTCACAATAAATTTTAATGACAACTTTCTTCCATGCACCTAAAAACCTTTGACACCTTGACATATGCCTTCATGCAACCATAAGACATTAGTTTCCTTCAAACTTTCTCTTTCCTTCAAATGCATATTGTCACATGGCTTCCTATGTAGACATTATTTGTATTCAAACATCTTCCATGGCCTTTACCTTTCATGTTGACACCACTCATGATAATTCTCATCAATGCAACACTCTTATGTGCCTTGACATATCACATACTACCATATATCCTTAGTCACCTTTGACATCAACCTTGATAGTACAATCTTGACATGATACATCTTTGACATTAATGACAATAACATGCCAACATATATAGCTCTAGGTATAAAATTATTTTATATGTATGATATCATCAATTCATCTAAATCTTGGCCATCTTGAGTAACTAACTTATATGCCCTAGACCCAAACTTGGCCATTATGATGTAAGTCCCCATCCAATTTGGCTCTAACTTTCCATTATTTTCCTATTATACAATGGTATTCCTCTGATTTTATTTGATAACCAAGTCACCAATCTCAAATTCATGGGATCAAACCTTCTTATTATAATAGTTATGTAGCCTATTATGATATAAGCACATATGATCTAAGGTATGCTGATGATTTTCATCCAATAACTCCAACTCTTGTAGATGAACAACCCTATAGGAGTCCTCAATAATAAGGACTTTGAGTAATATCCATAGTGAGGGGAATTTAACCTCAAATATAAAAATAACCTAAGTCCCAAAGATGAGGGAGCATGGGGTGGCACCTGTAGGACTACAAACATTGGTACGATAGGACCATAAGGCAAGATAAAGCTGAATATGCTAATTTTAGGTATACCCATTAATGATTTTATTGATAAAATTAAGGAGAGTTTTATTTATCGCCTTAGCTTTAGTGTTGCCCTCTAGGTAGTATGGTGTTGATCTTTTGTGTTGGATATGGTATTTATGACATAAAACCTTGACATATTGTTTTTTTAAGCATGTACCATTGTTCGATATAATTAGGGTAGGAACTCCAAAATGGCAAATGATAAGATTAAGAATGAATTTATAAATTTGTTTGCTAGTAACATAGATGAATGGCATGGCTTCCACCCACTTGGTGAAGTACTCAGTGGTTTTAATAATGAATTTTTGACCATTAGAGGATGAGGGATTAATCTTACCAATGAGGTCAAATCCTCAAGTAGGAAAAGGCCATGGACCAATTATGGGTTGCAATTCTTGATATGGAACATGTATGAGATATGCATGTTTTTGATAGGTGACACATTTTCATACATACTGACAGGCATTATGATTTATGATGGGCCAATAATATCCAATCCAGAGGATTTTCTTCGTTAGGACCATCCCACTAGCATGGCCTCCATAAATGCCATTCTGGACCTCCTTGAGTGTTGAAAAAGCTTCATCTAAATTTAGACATATTAACAAAGCTCTATTGTAGCCCTGTCAATAAAATGTGCTATAAAGGATAGTGTACTAAGAAGCTTTATGGATGAAGGCTTTACGATGGTGGTCATTAAGTTTGGGTGGAAGGATATTATCATGGAGATAAGTGTAGATGTCTTGATACCATGGAATATTGAGTCTACAATGTCACATATCCATTCTGATATGGGAGTTTGATGGGTTGGTGATACTAATTTTTCCACCAAGAAATGGATTTGATGCATGTCCAAAGTTATTTCTAATATTGATCCAATAGTATCCATTGCATCTAAAAATTTATTACTTCCCCTAGGAATTTACTCAAAGGATATTGACTAAAAATTTATTTATAGAGTATCAACCATTTATTTGTAGGGAACCAATTTATCATCCTTTGTCTAGAATTCATTATCGACATTTTTTATTATGAGCTATGAATCCCCAAAAACTTCAAGTTCTTGTATATTCTATTGAATATCCAATTGGAGGCATGTGATTAATGCTTCATATTCTACAATATTATTTGTACATGGAAAGGTAATTCTAAAAGCTTTATGGATGAGGTCTCCTTGAGAGGTGATGATAAGGATGTCAACTCCAGATCCATGAGTGGTGAAAGAACCATCAAAGTATAACTTTTAGAATGGAGATTATTTAGTGGTCATAATTGATTCATCAGGAAAGGTTATTACTAATGGTGTTGATTTAGACAAAGGAGCGTCTGATAACTGATCGACCAATGCTTATCCTTTGATAGATTTCTAATTTACATTTTCAATATCAAATTCACTCAGGAGCATAATCCACTTAGCCATTCATCTGGTGAGAGATGATTTGGATAATAGGTATTTTAGGGGATCAATTTTGGTAATGGGCTTAACTTGATTATTAAGCATATAATGTCAAATCTTTTAGGAAGTGAAGACAAATACGAGGTATGCCTTTCCAATTGGTATGTAATTAAGATCATAAGATACAATATTCTTACTGAGATAATATATGGCTCTTTATTTACCATCTTAATTTTGTTGTGTTATAAGATCTCCCAAAGCATGTGGAGTAGTTGAAATGTAAAGGAGCAAATGCATTCCTAGTACTAACAGTGCAATCATAGGAGGATTCAATATATACTATTTAATATCATCAAAATCTTTTTGGCATTCTAGACTCTAATAAAACTGGAATCCTTTTTTTAAAATATGGGTAAAAGGGTGACATTTATATGCTAGTTGGGAAATAAATTGATATATGGCATGCAATATTTCTTAGAGGCTACAAAATTACTTGAGGTTTTTGGGTAGAGGCATCTCAATAATTTCATTGACCTTTATTGGGTCTAATTTAATACCTTGATGAGAAATAATAACCCCCAAGAGTTTCCCAAATGTTACTTCGAATACACACTCCTAGGGATTTAACTTGAATTTATATTCTCTTATCCTTTCAAATATTTTATGTAGGGCTACCAGATATTCAACTCTTATGTTAGACTTTCCCAAAATATAATATATACAAACTTTGAATATGTAATGTATCATATCATGGAAAATGATAGTCATGACTCATTGGTAACTAGAGTTGGCATTTTTCAGTCCAAAGGGCATGACTTGATAATAGAAGGTACACCATGGAGTAGTAAAGGCTATTTTGTGTTGATATTCTGGTGCAATTTTGATTTGGTTATAAGTGAAGAATCCATCCATGAGGAAGAGAATTTCATATCTATATTTGGAATCCATGATCCTTTTAAATTTTAGAAGGGGAAAGTCATATTTGGGACAGACCTTGTTAATATCCCAAAATTATGTGTAGATATGAACTCCTCTATTTGGTTTTCCAACAAGAACAATATTAGAAATCCAATCAAAATAATAAATTAAATGGATGAATCAAGATTTCAAAAACTTTTGGAGCTCTTATTCGAATAGTAAGGCCACCACTTTGGGGTGCATCTTATGAAGTTTTTATTTTATAGGTTTAACATTAAGATGAACAACTAGGTGATGTACTACTAGAGCAGGATCAAGACTAAGCATGTTAGCATAGCACTAGGTGAAAATATTAGGGAATTCCTTAAGAATATCAATAAAAACTTCTCTTTATTCAATCATAATACTTGATTCTAGTTTAGCTATCTTGGGATCCTCCTTAGCTGAAATATTGATTTCAATGGCTTCTTCTATTAGGAAGGAGATGAATCTAAAAAATATTTAGATGGAGAAAGAAAGTGATACTTGTAAGAGTATTGGAGAGTATCTTGGTGTTCCTAAAATAAATCATTAGATGTTTTCTAGTCTTTAGGACAAAGAGAATCATTAGAATATAAATGAGGATTTTTTTTGTTTGGAAGACATGCCTTTTAGTGATTTGTTCAATTCAATTTGGTGTAATGATTGGACATGTTATCCAAAATAGGTATAATCTTCTAGCTTGATCTTGAACCCTTTTTTATAATCTCATGATGGCATGTGATCTTGAAACCCCATATATTTAACTATGGTCTCATCATTTTGAAAAATATTTAGTGAGAGTGCATGATGATGATCCTAGTCAATGAGGGAAGAGTAATAGAGCTTCAATTCAATGGTTCAAATAGAGGTTCCAATGAAAAGGTTTGTGATAGAAATATATTCATAGGGACCATGGATGAAACCTATTTTGATGTCCATATTAGTCAAAGGCTCTTCATTGACTAAGTATCTAATATAACATCATAAGGATCTTCACTAGGTGGTTTGTATCCTAAGCCAAGAATTCCCTTATGTGGTAGTATCAAAATGGGTTGTAAAATCCCATACTTGTGTAGGCCCAAACCCCTACCTTTATAATCCATATGCTTGAGAATTTTATTAGCTATGGGGTATATTAAATTCTAAAAATATGAAGTAAATCCCTCTACATATAGCCAATAATCATTGGAGCTTTCTATTAATTCATTTGAAAATAATTATGATTTCTTAAATGATGTAGAAACATATTTTTAGGTAGTTAATTTTACCTCTCACATGGTAGGAGACCCATAGTTTTAGGGTGACAGGGGGAGATTAACAACATTGAATGTTTGGTATTTATATTCCCCACAACCCATTGAAATGATTTTGATGCAGGTAAAATTGGGTGGATTTTATGGAGTTGATAATATCTTATCAAGATGAATGTATTTATTTTATTTGGGATCATATGGTTTGATTTTTGTGGTGGGATAATACACATTATAATCCTCACATTCTAATTGACAATTTTGCAAAGATTGTGGATCCCCATGGATTATTACTTTAATCTGATAATGAGGAAATTTTAGGCACTTGTGGATATTGGATATAACTACTCACATCTCATGGATCCATGGTTATATTAGAATAATATTATAGGTATGATCAAAATCAATGACATGTATTAAGGTTTGGTGAATAACAGGTCCCACTAATATGGAAGATAGATAATACCCACTGTCTATCTTTCATTGCCATAATATGATTTGATGATGATCAAATTGGGCCCTAGGGAGGACTTAGTAGCCCATTTTTAAAATTAAATTTATATTACACAAATTGAATACTAACCCTTTGTCTAAAAGCATCTGATTGGCAATAGAGACTTCTATATACATGGGATAATTATGATTAGGGCCAATGGAAGACATGTTGTGGAGGTGAACATTGATTTGTGGGTTTAGGATAGATGACCAATAAAGGCTTAGAACTAACTAGCATTAATGTCTATATGTACCTTGGATTCATGAAGAATTTGATTCAAGATATCACGATGGACTACTAAGGATCGAGAAGGTTCATAATATAAATTTACATGGGGATCTTATCAAGTTTTTGGATAATGCCATAGATTTTTCTAGGAAAATTGGAGGTTTTTTTTGGGACATTGAGATTGAGAGGGTTATTTTGAGGTGAGGCTTTAGGATACACCCCCAAGACTATGCCTCATCCAGTGGTGATGGTACAATCAAAAGATGTTTCTTTGATTTTAAGGATAAGACAATGTAGGTCTTGAGGTTTATTGGTTCCAAATCTTTCACCCTAGAAGAGGGTGTTCAAGCCTCTTACATATTTGGGTAACATTGGACTACTTCCAGGTGTGTGGGGCACCTATGGTGGAAGTAGACCTCTAGGATTGAAAGGGCTAGCTCTCTAGATATATCTTGATGTACTTGTCACCTAATCTAATACTTTATTATGTGAAAAGGGATATGAGTTACATGAAAGTAAAATATTCTAAGGGGGTGATACACCATGAATATATCCACAAATTATCATATAGATACACTAAGAGACAAGACTCATAAAACCAACTTTTACCTCTTAAAACACTTTAACATTAACATTTTAAACATGAAGGTGGAATATATGAAAGACTATTCAAGGTGAGTTAACCAAAGATCAGTTTTAGACACTAAATCTACTTTTACACTTGAAAAATATACTCGTACACTTAAAAACACTTCATGTGACCTATTATAATGAAACAACTTGCATCAGACATGAAAGGATTGAGAGGAAGCAAGGATTGATATCAATCACTTAACTTTTCACTATACATCTCTTCACACACTTAAATAAGATAGTTTGTAAGCTCAAAACTA
The DNA here is from genome assembly GCA_037957365.1 of Torreya grandis. Taxonomy (NCBI): domain Eukaryota; kingdom Viridiplantae; phylum Streptophyta; class Pinopsida; order Cupressales; family Taxaceae; genus Torreya; species Torreya grandis. The sequence continues at coordinate 1,607,891 of JARHVA010000847.1, read as the reverse complement.
GATTGCATATCTTATTTCAAAGGAAAAGTATAATATCAAACTAGGTAGAGATTTTTCATATTAGGCATGGTCTCTTTACAATAGCCAAAATGGTTTGTATGTATAGAACTTAGAAGAAGAGAGAGGAAAGAGAAGTTCAAGAGGCACAAGGATAAGTGTCCAAAGATGAAAATCAGTTACAATGCATGGAAATGAGGTGAAAGAGGGATCAAGAACTAATGTGAACATGTGTCCATCCTAAATTGAGCACCTTTCTCACATGTGGAATTAAAAATACTCGATCACTCTCCTTTGGAAACTGCCTTCATCATGGGCTTCCTTGAGGATTCCAAAATAGATTAGGGACAAGTGTCTCATGTGCACTAAGGAGAGGAAGTTAGAAAGAGGCCTCCACCTACATTGGGAGTTTTTTGAATCATTGACCTTTTCTTACACAAGCACAATAATCATCTATATGCAACCATGATCACTCTCCAATAGGCTTTTCTTGACAATTGGCACTATCATCTTCTTATCCTTCCTAATTGATGCGTGCTAGGGGTCTCATGACTCATGGTATGACACTTCATATTCTTGGATCCATTAGACACATCTTAAAATATCTCCAAATTTAGGTTATCGCTCTTTTCACTATGTCACTTTAGAGACTAACTAAAGTGAGAGGCCTAGAAGGGACACTTGTGAGTAATTATAAGCTCTAAAAATGACATAGTGAGTTGGTTCAAGTCCCAAGATATCCTACCAAGTGGTTGGTATCCCATGGTCATCTTTAGGACCTATAAAACATAAGAAATTATCAAAGAAACCTACTTTTTGCTTGACCTGTATAGATTTTATATAATCTAATTCCATGGATTTAGATCTCATGAAGTTTTCAACAACTTCTCTTTAACTATTAGGGCCAAATTTGTCCATTTGGATGTACTTTGAGCCTCATTTCTTCAATCGGGTCACAAAATAGGGTTTTCAAGGGTTTTGAGGTGATTTAGATATTTAACATTTGTTCATAAAGAAAATATGTTAGAATCCTATAAAAATGACATTAAAGGCCTCTTAGGGACCCTATTCATCATCTCCAAATACCTTAATGTCCCATGCAAATGGTCATGAAAGTTTCAAGTACTCCAAGTTGGCATTCAAGCCCTTTCCCTGCATTTTGTGAGGTTTATGAACATTTTCAAGCCAAAAGATGGCTTATTGATGGATTTCCTTGCATGGTGAAGGTTGAATATTTATATAATATTACCCTAATCATGTTTCAATCACTTTGGAGGCTTAACCAAGGTCAAAAATAAATATGACCATCCTTACCCAACCATTTGCTTTGATATTCCTTACCATGGCGATTACAACCTTTGTAGTATAGGGTACCTTGTTTTCCCTCAAACATTATAGAAAGGATTTTTAGGTTGATCTATATGTTTCACAACTTAAAAAACCTTCATTATATCTTTCCCTTTCTTATCATCCACTTATTTCACTTGTTTCCATGGAGTAGTAGGGTCTATGTAAGGGGAGAGTAACCCCTATTTGAGACAAAATAGGGGATATCTCCCCTACTTTTTCATCAAATTTGGGTGTTGGAGAGGTATATCCAAGTGTACATCGTGATTTTTACCAAAAATGATCTCTTAACAAGGTGAAATGACCCTCTAACCCTTTTAAATCTCAAGACAGACTCTTAGGGAAATGTTGTATGCAGGGGTTTTGAAGAATGATTGAGTTTTGCATCTTTTAAAACCCTCTTTTTACCACAAAACAAGCTTTTAAAAGTGTTTTAAAACATTTTGAGGGTATCTTGAGATCAATCTTTAATTTTTATAAGTCATACTCCACCAACACAGTCATTTAGCACCAAGAAACTTTACTTCCAACTTACTACCCATATACCCTGTTTCCCTGACCTATAGATGGATTGGGACACCCTTGTTGAGGTTGATGTGGCTTTAGTAGACATTTATCATGGTGTTTTGATGTCATTAGAGATATTTTATTGCTCATTAAACAAAAAACTCTCCTTTTCTTTCACATGGTCACACTTGTTTCACAACTTTAGCCCTTTTAACCTATAGGTGCTAGTTTTCAGGCTTGTTGTAGGTGCTAAGGGCTTGGTTAGGCTTATATATATCCTTAAACATATGCATATGGGTCATATGATATGATTTTTTTGGGACCTACTTTTTTTTTCAAAGGAGCTCAATTATCCCCTTCATTCTTGACTGAGACCAATTCCTCTAGGACCATGACTGTAGATGTATGCTTTTAGTCCTGTGGTAACTCTTCTTGACTTCCCCTATAGCAAATGAGTATCTATATTAATGAATCTATATTAATTTCATAACCTTTCCATGTAATATCATTTTAATCTCCACGATTTAGGCTCATCTCACAGAGCCATTTATACCTATTGCTATCCCTTCCCTTTAGCTAGCTGTAGGTGCACATTTTGCTTTATGTACAGATAAAGGAGAGTGATTAGGGGTTAAAACAAGGCACACCACCTTCTTTAAGTATCATTAAATATGCATGAATCATTTGAGGACATCATGAATCATTATAATGCATTGATAATTTTTATTTTGTAGTTTAAGTGGAAAAGAACATACTTTTATGCTTATACCTATAGACAACACTGAAAGATCTCAATGTTTTCCTTGGTAACTTTGAGGGTCTAAATGACCATCTCCCTCTAACATTTTGGCCTCAAATTTGGCATAGATGTTGTCTTATATAAGGATTACATGATCCAATCTTGAAGGTGCATTGGGTCACTTAGGGGGCATGCTTAAATAGGTCATCCAAAACCTTAAGGGCCTTTATTTTAGATTTTTAGGGATAATAAGTTTGAAACAATCTTTTGACCCCCTTTTAAAGCTCTACTTTTTTTCCTATCAACCCATTCATTCTAAGAGGTTTTATTTGATGTCTTTTAACTCACCGTGTCCATATGTAAGGTCTTAATCACTTATTTCACACTTAGAAAAGCCTTGTTACTATCTTTTTAGGTCCCCTGTAGATGTGCATGTGACTATGATATGCAAGCAAAACATGAAAGAGTGTGAAAATACAAGGGTAAGAATCTCCATCCACTTCAAGTGAAAATTTCAATCCTTAAAATGGATAAATACAATTAAAAACACGTATAAATCCATTTCACAACACCTTCAATGGCACCTGTAGGTGAAGGTATCTCTGTGAGGGCTGACAGTGATGGGAAACATAGTCATTTGAGTATTGGTTTGGCATTTCATGAATCAAAAACTTGTTCAAATACCTATAGATGCATCCTCATAGGTTAAAAAACTTGAATCAATGTTCCATGCCTCTATTATAATGTGAAAACTTCATTCATGGTCCTTGAGATAGCTATAAGTGTGAGAAGACCAGCGTAAAAGCATATATAAGCCTAGAAGAGGCTTTTTTAGGCACTTGACATTGATAAAACTAATAAAAACATATGTCTTTTAAATCATGGATAAACACCTAAAACAAAAAATCCATCAAATCAAAGCAAGGAAATCAGAAACAAGTGCAAATAGTGACCCCCTCATGGATGCAAGTACATAAAAGGCTGCATGAGGTGTTAGAAATGGTTCATAAAGGAGAAGATACTAATATGAGAAATATTTTCATGAAATTTAATTAAATTTATATACCTTTCATCTACCAAGACCATTCTTCCCAAATCCAACTGTATGGTCCACACCAAGTGTTTAAATTTGGCCTTTCTTGGCTTGCAAGGAGAAAGTGGAAGAAGAAGACGTTATAGATGAAATTTTTGAACTTATATCAAAAATCCAAGCATGTAAATTAATCTAGGGATGTGAAGAGACACATTTCCCACATTTTTGGTTGATGGAGAACTCAAGAAGTTCGTATAAGTGCCCAAAAAGGCCTAAAATTAAGGAGAAACTCCCCCTTTCTACATATAATTGACTCTTTAACTGAAATATGATAGATAATAACATATAATAACCTATTCCATGTTTAAATATCTCTTGGCTACAAATTTTCCTCCTTTTAAGTCCATACAAGTCATTAATTGAGCTAGAAAAATGGCCAAATGACCCTTTTTGCTCATGAAACCTGGCAAGTGACCAATTTATGACTTAAAGACACCTTGAAACATATAAAATACCATTTTATTACAATTTAAAAATAAATTTATCCTTTGACTAAGTTTTACCATGGTTGACCAACTTTGACTCTGGTTGACTAGCCTCATACAAGGAGGATGGGCTTCAACAAGGACTAAGGGAAGGACAAGTGAGACATATAGGATAATAAGAGACCCCATAAGACACATTAAACCTTATTAAAAAGTTAAAAATATTAGGGGTTGACCCAATTTGACTTGGGGTCAATCTGGTTAATAAGGCTCTTCATGTAATTTACTTAATCTTAATCATGGCTATGTGATTACTATGTGGGTAAGGAATGTGATGGTAATTTATTTGATTGGATGTATTTTGTACTTTGTCATATAGGTCACCATTTTATTTTATTATCATGATTTGGAAAAGGGTCCTAATAAATCCCTAGTTATTGATTTTTAGAAGAAGACCTTTCCTCATTTTCTATCTCTATTTCCCCTTTCTCAATCAAATCTTGAATAAATTTTATCAACTACCTACATAATTTAGTATCATGCCCATTTATTCGATGATAATGAAAAAAATAATTTTACCTAAACCAATCAGATCATGTTTTATTTTCTTCAAGGGTATTAATCTTTGGTAGGGCAATCATCTTTTTAACTATTAATTTTTTTAAGATGTCTTCTATCAGCTCACCCAAACTAGTATAGTGCCATTTTCTTATAGTAGCCTTAGGCCTTCCTCTTGGTATAGTATTGTTAGATGTGTTTGGTGATGCTGATGATGAGGTAGATCCTTGAACTATTGACACATTTTTAGAGTCAATAATCCCATTCCTAATAACATTTTTATTTCTATTGAATAACTTAGGTTTTTCTATAGGGGTATTATTTTGATGATAATCATTCCAAGAATATATTTTAATTATCTCCTTTTCAATGAGGGATTTCAAAATCTAATTTCCTTTCTCCACAACCTCATCAAAATTCAAGATGGAATGAAGTTTCAATTGATGTCCCAATTATGAGTTAAGATCATTGACAAAGATATTGGGCAACTCCCTCTCAGGAATTAAGCAAGGGTCGTGACTTGAAAGACCACACCATATTTGTAGGAATGATGCTAGAATTTCCCCATTTATCTATTTGGTGTCATAAATATCTAACATGGTTATTCCATGTTCCAAGTTATAATATAAATGTTTTAAAAATTTATCAGTAAGGTCCCCAAACAATATGACAAATCCTTTTGGAAACCACATAAACCATTCTAAGGCAAGACTTCCAATACTTTGAAAGAATAGTCTAAACATGTATGTGTCACTATATGCTAGTTCATGGCATGCCATGAACAATTATTTGGCATGCTCACGTGGTTTACCTTTTCCTTTATATTTGTCAAACTTAGGAGGCCCAAAGTCTATTGTAAAAGACACTTTAAGAATATTCATATCTAAAGGATAAGAGTAAAACTCTTCATATCAATATTTATTTATATGAGCTGGGTATCCATGCTCTAAATATTTACCTTAATGGTTTTCCATTTGAGAGAGAAATATGGATCCATAAATGGATTAGATGTAGAGGTGTTAGGTTTGGACTTGTTTTGGTTCGGCTGGGTGGATGATAAGATGGTTTTAGTGGGAATTTTAGATGGATTAGACTTTAGAGGTTTAGAATTAAGATGAGACACTAATGAGTTAACTTTTTGGGTTATTTGATTAAGGTGGTTGAGCATGGATTGATTATAATCATTTTTAACTTGATTCTCTTAAGTGGACTTTCCTTTTCTAGCTTCAACCTTAGTGATATTAATAGTGAATGGAGGGTGTGCTTCTTCATCTTCTTCAATATCGACTAACTCTTGGTATTCCTGTTCATCTAGTATAATGGAGGGATAATTATGAGATGTACTAAGATGTGGTCGGACAAGATTCTTTAGAATATCCATATTAAATCCTAGTGGTAACATGGTTCTAATTTTAAAAAGTTGCATTAGTATTTATTATTGATGGTCATGGATATATTGTTCGATCTTGGCTTTGTCATTGTTCAAAAAGTCACTCAAGTTATCTCCATTTCTTCTTAGAGTGTGAATATCACTTTGGTTTTATTCATTGTCAATATATTCCTCACCCAAGTTTACCAATAGGTTTTTTGTTGGCCTAGATACTTGTCCTATTTTTATGGATCATGAATGAGTGTTAGATGCCATTTAAATTATGTTGGTAGGTAGATAGTATATGCTTGAACTATTAATAGAGGTGGATTGAATGAGAGTGATTGTTTTAAAGTGATCAATCAGATGTGATAGGAGACCTTTGAGAAAGATTGGATAATACATTATAGTTAGTATGAAAAGTTATGGATAAAAGGGTATAGCCTTATTTTAGCTATGAGTGTCACGTATTTGGACTACTAGGATGACATACTAGCAAGATATTGATGATTAACGGGTTCAAGTTGGTAGAGAGATGAGAAATTGATGAATTATTTTTTTTGAGCTAGAGAGATGACAAGGTGATGACATGTGTTAATCTCAAGTTTGGAAGAATGATGAGATGATAAAAAGGTGAATTCCCAAGCTTACAAACTTGTAGAGTGATAATTACTAGCAATATGTTAATAGAGGTAGTGACAAGATGGTTTAGGCCAATGAAAAGGGTTTTAAAATAGGGACTATTAGTATGACATAGACTAGCAAGGTATCAATGGTTGTAGGTTTCAAACTAGTAAAGTGATAATAAATTGATAATTTCCAAAAAAATTAGTTAACAAGACAACAAGATAATGATAGTGATAATCTCGATCTGGTAGGATGATGGGATGATAAGAATACAAATGTCAAGTTTAAAAATTGATAGTGACATATGCTAGCAATATGGCAATACAAATAGTGATGGGATAGTTGGAGGTGACAATAGAGTGGATATTATGCAGTAAAAATGGATTATCTCTAATAACTAAAATGACTTGCTCAATGTGATTACATGGAGATGATTAAATAGTTTAAGTGTTTAATGGCTTGCATGTGGTGGGTTTAGGTAATATGATTAGGATTAACTCAAAATATTCTTTAGATAATAAAAATTATGGTATGTAAGTGATGGTTTTATGTGTTGGATTTAGGTGGGTGACTAGATGGGTAAAGGCGAATGTAGGATGGTACTTAGTTTTTGAAAATTTGAGGGAATTAGACAAGCTTCAAGTTTTTTTGAAGGTTAAAGTAGCATTTTAAGGTTTCAGGTGGTTTTATGTTAGGACTCATCATCCTAACCATACTTTTATAGTTTATTTCTTTAATAAAAGGCTATGGACAAATACTTTGTAAGACATCCCTCAAGCCCATTTTAATAGATAAAATAGTAGAATGTAATAGTATAATAGTGTAATAATCCCACATTCATTAGGAGTAGTAGTTATCTAGTGATAGATTACTATATCTAAGAGATTAGTCTACTATGAAGGCATACACAAATTGTATTGAGTTGAGCTTGCTAAAAGGGGGTTATCCCCTTGAAGAGGCTAGCAATTCTATAATTCTACTATTATAATGTAATTCTATTGTTTTAAATCAATATAATTTTATTATTATTATTTCAATTTTGTATATTTGTAGTCTAATCTAATCTATTGCAGGAAGGATCTATTAGGAATTTATTAGTGCTCATATAAATATTTATATTTGTGGGTGATAAATATTAATATGTGTGACAATAATACAATCTCAGATTGAGTTGTATTGGGATTATTGTACGCGAATTAACAACTCACTAGAGATATCTTAGGACGAGAGAATCATGTGAGGAGTTGAGAGATATGAGGGATAAGGATTAGTGTTGGATCCTTATTTTGAGGATCAATCTCTCCTATATATTGTAATCTCATATGAATAAATAATATCATGAATATATTATCAAATAGAAGAATATTATTTTCATGCAAAGTTTTATATGTTGTTTCAAGTATGAAAATCTATACCAAAAATATTATTTGGTATCAGAGCCTCTTAATGTGAGTTTGTGAAATACATAGAGGTTTGATGTCATTCAAGAGGCATTGGTCGATTATACTATTGCCTCAAATAGTGGAAATTTTTATATTATAATTTACAATCATATCTACCTTTTCTGCTCTCATTTCATTGTCTTCACTTGTCATATCTCTATCATTATTTTTTTAAACCTGTGTGTTCATTATAGATGACCAATAAATCATTATGTTCAAAGCCTCCTAAATTTGTTTTGATTGATATATTATTTTAAGCACAGTCACTATGCATATTCATTAATACAGAGGGGAAATTTTTAAATTAAGAGAGATCCAATTGGAAGGCAATATTCTAGCACATCATATTTATCTACTCACATTGTCGTGAAGTTTCATTTATTAGTGTTTAGGACTACATTCATGTGCATAACTATTCTTGATTAGATAAAATTTATGCATATACTACCATCCATGTTGCATTCAACTCTAGGTATATATAGTCTTTATCATTTTTATATCCACATATGTGAATTAGCTTGGAATCAATTCTATCAAAACAAGTAGTGGATAACAGAAGCATGATAGAATCTTGGTTATAGATAGCCATTGTTTTTTGTTCTATATTAGATCTATCGATCTACCTACCATTTTATCCTTGCATGCTATTTATTTTCTATGTGTCCATTTGCCTTGAATTTTGAGAAAAGAACATATCTACATTATACAACATTATGGCTCATCTAACCATGACATGGTATTGTTGGAATGATCTAGCCCAACTTCACATGATAGATCTAGCCTAAACACAACATTTAATTCACTTAGAATGTCTCCAAACCACCTCAAAATTTCACCACATCATTAAATGATGAATGTGTGTTTGTCATAAATAGTCCTTGCAAGCACATAAGATTTTTATTCTTTGTTGACAATAGTAATTAGACAATAGATCATGACAATCTCATCTACAAATATTTTTCCAATGTTGTGATCATACATGCCCTTAATTCCTAGAGAATATAAGAGGTTTGATTTCGACACTGAGTAATTGGACTTTTATATATGGTTAAATCTACATTTAAAATTCTTGTTTTTAGGTTCTACATAATATTTGGTATGATGGTCAAAATACTTTATAGATGTTATATAGTATTTATGTTTGTTATAAGTCAAAAATTTGTCATTAAATAGTCAAAATATAAAATAAAGTGTCAAAAGTTTATATTTGTGTTATCTAGTTATTACTGTCAAACTCATTTTAGTGTTAATGTCTAGTTATTAAAAAATTTAATCATCATGTCTATTGTCAAAAAGTATAATTTTTTTTGAAAGATTCAAGTTGAAAAATTCAAGTGTCTATATGTTAAAAAAATCGAAGTCACTTAGGCTTAGGTGTCATATAGAGTCATTGTCAAAAAATGTAAAATATAAAAATATTTGCCTCACAAATGCATTTTCACTTGTACATAACATCCATATTATGGTGGAATTTCTCCTCAAAACATTCATACAATTGAGCTTCATTGACTCATGTGCTAAGTAAGCAGGTTCACTTACTGGAGGTTGGAGGAGGAGGCAATAGAGGAAGGAGGTCAAATAATAACCTCTCATTAGCCATAAGTGACGGGGCCACATAATGCATTTTTGGCTTGTTTTTTAGTTATGGTTTTACTTTCTACAAATAAGAATAGAAGTACATACTTGTTCAAGCATTATAATTAGTGAACAATTCCAAATATAATTCCTTGATGTAAAAATATAGTGAAAGAATAAAAAGCACCAATGTAAGACAGTCTATGGATCTTGAAAAGGTTTGTGGTATATCCAAAAAACATTAGAGGTGGATAGTCGATGAGGTTCCTATTCATGTCAAGGTTTGTGGTACACCTATTTAAAACCATGGAAGGAGTAAGCCTTTCTTTGGATCAAGGTTATGAGCCAAATAATTGTGCATGCCATAGGAGTGAGCATATTGCAGATAAGAGTTTGAATGTTTTTCCACCATGTCCACACTAAGGGGGGGAATATTAAGAATTTATTAGTGCTCACATAAATAATTATATTTGTGGGTGAGAAATATTAATATGTGTGATAATAATACAATCTCATATTGAGTTGTATTGGGATTATTATACGTGAGTTAATAACTCACTAGAGATATATTAGGATGAGAGAATCATGGGAGGAGTTAAGAGATATGAGGGATAAAGATCAGAGTTGACTCCTTATTTTGAGGATAAATCTCTCCTATGTATTGTAATATCCTATGAATAAATAATATCCCAAATATATTATCAAATAAAAAAATATTATTTTCAGGTAAAGTTTTATATGTTTTTGTAAGTATGTAAATCTATACCAAAAATATTAGGATCTTATCATTTGGTATCATAACACTTTATAGGGCCAATTTTTTTCCTACTACCTGTAGACATTAGAAAATTACACACAATACTTTTAGATGTTGAAATGCCCCTAGACCAATTCAAGACCCCCTAAGGACCATCCCACAACCCTTTGACTGTAAACCTAAGTTAGGTTAGCTAACTAGCTAGCTGACTAATTATTTTTTTTACCAAACTTAACCTTTAACCCTCAATCATCAACGGTCACCCTAACTATCGATGGTTAGGCCTGATCATTGATGATCAAGATCTCACCACCTCCAGTTAATTCTAGCTTGGCTTTTTATATTTAGCTTATCTAATTCATGTACAAGCCAATACATGCGAAAGCTAAATATAAACTACTTGTTGAACTTATTGATAACATATTGTTTCACCTCTCCTTCCTTCCTATAAAAAGAGAGAAGGAAGGGTTAAAAGGGATTCAAAATCAATCCAAAATAAATCAATCCATCATCATCTGTATCCAGAATTAGAGCCTATTGCATTTAAACTTTCTTTTATAGGTCTTCTTCTAGTGAACCAATGAAACAACAAGTATGATAGAGATCTGAAGCACTGCCATCCATCAACTAATAGCCAAGTATCGTTAGTCTATTGAAATTACTCCAAGCTTCACCAACCACCTCAACCCTTCTTCATATCAATGACCAACAAACTAAGTATCTATTTTTTTCTAATTAGTTACTTTGTTTCTATTTCACGACCAACATAGCCCAAACCCACCTTCCAAATTTACATTATATAAACTTACCAGATCAATTTCCTTGAACTAAACTAGGAACCATAGTAACCACTAATGGTCACCTTAACCATCGATGGTCTGTCCTAACTAGCAATGGTCACCCTAACTGCTAATGATCACCCTAGCCACCGATGGTCACTGTGTGACAAATAAACAACAATCTATTTTCACCCATTAGGCCTCAACCAAATCTCAATTTTAGACCTCTCATCTGATCACAAAAATTTACCCTATTTTCTTGACCATACCTAACCCATTTAGCATTACTATCAATCGATTTATTTCTATAATTAGTCAAATTGACCTATTCATTTATCTATAACTTCTTGTATTTCATTTTAGTATCTTTTGTTATTTATGCAAGTACTTTATCTTTCACTTTTAGGACTTAATTTTTTAAAATCATGGATTGACAGCCTTTGAGGAAGCTCATGATTCTTGGATCTAGCTTGCTAGGCAATCCACCCTAGTATCTAACTAATCAACCATTTCTTTAGTGCTTTCTTATCTATAGGTCATTCTTACCAATCCAAAGAGGAGTATCTACAACCATCTGGATCAATGTGTGCACAATATATTAGGTTCTTCTACCATACCCTTCTCAATTTTTTTCTCTCTTCCTCTTAAATAATATAAGCAAAATTTCTCTAAAACATTTGGCATGCCTCGTGGGACCCAAACCACAATACTCAAAAGTAATTTACTTCACTTGGAGATTCATATGCTTCAATATTGGAGAAATGATTAAAATCCAATATCATATAACTCCCTTTGATCAAACCTCTACAATAATTCAACTCCTATCATCTTGTACCTAGTTGGTACAAGGAGAATGAATTGTGTACCTTCTACCGAGTAATTGGACATGATGTTAGTAGGTGTAATACCTTCAATAACATTTTACAAACTCTCATTGATAAGGGGAAAACATGTTAGATAATCCCAATGCACCCCAAAACCAATCACTTGACATATTTAGACAACCATTTCTCAACCATGCTCCTTTAACCAAAAACAAAAACAAAGCAGAATCCTCTCATAATCATGAAGCCCATACTATCAATATGGTTATTGGTGAACTCATTATTGAGGAGACCATTGACTAAATCACCTCTTCTTCTACCCCACTTACTGAATTAGTGGAGTCACCAAACTCTCCTTTGATATGCACATCAGAGGAGGCATCCACTACCATTCTTCCTTTTTTATCAATCATAAAACAATCCACTCTTCCTTTAGAAAGCACTCCTAAGGAAGAAACCACTTTTCCTACACCTCCCATCAAGGAGTTACCTTCCAAGATATTTAAACCTTTTGATTAGGAAAAGGATGAGGCAATCATTCCTTCCCCTCAACCCCTAGGCCTATCCTTTGCATCCACTACCAAGGGACATAGACCCATCCATAAACCTTTCTTTATATTGGTTAAAAACTTAGAATTCATAGCCGATCCTAACCTAGATTGGGCCACCTTTTAGCAATGGCTTGGGCTCCCTTATAAAACTAATCATGAGCCTTATTTATCATAAAAACCTACCCTTTCCACTATCAAATCCACTATCACCACAACCCAACCATCAAATACCTCTACCCATCAAACTATAATAGTACCATCATAACCAAACTCACTTAAATTTACCAAATCACCTTTTATCATTCTAACCAAACCCACCAAGAACCTTGGCATATTTCCTACTCATAACATTACTCACCCATCAATAAAGTTGGATTTAAGCCCACCAAGTCTATGAAAAAACCCCAAGCTAACCCAACAAAGAAGGTAAAACCACCTATAAACCTAAAAACCAAAACTCTACCTCCCCTTTCCACTATACCCTCTATTTTGAGACCTCACCCCTATACCTAAATTGAGAAACCAACCATCTCAATCAAAATACAACCACTAATTTTAGTTATGCCATCACTCTTACTTTCATCCACACCTATTTTCATTAAACCACCCATGAACATACCTCCTATCTCCCAAATGTCTATAAAAAAACTACTTACCTCCCAAATGTCCATCCCAAAACCTTATAACCCTAAACTCTCAACCTCTCTACTAAAACTGAAACTATATGCTAAGCATGCTCATTTAAACAAAACCTCTACCACCAAGCCCACTCCTAAAAGGGCTTCCACCTTAACTACCAAACCTAAGATCCCTATGCATTTCCCACCATTGCTCAAATCTTACTCAAGCATCTTACAAAGTTTATTGCAATCATCTTGCTTAACCTTGCCACCTATCATACCATTTGACCCACACAATCCTAAAACCTCTTGGTATAATGAAAAATTAGTATGTTCATACCATAGGACACCTAGGTATGACATAAATAAATTTAAAGCTCTCTAAGTACTAGCCTATCAAATATATCACAAGTATGACTTATTATCTGATGAGCCTCTTATGAGCTCAACGTCGATCCAAAAACCAAGAGCTAACGACCAACATCTACCTACTCCTCCACTCTCAGCTTAGAGTGAAGAGGAATCAAAGTAATCCTCTAGTCTGACTTCTCCCCCACTCCATACCATACATGTGGTCACATGATCATAAGCCCAACCAAAGGATAAAGGAAAGGCAAAGGTGTCCATTCTATGCACATATCCCTCTTCCACCACCCAACCACCCAACCAACACCAAACACCTTTACCTTCAACCAAACCCAAAGTGTCCATCTTGGGACCCTCTCACTCTAATCCATCTGAATCAATCCAATGATTATTTATAAAATAACTTCACCAAACATCGATAAATATGAGTTTGTATGAACTAATTAATACCTCACCCCATCACAACCAAGTGATGATAGAGGCTTGGCAATCCATAAAAGTTGAACTAGAAGACTTGTAACCTCTAGTAGCATTTGTTATATCTCTCCAAATTTTTAACCTTGTTACCTCTAAGGATTTTGAAATACCCTCCATCCATCCATCTAAACAACCCAGATCCTCCCCTCTTTATTACTACATAGATCAACCAAACCCACATCAAGAGGGTTATGACTGATGGGGGAGCTAGTATCAACATCATCTCCTCCCACACATACAACCAAATAAAATTACATAAGAACATTATGTCAAAAACCTCAGTGGTGATCTGATCATTCAATGATACCATGGCCATGACTTTAGGAACTATTGTCCTTCACATTCATCTAGGACCCCACATGCTTCCTCAGATCTTCTATGTAGTAGGAGAGTTCTAGTGTAACATTTTGCTAGGATGCCCTTAGATTAGTTTTATGGGTTGTGTGCCATATACCATACACTAGTGCATCAATTTTGGACATGAAGGTCAAGTTATTACTATATAGGCTGACTCGAGTCCTTTTACATCATGCAACATGACGTACCAACCTAATGATGTTCTCCTTCACCTATCCAACAAACCTTCACCATTAAAAGATGAAGATACATATTATTCTACCACTAAAGACTCCATTAGTTCATCCATTCCTTCTACCTGAATCCCCATAACAAACCCTTTAGATTCAACCTTCCAACATCTTTCATTGGGGGAGTATCTCCTTTTGATATTAGACACTTTTCCTACTCCTCAAGAGTATGGGAATATTGACCAATAACCCATATCTGACCCCAAAATTGGAACCATTATTCATTTTGAGCCCTCAAATTATCAAACCAATTTCATCTATGGGGGACTTGATAAACCCCTTGTCACTTCTACCTCCCTTATCTCACCTTGACTAGTCACCTCCAGTTTCTCCTATCTAGGTAAAGTAGAGTTTGCCTAGACATACCTTTGTAGGTGTGTTTTGAAGGGATTTGGTCTAGGTCATATGAACATGGGCTACACAAGTTGCTTCCAATAAAGACCCAAAAGCTACATGGAAAACATGGCCTTGCTTTCACTCCACCTAAACATCAAACCAACCCACCTCCTATTACCATCATTGATGAGTAAATCCCATCCTCACCATCCACTCCACCATATACAACTGAAGATACCAACATCATCCCACGTAAATTTTTTTATCAGCATGATCAGCCTTAGACCCCTAACATATCAAAAGGATGGGGTGACCATAACCATTCCTTTGACCCACCGTGAGTTGATAGGAGATGACCCTCTTATCATTAATACCATTTAGTGTAAGAATGATGATTTTATTCTCACCTATTTAGGTGTAGAAGATTCCTCTATCCATAGATTTATTCCTCCTAAGACTTAAACCATGTTGAACAAATCCATTATGGATATCAACTTGGGCATTTTAGATAACCCACACATTGTCAAAATTGGCCAATCACTGAATTTTAAGGAGTTTCAAAACTTTCCCTCCTTCCTGTAAGATTGCAACATAGCATCTACTTGGTTTTATAGTAATATGTTAGGAATCAACCCCTCCATCACTATCCATAACATAGTCACCAACCATGATGCCAAGCCCATTAGGAAAAAACTTTGGTGAATGCATCCTTGCATAGCCCTTCTCATCAAAGAAAAGCTTCAATGTCTCTTATTCATCAATTTTATCCAACCCATTGACTATCCCCAATGGGTCTCAAATATCATACCTATTACGAAAGCCATAGGGAGACTCCACATTTGTGTGTGCTTTCATGACCTTAGCCTTTCTTGCCCAAAGGATGACTTTCCTCTACCAAGCGTTGAATAGCTAGTTGATCTTACAGCTAGCCATGAGATGTTATCTCTTATGGATAGATTTTTGAATTACAATCAGATCTTAATTTCCCTTGAAGATCAACACAAAACTATCTTTATCACCCCATGGGGAATCTTATGCTATATGGTCATGCCCTTTGGATTGAAGAATGCTAGTATAACCTACCAACACATTATGACCTACATCGTCCATGACCTTATTCACAAAATCATTAAAGACTATGTTGATGACTTTCTTGGAGAATCTAAATGTCATAAAGATCATTTAGCCATTCTTAATATTATTTTGAGTGACTCACCCATTACCATGTCTGCCTTAACCCTAAGAAGTGTATCTTTAGGGTCTTGTTAAGGAATTTCCTTGGCTTTATCATATCCCTTTAGGGAATCAAAGTTGATACAGCCAAAATCAAAGTGATCCTTGACATGCCTCCTCTTAACCACCTCAAGCAACTCCACAGATTGTAGGGGAAGCTCCAGTCCATTCATTTCTTTATATCTTATCTCTCCCATTGATACTAACCCTTACATCACCTTCTAAATAAGGATGTATCTTTTAAGTGGAATAATGACTGTTAAAAATCCTTTGATTCACTTAAAAAGTACCTTTTGTCTCTACCTATCCTCATTCATCCCAAATAAGATCAACCTTTTTACTTTTATATCTCCACTACTGACCACTCCTTTGGGGCAATGCTAGCTCATCAGGATGAGTTACATAAAGATCAAGCCATCTACTACATTAGCCACACACTTGTAGAATATGAGACTTAGTATACCTATACTAATAAACTTTGCCCCCTTTTAGTCTTTGTGGCCACCAAACTTCACCACTACCTTCTCAACCACAAAACTTATGTCATAACCAATATCGACCCACTCAAGTATATGTACTCCTAGCCATACCAAAACCAATGTATGGCTAAGTGGCTCATGTTTTTATCTAATTTTGACCTTGAGTTCCTTCATTAAAAGTCAATTAAAGGGTAGGTCATTATTGACCAATTGGTAGATACATCATTAGTAGACAATCCACCTCCTCCTCTTGAGTTTCCTAATGAGTCTATCATGACCTTCTCTCAAGCAAACTTCACCTATCAAGTGATCATGTTCTTCAACAGATCAAAGTGTCACCATGGTGGGGGAGCCAGGATCATCTTTATTCCCATTTATGGTGAACCTCTTCCTTTATCCTTCAAGCTAGATTTTAAATGTACAAATAACATGGTTGAGTATGAAGCCCTAGTTATAGGTCTCCAAATGACATTAGCCTTGGGAGTCAAAATGATCAACATTTTTGGTGACTCTCAACTTATGGTCAATCAAATCAATGGCTCTTACTAGTGAAAAAATGATATTTTTCAATAGTACAAATAATTATCTGACATACTCTTTGCATCATTTGAACACTACCATATCTAAACCACTCTGTGATCTATGAATAAGTTTATAGATACAATGGCTTCCCTTGCTTCTTAGATCCTATTTATGCCCTCTAGCTCTAAGCTATATATCATTATCCACTAACTTACCCAGCCCTCTTATGTCAAATCAGACTCTCCCACCATATTGAATGTGGAGGAGGCCTAACCTAACCTTTGGTATTAGTAGACCTTCAACTATCTCAACCTTACCATCATTCCTTTTGGTCTTTCTAGAAATGCTCGATGAGCATTTATCTAGATCACCTCACATTGTACCATACTGGGGGGAATTATTTATAAATTTGGCTTTGATGGTCTCCTCTTCTATTGCCTACATAGTCATGAAGCCTTTTATGCTATTAAGGAAATGCATGATGGGATCTATGGGGGACACTTTAGTGGCCTAGCCATTGTTAAATGAATCCTTCACCTTGGCTATTACTGGCCTACCCTTAACTAATATTTCTATGATTATGTGAAAAAGTGCATCAAATGTCAACAACACACTAATTTACATCATGCACCTAGCCATAGTCTTCATGTACCCATAGATTTATGGCCCTTCTTACAATGGGGTCTAGACCTTATTAGTGAAATTAACTCCCATTCTTCACAACATCATTCTATCATCACTATGACTAAATATTTTACAAAATGGGTAGAGGCTATTCTTCTTGTCTCAACCAAAGCCAAAAATATTGTCAACTTCATCAACCATCACATAATCTTTAATTTTGGTGTTTCTCACAAAATCATCATCAACAACGGTAAATCCTTCAAAAATAAACAAGTCCAAGGTCTCTGTGATGCATTTGGTATCTAGTTAAGTTTCTCATTACCCTATCATCCTCAAGCAACTGGACAGGAAAAAGCCTCTAACCAAACTCTCAACAACATGCTAACTAAAATAGTTAATGCATCTGGTCAGGATTGGCATTTAGACACCCCTTTACCTTATGGGCCTATCATACTAGCATTCAAACCCCTATGAGTACTACTCCTTTCTCTCTAGTTTTTGGAGCTAAGGCCATTTTGCCTCTCAAAGTAAAAATTCCCTCTCTTCACATATCCTTGTAAGATATTGTCTCTAAAAATAACTATCATCAACATCATTTAGCCCAACTCAAGCTACTTGATGAGTGCCATTTAATTACACTCACCCATCTTCATGTCTATCAAGAATGCATCAAGCATGATTATAACAAACACCTTAAGGTGCAATAGTTCAACATTAGAGGCCTCATCCTAAAGGAACATCAATACATCACCAATATGGAGAAAAGAATGAGGTAAGTTTGCTTTCAATTGGCTTGGACCTTATATCATAAGCACAAATATGGATCAGGTGATTATCGGCTATCTTCTCTTAAAGGGAACTTAAAACCTTATCCCCTCAATGCTTTACATCTACATCCTTTATTTTGTTAAAACATGATCAAAGTCATGTTTTATCCAACTTAAGCTCATCCCTTATTTTCAAACCACATTCATCTCCTTATTTTAGGAATAATTGATTGAAACTGAATCATGTGATTATCCATCATAACCATAGCCTAATATTGAACAATGGGTATCATGGCTCTAGCCATGGCATGATTCTCATGGTACTTTCCACCCCTTTCATTAGATGGATTCCTATTTTCATTATCACCTAAAACTCTTTTACACCTGATCAACCTTCTTGTGCTTTTAGTTTTGCCTTAATAAAAAGGTGACCCTTTAAGCCTATATAAGCAAGTCCATGACATTAAAAGCAAACATAAAAATAAAAATCAAAATAAACCATATGGGTCACTTTATAGCACTCGTAGGTTTCCCCCTCAAAGTAAAACTGCACAAACATATCAAAATTGCTCAATATAAGACATACTACTCCCTTGAAGGATAACTATCAAAAGCCTTAACAAACCACTCAAAACTTAGACCACTCCCTTGAAGGATGGTTGAGTAAGGAACTTATAAAAGCATATAAATTTATTGGAAGCTTCCTGCATCAATTAGTTTCCTCAACCCTTCCAAAATAATAAAGCAAAAAACCTATTATCAAACATTAGAAAATAACAAAATAATTTTGATAGCCGTAATTGGATTTCATAAGTAGACTTCCTGCATCGATCAGTCTACACCTTATATGACATGGACTTATTTATATTGACTCTTAGGTAACCTCCAAAAGAGGCAAGCTAGTCTCCCAAGAAGGTTTCATTTTCATCTCCCTCCCCCTTTTACACACTCTAAAGCAAGGGATTTTGAGCTTACTTGACATTATGTAATCAAGACACCTTTTTTAACCAACTAACACATGCTAAGGTGAAGAATTTAAATGGATTATGTTCCTTAAGCCAATCTAACCTCAGTTTGTTTTATTCCTTGTCAAAGAAGAAGCATTATGCCCACTTATTATTCTCTGATATTGGGTGATATATTCACATAAATGTTTGTCTCTGGTTTGTCTTTTCTTCCTCACATCTGGTTTTTTTTTGTAGCTTACCTTATGTACTTCACCTTAATCCAAAAAAAATGACAATAATCATAACCACACCACATGATATCATCATCACATCATAAACATAAACATACATCAATTATCCTAATCATAAATCAATTGTCATCATTACAACCTCATAATCATGCATACCATATCCAACACATGTCTAAATATAAATGAGAAAGCATATACTCATTAAATTTCAGCATGAACACCATAATCATAAATATCATCAAACATCCTACCATTCATCACATTCATATAACTATGATCCATAATCCTTACCCATAATAATAATGATAATAATCACATCATCACCTTATCCACCTAAGCATAACCAATAGCCATAACCATACTCATCTCAATATCATAATCATAATCATCTCAAAACAAAAAATTAAATGATCACATCCATAAAGCAACATACATAAAATGCCATGATCATAATGTCACAACCATCATCTTAATCATCAAACAACATCACATTATCATCACATAATCATATCAAGATCATCATAGTCATCCATATCCATCACATCAACAACATCAATCCATATCAAACATTATCATGATCATAAATTGAAAATTCACATTATCACATGCCTAGCTAGGTGAGTCCACATTAACATCTCATAAGCACAATCTTATCAATATGACATCATCAATAATCAACATGAACAAAATAACCATGAACCACAAAATATAAATAAAGGATCACATCTATATCTCATAAATAATAATCATCATAATGTCAAAAAAATATACATGTCTCTCAAAATGTATATACGTCTCGCTACATCAGCTCATAGGCTAGTATCAAAATCATATGACATATAAAAAAAACATACATAATGTCTCATAAATAACTCTAAACTCTTAGGGCACCACTACCTCCTAAAGCCTAACCTCCTATATCTACTTGGCCATCTGTAGATGTATCCCACTAACTTGGTATCACTATAACTACACCTCCTACTATCCTAGATCTATACTCACCCCATCAAGACTCATCTATACAATACTTAAAGACCAAGGCATCATAGTATCACAAATCCTCTATAGTCACTATATATATTTGCATCAAGATAGTACCTACTGGTCCTATAGCTACTAGTACTCCACCTCCTACATTCCAAAGAGAGTCTCTCTCTTACATCACTAGGGCTAACTGAGCCCTCGCCTAATCTTTATCACCTATAATAGTGACCAACTAACCATGCACTACTACCATCAATGCCTATGCCACTACTAAGGATGCTTGAGTTGTGGCTAGTGTCGATCATGATTGGTCCCTCTCTGTGGTCATTACCTATACATTCAAGGCAACCCACAACATATAAAATTATTAACCATCTCTTCCTACATCAA
Source organism: Torreya grandis (assembly GCA_037957365.1). Classification (NCBI taxonomy): domain Eukaryota; kingdom Viridiplantae; phylum Streptophyta; class Pinopsida; order Cupressales; family Taxaceae; genus Torreya; species Torreya grandis. The sequence goes on along the minus strand of JARHVA010000847.1, from coordinate 1,586,718 downwards.
TATCCATGTCCTAATGACCCCCATCCTTAGGACCAATATCAATTATGACATAGTGTGCCTGATACTAAGTAGGGTATCCATCTATAACACCTACATCATCTATCTCTATCTTCATAAGCAACTCCTTATGGTTAATGAAATCATGGAATGGCTATAGAGTAGGTAGTGTAAACTCTACATACTCCCCCCTATATCTCTTGAATGACTTGAGTATGTCTTGAATGAGGTTGAAATAAATCCACACCCTATCAAATGATATCATCTCTATCTCACCCTGTCATCTACCATATACCCATCAGTAGCTCTAGATAGATATTGTATGCCTCCTATAGTGTGCCCAACCTAGAAACCTCATGTATGGTCTCTAAATCACATCTCCAATGACCAAGGCATCCAATTGGACCCTGTACCAATCTATATCATGTGATCCTCCTCCTAGTCCTGAGAGGGCATAATCACCTCTCTACCTCATATATCTGACCCTATAATCCATCTACACAAATCCCTCCCATGACATCCGTCTATGCCTCAGCACCCAGATGTGCTCATAGGCCTAACAATGAAGAATAAAACTAACTCTAATCCCATATCTCCTATGGGCTTAAAATCCCCACAACTCTTGATAAATTTGGATAAGTAGTAGAGGTGCCCACATAAAGACTATGTGACCTAACCACATCTCTATGAGTACCCCCAACAACAAATAAGGTAACCTCCCAATTTTAAAATCTGGCAATGCATAAGACATCATCACTATCATCATCATGGTGAAAACCCTGCTTACATCTTGTCCCTCTAGTATAGTGGCATGCAGTGGAATCTTCCTGATTGCCACCTCACAAAAGCAAGGTCATCTCTATATAGAAGCTTCATCTATCCATCCTGTTCATCACTCTTAATGTGGTAAATTGACTCACCCTAAATAGATAACTACACTATCTTGTAGATTACCTCAAGTGAGATCATCAACTCACCTGTAGGAAATGCAAAGGTATTATTAGAAGGATCCCATCTATTAAAGATTGCCACTAACATTATAATGTCTTGAGGTATATGTTAGTAGTACCTCATGCCTTCAAGGTCCATGTCTTCCATATGCTCCCAGTCTCCATCAATCATCTCATGCTAGACCTCATCTAGAATCTAAGGAAATCTATCCCTCATTTGTATATACTGCCATGCCTGTAAGGTTTGATAGCAACAACATTAGTTCACTATCATATTTTGCCTAAAAACTCTATTTATCACACCTATTTCTTATTACTTTACCCCATCATCTAAACTTTTTGAGCTATACACATTACCAAAACCTAACCCCCTAACCTAAAACTAAAACCATAACCCTCCATTTTTAAACTTCAACCTATCACTCATTTACCAAACCTTAACCGACAACCTTAACTATTAACACTTTACCAAGACTTTCAAACTTTGCCTTTCAATTATTGACTATTGATGGTTGACTATTCCTATAGTCTACCATGATAGTTAGGTGATGGACCACTGATAATCACCATAATGTGGCCTATTTATGGTCATATATCAACCATTAATAGTCAATGATCTACCATTGATGGTTGATGATACACCATTGACGATTGATCTTAACTAGTGATGATTAGAAATAACCATCGATGGTCACTGTCAAGTGGCCGTCAATAATTAAAAAGCTTACCTATCTTCATAATAGCTCACATAAACCTACCTACATCTACCCCTACCCTCTCTTATCTACCCTACCTCTAAAAATTTGTATCTAACCTATCATTCTGACTCTAAAAACAAGAAAAAAACTACCTAAAACCTAGCCCTAGGTCAAACACACCTATACCAATAGTAAACAAATAGCCTACTCGACAACCAAACATTTAAAATGTAAAAAATAAACCCTAATCTATCAATTCATAATATTACCTACCTCATTCCTTGACCATCATCATGAAGAAACCCTAGGAACCACTACCTTCCCTCACACTCTCCCCCATCCATGCTACATCCTCATCAAGTCAAACCTATAACAACTCAGTTAAGGTCCACTATCCACCTCACTCAACCAATCACACTTAGTAAATTTGTCAAAACACCAAAAACTAATTATCATGAGTTTGAATTCATAATGAAAGAATAGAACCCCTGACAATCTTTTATCTTCACCCTTTTAGGGCTGACATATAACCATCGACACTCAGGGTGACCATTGACGATCGACCCTGACCATCAATGGCAATCATTTTAGGGTTTTACTTCTTACCCACTTTTCTTCAAATAAAATTTCACCTACTACCCATTAATAAATATTCCCTTCTTTGCCAACCTAGACCACCAATGATCTCAACCTTGTCACTTGGCCATTTTGGCCCAATTATCACATGTTTTAAAATGATCTTGCCTTGGTCATTTTGATTGTACTGAATGAATTACCAAGTTGAATTTTTTTAAATTACACTACCTTATGAAAACCCAACCAATTTGTGTCTTCATGAGATCAATTACTACCTTAGATACCCATAAAAACACTAACCTTATCTAAGAGACTTGAGTTTACAGGTGTAGCCCAACTGTCACATATGGTGATATTGTGCACTTATCACTTGTCCCTCTAATACCTACCTTATTTTTTACCAACCATGGCAACCTATTCACTGCATGATCTTAGTTATCATAATTATTCACACTTTGTGCATGTGTTTGTGCTTCAGTACCCAACCTACCACCCATTTTTTCACCAACTCACCCACTTATCAAACACGTACCCAATTCTAATTTACCTCATCAATTATTTATTTGAGGGGGGACACCTCTTCCCATGATCAAGGCAACCAAACCTTCAAACCACAATCTATTTTTATTTTTCAACTTGTTGATATAAACTGCATAACAAAAAGGGGCAAAATATAGACACTAGAAAACTGCACACAATAGTTCTAGACATTAAAATACTCCTATACCACTTTAGGACCCCCTAAGGTCCATCCCATAACCCCTCAAATAAAAGCCTAAGTTATGTTAGCTAACTAGATAATTGACTAACTAAAACTTTTACCAAACTTAACCTTTAACCCTCGACCATTGAAGATCACCCTAACCATCAATGGTTAGGCTTGACCATCGATAGTTAGGTTCCCACCACCTCCAATCAACTCTAGCTTGATTTTTTATATATATCTCATCTAATTCATGTGTGAGATAATGCATGCAAAAGTTAAATATAAAATACTTATTGAACTTCTTGATAACCTATTATTTCACCTCTCCTTCCTTCCTATAAAAAAAGAGAAGGAAGAGGTGAAAGGGATCCATAATCAATATAAAATAAATAAATCAATAAATAAATAAATAAATCCATCATCATTCATATAAGAAATCAGAGCCTCTTGCATTATAACTTCCTTTTATAGGTCTTCTTCTAGTGAACCAGTGAAACAAGTGCAATAGAGATTTGAAGTGCTACCATCCATTGACCAATAACCAAGTATTGTTACTCTATTGAAATTACTCCAAGCTTCACCAATCACCCCAAACCTTCTTTGGGTTTGCAACCAATAAGCTAAGTATATATTTTTCACTAATTAGTTACTTTATTTTTGTTCACGACCAACCTAGCCCAAACTCACCTTTCACATTTCTATTATGCAAACTTACCAGATCAATTCCCTTGAACTAGACCAGGAACCACAGTAACCACCAATGGTTACCCTAACCACTGATGGTCTATCTTAACTACATATGGTCACTCTGATTGATGATGGTCAAATAAACATGCTATTTTTACCCATTAAACAAGCTATTTTTACCCACTAAGCCTCAACCAAATCTCAATTTCAGACATCTCACTTGATCACAAAAATCTACCCTATTTTTTGGCCCATACCTAACCCATTTAGAATTACTATTAATATATATTTTTATATAATTAGTTAAATTCACCTATTCATTTATCTAGCACTTTTTGTATTTCATTTCAGTATCTTCTATTATTTATGCAAGTACTTTATCTTTCACTTTTAGGACTTAATTGTTTAAAAGTGTGGATTGACAACCTCTAAAGATGATCGTGCTTCTTGAATATATCTTGCTAGGAAATCCACCCTACCATATAACTAATCATCCATTTATTTAGTGCTTTCTTATTTGTAGGTCATTCCTCCCAGGCCAAAGGGAGTATCTACAACCATCTAGATCAATGTGCACACAACATATTAGGTTATTCTATCATACCCTCCTTGAGTTTATTTTCTCTTCTTTCTAAAGAATGTAATAATTTTTTTTCTAAAATAATACCCATCGTATGCTCTCACCTTGCCTTAATAGTACCATATTGATCAAAAAGTGGTAATTGATCACAGTTATGAGGTGCATTTTACAACCCATCCACATTGAAGTTTGTGTTTTACAAGCTATATGTATATTAATATCTATAGTCACTTTTTATCAAAAGGTCATCTTCACTATGGGTCATGTTTGACACTTTATCTATTTGCATCGATGGTTTTTCTACTAAGGATCCCCAAACCAATGTGTACGCATCATCAATTCTTGTTGCAACATCTAGAATAAGAATGTATGCTCCCAGTTGTGTAATAAATCACCAAAGTTGAGCTCTAGTGAGAATATTAATTTATAATATGATTAATAAAAGTTTAATTTTACTTTAATTCAATAAATTTTGGCTAATTTAGTTAGGTTTGGCTAAAACTATGACCGATTGCTCTATAATTTTCTTTTGTTTTGATCTGATTTTGGCCATATAGCCAACATATTTCACTCTCCTTATATTTCTCTTCTATCATTTATGATCTAAGTGTACCTGATATATTTATAATTGATTATAGTTAAAATTTATATTTAGTTTGGGCCCTTCAACCCATCGATCCCATTATAATTGCTTAAAATTTTAGATCTAGTTCGCTGCACTACTAATAAGATCTGTTTGTAATAGAAACTAAATAGTAAAAAATAAAGTAAACAAAAAAAAGAGTATAGAAAATTTTAAACACCTAATGGCCAACTTCACCATTATGATTTTCTCATTACACTAATCATTTTAAGGGTTAACTCCAAAATTTCACATTTTTTTCCAAATTCCCACACTTCAAATAGTGTTGCATGCTCCCTGACTACATTTTTTTTCCAATTTTTTTCACATATGTGTAAATTACCCAATTGTAATTATCTTAAAAAATATATATTTTTAATAAATAACTTTCATACATTTTTTTTGGCCCCTAGCCCTTAGTAAATTATCATTACACTTGCTGACACCATGGCCAACAATATTATTAAACTTCAGTCTAAACTTGATGCTTTTCATCAAGATATCCATGACCAATTCTCTATAATCCATATTAAAAATTACAAACTTAGAACTCATGGGGATCATCAATAAAATGGTAGCTCTTCTCAGGTACCATTCCATGGACCTAAATTGGATTTTATAAAATTTGATGGCACTGACCCCACCAACTAGATTTACCATGCCAAATAATATTTCAGCTTGCATCCCATAGATGAAAGAGTCCCTATTGATTCCTTTCACCTAGAAAAATATGTCATTCAATGATACCAATGGTACCAAAATTCACACATCAAACTTATGTGGATTGAATTCACCAAACTCTTGTTTATACGTTTTATGCCTAGTGCTTATGATGACTTCATAGGAATATTAACTAAACTATGTCAAACTAACACTGTGCATGAGTATTAAAAAGAGTTCAAAAAACTTGCCAATCAAATAGAGGGTCTCTCTAATGAATTTTTTTGAAGCTGCTTCATTAGTGGCCTTAAGGATGGGCTTCAATTTGAGGTTAAAGTGTTCTAACCTCACACCATGATGGAAACCTTGGGTTTATCCAAGCTTATTGAAGATAAAATCACCTCTCAACATCATAATTTTAATTGGGCACAATATAAACCCTCTTTTTAGTATCCCAATACCAAGACATTCCCAATCAAATGTTTCATGAAAGTTGAAATGCATGCACATCATGAAAAAAGGCTCTGTTACAATTGTGACAATAAATGGGCTCTAGGACACAAATGAATAAAACAAAAATTGTATCTACTAAATGATAATTCTCCACTAGATATTGAATATTGTGAGGATATCATTGAGTAATTAGCACATGAAGCTGATGATTATGAGATGTCAAATTCCCATCCTAAAATCTCCATGCATGGTTTGGATGGAGTCACCACTCCCTAAATAATATGTGTCAAAAGTTTTTCTAAAAAATAACCCCTCACCATTCTCATCAATTTTGGTAACACTCACAAGTTCATTGACCCTTAGGTGGCTAAGCAATTAAACTATTATATACACCCATATTCCAAATTTAAAGTAATGATTACCAATGAGGGAACATTAATGTGTAAAGGAAAAGATCACAATGTTTGCATTTTTATGGGTGAATATTACCTTATAAATAGCATGTTTACTTTTTCCTTAGGCAGATGTGATGTTGTATTAGGATCCTAATGGTTACACACTATAAGACCCATTATTTGGGATTTATCTGAACTATGGATGTAGTTCACTAAGAATGACCATCACTACACTTGCAAGGCCTTCTTTCTAGAACCATAAGTGTTATCAACTCCCACTACATGGAGAAACTTATTAAATGAGGATCTTATAACATCATTGCCTAATTATTCTCTTTCCACACTACTCCACTAGATTCCAACCAACCTTCAGACTTGTAATATGTTTTAGTCAAGTATGTGACTTTTTTTTGAAACCTACATGATTAATACCTCACCACCCTAAAGACCATCATATCTAGATTCTTCTAAGAAATAAACCCCCAACATTCAACCATACCTCTACCCATTTCATTAGAATGCTAATATTTAAAATATGGTTCATGACCTTCTATAAGCATGCATCATTCGACCCAACACTAGTCCCTATTCTTCACTTATCTTTCCCATTCATAAAAAAATGGTTCTTGGTGACTTTTTATTGATTATCGAGACTTGAAAAATCTCACAATAAAATAAAAATTCCCCATTCTAGTCATTGATGATCTCCTCAATGAACTACATGGTGCAAAGTTTTTCTCAAAATTGGACCTACACTCTAGCTATCATCAAATCCATGTTCATGAAGCTAACATTCCAAAAATGACATTTCACACACATGATGGTCATTATGAGTTCTTGGTTATGCCATTTATGATTACCAATTCCCCATCCACCTTATAGAGCTTAATAAACTAAGCATTTTATCCATTTTTATGGAATTTTATCTTGGTCTTCTTTGATGACATCCTCATCTACAACCACACATGGGAGGATTACTTCAACCACCTAGATATAGCCTTGGGAATTCTTGTTTCCAACCAATTATATTCCAAACATTCCAAATGTTCTTTTTAGAAATCATAATTCAAGTACCTTAGACATATTATTTCATCTGATGGTGTTTATGTTGACACCACTAAAATTAAAGCTATGACAACCTAGATGACACTTTCAACACTCAAATGTTTATGATTATTTATTAGAAAGATAGGGTACTACCAAAAATTTGTCAAGGATTTTGGAAAAATTACAGCACCATTAATAACTATGACTAAGAAATACTCATTTGTATGATCATCAACATTTATTAAAACATTTGATAGCCTCAAAGAAGTAATGTGTACCACCCTCATCTTGGCCATGCCTAATTTCTCCTAACCATTTTTTATTGAGTGTGATGCATGTGGTATAGGTCTTGGTACTGTACTCTTATAAAAAGGCCATCCCATTGCCTTCAATATCAAGGCACTCACTGGATGCAATTTGGGACAATCTACCTATGGCAAAGAAATGATGGTTACTCTCCATGCAATCCATAAATGGTGTCCATACTTGATTGGTTGACATTTTTGCATCAAAATTGACCACCAAAACCTCAAATATTTTTTAGATTAATGGGTATTGTATACACATAGTATTTTCACACTTTTATCAATTATTGATGCTTTCTATCTTGCATAAACCCATCAACTCTCAATCTCTATGAATGCATACCCTAAACAATGTACTAAGAAAGGGGTGGGTAGACTATTGGTGATTCATAGGATTGTTGTCCCTTGTTTCCACTTATTACCAATCTAACTAGCTCCTAAAAACATTACCCTAAGCTATTAGTCCTCTCTTGCACACTCCAATCTTTTACCACCTTTAGTACCCATTTTCCTAACCTAAAACCCATTTTTATAGTTTACATGACTAGGTCGACTAGGTCGACCTTGTACTCTTATTGGTAAAACTCATTTAGGGTTTAGGTTGGCTCTTGGTTGACCTAGCCCATGACCTAGTGAGTTTTTGTCAATAAAGATACTAGGTCGACTGGGTTGACCCTACTAGCTAAAACTTTTAGAAGGGTTTAGGGTTAAATCCACTTATGCATACAAGATACAAGATCATTTTTCCATTATTAGAGAGACATCATGTGTTATTATTCAATTTCACTTCTTTATAATATGCTCTTCTACCATTTTACTTGAGGAGTCTTAGCTTAGGGTTTCTATTTGGGGAAGAATATAGTCTTGTGGAGAATTATTCAATGCTTTGGCCTTTCTTAGTGATCCTTACAAACCATAAAAATCTATTGAGAAACACCTTTGGCCAAGGGAGAGATTGAGTCTCAATAGATTCATCTTCCAGGTAAGTATCTCTAACTTTGCACCTCTCTTTAGTAGATATAAGTAACATAAGTATTGGATTTTGAATAATATTACTCTTCTTCTCCATGCATTAGGGTCTTACCTATACATAGCTTAATTAGGATTTTCCTATGCATGCTTACTTTTATTATTTATTAACCCCCACTTTGTGCCATAAGCTTTGGTGAGCACTAAATTAAATTTCTTTGATTTACTTATTATTAGTAGATGACTTAGTTAGGGTTATTGCATGATTTTTCTTGATTGGAGGATTTGAAACCCTCCCTAATGATCTTATTATAGTAAGAGATCCCTTAATTGGGTCTATTAGATCCAAATATTGGTCATGTTCTTATTTTATCTAATATATCCCCAATTAAAAGTGTAAATATGATCTATCATCTCTAAACTAAGATTAATTTATATATTTGATGTATTTCTAATTACGTACATTCTCATGAACCTAATGTAAATCTAACCCTTGTAGGTTTTCTTTCACATTATTTATTTCTATCATTTTATTTATTATTTTTATATATTTGCGATACTAGGTCAACAGGGCCAATATAGTTTCTAAATTCTATGTGTAGGTTTAACACACAATCACACAAAAAATGACTATATTATTTTTGTGTAGGTATTCATCAGATATAGGTTACTAGGTTGAGTAGTTTAGTGTAGTACTCTTATTCATCTCTAAGACAACAAACTAGGTTGAACATGTTGACATATTATTCGAAATAGCCTCTAAAAAACATACTAGGTCAACCAGGCTGATATAGTCAACTTAATAGGCTTCAACAAATAGGGAATTGCAAAACTAGGTCAACACAATTGGTAAAATTTTCAAGTAATAGTCAAGGCACTTCAATAAAAAATTTACAATCTTCAGCATATTCCAACCCACCAAGATTCCTTTCTTTCTCCCACTTTCAATTCAGTTCTTTCTTATAGTTCTATTTTGAAAATTTTGCAGTCTTTACGACTTCTATCATATAATAAACTAGGTCAACATGGTCAACTTTGTTTTATGTTTTGTCTGAAAAACTATGTCAACCTAGTTGACTTAGTTCTTAAAGACCCTTGCTTCTAGAGTACAGTAGCAACACTATCAAATCTATTATGTAATGTCTATATACACCATTTTCTAAACTAACTCTGTATGACATTTCAAATTAGGAATTAACAACTATATGCTAGTAATTACTTCAAACTTTCACTTTCAGTTGTTTTCATGTTTAGAATAGCTCACATAGTCTAATTAGGTGGTTTTTCAATATACCATTTAGTTGCACTATTTTTATATTCCTTGCACACACTATCGAATCACATAATTTCAAAATACATTTAAACATTTATCTATCCAAGGCCTACCTACTTGGATTTCATCACCAAGGGGGGAGTCAACTTGGTTTTCTAGCCAAGTATAAAAATGTGGTTCATGTTATTTATTGGAAAAGCACCCAACATCCTTATCATTTTGGGATTATGAAGTGAGGGGGTAGGCCCCAATACCAAGCCAATACTATTGCCAACACATATCCTTTCATCCTAAATGTCTTGAAACCATCCATAGATTGATTTATAGTTCCCTAATTTCAACCAACTTCCCTATCACACTGAATATTAACACTTTATAAATATAACAACATTTAGGATGACCACTTAGTTAGCACTTACTTCTTAAGTTGTCTACTTGCTCTTTGATCATTATATGCTATATTACAAAAACTTGCATTGGCCATCATTGGTGAAATGTTTTGTGTTGTGTGCATCAATTGAATCATTCTCATTTACCCAATTGATAATGTGTGTGCTTCCATTTCTTGATTTCAAAGTATACTACAAAATATTTCCCTATTTTGAGTACATCGTTAATATGTTCAACACAGTCACATATTGTTTTTCTTCCTACCTATAGTACTAAGTTGACCCATTCGACCTTGTATCTCTTTTACCAATCAAATTATAGTACTAGGTCAACCCAACTAACTCTGTACTCTTATCATACTCTATTTTTCCTAGTTTGTAGTACTAGGTTGACCTAATTAACCTTGTACTCTTATTGTTATCCTGTCTATCTAACTCGATTATCTATTTCTCCTTCCTTGGCATTTTTATCAAATCATCATGAATTCCCCTATTAGAATATTCTTCTACAACTTGAATCCATTAAGACACTATATGAGATGTTCATTTCTCCCTTTCCTTTCCTCCCAAGAGAACCCTCACTCTTGGAGCACCTCTTCCCCTCCATTTATGGCTTGTAACATGGTGTAAATCACACCTCAAGTTGAAGAAAGTGGATCCAATACTTTTTGTGCCTATCAAGATAATTTTCATCTTCAAACTCTTCTACATAATGTGGGAGAAATTAACACAATTCTATCCAATAATCCCACTAATAATCTATCTTTCAATAACCCTCCCCCTAATACCAATTTGGGGAGTTCTCCTAAAAAACCAACCCACCAATTGATATGACTCAACTTATTTCACAAGTCATATAAAAAATTAACATAATGTAAACCTCTAACACCTCTCAAATGATGAAATCACAATGTCATTTGATCAATATGGATAATCAACCTCCGGCTATCAATCCTCAAGCCAACCTAAATTTTATTCCTCCACCTATGCCTTAAAAAATGTTATTACTCAACTTATTATGAATAACAAAATGCTTCAAAATATACAAAATGATCTTTTATCTCCTTTCATCATATCCATTGATATTGGTAATATATCTCCAACTATCAAGTATGATGGGACTAAATACCCTGCATTCTTTGTCAAATCCTTTAGCAATATTTACAAATAGTGGATCCAAAATAATACTTCACCACAACTAACATTATAATTAAAACCTTCATTGGTAATGTATTGGAATGGTACAACCAATTTCCCCAACATTCAATTTGGCAACTTGAGGATTTAGTCAATCCTTTAGTTAAAGAGTTTCAACATAATAATCTTCCTAAAAATTGCCTTAGTCATTTCATCAATGCTAAGTAATCTCTCATCAAATCAACTCATGACTTTATCAAACAATGGAAATCTTTGGCCCATAAATCTGACCATAACATGAATGATGACAATTTTTTTAAACTCTTCATAACCACTTTAACTCCTTCTCTTTAATACAAGGTTCAAACTTTTGCTCCCCAAAAACTTAATGAAGCTCTTAATGAAGCTAAATGTCAAGACTTATTCATGAATCAATTCAAACCTAATACCAAATTCCTTAAAGTATATTTTCATACTTACACTAATAACATCATTGGCAATAATCCTCAAATCAAACTAGGAATTTCCAAAGCCAACACTCCATCTTCTCAAATACCACTCACTATATAACAAATGAAAAAATTCTTACTGCCCTCTAAACTCTTTACTTATCCTAATAATCCTGCTAAGTGGTATGACCCTAATCAATTTTATTGATTCCACACAAACATTGTTCATTCCCATGAATCTTGTAGAGATCTTACTAATTTTTTTATCTCCTACATTCTTGGTGATTCCTTCAATCATGAAGCCATGATAAACCTTCATCATCAAGAGTGCAACACTTCTTAAAAATGACAAACTTCCAAAGATTCTTCGTCTAACAACCAATTTTTTTTCCACAACTAATAATAAATCAAATTCCAAAGATGGTTTTGCTATTAATGCTGACTATGACCAATATTAGAACAATTATCAATATGTTAACACAACTAAGGTCAATTATCATCACAAACTAGCTCACAAAGATCCTATCACAAAACCTAAGAAACCATCTTTAGAAGAACAACTTATCAAAGATACTGCTACCACTAATTTAGATTTAGAATCCCCTCCTTTCAAACCCCCAATAACTTCCATTCCTTGAAAATCTACCTTATTATAAAACTTGCATTAGTTTTACTTTTAAATCCCATTGGAACTTTATGGAAGAACTTAACTCCATGCCTTGTAAGATTCCACTTGTGGAGTTATTTCGTACTTCCCCTTATCATCATAAGTTAATTATGTGAAAATTACAATAAATTAAAGATCCATCTCCTATAGATGAAGAACCAGTTTCTATCAAACCTCAACCTACCAATGTGCATACCATTGAAAACATGTGTCCTTCTTCCAAACCGTCTATTCAATTTCTTGAGGAAGACATGATTAATGATGAAATCATTTTCACACCAATGATCTACCACTATTTATTAAAATAACCATTAATACTACCCTTATCCATAAAGTCTTAGTTGATGAAGGCTTTGGTATTAATGTGGCATCTTTGTGGCTTATCCAATAACTTGGTTATAATAAGGATCATCTCAAGCAAACTTACCTTACTTATCATGGATTTGATAAAAATAATCAAAAGTTACTTGATTGTATTTGGATTCCCCTAACAATCAAACCTAAGACCATTCAAACTAAACTTATGGTCCTTCATTTATCCCTCTCTTATAACATACTCCTTGATCACCCATAGACTCATAGAATGAGGGTCATCACTTCTTTTGGTAGCCAATGCATTAAATTATTATATAACAACAAATGGTATAATCATGAGGTTGATCCCAACCCTTGGAGTATTAAAATTCCTCATCTAAAATATTAATATCTCATCCCTACCATTCTTACCATCACAGTGCTCCCTTACTCGAATTCATCAACATCAATCCAAATTTACAAGTCACTCTTAATGATTTGGATGACGATGGACATAATGAATTTCATCATACTTAAAACACTACCAAGATACCTCCCCATATATAAAAATGGATTCCTCCTTCTTTATTACCTCATGACCATATATTCCTATCATTAATGAGATCACTAATTTTCCACCTCCATGTAATGCTTATGAGCCTTCTTTACCAGAAGATGCCTTCACATGCAATGACTATGGAGTGGAAAAATTATTCCAAGTGTTTCACTATTTTTTCACTTATTTTATTTTAATAAATGATGTAAAACTATAATAAGGGTGTGGTAGAAATACCTAGTTATGATTATGTACATGTGAATCCAAATGGTTATATATACTCCTCTCTGTCTGGGGAGGATGACCTATAGATAAGAAAATAATTAGAATAATGATGGATTAGTGAGATAGTTAGGTGGATTACCTAGTGTGAGATAGGTACAAGAAGCATAAGATTCCTTGGAGGATGTCAATCCACACTTTAAAACACTTAAGTTCTGAAAGCTAAAAGTAGATGCTTGCATGTAATAACAAAAGGTACTGAAATCAAATGCAAGAGATAAATGAAATGATTATACAAAAAATAGTAATAAATTGATAAATACTAATTCTAAATTATTCAAACTTGATTTGAAAAATAAGTTGAACTTCTACGATGCTGTAAAAGCTCAAAAATTAGAATTTGGGTGCAGACTAATAGGTGAAATCTACTTGCTATTGTAAAATGGGATACATAGTGACCGTCAATGATTAGGGAAAACCATTGATGATCAAGGTATGACCATTGGTGGCTACTATGAGATCTAGTTTGGGTAAAGATGGATGTTGGGTGAGTTGCAAAAGGTTTTTAAAGGTGGTTTTTGGGTTGGGTGTTGGTTGTGAGAGAGAAATGAAGTCTCAAAAGTGCCTGGTTTAGAGATTAGATATTCAGGTGAACAAGAATGGTTTGTGGGTGGTCTAGGGTAGAGAGTGAAGTGCTTGGATTTATAGAACTCCAACATAGGGAATGAAATGCAAAGAAATAGGAAAGGGCATAAGCAATGAAATTGATAAAACCAGTTACTAAACTTGATAGAAAGATACAGACAATTAGCTCTAAGTTTTTTGGTTGGAAGAGTGTTGAGGTTGGATGAAAATTGTTGTGGATCCTAAAATAATGTTGGTAGAGTAATGGTACTTAAGATCTTGATAGTGAGTTGTTAAAGCACCTACAATATCTGGTTTGGTTCTTAGTTCATCTAAGAGCTTTGATTCACCTGAGAGTAAGAGTATCTCATGCAAACTAAATTCAATCTCCCAAAGCAAGGTTTGTGGGTCATGTTATATAACCATAAATGGTCCTTTTCAACCACTATTAGTTAAGGGGTGACCATTGGCAATTATGGGGAATAGTCAAAATTGGCTAAAATTAGCCAATTTCACTAATGATGGGTTGTTAGGAGGTTTAATAAATAGTCTAAGGTTTATAATGGGTTCATTGGGACACATGAGGAACATGTCTAAAAAGTTAGGGCATTAAATGCCAGGTTAGAAATGGTCCTTAGGCAAGGTGTTGACCAACTAGCCATTGGTTTGGGTAAGTTGTGAATAGGCATTATTTAATTAATTAACTTGATTAATTTAGCCAAGGGTAGGTAATTGAGTAAATGGGTAAGTTTAAAGATTTTAATAATTAATCTTAAGGGGGACAAGGGGCCAAGGGGTATGTGGATGATGACTAGAACCATTTTACATGGTTTTCAATTGTCTACATTTTCCCCCTTTTTATGCATAGTTTACATCCTCAAGCTATGAAACAAAAATAAGTGAAATAGTAAGTTGGATGCATATTGAGTGTGGGAGGAAGTATTCCCCATTAAACTAGGATTTAATGAGTTGAAAATTAAGTCAGGTGTGGGTTTGACAAGTGTGAATGGGTGGTAAATTAGTAAGATGGTATGGAGTGGAAAAATAGGTCATGGAAAGGGGGACAAAGGACCAGTGGACCAAACCACCATATTTAGGTGTAGTGGATATGGGTGCACTTGTAAACTCAAGTCATAGAGTAAAGGTCATCATGTTATCAAGGGTCCAAAAATTAGGTGATATTGAGAAAATATAATAGGTTGTAGGTGCCTACATTGTGAATGGGCACAATTATAGGCATCTGAAAAGTCAATGTTCAAAAGGGTCAAGGTGGTGAGTAGTGTCATAAAACATAACAAAGTGGAAAAAATGATGTCAAAGGTTAAGATTGTTAAGGTTGGTGTGGAGAAGTGGTTAAGGGGATCAAAGGGTAGTTGGGTACCATGTGTGGGTAAAGATGATTAGGGGGTCTTAGGGGAAAAAAGAAGGGGAGGGTGTGAAAAACCTTAATCAAGTCGATCAATAGAGGTTGTATTTGAATGGTAGTAGTTAAAAGTGACTACCACCAACCATAAGAACCCTAAAAGAAACTATAAAAGGTCCAAAATGTTTATCAGTTGGTCATTTGTGTAATTTGTTAAACCATCGTGTTTCTTTTGGCTAGAGTGAAATCAACATGGGTGTCCCTTATGAGCTAAGTGAGTGAGATGGGTGTGATAAAGAGTGGATGGAGAGGTGGATTTCAATTGAGGTGGGATAGGTAGACAACATGATTTTTAGGATGCAACATGGGAGGGGATGATCCAGGGGCTGAGTGGTAGTTGTGGTACTGAGGGGCCCACCATGATATTAGATGCAAAATGAGGCAAGTCTCTGTAGTGCGTCACATTTGTTATTGATTATGTTTTTTATAGGTTGGTGTGCATTAGAAATGGGGGTTTGAGATTTTTGGAATGAAATTAGGTAGAAGGGTGTAAGATTGGGTTGTAATATTGGAGTTGTGGTAGGAAATATAATGGGTTTAGGTAAAAAATTTAGCATTTTGGCTAAGGTCGGAGGGATTTTGGTTAAGACCCAGGGTTTGGTTATTAGTGGTATCTACACAGTGACCATTGGTGGTTATTATCAACCATAATTAGTTGATAGTGGATTTGTGAATGATCATTGTGTGGACCGTTGGCATTCTAACACTGAATCATCACTAGTTGAGGGTTGATCGATAGTAGTTCTATAAGGAATCATCATCAGTTGACACTCAACCATTGGTAGTTGGTAAAGAATGATTTAGGATTTAGGATTAGAGTAGAGAATGGCTTATTTAGGAATAGGTTAGGGAAAATGGGTAAGAGAGGCTAGGTATAAGCTTAGTGTTGAGTAGTTGTGTGAGATAGAAGTGGCAAGACTCTTAGGAAAAAGTTTAGCTAAGGAAAAAATTGATATCTAACCTTGTAGGAAAGGGAGTAGCTTATGATACAAGATCGAGTGCCACCACTATTAGATGAGATATGCAGGGGAATGATGATGTAGGAGTGGGAACCCCTGACAAGAATGGGCCTAAGTGGCATGCATTACTACTATCACATGTTGAGAGACATAATGATGTTGGTATCCCTCATCGAGATATAGGACCTAGCTACCAAAAACATTCTTATTACTGATCAGAGAGATGACTATCCTACCAAAGGATATATAATAGATTCTATGGCTATCAATATGAGTGAGGTGATAGAGCATGTCTACCTTGAGGAATAACATGTTTACATGAACCAATTTTTTAGGGAGGACTTCATTCAAGTGAGGTGGCAAATGGGAAGATTTTACTTTAGGGCCATGTAATAGATAGATATGGTGGGGAGATGACTAGTTACCATGATGATGATAGTTGTTGCATACTACGTGCTTTCAAACTTGAGTGAAGGTAAATTCCCTTGGGTTATATTAGGCATCCTCATGGATATGATGGTTAACTAGATAGTGTTTATAAAGGACCCAATTTTATTAGTTCAGATATATTATGAGCTCTAAGGTTATCATGTTCACAGGAGGTTTGACATGAGTGCCAACTTCAATCTACATTGCTAGGCCTATGAGCATATAAAGGTGATACAACCATCTATACTACCATGGTAGACTTGGGATCACAAAGGATTCAAGGTTAAATTTATGATAAGGAGAAATGACTATGAACTTTTAGTAGGATGGGTAATGACATGAGATTTGGATTGGTTCAAAGATATACTAGATGTGTTAGTTGATGTGGAGGTCATCTAGAGACCTTACACAACATTACATACATGGCCAAGACATGCCAAGCATACATTTTCATTATAGAGCTAAAGGGGGATCCATGGGAGATGAGAGCATGAGGTAGAGCTAATCCCATTTAATAGGGTCAGGAGGTAGTTTGGACTAGTTTAGGGTGTTCTAGAGGCCTTTTCAAGATACAAGAGAGAAGATGTAAAGACACTATTGCTTCCTCCATAACTAGTTGAGGTGGAGATGGATTATGAGGAACTATTTGTGGTTATAGACATCAATGATGCTAGAGTTACTCTAGATTACATCATATGGTTTTAGGGGCACTATGCAGCTACAAATTTTTGAGGAGATGGTAGATAGGATGGAGGTGTTGGTGGGCAATAGACTCCTGATGTTGAGATGGAGGAGGGAGATGGGGACTAGATGGATGTTGATGCTCCTGATAGATAGGCACTCATCACAAAGTGGGATCAAGATAGAGTAGCTTTAGTCATAGCATAGGTAGCTCTAGCAGTGATGACTCTAGAGAGAGATACTATACATGGACTTGTTACTAGTCTTATGTAGGGAAGAGACCAGGCGAGAGGATAGGTGGTGACCCTCAGAGGTGAGAGGGATGCAACACAAGTATAAGGTAAATTGATATATAGAGAGAGGGATGCCCTTAGATAGGTAGGAGGATAGACACCATCAGGACCTTCATAGACCATCTCCATGACTAGATATGTGGCCATAGTTGAGGAGCTTAGGTATTATGAGGCATTGGTCTTTACTCACCTTCCAGATTAGCCTTGATTTGGTGAGTATGTTTAAGAGTGGGTAATGGGAGGGAGACTTAGAAACACATCACTTGTAGATACCTAAATTTGGCCACCAATGGCTTCTTATCCAAAGTTAAACCAATTCTTACCAATACCAACCATTGACCATTTAGCCTAAGAATTTCTAAATGTCTCAATTTGGCCTATTAATCAATTAAATTGAATAAATACACCATCAATTAATTTAAAATAATTCAAAAATGTCAAAAATCCTAAAAAAGGTTAATTAGGACCAAATCCTAAGAAAATCTTAATCAAATCCTAATTAAATTCATCCATGAGCAATTAAATCAATTATCAAAAAGGAAAATTCAAATATCAAGAGCATCTTAAAACCTAATCATTACCAGTTGTGAGTTATCACTTTAGGAAAATATCAAAAGAATATCCTAAGAATATGCCAAAAACACCTTTCAAACTTAACCAAGTTTAATAAACTCAACCAAGGTTCCAATTTAACCTATTCGAAGTGATTTTGAAGCCTATAAAAGCAAGCCTAAAGCTCGTCATTTAAAGAGCTTGAAACATAATAGATTTATAACGCTGGAGTTGATCCATAAAGTAAATACATAGTTTTATAATGCCAAAATCAAGCCAAGCTAGGCCAAGCATGGTGCCAAGAGGAGATGGAGGTAGCCAAGCCCCATTGATGAAGACCTTTTGAGCACAATTTGAGTAAGCATCTTGGAGATAAAAGGAAGGTAAAAGGATTTGTATTTTATGTTTTAATTATGTTTTCATCATAGTTTTATTATTAATCTCCCCCCAAGATCTAAGATTAGATATGTTAATATGTTAGTATGTTTATTTCATGGTTTTATGGACTAACACTTGATCTAACCTCCTCTCTTTATCAAATTCTTTGATCACAACACCTAATCAGAGGGTTACATCTGTAGGTGTGCAAAGGGGACCTATAGATGGATAGGATTTAGGGAGTAGCAATGATACAACACCCTAGACTCTATGAGACTACTGATTTTGTATTTATATGATTTTGATACCAGCCTGTGAGTCGATGCAATAAGATGTACATACCCTTTTGAGTGACATGGACATTATGATATATATGATTATTTGATTATGAGTAATTGTGTGATTATTATTGATGGATGTTTGTTTATGGTCATGTTTATTGATGACGTGATGATTTAATTTATGTTCACGATGTGATGATGTTACTTATGATATTGATTTGATATAGACATGATGTTATTTAACATTATTTTATGAGTAGATTTATTATTAATTAGATATTAGAAATATGAATGTTTTAAATTAATAAATCTATGTGATCCTTTATCTAGATAGACATGTGATGGATAACATATGTGGATGACTCATTGATTTATAAAATAAAATATCAAATGGTTATAGACATGATAAATGGTTATGATGAATTGTATTGATGTGATTGTTGTGTAGATAGAAGAGATGATATTTTTATATATGAGATGGTGAATTTGATTAAAAATATTTTCATGATTAAAACCACCAAATAAAATAAGAGAAATGATAATCACATAATTTTTGTTTAAATTTTTTTAATGAATTTCATTTAGTTGGATGAAGGTTCATGTAAAGATTAATTCTTAACATATAGATTATGGATAACAAAACTATATGTAAGAAAACAAAGGTAAAATAATCAAAAGACAAGCATCTTAATGAAAGTATCAACAAGTAGGTATGAGCGATAAGGAGACATGATGCTCTATCATTGGTAAAGACCAAAATAAGAGGAAGTTAGATTGGTTTTATGAACATAATCCATTCATATGCTTTGTATTAGCATTTATTGGTTTGTTAAAAAGTTTCTTGATCATGTAGTGTCAAGTAAGCTCAAAATCCCTTGTTTCATGGAGGGTATAAGGGGAGATGAATGATAATGGAACCTTCTTGTGGGGATAGCTTTCCCCTTTTATAAGTTGTTAAAGAGCCGGTATAAACAATTCCATATCATATATGGCATAAAATGATCGATACGAGAAGTCTATTGATGAAAGCTGATTGTAGATTTTCAAATTTTTGTTTGTTTTTTAGTTTTGACTATGGGTCTTTGATGTTTTGTTGTTTCTTTGAGAGGTTTGGGAAATCTGATCAATGCGAGAAGATTTCAAGAAATTACTTAATTTTAAAAATGTTTGACTTAGCCATCCTTCTAGGGAGTGGTATAATTTTTATGATTTATTGTAGGCTTTTGATAGCTATCCTTTAAGGGAGTAGTCTACATTACATTAAACAATTTTGATTTGTTTTGGCATCTGTCCTTCAAGGGAGTGGTTTGAAAATGTTAGAAATGACCCATAGGATATACGATTTTGTTTTTGATCTTATTAGACATAGACTTACTTAAAGAGGCTTAAGGGATTACCTTTATGAAGGCAAATCTAAAGCACAAGGAGGTTGAATAGTGGGTGAGAGGATACTTTAATAGATAACAACCATGGGATTCTATCCTAGTAAGGAAAAAAAGGATCCATAATAATGATGCCATGGGTAGAGCCATGGTACCCATATTTAGGATTAAGGATATAACTATGATAGATAATCACATGATTATATACTTTAATTGGTTGTCTTTAAAGTGAGGGTATGAATGTGATAATCTCATAAAATAAAGGATGAGCTTAAGTTAAATAAAATATGAGTTTGATCTTGTTTAATAAAATAAAGGATGCAATGTGAAGCATTAAGAGGCTCAGGTTTGAATTTCCCTTCAAGAGAGGATAATCGATAAGCTCCTAATTCATACTTGTACATTATGATATAAGGCCCAAGCTAATTGAAATGAAACTTACCCCACTTGCTTTTTTACATATTGGTTACATGCTAATTTTCCTTTAAGATGAGATCTCCAATGTTGAATTTTGGCTCTCTTAGATGCTTTTTATAAGCGTGCTTGATACATTCTTGATAGACACAAAGATGGTTAAGTGTTGCCAAATGATGCTTATCAAGTAGCTCAAGTTGGGATAAATGTTCTTGATGATAATCATCTTTAGAGATGATATCCTATAGGGATATATGAAGAGAGGGAATTTGGACTTTGAGAGGCAAGAGAACCTTTAATCCAAAGATAAGAGAGAAAAGGGTAGCACCTGTAGGGGTTTGAATGCTATTATGATTTGCCCATAAGGTGAAGGAAATGTGTAAATGCCAATCCCAACCAGATGCATTAACCATTTTAGTTATCATTTTGTTAATCATTTTATTAGAAGCTTCAGACTATCCATTAACTTATGGATGATAAGGTGATGATAAAATTAACTTAATACCAAATACATCATAAAGACCTTGCACTTTTTTATTTTTAAAATATTTAAAATTATTGGTGATAATTTTATGAGGAACAACGAAATGATAGATAATGTTATGGTTAATGAAATCAAAAATATTTTTAGATTTAGTCAAAATAAGAGGAATAACCTCTACCCACTTGGTGAAATATTCTATCACAATGATGATAGACTGATGTTGTTATGAAAAATGAGGGTTAATTTCACTAATGAGATCTAATCCCCACTACAAAAAGGGCCATAAATACTTAGAGACTTGGAGGCTATGACTAGGTGTGTGATGAAAATTAATGTGCTGCTAGCATTTAACACAATTTTTCACATAATCAAAATAGTCTTGGTTAAGGGTAAGCCAATAATAACCAAGGTGAAGGATACATTTAGTGATATCTAGACCACTAAAGTTTCCTCCACAAATCCTGCATGTGTTTCCATGATAGCGTGAGAGATTTTCCAACTATGTCGGTAGCAAAATAGGCGGCCATCAAAGTCATTCTTATAAATAATTCCCCATAGTATGGTGTAACAAAAGGTACCCTGTATAAATGATCTATGCCTATTTCAAGAGAGATTAAAAGGAACGATGGCTAGGTTGATATAATAAAAGATTTGCTTGTACCAAAGATTAGGCTGGGCCTCTTACACATGACAAATAGAAAGAAGGTCTGATTTGGTGTAATAAGGATCATGAAGGTAGTGGATGGTGAAAAAGATTTTAGAGTTAGAAGGCACATATGGGATTTGGGAAGTGAGAGAGGCCATCATATCAACAAACTTATTTATAGACTGTGGGGTGGTTTGGATAAGGTAATGTTCAAATAACATCAAGAGTACATCTAATAATTTTTTATATTATTGTAAGACATCATTTTTACATTGGTAAGAGCCATTGATTTGATTGATCATGAGTTGGGAATCACCAAAAATGTTGATATTTTTTATTCCCAAGGCTAAAGCAATTTGAAGACCTATCACTAGGGCTTCATCTCAGCCATGTTGTTGGTATAATAAAAATCAAGCTTAAAAGATATAGGGAGAGGTTAAATTCTAAGGGGAATAAGAACAATACTAACACCTCCACCATTTTGACACTTCAATCCATTGAAGAACATAGTCATTTTATAAGTGATGTCCTCTTGGGAAAGGGTTACGATGGACTTATTAGGAAACTCAAGAGGAGAAGGTTGGTTATTTTCCAAGGGTACTTTAGCCAATTGGTCAATAATGACTTGCCTTTTAATTGAATTTTTTTGGAGGAACACAAGATTAAACTCATCTAAAATCATGATCCATTTATCCATATGCTAATTTTGGTATAGCTTAGAATGTATATACTTGAGTGGGTCAGTGTTAGTTATGACATAAGCTTTATGGTTGAGAAGGTAATGGCAAAGTTTCTCAATATGAGTGTATCAAGTTTCATATTATATAAGCATTTGAATTATATATTATATGGCTTTATCTTTATGTTGAGCATCTCAATGTGCTGACATGGCCATTAAAGAATGGTCAGTGATAGAAATATAAATGTAGAAGGGTTGGTCCTATATTGGAGGAACAAAGATAGGTGGGGAAAGAAGATACTCTTTAAGTGAGTCAAAGGCATTTTGATAGTCTTTATTCCATTTAAAGGAGACATTTTTCTTAAGAAGGTGGTGTAATGGTTGGAATTTATCAGATAGCTGAGTGAATGGATTGGAGCTTCCCCTACAGTCTGTGGAGTTGCTTGAGGTTAGATGGAAGAGGCACGTCTAGGATTGCCTTGACTTTAGTAGGATTGAATTTGATTCTACAAAGAGAGATAATAAAACCAAGAAGAGATCATGAAAAGACCCTAAAGATGTAATTCTTAGGGTTAAGGTGGACATCAAAATGGATAAGACAATCAAAGATAACTTTAAGAACAACTAAATTATCTTTACAACATTTCAACTTTCCATGAAGGTCATCTATGTAGTCTTCTATGATTTTATTAATAAGGTCATGAAATATATAGATCATGGAATGTTGGTAGGTTGCACCAGTATTTTTTAGACCAAAACGCATGACCCTATAGTATAAGGTTCCCCATGGGGTGATAAAAGTATTTTAATGTTGATCTTCAGGTGCAATCAAGCTCTTCTTATATCCTAAAAACCCATCTATAATAATTAACATCTCATGGCTGAACATAAGATCAATAAGCTAGTCAATACTTGGTAAAGGGAAGTCATCCTTTGGAAAAGTCAGGTTAAGATCATGAAATTCCATGTAAATATGAAGTCACTTTATTGCTTTAGTGATAGGGATGACATTCGAGACCCATTGGGGATAATCAATGAGTTGGATGAAATTAATGGATAAGAGACATTGAAGTTATTCTTTGACAAAAAGAGCTATACAAGGATACATCCTATGAAGATTTTACCTAATAGGCTTGGCATTGAGGGTGGTAATTATGTTATGGATGATGATGTCAAGTTCAATTCCTATCATGTCACTATAATACCAAACAAATTCTATGTTTTAGTCTTATAGAAAGGAAGAGAATTCTTAATGCTCTAAGGAATCGAGGGATTGGCCAATTTTAATGATGTGTGGGCTATTCTGAGTGCCTAAGTTGATATCCATAATAGATTCATTTAACATGGTTGAAGTCTCAAGAGGGAGAGATTCATGGATAGGAGAATCTTTGGCACTAAGATAAGTGAGAAGAGAATCATCATCCTAATACTAAATAGTATTGATGATAGGATATTTATCTTAAACCATCTCAGGATGAGTTAGAGGAATGGTAATGGCCTCCCCATCATTTTGATAAGTCAAGGGTCCTAAACTAATCATGTTGATGGAAAAAAAGTTAGAGGGAATGATATCAAGATATTTAGATTTTTATGGGGAATGGGTCGGCAAGGATGGAATCTCTTCCTCAATGATGGTGATGAGAGGTGGACTAGTTAGTTCTTTTGGTGGAATGAAATTGAGACCAAATCATTCACAATGTTTTTGGGTTTTGTATGGTAACAACTCATGTCATCTATTCTCATAACATCCTAGACTGAATCCCTTTCAAGTAAACATATGGAGGTATGTATTTAAAAAATTTAGTTTATCCAAGTAGGAAAAATTAAAGATGAAGGGACTAGGAGAAGAGGAGGTAGCAGAGGTAGAAAGCGATTTATAAAGTCCCCCATAAAAAAAATTATTTGACAATTAGGGGGCTCACATGGAAAAATGGCTCCAATATTTGGGTCATAACTAGGGATTTGGTCAAGGTTACCATACTCTTAGGGAGTAAGGAAGGCATCTAAGGTCAAAAGGTGATACTCCTTAAGCAAAAGACATTGGAATGTCGATTCTAAGGTGTCCTTTGTGTGGATTTGGGTGGAAGGTATAAATGAATTGGTAGAGGCTTGGTGGGTGGAAGAGGATTCATCCTTGGTTGGTGGAAGTTTTTTAGATGAAGGAATGAGAACATCATTAGGTTGATAATTCATATTGCATGATGCAAAAGGATTAGGTTCATCTTGTATGGTAATGACTTGATCTTCATGCTAAAACTTGATGCACCGATTTAAGGTAGATGACACACAACCCATAGAATGGACCCATGAGCATCCTATCAAAATTTTATATTGGAACTCACCTTCTACCACTTAGAAGAGTTCAATGAGAGTGTAAATTCCTAAATGAATATGGAGAATGACTGTCCCTAAGGTTATAACCATCGTATCATTGAAGGATCAAAACACTATTGTAGTTTTTAAATATGATGTTCTCTAGCAATTTTAGTTATTCATATGCATGGGAAGAAATAATGTTAATGCTATCTCCCCCATTAATCATTACCCTATTTATATAGGATTGGTTGATGTAGGAAGTAATGAAAAGGGGAGGATCCAAATCATTAACATGAACAAGAGGCATCTCTGAATCCTTGAAGGTGACAAGGGTGGAAACCTGAAGGGATCCAAAAAAGGCTACTAGAGGTTGTGGATCTTCTGGTTGGACCTCTATGGACTATAAGGCCTCCATCATTACCTGGTGGTGATGGGGTGAGGTATTTATTATCCCATATAGAATTATCTTCATTGATGTTTGGTGAATTTTCTTTAGAACTACTCTTTGGATTGATTCAAAAGGGTTGGATTGGGAGGTACCCAAGATAGAAACCTTGGGTTTAGGTAAAGGCATTTGGATTTGGTTGGGTGAGTTGGTTGTTGAAGAAGGGTATGTCTATGGAATGGACAACTTTGCCTTCTCTTTATCCTTTTATTGGGATTCTAATCATGTGACCACATCAATGGTATGGATTTAGGGAGGAATTGGGCTAGTGGACTACTTCAGTTTCTCCTCACTCTTAGATGAGAATGTGGGGGTAGATAGGTTTGGGGTGGTTGTTTGTGGTTCTTGAATTTATGTTAGAATCATGCAAGGTTATTCTAAAAATAATCCATCCTCACCACATAGTTGTTGGAATATGAATTGGAGATCTTTGTAGTTCTCCATATCATGTCCTGACATCCTATGGTATGAGCAAACCAAATTGTCATTAAACTAGGATGGCTTAGGACTAAGGAGATCAAATAGTTTGATAGGAGAAAAATTCAAGTAAGAAGATTAGATCAACCTTTTAAATATGTTATAATATTATTCTAACAAAGGTGTCAAGAGAGTGGTGGTTTTAGCTTTGACATTTGGGGTGGAAGCTTTCTTAGGATTTGGCTTGGTAATAGGAACTTTGGGTGATAGAATTTTATTGGTGGGTGGCATTAGGGTAGATGGTTTGGAATTTAGTGGCTTGGAAGTGTATTTTTTGGAGATAGATGCATAATATTTTCAAATTTAATCAAATACTAACATTTTATATCTTATAGGAACTCATTGAGACTCAATCTCTTTGAGTGCATGCCATAAGGGGTGCATTGGGAAAGGGGTGGGTAGACCTTTGGTATTTTTTAGGATTGTTGTCCCTTATTGACACAATATTACCAATCCAAACAAATCTTAAAACCATTCCCTAATATATTAGTCCTCCCTTGCACACTCCTACAATCATTTTCCTCTTTCCATCCCTCTTGTCCTCACCTTGATCCACTTTAGCAAGTTGATTGTACTAGGTTTATTGGGTCAACCCTATACAATTTTCAACCTATAATTACTATACAAGGTTGACTAGGTCAAAACTATACTATTTAGGGTATTTTTCATTTTGAGTTTCGTTAGCCCTTTAGTTGATCTAACTCGGGACCTAGTGATTTATCTCCCAAAAACATACAAGGTCAATTCGGTTGACCCTATACAACCTAAATATTTGGAAGGTTTAACATGAGATCTACGTATAAATACAAGATCATTTCATCATTATTTCATATATGCAATCAATATTCATTATTCACTCATGATTCTTTATAATTTGCTCTTCCATCATTTTACTTGAGGAGTCTTAGCTTAGGGTTTCTACTTGGAGAATCTAGTCTTCTGGATAAGTCTTGGATGCTTTGGCCTTTCTTAGTTATCCTTAAAAACCATAACAACATATTGTGAAGCCCCTTTGGCCAAGGGAGAGATTGAGTCTTGATGGTTTCACATTTAGGTAAGTATATTCTAACTTTGTTCTCCTCTCTTTAGTAGATAGAAGTATCATAAGTATTGGTTCAAATAATATTACTCTTCATATTCCATGTATTAGGGTCTTACTGATACTTAGCTTAATCAAGATTATATTATACATGTTTTGATTTCTTTAATAAACCCTCATGTTGTGCCAAAATATTTGGCGTTCACTAGATTAGATTTCCTTTCTTGTTATTAGAATATAGTGAACATTAAACCTAGGAATCTTTTAGGGTTGTTGCATGATTGTGTTAGACTATAGGCTTTAGACCCCTTCCTCACATGGTGTATTGTGACAAGTTATCCCCTAATTAGGTCTAAGAAATCCCCATATTGGTCATGCTCTTGCTTAAAAAATATATTCCCAATCAGAAGTGTAGGTATGCTCTATCTTCTATGAGCCATGATTAATATATAGACATGATGTATTTATGATTGCATATATTCTGGTGAACCTGATGTGAACTAACCCTTACAAGATTTTTTCATCTTATTTCATTATTTCATCATTATTTTTATCATATATTTTCCATAATAGATCAACTCTATCAACCTAATATCTAACTTATATGCATAGGTTTTTAGGCACAGGCTACTAGATCGACCCAGTTGACCTAGTATAGTTTTTTAGCTTTCTAGACATCCAATCCAGACTACTAGGTCACCTTAGTTGACCCTATACTTTTTTAGACATCAAGTTTAGCATAATAGGTTGACCCAATCAACCCTATACTTTTTTAGACATCAATTTCAACATACTAAGTCGACCCAATCGACCCTATATATTTTAGGCACTTAGCAATAAGTTTTATAAAGCTTAATCGACCTAGTCGACCTAGTTAGCAAAATTTGGAATCACATACCAAGGTTCTTGAAAAAAATATTCATTATCTACATCTTTGATACACAAAGGTTCCTTTTTATCTCTCTATCTCTTTCTTTACAATCTTTCCTTTCATAGTTTGTAGTCTTTAAAATTGCCCTTATATAGTCAACTAGATTGACCCTATTGACCTAGTTTTGTGTTTTATGTGCTATCTAGATAACTGGTTCGACTCTTCTGACCCTATTCATTTTTAGACCTTACTTCCATAATAAAAGTTTGACCTTGTCAACCCTATTCTATATTTTATGCATACACTATTGACCATATCAACATTGTACCTTGTTTCAAAGTTAGAATTAACCTTATATGCTAGTAATTAATCCACACTTTCTTTTCTTATTGCTTTCATATTTAGAATAAATCACATAGCTTAATTATGTGGTTTTCAATTAATCATTTAGTTTCACTATTTTGTATTTTATGTACACAACCAAATCATAAAATCTAAACAAGCATTTTAACATTTGTCTACCCAAGGCCAACCTACTTGGATTTCATCACCAAGGGGGAATCCAACTTAATACTCTGGTCAAGTATAAATGGTATATTTTGGATAAGAACCTAACACCCTTATCACTGTGATGTGTGAAGTGAGGGGGTAGGCCCCAATTCCAAGCATGTATCATTACCACTATAGTACCTTTCATCCCAAACTACTTGAAGCCATCCTTAGATTGCCTTTTTAGTTTTTTGCTTACAACCAACTTGCCATCACATTCAAAATCATATCTTAATAATCTAATAAACATTTAGGTTGACCAATTAGTTATCTCTTTACTTTCTAAGTTGATTTCTTGCTCTTTGCTAAATTGTATTTTGTATTGCAAAAATTTGCATTAGCCAGCATTGGTGCAAGGTTTTGTGTTATGTCTTTCAATTGGATTGACTAGTGTTAATCTAATTGACTATTTTTTTCCTTTCTATCATTTCTTTTCAAAATTTCTTACAAAAGTTATCTTATTTCATTTCACAACCTATTATATGCTTTCTTAACTTTCCCTATCTACTATATTGGGTCAACACAGTCAACCCTGTATCTTTTTCATCCCCTATTCACTATAATGGATCAACCCAATCGACCTTGTACTATTTTTAGGCCCTACATTCTATGCTAGGTCAACCCATTCAAACCTGTATTACTTTAGATCTTCCTTGTTTTTCAAATTTAGTTCCTTATTTCTCTTTCTTTGCATTATGTTCATCTCTCTCCAGTCATAATGAAATATTCTATTAGAATCTTCTTATATATCTTGAATCTATTTAGATACTATATGGGATGTTCATTTCTCCCTCTCTTTTCCTCTCAAGAGCACCATCAGTCTTGGGACACCTCTTCTCTTCCTTCATTTATGGCCTCCAATATGGTGCAAATAACACCTCAAGATGAAGTTGATGGATCTAATCCTTTCTATACTTACCAAGAAACTTCTCATCTTCAAAATATTCAAACTAATGTGGGATTAATTGATCAAAAATTGGGTTATGATAATGGTTCCAATTTAGAGTTTTAGTGGCAACACACTATAGAGCTCTTTGAGAGATTTTTAGTGTATTTCTTGGAATGTAAATTTGAGTTCAGGAGCTCCTGTTATGGCCATTTGAAGTTGGTCAAAAAAATGTCACTTTCTACATGTGGCACGTGTTTCAGTGTGGTTTCGACGTTTGGCACGAGGACCTATCAGAGGTCGACACTTAGAAAATTGAAAGGTTTGAAAAAATAATGGTTCAATGACATGCCACATCATCAACATGACACATGGAGTTAAGTGACTAAGCATGAGATAAGCTCGTTGAGCAACCCATATGGTGAGTTCAAAGGATAGTTCATTGCCACAAAGCCTGAGAAGGAGGCAAGCCCAAGGGAGACTGATTCAAGCTCTTTGCTGAGTCACATGGGAACCAAATCTACCATGCCACCCAAGGAAATATCCAATGGTGGCCTTAATTCTTGCACCTAAGTCTCCCACAAAAGGGGGCATTGACAAATTCAAGGAGGCCGCTTAACTATTTTTAGTATGAAATCCGTTCTTCCCCAACAAATGTGGGATAAAGATAAGACTAAAGCACCTAAATAAAAGGCTGAAGACTTGAACCACTAACCTCCCATGCAAAAGAGATAGGCCTTGACCACTTAGGCTTTGGAATTCCAAGTGTTTTGAAAGGAGTGAACTTGTATTTAAAGGTAAGCTTCTGTCCAACTGTGTATTGGAGATTATAGACCCGCTTACAATATTTGGTCATTTTGGATCCCTTAGACGTCAAACCAGAGCTTGGAGTAAACTAAAAACTTGTTTAGAATTATGATATACTTTGTGCAGTATATTTATTTGCCCATTTTAGAGAATTAGTGATGCCATTTTGAGCTACATAAGTTGCCAATTTTGATATGGAGAAGCCTTTGCTTGTGATTCAAGAAGGTGAAGGACGTGCTGAGTCAGTCAAGGTCTTTCAAAGGTCTGATCACTATTATTGTAGAGAGATATGATTTTTTTTGTTTTTAAGTATTATTTTGGCTTGAAAATTTAGCAACAATTAATGGATTGGTTTGATACGAACCTAGGGATGTAGAAATTTTGAACCTCGTAAATAATTTTTGTGTTTTGATCTTTGAATTAAATTTTGCATTTCATTTTTAGATAATTTATAGATTATAATTTAGATTTTAATTAGAATGGAAAAATTACTCATTTGATCATTTACAAGAAATTGGATAAAATTGAGAATTTAAAAAATATGACATTTTCAATGAAAAATTGATGTGATTTATCAATTCACCTTTATTTCAGTTTTGAAACTTGGTTTGAATCAGATTGTCATCAGTTTTTAATCATTCCAACATCTTATAAGTTGAGAAATTTAGTATTCATACTTAAAACTTCACTTTGAGTTTATCAGTGTAGTTCACAAATCAAGTTGGTATTAGAGTGGTTAGAATGCAGGGATTGCTTCTAGTTGTGTATTGATAGTTGCTTCTAGAATAGTTGGATTATTGGTTTACAAATTGATTATATTATAGTGTGCAGTGTGGAATTAGGTGTATGTAGGAAACCATGGGCAAGTTGTCACAAATTGAGTCCATCAAAGATGAAAATGCAATCTTGAGATGCCAGAAATTTGCACTTGAATTTCAAGTGGCATAGTAAAAATTGGAACTCAAATCCAAGGATGAGCTCTTGATTAGATTGCAATGTGGTGAGTGTGAAAAGGTAAATCCTTCAACTTCAAATTCAAAAACTATGATTGAGTGCACTAGAAGTTTTTCACCATAGGAATCTTCATCTTCTTTTACCATTTCAGATTCAGATTCTAGTAATATTGTTTTTGGTGATTTTGAAAGATACACTAAGGGCATAGGATCTAAATTATTGTTTAAAATGGGTTATAATGGAGGAGGACTTGGTAGAGATAGCCAAGGTATAGCTAAACCAATTTAGGTTGAGCATAGACCTCTTCGTGCAGGTTTGGATTATACTAGTGTGTAGGTGGATGATGGAGAAGTTTCTTCCATGGCTAAAGGAAGACGAGCTTCCAATAGCGAAGGTTCTAGGCCACTAGTTCAAAAGTGTAAAGGTAAAAGAGGTATTGAGATTCCACCTCTTGATTCTTACACTAAATCTTCTAATCCAAATGACAATTTCAAGAAGTTTGGATATAATGTACAGAAGATAATGCAATGATTTCCATGCACTTTTTGTGGGATGAATAACCATAGTGCTAAGACTTGTTGGAAATGAAAAGCTTTGTTTAAGCAGATTGCATGTTTGAAAGACCATTCTCATGTTAAGATGGGAATTGGAAAAAAGGGACCCCACCTAAGAAGGATGTTTGTACTCATTGCAAAGTGAGTGGACATAGGATTGATAGATGTTTTAAGCTTCATTCATCTTCACATTCAAGTAATGTTAAAACTAAGATGATTTAAAAACCTCTCACTAATTTTAATGAAGCTAATTCAATCCATAATATAGTTGAAAATACAACCCAGGATAAGGTAAAACCTACAAGTGAAAATCCATTTAAGAGGTTAAATCAACAATATGCAATTAATAATGAATCCACAGAGACAATCAATTTCACTAGGAAGAAAGAAATGGTTAAGTGGATTATCACTACATTCTTTTTGCAGAGCATGGTTAAGAATTCACCCAAGGGAATGAACAAGCTTTGATATATGTAGATTAGAGTTGGTGGGAACACTTCAAGATAGGTTTACCATATGAAGTTTTTCAATTCTCACTTTTTGATAACTCTTTTTGATCTCCAGAATATATTGTATGAGTAGTCTAATAATGGATAAAGACATTAACTCATTTGAAACAGTTGGGGATATAGTAGAGTGATGTTGTGAGTTGTTTCCTTACAGCATTTGACAGCTAGACTACTATTTTGAATGTATCTATTTTGGCACATAGATGTTTAGATGCATTTTTTAAGACCCTTTGGGCATGTTTAGATGTTAGGCAGCATACACTTTTGGTTGTTTACATTTGCTTAGCATATAAGTCCCATACTAGGGCATTGTATTGCAACATGTCCATAACATTTATTATATGTTGTCAGCATTATAAACTTGTCTTGCAGTTACATTGGGAGTTGTTTCAGTTTTTGGTAATTCACCACTTTACAAGATGTGACATTTGGGTAGGCAGTTTGATATATTGTAATAACTTTGGCAGTTGTATATGCACTTACTCATGCCTTTGGATTATGAATTTTTGTAGTTTCATTGTGAATCATTTTAATGTAATTTTTTATATCTCTTGCTATGATTGGGTTCTATTTTCATGAATGCAGTATACCAATTTGTCGTTTTAGGGGATATTGGACTTTTGGAGACTAAAAGCCTTCCATTAGGGAGGTGTGATCAGAAATTGGGTTTTAATAATGGTTCCAATTTAGAGTTTCAGTGTTGGCACATTGTAGAGCTCTTTGATAGCTTTTTAGTGCATTTTTAGGAATGTAAATCTGAGTTTGAGAGCTCTTATTATGGCCATCTGAAGTTGGTCAAAAAATGTCACTTTTTACATGTGGCACGTGTTTCAATGTGGTTTCAACATTTGGCACGAGGACCTATCAAAGGTCAACACTTGGAAAATTGAAAGGATTGAAAAAAAATGGTTTGATGACATGCCACATCATCAACATGCCATGTGTAGTTAAGTGACTAAGCATGAGATAAGCTCGTTGAGCAAGCCATATGGTGAGTTCAAAGGATAGTTCATTGCCATGAAGCTCGAGAAGGAGGCGAGCCCAAAGGAGATCGATTCAAGATCTTTACTGAGTCACATGGGAACCAAATCTACCATGCCACCCAAGGAAATCTCCAATGGTAGCCTTAACTCTTGCGCCCAAGTCTCCCGCAAAAGGGGGCATTGACAGATTCAAGGAGGCCGCTTAACTATTTTTAGTATGAAATCTGTTCTTCCCCAACAAATGTGGGATAAAGATAAGACTAAAGCACCTAAATAGAAGGCTAAAGACTTGAACCACCAACCTCCCATGCAAAAGAGATAGGCCTTGACCGCTTAGGCTATAGACTTCCAAGTTTTTTGAAAGGAGCGAACTTGTATTTAAAGGTAAGCTTCTGGCCAACTGTGTATTGGAGATTATAATCCCGCTTACAGTATTTGGTCATTTTGGAGCCCTTAGAGGCCGAACCAGAGCTTGGAGTAAACTACAAATTTGTTTATAATTTTGATACACTCTATGTAGTATATTTATTTACCCATTTTTGAGAATTGGTGATGTCATTTTGAGCTATAGAAGTTGCCAATTTTGATTTGGAGAAGCCTTGCTTGTGATTTAGGAAGGTGAAGGACGTGCTGACTTAGCCAAGGTCTTTCAAAGGTCTGATCACTATTATTGTAGAGAGATATGATCTTTTGTTGTTTTTAAGTATTATTTTGGCTTGCAAATTTAGCAACAATTAATGGATCAGTTTGATATGAACCTGGGGACGTAAGAATTGTGAACCTCGTAAATAATTTTTGTGTTTTGATATGTGAATTAAATTTTGCATTTCATTTTTAGATAATTTATAGATTATAATTTAGATTTTAATTAGAATGCAAAAATTACTCATTTGATCATTTACGAGAAATTGGATAAAATTGAGAATTTGAAAAATCTGACGTTTTCAATGGAAAATTGATGTGATTTATCAATTCACCTTTATTTCAGTTTTGAAACTTGGTTTGAATCAGATTTTCATCAATTTTTAAACATTCCAACATCTTATAAGTTGATAAATTTATTATTCATACTTAAAACTTCACTTTGAGTTTATCAATGTAGTTTACAGATCATTAATTGATACAAGTTTTCTCAACAATCCCACTAATAATCTTTCTTCTAGTAATCTTCCCCTTAATACCAATTTGGGGAGTGCTCCTACCAACACCAACCAACCTCTTGATACATCTCAAATTTTAGCCCAAGTTATCCAAAAAATTAACATAATGCATAATTCTAACACCAACCAAATGATGTAACTTCAACAACATTTAATCAATGTCACTAATCAACCTCCAACTATACATCCTCAAGCTAATCCCAATTTCATTCCTCCACCTCTTCGGGATGCCTCAGGTAATGTTATTTTTCAACCCATAATTAATAACAAGATGATTCAAACCATTCAAAATGATCCTTTATATCCCTTCATTTTATACAATGATATTGGTAACATATCTCCAACTATCAAATATGATGGGACTAAAGACCTTACCTCATTTCTCAAAGCCTTTGGAAACCTTTAAAAAGAGTGGATCCAAACTAACACCTTTTTCACTATTAAAATATTAGTTAAAACCTTCACTGAAGATGTATTATAATGGTATAATCAACTTCCCCAACATTCTATTTGGCAACTTGAAGATTTGGTTAATCCTTTGGTTAAAGAGTTTCAACATAATGATCTTCCCAAAAATTGTCTTAGCCACTTCTTTAATGCTAAGAAATCTCCCACTGAATCACTCATGACTTTAACAAAATATGTAAATATTTAGCTCATAAATCTAAACATAACATGACTGATTATAATGTATTCAAACTCTTTATCACTGCTATAACTCCAACTCTTCAATATAAGGTTTGAACCTTTATTCCCCAAACACTTAATGAAGCTCTTGACCAAGCTAAACATCAAGAATTTTTTATGAAGAAATTCAAACCCAATCTTAAAATTATTAAATAATATTTCCAAACATTTAATGCTATCATTAGTAATACTCTGCAAACCAAACTAGGAGTTTAAAAAACCAATGTTCCTTTACCCTCTCATACACCTCTTTCAGTTCAACAAATGAAATAATTTTTGCCACCCTCAAAACCTTTCATCTATCCCAATGCTCCTCCTAAGTGGTATGATCCCAATATATTTTGTTGATTCCATGCCAACATTGGTCATTATCATGAATCTTGTAGAGGGATTACTAAATTTTCTATCTCCTATATGCTTGGTGATTCATTCAATCATGAAGCTATGATCAATCTTCGTTGTCAATAATATACTTCTAATTTTAAAAAATGACAAACTTATAAAGCTTCTACTTAAAATAACCAAAAATATTCTTTCAATAATGAATCAAACACCAAGGATGTTTATGCCATTGACACTGCTTATGACTAATATTTTAATAATTATCAATATGTCAACACTGCTAAGTTTAATTATCATTGTAAACTAGCTCATAAAGATCCTATTACCAAGACTAAGAATCCATCTTTAGAGGAATAACTTCTTAAAGATACTACCACTACTAATGTTGATTCAAAACCCCAAGAGGAACCATATCCTCCTTCTGATCCTCCAAACACATCTATCCCTACAAAGTCTAATTTACCTTCTAAACCTTATGTTGTTTCTTCTAAGTCTCATTAGAATTTTCTTGAAGAGCTCAACTCTATGCCTTGTAAGATTCCACTTATGGAGTTGGTTCATACTTCTCCCTATCATCATAAGTTCTTTATGCAATAATTCCAAGAAATTGAAGATCTATCATCTATAGATGAACCATCTTCTATTGAATCTAAACCTACCAACATAAATACCATTGAAACCATGTGTCCTTCTTCCAAGACCTCTATTGAATTCCTTGAAGAGGACATGATCAATGATGAAATTATTTTTCATGCTAATGATCCACCACTTTTTATCAAGGTAGCCATTAATACCACTCTTATCCATTAAGTTCTAGTTGATGAATATTTTGGTATTAATGTGACATCTTTATAGATCATCCAACAGCTTAGTTATAACAAGGATCATCTCAAGAAAACCTGTCTTACTTGTCATGGTTTTTATAAGATTAATCAAAATACACTCAGTTGTATTTTTGTTCCATTAACCATTGGACCTAAGACTATTCACACCAAGCTTATGGTCCTTAATCTTCCTTTATCTTATAACATACTCCTTGGTCATCCATGGACTCATCGAATGAGGGCCATTGCTTCTTTTGGTAGTCAATGTATTAAATTATTACATAATGGAAAATGATATAAGCATGAATCTAATCCCAACCCATGGAGCATTCAATTTCTTATTCTTTTCATAATATCATATTCCTACCATTCCAAATATCAATAGTACTCATTTACCTATGTTTATCAACGTGACTCTTGATTTATAGGTTACTTTTGTGGATTTTGATGATGATGAGCCCAATTATTTGCAACATACTTGCAATACTACCAAGTTACCTCCCTAGATTTCACAATGAATTCATCCTTCTCTATTACTCAAGGATCATATTATTCCTCTTATTGATGAGATTACCAATTTTTCCCCTCCATGAAATGATCAGGAGCCTTCTTTACCTAAATATGCCTTCACTTGAAATGATTTTGGAGTGGATAAATTATTTCAAGACCCTCTCATCATGTTTCCACAAACATTCAGTAATATCAGGATTTCACCTTATGAAACTCCCCCTAATTCTCAAGCATGTATAATTTCTCCAACATACGATGATAAATATATAATTGCCCAAGCTTGTTCTAGAGACTTGGATTTTCAACATTATCAAAAAACCTTAGCCCAATTTCATGCTTTTAATCGAGATGTTTATACCATTTTCATGGATCATACCTTAGATCTCGAGGGTCATATGACCCTACCAATCTTCCTCTTATCGATACTCCTTGGGTGGTAGAGCAAATTATACCTTTCAAACCTCCAAAAATTTATACATATCCTTTACCACCTATCAATCCAATCATCACATCTGATCCTTCTCCCATCATTGAACCCATGGATATTCCAACCCATTCTACTTCATCTACTTCTACTCTTGAAATTACATTAGATGCCAAGGCAAATGATGTTCAACAGATACATTTTAAGTATGATCACCATGGTAATCAAATTCTAGATCTTGAAGTAGATGTCAAGTATTATGGTCCTCTTCCTACCTTGCTCACTGATGAATCTATCCTTTAGTTACTTCATGCTTGAGAACCTCAACTTCCTTGGCAACATCATAAAATTGGAAATTTCAAAACTAAAACTCCTTGCTTCAACAACTTCATTGCTAGCATTGATCCTAAAATAAATCCAATTTCTACCTTACCCAATGCACCATACCACTTTCAAGATAACAATGCCATGCTTATTGAAGAAACCACTCATATTGAATATGGTACACCATCTTGTCCTTGACCAATTACTATCTGTCATGAGCTCTCTCCTACTAAACATGATAATTTTATCTTATTCTTTGATAAATATCATAAGGATTTTTCTTGGTCCTATGAGGACATGCCTAAAATTGACCCTAGCATTATTGTGCATAACATCATTATTTATCCTGGTGCCAAGCTTGTGCATCAAAAATAAATAAAATTTATTCTTGAAGTTTCCATTTTATGCTATAAGGAAATGATCAAACTACTTGATGTTAAATTTATTAAATAAGTGGATTATTCTGAATGAGTTTCCAACATTATTTCTATTTGAAAGAAGGTCACTATGGCCATTCACATTTATATTGATTTTTGTAATCTTAATCTTGCTTGTCCTAAGGAAAACTTCTCTTTAGCTTTAATAAATGCCATTATTGATTCCATGGCTGGTTACAAAATGTTATCTCTTATAGATGGCTTCTCGAGATATAATCAAATTTATATCACTAATGATGACCAACATAAGATAACTTTCACCATAGAATGGGGCACCTATTGATATGTCAAAATGCCCTTCAGACTCAAAAATGTCAAAGCCACTTACCAACAAGTAATGACTCATATATTTCATGATCTCATTCACAAAATTATTGAAACATATGTGGATGATCTCATTGTTAAATCCAAACATTGTAAAAAACATCTTTCTAATCTTGCCATCATCTTTGACCATCTCCTTAAATATTAAGTTAGGCTTAATCCTTATAAATGTGTCTTTGGAGTCACATCTATAAAATTATTAGGATTCTTAGTTTCTCTCCATGGTATTGATGTGAACCTACCAAAATTAGTGCTATTATCAACATGCCCATTCCTCATTCTATTTTCAACATTCATACTTATCTAGGTAAACTTAGGGTAATTAGATGATTCATCCTCGAAATGGCATATCAAATTCATTTCATTAATTCCTTTCTCAATAAAGGTACTATTTTATAATGGATAGATCCATGTCGAAAAACCTTTGATAATATGAAAGAGTCATTGCTTCATCCACCTACACTTCATCCTCCTTCCAATGATAACCCTTTGATTCTATATACTTCTTCCACACCTATTTCAATTAGGTAAATCCTTACCCAACAATATGATATGAGAAGAGAGTATGCTATCTACTACATTAGTTGAGGCCTCATCGAATATGAAATATGTTATACCAAAACTGAGAATGATTACCTCATCATCTATTTTGTAGCTAAAAAGCATCACCACTATATGCTTGACCAAACTACTGATGTCATTGTTCATTATGACCCCCTTCATCATTTTTTATCCAAAGCATTTCTTCCTAGAGATAGAATTGGTAAGTGGATGTCCCTCCTTATGGAATTTGATCTCCACATTATCACTCAAAAAGATGTCAAAGGGCAAATCATAGCTGATCAACTTGCTATAGCTCCCATTCCAGCCACTTCTTTTCTTCAAGATAATCTTCTAGATGATAATATCTTTTACATTGAAGGTCTTAATAAAGCTATTTCTCTCAAAGATTATTTTAATATCTTTACTACTGATCTTTAAGCCAATAACCTTGATGAATCCTCTACTCCCTTTTATACTACTAAACCAAAAGTAGTTATCAAGGAACTTCTTGAAATTAATATCAACTCACATGAGGATACTTGAACCATTCACTTTGATGGCACTAAATACATTCAATGAGCTAGGGTAGGTTGTATTCTCACAAGTCCTCTTGGAAAGATCATTCCTTTAGCTTTTCACTTCACCTTTTATGTCACCAATAAAATGGCCAAATATGAGGCTCTAATTTTAGGCATGCGAGCTACTCTTAACTTAGACATTCAATACCTTCATGCTTTAGGTAACTCTTAGCTTATTTGTCATCAAGTCAGTGGTGATTATCAATGTAAAAGTGAGAACCTCATCACATATCATCAAATTGCAGCCACTCTTGCTAAGACTTTCATTACTTTCACTATTGAGCCTATTCCTAGAGATCAAAATTCCATTGTTGATTCTCTTGCCTCTTCAACCTCTCTCTTTCATCTACATCAAGTCCTTTTATATCCTAACTTTATTATACAAATAAGGAAATCTCCATCTTCAAATCAACTATCAGATTCACTTATCTTTCATATCAATGTTAATATCATTCGACACAACCCATAATACCAAGACATCATTCAATTCTTAGAATATCAAACTTATCCTCCTAACTTAGACTCTCATGAAAATCCACGCATTCATAAACAAGCTTTCAAGTATATATTTTGACACAACATTCATTATTAACACAATGCTAAAGGTACCTTACTTCATTATGTCAGGCAAGATGAGGTCCCTCTTGTTCTTGAACAAACACATGGTAGAATTTGTGATGGCCACTGTAGCAAAGATGTTACAACATGCAAATGCTTACGTATGGGTTACTTTTGGTCTACTCTTGAAAAGGATGTAATCGAATATGCTAAAAAGTGTAATCCTTGTCAACTTCACGATGATCTAATCCCTTCACCTCTAGTATAAATTGAAACCATTAAATCTTCTTAGACATTTTCCACATGGAGATTTGATCTCATTGGAAAACTACCTCACTCCCAAGATGGGCATATCTTTATCATCACCTCTATCAAATATTTTACCAAGTGGGTAGAAGCTATGACCCTTATTAACATCACTAATCCTACCATTTCTAAATGTATTCTTAATCAAATAATTTTCCACTTTGGTGTTTCACATACCATCATTTC
Organism: Torreya grandis; assembly: GCA_037957365.1. Classification (NCBI taxonomy): domain Eukaryota; kingdom Viridiplantae; phylum Streptophyta; class Pinopsida; order Cupressales; family Taxaceae; genus Torreya; species Torreya grandis. Next base: position 1,546,268 of record JARHVA010000847.1, on the reverse strand, counting down.
AGATAATGGTGATAATTTAAAAAAAACATGTTAAACAACTTTGCAACAAATTCAAGATCAATCACAAATTTTCCATGCCTTAACATCTATAATGCAATGGCCAAGCTGAGGCCACTAATAAAATTCTCAAAAAAATTCTCTAAAAGATAATCCATGAAACCCACATGGATTGGCATCTTCATTTTTACCCTGATCTTTAGGCCTATCAAACTAACAAACACACTACCACTGGGTTAACTCCATTCTTGTTAGTCTATGGTTCTGAGTCAATTCTTCCTTTATAATTTGAGCTTCTCTTTCTTTGTATATCTCTTCATGATATTATTCCTGATGAATAATTGTGTAATATATCATCTTCATGCCCTTGATCTACTTGATGAACATCATATTTACACCTTACAACATAACCACCAATACAAGGATCACATTACCTGATAACATAACAAAAGCATTAAAACTACACTTTTAATGTTGGTGATCTTCTCCTTAAATTAGATTATATCCATTATAAAAAAGGTAAATATTCCCAAAAATGGTGGGGCCCATATTTAGTTAAGGATATTCTTGGTCCAAATACCTACTATCTTCAAATTAATAAAGGCCATCTTTTCAAAGGGCCCACCAATGTACAATTCTTTAAAAAGTACTTTGAATAAACATTTCCTTCTTTTCATGATTTCTATCTATATCTATCTAATCCACTTTGTAGGTTACTTACACAGGTCTTTTCCTCTACAATAATTTCCTTCCTTTCACAAACCTTTAGTCCTCCCTTTTGGTCTTCCGTTTTCTTGATGTACCATAGTCTTCTTTATTTTCTTGCATTTTATCTTGTTTTGGCACCCCTTAGGGTTTTATTTTATGATTTGATTCATAGGATCATGGATAGGACCTAACATTCCTCATAAAATTACCATCTTTTAGCTTACCTTACTTTATCTTTCACTTGCTTGTTGTCACCCCTCGTGGGTTTCTCTTTTATGAAGTTGCAGTGTAAGACTATTGATAACACTTGAACCTCATAAAATTACCATCTTTTCATCTCTTAACATCCTTATTCTCAAACTTAAATTTTTTCTTCTTTTGTTAGATGGAATTTGTGCAAACAATCTATGTTAGCATTTTCCCTCCATTGTCCTCAATCTTATTATAAGGAATCATACTTTACTATCATTGTATCCCTTTTTTCCCCTTTATCACATTTTTTTTGATTTGAATTAATTCAAATTGTTCCATGTATCACTCCTCTTGATTTTCCCTTTATTTCACTCCACATTGGATAAAATAAGGTCAAAGTCATGATAGCACTTTTATTTCACCTAGATTTATGAGACTCTTAGACCCCATACTATTTGAAGTTATCTCTCTTAGCAACCTTATTCTAAGTATTCAAATGAAATTCATCTTTAGCATCCATGTTTGGTTTTCCAAATTCATATTAAGGAGGAATATAAAAAGTCATCAAGAAAGTTAAAAATCAAATCATTTGAATCAAAAGTCAATGATATCTAAAAGTTAACATACAAATCTCAAAAGTCAAATCACACCAAAAGATGTGATCGGACGCACATCTCCTATCTCTAATCAAAGCTCAAAATCCACAGTTGGCCTCACATAGAGCTAAGGACCCTTGCAGTGTAGTAGGCCAGTAGATTAGAATAAGGTAATTCAATAAACTCTATGGTGTTACTTACTTTCTCACATAAGTACCAAATATTCATAGTAGACTGATGGATTTGTAAGGGGTCCTAAGGTGTTGGAAATATTGTCATTGATGTCAAAGGTTTAGTATTATTGGTGATAAAGGCCCCATTGCATTTAATGTTGTTTGTAATAAATATATCATGGCTAATATGAGTTAATATTTATTTAATATTAATGAATATATTTTTGGTTGCATATGAGACAAAATAAGGGCCCATGGAGAAGTCAAAGAGTCATGGGATAAAGACAAAAGAAGGATGGGATGCATTTTCCCATGAAAAGTCATTTTGGGGAATACCAAGAGTCACCAAGTGAAGAAAAAAGAGTAAAGGGCAAATTTCTCATGAAGGGACACTTTAAGGAATATGAAAAGTCACCAAAGATAAGGACAAAAGTGGGAAAGACATTTTTGGTCATGAAGGGTCAACACATGACTTTTAAAATGCTTGGATTTGAAGGGTCATCCAAGATTGGCACCATTTTCCATGAGAATTGAAAGGTCACAAAGGGGGAAGGCCAAAGGTCATTTGGAAAGTTATAAATAAAGGCTTGAGTAGCCATTTGTAATGCGGAGATGAGGGGTTGATTTGATATTGTAATATCTAGCTTAGAAGAGCAATTGTGAGAGATGAATATGATTTGTATTTGTTATATCTAGCCTAGAAGAGAAAATGTGTGTGAGAGAGAGGAAGGAGATGTTGTATTGATCTATCATTTGTTGAGATAGCAACATTGAGAGATAGGTGTGTGGTATACACAAAGGGGTTGGTGCTCTTTTAGGTTGGTGCTCACAAATTGTTGCTGAGTTGGTGCTTGGTAAAGGGGTTGGTGCTCACGAATTGTTGCTAGGTTGGTGCTCGGTAAAGGGGTTGGTGTTCCTGTGGGTTGGTGCTCACAAATAGGTGCTAGGTTGGTGCTCAACAAAGGGGTTTGAAGCTCCTATGGGTTGGTGCTCACGAATTATAGCTAAGGTTTGTACTTGGAAAAGGGGTATGGTGCTCATGTGGGGTTGTTCTCATGAATATATTTTAGATTGATTCTCCATGGTTTTTCCCACATTGGGTTTCCATGTTATATCTGGTGTCTTTCTCTATCTTGTGTGATGTTTATTGTTTGAGTTTTATTGCATATCTTGAATGTTTGATTAAGTGAAATTTGTTTAAAAGAAAGATTTATAAGATATATGATATACTAATTCACCTCCCCCTCTCAATATATTCTATGCTTAACAATTGGTATTAGAGCAGGTTCCTTTTTGAAAAGTTTTACAGCTTGAAGTTAGATCGAGAAAGCACGATGGCTGGGTCACAGGAAGGATTTTCTACAAATAAGGCACCTTTATTTGATGGGAAAAATTATGCTTTTTAGAGCATGAGAATGAAGGTTTATTTGATGGCCCTTGGATTTGACATATGGAAATTAGTGGTGGAGGAATATGAAGAGCCACAGACATCTACAATTACTCCAACAGAAAAGAAGGCAAGTGAATTTAATGCTAAAGCTTTAAATACTATTTTATGTGGTTTATGTGAATCTAAATTTGTTAAAGTTATGCAATGTAAATCTACTCATGAGACTTGGGTAAAACTTGATAATATTTACAAAGGTGATGGAAAGGTTGAGCAAGCTAAGTTGCAAACTTTTAGAAGGCAGTTTGAAAGTTTGAAGATGGTAGAAGAAGAAGATATAGCAAGTTATCTCTTGCAAGTTGATCAGATAGTAAATTAGATTCAAGGTCTTGGAGAAATGTTGGAAGAGTCAATAGTGGTGCAAAAGGTTTTGAGATCTCTACCAATCAAGGAGATGAAGAATTTAGCCAAGCTAAAGATGGATGAGCTTCATGTATTCTCATAGCATATGAGATACGAACAGGACAAGATAAACCCTCAAAGAGAGAAGTGGCTTTCAAGACATCAAAGAAGGAGAAAGCTAAGATTCAAGAATCAAATGCTAGTTCCAGTGATGATGAAGATGACAATGAAGCACTTTTCATTCACAGGCCAAAAAGAGGAACAGGTAAATATCAAGGAAAATTACCTTTTAAATGTTTTAATTGTGGAAAGATTGGAAATTTTTTAGCTAGATGCCCAGATAAGGTTAATGATGATGAAGAAGAAAAGCCTACATACAAGAAGAATTTCAAAGGCAAATCTAAGAAGGAATTTGAGAAAAAGCGCTTGTATTCTACGGATCCTAACTTAGTTGAAGATAGTGGAGTCAGTGATTCAGAAGAAGAAGAGATTCTATTCATGGCCATACATGATAATCAAGAAGAAGAAGAAGAAGAGGAGGAAGTTGAATTAGATATGGAAGGAGAACTCAATTGTGCCCTAAAAGAGTTAGAAGCTATTCAGAAGAAGAATCAAAGATTAAAGTGCCAGATCGAGAAAAATGAACAAGAGTCAATAGAAATGATTGAAGATCTACAAGAACACTTTGAAGAAGCCAAGAAGAATGAAGAAGATCTCACAACATAGTTGGAAATAACAAGAAAAGATTGTGAAATATATGTTATTGAAATTGCCTCTTTAAAAGAAGATATCAAGAAAGCAGTCAATGATAAAGTAGTCAGTGATTCAAAATTTGAGGATAACACTAATATGCTGAATAAGATATTAGAAAGTCAAAAATCAAATTCATATAAGATAGGGATCAGATTTGAAAAGAAAAAGAGCTATGATGAAGCTCTTACAGAAGAGGAAACAAAAGGAGAGAAGTGAAGAATACAAAGGACATTCCAAATAGAGAAGGTTGGAAGGAACAAAGTTACAAAAGGCAATCAAGTCAGAGATATACAGACAGGTCTTATTTTTATGGCTATTATTTTTATTGTAATGGATATGGTCACAAGAAATTAGAATGTAGAAAAAAAGCTAACAATTTCAGAAATAAGGAGAAGGAAAGTCAAGTAGAGTCAAGTAGAAGCCACAACTCTTTTGCTCCTCTATCAAGCTTTGATGAAGAGACCATAGTATGCTACAAGTGCAACAACTTTGAACACATAGCTCGGTATTATAGAAGCATGTTTGAGTCAGTCAAAAAGGATCAAAAGTTCAAAGCTCCATTCATCAAGAAGAAGGATCAGAGGTTCAAAGCTCCATTCATCAGGGAGAAGGTGCATACATGTTCATGACAAAAGAAACAATCTAAAGATTCAATGATGTTGTAGACATCTCTGCATGTAAGAGGTAAAGATCAGCCATGGTTAATTGATAGTGGATGTTCAAGGCATATAATAGGAGATAAAAGTAAGTTCATTTCTCTAAAGAAGATTAATGGTGGTACAGTGAGGTTTGGAGATAGAACCACTGCCAGGATAGCCGAACAAGGAACTTTGAGTTTGGATTATGGTAGAACTAAGACTAAAAATGTTTTGTATGTAAAAGGTCTTAAGCATAATCTGATAAGTGTTAGTCAAAATTGTGATCAAGGATACACATTAAGGTTTCATGTTGAAGGTTGTGAGATTAAAAGAAAAGATTCCAATGAGTTGATTGTAGATGCTTAAAGGATAGGGAACAATGTATATGTATTGTCAAATATCTTCTCAAAGGCATGATCAAAGGATACATTCAAAGATCAGTGAGAGGAGTTGGGAGCAATTTCTATTAATTCCTACCATTAATGTTTAACATCAAGTGAGGGGGAGCTAAGTGTTAGCTCTAAGTAGGTCCTTTGCCATTGATGTCAAAGGGGGAGAATAATAGGTACAGGTGCAGGTGCAAAAAATAGGTACAGGGAATAGGTATAGGTTGCTACAGTAAGGGGGAGTTACTGTATGTTTTCAGATGACAAGATGTGTCGGTGACAAGATGTGGCAGTTTTAGGATTGAGGTTGCCATCAATGACAAAGGGGGAGATTGTTGGAAATATTGTCATTGATGTCAAAGGTTTAGTATTATTGGTGATAAAGGCCCCATTGCATTTAATGTTGTTTGTAATAAATATATCATGGCTAATATGAGTTAATATTTATTTAATATTAACTAATATATTTTTGGTTGCATATGAGACAAAATAAGGGCCCATGGAGAAGTCAAAGAGTCATGGGATAAAGACAAAAGAAGGATGGGACACATTTTCCCATGAAGAGTCATCTTGGGGAATACCAAGAGTCACCAAGTGAAGACAAAAGAGTAAAGGGCGAATTTCTCATGAAGGGACACTTTAAGGAATATGAAAAGTCACCAAAGATAAGGACAAAAGTGGGAAAGACATTTCTGGTCATGAAGGGTCAACACATGACTTTTCAAATGCTTGGATATGAAGGGTCATCCAAGATTGGTGCCATTTTCCATGAGAATTGAAAGGTCACAAAGGGGGAAGGCCAAAGGTCATTTGGAAAGTTATAAATAAAGGCTTGAGTAGCCATTTGTAATGTGGAGATGAGAGGTTGATTTGATATTGTAATATCTAGCTTAGAAGAGCAATTGTGAGAGATGAATATGATTTGTATTTGTTATATCTAGCTTAGAAGAGAAAATGTGTGTGAGAGAGAGGAAGGAGATGTTGTATTGATCTATCATTTATTGAGATAGCAACATTGAGAGATAGGTGTATGGTATACACAAAGGGGTTGGTGCTCCTGTGGGTTGGTGCTCACGAATTGTTGTTGAGTTGGTGCTTGGCAAAGGGGTTGGTGCTCATGAATTTTTGCTGGGTTGGTGCTCGGTAAAGGGGTTGGTGCTCCTATGGGTTGGTGCTCACGAATAAGTGCTGGGTTGGTGCTTGGCAAAGGGGTTTGAAGCTCCTGTGGGTTGGTGCTCACGAATTGTAGCTAAGGTTTGTACTTGGCAAAGGGGTATGGTGCTCTTGTGGGGTTGTTCTCACAAATATATTTGAGATTGATTCTCCATGTGTTTTCCCACATTGGGTTTCCACGTTATATCTGGTCTCTCTCTCTATGTTGTGTGATGTTTATTGTTTGATTTTTATTGCATATCTTGAATGTTTAATTAAGTGGAATTTGGTTAAAGGAAAGATTTATAAGATATATGATATACTGATTCACCCCCCCCTCTTAGTATATTATGTGCTTAAGATAAGGAACAAGGAACACATCATGGGAAGGTAGGTCCATTTTAATTTTTATGTATATAGCCTTCATGGGATAATCTGCATACTTCATTTGATGACCTAATACTTATGTACCTAAGAGAAGTTATTCATAGTCCGTAAGGTTAAAATTCCTCTTATTTTGACAAACCTAAGTTGAGTGTCCTAACTTCGATAAAAAGTTTCCTCTACATTAGTTTTTCCTTCATTCTCCCCTCCACCCATTTTATTTTCCCCCTTGATAGGAAAATTGTGATTCCAAATCTATTTTCCCTTCTTATTTAATTCTTTTTTCTTCATCTCTTAAAAACATGATAGCATTACTTTGTTTCATTTTTTTCTATCCTTAGTGGAAAAAACATGTATGAGAAACTATGGATTACTATGTTATTTACACAATGATTTACATTTATACACTTACTTTACTTTCCTTTTACCATTTATCCTTTGTTTTACTATCTTTTTGTTATAGACACCTGAGTTGATACCATTTTTCCATTATTGAGTGAAGTTAGCTTGTTCCTTCTCACTCATCAATGTTGTTTTCCCTTTTATGCATCCTTTTTCCATTGTTGATTGAGATGCAAATTATTACTACTCAATCATAAATGTTATTTTACCATTTTATTTAGTCTTTTACCATTTGATTTTTTTTATTACCATTCTATTTTACATGCATCCTTGGTTTGACTTGGTGAGTTTGCCTTTCTTACTTAAGGATAGCTTTTTTGAGTTTTTTGGTCTTTAATAGCCTTGGATTTTTGGTTACCTAGTTTACTCTTATTTTTTGACTTGGTCATTTGGTCTAACATAGCACTTGTCACCTTAGCTTGCCAAATTTCCTAAGTACATCCCATCCTCATAGCACCAACTATCTTTGATTTTCATATGTTTGTTTGTTTTTACTTTTTAGTTTTGTATTCTTGGGTTTGTTGAAAGCAGTCTCTGTTCCCTACATAATAAAAAAAAAAAATAGAAGATAACCATCCCATGACAAAGGTAAGTCAAGGTATGCATTATATTTACTTTTTATTTATTTACTCTTCAATCATTTACTTTTAGTTATTTTTGCTTTAAAATATTGCAACTTTTTTTTTTATCATTAGTTTTGTGTGTTATTATGTTCTTTCTTGAAGCACCATCCCTTGTTTCACCTTAGTGACACATGATGAGTTTTGAGTAGGGCATATATATACACAATATTTTTCATTTTTATGAAATATCGATGCTTTACATCTTGCAAGAACCCATCGAGACTCAATCTCTCTGAGTGTATGCCCTAAACGGTGCACCAAGAAATGAGTGGGAAAACCTTTGGTGCTTTGTAAGATTTTTGTCCCTTATTAACACATTATTACCAATCCAACTAGCTCTTAAAACCATTCCCTAAGTTATTACTCCTCCCTTGCACACTCCTCTAGTCTTTTTCCTCTTTCCATCCCTCTTGTCCTTACCTTGATCCACTTTATCCAATTATTTATACTAGGTCGATTGGGTTGACCCTATATTGTTTAGGGTATTTTTCACTTTGAGATTCGTTAGCCCTTTGACTGACCTAGCTTGGGACCTAGTGATTTATCTCACAAAAACATATAGGGTTAATAGGATCGACCTCATACACCTGATATATTCAAAAGGATTTAGGGTGAGATATGCCTATAAATAAAAGATCATTTTGTCATTATTTCATATATGTAATCAAGAGTTATTATTTGCTCTTAGTTTTTTACAATCTACTCTTCCACCATTCTAATTGAGGAGTCTTAGTTTAGGACTCTTGTGGATAAGTCTTGGATGCTTTGGCCTTTCTTAGTTATCCTTACAAACCACAACGACCTCTTTTGAATCCCGTTTGGCCAAGGGAGATATTGAGTCTCAATAGGTTCACATTTAGGTAAGTATATTCTAACTTTGTTCTCCTCTCTTTAGTAGATAGAAGTAGCATAAGTATTGGCTTGAATAATATTACTCTTCATATTCCATGTATTAGGTTATTACTCATACTTTATCTTAATTGAGATTCTCTTATGCATGTTTTGATTTCTTTACTAACCCCTCATGTTGTGCCATAATATTTGGTGTGCACTAGATTAGATTTACTTTCTTTTTATTAGAATAGAGTGAACATTAAACCTAGGAATCTTTTAAGGTTGTTGCATGATTGTGTTAGACTGTAGGCTTTGGAACCCTTCCTAGCATGGTGTATTGTGATAAGTGATCCCCTAATCAGTTTATTAGATCCCCATATTGGTCATGCTCCTGCTTAACAAATGTATTCCCAATCAAAAGTGTAGGTATGCTCTATCTTCTCTGATCCAAGATTGATTTATAGACATGATATATTTTTGATTACATACAATTTGGAAGTTAGTATCTTGGAAGTAGATGGTTTGGAGATATCTGGTCTGGAGGTAGATAGTTTAGAAGTGGAAGGTTTGGTTGTAAATGGTTTGGTGGAAATAGGTGTAGGTGTAACTAGGGGTAGAGGTATAGTTATAAGCAGAGTTTGGGTTTTCTTTGGGAGAATTGGCATCTTAATCAAGGTAGAGGGGTAAGGTCCCCAGATGGAGGAAGGATGTGATCTTAAGATGAAAGGTAAAGTAGAAATAGGAGGCAAAGATTTGGATTTTGGGATCCTAGGTGGTTTTACTTTCTTGTTTGGTTTTACTTATGGTTTCTTGGGTGGGTTTGGTGGTATGAGGTATACTTTTAATGGAGGGTGAATAAGGCTCTAGGTGAGAATCACACATAAATTATTAATGGTATTTATTGAAATGGTGGAAGATATTTTTGTTACTTTGGGTAGAGTCAGGTTGGGTGGTTCATCTATGGTTTGGGAGGTGGAGTCTTCCATTGGTTTAGTTGGAGTGATGGTAGGTTCACTAGTGGAAGTTAGAGGTTAGGTAGATAAGGGTGAGGTTGATGAATCATTAGTAGTTAGATAAGGGAGCCCAATTAAGGTTGGGTTGGGATAAGAACTCCAAGTTTTGAACCATCCTAGATAATGGTTTATAGATTGGCTTAGTTCTTTTGGTATTGGACTCAAAGGATAAGCCAAGAGGTTGAGAAAGGGGATTGGTTTCCTTTTCCTTTTCCTCTATTAAAATTTATAAGGTTTAAAAATATGATTCTTCCATAGGAGGAGTAGATGAGGTAACCTATTTTGTAGGAATGTTTTCCAAAGGAAGAGTAGAGAGCTCTATCATGGAAGAAAAGGGAAGGGAAGTAACAATTTCCTCCTTTGCTATGCTTTCCAAAGGAGAAGGGATGATGGTTTCCACTACCTCAATAGGTGAAGAAGGAAAAATAATGTATTCCTTTGTTTCATTTTGAAAAGGAACATAAGGAGACTCCACTACCTCAATAAGTGGAGAGGAAGAAGTGGTTTGGGTTATGGTTTCTTCAACTATGAGTTCACTAAGAATGACATTGATTGTGTGAACTTCATTTTTGTGAGAGGATTCCACTTTATGAATTTGTTTTTTTGTGTAAGGTGAATGATTTGGGAGTGGTTGTCTAAAAATGTCAAGTGATTAATTTGGGGGTGCATTAGAATTATCCATCACAAGCTACCCCTTGTCAATCAACCCTTGGACAATATTTTTGAATGTATTGCATCTACTAACATGATGTCCAATGACATGTTAGAAGGCACACAATTAATTTTATTTATACCAACTAGGTATAGGATGAGAGGAATATAATTTTTGTGGGGGTTTGATTGGAGGGATTTATATGATATTTAATTTCAACAACTTTTCCAATAATAAAGCATACGAATTCCCTAACGGAGTGTATTTATTTTGGTTATAATGGTTTTGGTTTTTGGTGCTTTACTTGGAATAATTATGTTGGTTAACAATTAGTGGAGGAGCCATTTTAAGCACCACTACATTTGTGGTTCCCTTGGTTTTGGTGTTGGTGTTGATTTGATTGTTGGTTTTGGAGGAAGAAGTTTCATTTGACTTGAAACTAGAGTTCTTGTTTATCAATTTAAGCTTCCCCTCATCAATGGAATTAATCTCTAACTTGCATGCCATGGTGAAAGCCTCATCAAAGGTCTTAAAAGTCTGAACTTGTAAGGTGGAAGAAATATGCATGGCACAAGCCCAATAGAAAATCTCTATCAATTTAGGTTGGGGAAAAGAGAAAGATAGTTAATCAAACCTCTCTAATGGGCTATAAAATTCACTCATCCTTAAATTGCCTAATGGAATAGAGGTCGATGATGGAAACCTTCTTAGATATATTGATAGAGAAGTGATCTAAGAAGGTTTGGGCTAATTGGGAAAAAGAGAAGAGGGAGTTCTTTGGAGTAAAACTATACAAATCTAATGTCAAATAGCCTAAAGACATGGGGAAGGTGGAAAGAGGGAGAGCATCATCATAAGCAATCAAATATAAAGAGTGTCCAAATACTTTAAGATGTTGCTAAGGATCTTCATTGCTCTAAAATTTGGAAAATTTTAAAAGTTCCCATTGAGGAGGGTAGGGTCAGATTGGGATGGATAGATGAATTAGTTCATTGAAAATTTGACCATAAGACAAGAGGTTGCATGCACTAGAAATAAATGACTCTAGATTGATTATCTTATCCATTAAAATCTTGACTAGATTGATTTGTGGTTGTGCACCCCCATAGTTGCAAGGCATACTATATTAGGGTTGGGTAGGTTCAACATATGGGTAGCTAGTAGAAGGTTTGGAGGTTGTCATATACTGGTACATGGACATGAGTGGTTGGGAGGTTTACACGTATGGGTAATTAGACATAAGAGGTTGGGAAGAAGGTAGAGGAATGTATCCCTATGTGTTAGGAATATAGCTTGGGTTTAGTACAATGGGTGCTTATTGGGGAATAGACATTGGCTAGGTTGGAGGAATGGTTGGGATAATAGGTTGAAGGTGGGTGGTGACTTTAGTGATAATAGGTGGAAGGGTAGAGGGTATTAAAACTACCAATTTTTGGATTGGGTTTGAGGTTGGTGGGTTGGAAATAACAAGAGGAAGGGTGGAAACACTAATGGAAGGTACTCCAATTGTAAGTGGAGTATAAGCTACTAAAGGTTGGGTTGCTCCAAAATGAGAAGGGTTGTTGGTTGGGGTGGAAGGTGTTTGGGTGTTGGTGAGTGGATTGGATTGGTTTTGGATTGTGGTTTTGGAGGGATTATTGCTGTAAGAAAAGGCTTAAGTGGCCAAAGGCTGCATGGAAATGGTGGCTATACAGGTTCTACCCATAAGATGAGGTGACATGCCATAAAGTGGCTCAATGGATAGAACCAATTAGGGGTATGGTAAGACATGGCATTAAGGTAGTGTTGGAGGGATATAGGATTATTGTCCAAAAGGGTGGTGAAATTCATATCTCCTTGGGAAATTATTTGAGGTATACTAGGACTTACATAATGATGGGGGGGGGACCTTCTACATCTGAGATGTACTCCATGGATGAGGAAAAAGAGGAAGATGGGTGGTTGGGAGGTGAATTTTTATTTACTTGGTTTCTTAGTTGTCTTGTAAAACCCATGAAAATAAAAGGAAAGAAAGATAAAAGCGATTATCACAAACTAAAAAGAGAAGAAATCAAAATAAAAATTTCAAGGAAAATAAGCATACACTAGAGTAAGTTTATATTTGATCGTAGAATATTTTTTATCTCCTTTGGGCTTATGCCTTGATTTTAAGGAAATTATGAGGACCAACTTGGGATTGTAGAGTAGGTACAAAAAGAGGATGTCTAGAGATGGTTTTAGGTTGTTAAAGGTTCTCAAAAAACTATGTTAGTATTTTATATGTGGATTGATATTGGGGCCTACCCCCTCACTTCACACACCACAATGATAAGGGTCTTAGGGGCTTAGCCAAAATATACCAAATGCTAGAGATTATACTCAGCTAGAGAACCAAGTCTTGGTTTCTCCCCTTGGTGGTGAAATCCAAGTGGGATAGCCAAAGAGAAAGGTTTACCACTAGGTGATGAAATCCTAGTCTGGGCTTATGTCAGTGTTTTGATGTTTGATTGAATATATGGTTTGGTTTTTGTGTGTGATAAAAAGTGAGACTATGATTGATTTACTTGATTTAATTAAGCTATGTGAGCTAAACAATATAACCAAACTATGGATACAAGTCAATTTTATCCAAAGGAAAGTTTGATGTCTTTTCAAATGAATATAATAATAATTAGATGCAAGTAAATGTGATATGATAATGCAAATCCTAAGCCTAGGATGAGTACTTTTGATTTTCAAAAAATGAAGGCAAAAAAGACAATTTTTAATTTTTTCTAAGAATTAAAAAGAGACTACAAATTGATTTTGGAAAGGAAGAAAGGAATTAGAAAATAACCAAATGGATGAATTCTCTAATGCAACTAAATGTCCTAACTACTAACCCAAGAAAAAACTCAAGGGTCCCATCAAGTGTGCTAGAATGTTTCTATTTTTTTGCTTATTTTCTTTTAATAAATTATGTAAAACTATAATAAATATATGGTATAAATTCCTAGTTGCGATTATGTGCATGTGAATGCAGATGGTTGTAAATACTCTTCTTTGTCTAGGGAGGATGACCTATAGATAAGAAAGCAATTAGAAGAATGGTGGATTAGTGAGATAATTAGGTGGACTACCTAGTATGAGCTAGATCCAAGAAGAATTAAGCTTCCTTAGAGGCTATCAATCCACACTTTAAAACACTTAAGTTTTGAAAGCTAAAAGTAGATGCTTGCATGTAATAACAAAAGGTACTGAAATCAAATGGAAGAGATAAATGAAATGATTTAAAAAAAAATAGAAATAACTTGATAAAGACTTATGCTTAATTATTCAAACTTGATTTATAAAATATGTTGAACCTTTGTGATGCAATAGAAACTCAAAAATTGGAATTTAGGTGTGGATTGATAGGTGAAATCTACTTGTTATTGTAAAATGGGACACAGAATGATCATTTGTGGTTAGGGAAAATTGTCGGTGATCGAGGTATGACTATTAGTAGTTACTGTAAGATTTGGTTTGGGCAAATATGGATGTTGGGTGAGTTTTATGAGGCTTATGAAGGTGGTTTTTGGGTTGGGTGTTGGTTATGAGAGATAAATGAAGTCTTAAAAGTGCCTAGTTTAGAGATTGGATATTCATGTGACCAATAATGGTTTGTGGGTGGTCTAGGGTAGAGAGTGAAGTGTTTGGAGTGGTATAACTCCAACACAGGGAATGAAATGCATAGAAATAAGAAAGGAAACAAGTAATGAAATTGATAAAACTAGTTACTAAACTTGATAGAAAGATACAGACACTTAGCTCTAAGTTTGCTGGTTGGAAGAGTGTTAAGGTTGGTTGAAAGCTATTGTGGTTACTAGAGCAATGTTGGTAGAGTAATAATACTTTAGCACTTGATAGTGAGTTTCTAAAGCACCTACAGTCTCTAGTCTAGTTCTTAGTTCATTTGGGATCTTTTATTCTTTTGAGAGTAAGAGTATTTTACATAAACTAAGTTAAATTTCCCAAAGCAAGGTTTGTGGGTCATGTTATGTAACCATCGATGGTCCTTTTCAACCACCACCAGTTGAGGGATGACTATTAATGTTTATAGGGAAATAGTCAAAATTGGCTAAAATTATCTAATTTCACTAATGATGGGTTGTTAAGAGGTCTAAGAAATAGTACAAAGTTAATAATGGTTTCATTGGGATGTATGAGGAAAAAGTCTAAGAAGTTAGGGTATTAAATGCCAGGGTAGAAATGGTCCTTGGGTGAGGTATCAACCAAATAGCCATCAATTTGGGTAGGTGAGTTATAAATAGGCATTATTTAAATAATTAACTTAATTAATTTAGCTAAGGGGGTAAATGGGTAAGTTTAATGATTTTAATAATTAATCCTAAGCGGGCCAAGGGGTGTGTGGATGACTAAAAATGTGTTGCATGGTTTTAAAGCATTTACACCTAGATCTTCTAATCATGTCTCCATATAAATTTAGTAATATGGGGATTTCACCTTCTTAAACTCCCCATGAATGTCAAGCATGTACCATTTCTCCAACTAATGATTATAACTACATAATGTCCCAAGATCAATATCGAGACTTGGATGTTCAACAATATTAGAAAACTTTAGCTCAAATACATGATTTCAACCAGGATGTTCATACCATTTTCATGGATAATGAATTATATCCCAAAGCTTATGTGCCTCCTATCAATTCTCCAATTATTGATACTCCTTGGGTGTTAGAATAAATCATACCTTATGAACCTCCAGAGATTCTTGCATCTTCTCTACCACCTACAGATCCCATCACTACATTTGATTCTTCCCCCATCATATAATCTAATGATACACTAATCCCATGGGATCCATCTACTTCTCCTACTCCCAAGATTAAATTAGATTCCAAGGCCATAGATGTCCATTAGATACATTTTTAATATAATCACCATAGTAATCAAATTCTTGATCTTGAGGTAGATGTTGATTATTATAGTCATCTTCCTAGTATGCCTAGCGATGAATCTATTCTTGTATTACTTCATACTCGAGAACCTCAACTTCCTCGACAACATCACAACTTGGGGATTTAAAAAACAAAGCCCATTATTTCAATAACTTCATCACTAACATCAATCCTAAAGCTAATCCAATTTCCTTTTTACCAAATGCACCATACCACTTCCAAGATGGAAATGCTATGCTTATCAAAGAAAATACTTGCATTAAACATGGTACTCCATCATGCCCTTGACCTATTATAGTTTTTTTTGAAATTTTACCTACCAAACATGATAACTTTATCCTATTTTTTGATAAATATAGTGAGATATTTTCTTGGTCCTACGAGGACATAAGTGGTATTGACCCTAGCATTGTGGTGCATAATATCATCACTTATCTTTATGCCAAACATGTGCATCAAAAGTAAAAAAAAATCCACCTGAAGTTTCCACCTTATGTCACAAATAAATTATCAAACTTCTTAATGCTAAGTTTATCAAACTAGTGGATTATTCTGAATGGGTTTCTAACATAGTCCTTACTCAGAAAAAGGTCACTATGGTCATTTGCATCTACATTAATTTCCCTAATATTAATCTTACTTGTCCCAAGGATAATTTCCCTCTCCCTTTAATGGATGACATTATCAATTCCATATATGGTTATGAAATGTTATCTCTTATAGATGGATTCTTGGGTTATAATCAAATTTACATTGATCTTGAGAACCAATATAAGACCAATTTCAACATAGAATGGGGCACCTATTTCTATGTTAAAATTTCCTTCAGCCTCAAAAATGTTGGATCTACTTATCAATGAGTAATGACTCATATATTTCATGATCTTACCTACAAAATTGTATAAACCTTGTGGATACCTCATTGCTAAATTAAAAAGTTGTAAGACTCATTTTTTTGATATTGCCATCATCTTTGACTATCTTTTCAAATACAAAGTTAGAATAAATCCTTAAAAATGTGTCTTTGATGTCACATTTGGAAAAATATTAGGATTATTAGTCTCTCTCCATGGCATCAAAGTTGACCCTACCAATATTAGTGCTATCATAAACATACCCATCCCTCATTTCATTATGGGCATTTACACTTATCTCGATAAACTTGGAGAAATTAGATGATTCATCCTCAAAATGGCTTATCATATCCACTCCATTAATTATCTTCTTAAGAAAGGTAATGATCTATAATGGATAGATTCATGTCAAAAAGCACTTGATAACATGAAAGATTCATTGCTTCACCAACCTACACTTTGTCTTCCTTCGAATGATTGACCTTCAATCCTGTACACTTATTCCACACCCATATCAATTAGGGAAATGCTTTCCCAACAAGATGATACTGAAAGAGAGTATGTTATCTATTACATCAACTGATGCCTCATTGATTTTGAGAAACATTACACAAAAGTTTAACGTGATTACCTCACCATATATTTTATCATGAGTAGTATTGTAAAACCACATATAGGACCTGGTCTTCCTCATGATGTAATTTTATCCTCTTTGTTTTCATACTTTTTACACATTTTTTGGCACCCCTTGGGTTTCTCTTTTATGAGTTGTAGTGTAAGACCATGGATAGGACCTAGCCTTCCTCATAAAATCACCATATTTTTTAATATTCCCTTTCTAGAATGTGTTTTGTAATGGTCACAAGTTCTTGATCTTTGTTCTCATATTTAACTTTTACTTCTTTTTATAGAATAAATTTGTATAAAAATCTATGTTATCATGTTTTCTTCTATTTCCCTCATTCTTATGATAAAGAATCACAGTTTACTATCATTGTATCCCTTTTTTTCCCTCTATCCCCTTTTTTTGTGATTGAAGTAATTCAAATTATCTCATGTTTTATTCTTCTTGATTTCCTTTCCTTTCACTCCACATTAGATCAAACAAGGTCAAAGTCAAGATAGAACTTTTATTTCACCCAGATCTATGAGACTCTTAGACATTATGCTCTCTGAGTTCTCTCTCTTAGAAACTAAGTCTCGAGTATTCAAATGGAGGTCATCTTTAGTACCCATATTTGGTTTTATAAATCCATATGAAAGAGGAATAGAAAAAACCATCAAGAAGTTTATAATCTAAATCATTTAAAATAAAAGGTAATGATATATAAAAGGCAACATACAAATCTCAAAAGTCAAAATCACACCAAAAGACATGATTACAAGCACATATCCTATATCCAATTGAATCTCAAACTCCATAGTTGGCCTCATAATAGATCCTAGGTTTATTGGGGTGTAGTAGACTAATATATTAGAATAGGAGAATTCAATAAACCCTATGGTGCTACCTACTTTCTCACATAAGTGCCCAATATTTGTAGTAGACTGATGACTCTATAAGGGGTCTTGAGGAATGGGGAACATGTGGGAAAGTAGGTCCATTTTACTTTTCATGCATATAGCCTTTATTGGATGATCTACATATTGCATTTTTTGACTTAAGACTTTTGTGGCTAAGAGAAGCTCTTTAGAGTCCTTAAGGTTAAAAGTCCTCTTGTTTTGACAAACCTAATTTTAGTGTCTTGACTTTGATAAAGAGTTCCTCTACCTTGATTTTTTATTCATTCTCCCCTCCACCCATTTCATTTTCCCCCATTGATAGGCAAATTATGATTCTAAATCTATTTTTCCTTTTTCTATACTTCCTTCTTCTTTATATCTTAAAAACATGCTAGCACTACTATATTTCAATTTTATTTATCCTTATATAAAAAACATGTTTGAACAACTATTGATTACTTTCTTTACAAGTTTTATATTTCTAGACATCATTTTGTTTTATTTTACCATTTATTATTGTTGTACTACCTTTTTTGTGGACACTTGAGTCCATTATACTTTCATGTAATTTTTCCATTGTTGAGGGAGGTTGGCTTGTTACTTCTCACTCACCAATGTTATTCTCCCTTTTATGTACCTTTTTACATTGATGATTGAGTAAGGATTATTATTGCTCACTCATCAATGTTATTTTACCATTTTTGTTTGTCCATATTTATTTAAGGATTATTAATAATTTCACATTAATGTTTTATTACCATATTTTTTGACATGTATCCTTAGTTTGACTTGGTGAGTTTGCCTTTCTTACTTAAGGTTTACTTGTTTGATTTTTTTAGTTTTTAGTAGCCTTGGCTTTTTGGTTACCTAATTTACTCTAAATTTTAACTTGATAATTTGGTCTAACATAGCACTTGTCATCCCTGCTTGTCAAATTTCCAAATATATCCCATCCACATATCACCAATTATTTTGGATTTCATGTGTTTGTTTGTTTGTTTTTCTCTTTAGTTTTGTATTCTTGGATTTGTTGAAAGTAGTCTCTGCACCCTCCATAATAAAAACTACAAACCTATCAGACAACCATCCAATGATAAAGGTAAGTCAAGGTACACATCATATTTAATTTTTTAGTTATTTCCCTTTCAATCATTAACTTTTAGTTATTTTTGCTTTAAAATACAACATTTTTTAGCCTCAGCATTGTGTGTTACTATGTTCTTTTCTTGAAAAACCATCACCTATTACACCTGAGTGACATATGATGATATTCAAGTGGGGCATATGTATACACATAATATTTTCACACTTTTATCAAGTATTGATGCTTTCTATCTTATAAGAACCTATCGAGTCTCAATATCTCTGAGTGCATGTCCTAAGGGGTGCACCGAGAAAGGGGTGGGTAAACCATTGGTGATTCATAGGATTGTTGTCCCTTATTTCTACTAATTGCCAAGATAAATAGTTCTAAAAAACATTACCTTGATCTATTAATCCTCTTTTGCACACTCTTCCAATATTTTACCACCTTTAGTACCTCTTTTCCTAACCTAAAACCCTTTTTGATAGTTTATATGACTAGGTCAATTAGGTTGACCTTGTACTCTTATTAGTAAAAATCATTTAGGGTCTAGGTCAGCTCTTGGCCAACCTAGCCCATGACCTAGTGATTTTTTGTCAATAATGATACTAGGTTGACTGGGTCGACCCTGTCAGCCAAAATTTTTGGAAGGGCTTAGGGTTAAATATGCCCATATATACAAGATCATTTCACCATTATTAGAGAGACATCAAGAGTTATTATTCATTTATGCTTCTTTACAATATGATGTTCCACCATTATACTTGAGGAGTCTTAGCTTAGGGTTTCTTCTTGGAGAAGAATCTAGTATTGGAGAAATCTTGGATGGTTTGAAATTTGTTAGTGATTATTACAAACCAAAAAAACCTCTTACGAAGCACCTTTGATCAAAAGAGAGATTGAGTCTCGATGGTTTCATATTCCAAGTAAGTATCTCTAATTTTGATCCTCTCTTTAGTAGATAGAAGAAGCATAAGTATTAGCTTTTGTATAATATTACTCTTCTTCTCCATGCATTAGGGTATTACATATACATATCTTAATTAAGATTCTCATATACATGTTTAGTTTTATTGTTTACTAACCCTCACTTTGTGCTACAAAATTTAGTGAGCATTGTAGACATGTAAATTTAACCACCAATGTCTTCATATCCAACTTTAGATCAATTCTTTCCAATCATTAAATACCTAGCCCAAGAATTTATATTAGTCTCAAATTTATCTTTATAACCTTGTATTAAATCAATTTGACCTATTTTATCAATTAAACAAGGCAAATACACACATTGAATTAATAAAAATCAAATAAATGATCAAATGCCTAAAAAAAAATTAATTAACTTGCACACCCTAATCAAAATCAATTATCAAGTTAAATCAATTAAAATATTAATTGAGTTCACCCATGAGCTAATAAATCAATTAAATCAATTACTAAAAAGGAAATTTAAGAGCATCTTAAAACATTCTAGATGACACTCATTACCTTTGTGAATTGTTACTTTTGAAAAATATCTAAAAATATATCTTAAAAATATGTCAGACTCAACCAAAGTTAATAAAACCAATCATGGTCAGATTTAACCCATTCCAAGGGATTTTAAAGCCTATAAAATCAAATCTAGAGCTCGTCATTTATGAAAATCAATCAAAGTAGAGTTATAACAAAAAAATTGATTCATAAAGATAAAAGCCTAGTGTTATAATGTCAAAATTGAGCCAAGCAATATCAATCAAGGAAAGCATTCAATAATGGTGCATAGAGGAAATGATGTTAGCCATATGTAATTCATGAAGACTTATTATGCATAATTCGATCAAGCAAAATGAAAAAAATCATTTGTTACTCTCAAAAAAGGTAAAGATTGTTGTTCTTTGCATTTTAGTTGAGTTTTTAATTGTTATTTGTTCATTAAGCTATCCCTAAGATCTAATATTAGATATGTTAGTATGTTAGTGTGTTGATTTCATAATATTATGGAATAACACTTGATCTAACCTCCTCTCATTGTCAAATTCTTTGATCATAAATGGTATGTCCGGTGGGACACGATTGCGCATCCCACATATTTGAACAAAAATGGATGTTAAAATAGCTCTAATTTTTAATATATTTTTTTAATAATTTTTTTTTTAAGGTTTTATATTAATTCTCTCAAAATTTAATTAAAATCTAATCTGTATTTTAAAAATTATTATTCTTTTAGTGACTGTCACTTTTTGTATATTAATTTTTTGATAAAAATGGTTAGTACAAAGCTAATAACTTTTTTTTATTTACTATTTTGACCTAAATTTTTGTAGAGAGATAAGACTTGAAACTATAAATAACCTTAAAAACTTTTGTGACAAATAGATTTATATTTTAAAATTTATGGCTAAATTACTGACTACATGCTTTTATGATTTTTCTGTTCAAATTTCTTGTTTTTAACCTTCTAACTTGTTGTTTGCATGTTTCATGGGTTTATTTTATTTTGTTAAGATTTATTGAGTTTTTTATTGATATTTTTTCTAACCTTTTTCTAACCTAACATATTTTCTTTTTTAGGGTTTTACCTTCGGGTCGACAAATTTAACCCTTCAAAGTTGCTTGTCTCATTTTATAAATAAGCTTTAAGGCTAAATGAAGTTCTAAACTTTTCTTTGCAGAACCTATTTGGAGAAAACCAATTTAATCTAAATTAATATTTTCAAACTTCATTTGGATGTCTAAAAAAACTAAGAATCCTTCATTTTGGTTTTTAAAGAAACTTTTTAGGGTGTTTCATTGGTTAAGTTTTTAAGGTTTCTTTCAAAGTTCACATTTTGGTTAGTGCTATAAAACTGAATCCACTTCAAATTTTTTTCAATTTGTTTTCATTATTTGTTTAGTCTAATATTTTTTGAGTAAATAAGGAGGTGTGCGTGTATTCTCTCCCATCCATCCTTTTTAGGAAACTTTTAGGATCAAAAGTGCCAACTTCTTTTTGGGTGGTTTGCAATTATTTGTATTTACACTTCTTAAAGCCAAAGGGATAATAATGAATTTAATCAAATACTTTTAATTTGGTGAAATGAAATTAACCTCACTTCAATTATTTACAAAATTACTTGTTGATTGTGTGTTTTAGCAAAAAGATACATGTGTGTATGCTCTCCCATTCATCCCCTTTAGGGAAATTTTGGGATCAAAAGTGTCATCTCATTGTACTTTGAGCCTAGTCTATGGTGTAGAAAGAATGCCATTTAAAGTCCTGCCCAAAAACTCACAATAGTATTGGGTGATATTGAGGTGACCATAAAGTATTTCTATTATGTCATTTATTTCATTGCATCTTGGCTTGTAAGGGAGATTTTATTACCTCTTATGAGTTCTTTAGAGACGTTTTAACCCAATATTTCATCATCTAACATTGACTTCACCATCCCCACTAAGATCAGAGGTTTGAAAAGTTAAACCACCTTTTAGTTTGAAGTTAAGCACCAAGATGTATCTATACATTAGACATCTTACTGCACTAAGCAAGTGATGGATGTAGTGGTTGTAAAAAGGGTAAGACTTTTTTGCAACAAGCCAAGTGTTGTGAACACCTAATTAAAGTGTGCTTATTTTGCATCATTTGGTGTGAAAGTCATTATGTAATTGATCCATCTAGAATATTCATAAAATAATTAGTTTTAATCAACCCCACTTTACCACACCCTTGATAGGAATTTGGATGATTTACTTGTATTTTGTCATTTTATTGCTTGGTTTTTTGAGACTAAAAATAATGTGTTTGTTTATAAACCATATTAAAAACTAGTTTTTTTATACGTCACTCCTTGATCAAAGAGATGTTATGTTAGCCATTTTATATCACACTTTTGCCTAGTAATTTTTTCTAAACATGTTTGTGTGTGTGTGTACTTGTTTGAGATGGGTACTACTATGTTTCCCACATCATTATCAAGTTTGAGCCTTTGATTCTTTGATACATAACATTGATCATATCATTAGATCATGCTTACGTCGTTAGCTTGCTCATTTTATTTCAAAACTTGTTTAACCTTGTATTAAAAACCATTGTTGCAAACCAATAAAACCATGTCACATATGTTATTTGGACCTTGTTTATGCATTGTCATGTTGTCCAATCTTATCTAACTTGTTTAGTTCAATCATAGTTTTCAACCATTGAGTTTTCAATTAAACTTTTCAAAGTTTGAACTCAAACATTGATTGATTTTTGTTTACTCTTCACTTCGTAGGGGTCGGTACACAGATCTTTCTTTTTTGGGTTACGTAACTTATGTTAATCAATTGTAAAAATTTAAAAACTATCATTTATTTATTCATTCAGCCTATCCTCATCATTGTTTGTGCCTTTATTTGGGAAAACATAGTCTTTTCCCTAGGTGCCTTTTGCTTTATACCTTATACCAACTGATCATGTTTATGTTTGATTTTGTGTGTCAGGTCTATGTCAAATTTGTTCTAACCTTGTTAGATTAAATCAAATAATATCAACCTTTATTTCAAAGTCTAGATTTTGACATCGTTTGGCTAAAATTCTTAGTAGATCATGTTTGTTTGAGCCTAGCTTTTGACTTCGCATTTGGACAAAGCCATAGTAACTCAACATTTTTTTCCCCTAGTTTAGACTTTGTTTGGAATAATTTAGCCTAGAATTTTACATGTTGGTTTTATTTAGATGCTTGACCTTTTATATGTATGAAATTTGATGTTAGACATTTGACTTTATACTATTTTATTCTAAGTTCTAGCACAAACCATTTTGGAGATACAACTCCATGATCAAATCATTGTTTGGAGATATATCTCCACCCCTTTTAACTAAGTTAGACTAATTTTGAACCATTTATCATTTAAACATAGTTTTTTAGAGTTTTCAAAACTCTAAGCCTTTTTATTTTCAGAGCTTTCTTCATTGATATGGATATGTCTAGCTACACTTATGGTGGATTCATATACAATCCAAATTATGATAGAATGGTCACACAAAATGGCTTTGATTTTTATGGATTTATTCAAGACCCCTTTGATAATAACATGGTTTGTGAGATATAATTATATCCACCTTACACAAATCAAATTGAGGGCCAAAGTCAAGACTTCAACTGGGATGATATGGTTGGTGAAGAGGAATTGGGTAAAAACCTCTACAATGATTATATTATTTGGGAGATGGATCCATACCCTCCTTACAATAATCAATATAGGGAGAAAAGTCAAGGAATATCTTAAAATCCATCTTAAGACCCTAATTGGGATGATATGGTTTATGAGGAGGACTTGGATGCTTTGGCTTATGTGAGCAATCAAACTCCATGATGCCCTACCATTTCTATTCTAGGACCTTATCCTTTGGCTTATGTGAGAAATCAAGCTCCATAATGCCCACCCATTATCCAACCATCATCTATTCCGCATCTAGTGAATATAATTCCCCACTTTATAAACCCAAACCAATCCAACCCAAATATCAACCAATCTAATTATAATTCTAACCAATCACTTAGCCTAAACCTCATCTAATCATTTAACCTAAACCCATCATTCAACCAAACCCCAACCAATCCAACTAAAACCTTAACTAATCCAATCAATCCCTTAACCAATCCAATCATTTGAGGACCAAACTATGATCAAAACTAGTATTTTCCAATTCATTAGAAACCAAGGCCAAGAGAACCAATTGATTGAAGATGTTTTTATTGAACCAACCATTTATGATAAGTAAACCTATGATGAATCACCTTTCAATCCTATACCTATTGTCGAGGAGTCTCATTATGATGAGCCAATATTTACTAATTCACTTCTTAATGATTATAACCACCTTTAGGTAAATCATTACCTTGACCATATACCTATTTTCCAAGAACCTCCTATTGACAATCCAGTTTCTAAAGAGTTGTCTCTTGACCTTTTTCCCATCTTAGAGGAATTTCACTATGGCAAACCAATATTTGTAGAGCCTATTATGCCATCATAGGTCATTATTTTTCCAATACCAAACATTTAACAAGACATCATTGTAATAGAGTACATATCAGATGAAGAATAAGAATTAGAGTTAAGTTTTACTCTTAAACTAACATCATATTTAACATCAAAATTAGAATCAACATCAATCTTGACCTTAGATTTAGAGTCCCTTG
The DNA here is from genome assembly GCA_037957365.1 of Torreya grandis. Taxonomy (NCBI): domain Eukaryota; kingdom Viridiplantae; phylum Streptophyta; class Pinopsida; order Cupressales; family Taxaceae; genus Torreya; species Torreya grandis. The sequence goes on along the minus strand of JARHVA010000847.1, from coordinate 1,521,465 downwards.
AGTCTGAATTAGATTCAAATGTAGAATATGTTCATGGCTATTACAACATTAGTTATGCATGTCTAATAGATCAATACGAATACATTTGTGATCCTTCTATAATTTTTGAGGATGATCACTTTAGCATCAACATAAGTTCCCCTATTATATTCTATGAGGTTCGTGCTACCAAACCCCATTCCATTAACACCAACCAACATAGCCATATTATTGACATTCCATCTCCCATGAATGTCGATTGGGATAGGTAGAAGCACACCTTATTAAAATACATCCATGGTGACATATCAGATAAAGAAAAACAAGGAGGCTAAGACCACAATCATATAGTAGAACACTCTCTTAGTGAAACCTTTTCAGAGGTGCTAAGGGGAAATCAAAGTCATAACTCAACATCTTCTAGTGAAACCTTTTCAGAGGTGTTAGGGGGTAATCAAATTCAAAATTCAATGTTACTTAGTAAAACCTTTTTGAAGGCACTATGGGATAATCAAGACAATTTCATTGGTAGAAACCTCTTTGAGGTGCCAATAGTTGAGCACAAAATTTATTTACTATTTGATCAAGACATTATCAAAAAACAAATCAAAATAGCTTCCAATATATAGCCTAATTAGATGTAGCTACTCTCAAGCCCAAACAATAGAAGAATCTAGTGGTCCTATTAAGAGAATAAGTATTCCACCCTACCACATCCAAAGTTATGTTAAATTTGAAATCAACAACATTGTGTGTGCTTGAACATCCTACTCTTCATTTGTTTCCCATCCATTATTCATTCCATTATCCTCCATCATTACATCACCAAATCAAACCTATCATCCAACATTTATCCATTTTACTATCCATAATTGCACTTTTTTTGTAGAGGCTACAAAGATACATTATATCAACACTTGAAGGAATCAAAATCAATGACCAATGAAAATCACAACAACATCATTTGTAACCAAATATGTAGCCATTTATTATCAGAGAAGCTATTCAGATGAGGTATGGGCTAGAAATTTACGTGATTGATTATTCTAGTTGTATCATTTGATAATCAATATGTGCATCTCCACTTCAACATGAACAGCATAATCATTTATCATACCCAGGATAAAACCAAACATGTTCCATACCATATCAAATTTCCATTCCTTTTTCCATTATCGCATACCCATCCATTCACCCCATCACTTAGAGGTAACCCTCTTACCATTTTATCTAATTTATCAAAAACCATCATTATCCTAAAGCAAGACCATGCCATCCTATCATTTTGACATTTTAACCAGACTATCTAACCATTTTAATTCCTACTTGACCAAACATGTTTTGAATCCTATCAACCTAGCCTATATGACCTTGGTTCATCCATTGATTTCATGTTTTCAACATACAAAATTAGATCAATTTCAATGGTAATTTCAAGAATTTTAGACAAGTAGTATTTTGGAGCAATATGACATAAGTGTTCATTGGTCTTGATACTAATTATATCACCTACTGGGGCAAATTGGTATCATTGATCTATCAGTTATATCCTAGTTATAACCATCTATGGGAAATAAGGGGAAACATTTGTTTATTGTGCCTTGACATATCACCTAGCCATTCCTATGCCATACTATGCCATCATACCAACTATGCTTGTTTTGTTTTAATTAGCTACTACACTAGTTAGATTCCTTTATTGTGAGGTGAATTAATGTAAACTAAAAATCTTTTAAAACTATGTGGGTCATGTTTGATTCATGTTGAGGTCAGCTAAGTCCCCATTTAACCATGCTCTCATTGTTTTACGAGCATCATTTCAAGTTGTAATACTCTCACTATTTTGTGAGCAACTTCAACCATGCTCTCACCATTTTTTGAGCAACATTTCAAGTTATAACACTCTCACCATTTTGTGAACAACTTTAGCCATGTTCTCTCTACTTATCAAACATCATTTTAAGTTATAATGCTCTCACCAGTTTTCAAGCTTGCACCATTTTAATGTCTCATCATTCTCAATTAAGTTGAGATGCTTCAAAAATTCCAAAAACATTTGAAAATCATTTAGAAAAACCAAAAACATTGACACTTCTTTGTCTTAAAGATTCTAATAAGCCTCACTAAGTCAAAAATAAACCACTTGTTCCTTAGTTTTCCCATACTTTTTGGCCTTTTATCTTATGTGATCCTCATTTTGTGAGTTCATCCCTATTCTTCTATCATATCTATCATGTCTTCTATCAATCATCATTTACTTCCCATTTCCTAGGAAAACTACATTTAGCATGAAGTTTCGTTGGATCATCATATCCATGGAACTATGTAGGCATCATGCACTTGTATAAAACATATGGAGATAGCTTGACCACCCTCTTCCTTTTCTTCCATTCCCCCATCTTGTTTGTTTGTTTATTTGTCACCTAGTTTTTAGGGGTAATATTCATCATGTTATTTATACTAACATAGGGACTAACACTTGTTTGTTTCTTTGTTTGTCTGTTTTGTTTGTTTGTTTATGTTCTTGTTTGTTTGCTTTCAACATTGTGGCCTTGATTCAGCCTATGTGTGTTCATTGGGTGATTCTTTGCACATTATTCATGAATATATCCATATTCAAATGTCTACATTGTCATCATGGTTTTTATCATTGGTGCAATTATTTTCCATTAAGCATTGGATATCAGGAGTTAGTCTTAAGCATATTTTGGCCAAGCCCCCATGGTGTTATATCATGAGGCCTACCATCAAATGCTATAGTAAAAATCATCTTTGAGAGGTTTACAACATCAATACTTCATCACCATCTCCTCAGCACCAACATCAATAACAATCCCAATCAAATACCCAATCATATCCCAAGCAGAGTAATTAAGTAATGAAATAATTTAAACCTTTTTTAGTTTGAATGAACATCCCCCTACTAATAGGTTGTCCTAATTCATCTTTATCCTCTATATCAAGTTATTAATCATCAACCATTAATCATGTTTTTCATAATCAAGGTATACTGCATCAATACTATACACCATTCCACATGCATTCTCAATGATTATATCACCTACTATGGCAAATCATTATGTTATCACTAATTTTCCTTTATTGTTTGTCTATCTTAACTAGGGAAGCTCTATCTTCTTAATGATTATATCGCCTATTGGGGCAAATCATTGTGTTATCATACCATGTTGCCACTATTAGGGTACAATTATTATAAATACCTTTAGAAAAACCATTATATACCATCTCACTTGCATTTTTGAGTGATTTTGCCAAACTTTGGTTAAATCATTATGTTTTCACCCCATCATATTCATTTTTTTGTCCCCTCATTTCACTTCTTTCTTTCGAGGGACCATTTGTCGACCCACTTGCCAACCGTTCCTTTAAGGGGGTAGCTATAGTTTAATCATTACCATTATAGTCGTATCCATAAAGAACCATTTTATTCTTTGAAAAGATGTTACTATACTTATAGTTTGGAATATCTTCCTAAATAGGGGCAAATTATAGACATGTAAATCTGGCCACCAATGGCTTCATATCTGACTTTAGACCAATTCTTGCCAATCATTGAATACCTAGCCCAATAATTTCTATTAGTCTCAAATTTGGATTTATAACCTTTTATTAAATCAATTTGGATTTTAAATCAATTAAACAATGAAAATACACACATTGAATTAATCAAAATTAATCAAATGACCAAATGCCTAAAAAGAATTAATTAACTTGCACACCCTAATCAAAATCAATTAGCAAGTTAAATCAATTTCAAATCTTAATTGAGTTCACCCATGAGCTAATAAATCAATTAAATCAATTACTAAAAAGGAAATTCAAGAGCATCTTAGAACATTATAGAACACACTCATTACCTTTGTGAGTTGTCACTTTTGGAAAATATCTAAAAAAATGTCCTAATAATATGCTAGCCTCAACCAAAGTTAATAAACTTAACCATGGTCATAGTTAACTAATTATAAGGAATTTGAAAGCCTATAAAAGCAAGCCTAGAGATCTTCATTTAAGGAGCTCAATCAAAGTAGAGTTATAATTCATAAATAGATTCATGAAGCTAAAAGCCTAGTGTTATAATGTCAAAATTGAGCCACGCCATATAAATTAAGCCAAAAATTCAACAATGGTGCATAGAGGAGATGATGTTAGCCATATGTCATTGATGAAGACTTCTTATGCATAATCCGAGCAATCCAAATGAAGAAATCTTATGGTACTCTTAAGGAAGGTAAAGATTTTTGTTCTTTGCATTTTAGTTGGGTTTTCAATTATTGGTTGTTCATCAAGCTCCCCCTAAGATCTAGGATTAGAGATATTAATATGTTAGTATGTTGATTTCATTTTTTTATTGACTATCACTTGATCTAACCTCCTCTCTTTGTCAAATTCCTTGATCACAAACACTAAATTATATTTATTTACTTTATTTGTTATTAGTATATGAATGTGAAAACATAGGACTTATTTAGGGTTATTACATGATTTTGCTTGATTGGAGGCTTTGGAACCCTCCCTAGTGATCTTATTATAGTAAAAGATATCCTAATTGGGTCTAATAGATACACATAATGGTCATGTTCCCAATTATATAATTTATCCCCAATTGAAAGTGTAAGTAGGATATATCTTCTTTGAATTAGGATTGATTTATAGATCTGATGTATTTTTGATTGCATACATATATTTTCTCTAAATTAGAAAAAATGGGCTTCTAAATTCATGGGATATTACTATGAGATCACTTACAAAAAAGGAAAGGAAAATGTGGTGGCCTATGCTCTCTCCCCCCAATTCTAAGATCCAACATGCCTTTGTGTAGTCTTTATTCCCATTTCCATATGGCTCCATGATAGTAAAAAAGAATGGCATAATAACATCCCAACCCAATAACTCATTATTGAACTATTTTTGGATTCATATAATAAACCTAATTATACTTGGGATGGCTACACATTGTGTTATAAATGCCACCTTATGCTTACTACAAGCTCCAAGTTTAAATAATCCATTTTATAGGAAATTCATGCTTGGACCCTTTAGTTGGTCATTCAAAGTTTCTAAAAACATATGAACAAGTATGCCTAGTTTATTTTGGTTAGGAATCAATCAAGATATCAAGAAATTTATTGTTGAATGTGATACTTGCAAATGCAACAAAGGTGAAACAATCACCCCACCTAGTTTACTCCATCCACTTCTAATTCCAACACATATTTGGATAGACATTTCCATAAATTTTATTGAAGGTCTCCTAAAATCTGGAGGCAAATTAGTTATTCTAGTAGTCATGGATTACCTTTACAAATATGCTCATTTTTATGCTTTGGACCATCCCTACACTAATTCCATCATTACCCAGACATTTCTTGATCAAATATTTAAACTCCATGGTGTTCTTGCCTCTATTGTCTTAAATCATGATTCTAGCTTCACAAGTCTTTTTGTTAAGAACTATTCAAGTGTTTTAGTATAACTTTGAAAATGAGTTCAAGATATCATCCAAAGACTAATGGCTAGACTAAAAATTTCAATAAACGTTTAGAAACCTCTTTTTGTTATTTTCTCATGAAATAGTAAAATCAGTGGGTAAAATGGTTACCTCTTGCAGAATGGTGGTACAACACCTCCTACCACATGACTACCAAGCTAACCCCATATGAGGTCATAAATGGCAAAATCCACCTTTTCTTCTTTCATATATATCAAGTTGTTCCCCAGTATAGGCCATTGATTCTACCATTAGTACATATGATAATATACTTCACCTCCTCAAGGATAATCTTCACATGGCACAAAATCACATGAAGTAACAGGGAAACCAACACCACTCTAAATGATAATTTCAACATATATATATGGTTTTTATTCATTTGTAACCTTACAAGAAATCCTATTTGAAGCTCAAAAGCTGCCATAAATTATCTCCAAATTTTATGGGCCTTATAAAATTCTCCAATGGGTTAGACTTGTCGCCTACAAGTTAGAACTCCCACCTTCATCATGAGTGCACCTTTTTTTTCATGTCTCATGCTTGAATAAGGTCCTTGGCCATAATTTCACCACTCAGATAGTGCTTATAGAACTTAATATATATGGGTATCTCATTTTACAACTTGAGGCTATCCTCAACAAGTGCTCTCATTCTCTCTGCAATTGGTTCATCACAAAAGTTATAGTATAATGGCAGAGGATGCAACCAAAGATGCTACCTAGGAACCTCTTCTTTCCATTAAACAATAATTTTCTCACCTTAAGCTTTGAGGGAAAATATTTTAAGGGAGGAAGGCATGTTAAGACTCTTCATCCTAACCATTTTTTTGTAAAAGGCTATAGACACATTTGATTTGTAAGACATCTTTCAAACCCATTTTAATAGATAAAATAGTAGAATGTAATAGTATAATAATGTAATAATCCAACATTCATGGGGAATAGTATTTATTTAGTGATAGATTAATATAAATAGGAGCTTATTCTAGTATGAAGACATCCATGTATTGTATTGAATTGATATTTCTTAAAGGAGGTTGCCCCTTAGAAGAGGCAAACAATTCTACAATTTTTTGTATTATAATGCAATTCTATTATTTTGAATCAATATAGTTATGTTATTGTTGTTTTAATGTCTTATATTTATAATTTATCCTAATCTATTGCAGAAAGGATCTTATCATTTTAGGCTCTTTGGCTCATATATAATATTGGTTTTGACAACAATCAAATAAGTCACACACAAGTCACAAACCTAAATTTAATGACTAGTATTGGTGTATAAATTGACAACTACATCACATAACATCTCACTAAGGGTGGTGCTAGATTGGTCTCCCAACCGTCACTTAGAGCCTGAATCTAGTGAAGAATCTTGACGGATGTTGTTTCCTTAGCACTGGATGCACATTATAAATGAAGGTCCTGGTCCTAATCTAGGTTTAAACATGCTCACTAGGGGAGTCCTCGATATACCCTTGGTACATTGGGGAATAAATCTATGTAGGGTGTTGTCTAACTGATTTATGCATTAGATCTAAAATGATCCTCACTCCACATAACCCTTTATGGGTAATTTCACTTTAGCACCTAATGATAGTTGTCCCTGATATTTATACTCTACTAGAACATAGAGTGTGTTCGAATGCATGGTGATGAAATACATGTCACTGACCCTTATGGACTAATGGAAAAATGTGGATGTCACTTCCACTATCATATTTCATCCTAGAAATAAAAATAGGGAAGGTTTATCATTTTTTTTAATCCTCTAATAACCACCACTAAGGATGTAAGGAGGAGAGCATACACAACCTTAGCCTTTGAGTATACACATAGGAAATGAAAAGGTTATTTAACCCAATTAATTTAGTGTGTTGAAAATAAAAATAAATAAATGACTATAAAATGATTCAAAAATAATTTTTTAGCTAAGTCTTATACCAGTCAACCTAAAAAACAAAATATTAGTAGTCTATTCAAATTGGCCTTTGACCAATTACCTTGTTAAGCACACAGATTAATAGTTTTATCTTTTTATCAATTTTGATTGTTAAATTTGAGGGATTACCTAAAATATTGATGTAATTAGCTTGATATTTAAATATGAAACTTTCATCACAAAGGGCTAGATAAGTAAAAACTGTATAGAAGGCAAAGTCGCCACTATAGGTCACCTCTATGCAGATAAGACAAAATCAAAATAAGAGATTATTTTTATCAATAATATCACTATAAATAAAATTACACTTATAAGTACTAAAAAAGGGGCCAAATACAAGGGTATAAATTCTAGACATGATTCAAATCTTGTGGGGCCCTTGGAATTGCTTAAATTCATCCATATTTTAATAAAAAGGTTCTCAAATAATGTTGTTGAAACAAAGATGCTAGTCAAGCAAACATCCAATGAGAGTTAACAATGCTATGATGCTATATGAAAATTGAAAGCTTCATGATTAAAATATGACCAGATAGACTCAATAAAAATGATAATATGAATTAGACCTATTACTAATGAATCACAATGGATAAGTCTAGTTTAAAAAAAACATGACCTAAAACTAAATGAAAAGCCATATATAAAAATTAAAGACAATTATTGATATGATATCATAAAACACTACTACAAAATTATCCTACACAAGATGACTAAAAATATAGCATGGCATAAAATATCTAAACATAAATAAAAAAAGGCTATATATGATCTAATGGAATATTGGTTTTTAACAAAACATTATTATCGATATTAACAAAACTAAACACAAATAACACCCAACTTTATAACAAATAATAAATAAAACTAAAAACATAAAAAGATTTAAACAAATTAATCTAAACTTTAAATAATATAAATTTAAAATAAACTACTATTAAACTTAAACAATAAAATAAATCTTTAAACATAAAACCTAAAACTAAATACCAATGAAAAAAGCAAAGTACTATGAAGTTGATTTAGAAAATATGATGTTTCTTGGAGAGTGATATTGAAGGGGGAAACTATGGTTTTTAGGGGGGGGTTAGATATAATGTTATGGGTGAGAATATATTTATGTTAAATGGCATTTGATGCTTGGAAAAGGGTAGAAAGTGAAGGAGCCCAGTTTTGGGGTTTGACTGAGTGGGAGAATGATAGGGGTTGGAAATGTGCTAAGAATGGAGATGGAAATGGGAAAATCCAAGAAGTAGCTTGGGTAGAGTTATAATGGATCTCAAGGATCTCACCAAATTTGCTTCAAGTGGAGTCAAATGATATGTTGTTGTTATGAAGATACTGGCAAAAAATGTGAGTTTGTAAAACCCTACAAAATAGTGTTAGATATTTCCCAATAGAAGTAGACCATGAAGCTAGTCTGTGGAGAGGTAAAAAATAGTCACTAAAAAAACTTTCAACTAATTAATAAAACTATTACCAAAAGGATTAACTGATTAGAAAACTATTTGAATAAATACTATTGGGCTAAAAAATGCAAAATGATAAGACCACAGTTTTTCAAGACAATTTTATGGTTTTATCTCATCAATGTCATGGATCTCATGAACTAGGTTGATCTTTATAAGATATTATATTTTTCCTATATATAATTAGATAATTTATTAGCTGGAGAAGTCCTGATAACTAGCTATTGATAATTAAAAACCAATTGCAAACAAATTTCAACCAATTAGAAATAGATTTCTAGCTTCTACACACAAGTCAAACACTGTAGGAGACTATATACAATAGATTTTTGAATTTTTGGCCACCTATCCTCCTCTAATATGTATTGTAAATTTTATTTAAACACACTCAAATCTCAAGAACATTAGTACCAAAAGACGGATCCCATTATGGTCACCAATGTAATCAAGGTAAATTTGAAATGCAATAACCAATCTAAACATACAAGTCAGTTCCAAATTCACCTAGATCCATATGTTTGGGAAAATTAGATAAAAAGAAAAAAAATATTGAAATAAAACATATGGTAACACCATATTTATAGTTTAATTTATCTTTTAGACGAATGATGTGCCCAATTGACAAATGAATTACTTGATACAAACTCAAAAAATTTGTAGTAACAATGGATATTGTGATAGCTTGACCAAAGATTAGTTGGGCATGAGAGATTTAACAATGGATTTATATGGAGAGGAGAGGGAATATCCATTTTTTGATGAAATTCCCTCCCAATTTTGAAATAGGTGGTGGATATTTCTATAAAAAGGGACAGTTATAGAGATTAGAAATCTCTAGAATTTCCTTTGGATTCTTTTTGCTCTCTTAGCCATTATGAGATATTTCATATAAGAGACACTTAAAAATTAAAAAGTGGGGTAGGTATTGGGAAATTGAAGATTATAATATTATACAAGTGGGATAATTATGTGGATAAGGAGGATTAATTAATGAATGAATGAATTTAAAAGGTAGAAGGGTGTATGTTAATAAGTGAAGAATGAAGGGGGATATTAGGTAATAAGTGAAATTAACGATGTCAACATCATGAGTGAATTAAGTGTATAAATATACAAGTTTTTTTCTATTTGCTTCTTGATATTCATATTAAGTAAATATTGATTTTATACATGTTTCATTGTAGGTTTGCATGAAGCACAACTTATCATTGTGGCTTATATTCAATATTTCACTTCATAGGTAAGTTGAGGTACACACTTTTCCTTTTACTCTAGTACTTTCACTTTGATGTATTACTAGAATAAAAGGGGCACAACTTTAGACACATAAATTAATATTTAACATAAAATAGAGTACTTGTGACTACCCTTTTTATACACTCATCTCATGACTTATTCTAAGACCTTTTAACCACTTTCCTTCAATTTATTGCATGGATGACTCATTCTTATAAGCAAAACCAATTACCCTAGAATGTCCCTATTCATCATGAAAAAAAAATTAGGCTTACCCATAGACTATTCCTTGTACCTAAATCAATATTTTGTGCTCCTTGGAAAACAATGCCCAAATTAGATAATGGTGCACTGATCTTTTATCCAAATCGACCATGTTGATGGTCAAATTTTTTTACATCAATGAATCAACCATTTTACCTATCAAGATGGTCAAGATGGAATTAGACTAGCTTAATCATAGGGGGTATAAAGAATAATAGTTGATCCTAAGATGCCCAAAGGATTTTTTTAATAATTATGGGAATAAGTCAACAAATAAAAAATTGAATTATATGTCATTATATTTTAAAAATCAGATACTTCTTTAATAATAAAATTAGAATTAGATTAGAAATATATAATCTAACCTATCCAATAGAGTAAAGCTTATTAAAGAAGCTATCTCTTGAAGTAAATATATTTGAACCAGATAAATTCCTATCAATCTCTCTCTTATCAATCACTTAATGCCATAAGACTAAAACAAACTAAAATAAATGAAATGAAAGAAACCAAATGAAAAAAAAGAAATAGAAATAAAAATTGAACATGGAAATGGAAACTAAAACTATCATTCTCAATTAACACTATCAAATAAATAAATAACTAAGAAGGAACCAAGAAATAACTAAGGAAACTAAAACATTGTCTCTCCTTATCTAATAGACTTCTATTAAAAATACGATCAACAAAATAACAAAAGAAAGTAATAAACATGCATGAAAAGAGTCTAATAAAAACCTCACTAAGCAATGAAACTACATTAGAAGAAATAAATAAAAAATAAAAGATAGACTAAAAACTAAGCAAGAACTAAGTAAATAACAACTAATACTAGAAACATAAGCAATTACGAATAAGCAATGAATATAAAGTTTTAAAAAAATGAAACTATAATCTAAATAGAAAACCACTTAAATAGAAAGGTAAATAATTAAATATTAACAAACAAAATTAAAATAAGATATCTAAATATAAATCAAAATCTAACTATAATAGATATAAATATAAAAATAAAAGAAATTTACGAGACTTTGAACAAGAATCAATTTAGAGGTATAAAAGAGATAGATTTATTGAGGAACAATTGAAATGAGTTTGATTACAAACAAAATATTCAAAATATAATCAAATTACAACCAATGGATTAATAATTTGTCCCAAGCTACAAGTTATTCATCATTATTTAGGTCAAGTACATAAATTTTTACTTATATGACTTCATATCTGCAATCATTAAATGATATTAATGCATGATAATCTTTAGATACTTAGTTATGAATAAATTAAGAAACCTAGATATACTTGCATTATTCAAACATATTAATTCATCTTCAAATAATGCATTATTTGGTCTATCTGCAATTGATTATTCAATCTTAGAGATGTTTGTAAAGAATAAGAAAAGATGAAAAACTTTCAAACTTAGAAGAGCTCTTGATACCTATGTGTTTCTTTTTTTTTTATGTGCCTTCAACATATTTATAAAATAACTCTCCTTAAGGAAGTTATGAATCAAGTTACAAAATTAATTGATCTTTAAAGTTGTAGTCATATAAAATGTCCAAATTGGTAGTTTGAGTGTGGCTTGTGACACCCTATCTATAGCTCCTTTTTGCATGCTCTTGTGACCCTTTTGGACATCTTTTTGCTCATTATCGGTTATCCAAAACCTTCTAAAAAATGATTCCACCTTAGTTAGACTATATTTTTTAGCCCAATCCTATTCCCTTAGGTCTCGATCCTATAGGACAAGAGCACCATATTTGGACTATAGCATCGAATCCTAGGGTGTCCTATTTTAGGCACTCTTGTCCGTTTGCACTTTGAGCCCCAACAATTATTTTCATTTGATTCTTATCTTTAATTGTCTCAGCCTAGTACAAATACATTTGACCCATGACTAATTATTCCCTATAAAATCCCACTCAAATCTCATTTAAAAAGGATGTGACAAATCTTACAAATCAAGAAAGAATACAAACAAATCTCTAAGGAAATCTTCCTTATTATCTACATACATTGACCCAACACAGTTGCAAACACACTCAAACCCTCATAACAATCCCTAGACACCTTAAGCACTCTCAATTTGTCATTTTTACATCCATATCACACTATTACACACATAGTAGGTGGGAGAACTACATATGGCTTGATCCCTCCTTGGAATATTGGTATATAGGCAGTGTGCCCACACAAGGAGTGTGGATTACATGTTTAGTGTATCTTACACACTAACTCCCCCTCTTTATCAAGTGATTCAAATACCATTTCATCAAGCATAATGGAGGATTAGGGTTTGAAGTCATAATCAACTTTATATCAAGTTTTATTGATAATCAATGCTTGATTTTTCATAAGCAGACTCACACATGCACAACATAAATACCCAAAAAGTTTTAGGTCTTTGTGACCAATTTGGACAATAGTGGTAGAAGCAGACAATAGTGCTAGACACCAAAGTGTCTTATTTTTAGTGCTCCTATCCTCTCACTAAATGAAATCTAGATTTAGGTTAACAACATTATCCCAGTCATGCATATCCATTTTTAGCCTCTGTATCATCCATCTTAGTTTGTTTCCAGCTAAGTTATATTTCTTTCTATTTATTATTATTTTTTAGAAAGGTGAAAAAGATAAATAATTACACAAATTAGAACTGTAATTATTGCTATATGCTATACTAATTTATTAATCCATACCCTTAACTAAAATAAGAATAAAAATCTATTATTTATAAATAAGTTAATTCATTTGGTGAACCTGACTTCATTTTCAAACAAAAACCTTAGAAACTTTAGGGAAAATTCTTTATTGATTTTAGAAATATATTTTTTTTAAATTCATCATAGTAATTTTTAAAATCATCTCTTTCAAACCCTAGTTGAATATACTAGGACCGTATATTGTTGAGGTATCACCTTACATGTTTGTGAACTTCGTATCTTTTTTATGCATATTTTAGTTCACTATTTTTAAAATTCTAGATTACATTTATTTAATCTTCTCTATCATTTTTAAATTTGTTTTCCTTATGCCACCTAAGCTCCTTGCATCTCTTCCTTTGAGATAAAGTGCAAGACTTAGTGGCAACCCTCTTAAATTCCACCCAAATTCTTCCAACCCATTCATATACCATGGATAAATAACCATCTTAGTTTCCTGCTATAGATGTTAAACATCCAGATTACACTAATTTCCATGAGGATAATTTTCACAATGAACAATATGATAATAATAATGATGATACACACATCGATGTTCATGACCCACCACATTGGGCTCTTGATCCACTTACACCTAGTGTTGATAATGATGCTGTCATCAATAAAGATTTGATTCTACAAAGTTTTAGAGAGAGACTTAGGTAGCAGACCCAATATTATGCCCTTATCTTACAATCTATCATGGAAATTAAAAAGCATAATCAATTTGATTCTTCCATTCCTTTATAATAACTAGTTGAAAATGACACTATGGGGGAAACTATGTCTCAACAACCCCCTATAACAACCCAAGCTTCCTATGTGGCACCATGAGTTACATCTAGTACATCTTTGTCTCCTAATGTGGTTAACCTTGTGAAAGAGATAAAATATCTTCAATCCAAGGTGCTACATCTTAAGCAAGGTACCTCTAGACCAACACAAGATTTGGACTCTTTTGCTCTACTTCATACACCATTGGCATGCCATATTACTTATACACCCTTGCTACCAGATTTTGTTCAACCCAAGCTCACTCTATATGATGGAAAGGGTGATCCAGATACACACTTGAGAGCCTTTCATGTAGCATGCTTGGACTATGTGCCAAATGACTAGTTACTAACCAAACTATTTCCATGGAGTTTAAAGGATTATGCTCTATAATGGTTCTATAGTCTACCAAATTAGTCAGTCAACATATTCAATCCTTTAGATGACATGTTCCTATCTCATTTCAGAATTAAAATTGATGACAAGGTTTTTTATTCCCAAATTGCACAAAAAAAATAAAGGTCAAATGAGCATCTCACATATTATGTTCTTAAATATAAGACTATCTTGGCTAAAATGACTAGCCCCATGGCCGATCAAGAATTATAGGATCTCTTCAAATAGAGTGTTTTGCTAGTTTTTCATGAGTTAATAATGTTCAAAAGTTTATCTTGCTTCACTAATTTATGTCATACACTAAAGGAAAGGGAAGTCAAATTAATTTCAATGGGAAAACTCAAGTACACAAGCATATCAGAAACAACAAACAAGAGTAACAACAAAGCCCCATACAAAGCAAAGGTTAATGATAGAAAAATTCAAAATCAACCTACAGCTAATGTGACTTCAGATCCCCCTCAACAAGTGGTTTTATCAACACCTCCTCGATGAGCCTTTACCAATCTACCAGTATCTCCATCCAGAGTCTTACAACAATTATTAGATTGTAATATCATATCTCTTCCTCCTATACAAGAAGTTGATAAAATAAAGCCTCTTCCACATGGATATGATCAAAATGCATTCTATGATTTTCATAGGGCATCAAACCACATAATGAATAGATGCATTAGTTTGTGATATAAGATACCAAACTTGATAGATGGTAACCTCATTGATCTTGGCACTCTAATTGAGCGTCCTCAGGCAAATCAACCACAAGACAAGGCTCTAAATTTTTTCTCAAATCCTTTCCCACAACATTATAAATAAGAGATAGGGGATACATTAGGTTTTCACCATGCATATCATGCACACCCTCCACCAGATACATACTAGGTACCTTTAGTTGAGTCACATCTTTTGAGAAACAGATTGGTGTGTATAATTTTAGAGTTCCAGCTAGACCTTCAATCTTCTTTTCAAAGGAAGAGATAGCTAAGGATGATTCATATTACTATGCACTCTTTATTAGAGCCTACATTGATCACCATCCCATTCATAGTGTTCTCATAGATAATGGATTTAGTATGAACATGTGAAATATGACATTCCTTCAACATTTAGGATATTCAGAGCATGATATCACCATGATGGACATATTTATTAGTGGATTTAGTGGACACATACAGAGTTCATTGGGTGAGATCATGCTTTCTCTATAGGTGGGTCCAACACATGTGGCCACACCATTTACTATTGTTCCCAGTGTAGGAGTCTTTGACATGTTGTTTGGTTGACCATGGATCTAGAAACGTCATGCAGTACCTTCTACAATTCACTCATGCAGGAAATTCATTCGCACTAATCAGGATGTTATAGTTGGCTGAGTCCCATATGAGTTACCACTCCCCACTTCAGATCCATCTAATACTCTACAGTCACTAATTTTAGCTCCTTCACTAGTTACATTTCTTCATCTATTTAAAATTTAGACAAAATTGAGGCCTCCCTTACTAGCATAAAGAGTTCATACACTTTCACAGAGGCCTCTTTTAGAGAAAACACTACATTATCAATAGTTTTAGGACTCTAGATAGTTTTTAGCTATAGTATTCACACCTAGGGTAGTATCAGTGGGGTTTCATTCCTCTACACATAAAGCACATATTTAGAGAACTTATTCTACTACTATATGGGTCCCTAAGAGCCCCATAGTTGCATCCACTTCTCAAAGTTACAAGGGGACACCAAAATAAGTTTCCACTATAGAGATTTTAGAGCAATTACAACATACACAACTTTTAGAGTCATAATCTCAACCCTTCCATTATGATTCATGATCATGCATGATCCCTCTCATCTATATAAGACACCATGATAAGGAGTCTCTTATGAGACTCATTGGTTAGTATCATTTCTTCCCAACTTACTTGTACATAGTTTCTTTTCACTTTCTTATACATAGTCTCTTTTTGCTTTCTTGTACATAGTTTCTTTATGATTACTTATACATAGAAATATTTCAAAATACCAAAAATAATATAACATGTCAAAATATAAAAACATTCAAATAACTCAAAAAACCAAAAAAAATTTCAACTATATACATTATCCATGCTATACATTTCTACTACCATGCTAGACTTACATTTTATTGTTCTATGCTATTATTTGTCAATTTATCTACATTACCATGATTCACTTGATCTTATTTGAGTGTGTGCAATGACACCTAGATCCTTGATTACTTTAATCTACCCATTAAGGGGGCATCTTACTTCTACATTTAAGACATACATCGACATATCTACCCACCAGGGGCATCTTCTACATGACTACACCATCTAAATTATGTCATTATCACACCACACACTCTAGTTATCATGTTGATGTACATTACTTACTAGCTTATATAGATTATTATATCACCACTCACTAGTATATATAACTTGTTTATGTCTTAACATCTACCTAGTCTTATACTACATGTTTTACATACTTTCACTTCTTGCTTAGATTAGTTACATACAATAGTATTTCTAAAATTTACATGCATTAATTTTTTGCTTTGAGTAGCTATATATGATTGCATTTATTAGTTCCTATTTTGTCTCTTTTGTGTCCCTTAGGACATTTTCGAATGTCCTTTGCTTGTACTCTTTTATATGCTTGTGGCCCTCGTGTCAACCTTGCTTATTTTAAAATGTATTTATATGTGGCATTTGAATATAATTTATATGCTTTATTTCCTAGTTTGAGTGACATGTGCATATATCCCTTGTTTTCTTATCCCCTTGGCCTATTTTGTATGCTTCTTGCTTCCTGCCTTACATGCTTGTTTGCTTGTTTTCTTCTCAATTGTTTGCATTGTCATGAACCACAACATATATCATCTTGCTTTCTTGGATGCCATGATGGACATCATACACCATCCCTCCTTGAAAACTAACACCTAATAACTAACCATATTTTTACTTTTAGTTTAGTATAATACACATGATATTACATTATTACATCTATCTAGGCATACCCCTATTGATTTAGCAATCTCTAATACAAACTATGTTATATCTTGAGACATCTTTTTGATTATCATTACTATATCATGTATTTCACATCATAAAACACTTACAGATCTCTTTATTATAAGGTGATTCATTGCAAGGTATTCATTCCTACCCTTATAAGAGGGGGTAATAAACATGGATTTTATCATAGAGATCAGATCCCTCTACTTTTAAAAAATTAGTTTTTCAAAACACTTAGAACAACATTCAGAACCCAAAACACGTAGATCAGACTAGAAAGATAGTGATGAATACAAAACAATCATTAGAAATAGTAAAGGACAAGAGTACCATATTTGGACTATAGTGTCAAACAATAAAGTGTCCTATTTTTGGTGTTCCTATCTAAACAGCCAAAAATCTAGAATTTGTAGAAAGATATAGAAAGATAAGGTTAATTATAGTTTTATCATCTATAGTTTAGTTTAGATTGGGTAGTTTTAGTATAATTTTACTTAGATTATCTATATATAGGGGTCATCATGCATAACATGATGGATCTCACTTCCAATTTCAAATTGGGTAATTGGTACAACTTCCAGATCAGAATCCATGTTACAAACACCAACGATTTGAGGCAATGTGTGTAACATATTTGACTTTTTTCTCTTTAATTCATTGTATTAGATTATAGATTATATATTATATATCATTTCCTTATTCCATCTACAAGTGGTTGGCATCATTTTAGAGTGGTTTTCATATAAGCCTAGTTCTCATTTTTTTAGTGGCTTTCATACAAGCCTAATCTCCACCTTTTGGAGTGGTCAATATTGGCCTATTTCTCATCACACATTCATCTATCCATCCCACATTATTAGATTATAGATCATTTATGGGCTTCATGAGCCATCTCATATGACACACATTCATACCAGTATCAGTTTATAATTCACACTTAGTGGGCAATGATGGAGCTAAAGGACTAGCTATCCTTTGTATTCTTGATCCACCTACTTAGAGGGATTAGACACACAGTCTAAACATTAATTAACACACACATGATCACATAGCTTCACTTAGTGGTCAATGATGGAGATAAAGGACTAGATAGCCTTTGTATTCTTAAGCCACCTACTCAGAGGGATTGGACACATAGTCCAAACATTGATTAACACACACATGATCACATAGCTTCACTTAGTGGGCAAGGATGGAGCCAAAGGGACAATTTTTGTATTATTGAGCCACCCTCAAGGAACTAAGCACTCATCTTCATTCATGAGATTACTCTTGGTATAGTGTATACCCAATATCATTCAACATCACTTAACATCACAACAGATTTATGCTTCACCCTATGCTCTCTCTACACACACTCAAAATCACACATCTTCATGAGCTTCACCCTTACAGGTAAGTTTAGGTATGCTTTCTATTTTTCATTTATCCTAGTATTTCTCTTTACTACATCACTTGAATATAAGGGGGAAAAATTTAGTCATATAAAATGTCCAAATTAGTAGTTTGAGTGTGGCTTGTGACACCCTATCCATAGATCCTTTTTGCATACTCTTTTAACCCTTCTAGACATATGTTTGCTCATTATCAATCATTTAAACCCTTCTAAATGATGATTCCACCTCAGCCAGACTATATTTCCCAAGCTAATCATGTTCCCCTAGGTCCCAAGCTTATAGGATAAGAACATCATATTTGGACTATAACACTAGACCCTAGGGTATCCCATTTTTAGTGCTCCTATCTATTTACACTTTGAGCCCCAATGATTATTTTAATTTGATCCCTATCCTTATTTATGTTAGCCTATCATGAATACATCTAACCCATGACCAATTGTTCTCTATAAAATCCCACTTAAAGCTCATTTATAAAGGATGTGATAAATCTTACAAAGCAAGCAATAATACAAACAAAGTAGTAAGGCAAACTTTTCTATTCTCTTCATACAGTCACCCAACATAGCTATAAACACACTCAAACCTTCATACTAGTCCCTAACCACCTCAAACACTATCAATTTGAAATTTTCACATCCACATCACACTATTGCATAAAGCACACTAGGTGGGAGAACTACATATAGCTTGATCCCTCCTCAAAGTATTGGTATATAGGTAGCATGCCCACACAAGGGGTGTGGATTACACATTCAATGCATCTTACACACTAACCCCCCTCTTTCTCAAGTGATTCAAATACCATTTCATCAAGCATAATGGAGGATTAGGGTTTGAAGACAAATTCATCTTTATAGCGAGTTTTATTGATAATCAGTGCTCAATTTTTCATAGATAGGATCACACAGGCACACCATAAA
This sequence comes from Torreya grandis, assembly GCA_037957365.1. Lineage (NCBI taxonomy): Eukaryota > Viridiplantae > Streptophyta > Pinopsida > Cupressales > Taxaceae > Torreya > Torreya grandis. The sequence goes on along the minus strand of JARHVA010000847.1, from coordinate 1,501,858 downwards.
TGCCTAAAAAGTTTCAAGTCTTTGTGACCAATTTAGATAACAATGGCAAGAGCAGACAATAACACCAAACACCAAAGTGTCCTATTTTTGACACTCTTATCCTTTCATTATAAAAAAATATAGATTAAAGCTGATGATATTGTCCCATTCTTGCATAGCCATTTTTAGTCTTTGAATCAGCCATCTCAGTCTATTTCTAGCTAAGTTATATTTCTTCTTGTTTATTGCTATTTTTAGAAAGGCGAAAAAGATTTAAAAAATTGTACAAATCAGGATTGTAATTATTTCAATATTTTGTCTTGATTTATTAATCTAGACCCTTGAATAAAATAGTAATAAAACTCAATTATTCCCAAATAAGTTAAATCAAAAGTCAATGAATTTAATTTATAATGTTTTAGAGTTATAACTTAACTTTATAATTTAACTTTAATAAAGTCCAAGAGATCTAATAAACATTAGACCAAATTATAAATTCTAACAAGGGGGCCCCTTTACTTGATTATACATTAATTAAAACAATCATATATAAGCATACATTAAATAATCAATAAATGTTATAAATTAAAATAACTTAGAACTCTTAACACTAATATTTCATAAATAACATTTATCCATTAATGATTAAAATTAAGTATACAGTAAAATGCTGATTTTATGTTCCGATAAGAAGATTTATTACTACTACTATGAAAAATATAACATATCATTACCAAAACTTATCTATCCATAAGCTCAACAATTTTATCAACCCTAATTAATTTTCAAAACAACTCAAAAGCATAAATTAATGAACCATTTTCATAGGAACTTTTGATACGTAATTATCTAAAATGATTATAGGTCTCATCTCAAATGCATATAAAATATCTACCATATGGATTTCAAAATAATCATCTTCAAGTCTATTACACTTATTTTCATAGCTAAATTTATATCTTATGACTAATGAACACTTGACCTCATATACATGCAATTGTGCAATTCTAAAAATGCATATGAGATGTTGCTCATCCAAATGATTTCCAGTAGGAAAAAAAAATATATTTTCACTGATTAAACTTCAAAATACATTATACCTAAAATCCACATGTTTATGATTTACACATAAATCATTCAATCTCATGCTTATACCTATATTGAAAACCAACAACTGAGACCTTCAAAAGACTAAATATTAACAAACAAAATCAAATGTATGAAAAATATATATCATATATTATGTTATTTGACATTCAAATATCTATAAAACAACTTATTTTTATCCCAAATAAACATGACTACATGTCTTTCAAAATGCCCACATACCACATTCGAATGCACGCAAATGTGCCTACCAAAAGCTTCAACAGTCAAAACCCTCAAGCTCAAAAACCATTCTTTTTTGAAAACAAAACCAACTTAATTCATTTCACACTAAAAGGAAACAAAGAACCTTGAATGTATGAATAATATCATTCTATGACTTAGAATCTATACAACATAATGATATTTCACACAATCTGCTTGAATATTTAAAAACTAATGACTTCAATAGATGATTTAGAACCACATAAGTCAATATCTTCTTTGAGTATGGATAGGAAATTGAATAAGTTTTAACTTATCAAGAAAAATAAAACACAATGATCATATTATCTATTGAAACAAGCAAGGAATCTCAAAATCACATGTATATCACTCAGATAGTGAAATATTCAAACATATTTTAAAAAATATATGAATCAAGCTCTAAAACAAAACACACGAACAAAGTGCTTACAAAACCCATTCCATTTTTCTCAATAAAACAACAAACAACTAGATGAAATATCCTTAAATATTTCTTCCATATAACCTTCCATAGACATGGATGCTTCCATCAAAGAATAAAAGCAACAAGAAATTTTAGATTCCAACTATGACGACTGTGTATACACTACCCAACTGAAACACTTACATTCCTTATATTTATTTTTATACTGATGTGAAACTTTCATGTTATTCCTTTCAAAATTCATTTAGAAAACATATAGAGATTTCACTCCATAGAAGTTCAATAATGGATGAAAAAAATAAAGTAAACATATATTCTTTGACTAAAATAATATTGTATACCTTAACAAGTTTCAAGTTTCCTCAAGACACCAAAAACCACCACAGTTCAACATCCTCACCAAGCAACCAAATATATGCAAAGCTCCACTTCCACCAACTAGCTTACGAAAAGATACAATAAAAACCAAAACAAAGACATTTATTTGTGAGGTGGTTATCTTAATTTTATAATAAATGAACTTAGGTGATGTGCCACTATCTTAGTGGATAGTGTCATCACTACCAAAATAAATAGAGTTTCATTAAATTAAACATAAGTAAAACATATTCCATAGGATCTTTAGAATGCTTCTAACTATATTTCCAAAAATCCAAAATCGAGGCAAAGATTAGCCATAGCTCACCACCAACTAGGACTACCAAAAAATCTAATGTTATCCACTTCAATCTATATGTTCATTGAATGATTTATTATATCTTTACACGAAGCAAAGCTTGGGGTTGAAGACCAATATCTAGGCATACATTATAAAATGTTTTAAATGAATTGAAACCCTTTGACTTATGTAATAATAAATATATTCGTCAACTTTATAACCATGTAACAAAGTTTCAACTTTGCAATATATGCATATCATATATTATCAATGGCTATAAACTTAATAAACCCAATGTTTTATGATAAATGCTAAAGCCTATCTCATGCCATTGATGTTTGATAATCACAACCAAAGGAATCAAGATGATCATAATAACCACCACACCTCTTATCAATGAAACATGTTACCTTGAATGTGTGCGTAATTTTTTATGGATCCAAGAAGCATATGATAGAGTCATGAAGATGTCATTTTCATTAAATATTCTAGCATTAAATATTCTAGCTCGAGAAGTGGAATGACATACAAATCTAACTACACCTATTCTAACTTCTTCCCATGAATCATTGTTTCTAAGAAAAATAAACCCTATGATTAGGAACTAAATGCAGTTATCATTAGATCACACATGAAAAATATCCAATTAAAATATCAATCATGCAACATTTACATCAACCAATCATATTTCATTGCAATGAGGATTACTAACAAGGTGAACTAAATATAGCCTTTTATGCAATCATTGCCTTATTCCTGTCATTAGGTTAATGATTTTTTATCAAATTTTGTTAAAACTATCACAAATTGATTATTTTTAGATAATGATTGAATTCAAGGCTATAAATATTAAAGGTATAATTACTAGGGGGTGAATCAGTGATTCTAAATAATCCAACTTCAATTTTGATCTTCACAAATACTTAATCATTTATCACAAGCATTCATGAAGCATGCACAACATTCATATTAATGAGCAAGAGAGACAATGCAAGATCAATCAAATAACACATGACATACGTGGGAAACCATCTTGGGTAATAAAACCCACTATAAACTATAATTGGACTACTATCCTATAATAACAAGATCCAATTTAAACCATCTACAAATGAGCTAGGAACTATAATCCCTATTTAGTGAGAATACAATCTCACAATGTGCTACCACACTTGTCTAGTTGAGCTGCAATAACAAATAGAATTTTTAGCAAGTTTCACCTTATAAGGAGGTTTTAACAACCTTAGATGCTGAGATAACAAAATAAAACCTATGAACACATCCACTTTTGAATTTATGTCAACAACACCTAATAATGGTCCTCTACTTATCACACTTCACCTTTACTCACACTCAAATAACAAGTGCACTATTTTTCCAATATAATTATGACCAACAAGTCATAAAAATAGTCCTAAATCTATTCTTCTCTTCAACTCATACTCAAGGCATTCTACCCCTCCTTCCCTCTAAAACACACACACAAAAGACTCTCTCCAATCACTCTTTAGTTTCCCACATAAAGTCTAGAACATATCATCTTTGGTTCCACTATTTATAAATAAATTTTGATAATCAACACCTTAGTCAGCCATTAGGCATGCCTTATCCCTTAATATATCTCTCACATGAAGACACAACTCAATACAATCTTCATAGGTCAGCCATAACATTTATAGGTCAGCCTTAAGTAGCTACACCTTTTAATAAGGCCCTTGTAGCTCTTATAGGTCTCATGGAGACCTATTCACCCATTTAGCACTCCCTTGAGAAAAATAATAATAGATGACCATTTTCAAATACATGAGTCCACTCCTTATTTACCTTAGGACATGCTAAAATGATTAAAATCATCTTAGCTCACCTTTGGGTCTGCTCAACAACTCAAACATAAACCTTATACATAGGAACACCATTACCAAACATATAGTCAATTTCTTAAGCATTGTTCATACTCAAGAAATATTGATCACACCTCCAAAATCCACATAGAGCATCCTCATAGATTATAAAACACTCCCTAATAGCTAAGTCATCATGAGACATTAAAATAATAAACAATATAACATTGAAAATCCTTCTCAGGTTACTTGCATAACAAGCATAAACACACAATCAACTTCTAGTCTCAATATATTTGATTGTACTCACTTCCAAATATTCAAATTAGGTTCATTAGATGTGCCATGAAGTCCTCTTCATCTTTGATTTTTATAGCAATAGAAAATTTGACAACTATTTAAAGATATGGACAAAATATAGAGCTCTAGTTTTTCCCTATGTTAAATTAAAATATTTGAATAACGGTCATAATTAACCTTTGAACACAATGCTCAAATCTCATGTCCCCTCAGCTCAAATTGAATACGCACCTTCTATCTTGTTCAATATTTAAGGTTGGGTGCCAATACTCAGATGTTAAACTTTAATCATGTTGACCTCATGAAATATTGAAATGTTGACTTAATGTGCTTTGTCGATCTCTACAGATCAACTAGGTCTTTAATGATTAGCGTTCACCATTTGATCAATCTATAAAAATGCCATCTCACCATTAGATCATTATCCTATACCTTTTCTCAATCATTAAACATCATCCACCTATCCTCATCTTGCTTCTTCCTAAATATTTTGATCAATGTGCACCGTTGATCTTGCTCAATCTTTAACACTTAAAAAATGACTAAGTATGGTGACCTTTTCAATATGCTTGACTAGCCATTTTTGCAACTTAATAACTTCTTCTACGCTTAGACGTAGGATCTCAAATTTGGATTAGATGATATCCTCATAGAGGAGAATCCAACCATGTAATAAACAACTCTTAGAACTCTTACATGTGTGAGATACAAATCCATTAAAATGCCTTCTCAAAATCATCTGTCACAAAGCCAGCTATGTCAAAACTTACTTGAGAAGCCAAATTTGGGCATGTATAAATTTTGTCGTGTTTTAGAACATTATCTCAAATTTAGAAAAAGAATCTATGCTCAAAACTAAATAAACCCATATGATCAGTTTCTCTTGACACCTTTACATGTGTAATATATAACACCATCAAAATTCTCACTTGACTCTTCTTGCCATATTACAAAATTGGCTAAGTATGGGAAAACATAATCAAATTACTTGGGAGCTCAACTTTGCATATGCATATCTTTTGATGTGCTACATCACATTATATAAAAATTAGTGTAAATGAACTAGATCCAAAACTAAACAAACCCATATGATCACCTTCTCCTGAAACCTACATGCCTACAAATTCTAACCTCATCAACATGCTTACTCATCTTTTTCTAGCCATATTGAAAATTTGGCAAAGTATAGGAAAATAATGAATTCTGATTGAGAAGCCAACATTTTACCTTCATATCTTTGAATGCACTTCAATGCATGAATTGAGATTTGATGCATAATAATTAGGGACTAATGTGATCAAAACCACATGACCCACTCCCCTTAACTCCTTCCCACTTGTTAATGGTGACATCATCAAACTGCCTACTCAAATTTTATGCCACTAATCCTAAAGTGTCTAGATGAAAACTATGATCAAATAGATGAATTCTACTTGTGCACATAAGACCTCAAAGCATTGATAACATCTTAGGGACCTCTTTCACTTGCACCAATCACCATAATCATTTTTGAACATCTCTAACCATGTCAACACTAAATATCAACCAATCCACCTTCAAGCATACAAGAACAAACATATTACAAACTTTGTCATTATCACATAGACTATCAAGGTACTTCATCCCCTCACTAGAGTATTTCCATGACACCACCATGACATCATCATGATAACCCTCCAATAATCTCCCCCTTTGTCATTGATGTCACCACCCATCAAAATAACAATAAATAGCTTACCTTTTCTCTCTTCAAAGCACTCCCACAATAGGAACTTTTCCACAATAGGAAATTTCTCCCCCTTTGACACAATGACAAAGTAGGCACTAACTAATCCTAAGGACCTAAAAAGACAATCAAATAAGAAAGGAACATCTTTAGAAAAGATGATACAAACTCACCCTTACCTTGAGTCAACCTCTTCTTATCTTAACAACTTCTTTTTGATCCATGCCAACACTTTTCTTCAACCAAACACTACAACTAATGATGAAAGAACACACAAAATAACTAAAATCTGATGTAACTCACCAAAAAACATCTAAGAGGGACTCCCCATAATAACTATGAGTAATTGCACCTTTTGAGCATCTTTAGATCTCCACAGACCATGAAGAATCATCACACATGATAACTAGCCTCTTCTCTTGAGTTATTATAAGGACCATCAATCAAAACTTTATTCCACTCACCAAATAGGAACATGCTCTCAATCAACCTAAAAAACACCTATTTTGATCCTATACTATAACTCCTTCACAAACCTCTTGAGCAAGTCTTATGAACATGTTGTTACCCCTTAACCAAATGCCTTTTATTGATTCATAGAGAAAGAAATGACACCCAAGCTCTATCTTAGATACTCAAAAGTAGCTTTTAAAAATGGTTTGGTTATAATATCTGTAAGCTACTCTTTTGTAAGCACATGCTCTAACTTGACACATTGATTAATCAATTATTCTCTCAAGAAATGATATCTAATATGAATGTGTTTATTTTTTGAGTGCATAATAGGATTTTTTGAGATACTAATTACACTAGTATTGTTACTATAAATAGGACAAGGTCCATTTTATCTTAACTTGTAATCCTCCAAAGTTTGTTTCATCCACATGAATTGTGTGAAATAAGAGGTAGCTGATATATACTTAGATTCTATAGTTGATAGAGACATTGAGGCTTTCTTCTCATTTATCCAAGACACCAAACATTCTCCCATTAAGAATACCCCACCACTAGTAGTCCTCCTATCATCCACACGTCCTGCCCAATCAACATTAGTATATGATTTAAAGAGAATTCTTTACTCTTGGGATACCATAAACCATAGTCTATGATGCCTTTGAGATATCTCAAGATCTTTTTGACTATTTTCAAGTGAGATTCTCTAGGATCATCTTGAAATCTTCCTAAAATACCTACAACTTGCATGATGTTATTCCTAGATGTAGTAGAGTATAAAAGACTTCAAATCATGGATCTATACATAGTTTGATCAACTTTTAGTGAGTCATCCAGTTTACTTAACTTGCATCCTATGATCATTGGATTACCCATTAGCTTACACTCCATGATGTGAAACTTTCTTAGCATATCCTTAATTTATTTATCTTGAAAAATGTAAATTCTTGCATCAATTTGATTAACCTATAATCCTAAGAAGTAAGATAGTTCTCCCAACATAAACATTTCAAACTCAATCTTCATAGTATCTACAAAATCTCTACTCATTTTATCATTGTCAAATCCAAAAACTATGTCATCAACATATAAAACAACTATCAATTAATGATTACCTTCTATCTTAATGTACAAATTACTATCATCTACCTCCCTTTTAAAACCTTGACTCAAAAGATACTTATCTAGCCTATCATAACAAGCTCTAGGAATTTATTTAAGACCATGTAGACCCTTATTCAATTTACACACAAAATCTTGATTACTTGACATGAAGTATCCTTTAGGTAACTCAATGTAGACTTCTTCTTCTAAGTTTCCATTTAAGAATGCATATTTAGATTTCACATCCATTTGATATACCTTAAATCCTTTGAAACATGCATAAGCCAAATAGAGTCTAATTTCTTCCATTCTTGCCATAGGAGCAAAATTACCATCAAAATATATTCCTTCAACCTGAGAATATCCTTTATACACCAATCTAACCTTGTTTCTTTTGAATTCTCCTTTCTCGTTCATCTTGTTTTTGAAAACCCATTTGGTACCTATCACATTTTAACCTTTTGGTCTAAGAACTAAGTTCCATGTTTCATTTCTTTTTATTTGATCAATTTCTTCATCCATTGCATCATTCCAAATTTCATCTTTGCTAGATTACATAAAATTTTTGGGTTCAGTCATGGATAACAGAGTTGAGTCTTGTTTATTTTTATTGATCAACATTCTCCTTCTAGTCTGAAACCTTGCACCAACATTCTCAATAATCTGAGAGATTGGATGATCTTTCTGAATTATTCTAGATGGAACTTTGGTATGTTGTCTTTCTTCCTCTTCACCATCTATTTAAATAGATAACTTATCATTATTTAAAATAGCATTCTGAGTTGAGTCACTTACCTGTAATTTTGGCTTCTTAATTCTACTTGTCTCATCTACCCTTACATTTGAACTTTCAACAATCTTGTGAAGTCTCTTGTTGAAGCATCTATAGGTAGTAATAATAAAAGAATATACTAAGAAGATGCCTTTATCATATCTTAAATAAAATTTTCTAAGTTTATCTTCATCTCTTTTGATAAAGCACCTATTCCCAAACACATTGAAATGTTTAACATTAGCCACTCTATTCTTCAATAACTCATAAGGAGTCTTATTACCATTTACTATGATTGTACATCTTTTTAGGATGTACATAGAAGTATTAGATGCCTCTTCCTAATATCCATATGATATTTTTACATCTTGAATCATGGTTATACCTATCTCAACCATAGTCCTATTCTTTCTTTCAACCACACCATTTTGTTCTAGTGTTCTAGTAGCAGAGTATTGTCTTCTTATCCCATGTTCATCACATAAATCATAGAAATTATTAGACCAAAAATCACCTCCTTTGTCTGATGTCACACACTCAATGTTTGAACCTTTATCATTTTAAACAAGAGCTTTGAATTCCACAATTTTTTCAAAAGCTTCTAATTTTTTTTAAAGAAATAATATCCAAGTCATCCTAGTAAAATCATCAATGAGAAGCATGAAGTAATTATTACCTTTAATACTTTGAGTTCTCATAGGTCCACATAGATCAATGTGGATCAAATCCAATGGCTCTATAGTGGAGAATTCCTTGGTTTCATATATTCTCTTGGTTTGATTCCCATGAAGACATGCCTTGCAAAGAGAGGAACCTTAGAAATCTTAGGCATATGCCTTTCTAACCTCTTTGAACTAGTTCTTATCATATTATCAAAATTTATATGTCCAAGCCTTCTATGCCAAAGCCAACTTTATTCTAATTAACTTATGAATCACTCTTCCTTCTTGGTTTTATGGAATACATACATGTTGTTATCTATTTTATGAACATTTATAATTAACTTACTAGATTTTGCCTTTATTATTTTACATACATCATCATGAAAATTTAAAACATTTCCTTGCTTACACTTTTGGATCATACTTAAAAGGTTATGTTTTAAACCTTATTAATATAAGACATTCTCAGTCCTAGTATGACCATTATCCAAACTTATAATACCTTTTGTTGACTATGTTAGCAGACTTGTTGTCACTAAATCTAACTACACCTCGGTTAATATTTTTGAGAGAGATAAACTTGCTCATGGCTCTTGTCATATGATTTGAGCATCCACTATCTATGAACCATATTTTTTTCTCATCTTCTTGAGTATGCAAAGTTGCTTGAACAAACAATGACTCTTTATCTAGTGATCTACTTATAATTTTCTTCTTTTCTTCTTTAGACTTGGTCTTCTTGAACCACTTGATAGTGTCAATGACTTGTATATCCTTTTTCCAAAAGGATCTATTATAGCTATTCTCTATGTGACCTTGTTGGCTATGATTGTAACATATGAGATACCTTTTGATTTATGGAGAGAGAACATAATCCTTATATCAATGACCAGATATTATTGTAGGAGAAGCAATACCCATTGAATACATTGTTCATATTTGACCTCCCTTTTTTTTGATTAATACTGATCCATGAATTTTCATTCTTGACCCTTTTGGTGGAGATGGAATCCCTTTTATCATTGGATCAAAGAATGTCTGAGTAAGTCATGTCTTTACTTTCCATTCTTTGATTGAGGTCTTTATTCATCATGACCTGTAGATTCTTGATTGTTGCCTCTATATTTTGCACTTGTGTCTTCACAATATTATCTTTTGATAAATCACAAACAAGATTGTCTTGAAGATAATACATAAACTTGTTGTCAACCATTGTACCTTTGATCACCTTCAAGTTGTTAAGCCTTTACCAAAATACCTGCTCTGATACCAATTATTAGAGGTACAATCACTAAGAGGGGGTGAATAAGTGATTCCAAATAATCCAACTTAAATTATGGTCTTTACATATATTTAATTAGTTATCATAAGCATTCATGAAGCATGCACAACATTCATATCAATGAGAAAGAGAGACAATGCAATATTAATCACATAACACATAACACATGACATACATGGGAAAACCTTTTGGGGAATAAAACCCACTAGAACTTGAAATTGGAATACTATCCTATTATAGCAAGATCTAATTTAGACCATCTACAAATGATCAAGGAACTACAATCTCTATTTAGTGTGACTATAATCCCATAAGGTGCTACCAAAACCTATCTAGATAAGTCATAATAACAACCAAACCTTTTAGCAAGTTTCACCTTGTAAAGAATTTGTAACCACCTTATATGTTGACATACCAAAACAACACCTATAAACACATTGACCTCTAAACTGATGTCAACAACACCTGATGATGGTCCTTTGCTTATCACACTTCACCCTTGCTCACACTCAAATAATAAGCACACTATTCTACCAAAATAATTATGACAAATAGGTCATATAAATTGTATTAAATCTATTTTTCTTTTCAACTCATCCTTAGGGAACTCTACCCCTCCTTCACTCAATAAAACACACACACAATCCTCTCTATAATTGCTCCTTAGTCTCAGACACAAAATCTATAACCTATCATCTTTGGTTCTAGTATTCACAGATAAATATCGATAATCATCACCTTGGTCAACCATTAGTCATGCCTTATCCATTAAAACATATCTCACATCAAGACATGTCTAAATAAAATCTTCATAGGTTGGCCATAACATCTATGGGCACCCTTAAGTAGCTATACTTTTTAATAAGGCCCTTGTAGCTCTTATAGGTCTCATGGAGACCTATTCACCCATTTAGCACTCCCTCAAGCAAAATAATAACACAAAACCATTTTAAAATACATGGGTTCACTCCTTATGTCCCCTAAGACATCTTAAAATGATCATAGTCATCTTAGCTCACCTATGTGTATGCTCAAACAACTCAAACATACACTTTATATATAGGAACACCATTACCAAACATAAAATTAACTTCTTAAGCATTTTTCATACTCAATAAAGATTGGTCACACCTCCAAAATCCACATAGAGCATCCTCATGGAGTCTAAAACACTCCCCAATAGCTAAGTCATCATGAGACATTAGAATAACAACAATATAAGCTCAAAAATCCTTCTTGGGTCACTTGAAGAATAAGCACAAACACATAATCAAATTTTAGGCTCAATATATTTGATTATACTCACTTCCAAATCTTCAAGTCAATTTCATTAGATTCACCATGGATTCCTCTTCATCTTTGATTTTTACAGCAATAACAAATTTAACTTCTGTCAAAAGATATGGATAAAATATAGAGATCTAGTTTTTCCTTGTGTTAAATTCAAATATTTGAATACCAATAGTGATAGTTAACCTTTGAACACAATGCTTGAATCTCATGTCCCCTCAGCTTAGATCGAATACATACTATCGATCTTGCTCAATCTTTAATGCATAAGCACCAATGCTTAAACTTTAAAAGTAAATCATGTTGACCTCATCTCATGTAATCTTGAAATGTTGACTTAACATGGTCTATTGATCTCTAATGATCAACCAGTTCTTTAATGATCAATGCCCATTCATTATTGGATCATTATCATGTACCTTTGCTCAGTCATTAAACATCATGCACCTATCTTTATCTTTCTACTTCATAAATCCTTGGAGCAATGTGCACCATTGATCTTGATTGAGCTTTAACACTTTCAAAAATGACTATGGGGACCCTTTCAATATGTTTGAGTATCCATTTTTTCACCTTAATAACTTATTCTATGCTTTGATGTAGGATCTCAAATTTTGACCAGATTATCTCCTCACATAGGAAAATCCAACCATGTAACAAATAGATCTTAGAACTCTCACATGTGTAAGAAATAATACCATTAAAATTCCTTCTCAAAATATTCTATCATAGAGCTACCTATGTCAAAACCTACCTAAGAGGCCAACTTTGAGCATGCATAACTTTTGCATTGCTTTAGTGCATGATCTCAAATTTAGTGAAAAGTATAAATGCTCAAAATTAAACAAACCCATATGATTAGTTATCTTAACACATTTACACATGAAAGATATAACATCATAAATTTTTTGAATCAGCTCTTCTTTCCATATTGTAAAATTGGCTATGGGAAAACATAGTCAAACTGCCTGGAAGCCCAACTTTACATATGCATATTTTTGATGTGATTTATCACATGATATAAAAATTAGTGTAAATAGAATAGGTCCAAAAATGAATAAACTCATATGATCACCTTCTCCTAAAACCTCTATGCATGTAAATTCTGACCTTATCAACATGCTTACTCAACTCTTTCTAGCCATATTGCAAATTTGGCTAAGTATGGGAAAACAATGAATTTTGATTGAGAAGCCAAATTTTCACCCTCATATCTTTGATTGTGCTTTGATGCATGAATTTAGATATGGTGCATAACAAACAGGGACTAATGTGATAACACAACCATATGACCCACTCCCCTTGACTCCTTCCCACATTTCAATAGTGATATCATCAAACTACCTACTCAGATTTTCTACCACTGGACCTAAAGTGTCTAGATGAAAACTATGATCATCTAGATGAATTATATTTGTGTGCATAAGATCTCAAAGTATAGATAACATCCTAGGTACCTCTTGAACATGATCTAATCACCATACTCATTCTTGAACATATCTAACCATGTCAAAACTAAAGATCAATCAAACCACCTTCAAGCATACAAGAACAAGCACATTTAACACTTTGTCATTATCACATAGAATATCAAGGCACTTCATCCATTCACCAGAGTATCTCTATGACACCACCATAACATCATCATGACAACTCTCCAACAATAATAATTAAAAGTGCACACATACTAAACTATAAAGAGGTACCACCATAGTGACTTTCTAAATTTAACATATACTTAAATGATCATATTATGATACATAGTACCTTAAATTAGTGTTATGATTAATAAAATAATTTAAATTTAGAAATATATCATATTTATATACACACAAAAAATGGTTATTTAAACTAATACAAAAAAGTTGGCCCCCACCAAAAAATTTAAACATTATGATAAAAGTTACCATATGGCAGGACTAATCATGTTAAGACTTTCATAAAAATATAGGGGGTACTAAAAATATGCATAACACACCACTTTTGTTCTCTTACCAAATAAAAAATAATTTTTAATTTTTAAATTTATGAAATAGGTTGTCTCACAAGTTTAACAAGCCTCATCTGAAGGAATTCTGAAAATATCTATATAAATACACATTTTGAACACAAGGGGATTCCAAAATGGAAAAAACTAGAACTCTAATTTCGCATTGAGATAAAATTTTCTATTTCTCCCAATTTTTATTACAAATAACCCTAGTATCCTTGAGATAAATTTTGAATACACTTCCAAGGTCATAATTCATAGTTGAAGCACTTAATCACACTAGTATTACACCAACATCTAGAATTCAACACAATGGGTGTTGAGATTAATAAAAACTTCAAAAACTAACCCATTTTTACTCTATGATTCCATTCATATTATTATATCATTAAGATATATCTTTAAGTGAAGTAGGATATACACTATGATTTTTTCAACATATCAGAAGTTCATGTATACAAGTGAAAGTGAAGTTGATCTACAAATCAATCCTAGATTGGAGAAGATAAATAACACTAGTCTTTTTGCTTATTGGTACATTTAGACAAATGGGGTCATGACCAATACAGATCCACTAGACCTAACCAAAGGGTTTCTTACCAAAATAATATCACTAGAGAGGGTACAAAGCCTCTAGTCAAGAAACACCATGTGATAACCCTATCTAGGTATTATGGTTTCTATATTCACTAAGCATATGCAAAGTAAAGTAAAATATAATCTAGTTCTCACTAAAGCTTGTGGCACAAAATGGGGGTAATAAACATAAAAATAAACATGCATATAATAATTCTATACTTAAGCCAATGTATAAATATAACCCTAATGCATGGAGAGATAAATACATTCAAAATCCATTACTTATGTTACTTCTATCTATTAGAATAATGAATATTTAAGCTTACCTAAGGTTAATAGGGTAAGTTATTTATTACCTATGGTTTATTTTATTTACCTATGTTAATTTTTTTTATTGTTGAGAATATCTCAAAAACATATTTGTTCATAGTATGTGAAAACAAATAGTTTGTTTTCTCTATTTTGTAATCACAACAAACAATTTGTTGTCGTAAAACGAACTATTTGTATTATAAATACTTTACAATCTATGAGAAAATAATGAGAGATTAATGAGAGAATATAGAGAATTTATAGGATTATCACCTATTTTTTAGGTGTGAGAAATTTATTTTATTCTCTGATATTATTTGTAGGTTATTTGTTGTGGCTTCTTTCTCCTGGATTGATCCTGTGGATCCTGTGTATCTCTTGCTCATTCTTTCATGGTATTAGAGCTTGGAGTTCCAGTTGAAGATCCTCTTCCCTACAAAATTTTCATCATTTTTCATCTATTAACACATTCAAAAACATTATTTTATTAATGTGTTACAGATATTTGTTATTCTCTCAAATTTTGGTTCGTGTTTACAAGTTTTTTTTGGAAAATTTTGTACTTTATGCTCATTAATGACCTTAAAGATTTCCAAAATCATTTTTTTTTTCACAGGAGCATAGAAAATCAAGTCAAAAATCTCTTTCAACTTGAATTTTTTCATTTCATGCTAGCCGTACAACTCTTTTATTCAAAAATTGGCTGACTGGTTCCTTTTGGTAGACTGCAGTGCCTGTACATTTTTCTGATGTGGTAGATTATACGGTCAATTTTTTTGAAATATGAGACCTGTTTGTGAAAGCTGACTATGCTAGATTTCATTCCATATAAATTAGTATATATTTGAACTAGGATGTATAGTTTTTTGGAAGGTTACAATAGGAATTTAAAAAACTATTTTTAGTCTGCAGCATAGCCATACGGTTTCATCCATTTTGAACGCCTTATACTGCATAAAATCAAAATTTGATAATTTTATGTGTTAACAAACTTCTCAAGATTTCATTTCTAGCTAAGAAGGATGGATTTGGACCAAGTTGTATAGTCTTTTGGGCAGATCCAGTGGAGCTAATTCTGCATTTGCTGAGAGGTGTTTTCCTTGGCCTGTGTTTACAAATTTCTCAAAAATTTCCCTGATCACCATGCCTTACTAGAACAAGAAATTAATTATGATAAATCCAAAGATTATTCAGCATTTATCTCACACGTGTGAGTCATTTTGGTTTATTTTTTATTAATTTCTTAATTTTAGTGGTTTAAATGCAAGTCTCTAGCTTTAAAAGTACAAATTTGACTTTGCTAAAGTGGCTAGAGGTATTTTGTTAAAAAATTGTAGGGAGGAAGTATTGGGGTCAAATCCCCCTACATTTTTTTTGAATAAATCCATTTTTTTTTACTTTTGTATAAGCTAAGGCTATTTTTTTTCCTTGGGAGATGTTAAATTGTAACAGGAGGGGTGTTTTGAGGAAAAATGAATGTCCAAGTTGTTCTTGTCAACTTCATCATCTTCCTCAGGAATGGAATCCCAATTGTTTGAACCCTTAAATTCTAAAAATTACCAGGTTTAGAAGCCAAAAATGCAAAAACTCCTTCAATCAAAGGGTTTATGGAGAATTTTTTCTGAAACAACACCTACAGCATTCACCACTGAAAAAGACAAATATGCATATGGTTGTAAGCAGGATGAGGCTCTTGGATTGATTTGCCTCAACGTCTCAGATAATCTTCAATTTCACATTACAGATGCTACTACACCAAAAGAGGTATGGGAAAAATTTAAAAACCTATTTGGCAAAGTTAATGAGTTTAAAATTTTGCAATTAGATGTCGAATTGAGTACTCTCTCTCCATCAGATTTCCCTTCAATAGATGAATTCTTGGAAAAATTCAAATTTATAAGGTCACAGTTGAAAGCTGGTGACAAGGATAAAAGTGATCAGGAGTGCATTTTCATGATTTTGTCAAAGTTGAAAGGACCATATAGTGTTTTTTCCTCTACTTTTTATATTATGATGGATACATTAGGTGATGAATTCAAATGGCCTTCCTTTGAAGTTTTTTGTGAAAGATTGACTAGGGAGCAAACAAAATTAATGGCCTTAGATACTCTACCTAGTCTTAGTCATGATCTAGTTGCTAATTCTTCTAAAGGAAAACCTTCACCTAAGTCTAAACAAAAGCAAGCACCTTCAAATAACCCTCCAGAGTCCACCACCCAAACACCTCATCATTCTAAATCTACTAAGACCAAAAAGTCCATTAAGAAAAAGAAGAAAACATTTGGTCCATGTAATTTTTGTGGTGGTCCTAATCATGATGAAAGTATATGTTTTAAGAATATGGAAGCATTAGAGGTAGTGGTTAGACAACACAAAATTTCCATTCTGTCTCCATCTCCTTCTACTTCTCCTATAGGAAAAGGGAAAGCACTTTCAGCCATGGCTATATCTTCATGTCATGATCAATGGATTTTTGACTCTGGTGCTTCTCGCCATCTTACACATTCTAAGGATCTATTGTCTTCTCTTATAGATTTTAGTACATCACATATTGTTATGGGTAACTCCTCATAGATTGAAGTTTTGGGATCTAGTATTGTTGACAAACAGGATGGATGTTTTAACAATGTATTGCTTGTACCCCAAATCTCTTCTAATATTCTCTCTGTATATCAAATATGTAATTATGGTACTGTTAAAACTATAGAGTTTACTTCACATGATGTTGTAATAAGAGAATGTAATGATCTTAGTGAGATAGTTGCTACAAGTAGAACAGACCATACTGCAAGACTCTATACTTTTGATAAGTTTGAGTCTTTTATGTCTTTTGGTTCTTCACTTATAACACATGGTAATAATCTCATAAAATTGTGGAATGAGAGATTAAGACATTTGAGTTATGGATATATGCAAAAAATGAGTACAAAACATCTTGTAAAAGGCCTTCCTAAGGTCTCAAGTATTGATGGGGTGTGTCCTGGTTGTCTAATTGGTAAACAGCACTAGGATCCATTTCCAATTGGTAAGGCCACACATGCAAATGCACCCTTAGGGTTGGTTCATAGTGATTTTATGACTTTTCCAACTCATTCTTTTTCAGGGGCTAAATATGCACTCACATTCATTGATGATTTCACTCGTAAAACTTGGGTATATTTTCTCAAGTTGAAAAGTGAAGTTTTTGAGACTTTTAAGGCTTTCAAAACCTTTATTGAAAAATAATCATCTCTTCCTCTTAAGAAGATATGCACTGACAATGGGGGGGAATATAACAGTAATGCTTTTTATGATTTTTTTATTGAGCATGGGATATAACACCAGTTCACTATACCACACACTCCTCAACAAAATGGTGTAGCAGAGAGGAAGAATCAAACATTGAAAGAGATGGCTAATTGTATGATTAACTCTAAAAATTTGGGTCCACAATATTGGGCTGAAGCTGTAAATTATGTAAACTACATGCAAAACCATATGCCTCACAAAGCTGTGCAAAATATGACACCAGAATAAGCTTGGTCTGGGATCAAGCCTGATATTTCAGATTTTTGCATCTTTGGGAGTCAAGCATGGGCATTTGTTCCTGATGACAAACATAAAGCATTGGAGAAGAAAAGCCAACCACTCATTTTTGTTGGTTATTGTGAAGATGTAAAATCCTACCATCTTTTTGATCCTGTCACACATGATGTGTTGTTTCAATGGGATGTTTAGGTTGATGAGCTACCCACTCCACAAGAGTGTACATCTATTTCTTCTTCTCCCCCTCCTTCTATTGAGGATAGTGAGGATTTGCTTTCTATTTTTGATGATGATGATGTTGCACTTGTTTAGCCACCACAACCATCTTCTTCACCACCTTTGCCCAAGTGGGAAAAGAACACTCTATAGGCAGTTGGTTCTTTCATTAGTGATCCATCTGATTCTCATCGCACTCACTCACAGACATCTAGTGTTGCTCTTTTGGGACAAGCTTGTACAGATGATCTAGTGTTGTTTTCTAAGGCCATTGGTATACCTGAGTCGGATGTTGCTATGTATGATGAGTATTCTTCATTGATGAAGAATGATACTTGGGATCTTGTCCCTCTTCCTAAGGGAAGAAAACTTGTAAAATGTAAATGGGTCTATAGGACCAAATATGTTGTAGATGGATCAGTAGATAAGTACAAATCTAGATTAGTAGCTAAGGGTTTTTCACAGGTTGAAGGGGTTGATTACTCTGAGACCTTTGCCCTTGTAGCTAATATGGATTCTATTTAGCTTGTACTCTCTCTTGTTACTTCATATTCTTGGTTAATTTTTCAGATGGATGTGAAGAGTGCTTTCTTTCATGGTGATCTCCATGAGGACATCTATATGGAGCAGCCTCTAGGATTTGTGCAGGACTCATCATTGGTTTGTAGACTCTGTCGTTCCCTTTATGGCCTCAAACAAGATCCTAGAGCTTGGTATGAGAAGATGGATAGTTTTCTTTTGAGTTTTGGTTTTATTCGTTGTGAGTCAGATCATAATGTATACATCTTGAAGTAAGGTGAGGAGCTTGTCATATTAGTTTTGTATGTTGATGATCTCATCCTCACTGGCAGTTCAGATTCCTTGATACATGACATCAAGGACAAGCTGGTAGATAGGTTTGATATGACAGATCTGGGACTTCTACATTATTTTCTTGGTCTTCAAGTTTTTCAATCTTCTAAGGGCATCTCTATTAGATAGCAGAAGTATGCGATAGATCTTCTTCATCTATTTGGCATGGTTGATTGTAAGCCTACCCCACTCCATATTAGTCAGGGATTGTGTTGTCTGCCACTTGTATGACTCCTCTTGTTGATCCAAATTTGTATTGGCAACTTGTAGGTAGTTTATTGTCCCTAAATCATACCCATCTCGACATCACATTTGCTATGAACCTTGTCTCTCAATTCTCACATGAGCCTCATGAGAGTCATTGGCAAGCAACCGAGTGTATTTTGTGCTACATTTAGGGCACCACTCACTTTGGTATGCATTACACACCACAGAGTTCTACACAGCTTGTTAGATACACTGACTCTAATTGGGCTGGTGATGTTGACACTCACAAGTCCACTTGCAAATTTGCTTTCACACTTGGTTCAGATCCAGTTGCTTGGGCATGCAAAAAGTAGACTACTATTACATTGTCCTTTACTAAAGCTGAGTATCAAGGTGTTGTTAAAGCTAGTCAGGAGACACTTTGGCTTCGATAGTTGCTTGGAGAGTCTGGCTTCACATAGCAGGGACCTACTACTATTTGGTGTGACAACCAAAGTGGATTACTATTTCACACAATCCTATTGAGCATCAGTGGACAAAACACATTGAGATTCACATGCACTTCATTTGACATCTTATTTAGGATGAAGTTCTTTGTTTGGAGTTTGTGCCTACAACTGAGCAGATTGCAGACATCTTCACTAAACCTTTGACTTCTCCTCATTATCTTTAGTTGTGAGTGATGCTTGGGGTGAAGGAAGTTTTCCTTGGGGGGGATTTCCCATGAAGTCCTTCCTTCCTTTATTTTTCATATATTTTGATTGGTTTGTACATGGATACTTTATCAAGCCTAGTAGCTGGGACCCATATTTGTTTATCATTCTCCCTATGTTTCGCTTAAGGGAGGGTGTTAGAATAATGAATATTTAATCTTACCTAAGGTTAACAGGGTAAGTTATTTATTACCTAGGGTTAATTTTATTTACCTAGGTTAATTTGTTTTATTGTTGAGAATCTGTTAACAATATATTTGTTCATAGTATGTGAAAACAAATAGTTTGTTTTCTCTATTTTGTAATCACAACAAATAGTTTGTTGTCATAAAACAAACTATTTATATTATAAATAATTTACAATCTATGAGAAAATAATGAGAGATTAATGAGATAATATAGATAATTTATAGGATTATCACCTAATTTTTAGGTGTGAGAAATTTATTTTATTCTCTGATATTATTTGCAGGTTATTTGTTGTGGGTTCTTTCTCCTAGATTAATCCTGTGGATCCTGTGTATCTCATGCTCATTCTTTCACTATCTACTAAAATAGATAAGTAAGAGTTAGAGATACTTACCTTAAAGATTAACCCATTGAGGCTCAATCTCTCCATTGGCCAATGGTGAATTTTAAGAATTTTTTGTGGTTTGTAAATATCACTAAGATATGCTAAATTTATGCTATATGACTTCTCCTAAGCATCCAAGCTTTTCCACAAGACAAGATTATTCTCCCCAAGTGTAAACCCTAAACAATTAATCCTCAAGTATAATGGTGAAATAGTAGATTGTAAATAAGTAAAAATGAATGATTAACTCTATCTCTCTCTATGGAATGGTGAAAAAGATGTGCTTATATAGCTGAATCTAACCCTAAACTCTTCTAAAGTTTTTGTCGATAGAGTCAACCCAATCAACCCTATTATTTAATTAATAAAGTAGTTAGGTCCTAGACTGGGTCGTCCAAGGTTGACCTAATCCCATAATGTTCTCATATATTTTAAGTATTGGGTTGTCCTAGGTTGACTTTGTTCAATAAATGTAAAAATTAGGTTTTCACTTAGGTATGAGTTATTTGAGGTGGTGAATTACTTAGAGTGTGTAAGAGAGGTGTCAAAGCTTATGTAAATGCATAGGAGAGGTTTGTGTTTATTTCAAGTGGTGGTATATGGGACAATAATCATGCAAAGCACCAATGGTCTATCCACCCCTTTTCTAGTGCACCCTTTAAGGCATGCACTCAGTGAGATTGAGTCTCGATGGGTTCTCATAAGAGTGAAAGTATTAGTAATTGATAAAGTTTAAAAATAATTTGTCTATACATATGCCCCACTCAAACCTCATCGTATGTCATGTAGTTACAACATGGGATGGTTATTTAGGAATAGAACCTAACAACACACAATGCTGAAGTAAGTAAAATGTAGTCTTTTAAAGAAAAAAATAATTGAAAGTAAATGACTAAAATGAAAAAAACTACAATAAATAATAAATGTAGGTATACCTAGACTTACCTTTATCATTGTATGGTTGTCTATTGTGTGTTTAGTTTTTATTGTGGAGGGTGCAAAGACTACTTCGGAAAAACCCAAGGATACAAAACTAAAGAGTAAAAACAAACAAACACAGGAAACCCAAGATAACTAAAAATGTGTAGGCATAATGTTCTTGGAAATTTGGTAAGCTAAGGTGATAAATTCTAAGTTATGACCAAATGACCAAGACAAAAATTTAGAGTAAACTAGGTAACCAAAAATTGAAGGTTACTAAATGACAAAAAAACTCAAACACATATACATTAAGTAATAAAGGCAAAAAAAACAAATCAAACTAAGGATACAATAAAAATGAAGGTCTAACATCAATGTGAAAGCAATAACAATCCTTAGGAAAAAATAGAAATAAATGGTAAAACAACTCTGATAAGTGAGTAATAACAATTCTTATTTAATCATTAATGGAAAAAGTACATGAAATGGAAAATGACATTAGTGAGTGAGAAGTAACATTCAAAACTCACTCAATACTGGAAAAAGTACTGAAATATAGAAACAAATATAGTTTCCTAAAAAAAAGATGAAAATATAGAAACAGACGTTGTTGTCCAGAAAATTATAATAATGAAAAAAATTCAAATGAAACCAAGGCAATTCTATAAATGTAAAGTAATTGCATAAATAAAATAATCCATAGTCACTCAAGCATATTGTTTTATTTGAAAGATAAATAAAGGCATATCAAAGTAGTGCTAGAATTTTTGTAAGATATGAAGAAGAGGGAATATAGAAGTGGGAAAATAGATTTGAAATCAAACTTTCTTGTCAAAGGGGGATTGAAAAGGGTGGTGGGAAAAATGAAGTAAAAATCAAGGTAGAGAAAATCTTTATCAAAGTCAAGACACTAAAATTAGATTTGTCAAAACAAGAGGACTTTTGACATTAAGGACTTTGAATAACTTATCATAACCACATAAATATTGGGTCATCAAATGAAGTATGAATATCATTCCACAAAGTCTATATGCATGAAAAATTAAAATGGAACTACCTTCCCACAACATGTTCCCCATTCCTCAGGACCTTTTATAGAGTCATTGGTCTACTATAAATATTTGGTACTTGTGTGAGAAAGAAGGTATCACTATAGATGGTTTTGAAGTCTCCTATCCCAATTTACTATCCTACCCCACCCTAATTGACCTTGACTCTATTATGAAGTCAATTATGGAGTTTGATCTTTGATTGGACAGAATATATGTGCTATAAATCATCTATTTTTATGTGATGTTGACTTTTAGATGTTTATATTACTTTTTGATTATTGTATTTTGTTTTAAATGATTTGGATTTTAACATTTTGATGGATTTTACTATTCCTCCTCCATACAAATTTTAAAAACCAAACATGGATGCTAAAAATGACTAACATTTGAAAACTTGGGACTTGATAGATAATAAAGGGGACTTAGAGAGAATGGTGTTTAAGAGTATTATTTATTCATGTGAAATAAAATTGATATCTTGAGGGTAGATGTAGGATAATGGGGGACAAAATGGGGGGTATAAAGTGACACTTTTTTTTAAAATAATAATAGTTAAACTTGGAGAGAATGTTAGAGACACTTCAAAAAAGAATTTGACAATGAAATAAGAACATGAATTGTGTAATTTTGAATGTAGTTTCTAAATATGTAATTTTTTTTCAATACCTAGATGATAAAAGTGTGAAAAATAGATGTATTTATGATAATAGGTTGGTCACTTTTTTTAAAATATAAAGAGATTGCATGTGTACGTACAAACTTTTTTTGAGTAAACGAATGGAATTTTGTATGAAACTTAATATATGGATAGGTGAAATGTTGAAGATTGTTGAGAATATTTTTTCATAATTTTTTATTATATATATAATTTTTAAATATTTTTACAATTAAAGATAAAATAAAATTGAAACTGTAATTGCATGAACACAATTTTTTGACATTAACTTTATGAAAATCATTTTTTTAAAGCATAGTTGAGAATGTGTAGATTGTTGAGATATAGGTCTTATAAACATTTGATTAATATTCACAAAATTATAAGGGAATTTTTAATGATATGTATATAGTTCATAATGAGGTATGTTATGTATAAATTAAGTAATAATTATAATTAATATTATAAAATTAAAAAAAATTGTATATTCTAACACTATGATATCCCCTCTACAAACCCATATAATTTTTTTTAAATAATAAAATCTGCCTGATTAGATGTGTTGACAAAGATGAAAAACTATTATTTTTTTTTGAAATCAAGTGGGCTATTCCACGGATGGTTTCAAGCTAGGCTCATACCTACCCAAGCCTATACCCAAGGCAAATTTAGAGGGGAAATGCAAAAAAGATATTGAAATGTTGAAAGGGCATACACCCTTTGTAAAGACATGTATATTCTGTTTTGTTTTGTGCAATTTCAAGTGGTTTTTTTGTGTTTAAATATGTGTGTGTGTTTTTTATTGTGTTTTTGTTTTTGTGTGCAATCTGAGCTAGGTTTTTTTATTGTGTTATTATTATTTGTTTGTGTGTGCAAGGATATATTTAGTAGAATAAATTTAATATTATAAGTTTACATTTAATTTATATTACATTTTATATTATTCTTACACTTTAAATTTATTTTACTAAATATTATAAATTAGGGCCACTCTGCATCTTATGAAATCGATTCTAAAGTTGTAGGAGTTACCATTTAGAAGTTAGTTTTTCAAAATCCAATCTAGTCAATACTTAGTTTTCAAAACTTCAAGATTAGAATATAGAATCAAAAATGAGGTTTCAAAACATGCTACAAATGTAATAAATCTATACCATTGATTATGCCCCTATTTTACGTAATTGTGTATGCCCTACCTGATTAACTACTTGATATTGATGGTGGATTCCTAAATAATTTGTGGACTTTTCAATAAATGGGTCTATTAATATGCATAAATGACTACCTTGTAGCATGTAACTTATAACATACCTATATTCATGATAAAATCACTCATACATGACATCTACCACATACCTATTACAACATGTATGTATGAAATCACTCATATATTACATCTATTTGTATTAGTGATATGATAACTTATATTAGACATGAACACATCTAGTCACCCTAATAGACTCCATCCAAAATAGGATAGATACAAACACAATTTAAAAGTCATTATTTAAATATACCATTCACTCTAAAATAAATATTAGACAAATGGTCAATCCATGCATTCTTCAATTCAAATCTCATGCATTACCCTAAAGTCACATAGAATAAATTCATATTCTATCACTCCAAATTGACATAGGACACTCCCTCATTGACCCCCATATCACTTATCATCCTTATTCACTCCCTCATTAGTTCTTATTATTTGCCATTATCCTTAATCACTCCCTCATTGGCTATCATCATCCTTCATTATTACTAATCACTCCCTAATCAACCCTCATCATCTATAGTCACTCCCTCATAATCCCTAATCATAATTCATTGTCCTTGATCATCCCTAAACACTCTATCATCAACCCTCATCATCCCTAATCATACCTAATTAGTCTCTCATCATCCCTCATCATCCCTAGTCACACTCTGATCATCCCTCATCATCCCTAATAACTCCCTTATTAAACATCATCATTTTTTATCATCCTTATTTAATCTTTTATCATATTTCATTATCTCTCATCATCTCTAATCACTCCCTCATCAAACCTCATTATCCTTAATCATTTTGTATCACCCCCTCCTCATCCATCCTCATCCCTCATTATACCTAACTATTTCCTGATTGGCCCTAATCATACCTAATCACTCCATCATCCCTAGTCACTCCCACATATAGTAGAGTGTGTTCTAATCTAGTAGTTATTATAAACTTATCTCAAATTAAACAATGTATTTTTTAGATGAATTTTGAATGGTGTTTCTATTCCTTTTATTCTGATTGGAGTGTACTAGGGTGATTATTCTCATTCATGTCTAGTAGGTTAGGTAGGATAATGATAGATTACTCTAGGGAGATTGTTGAATAATTTCCATGGTGGAAATAAGATAATATCCTCTTTGCACTTACAAGGTGAAAATTCATTTTGAATGATGAGGGATGATGACAAATGATAATAGATCAAAAATTACCTCTTTGTACTTGCTTCGTATACTCCAATTCGGAAAATGTGTTATTCAAAAGGAAACTATGTTTCCTCCTTGGTGGAAAAAATTATGTTGGTTGCTATTTGAATGTGGGGATGTACATGTGGATTTGAAAAAGAGTTAATATGATACAAACTATATTCCTCTTCAATGCTAAATTGATATAAAGTTGGTAAGTGAAAATGGGTTGTATTATGAGCCCAAATTACATTTTGTGCCCAAGTTGAATTGTGAGCCCACATTGCATTGTGATCTCATGTTACATTATGAGTTTGATTTGCATTGTGAGCCTGAGTTGCATTTTTATCCCAAGTTACATTTTAATCCTGAGTTACATTAGGATCCAAAGTTTCATTTCCATCACAAGTTACATTAGGACCCTAAGTTACATTGGGAGATTGAGTTGCATTACTAGCTTGAGTTCTATTGTGATCTTGAGTGGCATTGAGTTCTCAAGTTATATTTCTATGTCAAGCTGCATTGGGAGCCCAAGTTGCATTAGGACCACAAGTTTCATTGCTAATGATGCATTTTTAAAAATATGCATGATTATCTTGAGATCCTTATGAGAATCATGTCATGGATTTTAAATTATAACTAATATGAGGGAAGGATGTTCTTTGAATTTTTATGTGCAAAAATAAGTTACAACAAAGGAAACATTATAATTCTCCTTTGATATTAAATAAATGTTTTAATGCTATGTATACTCAAGTTCATAAGTAAATATTAAATTTATGAAGGAAATTATGTTTCCTCTTTAATGCAAGATCAAATGTTGGATTAAACTTTGTTTTTGCCTTGAATTTGTGAATTATGGTTTTTTACAACTTGGATATCTTATTACTATATAAACAGTGGTAGGTTTATGTTGGGTCTTTAGAGTCAGTCTAAGCTTTGCCCTCAAGCCACTGTAAGGGTTGTTGATACCCTATTCCTAATTCACCCACCTAGTAATAGACTTGATGACATGTGTTTTGGCATTTCTTGATGATTTCATAGATTTGACCTTTAGAACTATTAGATCTCACCCCACTTATCACCTCTTATCTACAGAGGTTGAAAAGTGTAGTGCTTGTGTTGATTCCTCATTTGTATTCATATTTTGATGATGAGAAGGTGAAATCCTTATTCTAGACACAGTTATTTATTTTCTATTTGGGTTACAAATGTTGAGCAAAAGTTTCAAAGAATTTTGGATCTTCCCATGTTTATGAGTTATTCTCAAAGAATGATGTGGGCCATGATTATAAATTATTATCATTTATTCCACTAACTTTATTGTGGCATGTTTTCTCCTTGCATTGAAATCTTTATGCTTCTATAATAATTATGATAGGAAAGTGGAGAGGGGGTTGAGTATAACTACCAATGCTTGAATCATTCCTCTATGGTGTGGTCCCCACAATATATGTTTAGTGTTTGTCATTTAGGTTTAATTTTTAGGGTTTTAGGTCAAGGGTTTAGGGTTAAAGTTTAGTGTTTAGTGTTTTGGGTTGATTGTCTGGGTTCTAGCATTTAGGTTTTAAGGTTTAGGGTTTATCTAATTTTGAAATTTAGGGTTTATGGTTTTGGGTTTGAGTTTTTATGGTTCTAGGTTTTTGTTTAGTCTTCAAATTTCAAGGTTTAGGGTTTAGGTTTTAAGTTTTTGGTTTTTGGTTTAGGGTTTGGGGTTCAATGTTTAGGGTTTAAGGTTCATGATTTTGAATTTTGTGTTTAGGGTTTAGTGTTTAATATTGAGGGTATAAGGTTAAGTTTTTATGGTTTAGTGTTTAGGATTTAGTATTTTAGGCTTATGGTTTAGGATTTAGGGTTAAGGGATTAAAGTTTGGGTTTTGGGGATTAGGTCCTAGGGTTTAAGTTTTTAAGGTTCTATGTTTAGGGTCTAGATTTTAGGGTTTAGGTATTATTTTTTTGGGTTTAAGGCTAATGTATTTGGTTTAAGTAGTTAAGGTTTATGTTTAGGGTTCAACATTCAAGGTTTATGGTGTTTAAGGTTTGGGGTGTGGGGTTGATGGTTTAGGTGGAAATTGGAATGTACTAGGGTGATTAATTACATTTGTGTTTGGTATGAGTGGTTGTATCAAGACTACATGAATATGTCATGTAAGAGTGATAACATACTGATGTGTAGTACTAGGTATGGGGTAGATGTAATGTATGAATTATTATATCATTACTATATGTATTTTATAGGTTGCATTCTATAGGCTAGCCATTTATGCATATTGATAGACCCATTAATTAAAAAACCCACAAATTATTTAGGAATTCATCTTGAATCCACCTTCAAGCCTTTTTCATAAATGTCCCTAGTCACTCCTTTGTTTATATAGGTGAAAATGACCCATATCCTTTCCAGATATGGCTTAGCCAATGCCCCCTCTCCTTTCTCTATATAGGTGATAACTAAAGACTATGGTTTATGGTTATAGGTTTAGGATTTATAAATTTAGGGTTTAAAGTATATGGTTGATGGGTCAAGATTCACAGTTTAGGGTTTGGGGTATATGGATTAGTGTTTAGGGTTCAAGTTTTAGTGTTATGTCTTAGGGATTAAGATTTTGGGCTTATACTTAAAGGTTTATTATTTATGATGTGTGGCTCAAGGGATCAAGGGTTTATATTTTAGGATTTAGGGTTTGGTGTATTGTCTTAGGGTTTTGGATTTATAGTTTCACACTTAAGGTTTAGAATTTAGGGTATAAGGTTTAGGGTTTTGGTCTTAAGGGTTTGGTTAAGGGTTTGAGGTTTTTAACTTAGTGTTTAGTAATTAGGGTTTGGTATTAGTTATTTAGGGATTAGGGTTTAGGATTTAGGTTTTAGTGTTTATGGTTTAGAGTTTACATTTTGGGGTTTATGGTTTTAGGTTTAGGGTTTAGGTTTAAGGGTTAAGGGATTTAGGTTTAGTGTTTAACTTTTTAGGTTTTAGTTTTTTAGTTTGGGTATAAATTTTTTGATTTAGGAGTTAATGTTTATGGTTTAGGGTTTTAGGATTAGGGTTAAGAGTTTAGGGATTAAGTGTAAGGGTTTAGGGTTTAGGTTTGGAGATTGTAGTTTAGGATTTAGGATTTAGAGTTTAGGGCTTGTGTTTTGGCATTTAGGGTTAAGGGTTAAAGGTTTAGGGATTAGTTGTAGGGGTTTTAGGTTTAAGGTTAGGGGTTTATGGTTTAGGTTATATAAATTATGGGTTAGGGTCTAGGGCCTAGGTTTTTTATTTAGGGTTTGGGGTTGACATCTTATGATTTAAAGTTTTGGGTTTGGTGTCAAGTTTTAGTGATGAGAGTTTAGGTTTTAATGGATTGGGGCTTAGAGTTTAGGATTTGGGATTCATATTTTAAGATTTAGGATTTAGGGTTTAGTGTTTAGGTTTAGTGATCATGGTTTAGGGTTAAGGGTTTAGAGTTAAAGGTTTATATTTTTAGTGTTTGGGGTAGGTTATTTGGGTTTTAAGGTTTCAATTTTATGGTTTTAGAATTTAGAGTTTATGGTTTTGAGTTTGAAGTTTTATGGTTATGGGTTTGTGTTTTAGGGTTCAACTTTAAATTTTTAGGGTTTAGTGCTTAGGGTATCTAGATTATAGTTTAGGGTTAAGAGTTTAGGGGTCAAAGTTTTAGGTTTAGGGTTTGGGGTTTAATGTTTAGGGTTTAACATTATTGCTTTTGAAATTTTATTTAGGGCTTAGTTTTTAAAATTAAGGGTATAAGGTTAAGGGTTTATGTTTTAGCATTTAGGATTTAGGATTTTAGGTTTATGGTTTGGGGTTTAGGGTTAAGGGCTTACATTTAGGTTTTAGGGTTTAGGGTCTAAGATATAAAGTATAGGGTTTAATTTTTTAAGTTTATATGTTTAGGGTCTACAATTTAGGGTTTATGGATTATTATTTTGGGTTTAGGGATAATGTATTACGGTTAAGGGTTCAAGGTTTAGGGCTTAGGGTCTAAGGTTTAAGTATATTATTTAGTGTTCATGGTTTGAGGTTTATGGCTTAGGGTTTGGGGTTTATGTTTTAGGATTAAATGTTTAGGGTTTAAGGTTTAGTTTTTAAGGTCTAGGGTTTGGGGTTAATGGTTAGGTGTAAATGAAGTGTACTAGGGTGATTATTTGCATTCGTGTCTAATATGAGTAACTGTATCACAACCACAAGAAGATGTCATGTATGAATGACCACATACCTACATGTAGTAATATGTATGTTGTAGATGTAATGTATGAATAACTCTATAATATATATATATATATATATATATATATGATATATGTTTCATGCTACAGGCTATTCATTTATGCATATTGATATACACATTAATTAGAGTTCATTTTTAAAGTTTTGAACAAGGTTGTTGAGAAGATTATAAGGCAAATATAGAAAACTCTAAGTATAGTACATATCCAAAAACTTAAAACCTATGAAAAATAAATAATTTAAGGTTAGAACAAGCTTAAAAAGTGAAGGACTTCATGATTGAAATCAAATTTAATAGTCTACCAAGATAGAACAAGGGTCTATGTAGTCAAAATAATCATTTTCTTGTGAATAAAATGTGTGTTGTTACTTAATTTGTTGTATTACCAAAGTTATTGCATGTGTGAGTGAAATCCAACTTAATTTGAAGATAATTTATAATTGATCCAAGGTTCATGTCATTGAAACCTTCTGAAACCTATTTTATGTTTATCTATAGTCACTTGCAGTGTCTTGTATCATGTAGAAAAAGCTACATGAATTTTTATAGAAGATTGTAGAAGTTGAGGGAGGTATTAAAGATTATGTTCCATGTGTTAATTATTTAAAATAGTTTTTAATTTGTATGAGTAATAAATTTGAATATATCATGCTCTATGTGCACAGTTAAACCTTAGAACAGGGTTTTTAATAAAAAAAGAACCATAACTTTCATATGAATTGGTGGAATCTCATCAAACTCATAGGGATGTTTTATATTATTTTTATAAGGTATTCCAATAGGTATCAATCTCAAAATCAACTTTTTATTAAAAATAGAAAGGATTATTTTTTGATTTGTCTGTAGATAGTAACATGAAAGCTTAGTCAAGAGAAACTTCAAGTGTTTTATTTTATTTATTGAATATAAAAATATTACTAAGGTCCAATGTTATTATGTAAATAATAGATAATACTTGATTAAAGTGATTAAAAGAATTTGGTTGTTAATCCAAGTCAACATCCTTCCAAGTAGATAGATTAGGCCATTAGGACCTAAAGATCAGAGTTGCCATTGAAGTCTAATTCTTAAGAAAGCAATAAAGAAAATTGGTTTATCATCCTTAGAGATAGTCTCTAAACATCTTAAGAAATATTTATAATCTAATTCTTAAGAAAGCAATAAAGAAAATTGGTTTATCATCCTTAGAGATAGTCTCTAAACATCTTAAGAAATATTTATAATAATACTTTGATGATTTTATATTAATAAAACCTTTTGAATACCAAACATGCTTATACCCAGTATTGTAATAGTTCTTAGGACTTAATCAACATTTTGGGCACTTTGGTGATCTAATTGGTATTTTGAGCTTGTGTATAGATACTTATGAATATTGTATCATTGTATTGAGATTTGCATTGAGTTTTTTAAGTGAATGAGTCCAAAAAACAAGGTATTTTTAGACCTATTTATATCAAGTCCTTCAGAGGTAGAATTTAGCCTAATAGGCCTATAAAGGGTAGAATTGCTATCATCTGAGCTTTTGAGTTGAATTTATTCATGCACTAAGAATCATGAGTTGATAACTGATGAAACCCTCATAGTTTTCTTTAAATAAGTGAGGTGTTGGAATAATTTTGTCATTGATGTCAATCTGATTTCATTAATGTCAAAATGTGTTATCATTCATGTCTAGATGTATCTAATAAAGATGCATGGTGAGTGGTATTTAAGGTATGCATGAGTGAAGGTTGATGTCTAGGTAAGTAAGGATATTTGAGGTTTTCAAAGATGATCAATGGTTAAGGTTGTTTCTCAATGTTGTCTTTGTTTTTAGAAGTCTTGTGTCAAGATTGGTGTTGCTCTAGCAAAGGATAATAAAGATAAGTTGTCAAGTGTTTGAGCCTTGTGGTATATTGAGAAGGTATGAGCATAGGATGCCTATTATTGTGCATAAATAGGCATGGTGGCATAATTATTTATATGTTCTCAAGCCTGTAAAATATATATAATTTTGATATCAAGTATCTTTGAGGACAAGGTGGCTTGTGAAGCTTAGTTATGGTATGAAGAGTCCTTGTGTAAAGGAATAAGCTTGGTTGCATGATGAGATAAAGTTATAAAAGGACGTTTGAAATTTTTCAAAAATGAGAGTGATTATATGAAATTAGAGTGATATGATGATAATGATAGTGATGTGTTGAGAACATGAAAAGAGGCATGAAGGTAAAATGCTAGAGTAGCCTAAGACTAGTCATGGCATATAGAGACCTTATGAGAAGGTATAAGTATGATGACTCGATGAAATAAGTACACAAAGGATTAAGAGGCTGTATGAGGTTATTTGATAATGAATATGAGTCATTGGATCACTCATGATAGTCTTAGAGTGAGCCTACAAGGGTAGGTCCTATAAACCTAGCATGTAACTAGACTAGTTCTAGACCCTGCCTGACCTAATGAGGTGTCATGAGGTATTTTAAAATCATATAAATAATGAATGTAAGTGGTTAAACATGTTAATATGTTGTATTAAATGTATATGAGGTGTTGAAAACTTGGAAAGTGGCTAGAAGGATAATTTTAAGGACTAATGTAGCTTGCAGGTCAAGGTCTAGAGAGCAAAGAGAGAGATGGTGGCCAAATGAGATATGCAATCTAGAGTTCAAGATAAGAATGAGAATGTGAGAATTTTTAGTGGTGTGATAAATTTTCATAGGTTTTTTGACCAATTATAAGGTCAAATTTTTCAATAAAAGGCATGAAAAGAAGTTTTAAGGTCTCTCGAGTGCACAAAATTAAGAGTTGTCTACCCAAAAAGGTGT
The DNA here is from genome assembly GCA_037957365.1 of Torreya grandis. Classification (NCBI taxonomy): domain Eukaryota; kingdom Viridiplantae; phylum Streptophyta; class Pinopsida; order Cupressales; family Taxaceae; genus Torreya; species Torreya grandis. The sequence goes on along the minus strand of JARHVA010000847.1, from coordinate 1,468,940 downwards.
TTCAAGTGTTCATTGACATGTGTAGCATCTACATGAGGAAATAATATATTAATTGTATATGGGTAAGTATCATAGATCAAATTTCCAATCTTTATTTTCTATAATGAGGTATTATGCTTTATGAATGATCATTAAGACTGGAAGATGGTTTAAACCCTCAAAAAACTCTAACAATGACCTTATATGAAAGATCTTGTTAAAAAAAGAATATAATGGTATCAAATGGATATATAAGTGATTTTATCATGTAATAAACTCTCCCAAGCACATATATGTGTGATTATTTTGACAGATGAGTGAGTGGACCCTATAGGAAAGGTCTTATTTCTTAGAAATGTGTTGTAGTAAATAGAGTTGACCTAGTCAAAGTTGTTAAATGGATGGAGAAAAGATATTGAGACTTGTATTTTATGTACATGGTTGTTTATAATCATGTTATATAATTTAATTATGTTAAACTGATCATACGAGTTGACTTATCGCTAATAAACCTAATGATGCAGATAGTGATAAAACTAGGTAAAAGTGAGAAGTTGATTAGGGATGTATTATCATGGATTAGGGATGAATTAAATTGCATGGATATTTTTTTAAAGACCTATAATATATGTTAATATTAGATATAAGATTTTTATATCATTTTATATGATAAAATGTTGCTCAGAAGTTGACTTATCTGGTTCTAATGTGCCTGTGAGGAGAGAGGTCCAGAGATTGGTCTATATATCTAATATTTACCATTATACCTTAGTTTTTTTGTGTTTGGATATGTTATGAATATATATAAGGATTATATTAATTAATCATAAGTCTTTTAATGTGTTTACATAGGTGTTTTAATTCAAATTCATCATGACTGGTCTTTAACGCAAAATGCCAGTTCTGGGTAAGCAAATTATAGAGATGAGTTTGAGACTTAATACCATGAGTTGATGTATATAATGCATATAAATACATTTTATTGGGATTGAATTATATATAGATTCTTTACATAATATTTTATGTTAGTGTAAGGTCTTGGAACATTGAAGCCAAAATGGCTTCCCTGGCTGAGTAAGGAATGTGCAAGAGGTCAACAAATTGGTCTGCAAGACCAATAATTTCCATTAAATATTATGATATTATTATTTGAGGTTGTTATAATGATTTTTTATTATTATTTTCATGAATTTTAATAATTTTAGTGTGTTCATTTATGTGTTATAATTACATGTTTCCATGACTGTGTTTTGAGGCTAGTTGGCAGTTTTGAGTGGGCTACTTACAAAGAAGAGTTTGAGCCTGTATACCCTAAGTTGAAGCATATAATTATGTTTATTATGACCCTAAGTTAATGAGGTATCTTTATATGTGATTTTTTTCCATTTTTTTGGTCAAAATTGTGCTTATTCTTTAGTTTTTCAAGATATATTTTTTTTGTATGCACAGGTCTATTATAAATAGTGTTTTGAGACAGGGTTCAAGTGGTAATTGGACCTAAAAGGTGTTGTGGACCTAAATTAAAGTTTTAAAATGTATATTATATTTTAATATTATGTTTTATTACTATATGTGGAGTTTTAAATCATTTAAACAAAGACAAAGTTTAACGTGCTCTAATGAAGGCCTAAACAAATTAGGTTTCGTTAAGGCCTAAAAGAGGTTTTGGTCTTATATGATATGAATGACATATTTTAATGTTTATTTCATATTTTAAACGTGTTATATGACCTAATAAAAGTTTAATACAAGTGTTCAAGTGTGAATGGTTGACTAAGGTGTGTGATAACAAGTGATTTGTATAAGAATAATGCTAAGTAGACCTATTTATGTGTGTTAGACAAGTGTGGGTGCAAGGAATAAAAGAGAAAAAAGAAGAGTAAGTGGAGGTCATGTGGAACATAAAAGGGGTGTCATGAATATATAATAAAAGATTTGAATATGAGGATTGAGTTCATATAACCTAATCAAGTTAAGAAGACAGATAGTTGAGCGAAGAAGGCTAGAGGCCAATGTGAAAGGAATAAAAGTGTGTAAAGAGTTAAAGAAGAGGAACATCATCTATTGAAGACTAAAACAAGGACATAAATGGAATACATAATTATATTTTGATGAGTGGGTGATTGGTCAATGGGTGGATGATTTGGTACTAATTTATTAAGGGAGTTAGTGCTTCTTTGCAAGTGGGTACTTGTTAAAGACTCTGTCAAGTTGGTGCTTGATAGACAGGGGTTGGTGATCCAATTTGAGTGGGTGTTGAAATGAATTTGATTCATTTCTTTATGAGACTATTTTTTCAAGCTATGGTATGTGGTTTTTATTCCCCATGAGGCTTTCCCACATAGATGATGTGTTCATACTTGTTGTGTGTATATTCGATTTACTATGTTAGTTGATATTGATCATATGATGATATTGCTTGATGAGTGATTATAATATCAATTGAAATGAAATAAAAAAATTATAAGGATAATAAATCACCCCTATCCCCTCTTATTCATCTTGATTCCAATAATTGGTATCAGATCTTGGTCCTTTGAGATAGGCCTAACAGCCTAAAAGTGATCCTAAGAAGCACAAGCTTGGATTGTAATGATGATAGTATTTATCATGATAATAATGATGGTCTACCAAAGAATTATGTTGATAGCAAAGTTGACTAAGAATAATAAGGATGACAAGGTGATTCAAGATTAACTCATAAACTAAGTTAGAATGTTTGATACTATAGCACATACGTCAGATTTGAAATAATGTCAAGAGAATTCTTTGTCAGCTCAGAAAGATTATGTAGAAACCAAGTCAAAGGTCAAGCCTAAGTTGATAGTCAATTCTAGAAGGAAATTGAATAATTTTCAATCTTGTGAGAGTATGGAGATTTTGGAATCTCTCAAATTTGCGTTGTTCTAGTTCCTTATAGAAGGGGTGACTCCATTGGGATTCATGGAGACACTCATCAATAAGTGGAAGCATGGTGGATGCTTGTTAAGCTTTAAAAGGTGTTATATGGTATGAAGACATGTTGAAGATTGTTGAGTCTGAGCTAGAAGTGTGATCTTTTGGCATGTTAAGAGGTAAGTTTTTGGTATATGGTTATGTAGTTCTGTATGATCTTTATTTGTCAAGTAGTTGTTTTAAGATTGATGTTTAGGTGATAGCAAGGTAATTTCAATGGGTAGTAAGTTATGAAATGCACGTAAAAGTGTTGTATTGATAAGAATTATCATAAGTAAAATGAGCATGGAAGGCATAGGTCAAGATGTTAAAAGCATTTAGGTGCATTAGAGGCTTGAGTATTGTCATGGTATGGAAAAATTATGAGAGCAGTGATATGAGTGATATCTTAAAGGTGATTTTGTTGAGCATTGTCTTCTCTATTGATTAGTAATCAAAAAAATATCTTAAGGAACATCTTGTGAATATGCATCTTATATAAGAAGCTAAGAGGATAATAACAGGAGTCTTTCTGGTGTGAATAAAGGTTGAAGGTCTAATCAGGAATAAAATAAGTTCTAAGAAGAGATAACATCAACTTAAGGGGAGCTAATTAGATAATTCATGATCTTCAAGAAAAAGTGTGTAGTACAAAGAAGATATGCACGATCATGAAGACAAGTTGGATGTTTATGAAGCTTGAATAGAAAATGAAGTTGGATATCATTCATATCTATGGCATCAATGTACATAAAGGAAGGTAATCAATTTTGTATACCTAGTTCCATTTAAAGAAGATATTTGACATATAAGAACTAATGGGATAACCTAGTTAGTGATCAGATTTCATTTAAAGACTATGCTTGATCTAAGGGGGAGCTTGGTAACTATAATTTTTTTTTAATTTCTAAAGATAGTTTCCAAAGAAGGAGAATGAATGGTTTCAATAATTGTAGTATGTATGATCCTTTATCATTAATGTCAAAGGGGGAGAAAAATTCATGGAGAAAGACCAGTTTGGGGGAGAAGATATTGATCATATTGTAATGTTTTTTGTAATAAATAACAAAGGGAGAGTTTCTTGGAATACTATTATCATTGATGTCAATATGATGTCATTAATGTCAAAGTGTGTTGTCATTGATGTCTAGATGCATCTGGTAAAGATGCATGGTGAGTGGTTTTTGAGGTATGCATGAGTGATGGTTGATGTCCAAGTAAGCAAGGATAGTTGAGGCATCAACATGAGGTTGTCAAAGATGATCAATGGTAAAGATTATTTCTCCTTGTTTTCTTTGTTTTTGGAATGATTCTATCAATATTGGTGTTGCTCTAATAAAGGATAATCAAGGTAAATTGTCAAGTGTTTAAGCCTTATGGTGTATTGAGAAGGTATAAACATAGGATGCCTAGTCTTGTGCATAAATAGGCATGGTGGCATAGTGATTTTGATTTTCTCAAGCTTATAAAGGATATATAAGTTTGATATCAAGTATCTTTGAGGATAAGGTGTCTTTTGAAGCTTAGTTATGGTATGAAGAGTCCTTGTGTAAAGGCATAAGCTTGGTTACATGGTGAGATAAGGTTTTAGAAGGATGATTGACATTGTTCAAACATGAGATTGATTTTATTACATGAGAGTGAGATTATTATCATGATAATGAGGTTTTGGGAACATGAAAAGAGGCATGAAGATCAAATGCTTGAGTATCTTAAGACTAGTCATGTCATATAAAGACCTTATGAGAAGGTAATAAGAAAGATGACTCAGTGAGATAAGTGAAGAGAGGCATAAGAGGCTGAATGAGGTTATTTTATCATGCATATGAGGCATTATATCCCTCATGAGTCTCAAAATGAGCCTATAGGGGTAGATCTTATAGACCTAACATTCAAATAAACTAGTTTTAGACCCTACTTAACCTAATGAGGTGGCATGAGGTATTGTCAAAGCATATGGAGAATGTATGGTAGTTTTTGAGCATGTTAATAGGTTTTGTGACATTTATATGAAGTTTGTATATCTTGGTTAGTGGCTAGAAGGACAATTTCAAGGACTAATGTAGTTTGAAGGCCAAGGTCTAGAGAGAAAAGAGAGACAATGGACAAATGAGGTATGAGATCTAAATTTCAAGATAATAATGAGCATGTGATAATTTTTAATGGTTTTATAGGTTTTCAAATATGTTTTTACCAAGTTTGAGGTCAATTTTTTCAAGAAAAGGCATGGAAAGAAGTTTTAAGGTCTCTCGAGTACACAAAATGAAGAGTTGTCTACCCGAGAAGGTGTTTTAAGTTTTCATTGACATGTGGAACATTTGAATGAGGAAATAATATATTTATGGTATATGGGGAAGGGTAATATCTCAAATTTACAATCATTAGTTTCTATAATGAGGAACTATGCTTTATGAATGATCGTTAAGACTAGAAGATGTTTTAAACCCTCAAAGAACCCTAACAATGACCTAATGTGAAATATATTGATCAAAATAGCCTATAATGGTCTTAAATAAATAATTAAGTGATTGGATCATGTATTCAACTCTCCCATGCACCTCTAGGTGTGATTGGTTTGATAGGTAAGTGAGTTGACCCTACAAAAAAGGCCTTGTTTCTTGGAAATTTATTATAGAAAATAGAGTTGACCAAGTAAAAGTTGATAAATAAATGGAGGAAAAATATTAAGACTTTTATTTTATTTCCATGGTGGTTTATAAGTTTTTTTTATCCTTCAGGTATGTTAAACTAGTCATACAAGTTGACTTATTGCTAATAAACCTAATAATGCAAATAGTGAGAAAACCGGACAGAAGTGAGAAGTTGATTAGGGATGTATTATCATGGATTAGGGATGAATCCAGTTACATGGATATTTTTTTAAATACCTATAATACATTTTAATATTGGATAGAAGATATGGATATCATTGTATATGACAAAATGTTGCCCAAAATTTGACTTATCTGGTTGATGTGCCTATAAGGAGAGACATCTAGAGATTGGTATATATGTCTAATATTTTCCATTAGACCTTACTATTTTTGTGTTTTTATATGTTTTGAAAATATATAAGGATAATATTCATGCATAATAAGTCTTTTAATGTGTCTACATATGTTTTGGAATTCAAAGTCATCATGACTAGTCTTCAAGGCAAAATGACAATTCTAGGTAAGCAAATTACAGAGATGAGTTTGAGACTCAATACCATGATTTTATGTATATAATGAACATAATGATGTTTTTTATTTATTTAATGATATATAAATGTTTTTAAAAATATTTTAAGTTAGTGTAAGAGGTTGTAACATTGAAGCCAAAATGGGTTGTCTGGCTGAGTAAGGACTATGAGAGATAAGGTCAAAAAATTGGTCTACAAGACCAATATTTACCATTAGAGATTATGATAATTTTGTTGTAGTTTGTTATAATTATTTTTTATTATTATTTTAATTCATTATAATTATTTTATTATGTTCCTTTATGTGTCATAAATACAAGTTTTCATGACTATGTTTTGAGGATAGTTGGCAATTCTATGTGGGCTACTTGCAAAGAAGAGTTTGAGCTTGTATATCTTGAGTTCAGGAATATAATGAAATTTTTGATTACCCATAGGTCATGAGGTTTATATAAATATTATTTTTTTCCATGGTTTTTTGTAAAAATTGGGCTTATGCTTCAGTTGTTCAAGATAAATTTTCTATGTATGCATAAGTCTATTATGAAGTGTTTTGAGAAGGGGTTCAAGTGGTAGGTGGACCTAAAAGGTGTTGTGTACCTAAAGTGAAGTTGGAAAAGGTATATTTGATTTTAATATGATGTTTTCCTTATGTATGTATATTTTTTAAGATTTTAAATAAAGACAAAGTGTAACATGCTTTAATAAAGGCCTAAACGAATTAGGTCTCCTTCAAGCCTAAAAGAGGTTTAGGTCCTATATGATGTGACCAACATATTTAAATGTTTGTTTCATGTTTTAAATGTGTTATATGACCTATTAAAATGGTAATCCAAGTTTTCAATTATTAATGGTCGACCAAGGTGTGTGAAATCAAGTGACATGTATAATAACAAGGCTAATTAGGCCTATTTGTGTGTGTTAGACAAGTGTGAGTGAAAATGAATAAAAGAAAAAAGAAAAGAGTAGGAAGAGGTCATGTAAAATATTAAATTGGTGTCATGAATATTTAATAAAAGGTTTTAATATGAGTATTAAGTTCATATGACCTAACCAAGTCAGGAAGAGGGTTAGTTGAGCGAAGAAGGCTAGAGTCCAGTTTGAAAGAAATATAAGTGTGTAAAGAGATAAATAAGAGGACCATAATATATTAAATATTTCAAAAATGACATATATGGAAGGCAAAATTATATTTTTCCAAGTGGGTACTTGGCTAAGAGGTGGTTGATTTGGTGCTGAATCACTAAGGGAATTGATGTTTCCTTGCAAGTGGGTGCTTGCTAAAGACTTTATCAAGTTGGTGCTTGATAGACTAGGGTTGGTTCTCCAATTTGAGTGGCTAATCAACTAAATTTTATTCAATAATTTATAGGAATGGTTATCCAAGCTATGTTTTATGGGTTTTATTCTTCATGAGGGTTTCCCACATAGTTAATGTGGTCATACTTGTTATGTGTATATTCTCTTTACTGTGTTAGTTTATATGGCTCATATGATGATGTTGATTGATGAATGATTAGAATATAAATTGAAATGAAATAAAAAGTTTATAAGGATATTTATTCACCCTCCCACCCCACCTCTCATTCATCTTGATTCCAACATGAGGATGTACAACTGAGTGATTTAGGAGTCAAAGATGTGTGAACACATGATTGAAATAAGGGAAGATTAGTATAGTATTAGTGTATGAAATCAAAATACAAAATAACACACTAATAGCTAACACATTAATCTTATCTCAAGGGGAGATAATAATGAACAAAACTAAATTGAAAACACAACTAGAATGTAAAAATACAAATTACCTTTCACCTTCCTTGGATGCTCCAAATGGCTTGTTGAAGTGGCTTGCTCGGATTGTGCTCAATGAGTCTTCATTAAAGGAGGCTTAGTTATCTCCTCTTTTGTTTATCACCAATGGATTGAAATGAATTTTTATTGGCTTAAAAATTGGGAATGATAACACTACATCAATGGCTTGAGAGATATTTTTATAATTATAACTTTACACCAAAAGAACTTAAAATTATGAGTGTGAGGCCTCCTATTTATATATTTTTGAGAATGATTAGAATGAACCTGAACCATCCATCTCAAGATGAATATGTGTGGCTAATAATCCATTAAATTTTTGAGGCTAAAATAAATAAATTCCATCATAAATATTTGGGATAGAGAGGCATTAAAGAGGCATGGGAGGGCTTAATTAGATATTTGTTGCATTTATGGCCTAAAGATGCCTTCCCAAGACATGATGTCACTTGATGATGCAAAAAATCATAATCAATTTCCAAAAATAAATATACAAAAATTTCCATGTAATTATTAATTAGGTTCATGATTAAAATTAATTAGTCTTAAATGTGATTTATCAATTTTGGTGCAAATCTTGGCAATTGGTACACAAATTAATTCAACTGGTCAAAATGTCATATTATTGGCTCAAAATTTGACTAGATTAAAATTAGGATGTGATTTTAGATGTTTTGGATCCATTATCCCATTTAGGACATTTCTAACACAAAATAACAAAGGTACATGCCTTGTGTAATAAATTTTGTAGAAAAGAGCAATCCAGAGCACTCCAGAGCACCCAAGTGCAAAAATGACATTTTGACTCGAAATGATCCGATCAAAGTTAGTTATCTCATAAAATACAGTACCCCATTTAGGGAAACCCTGGCCAAAACAGGCACTTGTATATGATAGGTTCACATCATTTAACACATTTTAGTGTTTTTAGCCCAAATTGTGCATTTTGCTAGAAATTAGTCAAAAGCTAGGTTGGAGGTCATTGGTGGCTAGTTTTAGGTGTTTATAATTTTCCCCTATTTTGAGAATGAATTGAAAGATATACACATATTAATGTATTATCAAATAATTAAAAGGTTCTATATACTATAAATTTAATGATAATGGATGAACTGTATGATGCCCCCTCAATGGAATGGTTGGCACAAGTAGGTTGACAAATGATCCCTAAAAATAAAGAAGTGAAAAGAGGGGACCAAACATATGAACATGATGGGGTGAAAACACAATGCGTTTGAAAAATTAGTCAAAATCACTGAGAATGCAATTGGGATGGTGTATAATGGTTTTCCCAAAGGTAGTTAGAAGCATTCAACCTTGATAGTGGCAACATGGTATGTTTATTAGATTCATCAAAGAGATTGAGAAATGTAATTAAACTATGTACTAAATAATAAATGAGAGGCCTATTAAATAGGAAAAATAGACACCCAAGAAAATAGGGGGTGGGATCAACCACAAGCATCAGGTAGAGTAAAATAGCTAAGCTCATCTCCTAAAAATAAACTAACCTATTAACCCAAGTGGTTAAAACAAATAACCAAGGTGCATAGATAATATACCTTAGTCATTAACCCAAGATATTTAAAATAATATGCTGACATCCTCCCTTAATGACTAAACCAACTTGTCTGTACCAAGTGGTTTGGTCATTATATCAATTGGTTACTCTACAGTGGGGTAGTAGAAGAGATTGATGTCTTCATTCATAACCAACTATTATATGTAATGATGGTGAACCTTAATGTGTTTGGTCCTAACATTGAATACTAGATTATTCACCATCTTTAGAACACTCTGGTTATCATAGAAAATCAGAGTAGGCTTTGATGACTCAAACTAAAAATCCTCCAAGATTTTCTTTATCCACATTGTTTCACAACCTATACTGACCACAAATTTATACTTTGCTTCTATCGATGATAATGACATTATAGTTTATATTTTACTTTGCCACGAGAAAACTCCTGAACTAATAGTGAATACATAGCCTATTGTAGATTTTCTTAAATCTACTAGTCCTACCTAATCAGAGTCAAAATATCCTAAAAGCTCAAAATATAGACTTCTCATATAGTATGCCAAATTTAATAGTACCTTTGACATATATTAATACCCATTTTTTAGCCAAATAATGTACTTCCTATAGTTTATAAATGAATCAATATAAAAAACTCACTGCGAAACAAATATCGGATCTAGTGGTAGTGAGGTAAATGAGACCACCCACTAGCTACCGATACACTATTTCATTGATCAAAGGTGAAGTAGTGTTAGTTAAAAATTTATCTCTATCTTATATATGTGTGTGAGTTGGATTAAAATACATCATTCTAAACCTTCCCAACAATGATTTGGCATACTTATTTTGTGACATGAATATAACACAATCACCTTGCCAAAACTCAACACCTAAATAGTATTTTAGTAGTCATAAGTCTGTCATGTCAAAAGTAAAAAAAATGTCATCCTTCATCTACTAAATGAGACTATCAATACTCCTAGTGATGGCTAAATCATCAACATATATAATGAGAATCAATAAATCATCACCAGACACCTTTACATAAAGAGTTGGTTCAAAGTTACACCTTTTGAAACTTGTCACTAAGGTATGTATTTATCTTCATATACTAGGTTTGAGGAGCTTGCTTAAGCTCATACAATGACTTGATCAACATGCAAACAAGATGTTCCTTACCAAGATTTTGAGAACCCTATGGATGAACCATGTAGATTTCTTCCTCTAAATCTCCATTTGAAGTCACTCTTGACATCCATTTGGTGCACTTGCCATCCTAGCTGAGCAGAAGTAGCAACAATAAAATGAAAAGCTACCATCTTTGTAGTAGGAACAAAATTCTCCTCATAATCAACCCCTTCCTCTTGTGCATAACCTTTTGCAACAATTCTAGCTTTGTCTTTATCCAAAGAACCATATGTTTTACATTTTACCTTGTAAATCCATTTACAACCAATAGATTTATTTCTTGGTGGTAGCTCCATGAGCTCTAAATTCTTATTTTTCATCAAGGAATCATATTCTAATTGCATGGATGATTCCCACTCATGCATCCCTTTGGCCTTTGAAAAATAATTAAGCTCAAATACATGTGAAATAGTAGTTGTTAGAGCAAAATTGTCATGTTCACCTCTATTACCAAACTACTTTCCTAATCTCAATCTACTTCCTTTCGCACCTTGTGGCAAGTCTCATTCCTTTAGTGTTTCCATTGTGGTAGAATACCACTTCAGTTTCTTTGGTTGTTCTATTGGAACCTCACAATGACCTGCATCAATTCCCTCCTTGGAATGTGATTCCACTGATGAGCTAGAATCCTTCTCAACTTTCACACCATAACTTATAATAGAATCATTAGAAAACAATGACTCAATATCTAAAACTATACCAGTTGCTATGAATTATGCCATATGTTCATTTACTATGACATCTCTATTTACCAAAAAAAAATAGTAGAAACATCAAGTAATATGTAGGCCTTTAACTGCTCACTATACCCAAAAAAATGTATGCTTTGATTTTTACATCAAAGTTACTTCTCTTTTAAATAGAAGTAATTGCAAAAGCTACACAACCAAAAATTTAGAAAGCATTTACATATAGAGTTTGACCTGACCAAGTCTCCTCTAGAGTCATATTCTCTAATGATTTTATAGGACTTTTATTAAGGATGTACACCACTGTATTCACTTCTTCCCAATATTTATATGGGACATTTTTTCGTTGGACCATATAGTGAACCATGTCCATCACCATCCTCATTCACCTTTCCACAACTCTATTTTGTTTTAGAGTGTAAGGGGTAGTATACCATCTATGTATGCCTTCAGTGGCTCAAAACTACTTGAATTATTTTGAGATGAACTCACCCCCATTATCCATTCTAAGATATTTCACTAACCTTCTCACTTATTTTTCAACCATAATTTTCTAAGGAAGTTTGAAAAACAATAAAATTTATTCTCTAGAAAGTATAACCACTTCTTCCTAGAGAAATCATCGACTAACAACAAAAAATAACAGGGTCTCAAAGGGGTAGATGTTTGCATTGGACCATCCAAATTTGCATGTACTAGATCCAATACTCCCTTTGATCTTGAAGCTTTACCAACATCAATTAAATGTATAACTTACTTCCCCAACTGATATCTAGTACAAACATGATGACTATCTTAAATAGAAGGAATCCCATTAACCATCTTACTTCTGCTCAATGTAGTCAAATACTAGAAATTCAAATACCCATACCTTTCATGCCATAGTGGACTTGTGCTATCAACCACTGCAAGTGCACTTTTCTTTGGCCTCTATGGATCTATAAACTTATACAAGCCTTTCTCACCAATCCCAACAAAAATAATCTTATTATCTTTGGTAGTGACTAAACATTGTTGTCCTTGAAAATTTACAACAACATTAGATTTTAAAGTGATCTCACTAATGAAAAGCAATATTTGTTCATATAAGGCACATACCTAACATTCTTAAATGTATATACAGATTTAATATTACTATCATTTTCAAAAAAAATCCACATACCAGTCCTTATGGAATATATAATGGTGAGATACAATTGAATCAAAGTACCAAGCTCGATCTACCACAAAATTACCACTAGAATCCATGAAAGAAAAATTAGGAGATGATTCCTCACCTTCACCTTCAGCTACATTCGCATGATGAGATTTATTTCTAGGGTTAGCCATATTTTATTGCCTTTTCTTGGAATCTTTCTGAAGGTAACCAAATTTCTTACAGTAAAAATATTTCCACTTAGATCTCTTATTAGAATCACTTGTAAACTTTTTGTCGAAGAACTAGTAGTTTTACCAAACTACTTACCCTTTCCCTTGATGAATAATGCACTCTCTATAGAAGTAGATATAGATAACACTATTTTCTCCTACCATCTCTCCTTTTCCAATATTAATGTGGACAACTTTTCAAATTCCAAAGTCTGCATCTCAAAAATCATGTGCAAGGACTTCATAAATGACTCAAATGAAGGTGGAAGATTTTGCATAACCAGAGCAATCAAATCTTGCTCATCAATAGGCCTATGCATAGCCTTTAACTAATCATTGATGTCCTTGATCTACAACAAAAACTTAGAAATGGATCCACCTTCTTGTATATTAGTAAAAAATAATAAATTATTCAAATATAATACCCTACCAGTTTCAGATGCTTGATATTTAGAAGTAAGGCTAGTCCACAAAATTGATGTAATGGTCACATTTTTGACCTCTGAGATTAGATTATCTAATACTAAAAATTTTAAAAACATAAGAGCCTCATTATGACATTTATCATAGTCATCATAAGTAGTGGCAGGCCTTTGCTCTTTATTGAGCACTATTTGATCAAGATTTCTATATTCACATATCATCAAAACTTTGTGACTCCATAAACTAAAATTTTTCCCTATCAAATTTTTTGAATTTGACAACAAGAGATGTTGTAAACTAACCATTTTGATTTGGTTTTTACAAAAAATGAATATATCAAAAAAACTATAATGATTTCACAAAATTCCTCCTACCCATGGACTCATATCATAAACTGGTCAATACCTCTAGTTTTCAGCAAAAAACACCACACCATTTGGAAAAATTTAAAATTTTCATCTTTAAAAACACCAAAAAATAGGAAAAAACAATATTATCTAGATATATAAAATTCTAATTAAAAAAATTCCTTTCTCACCAATATCCAGATTAAAAACCTAGAAAATGATGAAATTTTCACCTTCCAAAACTTTTTTGAGATAATTATTCACTGGTAGGTCCCCAAGAACCCTTATAAGCTAAAGTTTTGAATTATTTCAATTAAAAAATTAAAATTAATTGAAATAATAAATCTTTAGATTAAAATTTTCATAAAAATAATCAGCCAATCAAAAAATTGGCCTACCTACAAAACTTTAGGTGCTTATTTTGAGAGAGATACTTAGCCAAATTAAATTCCATCAGTTCCTATTATATCCTCTCAAAAAATATAATTTTTTAGACCCCTCACTTTCCAAAAATAGTGCTTTAATGAAAATCTAATCACTTTTCAAATTGAATAGAAATAGCCACCCAAAAAATATAGGAAAAATAAAAATAGACCTGTGAGCCTCTTTTACTACCTCCTACCACTTTTATTTTATTAAGACAGGTCTCTTGATGCTTCTCTCCTAATTTTTGGCTTTCCCATTGGTCACAAGAAAAAAAATCTCTTCACAACTCTCCACTGGGCACTTCATACTCTTCCCTAACAAGACCACTCCTCTCTTACTCCATAAGATCCTTATCAAGCTTCCTACACCATAAGCTTTGAGACCATATTAGATTCAAAAAAGAGATTAAAAAATGTAATTAACTAGCATACTAAATAAAACATGAGAGGCCTATTAAATAGGCAAAAGATCCACCTGATAACATAGAGGGTGGGAGAAACCACAAGCTTCAAGTAGAATAAAATAGCTAAGCTCGTAAAAAAACTAACCTATTAACCCAAGTTTTTAAAACAACTAACCAAGGTGTATGGGTAATATACCTTGGTCAATAACCTAAGGTATTTACAATAATATTCTAACAATGATAACATAATGATTTTTCCAAAGGTAGTTATAATCATTGATAAGATGGAGCTATCCCAGTTAGGACATACAAACAAGATAACATGTCCATGTTTGGGAAAAAAAAAGTAAATTTGGTGAGAACATAATGATTTGCCCAAAGGCAGTTATAGTCATTGAAAAATGTAGGTGGGACAATGTACAATGATTTGCCCATAGGTGATTCTATGCGTTGGACCTTGATTATGGAAAACATGATTGATTGGATGATGATGGCAAATATGATGTGGGTAACTTGATATAGAGGATAAAGATGAATTTGGGACAACCTACTAGTATGGAAATGCTCATCCCAACTAACAAAGGTTTAAATTCATTCATTGGTTAATTACTCTATTTGAGATATGATTGGTATGTTGTTATTGTTAGTGTTGAGAAGATGTTGATGTCACCAATGCTGAGAAGACTTCCTAAAGCTATTTTTGTTATAGCATTATAAAGTATGCATCATGATATAACAACATGATGATTAGGCCAAAATATGTATAAGGACTGACTCTCAGGATCCAATACTCAAGAGAAAATAATGCACCAATAATAAAAACCATGATGACAATGTAAACATATGAATATGGATGGATTCAAGTATAAGTGTGAAATAAATCACCTAATGAATGCATATAGATTGAATTGAGGCAACATGTTGAAAGCAAATAAACAATAACATAAATAATAAACAAACAAGCAAAGAAACAAATAATAGTTAGTCCTAATTTTAATATAAACAACATGATGAACATTGCCCCTAGAGAATAGGTAATAACTTAACAAACAATTAATATTGGGAGGGAAATAGATGAAAAGTAAGGGGCTGGATGAGCTATCTCCATATGCACTAGGCAAGTGGACACTACCTACATAGTTTTATGGATGTAATATCCAACAAAAATTTCAAGCTGAATGTAGTTCTCCCAAAAAATGGGAATAAAATGATAACTGATGAAAAAAAATGATGGATGTGATAGAGGAATAGGAATGGTCTTGTAAAATAGCAAGTGCATGGTAGAAAAGGCCAAAAGGATGGGGAAACTAAGTGATAAGTGATTTGCTTGTGACTTAAGAAGGGTTCATAGAATCCTTAAGGCAAAGAAGTCAATTTTTTAGGGTTTTATAATGATTTTACAAAAAAAATTCAAATTTTTGAGTATCTCAACTCAATCAAGAATGATGAGATACTAAATGGACCAAGCTCTCAAAATGGCAAGATCATTGCTTAAGAT
The DNA here is from genome assembly GCA_037957365.1 of Torreya grandis. Taxonomy (NCBI): domain Eukaryota; kingdom Viridiplantae; phylum Streptophyta; class Pinopsida; order Cupressales; family Taxaceae; genus Torreya; species Torreya grandis. The sequence continues at coordinate 1,453,164 of JARHVA010000847.1, read as the reverse complement.
TCTCATAGAATGGTGAGATCATGGCTAAGGTTGCTCAAAAAATAGTGAGAGCATGGCTTAAGGTGACTGAGCTAACCTCAATAAGTATCAAGCGCTACCTACATAGTCATAGGATGAGACTTCAAGTCATTGTAGTTCTACCTTATAGTAGAGGAATCTGACTAGTGTATCAACCAATTTAAACAAAATAGGCACAGTTGGTATAAAGGCACAATATGGCATAATAAATGTCTAATTGGCATGTCAAGGCATGATGAACAAATGTTGCCCTTATTTTTCCCAATTTATGGGCCAGCTAACTTTGATCAGTCCATTTTGAGTCAAAATGCTAAATTTACACCTGCGTGCTCTAGACTGCTCTTTCCTATCAAGCCTTTTGTATAAAACTCATGCCTTTGTTATTTATTTTTGGAAAAATCCTCAATGGGAATATGCATCCAATGCATCTAACGTGGACTTCCAATTCCAATCCAGTCAAACTTAGGACCAATAACAAGGCATTCAGATTAATTTGGGTAATTTGTGCACAATGTGCTTAATCATGCTTAAGAGCTAATTAACCCAAATCAAGGCCTAATTAATAATTATATGGAAAATTGTTGAATATTTATTTTTAGAAATGAATATTGAATATATGCATCATTAAGTGACCTCATTTCTTGGGAAGACATCCCTAGGCCATAAATGCCACAAATATCTAGATTCATGCCCTCCATGCCTCATCAATGCCTTCCATGATTCCCTTCATGCCTCTTAATTTCCCCTTATTCCAATGCCATGATGACGACAATTAAAAATTCTAATTGCAAAATTGAATTAATCCTTAACCACACATCTCAATCTTGAGATGGATGGTTGAGATTGGCTCTGACCAAATCCAAAAATCTATAAATAGTAGGCCTCACAACATCATTTCTAAGCTTAATTAGTGCAAAGTTATAATGCAGGACTGGCTCCAAAAAGCTTCATGAAACTAGTGTTATAATTCTAAATTGATTCCAAGTCAAGCCAAGCCAATGCCATAAGGTGCCAAGATGAGATGAAGGTAGCCACAGTCTATTGAAGAAGATCTCTTAAAGCACAAGACAACCAAGGTACCATAATAAGCATTTTGGAGCATCCAAAGAAGGTAAAAAGGTTTTTTTTTTTGCATTTTAGTTGTGTGTTTCATTCATGATTGTTAACTAACCTCTCCTTAGTATCTAGGCCTAGAGATGTTATGTTATTAGTGTGTTTATTTCATTTTATTTTCATTTTGGAACTAACACCATACTAACCATCCTCTCTTGAGTCAAATTTCTAGATCACATAATGGCACACCCAGTGGGACTAGACGCATCCTACACCTAAAGGAGATCCTTTTTCAACTTAAAAAAATTCATTTGAGCCTTTAAAACTATTGTAAATTGATTTTCTAGCTTTATTTTGCCATTTTTGGTTACCATAATTTTTACACAGTAACCAACATCAATAGAAATATCGACATCAGTTACTTGGCTTAACTGATGATGGTCCACAGAATTGACATCAGTTAGACCTTAGTTTCCCGTAACTGACATCAGTGGTATTGACCAACATTGGTCACTATGTTTTTCCAAAAACATATACCCAAGACCTACTTTTCCAAAGTTTCTTGTTTAAAACTCAAAAGGGCTTCAAAGCTAAGGGAAATACTAATAATTTTACTGTAGGACCAAGTGAGATATTTGCTCAAAACATGTTTAAATCACTTTTGCATGCTTAAAATTTGATTAGGAACTTTGTTTTTGATGTTTAACAAAGAATTTAGGTGTTTTTGGTGAATTTTTTTTTCAAAGTTTACAACTAAGACTAAGAGGTCAAATGAACACCACTAAACATTTTATTTGTGTTTAAAATTGAACACACTTATCAAATTTTGCTTGCAATAGTTGTTTAACTAGATTTTGTTTGGCAGAGAGAGGAATGTTGCATGTATGCTCTTCCATTTGTCTCCTATATGGAACCCTTAGAATCAAAATCGCCATTCCTATTGCACAAAGCCTAGTCTAAGGCTTAGAAAGAATGTCGTCTAAAGCACTCCCAAAAAATCATCAAAGTTTGGTTGACCTTGAAAATGACCCTAAAGTCTTTATTTTTATGCTTTATTTATTTTTTATGCATCTTGGATTGCAAGGGGGACATCATTACCTCTCATAAGTTATTTAGGGAAGATTTGACCCAGGATTTCACCTCCCAATATTGACTTCATTTGGCTCCTTTAGAGTTACACATGGGACTTATCTGCATTTGGACATCACACTACACTGAGCAAATAGTAAGATGTAGTGGTTGTAAAAAGGACTATACCTTTTTATAACTAGCCAATACTACAATCACCTAATTTCCATGCTTGTCTTTTTCATCATTTGATGTGAAAGTCATTGTGTAATTGATTCCCCTAGAAATATTTGAAACTTAATAGTTTAGTCAACCCCACATGCCATACCCTTGGTAGGATTTGGATGATTATACTTAGTGTATTTTGTTCATTTTTGCTTGGTATGTTTTGAGACTAAAACTTGTTTGTTTATTCATAAGCCATGTCAAAACAATGCCTTTGAGTTGTGAAGGGTAGTGTTATGCTACCCAAATCATGTCAAAACATTTTGAGCCTTTTAAGTCTTTTGAAACATAACATTGACCACATCATTTGAGTATGCTTATGTCATTAGGCTGCTCAATTTTTTTCAAGACTTGTTCACCATTGTATCAAAACCATTTTTTTCAAACCACTTTGTGTATACCATTTGGACCTTAGTCTTGTGCCGTCATGTTGTCTAATCTTGTCTAGCTTGTTTGGTCAAATCCTAGTTTTCAACATTGAGTTTTCAATTAACCTTGTCAAGTTTGGATCCAAACATTGATTGATTTCTATTTAAACCTCAAATCATGGGGCTAATACACAAATATTTCTCTTTTGTCTTATGCCTTATGCCAACTAATCATGTTTATGTTTGATTCTGTGTGTTGGGTCTATGTCAAAATTATTTCCAAACTCGTTAGATTAAATCAAATCACATCAACCTTTATTTCAAGTCTAAATTTTGACACTATTTGGCTAAAAGTCCTAGCTTATGCCTATTTGTTTGAGCCTAGATTTTGACTCCACATTTGGACAAAAGACCTAGCAACTCAACTTTTCCCTTTCCTAGTTTAGACCTTATTTGGAACAATTGGACCTAGACCTTTGACATGCCAATTTTTATTTAGATGCTTGACCTTTTATGCATATGAAATTTAACATTAGACATTTGATATTAGGTTGTTTTATGCCAAGTCTTAGCACAAATAATTTTGGAGATACAACTCCACTTTTAGACCATATTGGAGATACAGCTCCACCTTTTGACCAGGTTAGATCAAGCTTGAACCATTTGTCCTTTAGATATTTTTTCAAAGTTTGTAGAACTCTAAGTCTTTTTGTTTTCATAGTTTTCATCATTTACGTGGATATGTCTCACTAAACTTATGGTGGAGTCACTTACAATCTGACTTATGATAGAATGGCCACACAAAATGACTTTTATGGCTTTGTCAAGACCCCAGTGATGATAATATGGTTTTTGAGATAGATTTTTATCCACCTCATATTAATCATTTATGGGAACAAAGTCACAAAGTAACTTACGATTCAACTCAAGACCTTGATTGTTTTGAAGAGGCTTGTAAAGAGGACTTTGAAGACCCAACTACAGACAATGTTGTTTGGGATATGAATCCATCCCTTCTTTTCAAAAATTAGTATATGGAACATAGTCAAGAACTAATTATGATCCAACTCATGACTAGGATGATATGGTTTATGAGGAAGACTTGGATGCTTTTGCTTATGTAGGCAATCAAGTTTCATGATGTCCTTTTGCTATCTGATCATCGATTACCCGTAACCCTCCTTTGGATTATATGAGCCATCAAGATCTATAATATCCAAGGAATACCATTACCATTCCTAGACCTAGTCCTTTGGTTTGTGCAAGAAATCAAGCTCCACAACACCCCTTCATCATTCTAAGACCTACTCCTTTAGCTTGTGTGAGAAATCAAGCCCCATAACTCCCTATCTTTACCATCTTAGGACTTTATCCTTTGGATCATGTGAGCAATCATGCTCCCCAAGGCCCTACCATTATCCAACTACAAGTCATTCCTCATCTAATACCAATCTCAACGAAACCTCAACCGATCCAATCATTCAAAGACTGAGTTGTGTTCAAAACTGGTATTTTCCAACTCATTGGAAAAAAGGCCTAAACAACATACCAATCCAAGATGTTTCTATTAAAACAACCATTTATGATAATTTAACCTATGATGAATCACCTATTAATCCTATACTAGTTGTAAAGGAGTCTCACTCTGACAAATAGTCTTTATTGAGTCACTTCTTAATGATTATAACCACCTTTGGGCAAATCATTACCTCGACCATGTGCCTATTTTTCAAGATCCTCCTATTGATAAGCTGGTCTCTGAGGAGTTATCTATTGACCTATTTCCCATCTTAGAGGAGTCTCACTTTGACAAACTAGTCTTTATGGAGCCCATCATGTCGTTATAGGTCGTTACTTATCCAATACCAAATATTCAATAAGTCATCATTATAATAGAGTACCTATCAAATGAAGAATCAGAGTTAGAGTTAGGTTTTACTCTTGGATTGACATCAGATTTAACATCAGAATCTGAATCAACATCAGTCTCAACAACATATTTAAAGTCCCTTGAGTTAGAATTAAATTTAAATGAATAATATGTTTATGGATGTTACAACTTTGGTTACGCATGCCTCACAGATCAATTTGAATATATTTGTGATCCTTCTATAGTTTTTGAGGATGAGTAATTTAGCTTTGACATAAGTTATCCTAGTATCTTCTATGAGGATTATGCAACCTCTCCCCATTTCATTACCATTCTACATGCCATTAACATCAACCAAAATAGCCATATTATTAACATTCCATCTCCCACAAATGTTGATTAGGACTGACAAAATCATACTTTATTAAATTGCATCCATGGTGACATAGTAGTTAAAGAAGAAAAAGGAGGCCAAGACAACATTCATGTAGTAAAATATCACTCTCTGAGTGAAACATTTTTTAAGGTGCTAAGGGATAAGCAAAGATCAAACTCAACCTCTTTTAGTGACACTTTTTTAGAAGCACTAGAATAAAATAAAAGTCAAAAGCCAATATTGATTAGTGAAACTTTCTCAAAGGTGCTATAGGATAATCAAGACAACTTCATTGGTGAAAACCTTTTTGAGGTACCAATGGCTAAGCACAAAATTTCTTCACTGTTAGATGAAGATAAAATCAAAAATCAAATCAAAATAGCTTCTTATCTACAACCTAATCAGATAGTAGCTACTCTAAAGATCAAACAATAGAAAAATCTAGTGGTCATATAGAGAGAAAAAGTCTTTAGCCCTACCACAACTAAAATTATATCAATTCTAGCATCAATAACATTACGTGTTACTAAAAGTCCTGATCTTCATTTGTTTCCCCACCATGATACATTATATTATCATCTACCATTACATTTCACAATCAAACCTACCATCCATTATTTCTCCTTGTTTACCATCCATGGCCATATTTTACTTTATAGAGGCTATAAAGATACCTTGTCTTGATGTTTGAAGGAATCAAAATTAATGACCAATAAAGATCAAAACAACATTCTCAAAATCTAGATCTGCATCAAGTTCTTAATGGAGTAACTATTCAAATGAGGTGTGGGATAGAAATTAACATGATCGAGTATCTCATTTGTATCATTTGTTGATTAGGATGTGCATCTCCCCATTAGTAGGAACAACAGAATCAAAAACCACACCTAGGCTAAAAACATGTACCATACCATTTCACATTGCCATGCCATTGTTGTTGTTACATATCCTTTTTCCATTGTCACAAACTCCTGCCAATTACCCTATCACTTGGGGGAAACCCTCTCACCATTTTATCCAATCTATCTAGACCATCATTATCCTTAGCAAGATCATATCATCCTATCATTCCATTCCTATTTAGACCAAAGCCTATTTTTAGTCATCCTACCCAATCCTATTTTGGTCTTGGTTCATTTGGTTCTTCTCACACTTTTTGCGAGGGGATTCCGATCAAGTTTCAATAATCAATCCAATCTATGTTTCAATTATAGTCTATAAAAGTTGTGTGACAATTGATCTGGTAGGATATCTTTCATCCTAGAGCCATGCTTGTTTATGTGAGCCTGATTATAACCACCTATGGGTAAATTAGTGTCTCACTAGTCTTGCTATGAATTATAACTACCTATGGGAAAATTAGTATCATTGAATATGCTATTGTATCTTAGTTATAACCACCTATGTGAAAACTAGGGGTAACACTTGTTTATCATGCATTGTTGCATCACCTTACCATTATTATTTTGATTTGACTGGCCATTTGCCAAATTTGAGAACTTGTTGGGGTCGATTTGGTTTTTTTTCCCACCTTTTGTGTGAATGGAATTACTATGACTTGAAGTTATTTTAAGACTATCTGGGTCATGCTTAATTCATGTTGAGGTCACCTAAGTCCCCCTTTCCAAATGATAGCTATTTTATGAGAAACCTAAGCTAAATGTTCTCACCATTTTATGAGTAGGTATCTTGCCATTCTATAATGAGTTAATATACCCTCATAAATTTCAAAACATTCATAACATTTCAAAAATCCAAAAATATTTGTCTTGTTTAAGCCTAGTCAGTTATCCTTGATCTACCTTACTGGGGCATTGTCATTGTTAGGATGCTTTCTTTTGCTTTTGTTTTCAAGCTTTCTGTTTGTTTATTTATTTTATATTATTTGTTTGTTTGTTTGTTTATTCACTTTCTTGTTTGTTTGCTTTTATCACTATTTCCTTGACTCAGTCTATATGTGTTCATTGGGTGATTCTTTGCACACATTATTCTTGAGTCCATCTATATTCATCCATTAACATTGTCATCATGGTTTTTATCATTGGTGCATTGTTTTTTGAATGTTTATTAGATCAAGAGTCAATCCTTATGCATACTTTAGCCAAGTCTTCATGGTTTTCTATCATAAAGCCTACCATCACATGCTACAACAAAAATTAGCTTCACAAAGGTCTAAAATCAATGGAGTCATAGAAATTTCTCCTTGGCACCTTGGCAAATCCTTCCATCCCACCCTTGATCAAATCAACCCAATGACCATTCTAGTTGTATCGTTGCTAGTCAAGATGTGCATCTGCTCATTGGAAGGTATAATTAAATCATTCACACTGATCAATATCATTCTTCTATTCATCTATTTCATCACTTTGCACCCACTCATATTTAATCTATATTCTAAGTTATATCTTTGAGTTATGCTTGTTAATCAACCCTAACTAGGGCATAATCATCTTTAGCCAATCTAGGTCTCTTAATGATTATAAATGCCTATGGAAAAATCATTATTTTGACTTTTATTCTTGATTATAACCACCTTTGGGAAAATCTACATCCCTTTTACATCAATGCATGCAAGTAATTTCTCATTTGGATTAATCTCAACCATAGGTTAATTCCACCTTTCTTCTTGTTTCTTTTTGAGGGACCATCCATCAACAAATGTGATGGCCACTCCCTTGAGGGGGCATCATCATAGGCTTCCCAAAACCATTTCAAGTTTTGTTCTTCAACCATCATCTTCTTTTTGGCATACAAGCCATTTATCATTCTTTGAGAAGACATTGTTTTTCCTATAGTTTGTAATGCCTTCCCAAATAGGGGCAAATTGTAGAAACCTAAAATTGGCCACTGATAACCTCCAATTAGGGTTTTGGCTAGTTTCCATCTAAAATACACAATTTGGCATAAAAATACTAAAACATGCAAAATGATGTGAAAATGACATATTCAAGTACCAATTTTGGTCAAGGTATTACTAAATGGGGTAATGTAATTTATGGGCCAGTTAACTTTTATTAGTCCATTTCGAGTCAAAATGCCAAATTTGCACATGCGTGCTCTAGACTACTCTTTCCTATCAAGTATTTTGCATAAAATGCATGCCTTTGTTATTTGTTGTTGGTAACATAATAAATGGGAATATGCATCCAATATACCTGATGTGGAATTCCAATTCCAATCCAGTCAAATTTAAGACCAATAACAAGGCATTCTGATTGATTTGGGTAATTTGTGCATAATGTGCTTAATCATGCTTAAGAGATAATTAAACCAAATCAAGGCCTAATTAATAATTCCATGGAAACTTGTTGAATATTTATTTTTATAAATGAATATTGAATGTTTGTATCATCAAGTGACATCATTTCTTAGAAAGACATCCCTAGGACATAAATACCACAAATATCTAGATTCATGCCCTCCATGCCTCATCAATGCCTTCTATGATTCCCTCCATGCCTCTTAGTTGCCCCTTCTTCCAATTCCATGATGAGGATAATTACAAATTTTAATTAAAAAATTGAATTAATCCTCAACCACACTTCTCAATCATGAGATGGATGGTTGAGGTTGGTTATAATCAAATCCAAAAATCTATAAATAAGAGGCCTCACAACATCATTTTTAAGATTAATTAGTGAAAAGTTATAATGCATGATTGGTTCCAAAAAGCTTCATGAAACTTGTGGTATAATGCCAAATTGATTCCAAGCGAAGCCAATGCCATAAGGTGCCAAGAGGAGATGAAGGTAGGCACACTCCATTGAAGAAGACCTCTTGAATCACAAGCCAAGCAAGCCACAATAACAAGAATTTTGGAGAATCCAAGGAAGGTAAAGGAGTTTTCTTTTAAATTTTTGTTGTGTGTTTCATTCATGATTATTAACTAATCTCTCTCTGATGTCTAGGCCTAGAGATGTTATGTTATTAGTGTTTTCATTTCATTTTGGAACTAACACCATACTAAACATCCTCTCTTGAGTCAAATTCCTATATCATACCAAGTGTTTTCATAGATCCAAATATGACTGGCAGTCTTAAACCTAACATGCATAGAGACCTAGTATGGCCTAATGAAGGGTCAAGATGATTTTTTAAGGTGATAAATCACAAATGACAATTTATTGATGTGTAATAGGTTGTTTCAAGGGTTTTTACAAATCTTAAGGTCTTGAGTTGAAGGAGAAAGCCTGGAATTTAGTTTTAAGGTCTCTTATGTAGGTAAAATGAAGAATTAAAGAACCAAGAAGGAACTTATGATGTTTTTTGGCATGTGTGATGGTTTCATGGGAATTTGGTCATTTTTGGAGAGATTTAAAATGGTCCTAAGAATATTTCCAAGAATTAGTTTAGAATTTGAAGGGTAATATTGTATGAATAATCATTAACATCATAACTGGTATAAAACCCTCTCAAAACTCTCACAGTGACTTGATTGGATAAATATTGTTGAGAATGTCATATAATGGATTGGTAAGTATTTTTTATATTTGGATGTTTTATATGACTCTATTAGGCATATCGAGGTGGTATTGGTTTGTCGAGGCAGTAAACATAACCTACAAAAAAATTCTTATTTCTAAAGAATTTGATGTTATAGGCAAGGTTGATCAGGTCAATGCATGCAATGGATGGAGGTTAAAGTACAAGACTCATTATTTATTTCCATGGTATTTTTTATACAATATATATCTTTTTTTCAAATATTTTTTCAATCAAGTCGACCTATCACTAAACTGGAAAAGAGTTAAAATAGTGAGAAAATATATTCATAATGGGAATTAGTTTAGGGATGTGTTTCAGATGATTAGGAATGGGTTAAAATATTTGGGTTATTTTATAAATACCTATACCTCATTCTAATTTTTATTATGTTCTTTTTAATTCATTTCAAATGGTGATAAAAATGTTCTCAAGATGACTTGTCTGTGTGAGTCAAGTCCGTGAAAGAGTGAGTTTTAAAGATTGGTCTATATGTTCCTCATTTGATATTAAGCCTATATTTATTTGTATTTAAATATGATATAAGTATGTTTAAAGATAATTTTAATGATTTATAATTTCTTGGAAGTGTTTATACATGTGTTATAAGTCATGTTCATCATGACTAGTTCATAAGACAAAATGATTGTTCCAGGTCTACCAAGTGAGGTGAAGAAAGTGAGACCTTATGATAAAATCCAATGTATCCAATTAACTTTTAAATTTTTTGGAATGTGTTTTATATAGTCATGGTTTATTTAATATGGAGAGATAGGTTAATAATTTTAAACATGAAAGCCAAAATGGTCTATCTAGTTGAGTATGCACTGTGCAATAGAGAGTTGAGAAATTAGTCTGTAAGACCAATAGTTGACACTAGATATTGATATATACCTATTGGAGGTTGATATAGAGGTATAAAATAAAATATTAATTTTCATGATAACTCATGAAAGTTTCATTACAATTTCTAAATACAAAATTTTACATGACTATTTTTTTGGAGCTATAGGAAATTATGAGAGGTCATATTGCAAAGATGAATTTGGATTGTTTTGTCAAGTGTGGAAGAATAAAATTATTGTAAAGATGTTATATAAGTATCAAGTTTTCATGATAATGTATTTTTATTCATTATAAGTTCATATTCATATGTTGGTGATCAAATATATTTGATTATACTTTGATAGTGTTTGACCGTTCTAAGTGGTCATGTTGCAAGAGGTGGTTTGAGGCATTTTGGCCTATTTGATGATGTAAAATTAACACGGTGATGTTTTTAAGGTCATTAAATATATATTAATGTGATTTATTCAAATTATTAATTTTATAATATGATTTTATACTTATGTTTTGTGAGACAAACTTTTAGATAGTGAGAAGGCCTAATGGTGAGTAGGCCTAATGGCATGGTTCAAGTGGTGAATTGGATGTACAGAAGGTGTGGACTTAAATGGATATAAAAATGGGTATATTTAAGAATTTTTTGAAGTGTTTCAATAATTTTTGGAGGCTAAAGGTGTTCCAATATGACTCAAGTGTAACATGTGTTTAAGATAGACCTAATTGCATTAGGTCTCCTTTAGGTATAATGGAGGTTTTGGCCCTTAAGGGGTATGACCAACCTATGGAGTGATTGCATAACTTTTGTAACATGTTTTTGGACCTATTATAATCATTATAAAATTGTTTTAAGGTTTACTTCTAACCAATATGGGTGAGATAAAGTGTTGAGTATATAAGCAAGGCCTAATTGGCCCATTTGGGCGAGTGAGAGGAATGTGAAGATAAGAAAATAAAAAGGAGATATTGGAGGAGTATAAATAGGTCTTTTAAGACCATAATAGGAATATATAAACCATTATAATAATATAATATATCTTTTTTAGGTGGATGGTAAGGTCAGTTGACCTAATGAGCCTAGAAGAGGCATGTTGAGCAAGGAAGCCTAATAGGTTGTTTGAGAGGGGTAGAAGGCAAAGGAGAGATAAATGATGAATTTGTGATTGAGATATAATTAGATAATGTATATATATAAGAGATATATTTGAATTATAAGTCACCATTATTTGAGAGAGAAACAAGGTATCTTGAGGTGATCAAGCTTATCTTGGTTGGGTTGGTGATTAGTTAAAAAGGAAGTTGGATATGCCTTATAAGTTGGAGATTGCATAAGTGTAATTGAAGAGTCTAGGTTGGTGATACTCTTGGGGTTTTTATCTCACTAAATTTTGTTTCATTTCTTATAGGATAGTATTCTAAGTAGTGTGATAGTGGGATTTATCCCCCATGAGGTTTCACCACATATATATGGTGTTCATGTCTTATGTTCTTGTTTCATACCGATGTGATTACTCTTCTATGAATTATTATATCTCTATGATAGTTTTAATGGTTAAATAATCATGAATGGGATTTAATGAAATGTTTGAACACTAATTTACCCCCCCTCTCAATGGTTGTGTTTCCAAAAATCGGTATCAGGACAGGTCCTTTCAAGGAGGCTTGATAGCTTGAAGGTGATCCTAAAAGCACAAGATGGCTAAGAAGCTAAGGAAAGAGAATAAAGAGTTGAGATAAATTGTCAAAGGTATTAAAGATTATATTAGTCTTTTTGAGACAAGGAGTAACTCTAATTCCAAGGGTGATGAATATGATATGATCATTAAGAATCCTACATAATAGGCCAACTCATTTATGGAACATGAAGGAAATATGAGTCATATTCAAACCAAACTTGAGGAGATGATTTAAATAGTCAAATAAGATAAGAATATCATCAAATATCTCAATATTAAAATAAATTATGTAAAGACAAATCTAAGTTCAAAAGTGTAAGAATGTTCTACTTTGAATATTAACCATGAGAATCTCATAGACAAGATGAGCAAGATTAAGAAAGGAAAAGAGACAACTACAACCAATAAGGATGAGAAGAATTAGATCTTCTTAATAAATACAAGAAGGTCAAAATATCTATTAGACAACCAAATGCTATAAGATATGAAAGTTCATTTTATGTTTATTGCATTGCATGTAATCATTTTGGTCATAGAGTGAGAGACTATAGAAGAAAGATTAGTTTGTCATCAATAGGTATGGACAATGTGGTCTACTATAATTGTTATAACATGAGACATATTTATATATTATACCCTATAATACATGAGAAGGGTCCTACTTGGATATGGAGACCAAAAATAATCAATGCTAATCACACTAGTCAATATAATGTGGTAATCAAAACAAAGCATGATGAGAAAGTTGCTCAAGAGGATTGTGTTTTAGATCAGACAAAGGAGAATAAGGAAGATGTTGAGGACATTGAGTCAAAAGAGAATATCAAACCAAATAGGTTTCTTTAGAAAAACATTTAGTCCTATGAAAAGGACTAGGGTGACCCATTGTTCTAGAGCTCCGTGAGAAGGGGTGTCTTTAGTAGGCTTCATAAAGACACTCTTCAACCTATAAAATCATGGAAGGTTGTAGTTAAGGATTCTATCTTAATATTCTTGAGAAATTGTTAAGAACCCATGCCTTACCCTTCTCTTTGTAGTATTAGTGTAATAATTTCTATGGATGCATATGCTTTGTAAGTCATCCCTTAGAGCATATTTGAATTATCCCACATACAAGGGAAGTAGTAGTTGTTAAAATAGAGTTAGTATATAAGTGTTGAGGCCCAATGAAGGCATCCACACATTTATTGTATTGAGCTTGCTCAAAAGAGGTTTCCCCCTCAAAGTGGCCTACGATCAATATAAGCTTTTCGTGTTTCTGTTATTCATAAGAGTTATTTTATTTTTGCATATTTCAATTAAATATATTGTAGGAGGTAATCTACTATAGGAGGTTTTTCTCATCTGGTATCAAAGCACTTTCTTGGCTTTGTGGGTAGATTTGGAGTAATTTTTTTTGAAGCAGGGTTTTCTAGGAGCTGTGCCATTTTTGGCAAGAATTTTTTTCATTATAGGTTCCATCATTTTGGATTGGGTAAATACCTATCCACTTAACTATGGGAAGTGCTTGGGCATAATCCCTAAAACTCATTGTGAGGAGCACCATAGGAACCCCAAAGTAGTTGGCCCATTGAGAGGACCTGCCAGCAAAAAGGGCAACAGCCCCATCCCGATTGACTAGTTCCCACCCATGCGGTAAACCAAAAGCTATCGTTAAGGGGTAAACCTGTGGCCAAAATTTTCTAGAGAGTGGTACTTGATCAGATAGCTTTGGTGGCTAGAGAGAATTTTAAAAAATCCTTTAGGCAGCCAAACAAACTTGGGGTCCATATCCAACTTATCAGGTTCAAAGAGCAAACAACAGTGTATCCACAGTTGAAGATATTTCCAACCACACAGTTGCAAACAATCCATTTATGAAGTATTAGTATTAAAAAAAAGTAGCAAAAATAAAGCAGTAAAAAAAATAACAACAGCCAAAAAAAAGAATTTGAGGCGTTGCCCCAAACCCCACCCTGCATCAAATGTGAAGGATCCCCATCTATTAACAACTGGTTATGGTCACCACTCGTGTAGGCACAAAAATCATGGAGGAAGAAATTGCCACATTGAAATCTCAGGTTACAAATTTAACCGATATGATGCGTGGCTTCAATCAACAGAATAACATCTTGCTCAATAGAGTGCAAAAGGAGGAGTCTTCTTTAGAGCATCACTCCTTTGCTTCCAACTTCTCATGTGGACCTAATCTAGACTTTCCATGGTTCAATGGTATAGATCCTATAGGATGGATATATCAAGCTGAACAATTCTTCAACCTCCACAATACTTAATCTACAAACAAAGTCCCAATTGCTTCCTTTCATCTGGAACAAGAAGCACTTCAGTGGTACCATTGGTATCTCAAGACAAATGATGAACCCGATTGGTCAAATTTTGCATCCTTAATTATGGGCAAGTTTGGTCCCTCAACATTCAAGGATTTCACAGGAGCTCTCACCAAACTCCATCAAATAGGTACTATTCATGAATATCAGATTGAATTTAAAAAACTCGTTAATCACACTAAAGGGTTTTTAAAAGACTTCTTCAAAAGCTACTTTGTTAGTGGCCTCAAAGAGCTAATCCACTTGGAGGCAAAAATGTTTTGACCTAAAAATATGATGGATGCTTTGGTTCTAGCTAAGTTACCAGAAGATAAACTCTCTACACAGCGTCGACCTCCCACCTTTTCACCAGCAAAGAACATAGTGAATCAGTGAACAACCATAACCACACCAATCAAGCACTTGACTGAGGTAGAGATGTGGGCTCACAAAGAGAAAGGATTATGTTATAATTGTGATGACAAATGGGTTAAGGGTCACAGGTGCATCCAACAAAAACATTACTTGCTAGATGTGGAGTCACCACTAGAGCAGGATAGCGAGCTGATATTTCAAAATTTTAAGATGCTCAAGAAGAACCCAGCACTAAAGAAGACCTAGTGGTTCAAGAGACTCAAACTAAGATCTCAATGCATGCACTAGCAGGGGTCACCACTTCCCAAACCATGAAGGTCAAAGGGTGCTTCAAAAATATCCCTCTTACAATCCTCATTAACTCAGGCAGTAATCACAATTTCATCGATCCTCACATTGCTAAGGCGGCAAACTGCTTTGTATACCCTTATTCTAGCTTTGAAGTCATGATTGCTAATGGGGGCACATTGTCATGTAAAGGGAAGTGTCAAAATGTGTGTATTGCAATGGGTGATTATAATTTTCACTATGATATGTTTGCCCTACCTTTAGGAGGGTGTGATGTGGTTTTAGGGGCACAGTGACTTTGCACATTAGAACCTATTTTATGGGACTTTTATAAGATTTGGATGCAGTTCATAGATAATTGTTAGAAGCAAATATTATAAGGTTTATTACTAGGATCTGCTAGCATCATCAGTTCTCATCACATGGAAAAACTTTTGAATAAAGGCTCACATGGGGTCATTGCACAGATGCATTCCATTCAACTCCAGACCCCCACTACTACTAACCACCCTATAGATTTACAAGCCATACTCGACAAGCATGCAACCATTTTTTTAGAACCAATAAGTTTTCCCCTTCATGCCGTAAAGATCACCACATTCCTCTCCTTCCAAGAAGCATCCCACCCAACATCTAGCCATACCATTACCCCCATCTACAAAAGACTGAAATTGAGAACTTAGTCTGGGAACTCCTCAAGTCTGGAGTTATTCACCCCATCACCAGCCCATATTCCTCCCCAATGTTTCTTGTCCACAAAAAATATGGGTCATGGTGCCTTTGCATTGACTTTCAAGCCCTTAACCACCACATTATCAAGGATAAATTCCCAATTCCTATCATTGATGAGCTTCTTGATGAGCTCCATGGGGCCAAATTATTCTCCAAAGTTGGATCTGCATTTTGACTATCATCAAATCTGAGTGCATCTTAATTACATTCCCAAGATAGCCTTCTATAAGGTCACTATGAGTTCCTTGTCATGCCATTTGGCCTTACAAATTCCCCTTCCACTTTTCAAGCACTCATGAATAAAATCTTTTGGCCTTTTCTTTGTCAATTTATTTTAGTTTTCTTTGATGACATTTTAATCTATAGTCGTACATGGTCTAAGCATCTAAAACATATTGACATGGCATTACAACTATTAGCAGACAATCAATTATGTGCCAAACAATCCAAGTGTTCATTCGATCAAGAGGAAATTGACTATCTAGGGCACATTGTTTCAGCCAATGGGGTTTGCATGGACTAAGAAAAAATTAGTGCTATGCAGAATTGGCCTCAACCAACCACCCTTAAGAGCCTTCATGGTTTTTTAGACCTGACAGGATACTATCACAAGTTCATCAAAGATTATGGAAAGATCACGGCTCCTTTGACTTCCTTATTGAAGAAGGATGCTTTCACCAGGGGTGCAATAGCTGATCAGGCATTTGTCAAACTCAAACAAGCTGTGTAGCACACCAATTTTGGCACTACCAGACTTCACCAAAACTTTCACCATCAAAAGTGATGCCAGTGGTATTGGCTTGGGTGTTGTTCTTCTCCAAGAGGTCTGACCAATTGCCTTCACTAGCAAAGCCCTTTCTGGCTGCAATTTAGCTTTGTCTACATATGAAAAGGAAATAATGGCAATTTTACATGTAGTACAAAAATGGAGTCCCTACTTATTGGGAAATCATTTTTACATCAAAATTGATCATCAAATTTTGAAATATTTCTTGGAACAGTGGGTCTCATCCAAGCTTAGTAGAAGTGGGTCAGCAAACTCATGGGTTATGATTATGAGATCACCTATAAGAAGGGAAAAGACAATGTTGTGGCTGATGCTCTCTCAAGAACCTTTGAGGACCAGCCTTCCCTCTCTGCCATCTCTATGCCCATTCTAAAATGGTTGGGACCTATCCAATAAGGGTATGAAAATGATCCCTCCTTATGCCAACTCATTCATCAATTGGCCACTAACCCCTCTATAATACCGCATTATTCATGGGATGGTGCTTCTCTATGATACAAGGGTCATCTGGTGCTTTCCCAAAGTCTAGACCTGCATCAGGTTGTCTTCTATGAAATTCATGCTTCCCCCTCAGTAGGGCACTTAGGATTTCTCAAAACCTATGAGTAGGCACGTCGACACTTCTTTTGGAAAGGCATGAAAGCCAAAATTAAATAGATGGTGGCCGAATGTGATACCTACCAATGAAACAAAGGTGAAACCACATCAACTCCTAGTTTGCTTGAGCCTTTTCCCATTCCTACTAGGATCTAGATAGATATTTCTATGGATTTTATTAAGGGCCTCCCTAAATCTTGAGGAAAGATAGTGATCCTAGTCGTAGTCGACCACCTTTCTAAATATAGTCATTTTTGTGCACTTAGCCACCCATACACAGCCTCCACAGTCACATAGGTTTTCTTGGATAAGATCTTCCATCTCCATGGCATTCCTTCTCCAATTGTCTCAAATCATGGTGCTGCTTTCACCAACCATTTTTGGATGGAACTATTTCATCGCATAGGCACACAGTTGATAATGAGCTCTGGGTACCACCCACAAATAGATGGCTAAACAAAAATAGTCAACAAATGCTTGGAGACCTTCCTTCGTTGCTTTGATTTAGAACATCAACATCAATGGGCCAAGTGGTTCCCCCTAGCAGAATGGTGGTGTAATACCTCATATCACACTTCCACCAAAATGACTCCCTATGAAGTAGTTTATGGTCAAGCACTGTCACCACTTATTCCATATAATCTTGGTAGCTCACCAGTTCAGGTAGTTAACACTACTCTCCAAAATTGAGATCAAATTCTCCACACCTTTCAAGACAATCTCCACATGGCATAGAACCAAATGAAGTAGTAGGTTGATCAGCATTGCTCTGAGTGTACCTTTCAACCTAGTGATATGGTCTTTCTTCATCTGTAGCCATACAAGCAATCATCACTAAAACTAAAAGGGTGACAAAAGCTTTCTCCAAAGTTTTATGGGCCATATAAGGTTCTCCAAAAGATTAGGTCAGTTGCTTACAAGTTAGAGCTTCCACCTTCCTCCCAAGTTCATCCCATCTTTCATGTCTCCTGTTTGAAGCAAGTTCTTAGATCCAACATTTGAGTGTAGATAGTTTTACCAGCACTTGATAATGAAGGCTCCATCCTTCTCAAGCCAAAAGCAATCCTAGATAGGCACACCCACTAACTTTGATCTCGCTCCATCACAGAGGTCTTAATCCAATGGCACGACATGCAACCAGAAGATGCAACATGGGAACCACTCTTCCAGATTCAACAACAATTCCCACATTTGAAGCTTTGAGGGCAAATCTTTTTCTAAGGGGGAGGGGATGTTAGGAACCTATGCCTTACCCTTCTCTTTGTAGTATTAGTTTAATAATTGCTATGGATGCATATGCTTTGTAAGTCATCCCTTAAAGCATATTTGAATTAGCCCACATACAAAGGAAGTAGTAGTTGTTAGAATAGAGTTAGTATATAAGTGTTGAGGCCTAATGAAGGCATCCATGAATTTATTGTATTGAGCTTGCTCAAAGGAGGTTTCCCCCTCAAAGTGGCCTTTGATCAATATAAGCTTTCTGTGTTTCTGTTATTCATAAGAGTTATTTTATTTTCGCATATTTTGATTAAATCTGTTGTAGGAGGTAATCTGCTATAGGAGGTTCTTCTCATCAAGATATGTTTACTTATGTATTAATTTTATTTAGTAGATTTTATGGTCAACAAGTAAAACAATTGGTATGGATGAGTTGGTGTTAAGAGATAGACCTAAAGAAAGGTCTTGAGAGTTGAAGTTTGGTCTACAAGACCAATGATATTGAAGATGACCTCATAAGGTCATAAAGGGATAGGTTAAAAGGTTAAAATAATCTTGTTTTGGCCTTGAAATAAAAATATATGAATTGATTTGTATCATCACAAAGAGGTATAAAAGTGAAGGATGAGTTGATCATCAATTAATAAGAGTTTAATTGAGTCTATGAAGCCATCATAGATTAGAAGAGGTTTTCTATGAGGTTTGTTTGAACCTTCATGAGGTATAAAGGTATGAGCGTATGTCCTTGTTTGTATTTGTGTAGTGGCTAAGCATATATGCATTGAGGTAATAGGATTAAATGGAGGATTTCATTGATCATGAATCCCAAGAGTGCACATGAATCATAGATTGGTCTGCAAGACCAATGTTATTAAAAGTAGAGACTATTTGCTCAGGAGGCTTGAAACAAAGTCCTAAATATGTGTAAAAAGAGTAAATGATAGAGTTGTCTAATGAGGCATTGTATTAATATGTTGGTGACCTCATAAGGTCATAGAGGAAACATGATGACATGCTATAAGTGCCATAATAGTAATTTGAAGATGAACAATATTCTAAGTTTTTATAAAAGAGGTCTTGGTTTAGATCTAGTGTGTTGATCATCAGTGGTAAATCATTTATAAATGAATGTCTTCGATCAAGGTATGTTGTTATTATAATAAATATACTTGTTTATTTTGACATGATCCAAGTGGAGAATGGAGTTAGGGGGATCTAACTCAATTTATTAAGAATATTGAAGAAAAGTATACATAGAAAAAGGGGGAGCTTGTTAGCTCTATGAGTAGTAAAGTCCAAGAGTCAGGTGGCAAGGTATGAAGAGATGAATCAATTTAGGTAAGAGTAGATGATGAGCTAAAAGGTAATATTTAATGGATATTTGTGGAGTCATGATCGACATAGGTCAAGGTGTTGAGTCATAAAGGTAAGTTGACAGACAATAGTTCTATCATTCTAAGGTAAGCATTTGTTCAAGTTTATCTAGTAAGCACTATCAATTTGAAATGAAAGGACATTTTGGTAGTTATAGAGACCTTTTGTCATTAATGTCAAAGGATGAGAGAGATTATATCGAAGGAGAATTTATTTAGATCAGTTCATTTATGGTTTGCCATTAATGAGGTTTTCCATCATTGAAAAAAGGGGAGATTATTACAAGTTGTCATTGATGTCATGTACTTTTTCACTGTCATTGATGTTAAAGGAAGTAAAAGAAGGTGGCTATGGTCATTAGTATGTGGTTGAGCTTGCTAATGTGATCAAATGTAATTCAATGTGAATCATAGTGAGGTATGATTATTTGAGGGATTACAGGTATGTAGCAGTACTTGAGCATGGCATGAGGCTATTTAGATTGAGAGGAAGTTTCAAAGTTCATCTATAATGACAAGATTTCCCAGAGGTGATCATGTGAAGTTGTATTATATGTATTCATGATGGCTAAAGCATAGCCTAGTAGATTCTTGAGATCTGTATGAATTATTGGCATAGTGTTGTGGTATAACAAGTTGATGAACCTATTGAGTAAAACACACGACTCTCAGAGTGATCTAAAGGGGTAAGTTATTCATTGGAGGTCTTCTCATATACTTTGTCTTAAGACCCTACAAAGCATGACGAGGCTTCATGATCATGATTGGTGGCTTGTAATCTTGTATGAATAAGTTTTATATATTATGAATAAGTTATGATGTCATTTTACATGTGTGTGATGTTTTGAGAATAATGCAAGAGGTTTCCAAGTGTTTTCAAAGATCCAAATATGATTGGCAATCCTAGGCCTAACATGCATAAAGACTTAGTATGGCCTAATGAAGGGTCAAGATGATTTTTCAAGGTGATATTTCACATGTGATAATGGATTAAGGTGTAATATGATGTTTCAAGGGTTTTTACCAAGCCTGACATCTTGAAATGAAGGAGGAAGTATAAAATTTAGTTTTAAGGTCTCTTATGTATGCAAATTGAAGAATTACAGACTTGAGAAGGAACTTCTAATGTTTGTTGGCACATGTTATAGTTACATGCGAGGATGATCCTTTTTGGAGAGATGGAAAAGGGTCATAAGAATATTTTCCAAGCAATATTTTAGCATTTGAAGGGAAATACTTTATAAATAATTGCTAACACTAGAATTGGTCTAAAACCCTCATAGGACCCAATTGGATAAATCTTGTTGAGAATGGACCAGAATGGATTGGTAAGTATTTTTTATTTTTTGTATGTTTTATAAGACTTTATTAGGCATCTCCAAGTGGTAGTGGTTTGTCAGGGTAGTAAACAGAACCTACAAAGAAAATTATTTCTAAAGAATTTGATGTTACAAGTAGGGTTGATTAGGTCAATGCAATAAAGTGAATGGAGGTTGAAGGCCAAGAATCATTATTTATGTCCATTTTTAAATATATATATATATATATATATATATATATATATATATATATATATATATATATATATATATATATATATATATATATATATACCTTCTATTTCAACTATTTTGGTTAATCAATTTGACCTATCACTAAACTAGCAAAGAGTGAAAATAATGAGAAAAAATAGTCATAGTGGGAATCAATTTAGGGATGTGTTTTAGATGATTAAGAATTAGTTTAACTATTTAGGGTATTTTTTAAATACCCATACCTAATTTCCTTGTTGATTATATGATTTTTAATTCATTTCAAATGGTGAAAATAGTGTTCTCAAGATGACCTGTTTGTGTGAGTCAAGACATTGAAAGAGTGAGTTTCAAAATTTGGTCTATATGTTCCTCATTTGCTATTAGACCTTTATTTATTTGTGTTTAATGATGATATGAGGATTTTTAAGGATAAATTTAATTATTTATAAGTTATTTTAAGTGGTTATACATGTGTTATAAGTCATGATCATCATGACTGGTTCATAAGGCATAATGATTATTCCAAGTCTGCCAAGTGAGGTGAAGAAAGTGAGAACTTATGACAAAATCTAATGCATCCAATGAATTTTTTGTTGTTTTTTGGAATTTATTTGATATATACATGATTTATGTAATATTTAAAGGTATGTTAATAATTTTAAACATGAAATCCAAAATGGTTTATCTGGCTGAGTATGCACTGTACAAGAGACTTGAGAAATTGGTTTATAAGACTAATAGTTGACACTATATATTGATATATATCTATTATATATTGATCTATATGTCTCATATAAACTATTGAAATGAATTATAACTCATTAAATTGTCATTACAAGTGATAAAGACAAACTTCTACATGACTGTGTTTTTGGAGCTATAGGCAATTCTGAGTGGTCAAATTATAGAGATGAATTTGGAGTGTTTTGTCAAGAGTTGAAGAATCCATTGATTGTAAGTATTTTATAAAATTATAAGAGGTTAATTATAATTTATTTATATTCATTATAATTTCATATTCATATTTTTGTGATCAAATATTTTTTAATTTACTTTGACAATTTTGACCATTCTGAGTGGTCATGTTACAAGAGGTGGTTTGGCCTGTTTGATGAGGTCAAATGGACATGGTGATGTTTTTTAGGTCATTAAAGATATATTAATGTGATTTTTTCATATTATTACTTGGAAAATATTATTTTATACATCTTTTTGGTGAGACATACTTTCAGGCAGTGAGAAGACCTAATGACGAGTAGGCCTAATGTCATGGTTCAAGTGGTGAATTGGATGTAAAGGAGGTGTAGACATAAATGGATGTAATAATGGGTATATTTAATAATTTTTTGAAGTGTTTAAATAATTTATGGAGGATAAATGTGTTTCAATATGACTCAAGTGTAACATGTGCTTAAGACAGACCTAATTATATTAGGTCACCTATAGGTCTAATGGAGGTTTTGGCCCGTAAGTGGTATGAACGACCTATAGAGTGATTTTATCACTTGTATAATGTTTTTTTATACCTATTCCAATCACGATCCAAGTGTTTTAAGGTTCTTTTCTGACCAAAATGGGTGAGATCAAGTTTTGAGTGTATAAGCAAGGCCTAATTGGTCTATTCGACTGAGTTAGAGGAATGTGAAGATAAGAAAATAAAAATGAGATATTATAGGAGCATCAACAAGTCATTAAGGAACATAAAAATAATAGATAAACTATTATGATCATCTAATATATATTTTATAGGTAGATGATAATTTTAGTTGACCTAATGAGCCAAGAAGAGGCATGTTAAGCGAGGAATCCTAATAGGATGTTTAAGAGGGGTGGAAGGTTAAGGAGGGATAAATGTATGGATTTATAATTGGAAGAACATTAGATATATATCATAGGATTATTATAGGTGTATGATAGAGATTGTAATTTAGATATAGATGAGAGAGATCTAAAGAAGAAGTCACCATAAGTTGAGAGAGCAACAAGGTGTCTTGAAGTGATAAAGCTTATCTTGGTTGGGTTGGTGCTTAGTCAAGAATGGAGTTGGAGTTACCTTGTAGGTTGGATCTTGCATAAGTGTCCTTAAATTGGATGGGTTGGTCCCAAGTCACGTAGGGTGTTTGATCCTCCTTACAAGTTGGATCTTGTTAAAGGACTAGTTGGGTCGGTGCCTAACTAGTGAGGGGTTGATGCTCATTGTGGGGTTGGTGCCTCACTAAATGTTGTTTAATTTATTATAGGATAATATTCTAAGTGGTGTGATAGTGGTTTTTATCCCCCATGATGGTTTTCCACATATCTATGGTGTTTATGTGTTA
The DNA here is from genome assembly GCA_037957365.1 of Torreya grandis. Taxonomy (NCBI): domain Eukaryota; kingdom Viridiplantae; phylum Streptophyta; class Pinopsida; order Cupressales; family Taxaceae; genus Torreya; species Torreya grandis. Next base: position 1,429,656 of record JARHVA010000847.1, on the reverse strand, counting down.
TGTTCTTACTTCATGATTATGTGATTGCTCTTCTATGAATTGTTATATCTCTATGCTAGTTTGAATTATTAAATAATCATGAATGGAATTGAGTGAAATGTTTACACAATGATTCATCCCCCTTTAATGGTTGTTCTTCTAAAAAAATAATGGTTTTTCTTGAAGTTATATTATTGTCTTGGGACTAAGTACCCTATTTTAAGTCATTGAAAGTGTCTTTTTATTTGAAGAGAAAGGCTAAGAAGTCAAGAGATAATAATAAAAAATAATCTCATTAGTATTTCAATACCAATACTCATAAGACCTTTTACGATAGACCAAGAGATAACTTATGGTTAGTAAGAGACCTATTTGTAAGCAAGTTTCTATAATACCTTGAAACAAACCAAGTTAAGTAAGTGGAACACTTAATTTGACACCAGTAGGTAATAGTAAAGATCAAGATATCATTTGTGTATTTAGGTAGGGTATACTCATTGAGATCAAGATATGGCTTGAATGTTTAATCATGTATGGCATACTCAAGTAGATAATGTAGGTAGGGAATACTTAATTAGGTAAAGTAGGCATGCAATCCTCAATGGTATAGATCTATTACATATGTAACATTATTTGAAACCTCATTTCTCATTATATCTTTTGATCTTAAAATTTTGAAAATTAAGTATTGATCAGAATGGAATTTGAAAATCTAACATCTAATTGGAAACTCCTACATCTTTGTAATCAATTTAAAAAGATGAAAAATGACCCTAATTTGTTATATTTACTAAAATAAATTTAAATAATAATAATATATAATTATTACACTTATTTTAATAAATATATCCTTGCACACACAAACAAAAAATAAAATAATAAAGAAAACTAGCTCAGACTATAGATAAAAACAAAAACATAACAAAAAACACATACACATCTTTAAATATAAAAACAACCACCTCAAACTGCACAAAACAAAAAAAATATACATCTTTACAAAGGGTATATGCCCTTTTTCATTCCAAAGGGTGTATACCCTTTAGGGTCGGGACTGACCCTTACATTGCATTGAAAAGGGCGTACACCCTTTACAAAAAAAAGTTTTGTATTTTTCAGTGTGTCATCTTTTTTGTCCCCAAACTTTGTGCATCCACCCTTTACTTTGAATTGTTTTATACAAATTAGAATGAAAGAAAAGTAAATCAAGGGAGAATGAACATGAAATAATTTGAATTACTTCAAATTATAAAAAATGTGATAATGTAAAAAGGGATACAATGACAAGTATGATTCATTATCATAAGAATGTATTTAAGTGTATGGAAACATGTTAATATAGTTTATTATACAAGTTTTATCCACCAAAATAAACAAAAATTGAAGCTAAAAATATGGGATCACAAACTTGTAACCTTTTCTTAACAGTCTAAAAAGAACATTTGGTTTAGCAAAAATGTTTGAAATAATATGTATATTTTATGAGGAGAGTTTGGACCTATCCATGGTCTTACATTGAAACTCATAAAAGAGAAACCCAATTTGGTGAAAAATGAAAAAAATGGTATTTGTGAGGAGATCCTAGTCCTATCCATAATCTTACACTGCAATTCACAAAATAAAAACCTAAGTGGGTGTAAAATGGTGTGAAAAAATGGTATTTATGAGGAGAGCCTTGTCATATCCATGGTCTTACATTGAAAATCATAGAAAAAAACCCAAGTGGGTGTAAAAAATGCTTTGGAAAATAACAAACTTATATGCAAAATTGATGTGTGAAAAGAAAAAGGGTATTCATGAGGAGAACCAGGTCCTATCCATGGTATTATAATATAACTCATGAATTAAAGAAACCAAAGAAACAAAAAAAGGAACTAATGTTTGTGTATAAGATAAAAATAAATGAAATAAAGTGCACAAAGATAAAGAAACATGAGACAAATATATCAATCAAAATCTATGCTATCATCTATATCAAATATGAGCATATGAAATATAAGCCTATGTGTCTCAGAAGGTTTCTTGATGTTGAATTTGTTTGTTATTATACAATGTATAATAAGAGTGGGCATAATAATATGCCCAGTGGGTAACTATATGTAGGTATGGGCACTGCAAGATGCCCCAAATCCTAAAGTGATATGTGGATGGGCATCACAACATGCCCCAAAGGCTAAAGTGATATGTGGATGGGATGCTTGGCAATTATCCAATTTGGATACTCATAATTTTATTTGAGGAGGATTTCAAGTGATTACATTAGTGGAGTTTTGGAAATATACCTTAATGGTTTTAATATTAGGCTCAAACTATTTCATAAAAAACTCTTGTCTTTTAGCTTGATTAATAACATCGTTTAGAGTTTGGGGAGAAAAAATTTGAACCTTGTATTGAATGGAAGGTGTTAAAGTAGTTATGAATAGTTTGAATAAGTTATCATCAGTCATGTTATGATTGGATTTATGATCTAAATATTTTCATTATTTAATGAAATCATGAGCTGATTTAGAAGGGGATTATTTATCATTAATGAAATGGCTAAGAAACTTTTCATAAAGATCATTGTGTTGAAATTCCTTAACTAGAGGATTGACTAAATCCTTGAGTTGCCATATATAATGTTGAGGGAGTTGATTATACCATTATAATACGTTGACTATTAATGTTTTGACTAAAATTTTGGTAGTGGTGAAGGTATTAGTTTGAATCCACTCTTTATAAATATTACCAAATGCTTTAAGGAAAGATGCAAGGTATTTAATCCCATCATATTTAATAGTTCAAGATATATTTACAAAATTAATAGAAATAATGAAGGGGGATAAAGGTTTTGAACATTTTGGAGTATCTTATTGTGCATAGTGGGTCAGTGAATGATATTTTTTGTGGCATCTCTAAGAGGTGGAGAGATGAAGTAGCAAAGGTAGGAATAAAAGAACATCCCATATATCATCTAAATGGATTAAGTTTGTACAAAAAGATTTTGATAGGGGATTTCATGATGCTTGAAATAATAATCTAAGATCAGAAATCAAAGAGTAAAAATGGGATCAAAGCTAGCCAAATATAGAATAGTATTGAACAAAAGGTACAAAGTCAACTAAGTCAACAGAGTCTAGAGAGAAGACTAATAGGAAAATTGAGGAATGGACACAGTCAGATTAGTCAACTATGTTATGTAGGGAAGCACTGAAGACTAGTCTATGTGAGACTGAGTCAGACAAAATAATTGTATTATGTGGAAAATAATATTGACCGACCTATAAGAGACTGGATTAGATAGGATGACTAGGTCCTATAGAAAGATAGAAACTATAAGAGACATAGTTGAATAGTTTGACTATGTTCTAAAGTTAGAGACAAGTTTTGACAATTATGACTCTAGATGATCTAGTGTTATTATGCATAATAATTGAAATAAACACACTAACAATTATATCAATCTAGTCAATCCATTTTTGTCACATATCACAAACCTTACACCAACATTGGTTGATACCAATTTTTTAATACAACATACCATTATCAAAGAGTAAGAAGCAAAAATAGAAATGTTAATCTAAGTGGTCATTCCTGAATGTTTTAAATTATAATAATTTTTAAAATAAATGTGATATAGAGTTTTTTATAATAATGAACTAGAAAATCAATCTAAGGATGGTTTCAAGTAGTTGAGGCTAAAAAGGATCTTTCTTGGTGATGATATTGGCTTGGTATTGGGTCCAATCCCATCAATTCACAATCCCACAATAATAAGGGTATCAGATGTTTTACCAATATATACATCAACCATGTATTCAAACTTGGATAGAAAACTAAGTTTAATTCCCCTTTGTGATGAAATCCAAGTAGGTAGACCTTGGGTAGAAAATTTTTAATGCTTTTTGATGTTATGTGGTTTGGAAGAGTGTGAAAAACAAAAATGGTGTGACTAAATAGATAAATTAAAAACCTCCCATTTAGTTTATGTGTATTAATTTAAATAAACAATACAAAAATGAAAATTTAATTAATTACTAACAAGATAAATTAGTTCCTTTTTTTGAAGAGTACAAGTTCAATTTAGACAATCATATATACAAATAGTACCAAATAGAATTGACAGTGTCAATGTTATCTATTGAAGAAAGAACTAGAAGAACATAGTCAAATGAATTGATAGAGTATTTTAGGAAGGGAAAAAAGACACATAACAATGTCAATTTGGTCAACCTAGTTCACTATAACGTTACAATTTTATAGACAAAAACTATGAAAAAAGGATTGTAAATGAAAAAAAGAAATAACTACTAAGGTAAGAATGAGCCTAATATATTTTTTGAATATGTTGAAGTTGTTTTTATACTATGTTATTTACATGATGATTTTTATCTTACTAATAGAGTTGATTGGGCTGATAGATTCTAAAAACCAAAAAGTGAACCAAGTCGAGCTGATCAATATAGTTACTTGTGGTTGAAGATGACCTACATGGAGAAATATAGAACTAGTCATATCAACTATGTTAAACATACACACATAATATTAGACTGTATTGATAGATTTAATTTAGTAACATAAAAATTAAATTATAAAATAGATGCTCATAGAAGGTGTAAATGAAAACCTATAAGGGTTAGTTCAGGTTGGGTTCACCAAAATGTATACAAGGGAAAGTTAAGTAGATCTACAAATCAATACTATTTTAGAGAAGATAAATCACACCAACCCTTCCACTTATTGGTACATTTTTAAAATTATGGTCATAACCAATATGGATCTGCTAGACCTAACCAAGGGGTTTATTACCACAACAATATCATTATAGAGGGTTTCAAACCCTCTAGTTAAGCAATACCATATGATAACCCTAGCTAGGTCCTATGTTTTCTTATCATAATTAAATGACAAAGTAAAGTAAAATATAATCTAGTGCTCACCAAAGCATGTGGCATAAAATGGGGGTAATAAACATAAAATTAAACATGCATAAATTAATTCTAATTAGATGAGTATAGATATAACCCTATGTAGACATTAAAAAATTACACACATGGTCCTAACCGTCGCAATACCTTTGGTTTCTCTTGAACCTCTGTCGACTACACCTACAAGTTCTACAAACCTACTTAGCTTAACCTACTGACCTAATCCAGAGTAAAGTTAGTCACTTATCTAGATTAACTCACCTTTTCACCCATTTAACCTGTCTTTTCCCAGGTCCTTGACTAACGACGGTCAAGGTGATCGATGATGGTCAGGTTGGATAGTTTGAACTCAACATGCAACCTACATGCAAACCACCACATTACGTTTCTAAATATGGTAGTCTAAATCTAGTTTTCATCTATTTACATGGATGACTTATATTTAAAATCTTTATTCAAGTCCATTTTGGACAACACTTCCACCTCTTGCTTATGCCTATAAGAGAGAGAGAGAACTGGGAGGTCAAACCATCTATAATTATTATCAAGAGCTCTTTATATCCAAAATCTCTTTTTGTAGGTCAATCAAGTCAATCCATAATATCAAGTGATATTAGCTATCACATAGGGATCATACTTGTCATCAGCCCTCTACTAAGCCCCCAAGTACTGTTACACTACCAAAATCAACCCAAATTCCACCAATAGGCAAATCCACATCAACTACCCACCAACTAATTTTTGGTAAGACAAGTATTCATTTTATTTTATTTTTTACCAAGTTTTCATTCTAAGCCTAAGTTATCTTGCAAAATCCACTTCCCATATCTCATCAATCAGCAAACCCAAACCCCAGTTTCACTTCCAAATTCACTAATAGGCAATTGGTGATGCTTATCCTCAATTGGTGATGGTCACCTGACTGGTGATGATTACCCTTGATCAGTGATGGTTGCATGACTAGTGACAGTCACCTGTGGCACCAAAAACTAGCAAGCTAATTTGACCCTCTTACACCCAACTAAATTCACTTTTCTATCTTTTCCTGTTCACAGGCCCCTTTCTAATTTTCTAAGCCATACCCTGACTCGTTAGCACTAGCACTAATCATTTATCACTAATTAGATCATTTATAGCCTCTTTTTTGAACAAGCTTTTCTTGTATTCAATTTTAGTAATCTTCTATTATTAATGCGAGTATTTAATTTCTAGTTTTATCAACTTAATTGTTTAAAATAACTAGATTGACAACCCTTAAGGAAGCTCTCACATCAGGGATCTAGCTCTCACTAGGAAATCCAATTTAATATCTGTCTAATGAACAAGTTTGCCTTAGTACTTTCTTATCTATAGGTATTCCTCCCAAGACAAAGAGGAGATCTTCACATCTTCTAATTCAATACATGTACAACCAAATAGGTATTCCTAGCACAACCCATATTAATTTTATTTTCTCTCTTTCTTTAGAACTTAAGTGAAAATTTACATGAAACATTTTGTCATGCCTGGTGGAACCTAGAGTCTTTACTCACATTTTCTTTGCATTTGTATGCTCTTTTCTCTATCTATGCTCATAATTGAAACTAAAATTTCTTTTGGGCTTAAAATCAATTGCATCTATTGCTTGCTTTTAAAATTAGTTCACTTTGAATTAAAACACATTAATCTCATCATAGCACCACTTTTGTTGCACACACTAGCCAAACCACTTTCATCAATCAAACATCAAAACAATTTGAGACAAGGCTCAATTGGGATTTTATCACCTAGTGATCACATTACCCATTCTTGATGATCATATTTGGAGGTCATTACCAAGAGGAGAACCAACTCAGATATCTGGTTGAGTATAAACTCTTGACATTAATATATATTGGCTAATCACCTGACACCCTTATCATTATGGGACTATGAAGTGAGGGGGTAAGCCCCAATACTAAGCCACGTATTGATTTGAATATATATTTTTTAGAGCACCTAAACAACCCAAAACCAACCATAGAGTGCTTCTATATTACCTAATCTACAATCCAAATTCTATCACACATTCTCATAAACTAAGGCATAAGCCAAATGTGAGATTAAAACTAAACTTTAGGCTTAAAATATCTTCTAGTGTGTGTCTTGATTACCTTGATCATTTTCTTATCTTCTTCTTATTTGAGCAGTGAGACTTTTATTGTTTTCTCTTCCCTTTTTCTTCTATGGTTCTCACTCATCAGCAGTGAAGAGACCTGGTAGAACAAAACCCATCACTTAAATCAACCTTTTCTACTTCCTCATCTATGAAATACATCTCCAAGGTAGAAGATTCACCTCATCCATTGGGAATCCCTACTTTCCCTCAAGTATTTCCCCAAGGAGACATGGATTTTACCACCTTTTTAGACAATAATCCAGTGGCCCTTCAGCACTACCTTAACACCTCTTCTCACCATATCCTAATTTCAACTCCACCTCAAGATCTTCCTTATGGCATGCCATCCCACCTTATCAAGGGCATCCCTATTATCATGGTCAATACCTAGCCTTTGACACATAGACATATTCATCTACTAACCCCTTTGATGTTATGGTTGAGAACCAACATATCCAACCAACTGTTACCCTTACACCTTCCACCCCTATTAATGACTCCTCTACCTTGGGGACAACCCAACCATTGACCCATCACACCCCACTTATAGGTAGAGCACCACCATTGGAATTACCAACCTCTCCTCTATCAAACCTAATCCATCTATTAATACCCATTTACCAAGATTAGGGATATATATCCCTTCTACCTCACCACCCATTAGCACAAAGGTCACTACCTCCCCTTTGGTCACCAACCCAACTACCACCCATGCCCAATCTACATGGACTTCTCATTAGTTACCCATTACACCCAATCTATGATACATCCCTAACCCATAAGGGTATGAACCCAATACCCAACCTCTAACATTGACATTTGAATATGCGACAGCCTCTTAACCACCAAGCAATTACCAATATCTTTCCTAACCTCAACCATAATATTAGCCTTACAATCCTTTTGGTGTGCCACCTCGAATTGACCTAATGAAAATTTTCATGAAAAAGATGACCAACTTTGATTCATCTATTTTAGAAGCTCATAACATCCTATCTTATGATCAAATTTTTAATGAACAATTCATCCTTATATTCCTATCAGACCTTACCCTCCTCAATGGGAACTTCCTAAATTTATCAAATTTTAAAGAAAGGAGGACCCCCAGCAACACTTTAGGGCTTTTAGGCACGTATGCTACATGATTTCTTATGATGATGCCCTTCTCCTCTTAATCTTCCCCGTGTCTTTATCCAATCCATCACTTGACTAGTATAGTGCCCTTACCAAGCATTTCATCTTTTCTTTCACCCAACTAACACAAGTCTTCTTGGATCACTTTTCCATTAACATTTCCAAGAAGGTTTCTATCATGGACCTCTATTCTATCAATAAATTTGATGATGAGTCTATTTATAATTTTTTTTTCCATTGGAGAAGCTTGATTAATCAGCTTTTATTCTCCCTACCTCAACCTGAACTTATAGAACTTTTTTCTTGAGCTTACACCAAACACATATCTTCTAGACTACATGTCTAGAGATTTAGAACCTTTGATGAGGATTTTAACATGACACATAAGCTATAAAATTAGGCCATAGATGAGGGTAAATTTAAGCTACAAAAAAAGAACTCTACCTTCAAGACCAACAAAACCTCTTCCTCCAAACCAAGCAACCAAGCTAATATCAGAACCAAGACCAGGGGAACCAAGAATGTTTTTTCCTTAAAACTACCATTCCACCTAATTTCAACAGACAAAATTCTCCCATTACCTCCAATCCAAATGCAAGGAACCTAAATTGAAACAACCAAAAATAATTCACTCCACTTAGAGAATCTTACACCTCAGTTTTGGAGAAACTACTAAAAGCTAACCTTATATAACTTCCACCTATCAAACATCCCCAATAATTTTATTCTTATCATCTAAAAACTACTTGGTACAATGAGAATGACCTATATGCTTTTCATCAGGTAATTAGACACAATGTTAGTTGATGTAATACTTTCAAGAATATTGTTCAAAGTCTTATCAATAAAAGAGAACTCATGTTGGATAATCCCAATGCCCCTCAAAATCAAGCTCTTGACATCTTCAAGAAACCCTTTCCCAACCATTCCCCTATCAAAGTTGAGGACACATATGCTAAGTGCTCTCATAATGCCCGCACAGTCAACATGGTTCATGATACACCTACCCATGAGGACTTGATCAGCCAATCTACCCATTCCTCCTCTACTTCACTTACTGAGGTCATGGAGTCACCTTACCCTCATTTGGATATCCAAACCAAAGAATTTCCTTTCTCCCTATCTACCTTCATAAAATTATTAGAATCATCACATACTACCTCAACTAGCACATTCAAGAAAATCAACATTCTTGATTTGCCACCTCCACCAATTGCTCAACAAACTACTATTCCTATAGATATTGTCCTTAAAGGAGAAACATTTCTACCTAAACCTCCCATGGATGAGATATTTGTCTCAACCTTACTTCCCTCACCTCAAGATATCAACTAATATACCAAGCATCCTCCCCAACCTACAAGTCTATTTATTGCATCCACTACCCATGGATTAGGACTAGTATACAAAAAAAATTCAACATTAGTGCAAAAATTGGAATTTGCCTTAAAAATAGACATGGATCAACCCACTTTATGGAAATAGTTAGGTCTTCCCTCCATTAACAAAATTTAACCTTCTAGTATGCCTCTAACTAACTAATATGTCATCTCTCCACCACCTCTTAAACAAATCCAAACCTCTAACAACCCCTCAACTTCTCAGTCAACTAAAAAAGCCACCACCTTGCCAACCAAACCTTTCAAGACTCTTGATGCCTTCCCTACTTAGAGTTTGGTTCACCCATCCTTCAAAGTAGACTTAACTTCACCCAAGGCTTTACCCAGGTCTCAACCCACACTAACTAAGAGGATGAAAACATTGAAAGGACATATGACTAAGCATCTACCTCCTTCTACCTTGCACTCTATCTTAGGGCCTCACCCTTCCACTTTTATTAAAAAGAAACTCCTTTCAACATATGTCACGCATTACCGTTGATTACACCAATACATCTATTAGCTAATGTGCTAGTCTTCCCAAATCATGACTAGTTAGACCACCAAATTAGGCTGCCTCAACTACCAACATACCTAGGCCAAGACCATCTACCTAAACCACCTAACTTAAGCCATCTCTCATCCAACATATTACCACCCACACACCCATCTTACCAACCAAAATTATGAGCCCAAAACCTTCCTTACCTCTAGAAAAATCCTATACAACTATTCTTCAAAGGTTAGTGTAGACCTCTCACCTCACATTACCTCCCATCAGACCTTTTGATCCTCTTAGTTTGAAGCCAACTTGGTACAATGATCATCAAATATGCTCCTATCACAGGACACTTTAGCATGACACAAAGAATTGTTAATCTATACAAGCCATTATCCACCAACTCTATGATAAGGTTGATCTCTTGGTAGACAACTTTACATCTATTCCTCCACCATTATACCCAACAACTAGCCACCAACACATTCCTAAACCCCCACTCTCACCTCAGAGTGACAGAAAATCCACCCAACCCCCCATCACACCTTTCCCCTTTATCTATAACATTAATGTGGTCACATGATCACAACAAAAGGATAAAGGGAAGGCCAAAGTTTCCATTCTATAGACATACCCACCAACTTACCCTATACCAAACTAGATCCAAACCTCTGCATCTATAGCTAAGCCTAAAGTCACCATCTTAGGCACTTTGGAGGTTACCCCTCTAAATCCATCAAGAGGGCCATCCTTAAACAACTCCACTAGACCCCTACTAAAATGAGCCTCTATGAGCTCATTTCCACCTCACCTCACCATTGTTAGGCCATAATCGAGGCTATGCAGGCCATTAAAGTCAGATTAGGGGATTCCCAACCCATAGAAGCCTTTGTTGGTGCCCTCTAACTCTCCACCATTGTTACCTTCAAGGACTTGGAGATACCCTCTATCCACCCTAAAGACCCAAATCCCCCTCTAGTCATCACTACCCACATCAACCAAACCCACATCAAATGGGTTATGATTGATGGGGGAGCTAGTATCAACATCATCTCTTCTCATGCCTATGAGTAACTCAAGCTACTAGACAATATTTTGTCTAAAACTTTAGTTTTCCTTCAATATTTTAATGACACTGACCACTACCTTGGGAAATGTCATCCTTCATATTTAGCTAGGACCTCACATGCTTCCCAAACTCTTTTATGTGGTCAAAGTTGAATTATAGTACAATGTTTTCTTAGGGAGACCTTATATCTAGGCCATGGGATGTGTATCTTCCACCCTCCATCATTATGTCAAGTTTGAACATAAAAGCCAAGTTGTTACCATGCAAGATAACCTTAGCCCTTTTGCAACATGTAATATGACCTACCAACCTAATGATGTTCTTTTGTCTCCATCCAAAACACTACAAACAACCACCATACAACCCTCACCTATGGAATCCAATGCCATTACTTCTTCCTCTTCTACTGAGGCATCTACCAGTTCATCTATCCCTATAAACTAGATACCCATCACTGATCCTTTAAAACCTACATTCTAATGCCTTACCCTTAGAGAATATTGTCTCCTCCCCCTTGATGCCCTGTCATTCCCCAAGAATACAAGAAACTCAACCACCAGCTAGGTTATGACCCCAACATTGGAACCATTACCCCCTTGGGGCCTCTAAGATATCAAACCCACTTTATCTTTGGGGTAATTGACAATCCACTTAAAACTATCATCACTCCCTATCCACCTCTACCTTCTCTTATTTGGACAACCCAGACTTTGATAAACTATACCTCTATAGATGTTCTTGGAAGGGATTTGGTTTAGGATGATATGAGCATGGCCCACACACATTGACCTCAATTGAGACTCAAAAGCCTCAAAAGAAGTAAGCATGGCCTTGGCTTCATTATACCCAATAAGAGGAAATCTAAACAAACTACCCCTACCATTATTGAAGAAGAAACCACTTCCTCATCAAAACCCCCTCCACTTATGGGTGAGGATGAGGACATCATACCACCCAAAGTTTGTTCATCAACATGATTACCCTCATCCCCTAGAATTATCAAAAGGAAGGGGCATCAATATCCACCCCTTTGACCCATCCTAAACTCATGGGAGAGGACTCTCCTACTATTAACATTGTTCAGTGTCAAGATGATGATGTTATTTTCACCTACCTTAGTGCAAAAACCTTAACCATGTTGAATGAATCTACCATGGACATTAACATAATCACTCTAGATAACCCCCATACCATCAAATTTGGCCAAAATCTGACCTCTAAGGAACTACATGACTTCTTTACCTTCCTCCAATATCATAGTATTGCATTCACCTAGTCATATGTCAACATGCCCAATATTGACCTAGCCATTTCCACCCATAAAATCATAACCAATCATGACACCAAACCTATCAAATAGAAACTTTTTCAAATGCACCTTCACATAGCCCTCCTTATCAAAGAAGAGCTTCAACACCTCTTTTTGCCAAATTTATTCAACCCATTGATTATCCCTAATGGGTTTCAAACATCTTACCTATCACTAAAGCCAAAAGAGGACTACATATCCATGTGGACTTTTATGACCTCAACCTCACCTACCTAAAGGTTGACTTTTATCTACCTAGCACTGACCAACTTATTGATCATACAATAGGACATGAGATGTTATCTCTCATGGATGGATTCTCAGGTTATAATCATATTTTGATTAACCTTGAAGATAAACACAAAATTGCCTTTATCACCCCATGGGTGGCTTTTTGTTACAGAGTCATGCCCTTCAGTCTTAAGAATGCTAACACAACCTACCAATGTGCCATGACCTATATTTTTCATGACCTTATCCATACAACCATTGAAGACTATGTGGATGACCTTATTAAGAAGTATAAGCTTTGCAAAGACCATTTATCGATTTTCAAGATTATCTTTGAGTGACTTATCCATTATCACGTCTACCTCAATCCTAAGAAATATATTTTTGGGGTCTTATCAGGCAAAATTTTCAACTTCATCATTTCCCTTTGAGGAATAGAGGTGGATCCAGAAAAAATCAAAGCTGTCCTTAAGATGATACCTATAACCAATCTTAAACAACTTAGTAGCTTGTAGGGGAAACTTCAATCCATTCATTGCTTCATCTCCAAACTCTTTGATCGGTGTTAGCCCTTTCACCACCTCTTGAAAAAGGATGTCTCTTTCAAGTAGAATGTTGATTTTCAAAAGGCATTTGATAGACTCAAAGAATACCTACTATCTCCACCTATCCTTACACCTCCTAAAGATAGCAAACCTTTTTACCTTTATATCTCTACCATAGATCACTCCCTATGGGTGATGCTTGCCCATCAAGATGAATAACACAAGGAGCAATCCATCTATTACATTAACTGTACACTTTTCAAATATGAAACTTAGTACACACATACTAAGAAACTATGTTTGGCCTTAGTCTTTATGGGCACTAAACTTTTCCACTACCTTCTTAACCACAAAACCTTTGTCATGACTAATACTGACCCCCTCAAATACGCACACACTAAATCATACCAAAACTAGTGTATGGCCAAGTGGCTCATGCTTTTAGCTAAGTTTGACCTCAATTTACTCTATCAAAAATCAATTAAGGGGCAAGTCATTATTGACCAATTGGTTGATGCACCCATAGCAGACAATCAACCTCCTCTTCTAGAATTTCCAAATGAATTAATAGCAAGCCTATTTGAAGTAGATTTCACCAATCAAGTAACCATATTTTTTGATGGTTCTAAATGTCAACATCACGGGGGAGATGATATCATCATTATCCCCTTATTATTTAACCACTTCCTTCATCCTTTAAACTTGACTTCAAATACATAAATAATGTGGCCAAGTATGAAGCCATAGTAATAGGTCTCCAAACTACCTTGGCTTTGGGAGTCAGAATAATCAATATCTTTGGAGACTCCTAGCTTGTGGTCAAACAAGTCAATGGTATTCACCAGTGTTAGAATGAAATTATACAACTATATAAATAACTCATCATATAACTCTTAGCATCATTCAAACACTACCATATCCAAACCACCCCTCGATCTACCAACAAGTTTATTGATACCATGGCTTCTCTTGCCTCTCAAATCCCATCATCACTTTTAGACTCCAAGGTTTCATTTATTGTTCACCACCTCACCAAACCTTCTTACACCAAGTCAAACACTCCAACCATCTTCAGTGTGGAAGAGATTCTTCCTACCCTCTAGTATTAACAAACCTTTGACTACCTTCACCTTGGCATAGTCCCCTCAAGTCTCTCTACGAATGCCCATTGAGCATTTGTTCAAAGGACCTCTCATTACACCATTATGGGATGAATTATTTACAAACATTGTTTCTATGGACACCTATCTCATTGCCTCTATAGTTTAGAATCCTCTCATGCTATCAAAAAGAAACATGAGGGTATCTATGGGGGCCACTTTAGTGGGCTTGTTGTGTCCAAGCATATCCTTCACCTGGGATATTACTAGCCTACCCTTAACCAAGATTGTTGTGATTATGTGAAAAAGTGTGTCAAATGTAAAAAACATGCTAATTTACATCATGCATGTAGCAATAGCCTTTGCATCTCTATGGACTTTTGGACCTTTTCATAATGGGGTCTCAACCTTATTAGAGAAGTCAACCCCCACTCTTCATAATGACATCATTCTATCATTACCATGACTGAATATTTTACTAAATGGGTGGAGGCCATTCCCCTTGTCTTGACAAAGGCTAAAAAGAGTTTCAAATTCATCACCCATCACATCATCTATCATTTTGCTATTCCCCATAAGATTATCACCAATAATGGAAAATCATTTAAAAAGAAATAGGTTCAGATCCTTTATGATGTATTTGGAATTAAACTTAAATTTTCATCACCCTATCACCAAAAATCAAATGGACAAGCTAAAGTTTCTAAAAAAACCCTTAACAACATGCTTACTAAAATGGTCAATACCTCAGGTCGAGATTGGCACTTGCATATCCCCTTTGCCCTAAGGGCATATCATACTAGCATTAGAACCCCTACTAGTGCTATACCCTTTTCTCTCATCTTTGGAGCCAAGTTTGTCTTACCTCTTGAAATCCAAATACCTTCTCTTCACATATATTTATGTAACCACATTTTAGAAGATGATTATCTTCAAGAACATTTAGCCCAAATTGAGCTACTTGATGAATGCCATTTAGCTGCTCTTTCCCATCTTAAGGCCTATCAAGAATGAATTAAGAGATCCTATAAAAAACACTTAAAGTTTCAATAATTCAACATTGGATATCTTCTCCTCAAATAAAACCAACATGTCACTAATATGGAGAAAATTAAAATGGGTAAATTTGTTTTTAATTGGCTTGGACCCTACATCATTACCCATAAGTATGGATCAAAAACTTATCATTTATCCTTTATCAAAGGAAAACTAGAAATTGAGCCCCTCAATGATTTTTATCTACATCTCTTTTATTATTAAATAGGGATCACCAATCCCCACTTGTCTAAATTAAGTTCATCCCTTGCAACCACATTCATTTCCCTCTTTTTAGGGGCAACTAACTACAATTGAATCATGTGATTATCCATCATAATTATAGCCTAATCTTGGAAATATAATTCAATAAACAAGAATAACACAATTCAAATAATGTTATCTCTGAGAAGAGATGTTTTATTGATCAAAATTTTAGACCCAAAAATATGCCTATCTCTAAGAAGAGATGTCTGATTTCTATTTCAGGTTACATCTTAATTTATACATTTTTTAATGTGTGAGGAGGATTTGGAAGGTTACCAATCTTGAGGGAGATTAAGTGGTTCAACTTCCATGATTTACAACAATACAAAATTCAAGGAATTACTATTTTTAGAAACTTACTATTTTTAGACTACACTATTAAAATTGAAATTTTGGGAACTTCCATTGGGTTTTTGGGGGTAAAAATGTATCAATCAAATCTCAATTCTATCTCACTACATTATCCTCATTCTTAGCTTTCCATCGGTTCAAACGATGAGTCAATTGGAGCTACAATGCAAAAGTTATGGCTCCCAGAAGTTTCGTCATCAATTGGAGTGGACCCATCACCTAAATTGTCACTTGAATTATTGCCCAGATCATTCCTCCCTCCTTGAGAGTAAATGGTACCCATTGCATCAATATTTTTCATCAAGTGTGTTAATTATACTTCAATTTGATTCCTGATGCATACTTGGAATGGACTGTGATTTATGGAACAATGCAAGGCCCCATTGTTCACCATTTCTATCTGACCATCAGTCTGTGGATGAAAGGTCATGAACTTATTTAGTTTGGTATATATTTTCTTCTATTGTTGTGTTTTTTATGTATTTAGGGATACAACATCAGCCCTTTTAGATTCTTTTGGCTTGACCACTATGAGAACAAATTTCTTAGCACTAATCAAAGAGACAGTTGTAGAAGGTGGTACCTCTAATACCCTATAGCACCATGTTCCAAGAGTGAGAGTGATCCTTTAATTTCTTGATTCATAAATACCATGTCAATCATACATGAATGGTTGACCAAAGAGTACATCACAAACATCTATATTGACCATATCACATAAGACCTCATCTTATAAAGTTTTTATTGCATATGAGAGAAGACATTGGTGGGTAACATAGAGGGTTCTCCCTGGACTCAACCATCCAATACTATATGGCTTTGGGTGAGGCTTCATGGATAGATTTAGGCTTTTCACAACATTAGTAGAGATTAAATTTTTTTGACTTTCACTATCAAGAATGAAATGTAGAGGCTTACCTTTCACCCATAACTTAGAGTGAAATAACATTTATTTGTCATCTAGCCTCTCCTCATGGGTTTGTGATGAAGCAACAATGGCTTCAGGCTCAGCATCTACAATTTTTTCTTCAACCTCTTCAACTACAGGGTCTATATGAGGTAGAGCAATAGATGTTGAGGATTGTGACTCAAAAATTAAGGACTTGATGGCTTGACATTCTTCTTTGGAGTAAGTTCCAAATTTGTGATAATCACACCATTTCTCAGTATTTCCTTCCTTTTGCTTCAAATTTTACCCTCATGTTTGACCTTCTTTATCACTTTTCCATTTTGAAGGCTAAATCTTCATATTCATTCTTCCATGCTTCTACTTAATCTTCACTATGAACTTGTACGCCTCACTGATGGTTTCCAAATTGAAAAGTTCTATTTCTCCCCATATGTACCATTGTAGTCTACCATGATATTTTAGAACCTTGTATTTCTCACTTTCTTGGATGCCCAATCTTGTAGATAGAGAATTAAAAATGTCAGTGTAATCTTGAATAGACTGTTCCTTACCTTGGTGAAGTTGATGCCACTCTATATACAGATTGTCATATGCTCCAATGGGGCAGTATTCTTCCTTTAAAACTTCTATGAAATCATCCCAAGTAGGTTCCACCTCAAAGCCAATATCATCTACATTGAATCTCTTTTTGTACACTTCCCACCAATTTTTGATAGGCAATGATGCTTTCAAAAGAGCAAAGATGATCTCTCTTTATTGATGAATTTATATATAGAAAAATAAGATGACAATTAATCCAACCAATTTTCTACTACATCAGCATTGATTTTGCCTTCAAATGTAGGGATATCAAAATTCACCTAAACCTTGAAGGGTGTTGGGGCACTAAAAGGATATGGGGGTGTAGATGAGGAGCCAAAATTTCCCATCAAGATTTATTGGAGAATTTGAGAAAATTTTTGTAGCATCTATGCTTGCTACTATTAGAGGACTTCATTAACAAATTCCTTGAAAGGATCAGATGTCTCAGTGTTGTCTACCATTTTAAGTCATTTGGAGTGAAGAGGTGGAGAGTCTTTTGGTTCTATTTTCCACCCAAGCTTCCTGTAATCTGACCTCATCCTTGGGATCATACACTCTAAATACAAAATGCTCTGATACCACTAATCCAAAACTCAAAAGATTTGGTTGAAATATAATTCAAGAAACAAGAACAACACAATTCAAATAATGTTATCTATGAGAAGAGATGTTTTATTGATCAATTTTTTAAACCCAAACATATGCCTATGTCTGAGAAGAGATGCCTGATTTCCATTTCAGGTTACATATTCATTTATGCATGTTTTGAAGGTGTGAGGAGGATATGGAAGGTCACCAATCTTGAGGGAGATTAAATGGTTTGACTTTCACGATTTACAACAATACAAAATTTAATGAATTATTATTTTTAAAAACTTACTATTCTTAGACTGCACTAATAAAATTGAAATTTGGGGCACTTCTATTTGGTTTTAAATGGTCAAAATCCATCAAGCAAAGCTCAATTCCATCTCACTACATTATTCTCATTCTTATCTTTCTAACGGTTTAAATGGTGAGTCAATTAGAGCTACAGTGCAAAAGTTATGGCTCCCAAAAGCTCCACCATCAATTGGAGTGGACCCATCACCTAAATTGTTGCCTAGATCATTCCTCCCTCCTTGAGAAGTATGGTCCCCATTACATCAAGATTTGTCATCAAGTGTGTCATTTTTAATTCAATTTTATTCCTAATGCATACTTGGAATGGATTGTGATTTATGGAACTATGCAGGGCCCGATTGTTCACCATTTCTATTTAACCATCAGTCTATGGATGGAAGGTAGTGAACTTCTTTAGCTTGGTATCTATTTGCTTATGTTGTGTTGTTTGTGTAGTCAGGGCTGTAACATCGGTCCTTTTGGATTCTTGTGGCTTGACCACCATGAGAATAAATTTCTTGGCATTAATTAGAGAGACAAATGTAGAAGGTGGTACCTCTTATACCCTATAACATTGTGTTCCAAGAGTGAGATTGATCCTTTGAGTTCTTGATTCATAGATACCATGTCGATCATACATGAATGGCTAACCAAAGAGTACATCAAAAACATCTAGATTGACCACATCACATAAGACCTCATCTTGGAAAGGTTTTATTGCATATGAGAGAAGACATTGGTGGGTGACATAGAGGTTTCTCTTGGGATTCAACCATCTAATACTATATGGCTTTGGGTGAGGCTTCATGGATAGATTTAGGCTTTTCACAACATTAGTAGAGATTAAATTATTTTGACTTCCACTATCAAGAATGAAATATAGAGGCTTACCTTTCACCCATAACTTAGAGTGAAACAACCTTTCCTTATCATCTAGCCTCTCCTCATGGGTCTATAATGAAGCAACAATGGCTTTGAGCTCAACATCTACAATTTCTTCTTCAACCTCTTCAACTGCAAGGTTTGTATGGGGTAGAGTAGTAGATGTTGAGGATTGTGACTCAGAAAGTAGGGACTTGATGGCTTGACATTCTTTTTTGGAGTGAGTTCCAAATTTGTGATAATCACACCACTTCCCAGTCTTTCCTTCCTTTTTCTTCCAATTTTGGCCTCGAGTTTGACCTTCTTTGTCACTTTTCCATTTTAAAGGCTAACTCTTCATATTCATTCTTCCATGCTTTTGCTCAATCTTCACTATGAACTTATATGCCTCATCGATGGTTTCCAAATTGAAGAGATCCATTTCTCCCCATATGTACCATTGTAGTCCACCACGATATTTGAGAGCCTTGTGTTTCTCACTTTCTTTGATGCCAAATCTTGTAGATAGATAATAAAAAATGTCAGTGTAATCTTGAATAGACTATTCCTTACCTTGGTGAAGTTATTGGCAATCTATATACAGATTGTCCTATGCTCCAATGGGGTAGTATTCTTCCTTTACAATTTTTATGAAATCATCCCAGGTAGGTTCTACCTCAAGACCAATATCATCTACATTGAATCTCTTTTTGTACACTTCCCACCAATTTTTGATAGGCAATGATGCTTTCAAAAGAGCAAAGATGATCTCTCTTTATCAATGAATTTATATATAGAAAAATAAGATGACAATTGATCCAACCAATTTTCTACTACATCAACATTGATTTTTCCTTCAAATGAAAGGATATCAAAATTCACCTAAACCTTGAAGGGTGTTGGGGCACTGAAAGGATATGGTGGTGCAAATAAGGAGCCAAAATTTCCCATCAAGATTTGTTGGAGAATTTGAGTGAATTTTTGTAGCATCTATGCTTGCTACTATTGGAGGGCTTCATTAACCATTTCCTTGAAAGGATTAGATGTCTTGGTGTTGTCCACCATTTAAAGTCATTTGGAGCCAATAGGTGGAGAGTCTATTGGTTCTATTTTCTACCCAAGCTTCTTGTAATTTGATCTCATCTTTGGGATCATACACTCTAAAGAAAAACCTATCTGATACCACTAATCCAAAACTCAAAATCTTTAGTTGAAATATAATTCAAGAAACAAGAACAACACAATTCAAATAATGGTATCTTTGAGAAGAGATGTTTTATTGATCAAATTTTTAGACCCAAAAATATGCCTATCTTTGAGAAGAGATGTCTGATTTCTATTTTGGGTTACATCTTCATTTATACATATTTTTAAGGTGTGAGGAGGATGTGGAAGGTCACCAATGTTGAGGGAGATTAAGTGGTTCAACTTCCATGATTTACAACAATACAAAATTTGAGGAATTCCTATTTTTAAAAACTTACTATTTTTAGGTTGCATTACTAAAATTGAAATTTGGGGAACTTCCATTGGGTTTTTAGGGTTAAAAATCCATTTAGATGAGTTCTATGCCATCTCACCACATTCTCCTCATTCTTAGCTTTCCAATGGTTCAAATGGTGAGTCAATTGGAGCTACGATGCAAAAGTTATGGCTCTTGGAAGTTCTATCATCAATTGGGGTAAACCCATCACCTGAATTATCACCTAAATTATTGCCCAAATCACAAAGCTATAAATTTATTAGAATCTTCCCACATCAATTAGCTTCCCTAACCTTCAGGCAAAATCAAAATTTCAAAGTTGCAATTAGCTCTCATAAACAACAATAAATTTGGTAAAACCATAATTGACTCTCTTTAGTAGACTTCTCACATCGATCAGTGTACATTTTATATATGGACATAATCTTATTTATACTACCTCTTTGGACACCTATAAAAAAGGCATACTAGCCTCACTAATGGTTCTAGTTTCACCCACTATCCTTCCATATATCATATACATGGGACTATAAGCTTACTTGACACAATATGATCAAGATACCTATTTATCAACCTAAGCATGCTAATGTGAAGCATCCAAAAGGATGATTTTCACTAAGCCAATCCAACTTCTAGGTTTCACATTGGTCTATACCACTGAAAAAGGCATTTTTTTCCTTTTCTCATCTTGTATTAATATATGTAGACCTACTTCTACCAACATGAACAACAAACATCATACCAAAAACATAAAACATCATGAATAATATTAACAATTCAAAAAACATATATCTATCAACAAGCCAAGCACAATGTAAATATATAGTAGACAACCATAAACATTAACCTATCCATCACATCATGTAAGCCTCTAAACATGTTCTTACACCATAAACCAAATCAATGAGCAAAACATCATACCATATACTATTCACTATTCAATCCATATAACCATAAACATGAGCCATAACATGTATCCATCTATAGCATATCCTATCATAACCATGAGCAGAATTAAAACATCATAATGCAACTTTCTAAATATCACATGCCTAAAGTATTGAGTTAAATAACCATAACCATGAGCATCCATGACCATAAATCACAAACATAAACATCACATAAACTATAAACATCCATCATATATAAAACATAAAATTCCATACATCATATACATCAAATAGTCAAAAATAATACATATAATATATCAAACCCTCTCTCAACAAAATATACATCTCACTACATCGGTGCATAGGTCAGTATCAAAATAATGTACCAAAATTACATATCCAAGCATAATCATGGCCCCCCACTATCCCCAGCTAGCCCTATACTACCACCATTGGCCCCATCTAGTCTTGCACCTACACTAATCCCATATTTCCTATGGTGTTTGAAACCCCAGAGCTCTCAATATAGTTATACTGATAATATTGGGTCCCAACTAAATATAGTCCTCCCTAATAATATCTCAACTAACACATCTAATAAATCCATAGGAAATCACCCCCAACTAAGTCAAGCAACACACACTCCATCAACACCACCATCATCATGATTAGGCATCTATCTATTGGAGCCATCTAGTATAATGGGTCATAGTTAAACCTACTTGCATGATACCATGCCTAAGTATGATCATCACCATAGATCATCTCAATCAATTCATCTACCTCCTCACCCTCCATCTAATATACTACCTCTCCTTAAATCAATAAATATGTGATCTTATGCACATCCTCTAGTAGGATGGTGATCTCTCCAATTGGTAGCCAAAACATGTTCATTGTGGGGTCCCATCTCTTGATGAGTGTGATGATCATCGTAGGGTCTCATGGTAGATGTTGATAATATCACATCACACATAAGCCCACATCCTCCATGTACCACCACTCTTCTACATTCATGGCATCTTTAACCTTAGAAAAGAGTAACATCACCCAATCTCTTATCCTAATCTACTCTTTAGCCTACAATAATAGCATACAACACTATATTTTAGTGTTTCACCTAACTCTAAGTACTAGCTTTCAACCTACCCTTACCTTGCCCTATTTCTATCTTACCCCATCCCCCTAACCCAGCTACCTACCTACCCTAGCTAAGAAAATATATAACTACCAATCTAACCCACTCCCCAAAAACACACCTTTTTACACCTCTAGCTAAGCAACATAATACAAAAACTACCTCACACACTCCAACATTTAAAACACCTAAACCCATACTCTCGACCATTGATGGTTCCTTAACTATCACCAGTCACCTAAGGACTATTAACCCTTAGGTAGGGTCAACCAACGATGGTCAAGATGAACTATCATCGGTCACTATCTCCACCCTAATAGTGGAGACTCAAACCCTATACCTCCTAATTTCACTAAATCAAGCATCTAAACATTTTTAAAAACCTAATACACACTAATACCCACCCCCAACCCATTTAAAAATTGAAATCTTCCCTAAACCTAATTTGCTCAAATTTTATTCTCATATTACTCCACTCAAAACCCCACCTATGGATTCCATAACAATCTTAAAATAGCATAATCCCTAAATAATATTAAACCCTACCCTAACTAGCAATTTAAACACATCCCTTACCTCATTTCAGGAGCACTATCATGGTTGCAAGCCTCATCCAACCACTCCACCACATCCTCCATCCTCTAGATCCTCACTTAGTAAGTACACCACTAACTTGCTTCCACCTTAATAAACCTTAGCCCACCATGCAAAAAAATTGTTGTAATTCACAAGAGCAAAAGTATAAAAGTCTAAATGAGTGAAAATGATACTCACTTTTTACTTTTACCCTAGTGGCTTTTAGGGTTTTACCCTAACCATCACTAGTCAGGGTGACTAGCATCGATCAACCCTTAGGGAATTCCCCTAACCATTGTTGTTCAGGGTCCCCACCTTACTTTTTAAACACCTATCAGCAACCAACCTAGTTGTTCAACCATATCTTTCCCACATGGGAAGAACTACATTAGCCTAAATTTTTATTGGATATTACATCCACATAACTATGTAGGTAGCATCTAAGTGCTTTATGTGCATGGATTTAGCTCAACCATGACCACCAACCTGATAACCTTGTCACCTCACTACTGGTCTCTTTTGACATATTTGACATGCAAGTTTGTGACACTTTTTTGCTTGGTCCCTTGACCATAGTGATAACATTGCCATGTTGACCTTTTGTATTTTGTGATACCTCACACACACCAACTTGATTGTGTTTCAATGGGAACACTTCTTACCTCAGATACCCATGACACTTGACCCATTTGTGTTTTCCCTAGGAACACTTCCTACCTTGGATACCCATCAGGAATATCAAACTTGCTTAGGTGACTTATATTTATGAGAGTTCCCAACCACCACACCTTTAGATGATTATGCAGTTGACTTATCACTTGTTCTCCTTAGCACCGACCCTTAGTTTTTATTAATGTTTATGATTTTAGTTTTTTGCACAATATCAACTATCACACCATTTTGTCACATTTTATGTGTAAGTTTGCATCTCACGTACCCAACCCTTATTTTTATCACCTACCTTGTGACCTACCATCTACCTATTATCAAACATGTACCTACCTACGTTTTACCTCACCATCTCTCGATTTAAGGGGGAAAACCTCCTACTTTTGTTTTGATACTCAATCATGCAAACTGCATAACAAAAAAGGGCAAAATGTAGACACTAAAAAACTGCACACATGGTCTTAGTCATAACAATACCTTTGGTTTCTCTTGAAATTATATCAACTACACCTATAAGTTTGAAAAACCTACCTAGCCTAACCTACTAACCTAATCCAAAGTCAAGTTAGTCACTTGTCTGGCTTAACTCACCTTTTCACCCATTTTAACTTTTTTTTTTTCTAGGTCCTCAACTAGTGACAATCAGGGTGACTGATGATAGTCACCCTAACTGATGATGGTCAAGTTGGATAGCCTAAAATTAGAATTTAACCTACATGTAAAACACCACCTTGATTTTCTAAATACAATATTCTAAATTTGATTTTAAACCCTTTGCATGGATGACTTATATTTAGAATACTTTTTCAAGTCTAGTTTAGACAACCACTTCCACATCTTACTTGCACCTATAAGAGAGAAAGGCCTAACAGGTCAAACCATCTACAATTATTATCAATATTTCTTTGTATCTAGAATATATTTTTGTAGTTCAATCCATACTATCAAGTGCTATCATCCATCACTTGTCATCGACCCTCCACTAAGCTCCCAATTACCGTTACACTACTGAAATCAGCTTAGATTGTACCAACAAGAAAATATACATCAACCACCCACCAAATAATTTTTTGTAAGATAAGTATTCATTTGATTGTATTCTTTTACTAGGTTTTCATTCCAAGCCTAACCTATCTCCCAAAATTCACTTATTAGATCCCATCAATTAGTAAACTTAAACTCTAGTTTCACTTCCAAATTCATTGATAGGCAACTAGTGATGGTTACCCTCAACTGGTGATGGTCACCTAACTGGCAAAAATTACCCTTTAATAGTGATGGTTGCATGATCGATGATGGTCACCTATTCACCAAAAACTAGTAAGCTAATTTGACCCTCTTATACCCAACTAAATTCACTTTTCTATGTCCTTGCCTATTCATAGGCCCCTTTCTAATTTTCTGAGCCATACCTCAACCTGTTAGCACTAGCACTAATAATTTTATCACTAATTAGATTATTTATAGTCTCTTTTTTGAATAATATTTTCTTGTATTCAATTTTAGTAATCTTCTATTATTGATGCAAGTATCTTCTTTCTAGTTTTATCAACTTAATTGTTTAAAATAGGTTGATTGATAACCCTTAAGAAATCTCTTGATTTTGAGATCTATCTCTGACTAGGTAATCCACCTAACTATATCTTTAATGAATAAGTTTACCTTAGTGTTTTTTTATCTATAGGTATTCATCCCAAGACAAGGAGGAGCTCTTCAGATCTTCTAATTCAATGTGTGCACAACCAAATAGGTATTCCTACCATAAACTGTATTGAGTTTATTTTCTCTCTTTATTTAAAACTTAAGTGAAAATTTACATGAAATACCCTAATGCATGGAGAGAAAAATACATTCAAAATTTATTACTTATTCTAATTCTATCTACTAAAAAAGAGGAGTAAGAGTTAGAGATACTTACCTTGAAGATGAACCTGTTGAGGTTAAATCTCTCCCTTAGCCAATGGGGATTTTCAAGAAGTTGTTGTGGTTTGTAAGGATCACTAATATAGGATAGCTCGAGGATATATGACTTCTCCTAAGCATCCAAGACTTTTCCACAAGATAACATTCCTATCTCCAAGTGTAAACCCTAAGCAATAATTCCTCAAGTATAATGGTGGAAGAGCATATTGTAAATAAACACAAATGAATGATTAAATATATATCTCTGTATGTAATGGTGAAAATTATGTGTTTATATATCCAAATCTAACCCTAAAATATTTTGAATTTTTAGCTGATAAATTCAACCTAATCGACCCTATTCTTTAATTAATAAAGTAGTTAGGTCCTGGACTGGGTTAGTTGAGGCTGACCTAATCTCGTAACATGCTCATATATTTTAAGTATGGGGTTAGACTAGGTAAACTTAGATTTTTAAATGTTAAAAATATGTTTTGGATTAGGTAGGAGTATTTTTAGGTGGTGATTTACTTAGAGGAGTGTGTAAGAGAGGTGTCAATACCTAGGGAAATGTATAGGAGAGGTATGTGTTGGTTTCAAGTGGTGGTATAGGAGGAAAAAATATTGTGAAGTACCAATGGTCTATCCACCCCTTTCCTGGTGCACCTTTTAAGGAATGTACTCAAAGAGATTGAGTCTAGATAGGTTCCTACAGGAGAGAAAACATCAATAATTGATAAAGTTTAAAAATATTGTATGTATACAACTCCTGCACGGTCCATAAAATACATATGTGAAGATAAATTTTCCATAGAAAATTTAGATCTCTAGTATCTATCAAACACCAACACTCCCTAGGGACAAAAACACACTGATATCCTATCCAATTACAATGCTTCTATACAAATACCCTGCCAAGTCCTTTTTTGGATTTGCACTTAGTCAACACAACCTCCCTATTAGTTTTAGTTCTAGAAATAGTTACATTTCAATTTTCCAACTAAGTTTGTGTTATCCTTTTTAATTTAAATATTTAATATATGAATATACTTTAGTAAGTTCCAAATCATTTTGTGTCATTACTTCATATCCGTATCATTTAGATTTTACATAATAATTTGTCTAATCAGGGCCTAACATTCACCTAGTTCCCAAAATTTGATAAAACAGGGGTTAATAATTTCCCTTTGAAAGTGTAAGTGAGTCCCTTCCTTACGCCTTTGTTTATTAATATTTTGAGGTCTTATAATTATACTCTTATGTCATCTCTATTGATTGAAGTGGTACCTAGTTACTTGATAACACTGACAACACTTGGGATTTGGTTAATTTTGATAAATTTAGCATCCCCATCCTCAAATGTGCGATCCTCAAGATTCTATTTGTAGAAGGCATGATAGTCACACATTTTAGAGCTTCTAAGGATATTTTGATGTTGTACATACCAATTAGTAGTAAATACCTAATATAATTCAATATCATGGACCCATTAGGACTATTGCTAAATTATCTTCCTACTAGTATAACGATGAAAGACATTTTGAAGGAAATTTAGTGAGGAGGTTGGCTTGGGAAAATCAACTACTCTATTTTATCTCTCTTTGTTTCTTAGTTATCAAGTTTATATTTTTTCCATGTTTATTCATTTTTTGGTTTGGCATCATATACTAGTTTAAATTAGATGTCTACTAGAATTTTATTATGGCTCTTTTATCGACTTTTGTTTAACTCGGGTTTTTATACTTGGTAACTAGTTTTAGGTAGTTTTTAATTTTAAGCATGTTCCTATTAATATATTATGAATTTTTATAAATGGGTGAGGGGATTTCCTTCATTTATAATTTCAAAATAATATACGGTATTATAGTGGTTAATACAACACCATATGAATAAAATAAAGACATTGATGACAACAAGTAGAAATTTAATCAATCTAGAGATGAATGTGTATTTTGAATAAATGGATTTCAATCAATATGTAATAAAAATACATGTGAACATTTAAATAAGTTTAAAATAGGTTGTAATATATGGATATATATATCCATCCACATTTAAACAAGCTTAAATTATATGTAAAATAATAAATCATATTTTATTAAAATTTTAAAATTAGAGATATAAGGAAAAATGTATGGTTTATAAATGTATCTTAAACATTAGGAGATTTAAATCCGAATTCAAAAATATAATATTAATAAATATTTCTTATCAATAGTTTGAAGATGACCTAGAATATTCAAGACAATCAGAGAATTACGTACAAATCATTAATTTTTACTATGTACATGTCTAAACCATCAAATTTTGTTTCCAAAAAATGTTAGGTAGGATAAATTTATTTATTTTATTATGTTTATCTAATTAATGGATGAAAACAAATTGTCATTATTACATGCCTTCACTCAAATCATTGGGAAAATGAACATCTTATTCTTTCTCTAATTAGGAAACTTTATTTGAAAGCCATAATGAAAAAACATATGTTTTTGAGCCTACATTATAGTAGGGAATAATTGATATGTCTTAATATTTTATAGGCCTCTTAATGGTGTAAAATATTGAAAAAAACATGCCAATAATTTTTATAATTCATTATCCAAGCAACCTAATGCAATGCAATATGTCACTAACATGAAATTTAATGCTACAATGAATGCTCTAATGATTAATTGATTTGTTTAAATTAGATTCATGTAAATAATAATAAATTATTTTTAAAATTTTAAATTATTTATATATGTTTCCTAGATGAACTATATATTGATAATAGATACCACAATATGTATGTGCATGTGTATTTATATATGTCTTGTTTTCAAAGTAGGACCCAATTGATGTAAAAAATGACATCCAATGTTTTAAAAAGTAAAAAATATTTGATAAGGTTCATATGGGGTGAGGGGGAAGAGGGCCCATAATAACCCTACTAGGACCATACATTAACACTTTGGACATGTCTAGAGTTTTAGTTCACACTTTAGACATGCTTGGATTATGATATCATGCTCTATGTAGGAAAGAAGAATGTGACCTATATGGCAGGAATGAAAAGAATAATTAAAAGGTGTCATTGGAAGTGTAAGGACTATTAAAAGTTATTAAATTCATCATTAACAATTAATTTTAAATAATAATTAACAAGTACATATAAAAATCCTAGAAATATATAATTTAACAATTTTTAAATTCCTATCGACCATTTTTAGGTGCCAAAATTTTTGCCTATTTTGATATGTGTGTGTGCATATATATAAAACTAAATAATACATGGTATGGATACAAATTTATGTGCCCTTGAAGCTCCTAAAGTCACCTTTTCTATACCTATGAATCTTGCAAAAAAATATTTACTTTTCTACACTTATGGGTGCGTGTTAATAATAATATTTTACTAAAATCTAAACAAATAAAAATATATTTTTTTTATTTGATTGAAGGTGTGTAAAATTCCCATTTGAGACCATGTGGCTCTGACCTATGTTAAATTATGCACACCTTTCTAAGTACAATTTTTAGTGACAAAAATCTAGCTAAACCAAAATTTTGAATATTAAAAAAATAATTTTAGACAATGTCTTAAATAAAACCCTTTTTGGAAAAATGTAGCATGACCTCGATACATCCCATAGTGTGAGTGAGTGAATTCCCCCTTTATATGAGCGAGAATTATGCTAATTTATTTTCTTGGAGTCTTGATGAATATAATGAGTGGAATGTATGTCTCCCTTTTGAGATTTGTGATGGCCCTATGAAGCACATATCTCAAAATAAAGGAACCACATCCATCATGTGTAAGATAATAATATATTAAACCAATTATTCCTAACATAAAAATATATAATTTTAGAATTATATATGTAATGAATATTTTCCTCCATTTTGGCCTATGATATAATAAATATAATCCCAAATCCCAAACTAATGTTCCACATATGAACATAATATGTAAGAATTTTGAGATCAATAAGAGATGCTTCTATGTTGTTCTACGATATAAAAAAATACTATTAGTATAATAAGATATATAAATTTAAATTACAAGTCTATGGTCTTTCCCCTAACAAATGCATGGTAGGAATCATTGTAACATAAAAAAGTATGACAAGCATTTTGCATAATATAGATCATGATACCATACATATCAACACCTCATGAAAATATCTAGGGTAGGAAACATATCACATATGTGACCAAGCATGATTTTGTTTTAACAAAATTTAAGCACACCAAGCACATATATCACACATAAGACAAATAAGGCACATAAAGAACCTAATAAGAATATAAGACAATGAATACATGTGAAATAATTAATAAGCACATAAAACACTTATAAAAGAATGTAAAAAAATTTGAATACACACCAAGAATTAGTCAATCAAAACATTAACAAACACATAAAGTAATGAAGGCACATGAAGCATAATACAAGCAAGTCAATTATGTGACCAAGCATAGAGTAAACATTTGAGATATGGAAATATAAAACATAGAAGGCAGTAGGAAACATTATTAAATGTGAACCTAGATATAATAAGGATTATTGACATAGATATACATAAAAATCATGTCAAATATATGATAACACTAAGCATGCAAAGTTACATCCAAAAAATAAGATATACTAAAGAACGCACCTCATATAAATAAAGCACAATATTAAATGGAATAATAATATAGTAAAAATAATCAATGAAAATAGAACCTGAAGTGGGACATAGATATGCTCCATGGTCTAGGTTTCCCTTGAATTAATATGTGGTGTGCCCCCCAAGCCTAATATAAAGGCACCATCATGAATCTATAACTTGTTAAACAGAAAAATTGTATCCATCTCAACATTTCCATTAGTTGCATATATAAATAATAGTAGTGGTATAAACTCTTTTTGTAGGAAGATAATTATGAATGTATAAGGTGTAATTATAGATTAGTCATAATATACCAATATTTTTCAAATCATCATTTAACAAGATAAAGGGAAACTAATTTCAAAAGATGTATAATAATCATTATCACAAATAACATGAAAGACATAAATGCAATCATTAAAATCAGACAATCACATACATATAAAAGAAAAGATAGGATAAAAGACAAAGATAAATTATACCCTTAATCATACATAAAATTCATCAAAATTAGTTGAATTTTAGGCATATTTCCCAAATAAATGTGCCATCATCATTTAGAATTTAGTGTGAGGTTTTGGGATGAGACAAAGTAAGAAAAACTAGGGTAATAATAAATATAAAAACACAAGAAGATATACTAATAAAAATAAAAATATAGATGAAAAAAATAATAGATGAAGAATTACAACTTATAAAAATGGATTCAAAAGAGAGAATGGAAATCTAGAGGAAAAATAATGCAAATATTAATAGAAGAAAACCAATCAAATAATGAAAACAAGTGAGAAAAAGTGACTCAAATTATAGTGAAATATGAAGCAATTTCATGTTGAATAAAATACAATAAGGGTAGGGAAGCAAAGTAAAAACTATAGAGACAAGATAGAAAATAAACCAAGAGGATGACCTAACCTAGAATAAATCCAAGTAAGAAGCAAAAATTCCTAGAAACCACAACACAAGCCTAGAAATAGGGAATCAAATAAATCTAAATAGAAAGAATTAGGTCAATAAATAAATAATAATAAAACAAATTATGGAAAAAATAGACATGGTTATTTGCAAACTTAAGTAGTTAGTTAGGAAAAGATAACTAAAAATATGATTATAAAAAAATGTCATATGCATGCATGCATGCACATACGAACACACACACACACACACACACACACACACATATATATATGTATATGTATATATATGTATGTATATATGTATATATATGTATGTATGTATATATATGTATGTATGTATATATATATATATACATACATATACATAAACATATATACATATACATATATATACACACACACATATACATATATACATATATATGTATATATATATATATATATATGTATATATATATATATATATATGTATATATATATATATATGTATATATATATATATATATATATATATATATATATGTCTATATATATATATATATGTATATATATGTATGTATGTATATATATATGTATATATATGTATGTATGTATATATATATGTATATATATATATATATACATATATATATACATACATACATATATATACATATATATATATGTATGTATATATATATATATATGTATGTATGTATGTATATATATATATATATATGTATATATATATATACATATTATATATATACATATTATATATATACATATTA